>CM065296.1:28147235-29532133 GCA_032871835.1 Dipteronia dyeriana
TATTTGGGTTTGTCCTTATTTTAAATGCTAAGGCTTAAGCTTGCTTAAGTTGCTAGTTGACCTAAACTTAATTTAGGGTAACTCAAAAGGTAAGTTTATAATGGTCTATGCATTCCATGAGTTGAAAGGGGGAAAAGAAATAAAAAAAAAGATGGAACAAACAAACGAATGGAGGGAGAGAGAGTTGTGTTGGGATTTTTGAGTCACTGTCCAGTTTTCTTTTGGTGACAATTCGGAGGTCAATTTGTGGTCCGATTGAGCTCGAATTTTGTCAGCATGTTCTACTCCGATAATTCTTGATTTGGACAGTGGAGATGTAAATTGGATTTCCCTATGAAGAGATTTAAAGCTCCGAACAGAGCTGGGCAGAAACATAAAACGAACAATAGTTTGAAGATATTGGTGCTAAGTAAGTCGTTCTATCATTCCCATGTCAATGATTTCTTAGATATGTTAGACAGATTTTTATGAATCATTTATGATAATAGACATGTATAGGATTTATTTATATTGATTCAATAGTTCATGGTCCAGATCATGATTTTTTATAGAATTTTCAAATTGGCATAGAGGTTGCTAAAATCCTCTGTTTTACTAGACCAACCACATTTTGTAAATCTGTTTTGGGTTGGTTATTAATGTGGGAAAATTATGAAATTTATACAGTTGTAGGCATATGAGTATATTATTACTATACCAAATTTCATGATGTTTAGATGTGTAAAAATATTTTAATAATTCCTAGAGTAGACAGAGGTCGGATTTCCTTTTCTGTTGGATAGTTTCGGGAACCATGAAATATTGGTATTGTTGTATGATCTAATCACTTCATATTGATCTGAAAGTTTTACTGTAGATTACCCTATATGTCTAGATTACATCTGCAAAGTTTCATAATTTATACATGAGAATAAATATCTATATAAATTTCGGAGTGGACTGTGGTTGACTAAGGTCTCTACTAGACAAATTTGGGATAAGTAAGAATATAATTAATTGTTTGGTTGGATTTTGAAAAACTTTGGTGCCATTTTAAGGTGTTTTGAGTTTATTAAAAATAGATAACTCATGTTGAGCCATAGAGATATTTGGGAGTAGTTACAAAAAATTGTTTGAGGGTTTGTTGTACTCTAGTGAATTTCAAGGACGAAATTTTTATAAGGAGTGGAGATTGTAATATCCAAAAAAAATGGGTCAAACCGTCCTCAAGTAGTTGGTTTTAATTATTATGAATTTGAGTTCAACTTTGTTTCTATAAGGTTTGAGGTCCAAAATGACAGTGTTGGTGAGATTATAATTGTGACAAGAGAAATAATTGGGCTAGACCCAAATCGATTAGTATTTGGACTTGTCCTTATTTTAAATGCTAAAGCCTAAGCTTGCTTAAGTTGCTAGTTGACCTAAACTTAATTTAGGTTAACTCAAAAGGTAAGTTTATAATGTCCTATGCATTCCATGAGTTGAAAGGTGGAAAAGAAATAAAAAAAAAAGATGGAACAAACAAACGAATGGAGGGAGAGAGAGTTGTGTTGGGATTTTTGAGTCACTGTCCAGTTTTCTTTTGGTGGCAATTCGGAGGTCAATTTGTGGTCCGATTGAGCTTGAATTTTGTCAGCATGTTCTACTCTGATAGTTCTTGATTTAGATGGTGGAGATGTAAATTGGAGTTCCCTATGAAGAGATCTAAAGCTCCGAACAGAGCCGGGCAGAAACATAAGACGAACAATAGTTTGAAGATATTGGTGCTAAGTAAGTTGTTCTATCATTCCCAAGTCAATGATTTTTTAGATATGTTAGAATGATTTTTATGAATAATTTATGATAATAGACATGTGTAGGATTTATTTATATTGATTCCATAGTTCATGGTCCAGATCATGATTTTTTATAGAATTTTCGAATTGGCATAGAGGTTGCTAAAATCCTCTGTTTTACTAGACCAACCACATTTCGTAAATCTGTTTTGGGTTGGTTATTAATGTGGGAAAATTATGAAATTTATACAGATGTAGGCATATGAGTATATTATCACTCTACTAAATTTCGTTATCTTTAGATGTGTCAAAATAATTTTATAATTCCTAGAGTAGACAGAGGTCGGATTTCCTTTTCTGCTGGATAGTTTCGGGAACCATGAAATATTGGTATTGTTGTATGATCTAATCACTCCACATTGATCTGAAAGTTTTACTGTAGATTACCCTATATGTCTAGATTACATATGCAAAGTTTCATAATTTATACATGAGTATAAATATTTATATAAATTTTGGAGTGGACTGTGGTTGACTATGGTCTCTACTGGATAGATTTGGGATAAGTAAGAATATAATTAATTGTTTGGATATACTATCGATCCTAGATTAAATTGAAACTTTTACTGAAGTATTTTCATAATTTCTGGACAATCCATGTTAAATTTCATAATATTTGGAGCTGCAGAGAAATTATTAAAAATCGGAGATCAGAGGATGGTCACTTGTATTAGCTGGAAACTTGATTTCTAAGTATAGTTCTATATATGTGAAGCTTATGTTGATTTACCTTACTGCGGTGATAAGGTTATGATAGTAAATCAATTTGTAAATTGATAGGTTTGAGTGATGCTTGAGCTTTTAGAACTAGAGCCGATTCGTTCGTATTCGATGTAAGTAAACTCATCCATAATGTATTATGTTTTTCCAAAATGTTTATAATATGTAACAAGCTCTTTCATGTTTCAAGTGTTTATATGGCATATTTATGTTTCAAATTATCGAACTATTGTTTCTAATATCACTACCATTTTACACTCTATCGTATTTTGTTAAGGATTTCACCGATTTTAAGTAAGGTTGCTTTTATAAGTATTTGGTATTAATGACTTTGAACTAAATTCCTTACTTACAAATTTGGAATACAATTTGACTATTGTTATTTATACTGAAATGGTTATACTGAGAATTCTATTGTTATCTATACCGAGTACCGAGATGCTATTGATTTCAAATGTATATGAATTTGTTAAACCGTTTTGGCTCATTGTTCCGTAGTTACCGTTATTGTTATTGGCTCAACTGGGATATTGTGTGCACACATACGGTTGCCAAGTCACTTGAGTAATTGTGACATACTGTTGTCGCATCACTCGGATAATTGTGACATACTGTTATTACCGCGTCACACGGGTAATTGTGATATACTGTCATTGCCGTGTCACACGGGTACTTGTGACACTACGAGACATGAGCTTACCGCTTTCCAAAATAGATTAATGCATACTATTTATACTGTAAAATAATTTACTCACCGTTTTATAAAGTGAATGAATTGTATCGTTTACTCTCGTAAAATAATGGTGTTTTACTGTTTTAAGTTAGGATTAATAGATAATCATTTGATTTAGTATCGTATATCCTCTTTAATGAAATGTTTTATGATTTAAGAATGTGAATGAAGATATTTTAAAGTATTGCTTTAACCGTTTTTTTGATATTGAGTACGTATATTGTATTAAAATGTTAATTCATGTTTTATAATATGTTTTATTGTTTAAATTCTCTCGAATGTTTATTATCAAGATTTTGAAGATAAACGTTTTACAAAGGCCATTTTATTTTTACGTGTTATGCATGAATTTACTTACCGAGTTGATGGCTCACCCCTCGTCACCACCATTTTACAGATTGAGTTTTTAGTCATAGAAGTGATGGAGATTACATTAGCACATTGGAGATATGTATCGCCGGAAGAATTAGATTCTTTGTGTGTATGTGTTGTAAGTGCCCGAATTATTTTAATGTTGTAATTAAGTTAGACTCTAGAGATTTTGATGACATGAATGGTATCAGATATACATGTTGTATTTTGTGAATACATTATTGATGATATAAATTGTGGCTATTGTAAATTAAGGTTTTTGTAAGGTCAGGATCACGTAGCATCCCGATCCGTTGGGTCTCGGATTTGGGGGTGTTACACATCTTCCATGGATTCCTTGTACGTGTAGGGATTATCATCATCCCGGAGATTCTCTATTGATTCTCCTAGACCGATGTATCTCTCGGGTTGTCTACTAACCCTCCCACTACAACGAGGAATGGCAGGATGTTGATCTAGTATTGGTACGAAACTTACAATTGGGCTAGGTTGTGAAACCTCTTGTGGAATTGTATCTCCTGAAAGCTCATTCATGATAATTCTACTTTTAGTCACAAAAATATTCATATAGTCCTCTTCTAGAAATTTAGCATTTGTTGAAACAAATACTTTAAGATCTAAAGGACTATAGAAATAATATCCTTTGGTTCCTTTTAGATACCCTACAAATATGCTTGTTTCTGAACGGGACTCCATCTTTTCTGTCTTTCCTTTTAACACGTGCAGGATATACAAATATCCTTAAGTGTTGTAAACTAGGCTTTTGTCCAGCCCACAACTCATGCGGCGTTTTAGGAATCGACTTAGATGGTACATCGTTTAGAATGTACATAGCTGTTGGGATTATACTCGATAGCAAGAGTGTAATAATATACTTGACAATCTTTTCATATTAATAAAATGATTTCTAGTTTAATAAATCTTATAGCATTTATAGTTTAATTATTATAACTGTCAAAAGTAAATAATCATAAGGTCAAAATGTTGGGATTATGTTCGATAGCAAGAGTGTAATAATGTATTTGACTATCTTTTCATATTAATAAAGTGATTTCGAGTTTAACAAATCTTATAGCATTTATAGTTTAATTATTATAATTGTCAAAAGTAAATTATCATAAGGTTAAAAGACTATGCGAAAAGAAGAATTGTTCATACATCTAGATATGTATGAGGTAAACACAATTTTTTAGTTAGTCTTGAATAATATTCTCAACTTAAGATAAAAGTTTGGGTGCCTTTATCTTGCCAAAGTTGTAGATTCTTTTGCTAGCTTTTGAGTGGGATCAAATATGTTATGGTGAGTCTAAAATCATCAAAGTGTGGTGTCTTTGGGCAAAAGAATCTAGTGCACTGGGTGCATTGAATTGTATCACAATGAAATACTTTATCTACAACCGTCAATGGATAAAAGTTTTCATTTGAAGACAACCGGAGAGTCTATCTCAATCTTGAGATAAATGATGGACTTATGGTTGCAAGTGTTATCATTTGAGCTATCAATGAGTACGATAATACAGCATAGTCTATCCTCAATAGTTTGGTGGTATTTATTTGTTAATCGATAGAGAACTTCATTTATAGATATGGACATCGTGGCTCCATTTATTAAATGAGTTTACAATATCATCATATGGATGTTTTGAGGTATTGGATATTAAATCTTAACATTAAGTTTTTAATAGTGTCTATTGAAACATGGCTTCTGGGTAGTTCAAAATATCCAAGTTCAAAATGTGGTCATATGAGTAAATATGGTAACATGGAGAGCTATAGGAGGTCTATGAGCTCTTGACGATTACTGATATTCTTCACGAGGATACACTTTCTCCAATAAGGTTGTCTAGGGTATGAATGAGTAACATCAACTTATTCTATATTTATTTAAGAGTTCAATTTTAGTTCTTTAGTGGAATGAACTAAAATTCAACAGATCGGACCTAAGTGAATCATTCGTTGATTGTGATTGGGTTGTGTCTATTGGAGCTTAAATTTAGATAGCCCGTCAAGATCCCCAATCCACACAAACTTGCATGGATCACTTGATATATTCTACCGGACCAATTTATGGATCAATCTAGAATTGTATTGAGGCAAGTGAACTTATTTCTTTTTGTAAGAATGACTTTAGTTCACATGTTGCCCGTATATATGGTTTGGGCTGCAAGGCTATTTATAATAGCTTAATTTTATTATATTATTTTATTATTTAATTAAATGGAAATTAATTAATTTGTTGATTAATTAATTATTTAATTTAAAGTCAAATTTTTTTTCATAGTAGGATATGGTCTCCTAAAAATATACTATTGTTGGTAGTATAATTAACATTAAAGACTATATTTGATAAGTAGATAAATAAAAAAAATTATTTATATAATCAAATTTGGAAGTCTTTAATATGGTATTATGGTTACAAATACACTATTGAATTGGATTAGAAGTGTTGGTGTAGGATAGAATTCCTTTAAGAAAAGAATTCTTAACCACCAAGTAAATCCACCTAAGGAAATGATTCTTAATAACCAAGTAATTCCTTCTTAGGAAATGATTTGTGATCCTAATATATATCCAATGAAATTTCGGCCAGCCCATATATATATATATATATATATATATATATATAAGGATAGAATTCTTTTTAGATAAGGATTCTTAACTACCAAATAAATCCACCTAAGGAAAGGATTCTTGCCAGCCAAATAAATCCTTCTTAGGAGAGAATTTATGATCCTATATATATGTATGTTAATTTCGGCCAGCCGAAGGTAATTTTATAGAGAATTTCGGCCAACCCTATTTTTCTAAGAGAAGAATTCGGCCATCATAGGAATTTTGAGGAAGAAAAATATGATTTTACTCTAGACAAAATTCGATCAACTCTAAGAAATAATGTGTGATTCGAGAAAGAAGAAATAGGAAGAAAGAATGTTTAGTTTTCGATAGTACACTAATAGCCTTTACATCAAAAGGTTTTATGTACAACATCGAATCAAGGTTCACACGAGTTTCAATTAAATTGATTGATAATTCACAAGTGACCTAACGTTCTTTGTTTTCTTCTTGGAGGATTATTGTAACTAACAAAGAAGAAGATTTTGTTTGTTTCCATCCTCATGTATACGATTAAAAGAATGGGAGCCCACACTTCTAGGTGATTCACGTTCGTGATTGGACTGGAAGATTTTACGGAATCAATTCGACGCTTGTTCAATCGTAACGAGAAAAAGTTACGACACTTTTTATATACATCAATTAATTTAGGGTTAAGGTTCTTGTTAGTCAAAGGGAAATTTTTATTTATACACAAACCTTAAATTTTATTAAATTTTCTCGCTTCCGCAGCGCAGGGTGATTTTCTCTAAACAAAAGACTATGAGAAAAGAAGAATTGTTCATATATCTAAATATGTATGAGATAGACACAATTCTTTAGTTAGTCTTGAATAATATTCACAACTTAAGATAAAGGTTGGGTGTCTTTATCTTGTTAAAGTTGTAGATTCTTTTGCTAGAATTTGAGTAGGATCAAATGTGTTATGATGAGTCTAAAATCATCAAAGTGTGGTGCCTTAGGGCAAAAGAATCTAGTGCACTGGGTGCATTGAATAGGATCAAAATGAAATACTTTATCTAGAACCGACAATGGATAAAAGTTTTCATTTGAAGACAATCAGAGAGTTTATCTCAATCCTGAGATAAATGATGGACTTATGGTTGCAAGTGTTATCATTTGAGCTATCAATGAGTATGATTATATAGCATAGTCTATCCTCGATAGTTTGATGGTATTCATTTGTTAATCGATAGAAGACTTCATTTATAGATATGGACATCGTGGCTTTATTTATTAAATGAGGGTAGAATACCATCATATGGATGTTTTGAGGTATTGGATATTAAATTTTAACGTTAAGTTTTCAATAGTGTCTATTGAAACATGGCTTCGGGACAAGTCAAAATATCCAAATTCAAAATGTGGTCATATGAGTAAATATGGTAACTTGGAGAGCTATAGGCGGTCTATGAGCTCTTGGCGATTACTGGTATTCTTCACGAGGATACACTTTCTCTAATAAGGTTGTCTAGGGTATGAATGAGTAACATCAACTTATTCTATCTTTATTTAAGAGTTCAATTTTAGTTCTTTAGTGGAATGAACTAAAATTAAATAGATTGGATCTAAGTGAATCATTTGTTAATTGTGATTGGGTTGTGTCTATTGGAGCTTAAATTTAGATAGCCCGCCAAGATCCCCAATCCACACGAACTTGCATGGATCACTTGATATATTCTACCGGACCAATTTAGGGGTCCATTTAGAATTGTATTGAGGCATGTGGACTTGTTTCTTTTTTTAAGAATGGGTCTAGTTCACATGTGGAATTTTTATTAAGGTCCAATGGATTTAATAAAATAAGAAAAACAATATATAGTCCCATATATATGTGTTGGGCGGCAAGGCTATTTAAAATAGCTTAATTATATTAATTTTATTTTATTATTTAATTAAATGGAAATTAATTAATTTATTGATTAATTAATTATTTAATTAAAAGTCAAATTTTTTTTCCTAGTAGGAGATGGTCTCCTAAAATTATACTATTTTTAGTAGTATAATTAATATTAAAGACTATAATTGATAAGTAGATAAATAAAAGGAATTATTTATCTAATCAAATTAGGAAGTCTTTAATACGGTTACAAATACATAATTGAGTTGGATTATGAGTCTTGGTGTAGGAAAGAATTCTTTTTGGAAAAGGATTCTTGGTCACCGAGTAAATCTACCTAAGGATAGAATTCTCCTTTGAAAAGGATTCTTAACTACCAAATAAATCCACCTAAGGAAATGATTCTTGCCAACCAGGTAAATCCTTCTTAGGAGAGGATTTATAATCCTAATATTTTTCCAAGAGTAAATTCTGCCAGCCCTATATATATATATATATTAATAATTTCGGCCGGCCATAGAGAAAAACCTTGGAGAGAATTTCGGACAGCCATAGTCCTTTTTAGAGTGAAGATTTCGGCTACCATAGAATTTTGAGGGAGAAAAATATGATTTTCCACTAGACAAAATTCGACCAACTCTTAGAAATAGTGTGTGATTCGGGAAAGAAGAAAAGAAAGAAAGAACGTTTAGTTTTTGACAGTACACTAGTAGCCTTTACATCAAAAGGTTTTGTGTACAACATCGAATCAAGGTTCACGTGATTTTCAATCAAATTGATTGATAATTCACAAGTGACCTAACATTCTTTGTTTTCTTCTTGGAGGATTATTAACAAAGAGAAAGACTTTTATTTTGTTTCCATCCTCAGGTATACAATTAAAAGGAGAGGGAGCACACACTCCTAGGTGACTCACATTCGTGATTGGATTGGAAGATCTTGCAGAATCAATTCAGCGCTTGTTCAATCGTCATGAGAAAAAGGTACGACACTTTTTATATACATCAATTAATCTAGGGTTAAGGTTCTTGTTATTGAAAAAGGGAATTTTTTTATTTATACGCAAACCCTAATTTATTTTGATTTATCACGCTTCCGCTGCGCGGGTTTTTCCATACAATTGGTATCAAAGGCTGGTTGTTCCCTTGATTAATTGATGTATGTGTACGTGAATCTTTTTTTTTTATTGTATATGTGCATGTTTTAGAAATAGACGGCACTCTAGGTATTTGCATATTTATTGGAATGTATGGATATATATATATATATATATATATATATATATATATATATATATGTTTTATATGTGGATTGTTATTGCTCAATTTTAGTCCTAGAATTTCAATGTATTTTTGTTTTGGGATTGTAACAAGAAGGGTGGTCTATCATCACCATAATTTCTTTCTTGGTAGTTGCTATTTTTGTTGTTGTTGTAATTGAAAAAAAGCTGCACTATATTGAAATAAAAAAAAAGTAGTATTTTTTTATTTAAAATTCTTCTGTAATACATTCAATTATCAAAGACTCGAAGGTTTGAAGATTTGGAAGCAACCGGAACAAGTTTGGGACCGTGCTAGCCGTAGCAACAAACATGCGTACGAAGAGCATGCGACCACATTTGTTGTGACATGGGTTGTGCAGGGAAGCCCTACGGAAGCCATGGGTTGTGCATGGCAGCCTTTTATGGGGTTGTGGCATGTGCACGCCCATGGAAAAGGGCCAAGGGTGGGCATGCCCATGGGAGGCAGCCGAGGGAGTCCAAACGACGAAGGTCGCGTGAAGACTTGTTTCGCCAATTAAGGAGTTTTTTGTATTCCAAGTCATGTAATTTACTTGCTTTTATAGGATGGACCAAAATTGTAGCTATTTATATTTTTTGTAAATATTGCAATGTTTATCATTGTTTAATAACATGTCATATAGAATAGGAGTGCCACTCAAATATCTCTTTTGATATGAACATGCATATAATGGTTTAGGTATCTAAATTGGTATCTAGATAACTTGGTAAATCATTCTTTGGAATTTGATCACACGCCTTAAACAATTGAGTGGGAGAAGTGTTGGAACCCCGTTCACCGATTACACAACAGAACTAGGTTTTAAAATTGTTATACATATCATAAACTGTATCTGAGACCAGTGAACTTGGGATCATAATTATTTTTCGAAACTAATACATACAATATGTAAACACAGGAAATTGAAATCGATATAATCAGAAGAAGAAAATTTTACCAACGTTTGGAGGCTCCTTCACTTTTCGATATGCTCCTGTCTGAACCAATCTTATCAACTTTTGGAAGCTCCTTCACTTTACGATGTGCCCCTATCTGAACCACTAGATCTTCCTCGCTATCTCCCAGAACTGGTAACTGCGTGTGGGCACGTCACGGTCTTAGGAACTTGAATGGAGGATGTAGAGAAATTGAAGAAACTCTTTATTCTATGTGTTTTAAAAACACACAAAGCATGAAACAATATATATATCTATATATCTCTGTTCACTGCACACGAAGCACAATGTATATATATTTTTTTCATTTTTTTTTTCATATCGATATGCGCACCAAGCAAAAAAAAACTTTTTTTTTTCTTTCACCAATCTATCTTTCATGCCTCTGCTTAAAATAGGCAGCAATATATATCTTTTTTTTTTCACGCCTCTGCATGAGCGCATATATATATTAATATATAAAACACATATATCATACATATATCTCCTTGTTTGTATCTGTCATATGTGAATTTTATCGTACTTACACGTCATCAACAAAGCAGATAAATTGCTAGGTGGACATCCGAATAGGCATTCAGAAAATATCCTACAAGACATCACCGAAAAAGAGAACCCGAGTAAGCAGATGTTGAACAAAACCTACTCAGGGTCAATCGACATCACATACTACTCGGGATCAGTTAACGACACTCGGGACTGGTTAAAAGACTTTTCTACTCGGGATCAAATGATGTTACTTGGGATCAGCTGGTATTGACCTTACTCGGGACAAATATGAAGAAAGCTGAATAAAAAGCCCAGCGCTTAGCTCACACGGATTAGGTCATTAAATACACGAAGATATCTATATCAAAAAGGAATCCCAATGAGAACAGAATACTGAGTAGGAAGGGTTCCCAATCAGGCAACAACTTTATTTCTTTAAAAAGACTACGCTCTTATAAGGAAACAAGTCCTAATTGGACTACATTAATAAAGTCTCATACGATTTCAATACAAGACTCCGAAACAGGAAAGAAGACAGTCCACTTTATGCAAGTAATCATAATTAAATACAAAGATCTATTACTTGTACAAAGCAGATTAGGGTTCTATAAACATATAAATAGACCCATAAATCTTGCCAAAAAAGATATACAACAATCATAGAAAATAGAGAGAAAAAAGAGAGATCGAGAGCTTGTAATGTTATAATTTCATAGTGGATTTTGGCTTTGTTGATCATTCAACCACCCGTGGACGTTTCTTCGGTCATCGGAGTTTTACCACGTAAAAACCTTACGTCTTGATTAGTTTCTCCTTCTCTCTCTCTTTGAAATCACAGCCAAAATCCAATCCTTGTTGGCTTTTCTCATACATCCAGAAATCGATGTCAACAATTGGCGCTAGAAGGAGGTGCTGAACCTCCGATTTAATTAAGGATAATGACAGGAAGCAGAAGCAGTTCCGGGGATATCCAAAAATCTCCAGATAACTTCCATATTGGCAGCACCTCTTGAGATCTCGCTGCAACCACGGAGAACCAACCTACATTCCTAGTGGGGATCCAGCAAGTTTCTCCAACTAGTGGAGATCTGATACAACGTTTTCGAGAAGTGTTACAACAATTGGTGGTAGACGCAGCAAAGGAAGGAGTTGATCTAATGGCTGCAGAGGCATAAAATCCTAACCTCCCTCCTGTGAGGCTTCGTTCGGTTGTAGTATGGCCAAAACAAAACACACCAAAAGCCGAAAGGAACTCTACTCCAATTAATCAGGCTGCACGTGAAACCTCTGAAGAGGAACGACCACGCCAGAAGCAGAACCATGATCAAACATGAAACAAATATTATGGTGTGCTTAATATTAATCTAGAGGGGAGGTGAATAGATTTTAACAGTTTTTACCAAATTTTAGTTAAACGTCAAGTTGACGAAAATGCCCCTAGCTAGTTACGATAAAATCACAAGTGTAAAAATACGGATATAATAAAGACACTTGAGATATACGTGGAAACCCTCCAAATGGGAAAAACCACGGGCTGATGAGTGCGCCACACTAGAACCTCGAATCCACTAATGGCAAAGGAATTACAACCTAATCCTGGTTTAATCCACCACCACTACCTAATCCTGGTATAAGTGAACCTGGTTCATCTTGCTTGCGATTTAAGCTATCTACTCCCCGAAGCAACACAAGTCTTACTTCTCAATAAAGAGATAAAATGTACTAAGTGAATATATGATGATATTCAATGAACAAACAAGGCTAGGAAACCCTATATGCTTATCTAGGATAATGAGATGACAATTAATGCAATCCTAGATATCATGAGCTAAATGACATGTTCAATAAGCTTAGCTAAACATAGATCAAACAATCCTATAAAGCTATTACAATACAACACTCAATCATGGCATCACAACAATCTCTAATTTGTATCTAGAAAATGTTCTAAGAGCATACAAATAATTAAAGAGAAGGTTTAGTAAGTAAAACACTTAACTTGTAAGAAGATAGTAAAGAACTTACCAAACAAGATGTGATGAAGCAAACCTATCCGTTGATGCACTCTAAATGAACTTAGATGATGCAAGATGAAGTTTTGATGCACATGGGAATGCTTTGAGTGATTAGAAATGAGTTATTGAAAGTGTTTTTGAAATGTGTTCTAAGGAAAATATATGATGTTCTGAACTCTTCTTCACTAGCTTCTTTACTCCTAAGAGAGGATGTAAATGCTATGAAGTTAGCCATTAGATCTTCATCATCCGAAGACTCATTTCCTTCATTGGAGTTATCACTTTTGTAAGGACCTCAATTTTAAGATTTGCTTATTTCAGGACAAACTACACCACATTTGGGATGATTGTGTAATGGGTAGCTTAGGAACTCATTGGCAAGCTTCCAAGCATCTCCATGACTTCAAGAGCAAAAGGTATATTCACTTGACTTTTCCTATTGAAGAGTTTAGATGCACACACACACTTCATGCATGCTTTGTTGATCTTGCATTTGCGTTTATATTGTTTATATATGTGCATCTCTTCACAATCTCACTTGCACTTCATTTGTAAATTTAAGTGTGGTATTGTGTTGTGTTTGTGCTTGCACGATGGTGTGTGTGTTTTAGCGCGTTGAGTGACTATATGAGAAGGTCTCATTCTTCTCTTGGTTTGGTTATATGGAGTAAGGTGTCTAGTTTCAAAAGAGTATTTCAATGATTTAATGTTTTTTTTCAAAACTGACCTTTGTATGGTCATGTGATCATATAGTTTTACATAATGATTCAAAATGAGTTTTCAAAATTTTTGTACAAATTAGACACCCATACCTTTCCAACGGTATATTATTCTTAATATTTCATGACCGTTTGGATTGGTTTTGAAGTCTCCAAAGTGACCACAAAAACAGGGCATCTCTGTTGTTGTCCTTTTCTGACATTTGTTCACTAAAATGACCAAAACTTTTTCTACAGACATCCAAATCATGTTTTGTAAATTTTAATAGAAACTAGACTTCCATACCTTTCCAACGGTATATTATACGGAAGGTTTGGATGTTGTTTGGTCATGTTTTTTGTCTCTCGAAGCTCGAGCTGTTGTGCTGTCTGGCGTGTACCGAGGCCTAGACCGCTTTTGGTGCCATGCCTAGCCAGAGACCTAGGCAGCGGTAATGTCCAGCCATGCCTTGCTGCACTAGACCATGGTCTGGACACTTGCCTAGGCCGTGGCATGCACAACAGTCGTGATGAAACTTTGTTTTCTTCATCCAAAACGATGTCATTTCACTTGGGCATTATAAATACATCCTTAACTCATCTTCTTCATAAGAATGCCTCTAAAAAATGAACCCTAGAGTGAGAGAGAGAGTTTCTTGAGAGAGAAAGCTTCATTAAAGCTTGATTAACACTCCAAATCCAAAACCCATCTCCATCTTGCATCATTCTTCATCATATGAGCATGGGTGTTCTTGGTTTCATGACTAGGTAAGTAAGAACTTAATTTAATATCTTTTATTGTTCTTCTTACTCTAGATTAGGTGTTTATTGCATGATTAAATACCTAGACTCTAGTTATTGCAAATATTTAAGAGTCTTGATAACATGATTGGGTTTGTTTGTTGATAGCATGAATTTAGGACATATTTGCCCTTCTTGCTAGGTCTTCATGCATTGCATTTAGACATTATTGATTAGGTCATATTAATTGCATTTTGATGATTGCATTAATGACCATGCCATGCTTAATGACAACATATGTTGAAATGGCCTTGTTTGATAACTAGGATATAATGTTGCATAACTATATCTAGTTAAGTCTTTATGAACATTCATTTAGACATTGATATCTAGGAATTGTACTTAGTGACATTCTTAAATTCCTAGATTAGCATTTAGTGTTTTTCCTAGCATTATTTGCATGTTTGAATATTTCATCATATTCACATAGGTTGTTGAACTCTTCATTGAGTCAAGTCTTGTGGCTTCGGTGTGAAGTTGCAAAAGCAAGGGAAGTCTTGCAACCAAGGGTGGGTTGACAAGCAATTGGTCGGGTGTCACTGTAAAAGGTCCAATGGGGTAGAGTAGGAGGCGTTCAAGCCAAGAGTAGTGTATCAGGGGATATAACTAGGGACTGAACCAAGAGTGATGAGTGGCGGAGTCCATAGCCTGAGGTTGTCGAAAGTGAGAGTCCGAGAATCACTTGAGGGTGTAACATTTTACTCATATAGTGAATTTCTGTGACCGAGTGTGGCGCACTTAACAGCCTGTGGTTTTTCACATTTGGAGGGTTTCAACGTATACATCTTGTGTTATTTATATTTCCACACCGTACACTTGATGTTGTATGTTTGTTTTATTGGGTGAATTTTGAATAACGTATACATCTTGTGTTATTTATATTTCCACACCGTACACTTGATGTTGTATGTTTGTTTTATTGGGTGAATTTTGAATATTGACTAATAAAAAAAAATTGGTAATTGACTTGATTAAAACCTATTGACCCCCCTCTAGGTTTAGACACAAACGTTGATAGGGCAATTTCAATTGGTATCAGAGGCAGGTTCCTAGACATACTTAGGTGATCCAAGCTCTTGTTTGTGTGTGTCTTGCATTTGTTTTCATTTGATTGTTGCATTCATTTGCATTCATCTCATTCATTAAACAACATAAGTGGCATTGAGATGTTAGAGGGAGATTTGACCTCCAAAATTAAGAGGGAGGAATATGACTCTGATAAGGAGATGACTCTGATAAGGAGATGACTCTGATGGTTGAGAGATTTAGGAGATTCACAAAGTCTCATAAGAAGAGTATAACCTCCAATGTGAAAAAGGAGAAAAGGATGAATTCCAAAGTGAAGGAGGTAAACAAGAAGACCTTGCTCAAGATTAGTGAAGAGCATGTGCTTAACTTCATGGCCTTGGGTGCTTCCTATGTGGAAGATTTTGGTATGGTAACAAGTGACCAAGGCAAAAGTCTTGATGAGGGACTTAACTCAATTGAGGAATGTCAAGTGACCCTTCTCAAAGTTTTGTAGCAAAATGAAGAGCTCTCCAAGGAGAATGAGACTTTGAGAATGTGGAAGATTTCCTTGGAGGAAAATATCCGTGCCCTTGAAGATAGCAAGCAAAATAGTCAAAATCAACTTCATCAGTACAAAGAGATCATGGAAGACCAAATGGAAGACATCTCCATTCTTGTCTCCAAACTGAAGACCATGAAGAAAGTGACCTCCATTGATGACTCCTTGATGATGGACAAGATTGATGCGTCCAAGTATGAGAAGGAGATTGAAGATTGCCACCAAAGGATGAAGGCAATGAAAGATGAGCTTGCCAACAAAGAAAACTACTTGAAAATTGTCAAGAAAAGAGAGATGAGATGCCTTGAAGAATAAAGGAAGGCTAAGGTCAAACAACCTCAAGCTCAAGGCAAGATCAAAGCTTCATCTAAGAAATCTTCAACTCAAGGAAAGTCCACACAAGCCTTGGCAACTCAACCAAAGCCTAGGCAATTCAAGAAGAAATGACAAGTTCTTGAGAAGTCAATCACCTCCTCCAACAAACTTACTATGAGGAAGGGAGATGACCACAAGATGCATGACCAACCAAGGAGGCAAGATCAATCGGCTCAACCACCTCAAGAAGTTAGACCACAAAGATGCCACCGATCGGCTCAAGTTCTAAGAAGAAGCTAACCGGTGCATCATCAAAGACAACCTTATCAACATGGCGATGCCTCGATGAGAACACAATGCAATGGTATAAACTCTTAATTTGTACCTACTTGTCATTTTTGTGGTATGATTGGTCATTTAAGACCAAATTGCTTTAAATACATTAAAAGGTGTAGATTAGAGAGCATGAAAGTAAAGCGGTTGAAAAAGGGGGCAAGTTTGCATGAACCTAGGGAGTTTGGAAATTTTCTTATGACCACTAAAAATGAAAAGGTGGAACCTTAGTGCGTTCGAAAGAATGAACCCGCTTGCCTTATAGCCCATGAGACACCCGTAGATGTAACTAAGTCCTTTGGACTTGGTAAGTTTATAGGGGCTCATGCCTTTCATTGACTTGGTTGGATTTGACCCCATTTGGGGAGCTCAAGCAAAGAGAGCAAACTTGCATGATTTGCTATGTGCAAAAAGTTGATTAATTTGATGCTCTTTTGATAATTGCTTGAGATTCTTGGTTGCACATATATGCTTATATATTTTTCTTTAATAAGTGTGCAACATTGCTTTGTTTGCAATCCATGTCATATTTATGTTCAAACATGTATTTTTGGACTAGGAGAATTAATTGGGAAAGTACATTTGAATGACCTATAATTTATCTCCATGACATGTGAACTTGCTTTTAATGACATGATTTAAAATGATATGCATGAATTGAGTTTGATTGCTTTAATGCAAATATGTGTGAGTGCAAATGAGAAGACTAATCAATAAGGATTTTATATCCAAATTAGTATTCTCTCTTTTCTTAATGGTAAAACAAGACTACTATCATACAGATAAATATTCGGAAAAATCAAAAAGGGTGCAATAATCACTCATGTCTTGGTTTGCATTTAAGGATTGATTTAGTTGCTTTATTTTTAAATTTGGAAATTATATCTTGTTTGCTTATGAAAAAAGGGTACAAATTGGTTTGAATTCTTTTGGAAACCCTTTTGATGTTTGCTTTGCCAAATACCATTTGTTTTGGATTTGAATGTAACATGTCTTGCTTGCAAAGCATCCTTGTCACACATTTTTCTTTAAATAAAACTCCTTGAATCTCTCTCAATTATTTAAGTTGCATAAAGTTTGTGTATATGATTATGCAATGTTCTTGTGTGAATAGCTCTCTTTGCTAAAGCAACCCGATAGGGGGAGCTCCTTTGCCTATCTCATGACAAAAATGGGGAGAAGTGTTGAGAAATATATGGGGAGCATTGGTTATACTTTAGGGAGAGAGTTTGAGAGAGAGTAACCCATTTAGGGGGAGCATTGCACATGTATTTGTTTATATTGCTTTATTGAGTGCAATTGCTTTTTATGTTTGTTCACCTCACATGCACTTGTTCTTGGAAAGTGCTTTCTTGCTATTGTGTGTAGTTATGATGATCTACGAAGAGATTGAAGACCTTGAAAACTTAGATTCTTAGGTATCTCTTTTTGTAACCTAGAATGGACTCTCATGAAAAATAGCTAGATTATTTTTTGTTTTGTGAGTGGTTGTTTTGTCATGAAATAGCCAAAGGGGGAGATTGTAAGGACCTCAATTTTATGATTGGCTTATTTCATGACAAACTACACCACATTGGGGATGATTGTTTAATGGGTAGCTTAGGAACTCATTGGCAAGCTTCCAAGCATCTCCATGACTTCAAGAGCAAAAGGTATATTCACTTGATTTTGCCTCTAGAAGAGTTTAGGTGCACACACACACTTCATGCATGCTTTGTTGATCTTGCATTTGTGTTGATATTGTTTATATGTGTGCATCTCTTCACAATCACACTTGCACTTCATTTGTAGATTTAAGTATGGTATTGTGTTGTATTCGCGCTTGCACAATGGTGTGCTTGTTTTAGCGTGTTGGGTGACTATATGAGAAGGTCTCATTCTTCTCTTGGTTTGGTTATATGAAGTAAGGTGTCTAGTTTCAAAAGAGTGTATTTCAATGATTTAATGTTTTTCAAAACTGACCTTTGTATGGTCATGTGATCATATGTTTTTATACAATGATTCAAAATGAGTTTTCAAAATTTTTGTACAAATTAGACCCCCATACCTTTCCAACGGTATATTATTCGTAATATTTCATGACCGTTTGGATTGGTTTTGAAATCTCCAAAGTGAGCACAAAAACAGGGCATCTCTGTTGTTTTCCGTTTCTAACCTTTGATCACTAAAATAACGAAAATATTTTCTACATATATCCAAATCATGTTTTGTAAATTGTTGTAGAAAGTATTCTTCCATACCTTTCCAACGGTATATTATACAAAAGGTTTGGATGTCGTTTGGTCATGTTTTGGGCCGCTCGAAGCTCGAGCTGTTGTGCTGTCTGGCATGTATCGCTGCCTAGACCGCTTTTGGTGCCATGCCTAGCCAGCGACCTAGGCAGCGGTAATGTCTAGCCATGCCATGCTACACAAGACCGCGGTCTGGACACTTTCCTAGGCCATGACATGCACAACGGTCGTGATGAAACTTTGTTTTCTTCATCCAAAATGATGTCATTTTACTTGGGCATTATAAATACATCCTTAACTCATCTTCTTCATTAGAATGACTCTAAAAACGAACCCTAGAGTGAGAGAGAGAGAGAGAGTTTCTTGAGAGAGAAAGCTTCATTAAAGCTTGATTAACTCTCCAAACCCAAAACCCATCTCCATCTTGCATCATTCTTCATCATATGAGCATGGGTGTTCTTGGTTTCGTGACTAGGTAAGTAAGAACTTCATTGAATATCTTTTATTGTTCTTCTTACTCTAGATTAGGTGTTTATTGCATGATTAAATACCTAGACTCTAGTTGTTGCAAATATTTAAGAGTCTTGATAACATGATTGGGTTTGTTTGTTTCTAACTTGAATTTATGACATATTTGCCCTTCTTGCTAAGTCTTTATGCATTGCATTTAGACATTATTGATTAGATCATATTAATTGCATTTTGATGATTGCATTAATGACCATGCCATGCTTAATAACAACATATGTTGAAATGGCCTTGTTTGATAACTAGGATATAATGTTGCATAACTATATCTAGTTAAGTCTTTATGAACATTCATTTAGACATTGATATCTAGGAAATGTACTTAGTGACATTCTTAAATTCCTAGATAAGCATTCAGTGCTTTGCCTAGCATTATTTGCATATTTGAATATTTCATCATATTCACATAGGTTGTTGAACTCTTCATTGAGTCAAGTCTTGTGGCTTCGGTATGAAGTAGCACAAGCAAGGGAAGTCTTGCAACCAAGGGTGGGTTGACAAGCAATTGGTCGGGTGCCACTGTAAAAGGCCCAAGGGGGTAGAGTAGGAGACGTTCACGCAAAGAGTAGCGTATCAAGGGATATCACTAAGGACTGAACCAATAGTGGTGAGTGGCGGTGTCCATAGCTTGAAGTTGTTGAAAGTTAGAGTCATAGAATCGCTTGAGGTGTAACCTTTTATTTATATAGTGGATTTCTATGACCGAGTGTGGCGCACTTAACAGCCCGTGGTTTTTCCCATTTCGAGGGTTTCCATGTATACATCTTGTGTTATTTATATTTCTTCACCGTACACTTGATGTTGTATGTTTGTTTTATTGGGTGAATTTTGAATATTGACTAATAAAAAAAAAATTGTAATTTACTTGATTAAAACCTATTCACCCCCCTCTAGGTTTAGACACAAACGTTGATAGGGCAATTTCAACTTTCACTCCATGTGGCAGCCATCACTTTTCCCTTTCTCTTGGCCTTGTGATTTGCACATTCCGGGGCAAAGTGACCTATCCCACCACATTGAAAGCATTGGACTCCTTTCTTCTCGGTCTTTTCTTGCCTAGGCTCAAACTTTTTGAAGAGAGCCTTTTTCTTGAAGTCTTGACCCTTGGATCCAACACCTTTCCTCTCGGACTTGTAGAATTTCTTGAACTTCCTTATTAGCAAGGACATCTCATCATCCGAGTCATCACTTTCCTCTTTCTCAACTTTGGAGGCTTTCAAAGCAATATCTTTTTGCTTTTTCGATGATGTGGGGTTAGGACATTTCCTAGATTCATAAGCTAGAAGTCTCCCAATCACTTCACTCGGCTTCATGTCCTTGTAACCACTATTCTCTTCCAAAGCCGTCACCTTAGACTCAAATCTATCGGGTAAAGATCTCATAATATTCTGCTTGATCTTCCTATCCGAATAAGGATCACCAAGTTGATGACTTTGGTTCACAATGTCCATCAACCTTACTTCAAAGTTATTGAAGCACTCGTTCTCATCCATCTTGAGCAATTCAAATTGCGTTTGGAGAACTTGAAGCTTCGACTTTTTAACCACATCGGTTCCCTCTTGTGCAACTTCTAGGATATCCCTTGCCTCCTTAGCTATCCTAGTGTTTTGAGCCAACTTGTATTGGTTATCATCCATTGCATATAGGATGGCATGCATTGCCTTCCTATTCCACTTTGAAGCCTCAAACTCTTGTGCATTCCATTCTGCCTTTGGTTTGAGTACATCATCTCCTCCATCTGCAGGAGTCATCATAGGTAGAGTGTAGCCATCTTCAACCGCCATCCATGCCCTGTCATGAATTTGGCAAATATACGACTCCTTCTTGCCTTTCCATGAGGCATAATTCAATCCGGTGAGAAGTGGAGGTCTAGTGCTAGAAGCTCCCTCGTTGCCACCGTTTCCACTCATTGTGTTTAATGAACGAATGATATGAATGCAAGTTTATGAATGATCAATACACACATAAAATGCAACACACACCAAAATGAGCAAGGATCACCTATGTATGTCTAGGAACCTGCTCTGATACCAATCATGCAACGATATAAGGTTTGGTCCACACTTTTACCACTAGCATCCTTGCTTAGCTTCAAAGTGGTACTCATGGGTGTATCACAATGTTTGGCACTTTGAGATATGAAAATCCCATCATCCATTTGCTTAATTTGTAAACCTAGAAAGTAACTCAACTCACCAGCAAGGCTCATCTCAAACTCATGAGACATGACATCAACAAGTTGTTGGACTTTGATGTCATTTGTGGAGCCAAATACTATATCATCAACATAGATTTGAGCTATAAAGAGCTTATCATTGTCTTTCTTGATGAATAGAGTCTTGTCAACACTACCCCTAGTGTAACCATTATCTATGAGATATTGGGTGAGACACTTATACCAAGCCCTTGGTGCTTGTTTCAACCCATATAAAGCTTTTTTAAGATGATAGACATGATTAGGGTGGTGATGATCTACAAACCGCTCAACAAATACTTCCTCTTGCAAGAGACCATTGAGGAAGGCACTCTTAACATCCATTTGATATAATTTGAACTTGTGCAAACAAGAAATGGATAAAAGAAGCCTAGTGGACTCAATCCTAGCAACGGGAGCAAATGTCTCCTCAAAGTCAATACCCTCAATTTGAGAGTATCCTTGTGCTACAAGCCTAGCCTTGTTTCGCACAATGTTACCATCCTCATCGGATTTGTTCTTATATACCCACTTGGTGTCTATCACATTGGTGTTCTTGGATCTAGGAAGTAGAGTCCAAACCTCATTCCTTTCAAATTTGTTAAGCTCTTGTGCATGGCAAGAACCCAAAATTCATCTTTTAAAGCTTCATCAATTTTCTTGGGTTCTATTTGAGAGGTGTAACAAGTTTAGCTAATTAGATTAGCCATTTGATGTCTAGTCCTAACACCCTCACTAACTTCTCCAATAATGTCATCTTTGTCATTGAGTTTTCTGACCCATGAAACAGGTTCTTTTGAGTTCAAAGGAGGAATCCTATCAATAGGTTGAGTTATGTCATCATCAATGTTAGTCTTTTCAACATTAGAGACATCAACAACCTTCTCCAAAGGGGAGTCATCAACTAAATCTACCTCTTCCTCATGGTCATTAGTTTTGAGCCTAGTATCATCAATGACAACATTAGATGATTCCATTATGGTCATAGTTCTTAGATTAAAAACTCTATAGGCTCTACTATTCAAGGCATAACAAATGAAGATACCCTCATCACTCTTAGCATCAAATTTTCCAAGTTGATCACGGTCATTCAAAATGTAGCATTTGCTTCCAAAGGTGTGGAAGTAGCTAACATTTGGCTTCCTACCTTTCCATAACTCATAAGAGGTTTGCCTAGTGTGGGACCTAAGGAAGACTCTATTTCCTATGTAGCAAGCCATATTGACGGCCTCGACCTAAAGATTCCTAGGAACATTGTTGCTAAGCAACATCACACGGGGCCATTTCTTGAAGAACCCTATTTTTCCTCTCAACAACTCCATTTTGTTGAGGTGTCCTAGGAGCCGAACACTCATGAGAAATGCCTAGACTATTGTAAAAGTTTTCAAAATAGGCATTCTCAAACTCCTTTCCATGGTCACTCCTAATTCTTTTAATGCTTTTAATTTTAAAGTTCATCTCATTTTGAATTTTGGAGCAAAACATCTTGAACTTGTCAAAGGTTTCAGATTTTTCTTTAAGAAAATAAGTCCAAGTGTACCTAGAGAAGTCATCTACACACATAAAAATGTACCTCTTTCCACCTAAACTCTCGGTTTGCATAGGACCCATTAGATCCATGTGGAGAAGCTCTAGAGGTTCCTTAGTGGATAAGTACTTGCCCTTTTTATGCATACTTTTGGTTTGTTTCTCTTATTAACAAGGTCCACAAACACCATTAACCTTTTTCCCAAGCTTGGGAAGGCCTCGCACAACATTGAACTTATCTAAGATTCTTAAATCCCTAAAGTTCATGTGACCAAGTCTTTCATGCCACAACTCTATTTGTTCATCCTTGGACACATTACAAGACACACTTCTAGCCTCAAGACAATAGCAATTGTCACTAGACCTCATACCTTTAACAAGGTTTGTCCATTAGGCAATATGATAGAACAATCATTTTTCCTAAACAAGACGGAGAGTCCACCATCACTAAGATGTGAAATGCTTATCAAATTGGCTTTTAGACCATCAACATACAAAGCATTGGACAAAGAGGGTAATCCGGGAATAGAAATGGTTCCCTTTCCTTTGACCTTATTTTTGGATCCATCACCAAATGTGACATTTCCTTCCTCCTCCATCACAAGAGTCTCAAAGAAACTCTTATTTCTAGTCATGTGCCTAGAGCACCCACTATCCAAATACCAAAAATCACAAGAATGAGCTTTCAAAGCAATTTGTGCAACATGGCAAAGGTGTTCATCCTTTCTAATCCACCTAGGTGCAGTATTTTCCTTCATAGTGGTCAATGGTTCATGGGCTCTAAATGTCCTAGGATCATGCAAAGGTGTTCCACTTTTCCTAGTGACATGCATCATGGCTCTAGATGTCCTAGGATCATTCATCATGGCTCTAGATGTACTAGGAACATGCATCATGGCTCTATCCTTTTTCTTCTTTATCATGCTTTCAATCCTATACAATTTGATATACCTAAAGCAATTTGGTCTAATGTGACCATCAATACCACAAAAATGATATGTAGGTAAAAAGTTAGGAATTATACCATATTCTTGAGGATGCATTGGAGCCTTCCCATGTCTTTATGGTTGTCTTGCTTGTTGTTGAGGAACTTTCCTTTTTGTTGTTGAGCAAGACTTGATTGCTTCCTTGGTTGAGCTTGCATGATAGGTGTCTTCCCTTTGTGAGCTTTTGGTTGAGGGAAGTTAACTTGAGGATCCCTTGTAGGATGAGCTTGAGGTGGGCTTCTTGGTGCCACCTTCACTTGAGCACTACTTGAACACTCTCCTAGATCAAGCTTCTTCCTAGGAGTTTGATGAGGAGATGACCCATTGAAGTTCATGCTTCTTACAAAAATGGTCTTTCTTGAAGTGGAAGACATCTTATCATCTTTAAACCCAAGCCCCTTCTTGTCACTTGGCCACTTTCCAACATCTAGCATGTGGTCAAGTTTCTTGGTGCTAGAGTTCATCTTGGCCAACAACTCTCTAGCATCTTCAAGCTCTTTCTTCAACCCTTCTTCACTTCTCTTAGATCTCACCAACTTTTCATTTCGTTGGTCAACTTGAGTTGAGAGGTCTAGGTTTTCTTCTTTCGATCTCTTGATTTCATTCTTGTTCTTCAACCTTGAACTCTCTAACCTGGTCATGTAGTCCTTGAAATCCATCCTTTCCACACTTCCATTTGTGGATTGTGATGAAGACCCATTATCACTTGAGTAGTTTTCCTCTTGACTTTCATTCTCTGGGATGTTTGCGCTGGTGAGGCTGCGCTAGACGAGTGGTGCACCACCAGCACATGCCCATTTTTTTCAACTGTACGCGGGTGCAACATCGTAGCTCAGTGGTGCATGAATAGCAGCTTTCCACTGGAATGTTACGCTGGTGAGGTGCACTGGTCGAGTAGCGCACCACCAGCGTAAGACCTATTTTCAACACTCAAACATGCAATTTTGAACAAGTTCAAGAATGATGTAAAATGCATCCTATTTTAATGCCAAACATGACATAAAACATTTAATTACAAGATGCAAATAAATCAATAAGAGTCATCAAAATGCACAGAAGAAAACACTCAACATATAAGAATTAAAGTTATGAATGAATTTGTGAGTGTGTGCAACTATCTCTTCAAAGCAAGTAAGCACAAGAATTTTACCTTCGGTGCTTCTCCTCTTGAGGTCTTGAGAGCCTAAGCTACCTTTACATAATACCCCAAAATGTGATTTATTCACGAAATAAGCCAATCAACAATTAAGGACTTTATAAGACATTCTGTGCTAGACACCGTAAACATGACCGACACAGGGATCGGTCGTCATCAGAAGATAGCGATCGGCACCACCGCAAGCATCATCATGGAATTATACATGAAACCCGGCATCAAAGTGAAGAACCTGAAAGAGGAATGACAATCACCCATTTCACCGAATTTTTTCCAATAGCGTCCTGAGCTGGTTCATCGGGTTTGCCTTTTTGCTAAGGTCAATTGACCTTGCTTGGCTGGCATGCTCCTTTGAGCTTGTCCGCCCATTCGGGAATCAATGGTCCCGAGTATTCTATTTGTATGTTCTTATTATCATGCTTGTCTTCCATATGTTCTTATTATCATATGTTCTTTTGGAAATCCCGAGTTTGATTTCGCAGTAAGTTTTAAATTCCACAGCTAATATCTAACCTAACTAAAATTGTCCTGACTAGAAAAAAGAACAAAAAATAATTTAGGGATAGAAAATCTTCAGATATTGGGCATTGCATGGTCGGGGTAAAACCCTTTCATTGGGTCATGCAATCCAATATGCTCCATGGCCAGCTATTCCTTCGACTTTGTACGGGCTTTCCCATTTGTCAGCCAGGGAACCTGCAACTTTATTTTTTTGTGTTCAATGACACCTTCCTGAGTACCAGGTTTTCTAGTTGGAATTTCCTGAGCCAAACATGAGAGTTGTAGTGGCGAGCCACTCTTTGCTGATATGCCATATTTCGTATTCAGGACTTCTCCCTTTTCTCTTCTAGCTCATCTAGATTTTGCAATAGCATATCAACATTCTATTTTTCATCATATAACCTGACCCGGGGTGACGCAAATGACGTTTTTATAGGGATAACAGCTTCTGTTCCAAACGTTAAAGAGTTAATGGAGTCTCTCCGGTTGACGTTCTTGTTGTTGTCCGGTAGGCCCACAATACCTCGGGAAGTTTTTCAACCCAGCTTCCTTTCTTGGCATCTAGCTTTGCTTTGATTGTGTGCTTGATGATTTTGTTCACTGCTTCGACCTGCCCATTTGTTTGAGGGTGGGCAAGTGTGGCATAGTAATTGGCAATCTGGTACTCTTTGCACAGTTGTTTGAATTTCAAGTTATCGAACTGGGTGTCGTTGTCAGTGATTATAGTGTTCGGGACTCCAAACCTATAAAGTATGTTCTTTTTCATGAAATTTGTGGTGTTTGCTTCTGTGATATGCACCAACACTTCAGAATCTGCCCACTTCGTGAAATAGTCAATAACTACTATAGCGTACTTTGCTCCACCCCCTGTCTCAGCTGGCATTAGGCCGATTAAATCCAAACCCCACATGGAAAATGACCATGGGGATGTAAGGTTTCTGAGCTGTTCAGGGGGTTTTCGAATATCATTAGCAATCCTTTGGCAGGTATTGCAACTCTCCGAACATTGTTGTGCATATGAGAACAGAGTAGGACAATAATAACCTTGCCTGAGTACCTTGTGTGCCAAACTTTTACCCCCCGTGTGGTTTCTGAAAACTCCTCCATGGATTTCCTATAATATCCGATATGCATTCTCCTCTGACACACATCTTTGGAGTGTTCAGGAATACCCCTTTCTGTATAGTTCTCCTCCAACCAATATGTACCTTACCGATCTATACCTGTTACGTTTTGCTTGTAAGAGATCTTCTAGGAGCATGCCTTCGGAACCTTTTTAGCCGAGTTATCCAACAGTCATGCGATGTTTGGATTTCTGAAATTTCTAAGTTTCTTGGTTCAACTGTGCTCTGTTTGAGGAGATGTGCAACCGGAATAGTCTTTGGTCTGATTGTGGTTGTTGCTGACGCTAGTTTGGACAATGCGTCTGCCTTTTCATTTTCCTCCCTAGGGATCTGGGCAATCTTATATTCTTTGAATTTCTTGAGGAACTGTTTTGCAATGTCACTGTAGGCTATCATGCCTTCATCCTTGGCTTGGTACTCGTCCAGAACTTGGTTGACAACTACCTGTGAATCGCTAAATATCTCGACTTCATCTGTCCCGAGAGCTATGCAGACTCTGAGTCCAGCTAGGAGCGCCTCGTACTCGGCTTGATTGTTGGTTGCTTTGAAGTCAAATCTTATGGCATATTTGACATCATCTCATTCTAGAGTGCATACTACGATAACTGCCCCGCTGCCATGAGTGTTTGAAGAACCATCAACATGTAATTTCCATGGAAAAGTTTTTCCCAACATCCTTTTTGCTTTTGGGTTCGGCTCTGTGAACTCTGCTATAAAATTTGCCACTGCTTTCCCTTTGCTTGCCCTAGGGATGTAGTGGATATCGAATTCACTTAGCTCGATAGCCCATTTGGCCAGTCTTCCTGAAATCTCTAGCTTCTGTAGAATTTGCTTTAATGGGCAATCAGTGAGTACCTGGATCGTATGAGCCTGAAAATATGGCCTTAGCTTCCTTGCTGCTGAAACCAATGTTAGGGCCATTTTCTCTGCCTGTGAATACCTGGTCTCGACTGGTAGAAATGCCTTGCTGGTATAGTATACTGGCTTCTATACTCCATCTTCTGTTCTAACTAGGACTGAACTGGCTACTAGTTCTGTTATTGATAAGTACAAATGGAGTGCCTACCCTAGGTAATCTTTAATTTTTAAGAATGCCTGCTCTCACTCTTCATTTCATTCGAGTCCTTTCCCTTTTTTAATTACTTTGAAAAAGGGTGCGCATCTGTCTGTGGACTTTGAGATGAATCTACCCAAGGAAGCCAAGCATCCTATTGGGCGATGTACTTCTTTGAGTGTCCTCGGTGAAGTCATTTTTTACAAGGCCTGGATTTTCTAGGGGTTGACTTCGATTCCTCTTTGGTGAACTTGAAAACCTAGGAATCTTCCTGAAGGAAGCCCAAATAAACACCTGTTCGGATTTAGTTTCATTTGGTATCTCCTCAGGACATCAAATGTTTTTCGCAGGTCTGAAGTGTTCTTGTCTGTCGTGATGCTCTTGGTCAGCAAGTCATCAATGTATAGTTCCATGTTCCTTCCAATTTACCATGCGAAGATTCTGTTGACCAGCCTTTGATATGTTGCCCCAGTATTTTTTACCCCAAAGGGCATTAATGTGTAACAGTACAAACCTTGATCAGTGGTGAATGCTGTTTTTTGTTCGTCGACCTTGTTCATCTGGATTTGGTTATATCCCGAATAGGCGTCCATGAAACAGAGCAACTCATGGTCTGACATAGCGTCCACCAACTGATCTATCCTCGGAAGTGGAAAACTATCTTTCGGACATGCCTTGTTCAGATCTGTGAAATCTACGCACATTCTCCATTGTCCATTCTTATTTTGGATGAGGACTACACTAGCCACCCATTGAGGGTAATTGACCTCTCTAATCGATCCTACAGCGAGTAGCTTCTCTACTTCCTGTTTGATTGCCTGACTTCTTTCGAGATTGAATGATCTTCTCTTTTGTATCACCAGTTTTGCATTCAGGTCTACTGTGAGATGGTGAGATTTTATTTGGGCATCTATCCCGACCATGTCTTCATGACTCCAAGCGAACACATCCCTGTATTCTTTAAGTAGATCAATGAGGCTTTGTTTGACTTTTCCTTCCAAGTTGACCCCGATCTTGATCTTTTTATCTGGTTCGTCTTCTATCAAGATGATTTCATCTACTGGTTCAATTTTGGATCCATTCGGCTCTTCCCTTGGATCGAATTCGAATGACAGTGGCTCTTTGCTCTGACTTGGCTGCATTATAGTGCAAACATGTTCATTCTTGTCCTTGTATACTGACAGATTAGCTATTTGGGCCATCTGTTGGGATCCCTTGATTACCCTGACCCCCTGTTCGGTCGTGAACTTGATCATTAAGGCATAAGTGGTTGTCACGGTCTTAGTTTTATTTAAGAATGACCGACCCAACAACGCATTAGACGGCCAATTGTCTAAGTCTACTACTACAAAGTCGAGCAATATAGTTCTCTGACAAGGTGCCACTCCGATCTTTAAAGGTAGCTTTACTGTCCCGAGTGACCTGACCTAAATTCCCCTGAATCCTATTAGTGGAGTGTGGAAAGGTTGTAGGTCCTTTCGGTCCAACCTGAGTTGATCATAGACAGCTACATTGAGAATGTCTGCCGAACTTCCATTGTCTATTAAGAGTTCAATTTTAGTTCTTTAGTGGAATGAACTAAAATTAAATAGATCGGACCTAAGTGAATCATTTGTTGATTGTGATTGGGTTGTGTCTATTGGAGCTTAAATTTAGATAGCCCGCCAAGATCCCAATCCACACGAACTTGTATGGATCACTTGATATATTCTACCAGACCAATTTAGGGGTCCATCTAGAATTGTAATAAGGCATGAGAACTTGTTTCTTTTTGTAAGAATAGGTCTATTTCACATGTGGATTTTTTTATTAAGGTCCATTGGATTTAATAAAATAAGAAAAATAATATATGGCCCATATAAATGTGTGTTGGGTGGCAAGGCTATTTAAAATAGCTTAATTATATTATTTTTATTTTATTATTTAATTAAATAGAAATTAATTAATTTGGTAATTAATTAATTATTTAATTAAAAGTCAAAATCTTTTTTCTAGTAGGAGTTAGTCTCCTAAAATTACACTATTGTTGGTAGTATAATTAATATTAAAGACTATATTTGATAAGCAGATAAATAAAATGAATTATTTATCTAATCAAATTAGGAAGTCTTTACTATTGTTACAAATACACTAATGAGTTGGATTAGGGGTCTTGGTGTAGGAAAGAATTCTTTTTGGAAAAGGATTCTTGGTCACCAAGTAAATCTATCTAAGAGTAGAATTCTTCATTGAAAAGGATTGTTAACAACCAAGTAAATCCACCTAAGGAAATGATTCTTGCCAACCAAGTATATCCTTCTTAGGAAAGGATTTGTGATGCTATATATATCCCCTTGTGAATTTCGGCCAGACATAAGCATTCTATAATGAAATTTTCGACCATACTAGGTAATTGTCAAGACAGAATTTGGCCTAGCAAGAGAGAATTTTGTGGGAGAAAAATCTAGTTTTTGCTCTAGACAAAATTCGATCAACTCATAGATAAAGGGTGTAGAATTCGGCCAAGGAGAAAAGAGAAAAAGAGAATGTTTTTGTTTTTGATAGTACACTAGTATCCTTTACATTAAAAGGGTTTTGTGTACAAAATCAAATTGGGTTCACGCGAGTTTCAATCAATTATATTGATAATTTAGAAGTGACTAGACATTCTTTGATTTTTCTCTTGAAAGACAATTGTAACTAACAAAGAAAATTTTTTATTTGTTTCCATCCTCAGGTATACAAGTAAAGAAATGGAGCCCACACTCCTTGGTGATTCACGTTCTTGATTGGATTCGAAGATCTTATGGAATCAATTCGACACTTTTTCAATCGTCACGAGAAAAAGGTACGACACTTTTTATATACATCAATTAATGTAGGGTTAAGGTTCTCGTTGTGTAAAAGGGAATTTTTTTTATTTATACGCAAACCCTAATTTTCATTTTTTTCACGCTTACGTTGCATTTTTATCGTTTATTTTTCCCTACAGGAAAATGGTTCAGCAACATTTGCCTCACCGGTCATACCCTAGTTGTCCTTGGTCAAGGACTCAAATGTAGCAAGCTCATTGAGCAACTGTGTAAGACTGAACTTTAACTTGTTCATCCTGTAGTTGCTTTTAAACTGATCAAAACTCTTTAAAAGTATCGTCAGTATGATGCTCACTCGATTGGGCTTGTCAATAGCCCTGCCATTGACTTCTGCCGTGTTGAAGTAGGAGATTATGCTTAGGACATGTTCCCAAACTGACGTACCTTCCTTCATACGAGCGAGCATAGCGAAACGAACAACTTCGTGTCACTTTTGCTTGGAGGGCTGCTCAAACATAGCTTGCAATGACTTCATGATTTCGAATGCTAAAGGCATTGCTTCGTACTTTATGCCAATCACATCTGTCATAGAAGCCAACTGATGAGTCCGGGCTTTCTCATTTGATGAGACCCATCGCTGGTATGCCTCACGAACAGTTTGTGTGGCATTGGCAGCAGACACTGGAGGACATTCCTTCTTAAGCACAAGCTTGAGATCTTTGGTGACCAATGTTAAGTTTCCACTTAGTGTAGTTATCACTAGTTAATTTGTCTTTTGCAAGAATTTGAAATAATACAGAAGTCATTATTGCTGAAATAAATAAAACATTCATTCAGTCATTTATTTAAAACAAGTGCGAGTGCTTTGGCAAAAAATTAAATATGATGCATGAACATGTTTAATGAACTAGAACTACCCAAAAACTAGTTACTCTACCATGACAATCCAACATACCACAAAGAAGTGCCGTCTTAGGGTCGGTCAAGTCTTTGCATGTTGGACCGAGACATTCTCAATCAAGTGATATTATAGAATAACTCTTATTCCATATAATTCAATCATCGTTTATTCAGTCAGGTTTTTAATTACAAACTTAATCAAAACCTTTGTGAGTGTAACCCACCATTTCAGATCTCATGGACTTAACTCAAGAATTGCCACCTTAGGGTCGGTCAATCCCCGAAATACCCTCAGAAATTCTATCCGTTAGGAAGTCAACCTTGGTACTGATCTTTCTGGAAACCCTCATTAGGGAGGACAAAAGCAAAGCCGTCACGAGGCCCCTCTCGGATCTCACAGTGTTGAACTAATGATGGATACCGCGGGATATATGTGTCATATATCCCTCTCCAACTCACTATGTTAAACTTAGGGTTTTTCTATTATCCGTTAATGCACCTAGACTCTACAGGATCAAATGGCTAACTTTAATCAAGTTATCTAGCGTATTAACTAATTAGAAAAAAAGTCTAATTAACTAATAAATTATTAATGATTTTTAACTATTATATCTAATTTATTAGTCAATAATCTAAATCTTTGTAAACTATTTAATAAGGTCAGATTATTATGTTAGTGTTTACCAAATTTTAACTATCAAAACTCTAACACTTTATTCGGATAATTTATTATTAGGTTATTGATCAAATTAATCCTAATAAATGACCCTATTAATCTTCTCATTAAACACTTTAATAACTAGATTAATATTAATGAGAATTACCAAGGTTTTTTAACCATTAAAAAAAAAACTAATCTCATTATTCATAGCCATATATGTATTTACCCATTGTAATCACATTTAAAAAAATACATAAAAAAATTGGACTATGATGCATGAATGACATATCAAATATATTTGTGTAGGCATATCTAACTTAAATGATATACGTATGCATGCCAATGCTTTTATCATCATATAATATAAAGTATACATTAATTGACCGAGTTTTGAGGATTATTTAACCTAAAAAAAAAATTGTAATCTAAAATTACAAAAATACCCCAAGACATTCATTAGTCTTCTTGTAACTTCAGAAATTTTATTAAAGTCTTGACTTCTGAATCTTCCAAGCCCAAAATCAAGTCCAACTTGATTTGATTTATTTTAATGGATCCATCTCATGGATTAAATCCCTAAAGCCCAAATGTTACCCTAACATTTTTTGTAGGCCTGGGATTTAAAATAATAATAATAATTTGCCAAAACACATAACAAAAAACATGTAGTATGCGTTGGTGCATCGTGTTCCGGATCGTTCTTGTTTGTTGTAGTACATTAATAAAATAATTCACAGCAAAATAAAAATAATATATACAACCCAAAATTAATATTACATCAAAACAATTACATTGAAAATCCAAAAATCCTAACTCCACAGTACAATACATTTAACGATCAACCATGATTTTGAAATTAACAGTACCCACACAATCGTACATACAGGAGCATCAAAAACAATTTCCTGTTATGATTTTTTTTTGGCTCTGATACCAATTATTGGAACCTGGTTAACTAATCACCCTGCAGAAATCAATTTTAAATTTTTTAATACAGATCGTAAACGATTTGGGACCAGTTAACTTTGGATCATAATTTTTCGGAACTAATACATATAATATTATTACAATAATAAAATATATGTATATAAGGAAATTGAAATCGATAGTAAGCTGTAGAAGATATTAGAACCTTACCAACGTGTGGAGGCTCCTTCACTTCTTGCAATGCTCCTGGTCTGTACCATCGATCTTCCTCGCTATCTCCTGGGACAAGTAACTACTTGTGGCCACGTCATGGTACTAAGGAACTTAAGAAGTCGTTAAAGAGAGAAAAAGAAGAAACTCTTTCTTTTGATATCAGTGTACAACACTTACACACTTTTCTCTCTTTTTGGTGTATTGATCTCACGCATACACAAATACAAATTGCTTCTTATGCAAAAACGAATCAACTGATGCGTTTATGTGTTTATCTCTTTTCTCTTTTTATATAACGCACACACTAATTGCATCCCATACAAAACTGATGTGTTTTATATTCTCACGCACTCAATTGCACACAAGCAAATTGAGACTCAGTTAATGTATGTGACTTTTTTTTAGTCTCATTTAACACATGCACACACTTGCACGTTATTAAGAGACAACAAAAAACTGATTCATGTAACGTGTGCTAATATGCTTTTAAAAGTGTGATATCAGTTATGAGTTTTTTGAAAAAATAATATATATCAAATATATTTTTAACTTTTAAAAAATTTGATCAAATCTTTATTTGATTTTCAAAATCTTTCAAATAAAAAAAATGTCTCATATCTTTTATTTAAAAAATAATTTTGAATTCAATTTCAAATATTTAAAAATAAAATAATCATATTATCTTATCCTATAAAATATCAACCAAAACCCTCTATTTAGTGATTAATAACATAATTAAATAATCTTATATTTTAATTTATTTAATCACCATTATCCATTAATTAAATAATCTCATTATTAAATTAATTCTCGAATAAATACATGTCACTTTCATAACAATATTAATTTGACAATCCAATTAATAAACCGTGATGCTTGTTACCTAAATTGATCGGGCTAGCAAGGGGACCTAATGAACGAACAGTATTTTGAACTCCAGTAATCCTCAGAAATAATTAAATAAACACTTCAATTAATATTTCACGATTATTAACTTCGGTGTTATTCCACTAAAAACTCGAAACTGCACTCTCTCAATTGTAGACCCTTCTACACAGACTGATACAACTCGGTGTCCATCGATATAGCTATAGTGTGATCATCTACAGTAGTTCACAATTAAAGCTGGGTCATAATATCCGTTATACCCCTCTAATTATATATATCCTTTATGTTTCGTTGATTCTCTAATGGACAATAAATCCTATTTCCTCACAGAATTAGGAGAGCGATCATATTGTCCAAGCCCCGGATCAACCCTTAAGGGAACTGCCATCTATTTCTCACAAGAAGGAATGGATTCCACTATTGTGTACAAACCTTCTCAAACACATTCCAAACTGCGATCCCAACATTCGGAGTATTTTGATCAGGAATTGCATCAGACCTCACCCATTGTATATCAAAGACCACGATCTAACCTGAAGGAGTCGATAAGACACTCAAATTAAGATCACCCACATATAGCCATCATTAGTTGATATATATGAATATCATCGGTAAACTGATCTTGGTGAGAGATACATATAGATCATGGCTCGGTCTTATATGATCACATCATACAAGGTGCCTCTGTTCCCATATCTTATATGAATGATTCAGGATAGAATCACCGTACATTACAAAATAGACCTCTGCTATAGATTTACCACAAATAAAGTACCGAGCTTTATTAGCTATCTATGGACTCTTTAGATTACACGTCTCTTACTATTTCCATATGTATATAACGCTCATATACACATTTCGAGATTACATCTGGCAATCTAGGATGTTAATACATGCACAAGTTTATAAAATGAAGAACATAACAAGAATGAACTGAACTTTTCTTTTATTTATTTAACAAATCCATTTACAAATTACATCTTTTGAGCATAAACCCCAACAAAAGCTAGTCATTTTTTTTATGGATATTTACATTTCTTTTATCTAGTTCTTAGTTAATAACATGCTTTGATTTTTGATATGTTTGTAATTGATCTTTGATAGACTTATCTAGTTTTCTTGTTGCATGTTCATTAAGTTTTGTTTGATCAACATTCTCTATTTGCTTGTCATTGCATCATGATTACATGTATGCACTTCACTTAGATCATTGCCTTGTAAGAGGTTGAAGTTTCTTGTTAGAGTGGGTGATGCTTTAACTTGAGCAAGGAGTCATAGTGATAGTTAGAAGAACTCTGATGGCTAAGCATGAACACTTCTCTAAGATTATCAGAATCCGGATAGACAAGCACTAAACATTACCAAAGTCAAGTGTGCCTTGGGTAGGTAGTTTCTTCCTAGAGGTGTGTTTGTCACATCTTGGATAGGAAGTAGACAAGTGATTCACTAGGCTCGAGGGTAGAGTAAGCGTGGCTTGGGGAGCATATCATGTGTTGATTGCTTATCAGTGTGTAACTTATATTCGACATAGTGGATTATAGTTTGTCGGTGGTTGTGGTATCAACCCGTGGATGTTTCCTCTTTTGTGGTTTTACCACATAAAAATCTCTTGTGTAATTTTTAGCTTTTGAATCCATTTACTTAGTTGTTTTGTATTGCTTCAACTTTTATTATATTGTCTTTCATATTCTGTTGTTGAAGTGATCATCTAGTGAATTGTTCTAGGTGTGAATTAAAATTGCTTGTGTTTTTAAAAGAAGATTAAAATTTGAGCCTATACCTATACTTGCACTATAAAGACTAGTGGATTTTCAATGTCCGCTTCTATGGATTACCCTTGCTTGTTGAGATTTGCTTGGAAACTTGCCTTTTTCTTTTTCTCTCAGAATCTCTACCACTTGCCCTATGTATTCTTTAATCCTTCAAATAGAAGCTTCTAGCTTATTCACTTTTCTTTGATTTTCAATGATATTCCTATCCAAACTCTCTTGTGTTGTTCTCTTCAACTCTCGAAGTTCTCACGATGTTTGTTCAGTTATTTGTCTAAAATTTCTTATTTGTTCCTCAAGAGACTCAACTTCTATTTGATCGGCATCACCCTACTCTTGATAGTGAAAACACTCTTCATGTGGTGGTTGTGGTGCTTGCCATTTTTTGCTTAATGCCTTAGCTAGATGCCAAAAGCTCTTCACCAATTCTATTGTTGAATTTCACAAAGTCCTTTACCATGTCTTCAAGCGAAATGGCACCAATCTCACAATTGTATCCATGATATTCTGGTCCATACCCCCACTCTTGATCAAATGATTAATCACACATCCCATAACTTGGACCTGAATCTTGCCAATAACAGTCCATGAGTCATGAACACAAGAAACTCAAATACCAAGAGTAATGAAAGGAATCAACAAGAACTAATAATAACTAACTAAAGAAACTAAAACAAAACTAACTATTAAAGCTAAATTTAATCACAAGAATAAACATCGATGCCCGATAGTGGCACCATTTTAGCAAGTGTTGTTTTGTATATGTAAAATAACTTGTCAAACAAAATGTATAAACCCGATTTGCACTCAAAATTGATAAACATTATCGTGACAAGTGGGTATTGTCCATAGAGATCACGTTACAACTATGTGATCAAATTGTCACTCTAGACTAAATGCAAGAAAAGTAAAATTGCAATGGTTGTTGTATTGAGAATAACTAAAATGCAACTAAGTGTAAACTAATTAAAATGCAAAACGTTAGTAGATGAAAAATATATGATAAATGGTATGGGAAATGATGCAAACACAACATAAATGATCGGGGATCCATGTAAACTTGTAAAGCATTTGATTAATGAGGGTCAATCTATATTTAAGAGTGACTTGGAGTCGACAATACTCACTCACGACTACTAGGTTGAATTTAGGGAATTAAAGACTCTGATCACTTCAACTCTATGCTACTCAACTACTAGGTTGGCTTATGATAGAGTAACTCTTGAAGCCTAGATAAATTGTATGGTTGAGAATGACTTGGAAGGGCATATTCACAATCCAACCTCTACAATTGAGACCCAAATGCATAAGAAGGGCATATTCACTTTATTTAATTTAGCTAGTTTAAACACCTTAAAAGTGATTATCTCCTTGGCTTGAGAGAGGGCATATCTACCCATGTACGTTTAATATTAAAAACTCAAAAGATATTTATAATCAAATGAATCAAGATAGGGAAAATCTACTTGTCTCAAAAGATAATCAATAGACAATTAACGCATTGAATGAAAATCAATAATTAAATCATAAAAACATAATGAATCACCCAGAATTCATGTGTTCCTACATCATCCACAAATTAGGTTTTACTACTCATGTCTATTAATAGAATTAAATAAAGAGAGGAAACTAGAAGAAAACCCAAAGAAGATTCCTCCTTATTTTAGCTCCAAAATGACCTCCTTACTTCCTTTTATTGAGTAGGTGATGTATGTGATGTGAGATTTGAATGGGTTTTTAGAGAGAAAAGAATTCCAAGATCTAGATAGAGAAAGTGGTTATGAATGGGTATGTGGGCATGTATGTATCATAATAGAAATGATCCTATATATAGGTGTCTTTAAAATGGTTAGATTTTGCTAATGTGGCTTTCTGACATGCACAATGTGTGGGTTGTGTGCCGGTAAGGACAATGACTTGATACATATATTTCCTTCTCCCAGGTTTAGTGAAATGTGCGGGTTGTGCACAGGTTAGAACACGCGTAATGACCTGATGCTCATGCACTACTCCCTTGTCAGATCCCTGATTTATACATGATTGGTGCACACGTCATTACCTGTACCATGCTCTATCTTCTAGTTCTTCTTCACAGTACGTGGGTAAGGACCCGCGTAGCACCTACACAGTTATCTTCTACACTTCATCAATTCTTATCCTTTTTCTTCACAAATCTGTATTTTCCATCCATTCTTCTGAAATTTACCTAACTGCATGTGAACATAGCAAACAAGCCGTAACAAACACAAAAGATGCGGAAATGAGGAATTGATGCCCAAAATATATGAAAATTATTGCACGATCAAAGCCACCCAATCACTTCACTCGACTTCATGGTCTCGCAGTCACTAGTTTCTTCAAGTGTCATCACCTTAGACGCAAATCTCTTGGGAAGTGACCTCATAATCTTTTGCTTGATTCTTATATTAGGGTAGAAGTCACCTAGTTGATGGCATTGGTTGACAATATTCATCAACTTCACTTGAAAATCATTGAAGCACTCATCATTCTCTATCGTAATTGTCTCAAATTGCATTTATAGGACTTGGAGCTTGGAATCCTTAACTACTTTGGTTCCTTCATGAGATGTCTCTAAAATCACCTAAGCCTCATTAGCATTCCTAGTTGTTTAAATCAACTTGTAGTGATTGTCATCCATGGCACACAATATGGCATGCATTGTCATGTTGTTCTACTTGGAAGCTTTAAATTCTTATTTGCTCCATTGGGGCTTAGGCTTGGAGACTTCTCCATCTTCAGTGGTCATTGTTGGAAGAGTGTAGCCATCTTCAATTGCCATCCATAAATGGTCATCTATTCGGCAATGGTATGACTCCATCTTGCCTTTCCAAGAGACATAGTTCACTCCATTAAGCATAGGCGGTCTTGTGCTTAAGGCTCCCTCTTATCCACCTCCGTTCCCACACAAAGTTTTTGGAGATTTTGATGAGATGACTAATGAAATGCAACAAACAGATGCAAAAATTAGACACGCACGCAATGATCTTGGATCTCCTAATTATGTCTAGGAACACGCTTTGATACCAATTGAAATTAAACATAAACGTGTGTCTAATAAACCTAGAGGAAGGTGAATAGGTTTTATCTGAATCATTTGCCAATCTTTTCGATTCATCAATATTAAACAAAATAAACACCCCACAACAAACATACAATAAATTCAAGTAAAGGTACAGAAAGTAATTAACAATTGAATTTATGTGGAAAACCTTCGACAAGGTAAAAACCACGGGATTGGCTAATAGCTAGCCAATCGAGCCCTCAAATCCACTATTTCTGAAATCGATTACCACCTAGGTTGACCACATCACACCTATATGGTTACTAATCTTCTTTTGCTACCCACAGGCCTTTAATAGCCCGCCAAGATCCCCAATCCACACGAACTTGCATGGATCACTTGATATATTCTACTGGACCAATTTAGGGGTCCATCTAAAATTGTATTAAGGCATGTGAACTTGTTTCTTTTTGTAAGAATATGTCTAGTTTACATGTGGACAATGGATTTAAGGTCCAATGGATTTAATTAAATAAGAAAAATAATATATGGCCCATATATATGGTATTGGTGGCAATGCTATTTGGAATAGCTTAATTATATTTTTTTTTATTAGTTAACTAAATGGAAATTAATTATTTTGTTGATTAAATAATTATTTAATTCAAGTCAAAATATTTTTCCTAGTAGGAGATGGTCTCCTAAAATTATACTATTGTTGGTAGTATAATTAATATTAAAGACTATATTTGATAAGTACATAAATAAAAGGAATTGTTTATCTAATTAAATTAGGAAGTCTTTAATATGGTTACAAATACACTATTGAGTTAGATTAGGTGTCTCAGTGTAGGATATAATTCATTTAGAAAAAGGATTCTTAACCACTAAGTAAATCCACCTAAGGAAATGATTCTTAACAACCAAGTAAATCCTTCATAGGAAAGGATTTGTGATCCTAATATATATTCTTGTGAATTTCGGCCAGCTCATATATATATAAGAGGATAGAATTCCTTTAAGAAAGGGATTCTTAACTACCAAATAAATCCACCTAAGAAAATGATTCTTGCCAGCCAAGTAAATCCTTCTTAGGAAAGGATTTGTGATCCTATATATATACCTTTGTGAATTTCGACCAGCCCAATGATTTCTTAGAGTAAAATTCCAGCCAACCTAAGGTTTTTCTAAGAGAGAATTTTTCTTGGCAAGAGAGAATTTTGAGAGAGAAAAAATTAGTATTTTACTCTAGACAAAATTCAATCAACTCTAAGTTATAGGGTGTGGAATTTGGCCAAGGAGAAAAGAGAAAAAGAGAAAGTTTTTGGTTTAGATAGCACACTAGTATCCTTTACATCAAAAGGGTTTTGTGTACAACATCGAATCAAGGTTCACGCGAGTTTCAATCAAATTGATTAATAATTCACAAGTGGCCGGACGTTCTTGATTTTTCTCTTAGAGGATATTTGTAACTAACAAAGAAATAGATTTTGTTTGTTTCTATACTCAGGTATACAATTTGAAGAGATGAATCTCACACTCCTATGTGATTCACGTTTGTGATTGGATTGGAAGATCTTGCAGAATCAAATCGGCGCTTGTTCAATCATCACGAGAAAAAAGTACGACACTTTTATATACATCAATTAATTAAGGTTAAGATTCTTGTTATTTAAATGGGAATTTTTTTTTATTTTTACGCAAACCCTAATTTTCTTATTTCTCAAGCTTCTGTTGCGTTGTTGAACTGATTTTCCCTACAATTGGTATCAGAGCCTGGTTGTACCCTTGATTAATTGATGTATGTGTACGTGAATCTTTTTCTTTTTATTGTATATATGCATTGTTTTAGAAAGAGATGACACTCTAGGTATTTACATTGGAATGTATGGATATATATATATATATATATATATATATATATATATATGTTTCATATGTGGATTGTTATTGCTCAATTTTGGTCATAGAATTTCACTGTATTTTGTTTTGGGAATGTAACAAGAAGGGTGTTCTATCATCGCCATAATTTCCTTCTTGGTAGTTGCTAAGTTTTTTTTTTTTTTTGTAATAAAAAAACTGCAGTACTTTTATTCATATTACTTTTGTAATACACTCAAGTTTCGAAGACTCGAAGGTTCGAAGAATTAGGAGCAACCAGGACAAGTTTGGGACCGTGGGAGCCGTAGCAACAAACGTTCGTGCGAAGAGCACACAGCCACGTTTGTTGTGGCATGGGCTGCGTACGGCAGCCCTATGGAAGCTATGGGCTGCGTATGGCAGCCCTTTATGGGTTTGTGGCATGCGCACGCCCATGGGTAAGGGCGAGAGAGTCCGGACGACGAAGGTCGTATGAATACTTGTTCGCCAAAAAAGGAGTTTTTGTATTCCAAGACATATGTAATTTACTTGTTTTTCTAGGATGGAGCAAAATTGTAGCTATTTATATTTTTGTAAATATTGCAATGTTTGTCATTGTTTGATAACATGTCATATAGAATAGGAGTGCCACTCATATATCTCTTTTGATATAAACATGCATTGAATGGTTTAAGTATCTAAATTGGCATCTAGATAACTTGGTAAATCATTCCTTGGAATTCGATCACACGCCTTTAACAATTGAGTTGGAGAAGGTTTTTTGGAACACCTATGGCCTCCAAGTTTAGTTGAGATTTATGTTTTGTGAATAACCTCCCAAGAGGTATTCATGAATGGAATTTAGCAAAGTACTTCTTTACAAGGATAGACTAGACAATTAGCCCATCTACTCCCAAAGGGGAGATATTGGTGAGGGATTATATTGAAGGTAGATTACTTGGTAATACACTCAATGTAATTTTATTAATATCCTCCCAAGAGTTCTTGTTAATAAAATTGCAAGGCTAAAATAGAAAACATTGGTTGTTATGTTAACAATTAGGTGGGACCAAGTCCAACTAGTAAATGGTGCGTACTCCCAAAGAAGGCGTGACATTTATGGGTGTTGGATCACCGTTGAATTTTTACGATTGAATTATTTTATTTTATTTAAGAGAAATATTCAAAAGTGCTTTATCATGATTATTTACTTACATAATTTTTGTTATTGTTCAGAAATCATGACCCCATCCCTAATCAACATCCTAAAAGACAATACTTTAATTAGTGATAATTATGTCACATGGAAAAGGAAAATTGGGCTATTATTGCAATCTGAAAAGCATAAGTTCGTTCCGTGCACTCCTAAACCACCTGTTTCTACTAATGAATCTACTCAGGAGCAAAGAGATGAGTATCAACAGCGACAATCTTCTGATGAGATGGCTAAATGTTACATTATGGCCACCATCTCTGACGTGTTGCAACAACAACATTAAGGAATAGAGACTACTGCCGATATAATGATGTCTCTAGAGGAGATATTTTCTATGAAGTCTAGGATGACTAAGAGAGAGGCAGTGACTGCTTTTACGAATGTTAGGATGAAACCTGGACAAGTTGTGAAGGATCACATGATGAAAGTCATAGCACATCTTAACATTGTTTAACTGAATGGTGTTGAGATAGATGGTGAGACCAAAATTGACATGGTTGTCAACTCACTATCGGATTCCATTGATCAATTCAAGTTGGACTACACCTTGAATAAAAAGGAATACACCTTGCAAGGCCTGATGCAAGATGTTCAAGGTGCGGAAAATATCCTTGTACGAGGCAAGGGTCAAGAGATTCATTCCATAGGAAAAGTTGTTTCTGTTAAGACCCATAAGAAAGTCAAGAAACAAAAGAAGAAAAAGCAACTAGGACGTACTAAGAAGAAGATAAAGAAAGTAACCAAGATCAAATGGTGTAAGGACCTTGAATGTATGATTGGCTTATTTCATGACAAATCACACCACATTGGGGATGATTGTGTAATGGATAGCTTAGGTCCTCATTGGCAAGCTTCCAAGCATCTCCATGACTTCAAGAGTTAAAGGTATATTCACTTGAATTTTCTCTTGAAAAGTTTAGGTGCACACACACACCTCATGCATGCTTTGTTGATCTTGCATTTGTGTTGATATTGTTTATATGTGTGCATCTCTTCACAATCACACTTGCACTTCATTTATAGATTTAAGTGTGGTATTATGTTGTGTTCGCACTTGCACGATGGTGTGCTTGATTTAGCGCATTGAGAGACCATATGAGAAGGTCTCATTCTTCTCTTGGTTTGGTTATATGGAGTAAGGTGTCTAGTTTTAAAAGAGTGTATTTCAATGATTTCAATGTTTTTCAAAACTGACATTTGTATGGTCTTGTGACCATATCTTTTTATACATTGATTAAAAATGAGTTTTTAAAATTTCTGTACAAACTAGACACCCATACCTCTCCAACGGTATATTATTCGTAATATTTCATGACCGTTTGGATTGATTTTCAAATCTCCAAACTGACTGTAAAAATAGGGCATCTCAGCTGTTGTCCATTTCTGACCTTTGGTCACTAAAATGACCATAACTGTTTCTATAGACATCAAAATCATGTTCTATAAATTGGAGTAAAAATTAGAATTCAATACCTTTCCAACGGTATAATATACGAAAGGTTTGGATGTCGTTTGATCACATTTCGGGTAGCTCGAATCTCGGGCTGTTGCGCTGTTGCGGCTGCACCAGTCCACAAGTGCCCTCACCAGCGCCTCTTGGACAGTAGGTGTGCGCTGGTGTGGCACTTGTCGACTAGTGCAGCTCACCAGCGCACTGAGTAATTTTCAGGCAATTTTTAAAACGACATAGTTTTGCTCTAGGGCTCATATATACATGCCATCTTCTTCCTCGCTCGTTTTTCGGAGCTTCAAAACCAGTTTTTAGTGTGAGAAAGTATTTTCTATGAGAGAGAAGCTCCAAAAGTGATTCTTTAACTCTCCAAACCCAAAACATCTCCATCTTGCATCATTCTTCATCATATGAGCATGGGTGTTCTTGGTTTCATGACTAGGTAAGTAAGAACTTCATTGAACATCATCTACTGTTCTTCTTACTCTAGATTATGTATTTATTGTTTGATCAAATACCTAGACTCTACTTTATTGCATATATTTATGAGTCTTGATAACATGATTGGGTTTGTTTGTTGATAGCTAGCATTTAGGACATATTTGCCATCTAGCTAATTAGGTCATGTTGATTGCATTTCATGATTGCATTTATTGACCATGCCATGTTTATTGACAACTTTTGTTGAAGTGGCTTTGTTTGATAACTAGATTGTAATATTGCATATTCATATCTAGTTAAGTCTTTACGCATTGCATTTAGACATTATTGTTTATGCCTCATTGATTGCATTTATTGATTGCAAAATATTGCCCTTGATTATATGTTGTGACAACTTGTGTTGGTTGGACTTTTATTGACAATTAGGTTGTTAGAATCCTTTTGCATCTAATTGAGTCCTTATGTATGGGCATGTATGCATTGTTTGATAACTAGGTTGTTGTATTGCATTATATGTTTGGTCTAACATATTTTGCATTGAGCATTCATTGATTATTTCACTTAGACCATATACTCTTTATTGAGTCAAAGTCTTGTGGCTTCGGTGTGAAGTTGCACAAGCAAGAGAAGCCTTGCAACCAAGGGTGGGTGATTGCAGTATTTTTGATCTTAATCAATTTAAAAGAAAGTTCGTTCACTGAGATCGGTGATTCTACTAGTCGAACACTAATTAGTCTAATTTTAGCCTATTCTAAGTGCATGAAAACTAAATGCATAATGCTTGTCTTGAGTTGGTTTTTTAATTCACTAATTTGTAAAAATGCAATAAAATAAATAACACAAAAGCTCACACTAAAATATGCATATGAAAGAATGCTAGGGAATCAATGCAACCTAATTAAACTTCTCAATGTAATCCACAAGTCTCAATTAAGCATTTAAATCCAATTGATAGGGTTTGTTTCATGAAGCACCTAATCTTCCCAATTACTCACACACAGTCATGTAATGAGCAATGGTTAGAATTAGTTTTTAATTAAAAACTCTAAACCAAATAACACTTAGCATGGGCATGCATATGGAAATTTTCTCAATTATTAAGCTTGTAGTTAAAGACTAAATGGGATGGTCACCCACATCTAACCCTCAACATCATAGATAAACTAATCCTAACACAAACATTCATTGATGTCTCATTTGAATAGAAGTGAAGGAATTAGAGCATATATTCCAATAAAAGAGACTACCAAAGTATTTAATTAAAAACCATTATACTAGGATTACAAAGAGTTGCTCAATAGGTTTACATTAATCCCCTAACATAGAGATTAGTTACATATCAAGGAAAGGAAATTAAACAAAGAAGAGTGAAAGGAGAAACCAAAGTTGGCCATTGAGGTTCCTTGACTTGTAAGCTTCCTCTTTTTGCTTCCCAAGTTCCAAGATGGATGGATGGATTCAAGTGTCTAGGGATGGTGATGGAAGGGTGGAAATAGTCCAAAAGTTCGTGTGGCTCCTCTCTTTCACAATAATATAAGATGGGTATTTATATGGGTCTAAAAATAAGTCAGAAATCAACCTAGAAATGCGTGCTGGTGGACTGTCGCTACCCTGTATGTCACGGTCGTCCATGACGACATGTCACAGTCTTACATGATGACATGTCGCGGACGATATCACAAGGGACACTTTAGAAAAGTTGCTGTCGCTTGGTGTGTCGTGGTCTACCATGACAGAAATCATAACAGCGACATATTTTTTCATTTTGTCCAAGGTTTTAATTTCCAGCTCTTTTGGGTTCCAATCTTCACTCATAACTCCCATATGATGCCCCTAATACAAAATCCTGCAAATACACTTAATCGAGCCATTAAACATTTGATTTTACTCGAGAAATGAGTAATAAGCATAAGAAGGGGGACTCAAAATCTAGTGTTATCATGGCTCGATCAGTGGGTTGGCAAGCAATTGGTCAGGTATCCACTGTAAAAGGCCCGACGGGTAGAGTAGGAGGTGCTCACGCCAAGAGTAGTGGATCATGGGATATCACTAGAGACTGAACCAAGAGTGGTGAGTGGTAGTGGCCATAGCCTGAGGTTGTCTAGAGTGAGAGTCCGAGTATCACTTAATGGTGTAACATTTTACTCATATAGTGGATTTCAGTGATCGAGTGTGGTGCACTTAACAGCCCGTGGTTTTTCCCATTTGGAGGGTTTCCACGTATACATCTTGTGTTATTTATATTTCTGCACTTTACACTTGATGTTGTATGTTTGTTTTATTGGGTGAATTTTTAATATTGACTAATAAAAAAAAATTAGTAATTAACTTGATTAAAACCTATTCACTTCCATTCTAGGTTATTAGACACACACTTTCTTAGGGAATTTTCAATTGGTATCAGAGCGAGTTCCTAGACATACTTAGGTGATCCAAGCTCTTGTTTGTGTCTCTTGCATTTGTTTGCATTTGTTTGCATTTGATTGTTGCATTAATTTAAATTCATTTCATTCATTAAACACCATGAGTGGCATTGAGATGTTAGAGGGAGATTTGACCTCCAAAATTGAGATGGAAGAATATAACTCCAATGAGGACATAACTCTCATGGTTGAGAGATTTAGGAGATTCAAAAAATCTCACAAGAAGAGTATGACCTCCAATGTGAAAGAGGAGTGAAGAGTAAAGGAGGAAAACAAGAAGACCTTGCTCAAGAATAGTGAAGAGCATGTGCTTAACTTCACGGCCTTGGATGCTTCCTATGTTGAAGATTTTGGTGTGGTAACAAGTGACCAAGGCAAAGGTCTTAATGAGGGAATCGACTCAATTAAGGAATGTCACAAGTCTTGAAGCAAAATGAAGAGCTCTCCAAGGAGAATGAGACTTTGAGAATGTGGAAGATTTCCTAGGAGGAAAAGATTTGTACCCTTGAAGATAGCAAGCAAAATAGTCAAAATCAACTTCATCGGTACAAAGAGATCATGGAAGACCAAATGGAAGACATCTCCATTCTTGTCTTCAAATGAAAGACCATGGAGAAAGTGACCTCCATTGATGACTCCTTGATGATGGATAAGATTGATGCGTCCAAGTATGAGAAGGAGATTGAAGATTGCCACCAAAGGATGAAGGCAATGAAAGATGAGCTTGCCAACAAAGAAAACTCCTTGAAAATTGTCAAGGAAAGAGAGATGAGGTGCCTTAAAGAATTAAAGAAGGCCAAGGTTAAACAACCTCAAGCTCAAGGCAAGATCAAAGCTTCATTTAAGAAATCTTCAACTCAAGGAAAGTCCACACAAGCCTTGGCAACTCAACCAAAGCCTAGGCAATTCAAGAAGAAAGGATAAGTTCTTGAGAAGTCAATCACCTTTTCCAACAAACCAACTATGAGGAAAGGAGGTGACCACAAGAAGCATGACCAACCAAGGAGGTAAGATCAACCGGCTCAACCACCTCAAGAAGCTAGACCATAAAGGTGCCACTAATCGGCTCAAGCTCTAAGGAGAAGCAAACCGATGCACCATCAAAGACAACCTCATCAATATGGTGATGCCCGGATGAGATCACAATGCAATGGTATAAATTCTTACTTTGTACCTACTTGTCATTTTTGTGGTATGATTGGTCACTTAAGACCAAATTGCTTTAAATATATTAAGAGGTGTAGGTTAGAGGGCAAGAAAGAAAAACGGTTGAATGATAGGGCAAGTTTGCATGAACCTAGAGAACTTAGAAACATCTTTTTTTTTACCACTAAAAATGATAAAGTGGAACCTAGGTGGGTTAGAAAGAATGAACACGCTTGCCTTAGTGCTCATGAGACACCCGTAGATGCAACTAGGTCATTTGGACTTGGTAGGTTTATAGGGGATCATGCCTCCCATTGACTTGGTTGGATGTAACCCCATTTGGGGAGCTCAAGCAAAGAGATCAAACTTGCATGATTTGCTATGTGCAAAAAGTTAATTGATTTTATGCTCTTTTGATAATTGCTTGAGATTCTTTGTTGCATATGCTTGAATGACCTATAATTTATCTTCATGACATGTGAACTTGCTTTTAATGACATGCTTTAAAATGATATCCATGAATTGAGTTTTATTGCTTTAATGCAAATACGTGTGAGTGCAATTGAGAAGACTAATCAATAAGGATCTTGTATCCATGTAATTAATGAGGATTTTATATCCAAATTAGTCTTCTCTCTTTTCTTAATGGTGAAACAAAACTACTATCATACGGATAATTATCCGGAAAAATAAAAAAGGGTGCAATAGTCACTCATGTCTTGATTTGCCTTTAAGGATTGATACAGTTACTTTATTTTCAAATTTTTGGAAACTATATCTTTTTTGCTTATGAAAAAAGGGTACAAATTGGTTTGAATTCTTTTTGGAAACCCTTTTGATGTTTGCTTTGCCAAATACCATTTGTTTTGGATTTGAATGCAACATGTCTTGCTTGCAAAGCATCCTTGTCTCACATTTTTCTTTAAATCAAACTCCTTGAATCTCTATTAATTACTTATGTTGCATAAAGTTTTTTGATATGATTATGCATTGTAATTGTGCCAATAGCTCTCTTTGCTAAAGCAACCCGATAGAGGAGCTCCTTTTCCTATCTCATGACAAAAAAGGGGGAGAAGTCATGAGAAATATATGGGGAGCATTGGTTATACTTTGGGGAGAGAGTTTGAGAAAGAGTAACCCATTTAGGGGGATCATTGTACATGCATTTGTTTATATTGCTTTATTGAGTGCAATTGCTTTTTACGTTTGTTCACCTCACATGCACTTGTTCTTGGAAAGTGCTTCTTGCTATTGCGTGGAGGTACAATGATAATTCTACAAAGAGATTGAAGATATTGAAGATTTAGATTGTAGGATCTCCTTTGTAATATATAATTAATCTCTTGGACAATAGCTTTATTTTTGTCTTGTGAGGATTTGTTTGTGAGTTGTTTTTTGTCATGAAATAGCCAAAGGGGGAGATTGTAAGGACCTTGAATGTATGATTGGCTTATTTCATGACAAACCACACCACATTGGGAATGATTGTGCAATGGATAGCTTAGGTCCTCATGGGCAAGCTTCCAAGCATCTCCATGACTTCAAGAGCTAAAGGTATATTCACTTGACTTTGCCTCTTGAAGAGTTTAGGTGCACACACACACCTCATGCATGCTTTGTTGATCTTGCATTTGTGTTGATATTGTTTATATGTGTGCATCTCTTCATAATCACACTTGCACTTCATTTATAGATTTAAGTGTGGTATTGTGTTGTGTTCGCGCTTGCACTATACTGTGCTTGTTTTAGCGTGTTGAGTGACCATATGAGAAGATCTCATTCTTCTCTTGGTTTGGTTATATGGAGTAAGGTGTCTAGTTTTAAAAGACTGTATTTCAATGATTTAAATATTTTTTAAAACTGACCTTTGTATGGTCTTATGACAATATCCTTTTATACATTGAATAAAAATGAGTTTTTAAAATTTCTATACAAACTAGACACCCATACCTTTCCAACGGTATATTATTCATAAAATTTCATGACCGTTTGGATTGGTTTTAAAATCTCCAAAGTGACTGTAAAAATAGGGCATCTCTGTTGTTGTCCGTTTTTGACCTTTGGTCACTCAAATGACCATAACTGTTTCTATAGACATCAAAATCATGTTCTATATTGGAGTAAAAAGTGGACTTCTATACCTTTTTAACGGTATATTATACGAAAGGTTTAGATATCTTTTGGTCACACTTCGGGTCGCTCGAATCTCTAGCTGTTGCGCTGTTGAGCCGGCGCCAGTCCACGCGCCCTCACCAGCGCCTCTTAGACAGTAGATGTGCGCTAGTGTGGCGCTTGTCGACCAGCGCAGCTCACCAGCGCACCGAGTAATTTTTAGGCAATTTTCAAAACGACATAGTTTTGATCTAAGGCTCATATATACATGCCATCTTCTTCCTCACTCGTTTTTCAGAGCTTCAAAACCATTTTTTAGTGTGAGAAAGTATTTTCTTTGAGAGAGAACTCCAAGAGTTATTCTTTAACTCTCAAAACCTAAAACCCATCTCCATCTTGCATCATTCTTCATCATATGAGTATGGGTGTTCTTGGTTTCATGACTAGGTAAGTAAGAACTTCATTGAACATCATCTATTGTTCTTCTGACTGTAGATTAGGTATTTATTGTTTGATTAAATACCTAGACTCTACTTTTTTTGCATATATTTATGAGTCTTGATAACATGATTGGGTTTTTTTGTTGATAGCTAGCATTTATGACATATTTTCCATCTAGCTAATTAGGTCATGTTGATTGCATTTATTGACCATGCCATGTTTATTGACAACTTTTGTTGAAGTGGTTTTGTTTGATAACTAGATTATAATATTGCATATCCATATCTAGTTAAGTCTTTATTCATTGCATTTAGACATTATTGTTTATGCCTCCTTGATTGCATTTATTGATTGCAAAATATTGCCCTTGATTATATGGTGTGACAACTTGTGTTGGTTGGACTTTTATAGACAATTAGGTTGCTAGAATCCTTTTGCATCTAATTGAATTCTTATGTATGGGCATGTAGGCATTGTTTTATAACTAGGTTGTTGTATTGCATTATCTATACCTAGTTAAGCATTGTATGTTTGGTCTAACATATTTTGCATTGAGCATTCATTGATTATTTCACTTAGACTATATACTCTTCATTGAGTCAAAGTCTTGTGGCTTCGGTGTGAAGTTGCACAAGCAAGAAAAGCCTTGCAACCAAGGGTGGGTTGGCATGCAATTGGTCAGGTATCCACTATAAAAGGCCCGAGGGGTAGAGTAGGAGGTGCTCATGCCAAGAGTAGTGGATCATGGGATATTACTAGGGACTTAACCAAGAGTGGTGAGTGGTGAGTGGTGAGTGGTAGTGGCCATAGCCTGAGGTTGTCAAGAGTGAGAGTCTTAGTATCACTTGAGGGTGTAACATTTTACTCATATAGTGGATTTTTTTGATCGAGTGTGGCGCACTTAACAGCCCGTGGTTTTTCCCATTTGAAGGGTTTCCACGTATACATCTTGTGTTGTTTATATTTCCGCACTTTACACTTGATGTTGTATGTTTGTTTTATTGGGTGAATTTTGAATATTGACTAATCAAGAAAAATTGGTAATTAACTTGATTAAAACCTATTCACCCCCCCTTCTCTAGGTTATTAGACATACACGTTTCTAGTGAATTTCAAATGGAAATGTTTCCTTTGTGGTGAAAAGGGACATTGTAAAAGAAATTGCCCAAACCCTCAAGACAAGAAGGAAGAAGGTAATATTAATTATCTTGAAACATGTTTTTTGGCAGATTTTATGGATTCTTGGATCATAGACTGCGGAGCCACTAATCATGTTTGTTTTTCCTTACAGTGGTTCAAGGAAAGGAGAAGGCTTAATAAGAACGAATTCAACTTGCTTTTAGGCAATGGAGCATTGGTGTCTGCTAGTTTAGTGGGAGATATTAGAATTAGTTTAGATTCTTATAGGCATTTAGAATTAATAGACGTTTATTATGTACCTCAATTCAAGAGGAATTTAATTTCAGTTTCTTGTTTAAATAAATTTGGTTATTCGGTTACTTTTAATAAAGCTTTTATTATTAATAATAAAAGTAAGAATGACAAAATTATTTGCAAAGGTACGTTGGAAAACGGTTTATTCTATCTGCATGGAAATATCTCTCACTTGTTAGATATGGAATCAACGGAACCTAATCATAATCCAATAAAATTATCAAAAGATGAAACATACCTATGTCATTTGCGCCTTGGTCATATTAACCTTAATAGGATTAAAAGATTGGTAGGTGACGGACCTCTAAGTGACTTAAAGGTTGATGATCTACCAACTTGTGAATCTTGTTTGGAAGGTAAAATGACCAAAAGGTCATTTACGACCAAAGGCACAATAGCCATTTAATGTTTATGTTTGATACACACTGATGTGTGTGGACCTATGAGCATTCAAGCTAGAGGTGGATATGAGTACTTCATCACTTTCACGGATGATCACTCAAGATTTGGCTATGTGTATCTCATGAGGCATAAGTAGGATGCTTTTGACATGTTCAAAACATTTAAAGCTGAAGTTGAAAATCAGCTTGAGAAACGCATAAAAATCTTGAGGTCTAATCGTGGTAGAGAATATCTATCTGGTAAGTTTCAGCAATATCTTATTGATAATGGGATAATTTCTCAGTTTTCTGCACCAGGCACACCTCAACAAAATGAGCTGGCAGAAAGGAGAAATAGAACTCTTTTGGATATGGTTAGGTCTATGTTGAGTTATTCAACGCTCCCTAAATTCTTTTTTGGGGATATGCTTTACAAGCTGCAACGTACATTCTAAACGATATACCATCTAAGTCGGTTCCTAAAACACCGTATGAGTTGTTGACCGAGCGAAAGCCTAGTGTACAACACTTAAGGATATTTGGATATCCTGCGCATGTGTTAAAAGGAAAGATAGAAAAGATGGAGTCCTATTCAGAAATATGTAGATTTGTGGGGTATCAAAAAGGAACAGAAGGATATTATTTTCATAGTCCTCAGATCTTAAAGTATTTGTTTCGACAAATGCTAAATTTCTTGAAGAGAACTATATGAATAATTTTGTGCCTAAAAGTAGAATTGTCCTTAATGAGCTTTTAAGAGATACAATTCCACAAGAGGTTTCGTAACCATGCCCAATTGTAAGTTCCTTACCAATACAAGATCAACAATCTAACATACCTCATTGTAGTGGGAGGGTTGTTATACAACCCAAAGATACATTGGTCTAGGAGAATTTGTAGAGAATCTTTCGGACTACGATGATCTCTATACATACAAGGAAGCAATGGAAGATGTTGATAGTCGCCATTGGCAAAAGGCAATGCAATCCAAAATTGAATCTATGTTCAAAAACAAAGTTTAGTCTTTTGTAGACTCTCCTAGAGGAATAAAACCCATCGGGTGCAAGTGGGTATATAAGAGGAAAAGAGGAATGGATGGAAAGATGGAAAGATGGAAACCTTTAAAGCTAGATTTGTAGCTAAAGGTTATACACAGAAGGAAGGTATCGATTATGAAAAAACCTTCTCTCATATGGCAATGCTTAAATCCATTTGGATACTCTTATCCATTGCGGTATCTCTAGACCTAGAGATTTGGCAACTGGACGTTAAGACAACTTTCCCTAATGGAAGTCTTGATGAAAACATCTACATAATGCAACCAGAAGGATTCATTGAAAAAGGCCAAGAGGAGAGGGTATGCAAGTTGCAAATATCTATATATGGATTAAAGCGAGCATCCAGATCCTGGAACATAAGGCTCGATCAAGCTGTGAAAAGTTTTGGATTTATTCAAAACCTTGACGAACCTTGAGTATAAAAAAGGATTAAAGGCAACAAGTTGGTTTTCCTAGTTCTTTACGTTAATGATATACTACTCATCGGTAACGATGTAGGTGTATTGACATCAATAAAAGAATGGTTAGCAAAACAATTTGATATGAAGGACTTGGGAGAAGCAAGTAATATTCTTGGTTTCCAAGTTATAAGGGATATAAAGAATAGAACGATTGCATCATCCCAAGATTCAAACATTGATAAAATCTTCTCTAGATTTTCCATGCAAGATTCCAAGAAAGGTATGTTACCTTTCAGACATGGAATCAAACTTTCTAAGGAACAACTTCCTATGAATGAGCATGAAGAGCAATTCATGAGTAGGATTCCATATGCTTCAACAGTAGGAAGTCTCATGTATGCAATGCTCTGTACTAGACCAGATATTTGTTTTGATGTGGGCATAGTTAGCAGGTTTCAATTGAAGCCTGATCCTGATCACTGGACGACAATCAAGCATATTTTCAAGTATCTTGGGAGAACGAGAGATTATATGCTTGTATACTCTAGAGAGGATTTAATTCCCGTTGGGAATACAGATTCTGACTCCAGGAGATCAACATCAGGATCTGTGTTTACTATTGGAGGAAGGGCAATCATATGAAAGAGTACCAAGCAATCTTGTATTGCAGATTTCACCATGGAAGCCGAGTATATTGCTCCATGCGAGGCTGCTAAAGAGCCTGTCTCTCTCTGCCCATTCTTGATTTACTTGGAAGTGGTTCCTCATGCGAATAAGCAAATCACTATCTATTGTGACAATAGTGGAGCAGTGGCTAATTCGAGAGAACCAAGAAGTCATAAGAGAGGGAAACACATTAAAAGAAAGTATCACCTTCTGAGGGAAATTATGCATAGGGCTGACGTGACAATTACCAAGATCATGTCAGTAGAAAATCTACCGGATCCCTTTACTAAGGCCCTTCCACAAAAGAGTTTTGATGGGCATCTAGAGAATATGGGTATGAGAGATATGACACATTTGCTCAAGAGCAAGTGGGAGAATGTTCGGATTATGCTCGATAGCAAGTGTATAATAATGTATTTGACAATCTTTTCATATTAATAAAGTGATTTCTAGTTTAACAAATCTTATAGCATTTATAGTTTAATTATAATAATTGTTAAAAGTAAATAATCATAAGTTCAAAAGACTATGAGAAAAGAAGAATTGTTCATACATCTAGATATGTATGAGGTAGACACAATTCATTAGTTAGTCTTGAATAATATTCACAACTTAAGATAAAGGTTGGGCGCCTTTATCTTGTTAAAGTTGTAGAATCTTTTGCTAGCATTTGAGTGGGATCAAATGTGTTATGATGAGTCTAAAATCATCAAAGTGCGGTGTCTTTGGGCAAAAGAATCTAGTGCAGTAGGTTCATTGAATTGGATCATAATTAAATACTTTATCTAGAACCGTCAATAGATACAAGTTTTTCATTTGAAGACAATCGGAGAGTCTATCTCAATCCTGAGGTAAATGATGGACTTATGGTTGCAAGTGTTATCATTTGAGCTATCAATGAGTACGATTATATAGCATAGTCTATCCTCGATAGTTTGGTGGTATTCATTTGTTAATCAATAAAGGACTTCATTTATAGATATGGACATCGTGGCTTCGTTTATTAAATGAGAGTAGAATACCATCATATGGATGTTGTGAGGTATTGGATATTAAATCTTAACGTTAATTTTTCAATAGTGTCTACTGAAACATGGCTTCTAAACAAGTCAAAATATCCAAGTTCAAAATGTGGTCATATGAGTAAATATGGTAACTTGGAGAGCTATAGTTTGTCTATAAGCTCTTGGCGATTACTTGTATTCTTCACGAGGATACATTTTCTCCAACAAGGTTGTCCAGGGTATGAATGAGTAACATCAACTTATTCTATCTTTAATTAAGAGTTCAATTTTAGTTATTTAGTGGAATGAACTAAAATTAAATAGATCGAGCCTAAGTGAATCATTTGTTGATTGTGATTGGGTGGTGTCTATTGAAGCTTAAATTTAGATAGCCTGCCAAGATCCTCAATCCACACGAACTCGCACGAATCACTTGATATATTCTACCAGACCAATTTAGGGGTCCATCTAGAATTGTATTAAGGCATGTGAACTTGTTTCTTTTTGTAAGAATAGGTCTAGTTCACATGTGAACTTTTTTATTAAGGTCCAATGGATTTAATTAAATAAGAAAAATAATATATGGACAATATATATGGTATGGGCGACAATGCTATTTAGAATTGCTTAATAATATTATTTTTATTTTCTTATTCAATTAAATGGAAATTAATGAATTTGTTGTTTAATTAATTATTTAATTAAAAGTGAAAATCTTTTTCCTAGTAGGAGATGGTCTCCTAAAATTATACTATAGTTGGTAGTATAATTAATATTGAAGACTATATTTGATAAGCAGATAAATAAAAGGAATTATTTATCTAATCAAATCAGTAATCTTTTAATATGGTTACAAATAAACTATTGAGTTGGATTAAGAGTTTTGGTGTAGGAAAGAATTCATTTAGAAAAAAGATTCTTAACCACCAAGTAAATCCACCTAAGGAAAGGATTCTTAACAACCCAGTAAATCCTTCATAGGAAAGGATTTGTGATCCTAATATATATTCTTGTGAATTTCGGCCAGCTCATATATATATATATATATATATATATATATATATATATATATATATATATAAGAGGATAGACTTCTTTTAAGAAAAGAATTCTTAAATACCAAATAAATCCACATAAGGAAAGGATTCTTGCCAACTAAGTAAATCCTTCATAGGAAAGGATTTGTGATCCTATATATATACCCTTGTGAATTTCGGCCAGCCCAATGATTTCTTAGAGTAAAATTTCGGCCAACATAAGGTTTTTTTAAGAGAGATTTTTGCTTGGCAAGAGAGAATTTTGAGAGAGAAAAATTTAGTATTTTACTCTAGACAAAATTCAATCTACTCTAAGTTATAAGGTGTGGAATTCAGCCAAGGAGAAAAGAGAAAAAGAGAACGTTTTTGTTTTTGATAGTACACTAGTATCCTTTACATCAAAAGGGTTTTGTGTACAACATCAAATCAAGGTTCACACGAGTTTCAATCAAATTGATTGATAATTTATAAGCGGCTGGACGTTCTTGATTTTTCTCTTGGAGGATATTTATGACTAACAAAGAAATAGATTTTGTTTGTTTCCATCCTCAGGTATACAATTTGAAGAAAGGGAGCCCACGCTCCTAGATAATTCACGTTTGTGATTGGATTGGAAGATCTTGCGAAATCAATTCGGCGCTTGTTCAATCATCACGAGAAAAAGGTACGACACTTTTATAAACATCAATTAATCTTGGGTTAAGGTTCTTGTTATTTGAAAGGGAAAAAATTTTATTTATATCAAACCCTAATTTTCTTATTTCTCACACTTTCGTTGTATTTTTGAACCGATTTTCCCAACGACCCATGGTAAATACAAGACTTAACTCTTAAAAGAAGAGATATGCAACCTAAATTAAATACGAAAAATATTCTATATGCACAAATGCTAGGTCAACACATTTAATGCCTATCTAGGAATTAATTATGAAATTAAAACATTCTTATATATCATGTTGTTATAAGACATGCATATAACTAGCTATATGAAGTCAGGGCATTCTTAGATGCAATAGCTATAACAATATAGCAACCCAAACATCAACAAAAATCTCAACTTGTAATAAAAAATCCTAATCTAGATGCAAACAAGTGATAAAGGAGATTTCTTGATATGTAAGAACACAATAATGGATGAAGATGTTGTTCTACTTACCAAGTAAAATATGTTGATGAAGACCCATGTTTAGAAACATCCTAGATGAAGCTACATGTTGCTTGAATCATGAATGAATTATGGGTGTTTTGGCTTTGGTCAACAAAAATGCAATCTTGCTAACTTTTTTGGCAAGTCGGTCTTGAGATCTAAATGAAATGTGTTGGAATGAATTATGAAACTCTCTAAGGGCAAAGAAGGGAAAAGAGCATATATAAATATAAAAATCCATAGACGAAATGACACCGTTTTAAAAACAAACAACAAAATCCTGTCATTACGGCTAGTTGAACCTTAGCTCAAGCTAGTTGTCCTGACCGTGGTGCATGCAACGGTACACCATCTGAACAATACCGCTGCTAGAGTCGTTGTGCATGCATGTGCATAGGACATGGTATTGGAAACATTGGCCTACAAGTGAATATCGTAGTAGGAATCACTTTATAGGCATGTGTGCAGGCTGTTGTATAGGCAATAGAGGCCTACTGGTGAATACCGCGGTAAGGACCACCACCGTGTAGGCATGTGCATAGGCTAAGGTCCCTAAAGCATGTAACTTCTAGAACCAACCGATGTTGGGACCGCGGTCGAGGCAGGTGCATAGCCAGTGACCTTCAACGCGGTAAAGAGGAAAATCATCAAATTCAACCCATTGTCCTAAATGCAAAATGTACAAGTGTGGAGTGTGATGAATGGCATAAAGTGCATCATTCAAAGACATACAAAAATATGCAAACAAATGGAAATACATGCAAATGAGTGTGTGCTACTAAATCTCTTCAATTAGGAGTAGAGTCAAATAATCTACCTTTCTTGATGCATTTAGAGTCCAACGCCTTGATGATGGGTGATCTTCAACTCCTAATCTACGCTTTACAATATTTGACCATAATTAGGATTTTGTCAATGAAATAAGCCAAAAAAATGAGTCACTTACATTGCTAAACTCTTGAAATAATTCAAATAAGAATACACAGGGAAAACTAGGACGATATTGATGGAGGTTGAAAGGAAATCAAATGCGTTGGGAGAAGTAAAGGAAGTGCTCAAAAAGAAGGAGGAGACCTTAAAGATTGCAAAACGGAGGGAATGTGACTACTTAGTCCAGCTAGACAAAGTAGAAAATGAGGTCAAGTCACTCAAAGTGTAACACTCAAAAGGAATTCAAGGCTTCAATCTAAGAGGGATTCCTCCCTTATTCCTTTCCAGCTTGCTATTTTTGTTCAAGGAAAGGGCAAGTTCTAGCCGTTTGTTTCAAATTTCAAAGATTTTTTTTATAAAAATATGGATAGATCTACGTAGAACCCAACCAAAGCCAAGAAAGTTTGGGTTAGGAAGAATTTAGTGGATCAAGTGAGAACAAGTTGAAAGGGAAAGTTAGAATAGTCATTGGCACCCATTTGGTTGATTAAGAAGAATGGACCTCCCCATTTGGTCAAACCATCTTTGATAGACCCAAGCCCCATTTTGAATGCATTACATTGAATATCTTTAGGAATGCTTAGAATTCACAATTTATTTTTCATCTAAGAGTGGCCTATTTTTATTGATACATTGTGCTTGTTTGAGTTTGGGTAGATCTAAAGGTGGAGAAAATTCATTATGATTTCTTTGATTTAGAATAATTGATAAGTTGAGTTATGAGTTCAAATTTGTTTCTTTTTTCTAATGAATAAGTGAATAAGGGAATTTTAAGTTATAATATGCTTCGCATGCCGATGAGCATGCATTTGTGGGGAAGCATTCAGAGAAAAACAAAGAAGCAAGAGCCTCATTGCCTGGGTCAATGAGCTAATGCATTCCCACATACTGCTAAGAGGATGCGAACGAAGTGTATCTCTAAAACTGAATTCACTTAATTTATGGGTATTTGGTTTTAATAATTTTAGTGGATGATTGGGATATTTGTGGATATTGATCTATATTGATGGATATTTTGATTATGAGATTGTATTTGGTTGATATATTTTTGTGGTTGATAATATATTTTTGGTAGATGTAACCTTAAAGCTAGGTTCTTTATCTCTTGGGAGAACACCAATAATTTACATGTCACAGAGAGACGAGCAAGCCAATAGTGCTCATAAAAAAGCAAATACCTTATCTTCATTCAATGGGCAACCACCTCGATTTCCATTCTTAAACCTAAAATGTGAAACTCTACTTTTTCTTATCTTTGAATTGAATACCTGTTGATATTTGTGATTATGGAACTATATGTGTGGATATATTTTGATGAGGTGGTCGAATATATTTGGTGCTCAATGATGAGATGAGCTTAAGGCTCTTTTGAATATAGATTTTGAGTGTACATGTACTTGAATTGCAATATATTGCACATTTTGGTTTGGGGGTAATACAATTATATATACTTATATAGGGATGAGCATATAATGGAAATCGGTTTGGGGTTTGTTATGTCCTAATTCCAACAACTTATTGAATGAACACAATCCTTTTATCCCTTGTGTGTGCTTCCAAGCTAATTTTGAGGCCAAACACTTACCTTTCATTTGGAACCAAACACAAGTCTACACTCTATTGTCAATCAAGTGGGGCATGGGTGTTATGTTGTGTAGTTGAAAGGCGTAAGCTCTGATGTTGAAATTGTTGAGATTATGCTCGATAGCAAGAGTGTAATAATGTATTTGACAATCTTTTTATATTAATAAAGTGATTTCTAGTTTAAAAAATCTTATACTATTTATAGATTAATTATTATAATTGTCAAAAGTAAATAATCATTAGGTCAAACGACTATGAGAAAAGAAGAATTGTTCATACATCTAGATATGTATGAGGTAGGCACGATTCTTTAGTTAGTCTTGAATAATATTCACAAATTAAGATAAAAGGTTGGGCGCCTTTATCTTGTTAAAGTTGTAGATTCTTTTGCTAGCATTTGAGTGGGATCAAATGTGTTATGATGAGTCTAAAATCATCAAAGTGTGGTGTCTTTGGGCAAAAGAATATAGTGCATTGGGTGCATTAAATTAGATCACAATGAAATACTTGATCTAGAACCGTCAATGGATAAAAATTTTCATTTGAATACAATCGGAGAGTCTATCTCAATCCTGAGAGAAATGATGGACTTATGGTTGCAAGTGTTATCATTTGAGCTATCAATGAGTACGATTATATAACATAGTATATCCTCGATAGTTTGGTGGTATTCATTTGTTAATCGATAGAGGGCTTCATTTATAGATATGGACATCGTGGCTCCATTTATTGAATGAGAGTAAAATACCATTATATTGATGTTTTGAGGTATTGGATATTAAATCATAACGTTAAGTTTTCAATAGTGTCTATTGAAACATGGCTTCTGGACAAGTCAAAATATCCAAGTTCAAAATGTGGTCATATGAGTAGATATGGTAACTTGGAGAGCTATAGGCGATCTATGAGCTCTTGGCGATTACTGGTATTCTTCACGAGGATACACTTTCTCCAATAAGGTTGTCTAGGGTACGAATGAGTAACATCAACTTATTCTATCTTTATTTAAGAGTTCAGTTTTAGTTCTTTAGTGGAATGAACTAAAATTAAATAGATCGGACCTAAGTGAATCATTTGTTTATTGTGATTGGGTTGTGTCCATTGTAGCTTAAATTTTGACAGCCCTCCAAGATCCCCAATCCACAGGAACTTGAATGGATCACTTGATATATTTTACCGGACCAATTTAGGGATCCATCTAGAATTGTATTAAGGCATGAGAACATGTTTCTTTTTTTAAGAATAGGTCTAGTTCACATGTGGACTTTTTATTAAGGTCCAATGGATTTAATAAAATAAGAAAAATAATATATGGCCCATATATATGGTATGGGCGACAAGGCAATTAAGAATAGCTTAATTTTAATATTTTTATTTTATTATTTAATTAAATGGAAATTAATTAATTTATTGATTAATTAATTATTTAATTAAAAGTCAAAATCTTTTTCTATTAGGAGATGGTCTCCTAATATTATACTATTGTTGGTAGTATAATTAATATTAAAGACTATATTTGTTAAGTAGATAAATAATTCATTTATCTAATCAAATTAGGAAGTTTTTAATATGGTTACAAATACACTATTGAGTTGGAAAAAGAGTCTTGGTGTAGGAAAGAATTTCTTATAGAAAAGAATTCTTAACCAACAAGTAAATCCACCTAATGAAAGGATTCTTGCCCACCAAGTAAATCCTTCTTAGGAGAGGATTTGGTCTCCTATATATATACTTGTAAATTTTGACCAAGTACGATTTTTTTGGTGTGAGAAGTTGTTTTTTATTGTTATAAAACAAAAAACGTCGTCCAACTCATCGTGTGAAGAATTCGGCCAAGCATAGAGTAAAGAGGGAACGTTTTTGTTTTCGATAGTACACTAGTATCCTTTGCATCAAAAGGGTTTTGTGTACAACATCAAAACAAGGTTCACACCAGTTTCAATCAAATTGATTGATAATTCACAAGTGACCGGACATTCTTGGTTTTTTCTCTTCGAGGATTATTGTAACTAACAAAGAATAAGATTTTGTTTGTTTCCATCCTCAAGTATACAATTTAAAGAAAGGGAACCCACACTCCTAGGTGATTCACGTTCGTGATTGGATTGGAAGATCTTACGGATTTAATTCGATGCTAGTTCAATCGTCACGAGAAAAAAAAGGTACAATACTTTTTATATACATCAATTAATCTAGGGTTAAGGTTCTTGTTATTAAAAGGGAAAATTTTTATTTATACGCAAACCCTAGTTTTTTTTTTCTCATGCTTCCATTGTGTTTTGAACCGTTTTTTCCCTACAATTGTTATCAGAGCCTGGTTGTACCCTTGATTAATTGATGTATGTGTACGTGAATTGTTTTCTTTTTATTGTATATATGTGTGTTTTAGAAATAGATGACACTCTAGGTATTCGCATATATATTTATATTGGAATGTATGGATATATATATATATATATGTTTTATATGTGGTTAGTTATTGCTCAATTTTGGTCCTAGAATTTCAATGCAATTTTGTTTTGAGATTGTAACAAGAAGGGTGGTCTATCATCGCCCTAGTTTCCTTCTTGGTAGTTGCTAAGTTTTTTTTTTTTTTTTTTTTTTTGTTGTAATAGAAAAAAAGCTGCACTATTGTAATAAAAAAAAACTGCACTATTGTAATAAAAAAACTGCAGTATTTTTATTTAAATTCTTGTATAATACATTCAAGTTTCGAAGACTCCAAGGTTTGAAAGATTAGGAGCAACCGGGACAAGTTTCGGGTAACAACGAACGTGCGTGCGAAACGCGTGCAGCCACGTTTGTTGTGCCATGGGCTGCGCACGGCAGCCCTTTGGTAGCCATGGGCTGCGCATGGCAGCCCTTTATGGGTTTGTGGCATGCGCACACCCATGGGTAAGGGTGAAGGGTGCGCACGCCCATGGGAGGTAGCCGAGGGAGTCCAAACGACGAAGGTCGCGTGAAGACTTGTTCGCCAAGAAAGGAGTTCTTGTATTCCAAGATATATATAGTTTACTTGTTTTTCTAGGATGGACCAACATTGTAACTATATATATTTTTGTAAATATTGCAATGTTTGTCATTGTTTGATAACATGTCAAATAGAATAGGAGTGCTACTCATATATCTCTTTTGGTATGAACATGCATTGAATGGTTTAAGTATCTAAATTGGCATCTGGATAACTTGGTAAATCATTCTTTGGAATTTGATCACACGCCTTAAACAATTGAATGGGAGAAGGTGTTTTGGAACACCTACGGCCTCCAAGTTTAGTTGAGCTTTATGTTTTGTGAATAACCTCCCAAGAGGTATTCATGAATGGAATTTAGCAAGATACTTCTTTACAAGGATAGACTAGACAATTAGCCTAAACGATATCTACTCCCAAATGAGGGATATTCCTGAAGGATTTTATTGAAGGTCGATAACTTGGTAACACACTCAGTGTAATTTTATTAATATCCTCCCAAGAGTTCTTGTTAATAAAATTGCAAGGCTAAAATAGAAAACATTGGTTGTTATGTTAACAATTAGGTGAGACCTAGTATAACTAGTAAATGGTGCGCACTCCCAAAGGAGGCGTGACATTTATGGGTGTTGGATCACCGTTGAATTTTTACGATTGAATTATTTTATTTAATTCAAGATAAATATTCAAAGTGCTTTATCATGATTATTTACTTATATAATTTTTGTTAATATAAAGAAATCATGACCCCATCCCTTATCAACATCCTAAAAGATAATACTTTAACTGATGATAATTATGTCACATGGAAAAGTAAAATTGGGTTGTTATTGCAAGCTGAAAAACATAAATTCGTTATGTCTATTCCTTAACCACCAAACTAATGAATCCACTCAGGAGCAAAAAGATGAGTATTAGTAGTGGAAGTCTTCAGATGAGATGGCTAAATGTAAGTTACATTATGGCCATATCTCTGACATGTTGCAACAGCAACATAAAGGAATGGAGACTGCTGCTGATATATTGATGTCTCTAGAGGAGATGTTTGCTATGAGGTCTAGGACGACTAAGAGTGAGGCAGTGACTGTTGGAACCCCCATTCACCGGTCACGCAGCTGAACTAGGTTTTAATTTTTTTATACAGATCATATATGTATCTGGGACAAGTGAACTTTGGATCGTAATTATTTTTCGAAACTAATACATACAATATGTAAATACAGGAAATTGTTATCAACAAAAATCAGAAGAAGAAAATCTTACCAACGCCTTTCCTTTCTTTCCTTACTTGAGAATCACAAAACGAAATACTCTACGAAAGTCCCCCATCAAGACGAGGTCGCTCTGCTTCGTAGACAAGGCTCGTTCCGACTTATGACTATTCATCTATTGTATTTTCAAATTATACCTAGAATAAGTAATAATTATAAGTAGTTGTAGTTTCAGTTGAAAAAGGATGTTATCTAAACGCATTTCAAGTAATTGTAGTAAAACCAGACCCGTTGATCCTTCGGCTTTTCCGACGATACGAACATATTTAAGTAATTGCCATTCTGTGCCAGCAACCGCGGTAATACAGAGGATGCAAGCGTTATCCGGAATGATTGGGTGTAAAGCGTCTGTAGGTGGATTTTTAAGTCCGCCGTCAAATCCCAGGGCTCAACCCTGGACAGGCGGTGGATACAGAGGATTCGAGAGAGGAGCGAGAAAACTAAAGTGCTCCAGCCAGAACCATGTATCAGCCATAGCACTCTACAGTAGATTTGAAAGCTTATCTAACCACTGAGTTGATCGAGACCAAAGTCTACAGGACACCACATCAAACGTAACTCGCACTGCGAGCCCCCTTTCTCCTCGGTCCACAAAGACAAAATGTAGAGCTGGTGCCAACAGTTAATCAAGGAAGAAAGAACTCACTGAGTCGAGATAACTAACTTATACTAATCTAATACTAATAGAATAAAAATACTAAGCTGTCTTTTCTGTATTTTGATAGAGGGCAGCAATCTCTTCATGCATGGCAGCAACCCAGCGTGGATTCTTCTAAGCTGATCGAAATTGAGTGGGCCTTGGAATCAGTAGAGACAGCATTGACCGAGGGAAGGAACCGATTAGTAGTACAGGAACGTACTCCTCTTCATAAATCAATAGGAGCTTCCTGATCAGGAGGAACACTCGGCTGAGGAGAAGATGATGGTAAATCAGCTGAAGGAGCAGCTTTGGTTTTAGGCCGGCGAGTGTAAAAGCTGCCTCGCCTCACATTTGCTTCTAATCATTCATATAATAGGTGTGTCAGGTCGATCTCTCTCTCGTTCACTCAGTTGGTTAGAGTAAAGGACTGGGAGTGTGTCAGAGAAACGTAAGTCAAAACTTCCGGCGGGCACTTTGTTCAATATTCTTCCTATCCGAAAAAAAAGTGTTCTTTGCAAATCATTTTTGGAACAATGGAATTCATGAAAGAGTTACAAGGCTATCCGAGTTCATAGGTGTCATTGTTTATCCTCTTATTCATAAAGATTGGGTTGATGTTCAGTGACTGGCCTTTCTCTTGCTGTTGTCGAGCTTTACTTCTCTAACGCCCTATCTATAGTAAGAGGCTTTTTTCAATAAGGCTCGCGTGGGGGCGCTCACCTTTTTTGTCTTGCTAGTGATAAATGCCCTCTTTATAAAATATTTCCTCGATAAGCGCTTGTTAAATGGCTAAGCTCAATTCCTGAGAAAAGCAAGTGCTATAGAAAGAATCGCTTTAAAGCCATATTTAGAATGGGATTCCTGTAAACTTCTATTCCATGGGAAACTTCTCCAGTGATCATCCAGCTAGAGCTTAACCTGGAAACCTCGGCTCTCATCGTATCATATTTTGTTCTGTGATATTTGAGAATAACCGTCAATACCTCAGTGTAGGTCCGGGATAATCCTTTGTTCCATAGTCCAGGGGCTTTTCCAATTAGCCATTTAAGAATTCTCAGATGAACTAGTACTAGCAAGTGCATCAAAGATGCCTTCTTTCCTGAAGCTTTTCGTAGTCAGGCGGAGGACTTTATTTACGCTATTTCATCAAATGAGAAGTTTGCGCCCGTGAAGTAAATCATCGTACCTACGGTCCAACCAATTGGGAGAGAGTCAATAGATTCCGTTTCGGGAGCGATTCATCCTTCCCGAACGCAACATACAACTCTTCGTATGGTATTATCGAAAGAGGACAAAGGACGGCCAAGGACCAAGAAAAGTATCTTTCCTGTGCTATCAAGAATGAGGAATAGCCTTTAAAGCAGTGTTTGTTTTCATTTCGAAATCCGAAAAAGAGGCTCTTTCACTTTTCGATATGCACATGTCTGAACAATCTTACAAACATTTGAAGACTCCTTCTCTTTATGATGTGCTCCTGTTTGAACCACTCGATCTTCCTTGCTATCTCCCGGAACTGGTAACTGCATGTGGACGCATCACGATCTCAGGAACTTGAATGGAGGATGTAGAGAGAATTGAAGAAACTCTTTCTTCTATGTGTTTCAAAAACACACAAAACATGAAACAATATATCTATCTATAACTTGCTTCTTTTTTCACGAATATATATATATAATATCGTTGCACTGCTTCACAATATATAGATATCACTGCTTCTGACAAATATATATATATATATTTACGCACTGCTGCTCACAAATATATATAGATCTCGTTACTTGCTCTCTAATATATATATCACGCCTTGCTTGGTTGATAATAGAGCAAGCAGTTTTATTTTTATTTAATTTTTTTACAAAAATATATATGATATATCGCCTTTTGCAAATATATATATATTGCTCAGCAGCTCTCTGATTTTATGCACACAAAAAAAATATCACTCTGCTGCTCACGTTTTAATACGCATGCTCACAATATATATATATATATATATATATATATATTTATTTATTTATTTATTTATATCAACCACTGCATCTTGCTTTTCACACACACACACACACACACACACACACACACACACACACACACACACACATATATATATATATATATGTTTGTTAACAGGAAATTTTTTTAGGAAGAGAAATCCCTATTAACGCCCTCGAGACCACTACCGCGAAAGTGGTGGCCTGGGTCAGTACCGTTGATACCTGACCTGATTCTGTATGAATATGAAGTAGGATGAAATCGTAGGTAGGAGACAAGTCATCCCGCCCGTCGGGCTTCGTGCTTTCGTGGTAAATCTAGAGAGCTCGAGGAGACAAGACATCCAGCCTATCGGGTTTCGTGCTTATGAAATAGATCTGGGGAGCTCGAGGTTTCCTTACTGGTATAAAGTGGTTGATCTTAGTCCTGGCCTTGGTCCTTGGTCGGGGTCATAACCCGTCATGGGACCCAGAGCCTGGTTCTAGAGCCGGATTCCTTCCTGTAATTCCCCGACCTAGATAGCAAGTAAGGAAGGGGGCTTTTTTAGCTCTAGTGTCGGAGAGCTCGATTTTTGCCATAGAGATGATGCGGGAGAGCTCATCGACTTCCTTCAAGCCGGTCTGGGTGGTTTCTCCTCATCTTAATGTGCGACTTTGGCATGTAGATGTGAAGATAAGAGCGCTAGGTCTAGCGAGGTAGGAATCTAGCTTACACTCATATATGTATGCATTACACAGGACACAAGTGAGAGAAACACAAATCTTTTGTAGAGGGAGGTGGACTGACCAAGGGGGAAAAAGTATCACGAATGATCACATGCTGAAAAATCCCAAGGCAGTATCCAGAGGAAGGGGGAATACCCTTCTTTATGTATATATCAAAGAATGCTCCGCGGAGCTTACAAGAATGGTATAGTAATACAACGTAGTCGCTCCGAAGAGCTTACAATGGTGGTCGAATGTAGACCGATACCGGTATATTCTAGGTTAAGGTAACACATACATTGATGATGTCGAGAGATCTTTTTAATGAAGCATGTCTATCTTTTGTTCTTGATCGGAGACCTCCTTTGATATGCCTTTTACAGGCATATTTGTACATGATGTAAACCTTGGCGTGCAAGTCCGGGACTTTTCAATTAGTTGTTGTTTCCTTATCAAATACAATCCTTCCTTTAATGAAGTTTATTGGATCGTGGCTAATATCACGGAGGGGATGTGTTTGTTTCTTATTCAGACTCTTCTTTCCTTGATAAGCGGGATTTTTTGTTGTAGTTGACCCCAAAGAATCAGATATGGAGGATATCTTGGTGGTAAAGGTATTTTTTTCCTCTTAGGATTCTTTCACTAATGGTGGCCATTAAAGAGTTGAATATTCTCTTATTAATGGTATTAGTCATGTCATTAACTGGGTTCACTGCCTCCATTAATGCGGTTGACCTTATTATTTGTACTTTAAATGTCATGGAAGTCAATCCTCTCTTCCTATGTTGTCGAGAGGAGAGCTCTAGTTCTGCATGTTACTTTGGAGAGGTACTTCATGGAGGTTCCCTGTGGTGACATTTGATATTCCTTGAGGGAGAGGTACCCTAGGATCCAGTACACTGGCGGGGTCCCCCGGGGACTTCTCGATTGTCACGTAGCTAGATGCTGGTCTTCCATAGAGCTTGTGCTAACAGTTTTAAGGGTGAAATATCCCATAGGGTTCCAACCTTGTAGTTAGGAGCTTGGTTTAGCTACGACGAGCTTTATCATGGAGCTTGACCTAATTGTGCGGGCTTCCATGCGGGGTAGCAGGCTTGCCTAGCAGGCCCTAGTAAGATGTTTGCCACAAACAGGTGACCTTGGCTCACTTTTGGAAGGGTGGAGAGGTACGCTCGAGTACTGCTTTTGCTACTTGATTTAACCATGCCAAGATCTACAGTGGATCTTGGCACTTTTGGTGACGACGGGTCTTTACGGGCTTCTTCCTTTATATGCTCGGACAGGTCGAGATTATACCTCGATAAGGCAGGAGTGCCATTGCAAGACAAGTTCGGTACCTTGAAGGTCTCCTAGTGAAAGTAGAGATAATAGCAAGCTCTAGGAGAGTGTCACGAGATAGCTTGATGTCGAGGGACCCAGGTCTTTTCACGTCGACCTAGTTTCGGGTTTTATCCCGGTATAAAGAGTTTGACGCGGTCTCGTCGAGCTTTATTTGGTAAGCCTTGACACGTGCGAGATGCTCAGATGGTATGGGCAACCTCGCCTTGTTCCTGTAGGAGCGCGTGGTAGCTTGACCTCGGGGACCTTGATACCCTGTCATATCACTTTGAATTTGGACCCTTACGAGAAGGCTGGGAAGTAGAAAATTCTTCTTTGGCCCTAGCAAAATTTTGCTATTAACAGAAGTCCCCTCTGACTTGAACACCGGTAAGTGTTTAGGGTTGGAGTCTGAATCTTGTACTACATGAAGAGTTTTGCTTGTCGCTTCTTATTTGTAGGCAGAATTGCTCCCAAGCTTAGAGAACCGGGGTACTATTCATTCCTGCAGTTCGAATTTGGACCCTTACGAGAAGGTTGGGAAGTGGAAAATTATTCTTTGGTCCCTAGCCATATTTTGGTATTAAAAGAAGTCCCCTCTGACTTGAACACCGGTAAGTGTTTAGGGTTGGAGTCCGAATCTTGTACTACATGAAAAGTTTTGCTTGTCGCTTCTTACTTGTAGCCAGAATTGCTCCCAAGCTTAGAGAACCGGGGTATTATTCATTCCTGTAAAATAAATGCACGTATTGCTCGATCACGTCGGATGAAGCTTCTGTGGTTAACATGGGTACCTAGAATTCCTTTACCAGGAATTACGGTACTTAGACGAGCTGGCAAAAAGATCCTGATAGGCATCTGTACATCTAGATCCATCCTAGCGGGGTTGGCCCGGCCAAGGTAGCAGGATGACCTTTTTGGTTGTTCTGATCTCGTGATCTAGCATGTAATTATGCTCTTACGCTCAGATTCTTCTTAGGGGAGGTCACCCGACCAAGGTATCATGAATGCTACCTACCCTGTTCTTGGGATCCGGATGGTAACTATGCACTTATACTTAGATCCCTATTGGGCATGGTAGCCTGACTAAGGCATCAGGAACGCTAGCGAGCAATCTTGATCTCTAGGTTATCATTGTCAAAATACCATGGCGTTCCTCAGAGAGGGATTTATCCAGTCTAGGGAATCAGGAGGGCTATCTAGCTATATCCTGGTATTTTGGTCTGGATGGTAACTATGCACTTATACTCGGATCCTTCTGGGGGAGGTCACCCAACCAAAGCATCAGTGGTGATGATGAGGCTACCCCGATTCCCTGGTCTCGAGATATGGATGGCAACTATTCTTTTACACTCAGACCCTTCTTGGCTGGGGGTGGTGCCTGGCCGAGGCATCAGGAGCACTATCTAGCTATTTCCTTGTCTCGAGGCGATCATTGTCAAAATACCATGGAATTCCTTCTGGATGGATTTATCCAGTCCCGGGCATCAGGATGGCTATCTAGCTATATCCTGGTATTTTGATCCGGATGGCAACTATGCATTTATACTCGGATTCTTCTTATGGGAGGTAACCCCGACAAAGGCATCAGTGGTGATGAGGGGGCTTCCCCAATCAATCCCTGGTCTCGAGATCTGGATGGAAACTATGCTCTTACACTCAGTCCCTTCTTGGAGGGGGGAAGTACCCGGTCGAGGCATCATGAGTGATATCTAGCTATTTCCTGGTCCCGAGGCGATCATTTTCAAAATACCATGGCGTTCCTCTTGAAGGAATTAATCCAGTCCAGGGCATCAAAAGGGCTATATTTCTCTCACGGTGATGGCAATCTTCCTGGAGGGATTTTATCTAGTCCAGAGCATTAGGAGTGCAATGTAGCTCTTCTGGTAATGGCAATCCTTCTGAAGGGATTTGATCCGGTCTAAGGTATCTCGATCGTGAACGAATGGTGATCATAAGAGAACTATGACGGAGATCAAAATCGAAGGAGATGCAAACTCATGGTGAGCCGATACAGAGTTGTATCAATGCAAGGTGGTATCGGTTGATAACCAGACTCGCTCTAAGAGCCTTTCCATGAGTAGAATTTCTTGAGATGGTCTATGTAATGGGTACAGATTGTAGACTGACTTTTTGCAAAAGACGTTTTTTATTGTAAACCAATCACTGTAAGAGATTGCCCCACGTTGGGGTCACTGCCCCTTCCACATGGTTACTGGAGAGAATAACGAGCTTCAAGTCTTCAAGTGATGTAACTGTTTCAATAGCCCGCTTGGGGTAGATGAAAGCCTTCAACAATCGTAATGAAGTTCGGGACTCCATTTTGATCTAATAGGGACCTTTGGGTGCTCCCCGAATTGATCGAGACTTTGATGGCTCACTAGGGCATTGGAAGGCCCAGTACAAATGGAGATGAGCCATCGGTATGATAATCTTCGAGAGCAAGCTAGTGTTTGCTAAGGTCGAGCTCGTGCCAGCCATGGAGGATGGTTACTTCTTCACAACCTTCCAGATAGAGCTTGCTCTACTTCCCCTCATTTGACTTAAGAGTCATTAATGGACGAAAAAGGGAGGGGATTAAGAGGAAAGTTGTTGAGATGGTTGTGTATGTTCCCAGCATAGCTGGTAAGTCTTGGGTTGCTGAAGCAGACCCGACTCAAAATCTCATTGTGCAGTAGATGATCAATCTGAAGAGGGAGCTTCTTTTTCAAATAAAGGCCACAATTTAGGTGGTTGTTTATATGGCAGGTGAGTCCTGGTTGACCCAGAAGTAGATGTTTCAGATGGAGAAAACTTCACTCTCTGGGGACGTCAAACCAAAAGGAGGAAGAGCTGACCACGGTAGTGAAGGGCGCAGTTGTTCTTAATGAAGACATGACCATAATTGAGGCAACCATGGCTAATGTGCAGGTAACCCGAGAGTGGATCCAACAAGCATATGATGTGGAGAGACTCAAGTCCATGCATCGTGTCATGCATGGATTGCTTCGAAGGAGGAGGTAAACTCTTGAGGGAGTTGTTTAAACTTTACATGGCAACATGGCTACCTTGGGAGCCAATGTGGGGGCTTCATTTGCTGAAGGACGCTTCTATGTTGCTTGCTAGGTAGCTCAAGCTCTTCTTCCTTCTGACATGATCATCATTGGAGGATGGATACCTTGAGTAGATCATAGAAAAAGTTAATAGTTACCTTGGTTCGCTTCGATTGAAGTCGGACCTTGTTGAGATGATGGATGCGCAGATGATGAGGAAGACTTGGTTCCCATTTCTGCTTTCATATCTAGTCGTGTTGGGGTAAGAACTACCTTGAAGTCCTCTGCTGTTGTAGATGCATGAGGAGCTTCCAGTCTGCCTACCTCTCTATCTGAATCTGTCAAAGTAGAGGTCCAGATTGGTGTTACCAAGGTAAGAGAGGTAAGAGAGATCTTGATTGATCCAACTGAGGAGATAGAGGTCAAGGCTGATTAAAGTTGATCCAAACAAGGTGGTGGAAGATGGCTCAGAGAGGTAGATCATGACCAAGGTAGCTTGCTAGGGCGATGAATGGCCCCATACAAGTGGAGAGGAGACACCGGCCTAGTAACTATTTGGAGACATGCTCGGGATTTTAGAAGTTTCCGCCACTGAACGAAGACTTTGTACCCCTCTAGGATAAGTGGTGACTTACTTGAGCATTGGAAGACCCTATATGAATGGAGATGGGCTACCAGTCTGGTACCGGACTAGAGGCATAATTGGGATTTCAAGGGCCCCCTGCAATTGAAATGAGGCTCTGGACCTTCTTGGAATGAAACAAGAATTTAATGGCTCACTTGGGCGTTTACCGGCCCGGTATAAGAAGTGAGGACTCACTTGGCCTTACAGTGAGGCTGCTGCTCTAGAGGTTTGCTTAGGCATGTATGAGGCCTTACAAAGAGTGGGAAACCTCTGGGCTCTCCTCAATCAGATCGGGCTTCGGTGGCTTGCTAGGGCGATGAATGACCAGGTACATATAGAGCCCGGTAAACATAGAGCGAAGCCACCGAAGGTACTGGTCCAGATGCGTGCTCGGGATCCTAGAAGTCCCCAGAAACTAAGAGAGGGCTTTGGACCCTACTAGAATGAATCGAGAGTTCAGACGCTCATTTGGGCATCGTTTGGCCCTGTATAAGAAGTGAGGAGCCACTTGGCCTTACAATGAGCCTGTTGCTCCAGAGGTTTGCTTAGGCATGTATGAGGCCTTACCAAGAGTGGGAAAACTCTGGGCTCTCCTCGATCAGATCGGACTTCGGTGGCTTGCTAGGGTGATGAATGACCTGATACATATAGAGCGAAGCCACCAGTCTTGTAGCGATGCTACCGCTCTAAATTTCTTAGGCACGTAAGTGGCCTTACCAAATGTGGGAAGCTTCTGAGACCTCATCGATCAGATTTGGCTTCGATGGCTTGCTAGGGCGGTGAATGGCCGGGCAAACATGGAGCGAAGCTACCGAAGTTATTGGTCCAGATGCATGCTCGGGATCCTAGAAGTCCCCAGCAACTGAGAGAGGGCTCTGGACCCTACTGGAATGAATCGAGAGTTCAGTGGCTCACTTGGGCGTTGACTGACCCTATATAAGAAGTGAGGAGCCACTTGGCCTTACAGTGAGGCTACTGCTCCAGAGGTTTGCTTAGGCATGCATGAGGCCTTACCAAGAGTGGAAAACCTATGGGCTCTCTTCGATTAGATCGGGCTTAGGTGGCTTGCTAGGGCGATGAATGACCCAATACATATAGAGCGAAGCCACCAGTCTTGTAGCGATGCTACCGCTCTAGAAGCTTGCTTAGGCACATAGGTGGCCTTACCAAACATCGGAAGCTTTTAAGACCTTCTCGATCGGATCGCGCTTCGGTGGCTTGCTAGGGCGGTGAATGGCCCGGTAAACATTGAGCGAAGCCACCGGAAGTACTTGTCCAGATGCATGCTCAGGATCCTAGAAGTCCCCAGTAACTGAGAGAGGGCTCTGGACCATACTGGAATGAATTGAGAGTTCAGTGGCTCACTTAGGCGTTGACAGGCACTGTATAAGAAGTGATGAGCCACTTGGCCTTATAGTGAGGTTGCTACTCCAGAGGTTTGGTTAGGCATGTATGAGGCATTACCAAGAGTGGGAAACCTCTAAGCTCTCCTGGCTTCGTGCTCCAGAAGCTACACAACTGAGTTGGCTTCTTAGATTCATGGGTCGACCTGCTACCTCTACTTAGGAGCTTACGAAGGGCAGACTTGGAGGCATGAGGGGATCGGTATGAACAGGTTGAATCCCATTGGATCTGCTGGATAAGTGATACACAGGTGGCAGAGCGAATTTGCTGTAGAAGAGCGGGAGAGGTGAAGCTCTACTGTATAGGAGCTCTCGATGTATCCGAATGGTTCAGCTATATAGGAGATCTTCAAGCGGGGAACTACTGTATTGGAGCTCCATGATTATCTGAGCAGGTTCATTTCATAGGAGTAGTATAATGAAATGGTTCCACCAGGAATCCCACGTACCATATTTGCTCCACAATGAACAAAACTCGTTAAATGATAAAATGAGCACCACATTCAATGAATAGGCGATATAGACAAGTATGGAGAAAAGACATCGTATATAGTAAATGATATTCCATGAATAATGAATCTGTTACCTCGATAGTATAATGATACTCATGTAGAGACATAAAGGCTTTCAAAAGGGGTGTGGAAAGTTCCCTGCAGACATGCCAGAAAATGTTAACGGGAAATTTGTTTAGGAAGAGAAATCCCTATTAACGCCCTCGAGACCACTACCGCGAAAGTGGTGGCCAAGGTCGGTACCGATGATACCTTACCTAATCTTGTATGAATATGAAGAAGGATGAAATCCTAGGTAGGAGACAAGCCATCCCGCCCGTCGAACTTCGTGCTTATGTAGTAAATCTGAGGAGCTCGAGGAGACAGCCATCCCGCCCATTAGGCTTCGTGCTTATGAAATATATCGCTGGTATGAAGAGGTTGATCTTGGTCCTGGTCTTAGTCCTTGGTCAGGATCAGAGCCCGTCATGGTACCCGGAGCCTGGTTCTGAAGCCTGATTCCTTCCTGTAATTCCCTGACCTAGATAGCAAGCAAGGAGGGGGGCTTTTCTAGCTCCAGTGTCGGAGAGCTCGATTTTTTCCATAGAAATGATCCGGGAGAGCTCATCGACTTCCTTCAAGTTGGTCTGGGTGGTTTCTCCTCATCTTGATGTGCGACTTTGGCGTGTAGATGGGAAGATAAGAGCGTTAGGTCTAGCGAGGTAGGAATCTAGCTCGCACTCATAATTGCATGCATTACACAGGACACAAGTGAGAGAAACACAAATCTTTTATAGAGGGAGGTGGACTGACCAAGGGGGAAAAAGCATCACGAATGATCACATGCTGAAAAACCCCATGGCAGTATCCAGAGGAAGAGAGAATACCCTTTCTTATGTATATATCAAAGAATGCTATGGGGAGCATAAAAGAATGGTGAAGTAATATAACGTAGTCGCTCCGGAGAGCTTACAATGGTGGTCGAATGTAGACCGATACCTGTATATTCTAGGTAAAGGTAACACATACATTGATGATGTCGAGAGATCATTTTAACGAAGCTTGTCTGTCTTCTGTCCTTGATCGGATACCTCCTTTGATATTCCTTTTATAGGCATATTTATACATGATGTAAACCTTGGCGTGTAAGTCCGGGACTCTTAAATTAATCGTTGTTTCCTTATCAAATACGATCCTTCTTTTAATGAAGTTTATTGGATAGTAGCTAATATCACGGAAGGGATGCGTTTGTTTCCTATTCGGACTCTTCCTTCCTTGATAAGCGGGATTTTCTGTTGTAGTTGACCCCAAAGAATCAGATATGGAGGATATCTTGGAGGTAAAGGTATTTTTTTCCACTTAGGATTCTTTCACTAATGGTGGCCATTAAAGAGTTGAATATTCTCTTATTAATGGTATTGGTCATGTCATTAACAAGGTTGACTGACTCTATTAATGCAGTTGACCTCATTAATGGTACTTTAAATGTCATGGAACTCAATCCTCTCTTCCTACATTGCCGAGAGGAGAGCTCTAGTTCTGCATGTTACTTTGGAGTGGTACTTCATGGAGGTTACCTATGGTGACATTTGATATTCATTGAGGGAGAGGTACCCTAGGATCCAGTACACTGGCGGGGTCCCCCGGGGACCTCTCGATTGTCACGTAGCTAGATGCTGGTCTTCCCATGGAGCTTGTGCTAACTATTTTAGGGGTGAAATATCCCATAGGGTCCCTACCTTGTAGTTGGGATCTTGGTTTAGCTATACCGAGCTTTATCATGGAGCTTGACCTAATTGTCCAGGCTTCTTAGCGGGGTAGCGGGCTTGCCTAGCAGGCCTTGGTAAGGTGTTCGCCACAAACAGGTGACCTTGGCTCGCTTCTGGAAGGGTGGAGAGGTACGCTCGAGTACTACTCTTACTACTTGATTTAACCATGCCAAGATCTACAGTGGATCTTGGCGTTTTTGGTGTCAACAGGTCTTTACGGGCTTCTTCCTTATATGCTCGGATAGGTCGAGATTATACCTCGACAAGGCAGGAGTGCAATTACAAGACAAGTTTGGTATCTTGAAGGTCTCCTAATGAAAGTAGAGATAGTAGCAAGCTCTAGGAGAGTGTCACGAGATAGCTTGATGTCGGGGGACCTTGGTCCTTTCACGTTGACCTAGCTTCGGGCTTTATCCTGGTATAAAGAGCTTGACGCGGTCTCGTCGGGCTTTATTTGGTAATCCTGGACACGTGCGAGATGCTCAGATGGTATGGGCAACCTCGCCTTGTTCCTGTAGGATCGCGTGGTAGCTCGACCTCGCGGACCTTGATACCCCGTCATATAAGCCCGAATTTAGACCCTTGCGGAAGGCTGGGAAGTGGAAAATTCTTCTTTGGTCCCTAGCCAAATTTTGCTATTAACAATATTACTTATGTGCATGTATCAAGTATTTGCATCCTGTGTAAATTCTTCTTTTGACTATTGTTTCATGTGTACACACCAATTTGCATCCTATGCAATCTCTTGTGTTATAATTGATATATATCTTTTAACTATCCATTTCAAATATATCTAATACATTAGTGAATGATTTAGTAAAATTCAAATACTTAGATAAATGATTTAGTAAAATAAAATAATCCTATTATTTTATCTTTACCTAAATCCATATATCAACTTACATCCTCCAATTAATAGTTAATTAATAATTAATAATTATCAATATAATTAAATAATCTAATTTTTAATTAATTTAACTATTAACATTCATTAATTAAATAATCTCATTATTCAATTAATTCCCGTATATATACGTGTCACTTTTGTAACAAAATTAATTGGACAATCCATTTATTTTACCGTGACCCTTGGTACCTAAATCGATCGGGCTAGCAAGGGGACCTTATGGACCCACAGTATTTTGAGCTCTAATAATCCTCAGAATCATTAATTAAACTCTTTATTTAATATTCTTTGATTATTAACTCCGGTGTTATTCCACTAAAAACCCGAAGCTGCAATCTCTCAACTGCAGACGCTTTAACACAGACCTATACAGCTCGGTGTCCAACGATATAGCTATTACACATGATGTGATCCTCCACAGTAGTTCATAATTAGAGCTGGGTCATAATTACACCCCTCTAATTACATATATCCTTTAAGTACCATTGATTCTATAATGAACAATAAATCCTGATTTCTCACGGAATTAGGAGAGCGCTCACATTGTCCAAGCCTCGAATCAACCCTTAAGGGAACTACTATCTACTTCTCACAAGAAGGAGTGGATTCCACTATTGTGTACAAACCTTCCCACCCATAATCCATACAAGATTCGCAGACAGGTAAGGTGACAACCTTTAACTCACTTAAAGGTCCGCTTTTTACTAGTCTGACTATCTGGTCAAGGTTGATATGACCAAGCCTTAGATGCTAGAGATACATGTCATTATCTGGAGAAATATTATATCGTTTAGTTTTTGGTTTTTCAACCTTAAACATTTCAGTGTTGACCAGAGTAGTATGTATTAACAGTCTTAACACATACAAATTATTTTCATTAATTCCTGAACAAATATTCAGACCATTCTTTCCAATAATAACAGACTTATTGTTTTAAAAAAAAAATATTCTAACAACTTGGAAACAAAAATCAAATTCCATGTAAATCCAGGAATATAAAATACATTGTCCAACAATATATAATTATTACAAAAACGTAATCTAATTACGTCCACTGCTCGTGCCGACACAACATCCCCTGACCCCACACGCATTAAGAAGGCTTGCTCCTCTAGTTGTGTCCTAGAATCAGTCCTTTGTAAAGAAGAACAAACATGGTTAGTGGCCCCCGAATCAACTATCCAGGGTGAAGAATAATCTTCTACTAAACACGACTCAAGAACAAGTAAATCATATTTACTTTTCTTGGACTTCTTCTTGCCTTGGGCTTTCTTAGGTTTGGGCTTACCCTTCGCTTGTATGTCTCTCGAACAGTTCGTGTGGCATTGGCAGCAAGCGCTGGAGGGCATTCCTCAGTAAGCACAAACTTGAGGTCTTTGGTGACAAATATTGCATTAATGTTAAGTTTCCACTAAGTGTAGTTATCACCAGTTAATATGTCGTTTACTAGAATTTGAAGTAATGCAAAAGACATTATTGCTGAAATATATAAAACCTCCATTCAGTCATTTATTTAAAACAAGTGCGAGTGCTTTGGCATAAATTTAAACATGATGCATGCACATGTTTAACGAATTAGAACTACCCTAAAACTAGTTACTATACCACAATCCAACATGCCACAAAGAAGTGCCGCATTAGGGTCGGTCAAGTCTTTGCATGTTGGACTGAGACATTCTCAATTAAATGATATTCTAGAATAACTCTTATTCCATATCATTCAACCATCGTTAATTCAGTTAGGTTTTTAATCAACAAACTTAATCAAAACCTTCGTGAGTGTAACCCACCATTTCAGATCTCACGAGCTTAACTCGAGAATTGCCGCCTTAGGGTCGGTCAATCCCAAAATACCCTCAGAAATCCAATCCGTTTGGAAGTCAACCTTGGTATTGACCTTTGTGGAAACCCTTCTTAGGGAGGACGAAAGCAAAGCCGTCACGATGCCCTACTCGGATCTCACGGTATTGAACTAATGATAGAGACTGCGGGATATATATGTCATATTCCCTCTCCCACTCACTATTTTAAAATTAGGGTTTTCTATTAACCGTTAATGCACCTAGATTCTACATGATTAAACGACTAACTTTAACTAAGTTATCTAGCGTATTAACTAATTAGAAACAAATTCTAATTAACTAATAAAATATTAATGATTTTTAACAATTAAAAATCTAATCTATTAGTGAATAATCTAAGCTTTTGTAAACTATTTACTAAGGTCGGATTATTATGTTAGTGTTTACCAAATTTTAACTATTAAAACTCTAACACTTTATTCGGTTCATTTATTATCAGGTGATTAATCATATTAATCCTAATTACAATAAATGACCCTATTAATCTAACTTATTAAACTCTTTAATAACTAGATTAATATTAATGCGAATTACCAAGCTTTCTAACCATTAAAAACTAATCTCATTATTCATAGCCAATTATGTATATTGCCGATTTTAATCACATTAAAAAAAATACATAAAATATCAGGCTATGATTCATGTATGACATCAAATATATTTGTGTAGGAACATCAAATCTAAATGACATACGTATGTATGACAATGCTTTTATCATCACATAATATAAAGCATACATGAATTGACCGAGTACTGTGGATTATTTAACCTAAAAAATTGGAATCTAAAATTACAAAAAAAATCTCAAGGCATTCCTTGGTCTTCTTGTAATTTCTGAGTCTTCCAGTCTCTTCAGGTCACTCAGATTCATCTCATGAATTCGAAACCGGAAATCTACACGGAACGCACTAGGCAACACTTGCCAACAGAACCGTACGTGAACAGTACCCAATGAATAGTGTTGTGAACAGTACGTCATGAACAGTGCCCATGTGAACAGTACCGGCCGTGAACAGTGCTCGATGAACAGTCCGATGTCGCGTGCGTTTCCAGTTCTTCGTTTACAGGATACAATTTTTTTTATTAATTACAATACAATAACAGTAAAATAAATAAAATATAAATAATACAACCCATAAACCCTAAATCGACAATACCATAAAAAATTACGATCAACCATGTTTAAATTAAACAATGTAATTATAAACATTCATACAATCATAAAGATGGTGCCTACACATTCATAAATACAAGAGCATCGAACACAATTTCCAGTTCCAAAAAAAAATTGGCTCTGATACCAATTGTTGATACCCCATTCACCGACTACGTAACGGAACTAGGTTTTAAATTTTTTAATATAGATCACAATCTGTATCTGTGAACAGTGAACTTGTGATCGTAATTTTTTTTCAGAACTAATACATACAATATGTAAACACAGGAAATTATAACCGATATAATCAGAAGAAGAAAATCTTATCAACGTTTGGAGGCTCCTTCACTTTTCGATATGCTCCTGTCTGAACCAATCTTACCAACGTTTGGAGACTACTTCTCTTTACGATGTGCTCCTGTCTGAACCGCTCAATCTTCCTCGTTTTCTCCCGAAATTGGTAACTGTGTGTGGACGCGTCACGGTCTCAGGAATTTAAATGGAGGATGTAGAGAGAATTGAAGAAACTCTTTCTTCTATGTGTTTCAAAAACACACAAAACATGAAACAATATATCTATCTATAGCTTGCTTCATTTTTCACGAATATATATCTAATATCATTGCACTGCTTCACAATATATATATATCACTGCTTCTCACAAATATATATATTTACGCACTGCTGCTCAGAAATATATATATATCTCGTTACTTGCTCTCTAATATATATATCACGCCTTGCTTGGTTGATAACAGACCAAGCAATTTTATTTTTATTTTTTTATTACAAAAATATATCTGATATCTCGCCTTTTGCAAATATATATATATTACTCTGCAGCTCTTTGATTTTATGCACAAAAATAAAATATCACTCTGCTGCTCACGTTTTAATACGCATACTCACAATATATTTATATATATCAACCACTGCTTCTTGCTTTTTTCACACACTCACACACACACATATATATATATATATATATATATATATACACACACATATATATATTACTTATGTACATGTATCAAGTATTTACATCCTATGTAAGTTCTTCTTTTGACTATTGTTTTTTGTGTACACATCAATTTGCTTCCTATACAATCTCTTGGGTCATAATTGATATTTATCTTTTAACTATCATTTTCAAATATATCTAATATATTAAAAAGTGATAATAAGTATTTTAAATTTAAACTTAAATTCAAGTACTTCGATAAATGATTTAGTAAAATAAAAAAATCATATTATTTTATCTTTACCTAAATCCATATATCAACTAACATCCTCCAATTAATAGTTAATTAATAATTATCAATATAATTAAATAATCTAATTATTTAATTAATTTAACTATTAACATTCATTAATTAAATAATCTCATTATTCAATTAATTCCCGTATATATACGTGTCACTTTTGTAACACAATTAATTGGACAATCCAATTAATTTACCGTGACCCATGTTACGTAAATCGATCGGGCTAGCAAGGGTACCTAATGGACCAACAGTATTTTGAGCTCCAATAATCCTCGGAATCATTAATTAAACTCTTTAATTAATAATCTTTGATTATTTATTCCGGTGTTATTCCACTAAAAACCCAAAGCTGCACTCTCTCAACTGCAGACGCTTTTACACAGACCGATACAGCTTGGTGTCCATCGATATAGCTATTACACATGGTGTGATCCTCCACAGTAGTTCATAATTAGAGTTGGGTCATAATATCCGTTATACCTCTCTAATTACATATATCCTTTCAGTACCATTGATTCTATAATGAACAATAAATCCTGATTTCTCACGGAATTAGGAGAGCGCTCACATTGTCCAAGCCTCGAATCAACCCTTACGGGAACTACTATCTACTTCTCACAAGAAGGAGTGGATTCCACTATTGTGTACAAACCTTCCCAGCCGTAAGCCAAACCGCAATCCCAACATACAGAGTATATTGATTAGGAAATGCATCTGACCTCACCCATGGTATATCAAAGATTACGATTTAACCTGAAGGAGTCGATAAGACACTCAGGATTAAGATCACCCACATATAGCCATCATTAGTTGATATATATGAATCTCATCGGTAAACAGATATTGGTGAGAGATTCATATAGATCATGGCCCAATCCTATATGATCACATCATACAAGGTGCCTCCATTCCCATATCTCATATGAATGATTCAGGATAGAATCATCGTACATTACAGAATGAACCACATCTATAGATTAACCACAAATAAAGTACCCAACTTTGTTTGCTAATTATGGACTCTTTAGATTGCACGTCTATCACTGTATCCATCCGTATATGACACTCATATACACTGTTCGAGATTACATCTGGCAATCTTGGATGTTTAAATATATGCACAAGTTTATATAATAAATAGCATAACAAGAATGAATTCAACTTTTCTTTTTATTTATTTCATAAATCCATTTACAAACTACATCTTTAGGGCATAAACCCCAACAGTGAATGCTTTCATGAATCTTAGTATGAAACCTAGACAGAGTGTGAAAGATCACATGATGAAATTCATAGCACATCTCAACATTTCAGAACTAAATGGTTTTGAGATGGATGGTGAGACCAAAATTGACATGATTGTTAACTCACTGTCAGATTCCTTTGGTTTGTTCAAAGTTGGACTACACCTTGAACAATAAGGAATACACCTTGTAAAGCCTGATGCAAGATGTTCAAAAGTACCAAAACGATTCTTTTGAAAGGCAAGGGTCAAGAGATTCATATGGTTGATAAAGTTGCTACTGTTAAGACCTGTCAAAAGGTCAAGTAACAACAAAAGAAAATGCAACTTGGGCCTAACTAAAAGGGGTTTCGGGAAAGTAAAAGACTGAATGAGAATGAATTCAACTTGCATTTAGGCAATGGAGCGTTGGTGTCTGCTAGTGTAATTGGAGATATTATAATCAATTTAGATTCTGGTAGGCATTTAGATTTAATAAACGTTTATTATGTACCTGAATTCATGATGAATTTAATTTTAGTTTCTTGTTTAAATAAATTTTGTTATTCGGTTACTTTTAATAAAGCTTTCATTATTAGTAAGAATGACAAAATTATTTACAAAGGTACATTGGAAAACGGTTTATTCTATTTGCATGGAAATATCTCTCACTTGTTAGACATGGAATCAATGGAATCTAATCAAAAAAGAGTAAAATTATCAAAAGATGAAACATACCTAAGGCATTTGCGCCTAGGTCATATTAACCTTAATAAGATTAAAAGATTGGTAAGTGACAGGCCTCTAAGTGACTTAAAGGTTGATAATCTATAAACTTGTGAATCTTGTTTGAAAGGTAAAATGACCAAAAGGTCATTTACGACCAAAGGCACAAGAGCCATTGAATGTTTAGGTTTGATACACACTGATGTGTATGGACCTATGAGCATTCAAGCTAGAGGTGGATATGAGTACTTCATCTCTTTCATGGATGATCACTCAAGACTTGACTATGTGTATCTCATGAGACATAAGTCGGATGCTTTTGACATGTTAAAATCCATTAGGATACCCTTATCCATTGTGGCATCTCTAGACCTAGAGACTTGTCAAATGGACGTCAATACAACTTTTCTTGATGGAATTCCAAACAAAAGCATCTACATGATGCAAACAAAAGGATTTATTGAAAAGGGCCAGGACGAAAGGGTATGCAAGTTACAAAGATCCATATATGGATTGAAGCAAGCATCCAGATCCTAGAACATAAGTTTTGATCAAGCCGTGAAAATTTTTGGATTTATTCAAAACCTTGATGAACCTCGTGTAAATAAAAGGATTAAAGGCGAAAAATTGGTTTTCCTAATTCTTTACGCTGATGATATACTACTCATCGGAAACGATGTAGGTGTATTGACATCAATAAAAGAATGGTTAGCAAAACAATTTGATATGAAGGACTTTGGAGAAGCAAGTTATATTCTTGGTATCCAAGTCATAAGCGATAGAAATAATAGAACGATTGTATTATCCCAAGCTTCATACATAGATAAAATCTTGTCTGGGTTTTCCATGCAAGATTCCAAGAAAGGTATGTTACCTTTCAGACATGGAATCAAACTTTCTAAGGAACAAGTTCCTAAGAATGAGCATGAAGTGTAATTCATGAGTAGAGTTCCATATGCATCGGCAGTTGGAAGTCTCATGTATGCTAAGCTCTGTACTAGACCATATATTTGTTTTGCAGGCATAGTTAGCAGGTTTCAACTGAAACCTGGTCCTGATCACAGGACGACAGTCATTTATATTTTCAAGTATCTCAGGAGAACGATAGATTATATGCTTGTATACTCTGGAGGGGATTTAATTCCCATTAGGTATATAGATTCTGATATTCAGTCCGATTTCTGACTCCAGGGGGAACAACATCAGGATCTGTGTTTACTATTGGAGGAGGGGCAGTCATACGGAGAAGTATCAAGCAATCTTGTATTGCCGATTCCACCATGGAAGCCGAGTATTTTACAGTATATGAGACTATCTGGCTCCACCAATTCTTGATTGACTTGGAAGTGGTTCCTGATGCGAATAAGCAGATCACTAAATATTTTGACAATAGTGGAGCAGTGGCTAATTCGAGAGAACCAAGAAGTCATAAGAGAGGGAAACTGTTATGATTATGCTCGATAACAAGAGTGGAATATTGTAATTAACAATCGTTTCATATTAATAAAATGATTTCTAGTTTAACAAATCTTATAGCATTTATAGTTTAATAATTATAATTGCCAAAAGTAAATAATCATAAAGTCAAAAGACTGAGAAAAGAAGAATTGTTCATACATCTAGATATGTATGAGGCAGACACAGTTCTTTAGTTAGTCTAAAATAATATTCAACACTTAAGATAAAAGGTTGGGCACCATTATCTTGTCAAAGTTGTGGATTCTTTTGCTAGCATTTGAGTGGGATCAAATGTGTTATGATGAGTCTAAAATCATCAAAGTGTGGTGTCTTTGGGCAAAAGAATCTACTGCACTGGGTGCATTGAATAGGATTAAAATGAAATACTTTATCAAGATCCATCAATGGATTAAAGTTTTCATTTGAAGACAATCGGAGAGTCTATCTCAATCCAGAGATAAATGATGGACTTATGGTTGCAAGTTTTATCATTTGAGCAATCAATGAGTACGATTATATAGCATAGTCTATCCTTGATAGTTTGGTGGTATTCAATTGTTTATCGATAAAGGACTTCATTTATAGATATGGACATCGTGGCTCTATTTATTGAATGAGAGTAGAATACCATTATATTGATGTTTTGAGGTATTGGATATTAAATTTTAACATTAAGTTTTCAATAGTGTCTATTGAAACATGGCATCTGGACAAGTCAAAATATCCAAGTTCAAAATGTGGTCATATGAGTAAATATGGTAACTTGGAGAGCTATACGCGGTCTATGAGCTCTTGGCGATTATTGATATTCTTCACGATTATACACTTTCTCCAATAAGGTTGTCTAGGAAATAAGTAACATCAACTTATTCTATCTTTATTTAAGAGTTCAATTTTAGTTTTTAGTTGAATGAACTAAAATTAAATAGATCGGACCTAAGTGAATCATTTGTTGATTGTGATTGGGTTGTGTCTATTGGAGCTTAAATTTAGATAGCCTGCCAAGATCCCCAATCCACACGAACTTGTATAGATCACTTGATATATTCTACCAGACCAATTAAGGGGTCCATCTAGAATTGTATTAAGGCATGAGAACTTGTTTCTTTTTGTAAGAATATGTCTAGTTCACATGTGGACTTTTTATTAAGGTCCAATGGATTTAATAAATTAAGAAAAATAAAATATGGCCCATATATATGGTATGGGCGGCAAGGCTATTAAGAATAGCTTAAATATATTATTCTAATTTTATTATTTAATTAATTGGAAATTAATTTATTTGTTGATTAGTTAATTGTTTAATTAAAAGTCAAAATCTTTTTCCAAGTAGTAGATGGTTTTCTAAAACTATACTATTGTTGGTAGCATAGTTAATGTTAAAGACTATATTTGATAAGTAGATAAATAAAAGGAATTATTTTTCTAATCAAATTAGAAAGTCTTTAATATGGTTACAAACACATTATTGAGTTGGATTAGGAGTCTTGGTGTTAGGATAGAATTCCTTTTTGAAAAGGATTCTTAACCACCAAATAAATCTACCTAAGGAAAGGATTCTTAACTACCAAGTAATCCTTCTTAGGAATTAATTAAATCTCCTAATTATATTCATATGAATTTCGGCCAGCTCATAAATATATATAAGAGGATATAATTCCATTTAGAAAAGGATTCTTAACTACCAATTAAATCCACCTAGGGAAAGGATTCTTGCCAACCAAGTAAATCCTTCTTAGGAAAGGATTTGTGATCCTATATATATCCTTGTGAATTTCAGCTAGCCCTGTGATTTTTAGGGTGAAAATTTTGGCCAACCTAAGAGTTTTCTAAGAAAGAATTTTTCTGTCCAAGAGAGAATTTTGAGAGAGAAAATTTGGTATTTTACTCTAGACAAAATTCAGTTAACTCTAAGACATAGGGTGTGGAATTCGGCCAAGGAGAAAAGAGAAAAAGAGAACGTTTTTGTTTTTCATAGTACACTAGTATCCTTTACATCAAAAGGGTTTTGTGTACAACATCGAATCAATGTTCACGGAGTTTCAATCAAATTGATTGATAATTCACAAGTGGCTGAACGTTCTTGATTTTTCTCTTGGAGGATATTTGTAACTAACAAAGAAAAAGATTTTGTTTGTTTCCATCCTCAGGTATACAATTTAAAGAAAGGGAGCCCGCACTCCAAGGTGATTCACATTCGCGATTAGATTGGAAGATCTTGCGGATTCAATTCGATGTTAGTTCAATCGTCACGAAAAAAAATGTATATACATCAATTAATCTAGGGTTAAGATTCTTTTTATTAAAAGGGAAATTTTTTATTTATATGCAAACCCTAATTTTATTAAATTTTCTCACGCTTCCGCTGCGAGTGGTTTTATTTTCCCTACAATTCGTATCAGGGCAGGCTGTACCCTTGATTAATTGATTTATGTGTTCGTGAATCTTTTTCTTTTTATTGTATATATGCATGTTTTAGAAAGAGATGACACTCTAGGGATTCACATATATATTTACATTAGAATGTATGGCCATATATATATGTTTTATATGTGGTTTGTTATTGCTCAATTTTGGTCCTAGAATTTCAATGTATTTTGTTTTGGGATTGTAACAAGAAGGGTGGTCTATCATCGCCATAAATTCCTTCCTGGTAGTTGCTAAGTTTTTTTTTATATATATATAGTTGTAGTAATAAACAAAAAACTGCAGTATTTTATTATTTAAATTCTTCTGTAATACATTCAAGTATCGAAGACTCAAAGGTTTGAAGAATTAGGAGCAACCGAAACAAGTTTGGGACCGTACGAGCCATAACAACGAACGTGTGTGCAAAGAGCTCGCAGCCACGTTTGTTGTGGCATCGGCTGTGCACGGCAGCCCTTTGGTAGCCATGGGCTGCGCATGGCAGCCCTTTATGGGTTTGTGGCATGCGCACGCCCATGGGCAAGGATGAAGGGTGCGCACGCTCATGGGAGGTAGCCGAGGGAGTCCAAACGACGAAGGTCGCTTGAAGACTTGTTCGCCAAGAAAGGAGTTCTTGTATTCCAAGATATATGTAATTTACTTGTTTTTCTAGAATAGATCAAAATTGTAGCTATTTATATTTTTGTTAATATTGCAATGTTTGACATTGTTTGATAACATGTCATATAGAATAGGAGTGTCACTCATATATCTCTTTCGTTATGAATATGCATAGAAAGATTTAGGCATCTAAATTGGCATATAGATAACTCGGTAAATCATTCTTTGGAATTCGATCACATGCCTTAAACAATTGAGTGGGAGAAGGTGTTTTGGAACACCTACGTCCTCCAAGTTTAGTTGAGCTTTATGTTTCATGAATAACCTCCCAAGAGGTATTCATGAATGGAATTTAGCAACATACTTCCTTACAAGGATAGACTAGACAATTAGCCCAAACGATATCTACTACCAAAGGAGGGATATTTGTGAGGGATTATATTGAAGGTCGGTAACTTGGTAACACACATGATGTGGGTTTTTTTAATATCCTCCCAAGAGTTCTTGTTAATAAAATCACAAGGCTAAAATTGAAAACATTGGTTGTTATGTTAATAATTAGGGGGGACCTAGTCCAACTAGTAAATGTTGCGAACTCCCAAAGGAGGCATGACATTTATGGGTGTTGGATCACTGTTGAATTTTTTCGATTGAATTATTTTATTTAATTCAAGATAAATATTCGAAAGTGCTTTATCATGATTGTTTACTTATATAATTTTTGTTATTAAAAAGAAATCATGACCCCATCCCTAATCAATATCCTAAAAGATCATACTTTAACTGATGATAATTATGTCTCATGTAAAAAGGAATATTGGGTTGTTGTTGCAAGTTGACAAGTTTAAGTTCATTATGTATATTCCTTAACCACCAAACTATTGAATCTACTCATGAGTAAAGAGATGAGTATTAGTAGTGGAAGTCTTTAGATGAGATGGCTAAATGTACGTTACATTATCGCCATCATCTCCAACGTGTTGCAACAACAACATGAAGGAATGGAGACTGCTGTCGATATTATGATGTCTCTAGACAATGATTCATATGGTTGGTAAAGTTGCTACTGTTAAGACCTGTTAAGACCTGTTAGAAGGTCAAGAAACAACAGAGGAAAAAGCAACTTGGGCCTTCTTAGAAGGAGACCCACAAAGTAACCAAGGTCAAAGGGAAGTGTTTTCTTTTTGGTTAAAAGGGTTAAAGTAATAGACTGAATAAGAATGAATTCAACTTGCAATTTAGCAATGGAGCGTTGGTGTCTACTAGTGTAATGGGAGATATTAGAATCAATTTAGATTCTAGTAGGCATTTAGATTTAATAAACGTTTATTATGTACCTCAATTCAAGAGGAATTTAATTTTAGTTTGTTGTTTAAATAAATTTGGTTATTCGATTACTTTTAATAAAGCGTTTATTATTAGTAAGAATGACAAAATTATTTGCAAAGGTACATTGGAAAACGGTTTATTCTATTTGCATGGAAATATCTCTCACTCGTTAGACACGGAATCAACAGAACCTAATCATAAAAGAGTAAAATTATCAAAAGATAAAACCTACCGATGGCATTTGCGCTTAGGTCATATTAACCTTAATAGGATTAAAAGATTGGTAAGTGATGGACCTATAAGTGACTTTAAGGTTGATGATCTACCAACTTGTGAATCTTGTTTGGAAGGTAAAATGACCAAAAGGTCGTTTACGACCAAAGGTGCAAGAGCCATTGAATGTTTAGGATTGATATACACTGATGTGTGTTGACCTATGAGCATTCAAGCTAGAGGTGGATATGAGTACTTCATCACTTTCATGGATGATCACTCAAGATTTGGCTATGTGTATCTCTTGAGACATAAGTCGGATGCTTTTGATATGTTTAAAGCATTTAAAGCTGAAGTAGAAAATCAGCTTCAGAAACGCATAAATATCTTGAGGTCCGATCGTGGTGGAAAATATCTATCTAGTGAGTTTCAGCAATATCTTATTGATAATTGAATAATTTCTTAGTTTTTTGCACTAGGCACACCTCAACAAAATGGGTTGGTAGAAAGGAGAAATATAACTCCTTTGAATATGGTTAGGTTTATGTTGAGTTATTCAACGCTCCCTAATTCCTTTTAGGGATATGCTTTACAAACTGCAATGTGCATTCTAAATGTTGTACCATCTAAGTCGGTTCCTAAAAGGCCACATGAGTTGTGGACCGGTCGAAAGCCTAGTTTACAACACTTAAGGATATTCAGATGTCCTGTGCACGTGTTAAAAGGAAAGAAAGAAAAGATGAAGTCCAGTTCAGAAACTTGCATATTTGTAGGGTATCCAAAAAAACAAAAGGATATTATTTTTATAGTCCTTCATATCTTAAAGTACTTGTTTGGACAAGTGCTAAATTTCTGGAAAAGGACTATATGAATAATTTTGTGCCTAAAAGTAGAATTATCCTGAATGAACTTTTAGGAGATACAAATTTACAAGAGGTTTCACAACCAAGCCAGATTTTAAGTTCTGTACCAACACAAGATCAATAATCAACCATACCTCATCGTAGTGGGAGGGTTGTTAGACAACCCGAAAGATACATCGGTCTAGGAGAATCTGTAGAGAATCTTTCGGACGACGATGATCCCTATACGTACAAGGAAGCAATGGAAGATGTTGAATGTCGCCATTATCAAAAGGTAATGCAATCCGAAATTGAATCTATGTTCAAAAATAAAGTCTGGTCTCTTGTAGACTTGCCTAAAGGGATAAAACCCATCGGGTGCAAGTGGGTATACAAGAGGAAAAGAGGAATGGATGGAAAGGTGGAAACCTTTAAAGCTAGATTGGTAGCTAAAGGTTATACACAGAAAGAAGGTATCGATTATGAAGAAACCTTCTCTCATGTGGCCAAGCTTAAATCCATTAGGATACTCTTATCCATTGCGGCACCTCTAGACCTAGATATTTGACAAACGGACATCAAGACAGCTTTCCTTAATTGAAGTCTTGACGAAAACATCTACATGATGCAACCAGAAGGATTCATTGAAAATGGCCAAAAGGAAAGGGTATGCCAGTTGCAAAGATCCACATACGGATTAAAGCAAGCATCCAGATCCTGGAACATAAGGTTCGATCAAGCCGTAAAATGTTTTGGATTTATTCAAAACCTTGATGAACCTTGTGTATACAAAAGGATTAAAGGTGAAAAGTTGGTTTTCCTAGTTATTTACGTTGATGATATACTACTCATCGGAAACGATGTAGGTGTATTGACATCATTAAAAGAATGGTTAGCAACACAATTTGATATGAAGGACTTAGGAGAAGCAAGTTATATTCTTGGTAACCAAGTCATAAGGGATAGAAAGAATAGAATGATTGCATTGTCCCAAGCTTCATACATAGATAAAATATTGTCTAGGTTTTCCATGCAGGATTCCAAGAAAGGTATGTTACCTTTTAGACATGGAATCAAACTTTCTAAGGAACAAGTTCCAAAGTATGAGCATGAAGAGCAATTCATGAGTAGGGTTCCATATGCATCGACAGTTGGAAGTCTCATGTATGCAATGCTCTGTACTAGACCAGATATTTATTTTGTTGTGGGCATAGTTCGCAGGTTTCAATCGAAACCTAGTCCAGATCACTGGATGACAGTCAAGCATATTTTCTAGTTTCTTAGGAGAACGAAAGATTATATTCTTGTATACTCTAGAGGGGATTTAAATCCTGTTGGGTATACAGATTCTGATTTTCAGTCAGATTCTGACTCAAAGAGATCAATATCAGGATCTGTGTTTATTATTGGAGGAGGGGCAGCCATATGGAGGAGTATCAAGCAATCTTGTTTTGTCGATTCCACCATAGAATCTAGTATATAGCTGTATGTGAGGCTACTAAAGAGGTTTTCTGGCTCCGCCAATTCTTAATTGACTTGGAAGGGGTTCCTGATGCGAATAAGCAGATCACTATCTATTGTGATAATAATGGAGCAGTGGCTAATTCGAGAGAACCAAGAAGTCATAAGAGAGGGAAACACATTGAAAGAAAGTATCAACTTCTAAGGGAAATTGTACATAGGGGTGACGTGATGATTACAAAGATCGCGTCAGCAGAAAATCTAACGGATCCCTTTACAAAGGCTCTTCCACAAAAGAGTTTTGATGGACATCTAAAGAACATAGGTATGAGAGATATGACACATTTGCCATAGAGCAAGTGGGAGATTGTTACGATTATGCTCGATAGCAAGAGTGTAATATTGTAATTAAAAATCTTTCCATATTTATAAAGTGATTTCTAGTTTAACAAATCTTATAGCATTTATAGTTTAATAATTATAATGCTCAAAAGTAAAAAATCATAAGGTCAAAAGACTATGAGAAAAGAAGAATTGTTCATATAGATATGTATGAGGTAGACACAATTCTTTAGTTAGCCTTGAATAATATTCACAACATAAGATAAAAGGTTGGCACATTTATCTTGTCAAAGTTGTAGATTCTTTTGCTAGCATTTAAGTGAGATCAAATGTGTTATGATGAGTCTAAAATCATCAAAGTGTGGTGTCTTTGGGTAAAATAATCTAGTGCACTGGGTGCACTAAATAGGATTCAAATGAAATACTTGATCTAGAACCGTCAATGGATAAAATTTTTCATTTGAAGACAATCGGAGAGTCTATCTCAATCGTGAGATAAATGACGGACTTATGGTTGCAAGTGTTATCATTTGCGCTATCAATAAGTATGATTATATAGCATAGTCTATCCTCGATAGTTTGGTGGTATTCATTTGTTAATCGATAGAGGACTTCATTTATAGATATGGACATCGTGGCTGCATTTATTGAATGAGAGTAGAATACCATTATATGGATGTTTTAAGGTATTGGATATTAAATCTTAACGTTAAGTTCTCAGTAGTGTCTATTGAAACATGGCTTCTGGACAAGTCAAAATATCCAAGTTCAAAATGTGGTCATATGACTAAATATGGTAACTTGGAGAGATGAAGGTGGTCTATGAGCTCCTGGCGATTACTGGTATTCTTCACGAGGATACACTTTCTCCAATAAGGTTGTCTAGGGTACGAATGAGTAACATCAACTTATTCTATCTTTATTTAAGAGTTCAATTTTGGTTCTTTAGTGGAATGAACTAAAATGAAATAGATAGGACTTAAATGAATCATTTGTTGATTGTGATTGGGTTGTGTCTATTAGAGCTTAAATTTAGATAGCCCGCCAAGATCCCCAATCCACACGAACTTGTATGGATAACTTGATATATTCTATCGGACCAATTTAGGGGTCCATCTAGAATTGTATTAAGGCATGAGAACTTGTTTCATTTTGTAAGAATAGGTTTAGTTCACATGTGGACTTTTTGTTAAGGTCCAATGGATTTAATTAAATAAGAAAAATAATATATGACCCATATATATGGTATGGGCGGCAAGGCTATTAAGAATAGCTTAAATATATTATTTTTATTTTATTATTTAATTAAATGGAAATTAATTAATTTGTTGATTAATTAAAAATCAAAATCTTTTTTCTATTAGGGATGGTCTCCTAAAACTATACTGTTGTTGGTAATATAGTTAATGTTAAAGACTATATTTGAAAAGTAGATAAATAAATGGAATTATTTATCTTATCAAATTAGGATGTCTTTAATATGGTTACAAATACACTATTGAGTTGGATTAGGAGTCTTGGTGTTAGGATAGAATTCCTTTTTGAAAAGAATTCTTAACCACCACGTAAATCTACCTAAAGAAAAGATTCTTAACTACCAAGTAATCCTTCTTAGGAAAAGAATTAAATCTCCTAATTATATTCATATGAATTTCGGCCGGCTCATAAATATATATAAGAGGATATAATTCTTTTTAGAAAAGGATTCTTAAATACCAATTAAATCCACCTAAGGAAAGGATTCTTGCTAACCAAGTAAATCCTTCTTAAGAAAGGATTTGTGATCCTATATATATATATATATATATATATATATATATATATCCTTGTGAATTTCTGCCAGCCCTATGATTTTTAGAGAGAAAATTTCGGCCAACCTAAGAGTTTTCTGAGAAAGAATTTTGCTTGGCAAGAGAGAATTTTGTGAGAGAAAATTTGGTATTTTACTCTAGACAAAATTCAATCAACTCTAAGACATAAGGTGTGGAATTCAGCCAAGGAGAAAAGAGAAAAAGAGAACGTTTTGTTTTCGATAGTACACTAGTATCCTTTACATCAAAAGGGTTTTATGTACAACATCGAATCAATGTTCACGCGAGTTTCAATCAAATTGATTGATAATTCACAAGTGGCCGAACGTTCTTGATTTTTCTCTTGGAGGATATTTGTAACTAACAAAGAAAAAGATTTTGTTTGTTTCCATCCTCAGGTATACAATTTAAAGAAACGGAACCCACACTCCAAGGTGATTCAAATTTGTGATTAGATTGGAAGATCTTGCGGATTCAATTCGATGCTAGTTCAATCGTCACAAAAAAAAAGGTACGATACTTTTTATATACATCAATTAATATAGTGTTAAGATTCTTGTTATTAAAGGAGAAATTTTTTATTGATACTCAAACCCTAATTTTATTAAATTTTATAATGCTTCCACTGTGCATGGTTTTATTTTCCCTACAGAAACACATTGAAAGAAAGTATCACCTTCTAAGGGAAATTTTGCATAGGGGTGACATGACGATTACCAAGATCGCGTCAGCAGAAAATCTAGTTGATCCCTTTTTAAAGGCTCTTCCATAAAAGAGTTTTGATGGGCATCTAGAGAACATGGGAATGCGAGATATGACACATTTGCTGTAGAGCAAGTGGGAGATTATTGAGATTATGCTCGATTGCAAGAGAGTACTATTGTATTTGACAATTTTTTCATATTAATAAAGTTATTTCTAGTTTAACAAATCTTATAGCATTTATAAGTTTAATTATTATAATTGTCAAAATAAATAATCATAAGGTCAAAAGACAATGAGAAAAGAAGAATTGTTCATACATCTAGATATGTATGAGGTAGACACAATTCTTTAGTTAGTCTTGAATAATACTCATAACTTAAGATATAAGGTTGGACGCCTTTATCTTGTTAAAGTTGTAGATTCTTTTGCTAGCATTTGAGTGGGATCAAATGTGTTATGATGAGTCTAAAATCATCAAAGTGTGGTGTCTTTGGGTAAAATAATATAGTGCACTGGGTGCATTGAATTGGATCACAATGAAATACTTTATCTAGAACGTCAATGGATAAAAGTTATCATTTGAAGACAATCGAAGAGTCTATCTCAATCCTGAGATAAATGATGGACTTATGGTTTCAAGTGTTATCATTTGAGCTATCAACGAGTACGTTTATATAGCATAGTCTGTCCTTGATAGTTTGGTAGTATTCATTTGTTAATCGATTGAGGACTTCATTTATAGATATGGACATTGTGGCTCCATTTATCAAATGAAAATAGAATATCATCATATGGATGTTTTGAGGTATTGGATATTAAATCTGAACGTTAAGTTTTCAATAGTGTATATTGAAACATGGCTTCTGGACAAGTCAAAATATCCAAGTTCAAAATGTGGTCATTTGAGTAAATATGGTAACTTGGAGAGCTATAGGCGGTCTATGAGCTCTTGGCCATTATCGATATTCTTCACGATACACTTTCTCCAATAAGGTTGTCTAGGGTATGAATGAGTAACATTAACTTATTCAATCTTTATTTAAGAGTTCAAATTTAGTTCTTTAGTGTAATGAACTAAAATTAAATAGATCGGACGTAAGTGAATCATTTGTTAATTGTGATTGGGTTGTGTATATTGGAGCTTAAATTTAGATAGCCTGCCAAGATCCCCAATCCACACGGACTTGCATAGATCACTCGAAATATTCTACCGGACAAATTTAGGGGTCCATTTAGAATTGTATTAAGGCATGTGAACTTGCTTCTTTTTGTAAGAATAGGTCTAGTTCACATGTGGACTTTTTATTAAGGTCAAATGGATTTAATAAAATAAAAAAAATAATATATGGCCTATATATATGTGTTGGGCGGTAAGGCTATTTAGAATGGCTTAATTATATTATTTTTGTTTTACTATTTGTTGATTAATTAATAATTTAATTATAAGTCAAAAAAAAATTCTATTAGGAGATGGTCTCCTAATATTATACTATTGTTGGTAGTATAATTAATATTAAAGACTATATTTGATAAGTAGATAAATAAAAGGAATTATTTATCTAATCAAATTAGGAGGTATTTAATATGGTTACAAATACACTATTGAGTTGGAATAGGAGTCTTGGTGTAGGATAGAATTTCTTTTTATCCTAGAATTCTTAACCACCAAGTAAATCCACCTAAGGAAAGGATTCTTGCCCACCAAGTAAATCCTTCTTGGAAGACGATTTTGTCTCCGATATATATACTTGTAAATTTCGACGAAGTATGAATTTTTTGGTGTTAGAAGTTGTTTTTTATTTGGTTTATATTGTTATATAAAAAATAAAAAAAACTTCATCTAACTCATCGTGTGAAGAATTCGGCCAAGCATAGAGTAAAGAGGGAACGTTTTTGTTTTCGATATAACACTAGTATCTTTTGCATCAAAAGGGTTTTGTGTAGAATATCGAATCAAGGTTCACACTAGTTTCAATCAAATTGATTGTTAATTCACAAGTGACCGGACGTTCTTGGTTTTTTCTCTTGAAGGATTATTGTAACTAAAAATGAAGAAGAATTTGTTTGTTTCCATCCTCATGTATACAATTTAAAGAAAGGGAGCTCACACTCATAGGTGATTCACCTTCGTGATTGGATTGGAAGATCTTGCGGATTCAATTCGACGCTAGTTCAATCGTCACGAAAAAAAAGGTACGATACTTTTTATACACATCAATTAATGTAGGGTTAAGGTTCCTGTTATTAAAATGGATTTTTTTTTTTCTCACGCTTCTGTTACGTTTTGAACCGTTTTTTCCCTACATAAATAACATGTAATTAGGTAACTATGTAAAATGTGCTACGAATGGCTCAACATATCAAAGTGCCAAAATTGCACTTAAGAGCCAAATTGCCAAAATGTTAAATGTAGTTGAGCAGAAAAAAAAACAAAGAAAAATTCAATGCAAAAAGAAAAGGCAATGTAAAAAAAACAGAGAAAAAAGCCTTGTGAAATAATTGTTAATTACTCACAAAGTAGAGTACAACTTTGATGCACAAATGTGTAAGTAAATGCCTAGTCGCTAGAGTGTAATTGATGTTTAATAGAGTATTGTATGGGGTGTGTGAGTATGATTGAGCATGATTAGTGATCTTTGAACTCATATTTCCCTATTTCTTTTTTCACCACATCTAACCTCATGACCTCATTACAACCTAAGTGAAAAGTTCTATTTGATCTACGATATGTCTTGATTGGGAATGTTCGTTGACGCTTGATCTTCTACGTTCATGGCATAGTGAATCATTCTTAGGCTAGTTCACAGACATTATCAGTTTTATAAATATACATTACATGCAATGGATTAGAATTCTATGCTTAAATTCCATCTTTGCATACATTGCATGAGTGTGAACTTAGGACTCTGAGCAAAAGAAAGAGAGTGAAGCCGAGTGAGGAATAGAGTAGAAGAGAATTATGCTCAACGTGTGGGAGTTAGTAGTTCCTGATATGAGAGCACTATTAGGTGTGGGATTCGTGATAGTGTGAGTTTCCCTCTAGTGCCTTCGAGTTGTTTTAGAACAGTTTGCATATGTTTACTTTTGTCTATCACACACCCTTGCATCTCATCACTGGTTGGACACGTGGCTTATTGAATTAATTGTTTTTTAATCTAGGAAAATTTGTGATCGATTAATTTTTATTCGTGTCTTATTTGTTTTTTTTTTAAGGTTTGCTCGAGGACGAGCAAAGGTTTGGTTTGGGGGTATTTGTTCGAGCACCCTTATCCTTATCCTTTGTCTTGTTTTCTAGTGATGTTATGTATGTTTTATGGCTCCTTCATTACAATTCCATGCATTAGGTGAAAATCAGGGAATGGAATCGAAAAGGACAAATTATTGTAGAAAAGGGAAGAATTGAAGGCGCTAGTGCACGGGTAAAGAATTGAAGGCGCTAGTGCACGGGTACCTTACCCGTGCATTAACAACAGAAAAACCATGCACCGAAGGATGGAATTCTGAGAAAGCCTTAGTGCATAGGTACCAACCCATGCACAACCCATGCAGTTGTCCAAACCAGAGAGCATAGCAGATAGGAGGTCTTCAATGCACAGTTACCAACCCGTGCACATTGCCTAGATCATAAAGCAAGAAGAAGATAACACATGTATAGCATGGGTCCCTTACCCGTGCACAATCCGTGCACTACTTGCATCTGGTGCTACCACATCAACAAAATAATATCCATTTTGAGACACAAATAAATAGATTGGATTCTGATTATTTCCACATGCCCACAAACCATTTTATATCGCATTTTTCTCTCTCTAGATCTATAAACCATTCTCTTCCAAAACCATTCAAAACCATACATCATCTTTATCATTTTCTACTCAAGTAGTACATTGGAGTTGGTTTCAAGCTTGAAAGAAGAAGGTCTTTACATGGGTACTTTCAATTTCTCTTTGTCATTTTATTACCATTATCATGTGTTGCTAAAACCAATTTGGGAGTTGATGTAATTAATTCATAGATTGTGGGATTTCCACCATTTTGATTTGTTTAATATAGTTCTGTTCAAAGTGCTTATTTATCTCTTGAATTAAGTAGGCACTCTAACTCTTGATTCTTGTTGACTGATTGAACTTATTAGAGTAATAAAACTTTAATTGAAATCTTTGTGAAGTGGGTAGGCACTCCAACTCCCAAATCATTTAGTGGTTGATTTTGGTCTTTAGTGCATTTAATGCATACTTTGGGTTGGGTAGGCACTCCAACTCCTAACTCATTATAGAGGTTGAATTGTGGTGTCTTTGTGAGCCAAGTAGGCACTCCAACTCTTGGTTTACATTAGATATCAATTTATATTTTTAACCATCCACACCTAAGGTGTTTAGCCAAACTCATGTGAATTGGAAGGGATATGTTGTGAGCACTCTAATTTAATACATCTCGGATAGGTAAAAGGGGTGGATTTGGTGCAATCCAATTCCACACCATCCCAGCTACCTTACATCTATCCAAAGCAAAAGTGAAATCGGTGGATTGTGAACTCTCAATCCAAGCCATCCAGAAAACTCTAGCTACAAAGATTAGTCCTCTATAAAAATCGAAACAGGCTTAATAAGCAGAACTCCCACTATTTGTGTCTATATTGCATCGACTCCCATATCTATCATTCAAATTTCACCCATATTTTCATTATCATAAGTCTGGTTTAGTTTCTTTAGTTTAATTGTAATTGCATTTTCATTTAATTTCTACCATCAATCATTTCAATTTACTTTTATTGCACTTTATTTTAATTACATTTTTACTAGAGTCACAATTTGATCATAACTATATCTCGATCTCTGCAGATGATACCCTAACTTTCCATTGTACTTGTTTAATGCATTTAAGTGAATAGTTGCGGTTTTATAAATTTTTCTTTGATACTATATATACGGCAAATGCATGTCAGATACAACAAGAATGACTCAATTTAAAAATTTCTTACACATACACGACAAAGTAACAAGCCGCATTTCCAGCTAAAGGTGAGATACAATGTAGTGTGTCAGAGAAGAGTAGACATGTACAAAACGTTCTAAGGCAACTCGAAGGTACTCAAGGGAAACTCGCAAAATCATGAATCCCATACCAAACAGTGCCGTCATATTGGGGACTACTCACTCTCACACCTCAAGCCTGATTTGCTTTTACTCTAAGACTCACATGGAATCTCTCTTTTCTTTCCGCCCGGAGTCCTAAGTTTACACTCATGCAAGGTATGTAAAGATAGAGTTTATACATAGTAGTATAATACGTTGCATACAATATAACATTGAAAAACTGCCAATATCTTGGTAAACTAGCCTACGAAGGAATCAAATGCCATGGGCGTGGAATATCATGCTTTAACAAACATTCCAAATCAAGACTTCATTGTAGATAAATTAAGTTTTCTCTTCTTGGTCGTAAGGCATGTGGTGAAATGCGGTGGTAGAAAGAAATAGGAAAAATTTTGGTTTCAAATATCAAATCATGCTAAGACTCGATTATATTACTCACACCTAATACTTAATTCTACTTACAATCAAACTTTAACACTAGCGTCCAGGCTTCACTTTCACATACATTGTACTTTCACAAATGTACTCTACCTTGTTGAGTACTTCACACTCAAATACATTAGTCTTTCTTTTCTCTTTATTTTTTTCTTTCTTTGCTTTGTTTATCATTTCTTTTGCTTTTTGCACACTCTAGATTTGACAATTAGGCTTATTAGTGCAAATTTTTTACACTATTACATTTTTAGCCCTTTTCTTGGTCATTTAAAATATTGCCTAAATACACGCTATTTAAACATGCTTGTGCTTTTTTACCTTTCAACACAAATTACACACCCTAACATGATTGACAATAAAGGATAGGCATGTGTTTAGGCTTTAGGTATATGGTTATATGTGGTACTAATTGAAAGAGGATGTGTTTGGCCTCAAGTTTGACATGAGAGCACATAATAGGGACATAGGAATGTGTTTATGCTAAATTAAGTGGTTAAATGCACACACATTGCCCAAGATAATTTCCACAATTCCATCTATCAATGGAATGTAAGCATCCGTCAAGCAGTCCATAAAAATATGATGTAATTGTTGGGGTTTAAGCCCTAAAACTTGTAATTTGTAAATGTGAGTGAAACATTAATAAAATATGTAGTTTATTCATTCTATATACCTATCCCATGTACTTATATCATTTGTACTCAACATCAAAGATTGCCGGATGTAATCTCTAACTGAGTATATGAGTGTCATATGTAGAGTTATTCAGTTTGAGATGAGCAATCTAAAAATTCTATATATAGCAAGTAGATTTGGGTGCTTAATATGCAGTTAATCTACAGTTGCAGTCTATTCTGTAATGTACTATGGTCTTAACCTAGGCTATTCATAAGGTGATATGAGAATAAAGGCACCTTATATGATATGATCATATAGGACTGAGCCGTGATCTATTAGAATCTCTCACCAAGATCTGTTATAAGATGAGATTCATATGTATCAACAAGTGATGACTATATATGGATGATCTTAATACTAAGTGTCTTATCGACTCCTTAAGGTTAGATCATGGTTTTTGATATAAGATGGGTGAGATTGTTGTTGCATTCCCGATCCATAACTTCGTATGTTGGAGTCACGGTTTGGCTTATGGCTAGGAAGGTCTGTGCACAATAGTGGAATCCACTCCTTCTTATGAGAAGTAGATGGCAGTTCTCTTAAGGGTTGATTCAGGGCTTGAACCATATGAGCGTTCTACTTCTTCCATTAAGGAAGTTAGGATTTATTGTTCATTAGAGAATCAATGTTACATTATGGAAAATATATAATTAGGGAGGTATAACGGACTTTATGACCTAGTTCCAATTATGAACTACTTGTGCAGGATCATACCGTATGTAATAGCTATATCGATGGACAACTGTGATTTCGTTTTGTGTAATACATTTACAGTTACGAGAGTGCAGCCTCGGCTTTTTAGTGGAATCACACCGAGGTTAATAAACTTGGAATATTGTTTAAAGAGTTTAATTAATTATTTCTAAGTATTATTGGATCTCAAAACTGTGGGTACATTAGGTCCCCTTGCTAGCCCGATTGATTAAAGGTAACAAGGTCACAGTTAATTAATTAGATTGTCCAATTAATTGTAATCGGAATAAAGCTTAGAGAAACGAAGGAATTATCATCAAGGGTACGATCTTAATCTATCTTTATTTATTCTTATATGTTGTATATGGTTTACAAGTTGCATAAAAATTTTAAGAACCCTGTTTTTGCTGCTCAACGAAAATCTGGGTTCCTACAATTGGTATCAGAGCCCTATTATACAATATATAAGAATAAAAGTTTCTTTTTCCATAGTTTTATTTTTTGATTTGCATGTATGGTATGTGTAGGCTCTTTCTAATGATTGTATGATGTTTATATTTTTCTTATAAACATGGTTGATCATTAATTGCATGGTACAATGGGTTTAGGGCTCGTTTTGAAGGTTTTCTGATGTGCAATTAATGTCGGGATGTACTTTAATCTTTAACTTTGTTCTGCTTTATATTCTTTGTTGTATTTTTTCTGCAATATATTTTATTGTAAAATATGTACGTTGAAATCGAACGAAGAAGATGGAAGGCAGAAGAGTGAAATCGAAAACGCACGAGTGCGTGAGACTTGCATAGGTGTTGATTGCAAAATAGACAAACAAAAATAATAAAAACCTTGCAAGTGCACAAATCATAAACGATAGCATAAGGGAAAAGCAAGGGTCATTCCCACAAAGAATTAATTACCTCCTAAAATAATGAGTTTAAACGTATGACACTCTAGGACTCTAATCTAACTAAAAATATAAAAATGAATATTCTAACTCACACACAAGAATGGGGGGTATGAATATATAATTAAAACTAAAGAAAATTAAATAAAAAAATGCACAGAAAAATAATTAAGGAGACACTATTTAGGACCTCCTATCCACCACTAAACAATCATCCAATCTGTAGACAATAATGAAGTTAACAAATGATCAAACATGACGAAGATGTTCACGGCAAAGTGATGGTGTTTCACTCAGGCTGTATGATTTTATCTTAGTTGGCATGTAAGTTGCATGGTGTCTACATAAACACTTATATTCCAAATTATAACCTAGCATGGTGCCTACTTAGATTTAATAATTGGAATTCATTAAGAACAAATAGAAAATGAATGTCACATGAACCTTAAAACATGGTATCTGTCATAGGTAATTCATGAATCAATTTCCCTTAATTAGGCCTTATTCCAATGAATTGTTGTAACCAATGATTGATTCGTATGGTGTCTTACTTGTACCCTTGCAACATAGATCCTAAAATCATGCTCCTAAGATGGCCAATCAAAGAAACAAAATAATAGAAAAACAATTGTTTTGAAGAAAATGAATTCAAAATGTAAGATAAATAATAAATACTCCATTAAAACAAAACTTTTCTGTGGAATTGAAATCATGCTTAGGGCTTCAAGTTATCTCTAACTAATAAAAAAATTAGCTCGAAATAAAAACTAGAAAAATAAATAAAAACTTCTAATCTAAAGAAAGGTAGAAGAAAAGAATGTTGATGGAGTCTTCAATCTTCAATCTTCAACTCTCCACCTATTCCTGTTGTAAAAAAAACTCTTAGTATTTATAGGTGACTTCTTCTTGTAGATTCCCAATTTGCTTTATAGTAGGTAGCACACCAAGAAGGAAAGTAGGATTCAATAAGGAATGGGAATCCTTTTCTAAATTGGATTTCCTTTATGGATGATTGACTTCTAATTTGAGTTTATGAAGTTTCCCAAACATGTCTTGATCTTCTAAAGTCATTAGGATTTTATTTGGGAAGTTTTGGGACAATTATGGACCAATCTGGAGTGGAAATTTGTCAAAACATATAAGTATTACAGTCCAGGTCACTCCGTAGGTCACCCGCGGTCCAAACTGCATAACACTTCTGCTGTTTACAACTGCCTAGGTCGCTATGCAAGCGAAGTGTACAAACCGCGGTCTAGACTGCAGTAGACTTCTCTAGCTCTGATCTTTAGATACTAAAATGGCCGTAACTTTCTCCAGAAAACTATGATTTATTAACCGTAAATTTGTATGGAAACTAGATTTTTGAGGCTTTCAAAAAACATGTAGATCTAAACCTGGTTCGGTCTGAGGAGGGAATATGGCCTTAGCAAGTTGGATGTGCTACAAAGGCATTTCTCCAAACGTCACTAAAAACCACCTTTTTTCCTTCTTCAGGAGCTATATTCTACACAATCTGTACAAACTTGTTAAAATGTTCAATTATACTCAAGAACATAACATAAAACATAGGAATTAGGGGTCTCAAATATCCACATTTATCGACCTAACCTAGCTTTTACTAGTCCTTGAGCAAAACCAAAACAAAAGCAAAAACTACAAGTAAACAAATCTAAACTAGGCCATTTTCAGAGGGAAACATGATAGCATTGAGCGTATGGTGCAAGTATTTAAACCTATAGGTGTCCCTAGCGAGAAGAGTGTTGTCTCCTGAAAGTTTACAGCAATACTACCCACAAACATAAATATGCACATAATCAAATAATTAATATGCAACTCAAATGTACCAATCAAAGCCAATGCAAGCTAAAGACACTGAATAAAGATTAAATTTTTGCCACAAATTTGAATGCATTGCTTTGTTTTAATAAAAAACCCATACTCGAGACACTCTAGCTTCAAAAACACATCTCAACCACCATATATATAATTCGCCTCAACTCTAACTCTCACAAGATGTCACTCATATTTTTACACAGAACCTAGGCAAATACACTAATCAAGCATATGTGCATGGATTTTATGCACAAGAAATTTCAAGTTAAAATCGCATATGAATATATTATTGAAAGAATGCTTGATTTAATGCAAAGGATCTCATGAACGGAATCAGATATTGAGAACAATATAGAGCACATGTTTACCTTTACTCTCAAGCTAGCATCCCCAAAAGATCAATTAGGTCTTTTCTTTGGTTGTAAAGGGGCCATTTGGTGAAGGGTTAATAGAAAGAATGGTAAAAGGAAATTCAAAGAGCTTGAGATCATGCAAAGAGATATATGATGATACGTCAATGCATGGACATCTCTTCTTTGTATCTTGTTGGTAATTGCATCCAAGATTCTTCATCAATTTCTTCAACTTTTTTTTCATGTAAATATTCATCTTGAATCCGTCTTCTTTTTCCATCATTCTACTTTCTTCTTTGATTGCTTTGCTCTTCTTCAATTCTTGTTTTTTTTTTCTATGCTTTTTTTTTTCTTTTTTTCTTTTTCTTTTTTTTATTTATTTATGGGAAAAACATTTTTTGATTCTTTTCTATACCTTAGTACATCCATTCCATGGAACTTACCCATGGTTCTCTTCTTTTCTTTATCTTCATCTTGAACATGAACCTGAACTTCTTCTTAAACTTCTTCCACTGAACATGATCCTAAGCTATAGGGTACGACCAATATATATTAGATATAAGAAATATGGATTATGTGGGTGCTGAAAGAAAAAGGGTCATAAGTGTTTGGCTTCAAAAGGGGTAATAGAGCACATACATGAGTAGGGAAATTTGAGGCCTTTGTTGTAGGTTAAAAATGTTGGGATTATTCACAATAGCAAGAGCGTAATAATATATTTGACAATATTTTTATATTAATAAAATGACTTCTAGTTTAACAAATCTTATAGCATTTATAATTTAATTATTATAATTGTCAAAAGTAAATAATCATAAGGTCAAAAGACTATGAGAAACGAAGAACTGTTTGTACATCTGGATATGTATGAGGTAGACACAATTCTTTAGTTAGTCTTGAACAATATTCACAACTTAAGATAAAGGTTGGGCGTCTTTATCTTGTTAAAGTTGTAGACTCTTTTGCTAGCGTTTTAGTGGGATTAAATGTGTTATGATGAGTCTAAAATAATCAAAGTGTGGTGTCCTTAGGAAAAAGAATCTAGTGCACTAGGTGCATTAAATAGGATCACAATGAGATACTTTATCCAGAACCATCAATGGATAAAAGTTTTCACTTGAAGACAATTAGAGAGTCTATCTCAATTGTTGGAAAAACAATTTTGAATATTTATCTTGAACTGAAAGAAATAATTCAATAGTAAAATTCAACGGTGATCCAACACCTATAAATGTCGCGCCTCCTTTGTGAGTTCACCGGATTGAATCTGCAAGATCTTCCAATCCAATCACGACGGTGAATCAACTAGGAGTGTGGGCACCCTTTCTTTGAATTGTATACCTGAGGATGGAAAACAAACAAAATATTTTATGTTTGCTAGTCACAATAATCCTCCTAGTGAAAACCAAAGAATGTTTGGTCAATTGTGAATTATCAATCTATTGATTGAAACTCGTATGAACCCAATTCGATTTTTGTACACAAAACCTTTTGATGTAAACAATACTAGTGCACTGTTGAAAATAAAAACGTTCTCTTTTTTCTATTTGTTTGGCCGAATTCTACACACAATGGGTTGGATAAAGGTTTTATTTTTTAATTGTTTAAGCAATTAAAAAAAATAAACTTCTCACACGTCTTGAACAATCCTTGGCTGAAATCACTCTATAGACTTCCTAGGCTTCTCCAAATTTCAAAATGTTGATATATATATATATATATATATATATATATATAGGTGGCCAAATCCTCTCTTTAGGAGAATTTACTTGGTGGCCAAGAATTCTCTCTCTAGAAGGATTTACTTTCACCAAGACTTCTATCAACTTTCAGAATTCTTTTCCACACCAAGACTCCTATTCCAACGCATTAGTGTATTTATCTAATAACTAATTATTGAATATAATTTAAATTGTGACATTATAAAAAACTTTCAAATTTGACCAATTGTCAATTAGAGTTTTGATAAATACCAAATACTTCCTAATTTGACTAGATAAATAAATTCCTTTTTATTTATCTCCTTATCAAATAAAGTATTAGATATTTATCATACTACCTGTAGGGAAAAATCACACAACGGAAGCGTGAAAATTAAATGTAGGGTTTGGTATAAATGAATTTTTTTCCCTTTTAACAACAAGAACCTCAACCCTAGATTAATCGATATATATAAAAAGTATCGTACCTTCATTTTTTTTCGTGACAACTGAACTAGCCTCGAATTGAATCCGTAAGATCTTCCAATCCAATCATGAACATGACTCACCTAGGAGTGTGGGCTCCTTTTCTTTAAATTGTATACCTGAGGATGGAAACAAACAAAATCTTCTTCTATGTTAGTCAAAATAATCCTCCAAGAGAAATACCAGGAACGTTCGATCACTTGTGAATTATCAATCAATTTGATTGAAACTCGCATGAACCTTGATTCGATGTTGTACACAAAACACTTTTGATGCAAAGGATAATAGTGTACTACCAAAAATAAAAACATTCCCTCTTTTCTCTATACTTGGCCGAATTCTTCACACAATGAGTTTGATGAAGTTTTTTTATAACAATAAAAAAATAAATAAAAAACAACTTCTCACACCAAAACTAAGGCTTGGTAGAAATTTACAACCTATATTTATTGGTTCACCAATACTCTACTAAAAAGGATTTACTTGGTAGGCAAAAATCATATTCTTAGGTAGATTTACTTAGTGACCAAGAATTATTTTCCAAAAAGAATTCTTTCCTACACCAAGACTCTTAATCCAACTCATTACTGTATTTGTGACCACATTAAAATTTTCTAATTTGACTAGATAAATAATTCATTTTATCTATCTACTTATCAAATATAATCATTAATATTAATTATACTACCAACAATAGTATAATATTAGGAGACCATCTCCTACTAGGAAAACATTTTGACTTTTTAATTAAATAATTAATTAATCAACAAATTAATTAATTTCTATTTAATAAATTAATAAAATAATAAAATATTAAATAAGATATAAGGCTTTTATATATTAGCCTTGCCACCCATGAAATTATACAGGCATATATATTATTCTTCTTATTTTATTAAATCAATTGGACCTTAATAAAAAGCCCATATGAGAACTAGACCCATTCTTACAAAAAGAAACAAGTCCACATGCCTTAATACAATTCTAGATGGACTCCTTAATTGGTCCGAAAGAATATATCAAGTGATCCATGCAAGTTCGTGTGGATTGGGGATCTTGGTGGGCTATCTAAATTTAAGCTTCAATAGACATAACCTAATCACAATCAACAAATGATTCACTTAGGTCCAATATATTGATTTTAGTTCATTCCACTAAAGAACTAAAATTGAACTATTGAATAAAGATAGAATAAGTTAATATTTCTTATTCATACCCTAGACAATGTTAATGGAGAAAGTGTATCCTCGTGAAGAATACCAGTAATCGCCAAGAGCTCATAGACCGCATATAGCTCTCCAAGTTACCATATTTACTCATATGACCACAATTTGAACTTGGATATTTTGACTTGTCCAGAAGCCATGTTTCAGTAGACACTATTGAAAGCTTAACGTTAAGATTTAATATCCAATACCTCAAAACATCCATATGATGATATTCTACTCTCATTTAATAAATGGAGCCACGATGTCCATATCTATAAATGAAGTCCTCTATCGATTAACAAATGAATACCACCAACCTATCGAGGATAGACTATGCTATATAATCGTACTCATTGATAGCTCCAGTGATAACACTTGTAAGTTGTAACCATAAGTCTATCATTTATCTCAGGATTGAGATAGACTCTCCGATTGTCTTCAAATCAAAACTTTTATCCATTGACGATTCTAGATAAAGTATTTCACTATGATCCAATTCAATGCACCCAGTGCACTAGATTCTTTTGCCCAAAGACACCACACTTTGATTATTTTAGACTCATCATAACACATTTGATCCCATTCAAATGCTAGCAAAAGAATCTATAACTTTGACAAGATAAAGGCGCCCAACCTTTTATCTTAATTTGTGAATATTATTCAAGACTAACTAAAGAATTATGTCTACCTCATACATATCTAGATGTATGAACAATTATTCTTTTCTCATAGTCTTTTGACCTTATGATTAATTACTTTAGACAATTATAGTACTATAAATGCTATAAGATTTTTTTACTAGAAATCACTTTATTAATATGAAAAGATTGTCAAATACATTATTATACTCTTGCTATCGAGCATAATCCCAACACTACCAACAATAGTATGACACTTGGAGACCTTATCCTACTAGGAAAAATATTTTCACTTTTAATAAATAAATAACTAATTAACTTCCATTTAATTAAATAATAAAATAAAAAAAGTATATTGGGCATTTATATTTGCCCTTGCCGTCCAAGCCATTTAATGTTTTTCTGTTTTATTAAATCCATTGGTCTTTAATAAAAGGTCCACATGAGAACTAGACCCATTCTTATTAAAAAAAATAAACAAGCCCACATGCCTTAAATTAATACATTCAATTTATTAAAATGTGCAAATTATATTCTTAATGTATTGATGGACTACCAATTGCACCACATTAGGACCGCCCAAGGATTCCCACATCCATTGTCGCCCATCAAAGTATTCGAAGAGTTACCGCATGTCTTGATCACACATGGCCACACCTCTCCAAAACATTTGGATTTCGAAATCTAAAAACAATTCTAGACGGACCTAGAAATTGGTCCGATAGAATATATCAAGTGATCCATGCAAGTTCGTGTGAACAGGGGATGTTGGTTGGCTATCTAAATTTAAGCTCCAATAGATATAGCCTAATCACAATCAACAAATGATTCACTTAGGTCCGATCTATTAATTTTAGTTCATTCCACTAAAGAACTAAAATTGAACTCTTAAATAAAGATAGAATAAGTTATTGTTCCTCAATCATACCCTAGACAATCTCAAGAATTGTTCATACATCTAGATATGTTTGAGGTGGACACAATTCTTTAGTTAGTCTTGAATAATATTCACAACTTAAGATAAAAGGTTGGGCACCTTTATCTTGTCAAAGTTGTAGATTCTTTTGCTAGAATTTGAGTGGGATCAAATGTGTTATGATGAGTCTAAAATCATCAAAGATTGGTGTATTTGGGCAAAAGAATCTAGTGCACTGGGTGCATTGAATAAGATCACAATGAAATACTTTATCTAGAACCGTCAATAGATAATTTTTTTTTGAAGACAATCGGAGAGTCTATCTCAATCCTAAGATAAATGTAGGACTTATGGTTGCAAGCCTTATCATTTAAGCTATCAATGAGTACGATTATATAGCATAGTCTATCCTCGATAGTTTGGTGGTATTCATTTGTTAATCGATAGAGGACTTCATTTATAGATATGGACATCGTGGCACCATTTATTAAATGAGAAGAGAATATCATCATATAGATGTTTTGACGTATTGGATATTAAATCTTAACGTTAAGTTTTCAATAGTATCTATTGAAACATGGCTTCTGGACAAGTCAAAATATCCAAGTTCAAAATTTGGTCATATGAGTAAATATGGTAACTTGGAGAGCTATAGACGGACTACGAGCTCTTGGCGATTAACAGTATTCTTCACGAGGATACACTTTCTCCAATAAGGTTGTCTAGGGTACGAATGAGTAACATTAACTTATTCTATCTTTATTTAAGAGTTCAATTTTAGTTATTTAGTGGAATGAACTAAAATTAAATAGATCAGACCTAAGTGAATCATTTGTTGATTGTGATTGGGTTGTGTCTATTGGAGCTTAAATTTAGATAGCCCGCCAAGATCCCAATCCGCACGAACTTGTATGGATCACTTGATATATTCTACCAGACCAATTTAGAGGTCCATCTAGAATTGTAATAAGGCATGAGAACTTGTTTCTTTTTGTAAGAATAGGTCTAGTTCACATGTGAACTTTTTATTAAGGTCCAATGGATTTAATAAAATAAGAAAAATAATATATGGCCCATATACATGTGTTGAGCGGCAAGGCTATTATAGAATAGCTTAATTGTATTATTTTTAGTTTATTATTTTATTAAATGGAAATTATTTAATTTATTGATTAATTAATTATTTCATTAAAATCAAAATCTTTTTCTATTAGGAGATGGTCTCCTAAATATTATACTATTGTTGGTAGTATAATTAATATTAAGGACTATATTTGATAAGTAGATAAATAAAAGGAACTATTTATCTAATCAAATTAGGAAGTCTTTAATAAGGTTACAAATACACTATTGAGTTGGATTAGGAGTCTCGGTGTAGGAAAGAATTCCTTTTGGAAAAGGATTCCTTTTGGAAAAGGATTCTTTACCACCAAGTAAATCCACCTAAGGATAGGATTCTTTACCACCAAGTAAATCCACCTAAGGATAGGATTCTTAACCACCAAGTAAATCCTTCTTAGGAGAGGATTCGATCTCCTATATATATACTTGTAAATTTCGACCAAGTATGAGTTTTTGGTGTGAGAAGTTGTTTTTTATTTGTTTTTTTTTGTTATAAAAAAAAACCTTCGCCCAACTCATTTTGTGAAGAATTCGGTCAAGCATAGAGAAAAGAGGGAACGTTTTTGTTTTCGATAGTACACTAGTATCCTTTGCATCAAAAGGGTTTTGTGTACAACATCGAATCAAGGTTCACGTGAGTTTCAATCAAATTGATTGATAATTCAAAAGTGACCGGACGTTCTTGGTTTTTCTCTTGGAGGATTATTGTGACTAACAAAGATGAAGATTTTGTTTGTTTCCATCCTCAGATATACAATTTAAAGAAAGGGAGCCCACACTCATAGGTGATCACATTCGTGATTGGATTGGAAGATCTTACGGATTCAATTCGACGCTAGTTCAATCATCACGAAAAAAAAGGTATGATACTTTTTATATACATCAATTATTCTAGGGTTAAGATTCTTGTTTTTAAAAGGGAACTTTTTTTATATACGTAAACCCTAATTTTCTAATTTTCTCACGGTTCCGTTGCGTTTTGAACCATTTTTTCCCTCTAGATAGTGTATCCTTGTGAGGAATGCAAGTAATCGCCAGGAGCTCATAGGCCACCTATAGCTTCTTTAGTTACCATTTTTACTCATATGACCACATTTTGAACTTGGATATTTTGATTTGTCCAGAAGCTATATTTCAATAGACACTACAGAAAACTTAATGTTAAGATTTAATATTCAATACCTTAAAATATCCGTATGATGACATTGTTTTCACATTTAATAAATGGAGCCACGATGTCCATATCTATAAAAGAAGTCGTTTTTCAATTAACAAATGTATACCACCAAACTATTGAGGATTTACTATATAATAGAACTCATTGATAGCTCGAATGATAACACTTGTAACCATAAGTCCATCATTTATCTCATAATTGAGATAGACTCTCTGATTGTCCTCAAGAGAAATCTTTTTTCCAATGACGGTTCTAGATATAGTATCTTACTGTGATCCTATTCAATACATATGGTGCACTAGACTTTTTTACCCAAAGGCACCACACTTTGACGATTTTAGACTCATCATAACACATTGATCCCACTTAAACGCTAGCAAAAGAATCTATACTTTTAACAAGATAAAGGCGCCTAACCTTTATCTTAAATTGTGAATATTGTTTAAGATTATCTAAAGAATTGTGTCTACCTCATACAATTCTTCTTTTCTTATAGTCTTTTGACCATAAGATTATCTACTTTTAACAATTATAATAATTGAACTATAAATGCTACAAGATTTGTTAAACTATAATTCATTTATTAACATGAAAAGAATGTAAAATACATTTTTACACTCTTTTGTGGTAGAGCCTTTGTGAAGAGATCTGCTAGATTTTCGGCTAATGCGATCTTGGTAATCGACACGTCTCCCCTATGAACAATTTCCTTCAGAAGATGATACTTTCTTTCAATGTGTTTCCCTCACTTATGACTTCTGTAGGGAAAAATCGATTCAAAACGAGGCAGAAGCATAAAATTAGGGTTTGATATATTTAAAAAATTTCCCTTTAAACGAAATAACCTTAACCCTAGATTAATCAATGTATATTAAAAGTATTGTATGTTTTTCTCATGACGATTGAACTAGCATCAAATTGAATCCGTAAGATCTTCCAATCCAATCACAAACATGAATCACCTAGGAGTGTGAGCTCCCTTTATTTCAATAGTATACCTGATGATGGAAACAAACAAAATCTCCTTTATTTTTTAGTCACAATAATCCTCCAAAAAGAAAAACAAAGAATGTTAGGTCACTTGTGAATTATCAATCAATTTGATTGAAACCCGCGTGAACCTTGATTCGATGTTGTACACAAAACCTTTTGATTAAAGGCTACTAGTGCACTTAGGTCTGATCATTTAATTTTAGTTTATTAAACCAATAAAATAAAATAGAACTCTTAAATAAAGATAGAATAAGTTAATATTGCTCATTCATACCTTAGACAATCTTAGTGGAGATAGTGTATCCTAGTGAAGAATACCAGTAATCGCAAAGAGCTCATAGACCGTCTATAGCTCTTCAAGTTACCATATTTACTCATATGACCACATTTTGAACTTGGATATTTTGACTTGTCAATAAGCCATATTTCAGTAGTCCATATTGAAAACTTAACGTTAAGATTTAATATCCAATACCTCAAAACATCCATATGATGGTATTCTACTCTCATTTAATACATGGTACCACGATGTCCATATCTATAAATGCAGTCATCTATCGATTAACAAATGAATACCACCAAACTATCGAGGATAGTCTATGTTATTTAATCGTACTTGTTGATAGCTCAAATGATAACACTTGCAACTATAAATCCATCATTTATCTTAGGGATGAGATAGACTCTCCGATTGTCTTCAAGTGAAAACTTTTATCAATTGAAGGTTCTGGATAAAGTATTTCACTGTGATCCTGTTCAATTCACCCAGTGAACTAGATTCTTTTACTCAAAGACACCACACTTTGATGATTTTAGACTCATAACACGTTTGATCTCACTCGAACGCTAGCAAATGAATCTACAACTTGAGAAGATGATTGCGCCCAACCTTTATCTTAAGTTGTGAATATTATTAAAGACTAACTAAAAATTTGTTTCTACCTCATACATATCCGGATGTACGAACAATTCTTCTTTTCTCATAGTCTTTTGACCTTATGATTATTTACTTCTGACAATTATAATAATTAAACTATAAATGCTATAAGATTTGTGAAACTATAAATCAATTTTATTAATATGAAAAGATTGTCAAATATATTATTACACTCTTGCTATCGAGCATAATCCCAACAGTCTCCTACTTTCTACAACATAGCAAATATGACTTATCTCTTATCCCCATATTCTCCATGTTCCCATCAAAACTCTTTTGTGGAAGAGCTTTTTTGAATGGATCCGTTATATTTTCTACTGGCACGATCTTGGTTATCTTAACGTATTCCTTATGCACAATTTCCCTTAAAAGGTGACACTTTCTTTCAGTGTGTTTCCCTCTCTTATGACTTCTTGGTTCTCTTGAACTAGCCACTACTCCACTATAGTCACAATAGATAGAGATTTGCTTATTCACATCAGGAACCACTTACAAGTCAATCAATAATTGACCGAGCCAAACAGCCTCTTTAGCAGCTTTGCATACGGCAACATACTCACCTTCCAAGGTGGAATCAGAAATACAAGATTGCTTGATACTCCTCCGTATGACTGCCCATCCACCAAATATAAACATAGATCCTGATTTTGATCTTCTAGAGTCAGAATCTCCTTTAGAGTATACAAGAATATAATCTCTCGTTCTCCTAAGATACTTGAAAATATGCTTGATTGCCGTCAAGTGGTCAGGGCCAGGTTTCAATTGAAACCTGTTAACTGTGCCAATAAATATATGGTCTAGTATAGGGCATTACATACATGAGACTCCTAACTGCTGAGGCATATGGAACCCTACTCATGAATTGCTCATCACGATCATTCTTAGGAACTTGTCTCTGAGAAAGTTTGATTCCATGTCTGAAAGGTAACATACCTTTCTTGGAATCTTGCATGAAAAATCTAGACAAGATTTTATCTATGTATGAAGCTTGGGATAAAGCAATCATTCTATTATTTTTATTCCTTATGACTTGGATAACAAGAGTATAACTTACTTCTCCTAAGTCCTTCATGTCTGTAAAGTCCTCATTTGTTGATTGGCTTATTTCGTCAACAAACCACATTTTTGGGTTTATGTGAGGGTAGCTTAGGCTCTCAAGACCTCAAGAGGAGAAGCACCAAAGATAAAATTCTTGTGCTTACTTGCTTTGAAGATATAGTTGCACACACTCACAAATTCATGCATAACTCTTATTCATATATGTTGTGTATTTATACTTGTTTGTATTTTGGTTTAAATGACTTTAGTTCATATATTTGCATCTTGTAATTAAAGTTTATGTCATGTTAGGCATTAGTGTAGGATGCATCTTTATCACTCTAGGACTTGTTAGAAATATGTGTTTGAGAGTTGAAAAAGTGGATAGTGCGCTGGTGGTACGCTACTCGACTAGTGCAACCTCACCAGCGTAACATTCCAGTGGATCGTCGCTTGTCATGCACCACTGAGCTGCACCACTCCAATAGCGCCTATTGAAAATTTAGGATGTGCGCTGGTGGTGCGCTACTCGACCAACGCACCTTACCAGTGCATATAGCAGGAGCTAAAACATTTTTTTCAAAATAACCTCACTTTGGTTGAAACTCATATATATATATATATATATATATCTCTTTGTATTCAGGTCATGTAAGAGTTCAGAATATCATATCTTTTCCTTAGAACACATTTCAAAAAGAAAAATTCATCTAAGAACTCATCTTTAAAAACTCAAAGCATTCCCATGTGCATAAAAAACTTAATCTTGCATCATCTAAAGTCATTTAGAGTGCATCAATGGATAGTTTTGCATCATCACATCTTGTTTGGTAAGTTTCTTACTATCTTTTTACAAGTTAAGTGTTTTTCTTGCTAAGCCATCTCTTTAATCATTTGTATGCTCTTAGAATACATTATAATTACAAATTAGAGATTGTTGTGATGACATGATTGAGTGTTGTATTGTGATAGCTTCATAAGATTGTTTGATCTATGAGTAGCTAAGCTTTTTGGTCATGTCATTTAGCTCTTGATATCTAGGATTGCATCAATTGTCATCTCATTATCCTAGATAAGCATATAAGGTTTCCTAGGATTGTTTGTTCTTTAAATATCATCATATATTCACATAGGCCATTTTATCTCTTCATTGAGAAGTAAGACTTGTGTTGCTTCCGGGATTAGGTAGCTTAAATCGCAAGCAAGATGGACTAGGTTCACTTATACCGGGATTAGGTTGTATTTTCCTTTGCCATTAGTGGATTCGAGGTTTAAGTGTGGCGTACTTAACAGCCCATGTTTTTTCCCATTTGGTGGGTTTCCACGTATATCTCAAGTGTCTTTACTATTTCCACACTTTTTACACTTGTGATATTATTGTAACTAGCTAGTGGTATTTTCGTCAACTTGACCAATAACAAAAATTTGGTAAAATTGTTTAAAATCTATTCACCCCCCTCTAGATTAATCTTAAACACACCATAATATTTGTTTCAATCGGTATCAGAGCAGGTTTCTACACATACATAGGTGATCTTTGCTTATTTTTGTGTGTGTTGCATTTTGTGTGTTTGTGTTGATCATTCATACACTCGCATTTATATCATTCATTCATAAACATAATGAGTGGAAACGGTGGCAACGAGGGAGCTTCTAGCACTAGACCTCCACTTCTCAACGGATTGAATTATGCCTCTTGGAAAGGCAAGATGGAGTCATATATTTGCCAAATTCATGATAGGGCATGGATGACAGTTGAAGACTGCTACACTCCACCCATGATGACTCCTACGGATGGAGGAGATGATGTACTCAAGCCAAAGGCACAGTGGAACGCATAAGAATTTAAGGCATCAAAGTGGAATAGGAAGGCAATGCATGCCATCTTATATGCAATGGATGAGAATCAGTACAAACTGGTTCAAAACACTAGGATAACTAAGGAGGTGTGGGATATCTCAGAAGTTGCACATGAGGGAACCGATGTGGTTACGGAATCGAAGCTTCAAGTTCTCCAAACGCAATTTGAATTGCTCAAGATGGATAAGAACAAGTGATTCAATAACTTTGAAGTGAGGCTGATGGACATTGTGAACCAAAGTCATCAACTTGGTGATCCATATTCGGATAGAAAGATCAAGCAGAAGATTATGAGATCCCTACCCGATTGATTTGAGTCCAAAGTAACTGCTTTAGAAGAGAACAATGCCTATAAGGATATGAAGCCAAGTGAAGTGATTGGAAGGCTTTTAGCTTATGAATCTAGGAAATGTCCTAATCCCACACCACCAAAAAAGTAAAAGGATATTGCTTTGAAAGCCTCCAAAGTTGAGAAGGAGGAAAGTGATGACTCGGATGAGGAAATGGCTTTGCTAATGAGGAAGTTCAAGAAATTCTATAAATCCGAGAGGAAAGGATTCGGATCTAAGGGTCAAGACTTGAAGAAAAAGGCTTCCTTCAAAAAGATTGAGCCTAGGCAAGAGAAGACCAAAAAGAAAGGAGTCCAATGCTACGAATGTGGTGGGATAAGTCACTTTGCCCCGGAATGTGCAAATCACAAGGTCAAGAAAAAGGGGAAAGTGATGACCGCCACATGGAGTGAAAGTGATAACTCTAATGAAGGAGATGAGTCTTCGGATGATGAAGAACACATGGCCAAGTTCATAGCCTTTATGTCCTCTCATAGGACCAAAGATGCTAGTGCAGAAGAAAATGAGAGTCAAGAGGAAAACTACTCAAGTGATGATGGTTCTTCATCACAATCCAAAAATGAAAATGCGGATAGGATGGATCTCAAGGACTATATGGCTAGGTTTGAGAGTTCAAGATTAAAGAACAAGAATGAAATTAAGAGATTAAAGGAAGAAAACCTAGAGCTTTCAACTCAAGTGGACCAACTAAATGAAGAGTTGGTGAGAACCATGAAGAATGAAGATAAGCTAAGAAAGGAATTAGACTTTTATAAGAGAGTGAAGAAGGGTTGAAGAAATAGCTTGAAGATGATAGAGAGTTGATGGCCAAGATGAACTCTAGTACTAAAAAACTTGATCACATGCTAGATGTTGGAAAAAGGCCAAGTGAAGAGAAAGGGCTTGGGTTTGAAGATGACAAGATGTCCTCCACTCCAAACAAGACCATTTTTGTAAGAAGCATGAATTTCAATGGGTCCTCTTCTCATCAATCACCTAGGAAGAAACTTGACCTAGGAGAGTGTTCAAGTAGTGCTCAAGTGAAGGTGGCACCAAGAAGCCTACCTCAAGCTCATCCTACAAGGGCTCTTCAAGTTAACTTCCATTAATCGAAAGCTCATAAAGGGAATATACCTATCATGCAAGCTCAACCAAGGAAGCAATCAAGTCTTGCTCAACAACAAAGAAGGAATTCTCATCAACAAAAATCAAGACAACCACAAAGATGTGGGAAGGCTCCAATGCATCCTCAAGGTTATGGTATGATTCCTAACTTTATTCCTACATGTCATTTTTGTGGTATTGATGGTCATATTAGACCAAATTGCTTTAGATATATTAAAATATGTAGAATTGAAAGCATAATAGAGAAGAAAAAGGCTAAAGTCATGATGCATGTCACTAGGAAAAATGGAACACCTTTGCATGATCCTAGGACATTTAGAGCCCATGTACCATTGACCACTAGGAAGGAAAATATTTCACCTAGGTGGATTAGAAAAGATGGACACTTTTGCCATGTTGCACTAATTGCCTTGAAACACCGGGAAGATATTCTACATTACAAAGAGATTTACATAAAAAAAAACTTCAAATCTTCAATCTCTTGTAGAACTATCAAACCTACACATAAAACAAACACAAATACACTTTCCAAACCAAGTGCATGTGAGATGATCAAGTGAATATAAAAACAAAAGCATTTTCATTTAAGAATATGAGTACGACATCGTGTAATGCTCCACATTATGTAATACTCGCCCTAAATGTATTCTCCCCAACAAGTACTACTTCTCTTAAAACCAACACACACAATGCTACTTAAATGCTACTCACCTAACACCATAATGCTACTCCCCATTTTGTCATGATATAGGAAAAGGAGAAGTCCCCAACAGGGTCACTCAAGGTAAAGAAAGAAAGGAGCATACAAGATATTTGCATAATCATATAAGCCACATTTATGCAACTCAATTAATAGGAGAGAAACAAGGAGATTTATTTGAAGAAAATGTGTGAATAAAAAATGCTTTGCATACAAGACATGTTACATTTAAGTCCAAAAACAATGGTATTTGGCAAAGCAAATGACAAAGGTTTCCAATATAATTCAAACAAATTTCACCATTTGTCATGAGAGAAGCAAGGATATAAAGTGTTTATAGATATCAAGTTTTAATAGAACTATATCCAACTTTATAAGCGAAACAAGGCATGAGCGACTTTGCACCCTATTTGATTTTTTCGGGTAGGATACCCGTATGATAATAGCCATGTTCAACTAATAAAGAAAGAGAGACATTGATGACACATTTTAGTCTCACTAGCTTTTTCACACAATGTTTTGCATTTAACAATTGCAATCATTTTCAAGATTTATTATTTTTCATTAGCATGTCATTAAAGAATCATCATGTCATGGAGATAATTATAGGTCATTTAGTAAGTACTTCCTATGTAGATCTCCTAGTCCAAAAATACATGTTTGAACATAAATATGACATGGATTGTAATCAAAGCAAAGTTCATTCTTAATAAAGAAAATACAATATAATATAGTATAAGTGCAACCAAGCTACTCAAGCAATCAATAAAGGAGCATAAACATTTCTAAATTTTTTGCTTGCAACACGTATACACTAGCTCTCTTTGCTTGAGTTTCCCTTATGGGGTCAAAGTAAAAGCTTATCACTCCATGAGATAATCCCAAAAGACCTACTAAGAGTTTTGAATCGAGTAGCATCTAAGGGTTTAGTAAATAGATCCGATAGTTGATCATTAGTACCTACATGCTCAAGTACTATGCATTTACTCTCAACTAGTTCTCAAATGAAATGATGAGAGATGTCAATATGCTTAGTTCTAGAATGTTGAACCGGATTCTTGGAAATATTAATAGCACTCATGTTATCATAAAAAAAGAGTAAGAGTACCTTGATTGAATTCATAGTCGACTAGCATGTGCTTCATCCAAAGAAGTTGTGTGAATCCATTCCCAGCAGCTATGTATTCGTCCTCAGCCGTGGACAAAGAAATTGAATTTTTCTTCTTGCAAAACCAATAGACAAGGTTGTTCCCGAGGAAAAAGCAATTGCCCAATGTACTTTTCCTATCATCACAATTTCCTGCCCAATCTGCATCACTAAATGCCTACAAGACTAGCATTAGTGTCAAAAGAGTACCAAATCCCATAGTTAGATATCCCATTCACATAGCGAATGATTCTCTTAACAGGAGAGAGATGGGACTCCTTAGGATCCGATTGGTACCTAGCACACACACCCACACTAAAAGAGATATCGGGCCTAATTGCGCTCAAATAGAGCAAGCTACCAATCATGCCACGATACAAAGTTTGGTCCACACTTTTACCACTAGCATCCTTGCTTAGCTTCAAAGTGGTACTCATGAGTGTATCACAATGTTTGGCACTTTTAAGGCCAAATTTCTTCACTAGGTTTTTGGCATACTTAGCTTTGGACATGAAAATCCCATCATCCATTTGCTTAATTTGTAAACCTGGAAAGTAACTTAGCTCACCAACAAGGCTTATTTCAAACTCATGAGACATGATATCAATAAATTGTTGTACTTTGGTGTTATTTGTGGAGCCAAAACTTTATCATCAACATAAATTTGAGCTATAAAGAGCTCATCTTTGTCTTTCTTGATTAATAGAGTCTTGTCAACACTACCCCTAGTGTAACCATCGTCTATAAGAAATTGAGTGAGGTGCTCATACCAAGCCCTTGGTGCTTGTTTCAACCCATATAAAGCTTTTTTGAGATGATAGACATGATTAGGGTGGTGAGGATCCACAAACCCTTTGGGTTGCTCAACAAACACTTCCTCTTGAAAGAAACCACTGAGGAAGGCACTCTTAACATCCATTTGATACAATTTGAAATTGTGCAAACAAGAGATGGATAAAAGAAGCCTAATGGACTCAATCCTAGCAACGGGAGCAAATGTCTCCTCAAAGTCAATACCCTCAATTTGAGAGTACCCTTATGCTACAAGTCTAGCATTATTTTGCACAATGTTGCCATCCTCATTGGATTTGTTCCTATATACCTATTTGGTGTCTATCACATTGGTGTTCTTGGGCAAGGAACTAGAGTCCAAACCTCATTCTTTTCAAATTGGTTAAGTTCTTCTTGCATGTCAAGAACCCAAAATTCATCCTTTAAGGCTTCATCAACCTTCTTGGGTTCTATTTAAGAAGTGTAGCAAGTGTAGTTAATTAGATTAGCCATTTGACGCCTAATCTTAACACCCTCATTAACCTCTCTAATGATGTCATCTTTGTCATGGAGTTTCCTAACCTATGGTGCAGGTTCTTTTGAGTTCAAGAGAGGAATCCTATCAATAGGTTGTGTGATATCATCATTAAGATTAGTCATTTCAACATTAGGAATATCAACAACCTTTTTCAAGGAAGAGTCATCAACAAGATCTACCTCCTCCTCATGGTCATTAGATTGGAGCCTAGTATCATCAATGACAACATTAGATGATTCCATGATGGTTCTAGATTTTAAATTGAAAACTTTATAGGCTCTACTGTTCAAGGCATAGCCAATGAAGATACCCTTATCACTCTTAGCATCAAATTTTCCAAGTTGATCACGGTCATTCAAAATGTAGCATTTGCTTCCAAAAGTGTGGAAATAGCCAACATTTGGCTTTCTACCTTTCCATAACTTATAAGAGGTTTGCCTAGTTATGGCTTTAGAAAGAATCTATTTCCTATGTAGCACGCCGTATTGACGGCTTTGACCTATAGGTTCCTAAGGACTTGTTGCTAAGCAACATCACACGGACCATCTCTTGAAGAACCCTATTTTTCCTCTCAACAACTCCATTTTGTTAAGGTGTCCTAGGAGCCAAAAACTCATGAGAAATGCCTTGACTATTGCAGTAGTTTTCAAAATGGTCATTCTCAAACTCCTTCCCATGGTCACTCCTAATCCGTTTAATGCTTTTAATCTTGGAGTTCATTTCATTTTGAATTTTGGAACAAAGCATTTTAAACTTGTCAAACGTTTAAGATTTTTCTCTAAGAAAATAAGTCCAACTGTACCTAGAGAAGTCATCTACACACACAAAAATGTATCTCTTTCCACCTAAACTCTCAGTTTGTATGGGACCTATAAGATCCATGTGGAGAAGCTCTAGAGGTTCCTTGGAGGATAAATACTTGCCCATTTTGTGCATACTTTTGGTTTGCTTCCCTTGTTGGCAAGGTCCACACATACCATTTGCCTTTTTCCCAAGCTTGGGAAAGCCTAGCACAACATTGAACTTATCTAAGATTCGTAAATCACGATATATCATGTGACCAAGTCTTTTCTGCCATAACTCAATTTGTTCATCCTTGGACACATTACAAGAGACACCTCTAGCTTTAAGACAATAGCAATTGTCGCTAGATCTCATATCGTTTAACAAGGTTTGTTCGTTTGGCAATAGGATAGAACAATCATTCTTCCTAAACAAGACGGAAAGTCCTTCATCACTAAGATGTTAAATGCTTGTCAAATTTGCTTTTAAACCATTAACATACAAAGCATTGGACAATGATGGTAATCCAGGAATGGAAATAGTTCCCTTTCCTTTAACTTTATTTTTTGATCCATCACCAAATGTGACATTTCCTCCCTCCCTTATCACAAGAGTCTCAAAGAAACTCTTATCTCCAGTCATGTGCCTAGAGCACCCACTATCCAAATACCAAAAATTAGAAGAATGAGCTTTCAAGGCAATTTGTGCAACATGGCAAAAATGTTCATCTTTTCTAATCCACCTAGGTGAAGTATTTTCCTTCTTAGTGGTCAATGGTACATGGGCTCTAAATGTTCTAGGATCATGCAAAGGTGTTTCATTTTTCCTAGTGACATGCATCATGGCTTTAGCCTTTTTCTTCTCTATCATGCTTTCAATTCTACACAATTTAATATATCTAAAGCAATTTGGTCTAATATAACCATCAATACCACAAAAATGACATGTAGGAATGAAGTTAGAAATCATACCATAACCTTAAGGATGCATTTGAGCCTTCCCATGTCTTTGTGGTTGTCTTGATTATTGTTGATGAGCTTTCCTTCTTTGTTGTTGAGCAAGACTTGATTGCTCTCTTGGTTGAGCTTGCATGGTAAGTATCTTCCCTTTATGAGCTTTCAGTTGAGGGAAGTTAACTTGAGGAGCCCCTGTAAGATGAGCTTGAGGTAGGCTTCTCGATGCCACCTTCACTTGAGCACTACTTGAACACTCTCCTAGGTAAAGTTTCTTCATAGGCGATTGATGAGAAGAGGACCCGTTAAAATTCATGCTTCTTCCAAAAATGGTCTTGTTTGGAGTGGAGGACATCTTGTCTTCTTCAAACCCAAGCCCTTTCCTGTCACTTGGCCTCTTTCCAACATCTAGCATGTGATCAAGTTTTTTAGTACTAGAGTTCATCTTAGCCATAAACTCTCTAGAATCTTTAAGCTCTTTGTTCAACCCTTCTTCACTCCTCTTAGATAAGTCTAATTCCTTTCTTAGCTTATCTTCACTCTTCATGGTTCTCACCAACTCTTCATTTAGTTGGTCCACTTGACTTTAGAGCTCTAGGTTTTCTTCTTTTAATCTCTTAATTTCATTCTTGTTCTTTAACCTTAAACTCTCAAACCTAGCCATATAGTCCTTGAGATCCATCCTATCCATATTTCCAGTTGTGGATTGTGATGAAGATCCATAATCACTTGTGTAGTTTTCCTCTTGACTCTCATTTTCTTCTTCACTAGCATCTTTGCTCCTATGAGAGGACATAAAGGCTATGAAGTTAACCATGAGTTCTTCATCATCCGAAGACTCATCTCCTTTATTTGACTTATCGTTTTCACTCCATATGGCAGCCATCACTTTTCCCTTTTTCTTGACCTTGTGATTTGCACATTCTGGGGCAAAGTGACCTATCCCACCAAATTCATAGCATTGGACTCCTTTCTTTTCGATCTTTTCTTGCCTAGGCTCAATCTTTTTTAAGGGAGCCTTTTTCTTCAAGTCTTGACCCTTGGATCTGAAACCTTTCCTCTTGGATTTGTAGAATTTCTTGAACTTCCTCATTAGCAAAGCCATTTCCACATCCGAGTCATCACTTTCCTCCTCAACTTTGGAGGCTTTCAAAGCAATATCCTTTTGCTTTTTCGGTGGTATGGGGTTTGGACATTTTCTAGATTTATAAGCTAGAAGCCTTCCAATCACTTCACTAGGCTTCATATCCCTGTAAGCACTATTCATTTCTAAAGTTGTCACCTTAGACTCAAATCTATCGGGTAGAGATCTCATAATCTTCTGCTTGATCTTCCTATCCGAATAAGGATCACGAAGTTGATGACTTTGGTTCACAATGTCCATCAACCTCACTTCAAAGTCATTGAAACACTCGTTCTCATCCAGCTTGAGCAATTCAAATTGCATTTGGAGATTTTGAAGCTCCGATTCCTTAAAAACATCGGTTCCCTCATGTGCAGCTTCTAGGATATCCCATGCCTCCTTAGTTATCATAGTATTTTGAACCAACTTGTACTGGTTCTCATCCATTGCACATAGGATGTCATCCATTGCCTTCCAATTCCACTTTGATGCCTCAAACTCTTGTGAGTTCCACTGTGCCTTTGGCTTGAGTACATCATCTCCTCAATCTGTAGAATTCATCGTGGGTGGAGTGTAGCCGTCTTTAACGGCCATCCATGCCCTATCATGAATTTGACAAATATACAACTCCATCCTGCCTTTCCAAGAGGTATAATTCAACCCGGTGAGAAGAGGAGGTCTAGTGCTAGAAGCTCCCTCGTTGCCACTGTTTCCACTCATTTTGTTTATGAATGAATGATATGAGTGCAAGTGTATGAATGATCAACACAAAGACACAAAATGCAACACACACCAAAATGAGCAACGATCACCTATGTATGTCTAGGAACCTGCTCTGATACCAGTTGAAACAAATATTATGGTGTGTTTAATAACAATCTTGAGGGGGATGAAAAGATTTTAATCAATTTTACCCAATTTTCATTAATGGCCAAGTTGACAAAAATACCCTTAGATAGTTACAATAATATCACAAGTGTAATAAGTACGGAAATAGTAAAGACACTTGAGATATACGTGGAAACCCTCCAAATGGGAAAAAACATTGGCTGTTAAGTGCACCACACTCGAATCTTGAATCCACTAATGGCAAAGGAATTTACAACCTAATCCAGGTTTAATATCCACCACCACTACCTAATCCGTGTATAAGTGAACCTAGTCCATCTTGCTTGCGATTTAAGCTACCTAATTCCGGAAGCAACACAAGTCTTACTTCTCAATGAAGGGATAAAATGGCCTATGTGAATATATGATGATATTCAAAGAACAAACAAGGCTAGGAAACCATATATGCTTATCTAGGATAATGAGATGACAATTAATGCAATCCTAGATATCAAGAGCTAAATGACATGTTCAAAAAGCTTAGATAAACATAGATCAAACAATCCTATGAAGCTATCACAATATAACACTCAATCATGTCATCACAACAATCTCTAATTTGTAACTTTAATGTATTTTAAGAGCATACAAATGATTAAAGAGATGGCTTAGCAAGAAAAACACTTAACTTGTAAGAAGATAGTGAGAAACTTACCAAGCAAGATGTGATGATAGAAAACTATCCATTGATGCACTCTAAATGACTTTAGATGATGCAAGATGAAGTTTTTATGCACATGTGAATGCTTTGAGTGTTTAAAGATGAGTTCTTGTAAGAGTTTTTCTTTTGAAATGTGTTCTAAGGAAAAGATATGATATTTTGAACTCTTGCACGACCTGAATACAAAGAGTTATATATATATATGAGTTTTAACAAAAGTGAGGTCGTTTTGAAAAAATCATTCCTGCTCCCGTTATGTGCACTGGTGAGGTGCACTGGTAGAGTAGCGCACCACCAGTGCACATCCTAAATTTTCAATAGGCGCTGGTTAAGTGGTGTAGCTCAGTGGTGCATGACAAATAACTATCCACTAGAATGTTACGCTGGTGAGGCTGCGCTAGTCGAGTAACGCACCACCAGCGCACTGCCCACTTTTTCAATGTTGCACGGGGTGGAGTGGCGCAGCTCAATGGAGCTTGACAAGCGGCGATCCATTGGAATGTAACACTGGTGAGACTGCGCTAGTCGAGTAGCGCACCACCAGCGCACTGCCCACTTTTTCAACACTCAAACACACATGTTCAACAAGTCCTAGAGTGATGAAGATGCATCATATAGTAATGCTTAAAATGACATGGTACTTTAATTACAAGATGCAAATAAATCAAGAAGAGTCATTTAAACAAAAATGCACACAAGTTTAAACACACAACATATATGAATAAGTGTTATGCATGAATTTGTGAGTGTGTGCAGCTATCTCTTCAAAGCAAGTAAGCACAAGAATTTTACCTTTGGTGCTTCTTCTCTTGAGGTCTTGAGAGCCTAAGCTACCCTTACATAACACCCCAAAAATGTGATTTGTTCATGAAATAAGTCAATCAATAAATGAGGACCTTACAAGAAGTATCTTCCTAAATTTAATTCACAAACACCCCTTGGGGGATCATTACACGAAACAGAAAGCTCAACTTAACTTGGAGGCCGTAGGTGTTCCAAAACACCTTCTCCCACTCAATTATTTAAGAAGTGTGATCGAATTTCGTAGAATGCTTTACCAAGTTATCTAGATGCCAATTAGATACCTAAGCCATTCAATGCATGTTCATACAAAAATAGATATATGAGTGGCACTCCTATTCAATATGACATGTTATCAAACAGTGACAAACATTGCAATATTTATGAAAATATAAATAGCTACAATTTTGGTCCAACATAGAAAAGCAATTAAATTACATATGCCTTGGAATACAAAAACTCCTTTCTAAACAAGTCTGCACGCGACTATCGTCCGTTTGGATATCCCTCGGCCGCCTCCCATGGACGTGCACACCCTTGGCTCCATAAAGAGCTACCGTGCGTAGCCCATGCCACAACAATCGTGGCTCGTGCTCATTCGCACGCACGATTGTTGCTATGGTGTGTACAGTACCAACATTGTTCCGGTTGCTCGCAATTCTTCAATACTTGAATATAATACAATAGTATTTTAAATAAAAAAATACTGCAGTTTTTTTTATGACAACAATAAAATAAAGGAAAACTTAGCAGCTACCAAGAAGGAAATTATGGCCATGATAGGCCACCCTTCTTGTTACAATACCAAAACAAAAATACATTGAAAATCTAGGACCAAAATTAAGCAATAACAAATCAAATTATACAACACACACACACACGCACACGCACACACACACACATATATATACATCCATACATTCCAATGTATATATATATGTGAATACCTAGAGTGTCATCTTTTTCTAAAACATGCATATTTAAAATAAAAGAAATAGACTCACATATATATATATAGATCAATTAATCAAGGGTACAACCATGCTCTGATACCAATTGTAGGGAAAAATCGATTCAAAATGCGGCGAGAACGTAAAATTAGGGTTTGATATATTTTTAATTTTCCCTTTAAAAGAAAGAACCTTAACCCTAGATTAATCAACGTATGTTAAAAGTATCGTACATTTTTCTTGTGACGATTGAACTAGTGTCGAATTGAATCCATAAGATCTTTCAATCCAATCACGATCGTGAATCACCTAGGAATGTGGGCTCCCTTTCTTTAAATTGTATACCTGAGGATGGAAACAAACAAAATCTCTTTCCTTGTTAGTCACAATAATCCCTCAAAAAGAAAAACAAAGAAAGTTAGGTCATTTGTGAATTATCAATCAATTTGATTGAAACTCGTGTGAACCTTGATTCAATGTTGGACACAAAACCTTTTGATGTATAGGCTACTAGTACACTATAGAAAACAAAACGTTCTTTCTTCCTTTTCTTTTCTTTTCTCTTTTTGCCAAATTTTCACACACCAATCTTTAGAGTTGGAAGAATTTATCTAGAGCAAGAACCTGATTCTTTAAACTCAAAATTCTCTCTTGGCCAAATTTATCCTTAGCAAAGAATGCCTTGCCCCAATTTTTCTAACCGAAAATTATCCTTGGCCGAATTCTCTTTGAGAGATATGTAATGGCTGAATTCTACTTCCTTTTATTTTAGAAGACCAAATCCTCTCCTAGAGAGGATTTACTCGGTTGGCAAACATCCTATCTCCAAGTGGATTTACTTAGTGACAAAGAATCCTTTTCTAAGAAAGATTTATTTTCCACACCAAGACTCCTAATCCAACTCAAATAGTGTATTTATTCAATAACCAATTATTGAATATGAATAAATTGTGACTATATTAAAACTTCCTAATTTGACCAATTGTCAAGTAGAGTTCTAATAGAAATCAAACACTTCATAATTTGATTAGATAAATAAATTCCTATTATTTATCTTCTTGTCAAATATTGTATTTGATACTTATCATATTACAAATAATAATATGAATCTAGGAGACCATCTCCTACTAGGAAAAAGATTTTGACTTTTAATTAAACAATTAGTTAATTAATTAATTAATTAATTTCCATTTAATTAAACAATAAAATGAAAAACAATATATAAGGCTACTATATAGTCTATTGTTGCCCATGCTATATAAATATGGGGCAAACATTTTTTTTCTATTTTATTAACTCCATTGGACTATAATAAAATGTCCACATGTGAACTAGACTCATTCTTACTAAAAGAAACATGTCCACATGCCTTAACAGAATTCTACATGGACCCATAAATTGGTCTGGTAGAATATATCAAGTGATCCATACAAGTTCGTGTGAATTGGGGATCTTGGCGGGCTATCTAAATTTAAGATCCAATAGACATAACCTAATCACAATCAACAAATGATTCACTTAGTCCCGAGTTATTAATTTTAGTTCATTCCATTAAAGAACTAAAATTGAACTCTTAAATAAATATAAAATAATTTAATATTGCTCATTCATACCTTAGAAAATCTTAGTGGAGATAGTGTATCATCGTGAAGAATACCAGTAATCGTCAAGAAATCATAAACCGTCTACAGCTCTCCTAGTTACCATATTTACTCATATGACCACATTTTAAACAGGGATTTTTTGACTTGTCCAAAAGCCATATTTCAGTAGACACTATTGAAAACTTAATGTTAAGATTTAATATCCAATACCTCAAAACATCCATATGAGTGTATTACACTCTCATTTAATAAATCATCCATATCTGTAAATGAAGTCCTCTATAAATTAACAAATGAATACCACCAAACTATCGAGGATAGACTATGCTTTATAATTGTACTCATTGATAGCTCAAATGATAACACTTGTAACCATAAGTCCATCATTTATCTCAGGATTGAGATAGACTCTCCGATTATCGTCATGTGAAATCTTTTATCCACTGATGTTTCTAGACAAAGCATTTCACTATGATCCTATTCAGTGCACCCAGTGCACTAGATTCTTTCGCCTAAAGACATTACACTTTGATGATTTTAGACTCATCATATCACATTTGATCCCACTGAAATGCTAACTAAAGAATCTAAAACTTTGACAAAATAAAGGTGCCCAAACTTTATCTTAAGTTGTGAATATTATTCAAGACTTACTAAACAATTGTGTCTACCTCATACATATCTAGATGTACGAACAATTCTTATTTTCTCATAGTCTTTTGACCTTATGATTATTTACTTTTGACAATTATAATAATTAAACCACAAATTCTATAAGATTTGTTAAACTAGAAATCACTTTTATTAGTATGAAAAGATTGTCAAAGATATTTTTACAATCTTGCTATCGAGCATAATCCCAACAACTTCTTGGTTCTCTTGATTTAGCCACAACACCATTGTTATCACATTAGATAGTGATTTGCTTATTCGCATTAGGAAGCACTTCCAAGTCAATCAGGAATTTGCAGAACCAGACAGACTTTTTAGCAGCTTTACATGCAGCAACATACTCAGCTTCTGCGGTGGAATCAATAATACAAGATTCTTGATACTCCTCCATATGAATATGCCTCCTCCTAGAGGAAACACATATCCTGATGTTGATCTACTGGCGTTAGAATCCAACTGGAAATCATAATTTGTATTCCCAATAGGCAATTAAACCCCTTTTAGAGTATACAAGCATATAATCTCTCATTCTCCTAAGATACTTGAAAATATCATTGACTGTCATCCAATGATCAGGGTCAGGTCTCGATTGAAACATGCTAACTATGCCAACAACATAACAAATAACCGGCATAGTATAGAGCATTGTATACATAAGACTTCCAACTACCGAGGCATATGGAACCCTACTCATGAATTGCTCTTCATGCTCATTCTGAGGAGCTTGTTCCTTAGAAAGTTTGATTCCATGTCTGAAAGGTAACATACCTTTCTTGTAATCTTGTATCGAAAACCTAGACAAGATTCTATTTACGTAAGAAAGCCTATGGCCTCCAAGTTTAGTTGAGCTTTATCTTTCGTGTAATAAACCCCAAAGAGGTAATCATGAGTGGAATTAGCAAGATACTTCCTTACACATATAGACTAAACAATTGACTCAAATGATATCTACTCTCAAATGAGGGATATTCATAAGTAAATATTTTGAAGGTCAATAACTTGGTAACACACTCAATACGATTTTATTAATATCCTCCAAAGAGTTCTTGAAAATTCCCTATAAAGTGTGTATCTATTAACCAAGAGGGGGGTTTTAATCAAGTTAATTACCAATTTTTCTTGATTAGTCTATATTCAAAATTCACCCAATAAAACAAACATACAACATCAAGTGTAAAGTTCGGAAATATAAACAACACAAGATGTATACGTGGAAAAACCACAGGCTGTTAAGTGCGCCACACTCGATCATGAAAATCCACTATATGAGTAAAATGTTACACCCTCAAGTGATACTCAGACTCTCACTCTCGACAACGTCAGGCTATGGCCACTACCACTCACCACTCTTGGTTCAGTCCCTAGTGATATCCCCTGATACACCACTCTTGGCGTGAGCACCTCCTACTCTACCCCTCGGGCCTTTTACAGTGGATACCCGGCCAATTGCTTGCCAACCCACCCTTGGTTGCAAGGCTTCTCTTACTTGTGCAACTTCACACCGAAGCCACAAGAATTTGACTCACTGAATAGTATATGGTCTAAGTGAAATAATCAATGAATGCTCAATGCAAAATATGTTAGACGAAACATACAATGCTTAACTAGGTGTAGATAATGTAATACAACAACCTAGTTATCAAACAATGCCTACATGTCCATACATAAGGACTCAATTAGATGCAAAAGGATTCTAGCAACCTAATTGTCAATAAAATTTCAACCAACACAAGTTGTCACAACATATAATCAAAGGCAATATTTTGCAATCAATGCATGCAATCAATGAGGCATAAACAATAATGTCTAAATGCAATGCATAAAGACTAAACTAGATATGGATATGCAATATTACAATCTAGTTATCAAACAAAGCCACTTCAACAAAAGTTGTCAATAAACATGACATGGTCAATAAATGCAATCACGAAATGCAATCAACATGACCAAATTAGCTAGATGGTAAATATGTCCTAAATGCTAGCTATCAACAAACAAACCCAATCATGTTATCAAGACTCATAAATATATGCAATAAAGTAGAGTCTAGGTATTGAATCAAACAATAAATACCTAATCTAGAGTAAGAAGAATAATAGATGATGTTCAATGAAGTTCTTACTTACCTAGTCAAGAAACCAAGAACACCCATGCTCATATGATGAAGAAAGATACAAGATGGAGATGGGTTTTGGGTTTGGAGAGTTAAAGAATAACTCTTGGAGCTTCTCTCTTAAAGAAAATACATTCTTACACTAAAAACTGGTTTTAAAGCTCCAAAAAACGAGTGAGGAAGAAGATGGCATGTAAATATGAGCCCTAGAACAAAACTACATTGTTTTGAAAATGCCCAAAATTTTACTCAGTGCACTAGTGAGCTGCACTGGTCGATAAGCGCCACACCAGCACACACATACTGTCTAGGAGCGCCGATGAGGTGAGCTTGTGCACCGGCGCAGTCGAGACAGCACAAAAGATCGAGATTCGGGAGACCCAAAACATGACCAAACAACATTCAAACCTTTCGTATAATATACTGTTGGATAGGTATAGAAGTCTAATTTTGACTCCGATTTATAAAACCAGATTTGGACTTCTTTAGAAAACGTTATGTTCATTTGAGTGACCAAAGGTTAGAAACGGACAACAATAGAGATGCCCTGTTTTTGGGGTCACTTTGGAGATTTTAAAACCAATCCAAACGGTCATTAAATATTATGAATAGTATACCGTTGGAAAGGTATGGGTGTCTAGTTTGTACAGAACTTTTCAAAACTCATTTTGATATATAAAAATATATGGTCACAAGACCATACAAAGGTCAGTTTTGAAAAACATTTAAATCATTGAAATACACTCTTTTAAAACTTGACACCTTACTCCATATAACCAAACCAAGAGAAGAATAAGACCTTCTCATATGATCATTCAACGCGCTAAAACAAGCACACCATCATGCAAGTATGAACACAACACAATACCACACTTAAATCTATAAATGAAGTGCAAGTGTGATTTTGAAGAGATGCACACATATAAACAATATCAACACAAATGCAAGATCAGCAAAGCATGCATGAGGTGTGTGTGTGTGCACCTAAACTTTTCAAGAGGCAAAGTCAAGTGAATATACCTTTAGCTCTTGAAGTCAGGGAGATGCTTGGAAGCTTGCCAATGAGGACCTAAGCTATCCATTACACAATCATCCCCAATGTGGTGTGGTTTGTCATGAAATAAGCCAATCATAAAATCAAGGTCCTTATAGTTCTTGTTAATAAAATTGCAAGACTAAACTTGAAAACACTGGTTGTTATGTTAACAATTAGGTGGGACCTAGTCCAACTAGTAGATGGTGTGAACTCCCAAATGTGGCATGACATTTAAGGGCGTTGGATCACCGTTGAATTTTATGATTGAATTATTTATTTAATTTTAGATAAATATTTGAAAGTGCTTTACCATGATTTTTTACTCATATAATTTTTGTTATTATTCAAAAATCATGACCCCATCTCTAATCAACATCTTAAAAGGTAATACTTGAACTGGTGATAATTATGTCACATGGAAAAGAAAATTTTGGTTGTTACTGCAAGCTGAAAAGCATAAGTTTTTCATGTGTACCCCTAAACCACCAACTCCTACTAATGAATCTACTTAGGATCAAAGATATGAGAATCAGCAGTGGAAGACTTCAGATTAGATTGTCAAATGTCACATTATGGCCACCATCACCGTTGTGTAACAGTAGCAACATGAAGGAATAAAGATTGTTGCCGATATAATGTTGTTTCTGGAAGAGTGCTTGCTATGAAGTCCAGTCGGATGACTAAGAGAGAGTCAGTGACTGCTTTCGTGAATCTTAGGATGAAACCTGGATAGGCTGTGATGATCATATGATGAAAATCATAGCACATCTCAACATTGCTAAACTCAATGGCGCTAAGATAGATGGTGAGATAAAAATTGATGTGATAGTCAACTCACTGTCGGATTCCTTTAATCAGTTCATGTTGTACTACTCCTTGAACAATAAGGAATACACCTTGTAGGGCCTGATTCAAGACGTTCAAAGTGCCAAGAAAATCCCTGTGAATGGTAAGGGTTAAGAGATTCATACGATAGATAAAGTTGCTACTGTTAAAACCTGTAAGAAGGAAAAGAAACAACAAAAGAAAAAGAAAGTTAGGCCTACTAAGAAGGAGACTAAAAAAGTAACCAAGATCAAAGGGATGTGTTTACTTTGTGTTAAAAATGGAATTAGAAAAGAAATAGTCCAAAGTCTCAAGACAAGAAGGAAGAAGGTAATATTAATTATCTTGAATCATATTTTCTGCCAGGTTTTATAGACTCTTGGATAATAGACTATGGAGCCACTAATCATGTTTGTTATTCCTTACAAGAGTTCAAGGAAAAGAAAGGCTTTATGAGAATGAATTCAACTTTTTAGGCAATGAAGTGTTGGTGTCTACTAGTGCTGTAGAAGATATTAGAATAATTTAGGTTCTTATAGGCATTTAGATCTAATAGACATTTATTGTGTACCTCAATTCTAAAGTAATTTAATTTTAGTTTCTTGTTTAAATAAATTTGGATAATCTGTTACTTTTAATAAAGGTTTTATTATCTGTAGGAATAAAAAATTTGTTGGCAAAGGTACATTGGAAAATGGTTTATTATACTTGCATATTAATATCTATTACTTGTTAGACACGGAATCAACAGAACCTAATCATAAAAGAGTAAAATTATCAAAAGATGAAACCTACCTATGGCATTTGCGTCTAGGTCATACTAACCTTGGTAGGACCAAAAGATTGGTTAGTGATGGACCTTTAAGTGACTTAACAGTTAATGATCTACCAACTTGTGAATCTTTTTTGGAAGGTAAGATGAACAAAAGGTCATTCAAGACCAAAGGCACAAGAGCCACTGAATGTTTTGGATTAATACACACTGATGTGTGTGGTATATGAGCATTCAAGCTAGAGGTGGATATGAGTATTTCATCACTTTCTCAGGTGATTACTTGAGATTGGCTATGTGTATCTCATGAGACTTAAGCCAGATGCTTTTGACATGTTCAAAGCATTTAAAGTTAAAGTAGAAAATCAGCTTGAGAAGCACATGAAAATCTTGAGGTATGATCATGCTGGAGAATATCTATCTGGTGAGTTCCAACAATATCATATTGATAATGGGATAATATCTCAGTTTTCTATGCCATGTACACCTCAAAAAAATGGGGTGACAGAAAGGAGAAATAAACTCTTTTGGACATGGTTAGGTCTATGTTGAGTTATTTAAAGCTTTCTAATTCCTTTTCGAGATATGCTTTACAAATTGTAATGTACATTTTAAACGATATACCATCTAAGTCAGTTCCTAAAACACCGTATGAGTTGTTGACTAGGCAAAAGTCTAGTTTAAAACACTTAAGGATTTTTGGATGTCCTGCACACGTGTTAAAAGGAAATACAGAAATGAAGTAGTCTAGTTTCAGAAACATGCATATCTGTAGGGTGTCCAAAAGGAACCAAAGGATATTATTTCTATAGTCCTTCAGGTCTTAAAGTATTTGTTTCGACAAATGCTAATTTCTAGAAAAGGACTATATGAACAATTTTATGCCGAAGAGTAGAATTGTCCTAAATGAGCTTTCAGGAGATACAATTCCATAAGAATTTTCACAACCTAGCCCAATTGTTAGTTTCGCACCAATACAAGATTAATAACCTACGATTCCTCATCGTAGTGGGGGGGGTTAGTAGACACTCGAGAGTTACATTGGTCTAAGAGAATCTCCCAGACGATGATGATCCTACACGTATAATGAAGTTATAGAGGATGTTGATTGTCGTCGTTGGCAAAATGCAATGTAATCTGAAGTTGAATCTATGTTAAAAACACAAAGTCTGGTCTCTTGTAGACTAGCCTAACGGGATAAAACCCATTAGGTGTAAGTGGGTATATAGGAGGAAGATAGAAATGGATGGAAAAGTGGAAACCTTTAAAGCTAGATTGGTAGCCAAAGGTTGCACAAAGAAGTAAGGTATCGATTATGAGGAAACCTTTTCTCCAGTTACCATGCTCAAATCCGTTATGATACTCTTAACCATTACATCACCTCTAGATATAGAGATTTGGAAAATGGACACCAAGATAGCTTTCTTTAACGAAAGTCTAACGAAAGCATCTATATGATGCAACCAAAAGGATTTATTGAAAAAGGCCAAGCGGAAAGGGTATGAAAGTTACAAAGATCCATATATGGATTGAAGCAAGCATTTAGATCCTAGAACATAAGATTCGATCAAGCCGTGAAAAGTTTTGTATTTATTCAAAATCTTGATGAACGTGGTGTATACAAAAGGATCAAAGGTGACAAGTTGGTTTTCCTAGTTCTTTACATTGATGATATGCTACTCATCGAAAACGATACTGGTGTATTGACATCAGTAAAAGAATAATTAGCAAAACAATTTGTAAAGTCCTAATTTACTGATTGGCTTATTTCGTGAACAAATCACATTTTTGGGGTATTATGTTAGGGTAGCTTAGGCTCTCAAGACCTCAAAAGGAGAAGCACCGAAGGTAAAATTCTTGTGCTTACTTACTTTTAAGAGATAGTTGCGGTAAAATTCATGCATAACTTTAATTCTTATATGTTGTGTATTTACTTGTGTGCATTTTGGTTTAAATGACTCTTGTTGATTTATTTGCATCTTGGAATTAAATGTTTTATGTCATGTTTGGCATTAGAATAGGATGCATTTTTCATCACTCTTGAACTTATTGATTGTGTGTGTTTGAGTGTTGAAAATAGGCATTGCGCTGGTGGTGCGCTACTCGCCCAGCGCACCTCAAAAGTACAACATTCCAGTCGATTGTCGTATGTGTTGCGCCACTGAGTTACACTGCTGCACCCGTGCAAAGATGTAAAAAAGGGCAGTGCGCTGGTGGTGCGCTACTCGACTAGCGCAGCCTCACCCGTGCAACATTCCAGTGGATCGTCGTATGTGTTGCGCCACTGAGCTGCGCCAGTCATCCAATACCTATTGAAAAAATAGGTTGTTCGCTAGCGGTGCACTACTCGACCAGCGCATGTCACCAGCACACATAGAGAAAGCTGGAACATTTTTTCCAAAACGACCTCACTTTGTTTGGTTCTCATATATATATATATATATAGATAACACTTTTCTTTAAGGTCGTGTAAGAGTTCGGAATATCATATATTTTCCTTAGAACACATTTCAAAAGGACAACTCTTCCAAGAACTCATTTTTAATCACTCAAAGCATTCCCATGTGCATAAACACTTTCTCTTGCATCATCTAAGTTCATTTAGAGTGCATCAATGGATAGGGTTGCTTCATCACATATTTTTTGTTAATTTCTTCACTATCTTCTTACAAGTTAAGTGTTTTGCTTGCTAAGCCATCTCTTTAATTATTTGTATGCTCTTAGAACATTTTCTAGATACAAATTAGAGATTGTTGTGATGACATGATTGAATGTTGTATTGTGATAGCTTCATAGAATTGTTTGATCTATGTTTAGCTAAGCTTCTTGAACATGTCATTTAGCTTTTGATATCTAGGATTGCATTAATTATCATCTCATTATCCTAGATAAGCATATAGGGTTTCCTAGCCTTGTTTGTTCTTTGAATATCATAATATATTCACATATGACACTTTATCTCTTCATTGAGAAGTAAGACTTGTGTTGCTTCCGGGAGTAGGTAGCTTAAATCGCAAGCAAGATAGACTAGGTTCACTTATACTGTAAGATGGAGTCGTATATTTGCCAAATTCATGTCAGGGCATGGATGGCGGTTGAAGATGGCTACACTCCATCCTTGATGACTCCTGCAGATGGAGAAGAAGATGTACTCAAGCCGAAGGCGCAGTGAAACGCACAAGAGTTTGAGGCACTAAAGTGGAACAGGAAGGCAATGCATGTTATTCTATGTGCAATGGATGAGAACCAATACAAGTTGGTTCAACTACTAGGATAGCTAAAGAGGTATGGGATATCCTAGAAGTTACAAATGAGGGAACCGATGTGGTTAATGAGTCAAAGCTTTAAGTTATCCAAACACAATTTGAATTGCTCAAGATGGATGATAACAAGTGCTTCAATGATGTTGAAGTGAGATTGATGGACATTGTGAATCAAAGTCATCAACTTAGTGATCCTTATTCGGATAGGAAGATCAAGCAGAAGATTATAAGATCTTTACCAGATAGATTTGAGTCTAAGGTGACGACTTGAGAAGAGAATAGTGGTTACAAGGATATAAAGCCAAGTGAAGTGATTGGGAGGCTTCTAGCTTATTAATCTAGGAAATGTCCTAACTCCACACCACCAAAAAAAAGCAAAAGGATATTGCTTTGAAAGCCTCCAAAGTTGAGAAGGAGGAGAGTGATGACTCGGATGAAGAAATGGCCTTGCTAATAAGGAAGTTCAAGAAATTCTACAAGTCCGAGAAGAAAGGTTTTGGGTCCAAAGGTCAAGACTTGAAGAAAAAGGCTCCTTCCAAAAAGTTTGAGCCTAGGCAAGAAAAGACTGAGAAGAAAGGAGTCCAATGCTATGAATGTGGTGGGATAGGTCACTTTACCCCGGAATGTGCAAATCACAAAGTCAAGAGAAAAGGAAAAGTGATGGCTGCCATATGGAGTGAAACTAATAACTCTAGTAAAGGAGATGAGTCTTCGGATGATGAAGAACTCATGGCTACTTTCATAGCATTTACATCCTCCCTTAGGAGCAAAGATGCTAGTGAAGAAGAGAATGAAAGTCAAGAGGAAAATTACTCAAGTGATGATGGATCTTCAGCATAATCGACAAATGGAAGTGTGGATCTGATGGATCTTAAGGACTACATGGGTAAGTTAGAGAGTTCAAGGTTGAAGAACAAGAATGAAACCAAGAGATTAAAAGAAGAAAACCTAAACCTCTCAACTCAAGTTGACCAACTAAATGAAGAGTTGGTGAGATCTAAGAGGAGTGAAGAAGGGTTGAGGAAAGAGCTTGAAGATGCTAGAGAGTTGTTGACCAAGATGAACTCTAGCACTAAAAAACTTGACCATATGCTAGATGTTGGAAAGAGGCCAAGTGATAAGAAGGGGCTTGGGTTTGAAGATGACAAGGTGTCCTCCACTCCAAGCAAGACCATTTTTGTAAGAAGCATGAACTTTAATGGGTCTTCTTTTCATCAATCACCTAGGAAGAAACTTGACCTAGGAAAGTGTTCAAGTAGTGCTCAAGTGTAGGTGGCACCAAGAAGCCTACCTCAAGCCCATCCTACAAGGGCTCCTCAAGTTAACTTCCCTCAACCGAAAGCTCATAAATGGAAGATACCTATCATGGAAGCTCAACCAAGGAAGCAATCAAGTCTTGCTCAACAACAAAGAAGTAAAGCTCCTCATCAACAATCAAGATAACCACAAAGACATTGGAAGGCTTCAATGCATCCTCTAGGATATGGTATGATTCCTAACTTTATTTCCACATGTCATTTTGTGATATTGATGGTCATATTAGACCAAATTGTTTTAGATATATCAAATTTTGTAGAATTGAAAGCATGATAGAGAATAAAAAGGCTAGAGCCATGATACATGTCACTAGGAAAAATGGAACACTTTTGCATGATCCTAGTACATATAGAGCCATGAAGCATGTCACTAGGAAAAATGAAACAACTTTGCATGATCCTAGTACACTTAGAGCCAATGTACCATTGACCACTAGGAAGAAAAATATTGCACCTAGGAGGATTAGAAAGGATGAACACTTTTGCCATGTTACACAAATTGCCTTGAAAGCTCATTCTTGTGATTTTTGGTATTTGGATAGTGGGTGCTCTATTCACATGACTGGAAATAAGAGTTTCTTTGAGACTCTTGTGATGGATGATGGAGGAAATGTCACCTTTGGTGATGGATTCAAAAAGAATGTTAAAGGAAAGGGAACCATTTCCATCCCCGGATTACCCTTCTTGTCCAATGCTTTATATGTTAATGGTTTAAAAACTAATTTGATAAGAATTTCACATCTTAGTGATGAAGGACTTTTCGTCATGTTTAGGAAAGATGATTGTTCTATCCTATTGTCTAATGGACAAACCTTGTTGAAAGGTATGAGATCTAGTGACAAATGATATTGTCTTGAGGCTAGAGGTGTGTCTTGCAATGTGTCCAAGGATGAACAAATTAAGTTGTGGCACGAAAGACTTGGTCACATGAACTATAGAGATTTAAGAATCTTAGATAATTTCAATGTTGTGCGAGGCCTTCCCAAGCTTGGGAAAAAGGTAAATGGTGTTTGTGGACCTTGCCAACAAGGGAAGCAAACCAAAAGTATGCAAAAAAAGGGTAAGTATTTATCCACCAAGGAACCTCTAGAGCTTCTCCACTTGGATCTTATGGGTCCTATGCAAACCGAGAGTTTAGGTGGAAAGAGGTATATATTTGTGTGTGTAGATGACTTCTCTAGATACACTTGGACTTATTTTCTTAGAGAAAAATCTGAAACCTTTGACAAGTTTAAAATGCTTTGTTCCAAAATTCAAAATGAAATGAACTCCAAGATTTAAAGCATTAAAAGGATTAGGAGTGACGATGGGAAGAAATTTGAGAATGCTCATTTTGAAAACTATTGCAATAGTCTAGGCATCTCTCATGAATTTTCGGCTCATAGGAAACCTCAACAAAATGGAGTTGTTGAGAGGAAAAGTAGGGTTCTTCAAGAAATGTCTTGTGTGATGTTGCTTAGCAACAAAGTCCCTAGGAATCTTTGGGCCGAAGCCGTCAATACGGCTTGCTATATAGGAAATAGAGTCTTTCTAAGGCCCCATACTAGGCAAACCTCCTATGAGTTATGGAAAGGTAGAAAGCCAAATGTATGCTATTTCCACACCTTTGGAAGCAAATGCTACATTTTGAATGACCGTGATCAACTTGAAAAATTTGATGCTAAGAGTGATGAGGGTATCTTCATTGGCTATGCCTTGAATAGTAGAGCCTATAGAGTTTTCAATCGAAAAACTAGGACCGTAATGGAATCATATAATGTTGTCATTGATGATACTAGGCTTAAGTCTAATAACTATGAGGAGGAGGTAGAACTAGTTAATGACTCCCCTTTGGAGAAGGTTGTTGATGTTTCTAATGTTTAAAAGACTAAACTTAATGATGACATAGCACAACCTATTGATAGGATTCCTCTCTTGAACTCAAAAGAACCTGCTCCATGGGTTAGGAAACTCCATGACTAAGATGACATCATTGTTGAGGTTAGTGAGGGTGTTAGGACTAGTCATCAAATGGCTAATCTTATTAGCTACACTTGTTACACCTCTCAATTAGAACCCAAGAAGGTTGATAAAGCCTTGAAGGATGAATTTTGGGTTCTTGTTATGCAAAAAGAGCTTAACCAATTTGAAAGGAATGAGGTTTGGACTCTAGTTCTAGGCCTAAGAACACCAATGTGATAGGTATCTAGTGGGTATATAGGAACAAATTTGATGAGGATGGCAACATTGTACGAAATAAGGCTAGGCTTGTAGCACAAGGGTACTCTCAAATTGAGGGTATTGATTTTGAGGAGACATTTGCTCTCGTTGCTAGGATTGAGTCCATTAGGATTCTTTTATCCATTTCTTGTTTTCAAAAGTTCAAATTATATCAAATGGATGTTAAGAGTGCCTTTCTCAATGGTTTCTTGCAAGAGAAAGTGTTTGTTGAGCAACCTAAAGGGTTTGTTGATCCTCACCACCCTAATCATGTCTATTATCTCAATAAAGCTTTATATGGGCTGAAACAAGCACCAAGGGCTTGGTATGAGCATCTCATCCAATATCTCATTGATAATGGCTACACTAGGGGTAGTGTTGACAGGACTCTATTCATCAAAAAAGACAAAGATGAGCTCTTTATAGTTCAAATCTATGTTGATGATATAGTTTTTGGCTCCACAAATGACACCAATGTCCAACAATTTGTTGATGTCATGTCTCATGAGTTTGAGATTAGTCTTGTTGGTGAGCTAAGTTACTTTCTAGGTTTACAAATTAAGCAAATGGATAATGGGATTTTCATATCCCAAGCTAAGTATGCCAAAAACCTAGTGAAGAAATTTGGCCTTGAAAGTGCCAAATATAGTGATACACCTATGAGCACCACTTTGAAGCTAAGCAAGGATGCTAGTGGTAAAAGTGTGGACCAAACTTTATATCGTGGCATGATTGGTAGCTTGCTCTATTTGACCGCAAGTAGGCCAGATATCTCTTTTAGTGTGGGTGTGTGTGCTAGGTACCAATTGGAATCCGAAGGAGTCCCATCTTTCTTCCGTTAAGAGAATCATTCGATATGTGAATGGGACATCTAACTATGGAATTTGGTACTCTTTTGACACTAATGCTAGTCTTGTAGGCTTTAGTGATGTAGATTGGGCAGGAAATTGTGATGATAGGAAAAGCACATCGGGCGGTCGCTTTTTCCTTGGGAACAACCTTGTCCCTTGATTTTGCAAGAAGCAAAATTTGATTTCCTTGTCCACAGCTGAGGCCGAATACATAGTTGTTGGGAGTGGATGCACACAACTCTTTTGGATGAAGCAAATGCTAGTCGACTATGGATTCAATCAAGGTACTCTTTTTTTTGTGATAACATGAGTGCAATTAATATTTCCAAGAATCCGGTTCAGCATTCTAGAACTAAGCATATTGACATCCGTCATCATTTCATTAGAGAACTAGTTGAGAACAAATGCATAGTACTTGAGCATATAGGTACTACTGATCAACTAGAGGATCTATTTACTAAACCCTTAGATACTACTCGATTCAAGACTCTTAGTAGATCTATTGGGATTTGTTTATTGGAGTGATGAGTTGTGGTATTTGACCCCATAAGGGGAACCCAAGCAAAGAAAGCTACTGTATACGTGTTGCATCCCATTTTTTTTAAATGTTTATGCTCCTTTATTGATTGCTTGAGTAGCTTGGCTGCACTTATTATAGTATATTGTATTTTTCTTCAATAAGTGTGAACTTTGCTTTGATTACAATCCATGTCATATTTATGTTCAAACATGCATTTTTGGACTAGGAGATCTACATAGGAAGTACATATTGAATGACCTATAATTATATCCATGACATGATGATTCTTTAATGACATGCTAATGAAAAATGATAAAGCATGAATTGATGATTGCAATTGTTGAATGCAAAATATTGTGTGAAAAAGCTAGTGAGACTAAAATGTTGCATCAATGCCTCTATTTCTTTATTAGTTAAACATGGCTACTATTATACGGGTATCCTCCCGGAAAAATCAAATAGGGTGCAAAGTTGCTCATGCCATGTTTAGCTTATAAAGTTGGATATAGTGCCATAAAAATTTGATATCTATAAATCTCTATATCCTTGCTTCTCTCATGACAAATGGTGAAATTGGTTTGAATTATATTGGAAACCTTTGTCATTTGCTTTGCCAAATACCATTGTTTTTGGACTTGAATGCAACATGTCTTGTATGCAGAGCATTTTTGATTCAAACATTTTCTTCAAATAAATCTCCTTGTTTCTCTCCTATTAATAGAGTTGCATAAATGTGGCTTATATAATTATGCAATAATCTTGTATGCTCCTTGCTTTCTTTACCTTGAATGACCCGGTTTGGGACTTCTCTTTTGCCTATATCATGACAAAAAGGGGGAGTAGCATTGACCTAGCTTTGTGGTGTTAGAAGAGTAGTTCATGTGTTGGCTTTAAGGGGAATAGTACTTGTTTGAGGGGGAGATTACATACAGGGGAGTAACCCGTTGAGGGGGAGCATTGCATGAGCATTTCACGATGTCATACTCATATTATTGAATGCAATTGCTTTTGTTTTATATTCACTTGATCATCTCACATGCACTTTGTTCGAAAGTGTATTTGTACTTGCTTTGTGTGTAGGGTTGATAGTTCTATAAGAGATTGAAGATTTGAAGTTTTTTTTTTATGTTTATCTCTTTGTAATGTAGAATATCTTCCAGGTTTTTTATTTTGTTTCGTGAGGATCAATGTGAGTGGTGGTTTTGTCATGAATAGCCAAAGGGGGAGATTGTAAAGTCCTCATTTATTGATTGGCTTATTTCGTGAACAAATAACATTTTTAGGGTATTATGTAAGGGTAGCTTAGGCTCTCAAGACCTTAAGAAGAGAAACAACGAAGGTAAAATTCTTGTGCTTACTTACTTTGAAGAGATAGTTGCACACACTCACAAATTCATGGATAACTTTAATTCTTATATGTTGTGCGTTTACTTGTGTGCATTTTGGTTTAAATGACTCTTGTTGATTTATTTGCATCTTGGAATTAAATGTTTTATGTCATGTTTGGCATTAGAATAGGATGCATTTTTCATCACTCTTGAACTTATTGATTGTGTGTGTTTGAGTGTTGATAATAGGCATTGTGCTGGTGGTATGCTACTCGACCAGCGCAACATTCCAGTGGATTGTCGCATGTGTTGCGCCACTGAGTTGCGTTGCTGCAACCGCGCAAAGATGCAAAAATAGGCAGTGCACTGGTGGTGCGCTACTCGACTAGCGTAGCCTGGCCATTACAACATTCCAGTGGATCATCGCATGTGTTGCGCTAGTCGTCCAGTGCCTATTGAAAAAATAGGTTGTGCGCTGGTGGTACGCTACTCGACCAGGGCACGTCACCAGCTCACATAGATGAAGCAGGAACATTTTTTCCAAAATGACCTCACTTTGTTTTGATCTCATATATATATGTATATATATATAACTCTTTGCTTTGAGGTCGTGTAAGAGTTCAGAATATCATATATTTTCCTTAGAACACGTTTCAAAAGGAAAACTCTTCCAATAACTCATTTTTAATCACTCAAAGCATTCCCATGTGCATAAAAACTTTATCTTGCATCATCTAAGTTCATTTAGAGTGCATCAATGGATAGGGTTCCTTTATCACATCTTGTTTGGTAAGTTCTTGGCTATCTTCTTACAAGTTCAGTGTTTTGCTTGCCAAGCCATCTCTTTAATTATTTGTATGCTCCTAGAACATTTTCTAGATACAAATTAGAGATTGTTGTGATGACATGATTGAGTGTTGTATTGTGATAGCTTCGTAGGATTTTTTAATCTATGTTTAGCTAAGCTTTTTGAACATGTCATTTAGCTCTTGATATCTTGGATGGCATTAATTATCATCTCATTATCCTAGATAAGCATATAGGGTTTCCTAGTCTTGTTTGTTCTTTGAATATCATCATATATTCATATAGGACTCTTTATCTCTTCATTGAGAAGTAAGACTTGTGTTGCTTCCAGGAGTAGGTAGCTTAAATCGCAAGCAAGGTGGACTAGAGTCACTTATACCGGGATTGGGTAGTGGTGGTGGATTAAACCGAGAATAGGTTGTAATTCCTTTGCCATTAGTGGATTTGAGGTTCTAGTAAGGCGCACTCATCAGCCCGTGGTTTTTCCCATTTGGAGGGTTTCCACGTATATCTCAAGTATCTTTACTATTTCCGCATTTATTACACTTGTGGTATTTCTTTAAATAGATAGGGGCATTTTCGTCAACTTGACCTTTAACGAAAATTGGGTAAAATTTATTTACAATCTATTCACCCCCCCTCTAGATTAATATTACACACCATAATATTTGTTTCACAATTTGATATGAAGGACTTAGGAGAAGCAAGATATATTCTTGATATCTAAGTAATAAGGGATAGAAGGAATATAACGATTGCATTTTCCCAAGCTTCATACATAGAAAAAATCTCGCCTAGGTTCTCCATGCAAGATTCCTAGAAAGGTATGTTACCATTTATAGTGTAATAATGTATTTGACAATCTTTTCATATTAATAAAATGATTTCTAGTTTAACAAATCTTATAGAATTTGTAGCTTAATTATTTTAATTGTCAAAAGAAAATAGTCATAAGGTCAAAAGACTATGAGAAATAAAGAATTGTTCGTACATCTGGATATGTACGAGGTATACACAATTCTTTAGTTAGTCTTGAACAATATTCACAACTTAAGATAAAGGTTGGGTGCCTTTATTTAGATAAAGTTGTAGATTCTTTTTGCTAGCGTTTGAGTGAGATCAAATGTGTTATGATGAGCCTAAAATCATTAAATTGTGGTGTCTTTGAGATAAAGAATCGAGTGCACCAGGTGCACTGAATAGGATCACAGTGAGATACTTTATCCAGAACCATCAAAGGGTAAAAGTATTCATTTGAAGACAATTAGAGAGTCTATATCAATCATGAGTTAAATGATGGAATTAGAGAGACAATTTGAGCCATCAATGAGTATGATTATATAGCATAGTCTATCAACGATAGTTAGTGGTATTCATTTGTTAATCAGTGGAGGACTTCATTTATAGATATGGACATCATTAAATGTGAATAAAATATCATCATATGGATGTTTTGAGGTATTGGATTTTAAATCTTAACGTTAGGTTTTCAATAGTGCCTACTGAAATATGGCTTTTGAACAAGTCAAAATATCCAAGTTCAAAATGTGGTCATATGAGTAAATATGGTAACTAGGAGAGCTATAGGTGGTCTTTGAGCTCTTGGCAATTACTGGTATTCTTGACGAGGATACACTATCTTCATTAAGATTGTCCAGGGTATGATTGTCCAGGGTATGATTGAGGAACATTAACTTATTCTATCTTTATTTAAGAGTTCAATTTTAGTTATTTAGTGGAATGAACTAAAATTAATATATTGGACCTAAGTGAACCATTTGTTGATTGTGATTAGGTTATGTCTAATGGAGCTTAGATTTAGATAGCCTGCCAAGATCCCCATTCCACACGATCTTGCATGGATCACTTGATATATTCTACCAGACCAGTTTCTAGGTCCAACTAGATTTGTTTTTGGATTTCGGAATCCAAAATTTTTGGAGAGGTGCGGTCATGTGTGATCAAGACACGTGGTAACTCTTCATTAATCCAGAAGAATATAATTTGCACATTTTAATAAAATGGACTGTTTAATTATATTAATCTATTAATTTAAGGCTCGTGGACTTGTTTCTTTTTTTAGTTAGAATGTGTCTAGTTTACATGTGGATTTGTTTTATTAAAGTCCAATGGATTTAAAATATAAAAAGAATATATGGCCCATTTATATGGCTTGGACGACAAGGGCTAATATTATAGCCTTATATATTGTTTTTTATTTTATTATTTAATTAAATAAAAATTAATTAATTAATTAATAAAAAGTCAAAATATTTTTCCTAGTAGGAGAAGGTCTCCTAGTGTCATACTATTTGTTGTATATAAATTTTACAAAGCATACACGTCATTGACAGGAAGGAAAAAATAGCCATGTGGACGCCCAGATTTGCATTCGGGAAATATCCTATGAGGCATCATTAAAGAGAAGAAAAGCCCGAGTAAGCATATACTGAATTAAATCTACTGGGGATCAGCTAACAGCACTCGGGACTGGTTAAATAACACTTCCACTCGGGCTCAAACGGCATTACTCGGGACCATCAGGTATTACTCTTACTCAGGAATAAATACAACCCGAGTAAGAACTTGGTGCTTATTTCATACGGATTGTCATAAATATGTGACGATATCCATCAGGAAGGAATCCCAAATGAAATAGAGTATTAAATTAGAAGAGTCCCCAATCAGGAAATAACTTGATTTCTTTATGAAGACTACATTCTTATAAGGAAACAAGTCCAAATTGAACTGCACTACTAGGATCCCACTTGATTTCCGTGAGACTCCAAAACAGGAAAGAAGACAAATCAACCTCAAGCAAGTAACCGAATCACAATTAAATACAAAGATCTTGTATTACTTGTACAAAGCAGATTAAGGTTCTATAAGCATATAAATAGGCCCATAATCTAGCTCAAAACGATATAGGCAATATAGCATACATCAATCACAGTAAATACATAGAGAAAAAAGAGAGATCGAGAGCTTGTAAAACATCTTATTCTCTTAGTGGCTTTTGGCTTCGTTGATCTTTCAACCACCCGTGGATGTTTCTCCTGCCGTCGGAATTTTACCACATAAAATTTATCTTTGTTACTCTCTCTGCATCTCTTTCTCTTTGATTCAAAAGCCAAAATCCAGTTCTTGTTGGCTTTTCTGGCATAATCCAGAAATCGACGTCAACAATTGGCGCTAGAAAGAGGGGTTGAACCTCCGAACTTGTTAAAAAGCAATGGCAGGAAGCAGAAGTAGTTCAGGGAATGGCCAAAGATCACCAGGCGATTTCCATATTGGCAATACGTCACAAAATCCTGCAGCAAGCACACAAACCAGCCTGCGCACCTGGCCGGGATCCAGCAAGTTCCTCCAACCAGCAGAGATCTTACACTGCGTTTTAAAGAGGCCCTGCATCAATTGGTGACGGACGCAGCAAGGGAAGGGATTGATCTACTGGCCGCAGGAGCACATACTCCCAATCCTCTACCTGCAAGGCTCTGTTCGATGGTGGTGGGGCCAGGAATAACTATGCCACAAACCAGAAGGAACTCTTCCCCAATCAATCCAGCTAGACAGAAAACACTAGAAGAGGAAAATCACCAGAGGCTGGATCGTAATCAAACAATACGATTCAGACATCGTAAATACGATCGGAGCAGAGAACGGTCGTCATTAGAAGACAGTGATCAACACCATCGTAAACATGATCATGGAGTCACACGAGGGTTCCGGCATCTGTGTGAAGAATCTGAGGGAAGAATGACAGTTACCTAAAGGTTCAACCGTCAAGGAAGCTCGATAGGGGACAAAGATCTCACAATCAAGAGCCTAACTCGAGAACTAGAGAATAACAGGCGACAGATAGAGGCACTAGTCAGACGTTACGGCTGTAACGATCTATCCGATGATGACTCTGTCAGTCCATTTACCATAGAGATTTTGCGGACCCCTTTCCCAGAAAGATTCAGGATGCCCCATGTCGAGCAATTCAAAAAAGATACAGATCCAAAGGAGCACGTTAGACGCTATAAAAGTGCCATGGCTCAATATGCCTGCAGTGACCCCCTATTATGTCTCAACTTTCCGTAAACACTGGGGGACATAGGCTCAAGATAGTTCGGAAGACTACCCCCGGCAAGCATCGAATATTTTAGCGAGTTGAGCAGGAGCTTCTCAAGGCAATTCTGAGCAACGTTCAAAGAAAGAAGTCGGTGGCCTACCTATCTCAAATAAAACAGAGGAAGGACGAGTCATTAAAAAAATACTTGGGCCGGTTCGGCCAAGCAGTATCAGAAATTGGCAGCGCTAATAATGAAGCAATTATTGCTACCTTCACCAATAACTTGCAGAATGGACGACTATCCTTCGATTTGAGAAGAGCACGACAGGCAAGGTATGCCGACATGATGGATATGGAGAGAGGATACGCTCTGGCCGAGGAAGAAGAGTTAGCTACAGAAGGAAGCTATATGCATGGAAGAAAGCCCGAACAGAAGAATACGGAATCCAAGGGGCAGAATCAAAAGGAAAAATGGAAAGGGAACAACAAGGAGAAAAACAAGGATGGGGGTAATGGGCCCAACGCCAAACGGTCCACAGAGAAATACCAAGGCAGATATACCAATTACACCCCTCTTCTGAAGAAACAATAAGAAATTCTAGCCATCTTGGAAGAAAAGAATATGGTGCAAGAACCGCGTCGACAATCACAGTTCGCCAGGAGAGACACAACCAAGTATTGCAGGTTTCATAAAAAAACTGGGCATAAAACTTGAAAGTGTTTTCAGCTCAGAGATTACATAGAAACTCTTATTCGGGAAGGGCACCTGCGGGATGTAATCTTGAAAAAAGACGAGAGACTAGAAACCAAGAAAGTCAAGGTTGATCACAACCCTGGTAAAAAAAAATAACCAGCCCCTAAGCCAATCAAGTAATACATACAATTTTCGGAGGACCTTCTACTGGGAGAAGCAACCGAGAACGAACTCAGGAAATCCGAGAAGCAGTAGAAGCAAGGAATAACTTCGACGTCAACTCAGTTGAACCAGACCCGAAAAGGGTAAAGGAAGGATGGGACCCTATAATCTTTACAGAGCCAAATTCCAATGGCGTCGATGTTCGACCTAACGACGCTTTGGTTATAAGTGCCAGGATTGGCCATAAGGAAGTCCTGAGAATTTTAATAGATAATGGGAGCTCAGAAGACATCCTAAGCGTGGCCGTATACGACCAGCTAAGACTAGACCGAAAAGATTTACAGCCTTTCTATACTCCATTAAGAGGATTTGGGGGAATAGAGGTCAGGTCACTCGGGACGGTAAAACTACCTGTGAAGATCGGAACGGCACCATGCTAGAGGACTGTCCTGCTCGAATTCGTGGTAGTTGACTTGGATAATTGGCCGTATAATGCATTATTGGGCCGGCCATTCCTGAATAAAACAAATGTTGTGACGGCAACTTATGCATTAATGATCAAGTTCCCAACAGAACATGGGGTTGGGATAGTCAAGGGATCCCAAGAGATGGCCCGAAGAGCAAATATGTCGGTATACAGAGACAAGCATGATGCTGAACAAGTGTGCACCATAATGTAGCCAAATCAGTGTAAAAAATCCTTGTCATTAGAACTAGATCCAAGGGAGGGCTCAAATGAATACAAAACAGAATTGGTTGAAGTGGTACTTGAAGAAGACAAACCGGACAAGAAAATCAAGATAGGGGCCAACTTGGATGGAAAAGTCAAACAAGACTTAACCAATCTGCTTAGAGAGTACAAAGATGTATTCGCCTGGGGTCACGAAGATATGATCGGGAAAGATGCCCGAGTAATATCCCACCACCTCGTAGTTAGCCCGAATGCCAAACCGATAATACAAAAGAGAAGATCGTTCAATCCTGAAAGAAGTCAAGCAATCAAACAAAATGTGGAAAAGCTACCAGTGACTGGATCAATCAGAGAAGTCAGCTACCCTCAGTGGGTCGCCAACGTAGTCCTCATCCAGAAGAAAAATGGACAATGGAGGATGTGCATAGATTTCACAGATCTAAGCAAGGCACGTCCAAAGGATAGCTTCCCACTTCCAAGGATAGATCAGCTGGTGGATGCCACAACAGGTCATGAATTACTCAGCTTCATGGATGCTTACTCAGGATATAATCAGATCCGGATGAACAAAGCTGATGAAGAAAAAACAGCCTTCACAACGGATCAGGGTTTATATTGCTACACAGTAATGCCCTTCGGTTTAAAAAATATAGGAGCTACGTACCAAAGGTTGGTCAACAAAATCTTCACTCAGCAAATAGGAAGGAACATGGAAGTGTACATTGATGATATGTTGACTAAAAGCGTCTCAGCAGATGAGCATGCCCACGACCTCCGAGAGACATTTGATGTTTTGAGAAGATACTGGATGAAATTAAACCCAAACAAATGTTTATTCGGAGTCCATTCGAGAAGATTCTTAGGTTTTCAAGTCCATCAAGGAGGAATCGAAGTTAATCCTGAGAAGATCCAGGCTTTGTAACAAATGACTTCACCTAAAACATTGAAAGAGGTACAACGCTTAACAGGGTGTTTAGCCTCCTTGGGAAGATTCATCTCAAGGGCTACAGACAGGTGCGCGCCTTTCTTCAAGATAATCAAAAAAGGGAAAGGCCTGGAGTGGAATAAAGAGTGTGAGCAGGCATTCTTAAAAATAAAAGAGTACTTGGGTCAAGCTCTCATCCTCTCAAAACCATAAATAGAGGAAATACTTCAGCTGTATATGTCAATAACCGAGCTTGCAGCAAGTTCAGTCTTAGTCAGAACAAAAGATAGAGTGCAGAAACCAGTGTATTATACAAGCAAGACACTCCTACTGGCCGAGACCAGGTACTCACAGGTAGAGAAGATAGCCTTAGCATTGGTTTCAGGAGCAAAAAAGCTGAGACCATACTTTCAGGCTCATACGATCCAGGTTCTCACCAATTGCCCATTAAGGCAAATATTACAAAAACCAGAGATATCTGGAAGACTTACTAAATGGGCAATCGAGTTAAGTGAATTCGATATTCATTATGTCCCCATAACCTCCCTCAAAGGACAAGCAGTGGCAGACTTCATAGCCGAGTTCACAGAACCAAACCTGGAAGCAAAAAGACTGTTGGATTAAAGTTTCCCATGAAAACTATATGTTGATGGTTCTTCAAACACTCATGGCAGCGGGGCAGGGATCGTAGTTCATACCCCAGAAGGAGATGATGTTGAATGTGCCATGAGATTTGATTTCAAAACAACCAATAATCAAGCCGAATATGAGGCATTGTTAGCTGGACTCAGAGTCTGCATAGCTCTTAGGGCAGATGAAGTTGAGATATTCAGCGATTCACTGGTAGTTGTCAACAAGGTTATGGACGAGTACCAGGCCAAAGATGAAGGAATGATTTCCTCCAGTGACATCACAAAACAGCTCCTCCAAAAATTTAAAGAATACAAGATCGCTCAGATCCCCAGAGAAGAAAATGAAAAGGCAGACGCTTTATCTAAATTAGCGTCAGCAACAACCTCAATCATACCAAAGACCATTCCAGTTGCACACCTCCTTAAACCGTGTACAGCTGAACCTGAGCATTTAGAAATTTTAGAAATCTGAACACCGCAAGACGGTTGGATGGTCCAGCTGAGAGGGTTCTTGGAAGAAGGCGTGCTTCCAGAAGATCCGGTATTAGCAAAGCGCATCAGGTATCGATCGGCTAGATATACCATGATCAGAGGAGAATTATACAGAAGAGGGTTCTCTCGCGCTCTCCAGAGATATGTACCGAAGGAAGATGCACATCGAATACTTCAAGAAATCCACAAAAGGGGTTTGCGGAAACCACACTAGCGGTAGAAGCCTGGCGCATAAGATACTCAGACAAGGCTATTAATGGCCTACGCTTTTCTCAGATGCACAGCAGTGGTCGGAAAGTTGCAATACCTGTCAAAGGATAGCTAACGATATCCGAAAACCCCTAGAAAAACTCAGAAACCTCACTGCTCCATGGCCATTCACCATGTGGGGCCTAGACCTGATCAGTCCAATGCCAGCTGGGACAGGGGGTGGAGCAAAGCATGCCGTAGTAGCTGTCCATTATTTTACAAAATGTGTAGAAGCTGAAGCGCTGGTGCATATCACGGAAGCCAACACCATAAATTTTATAAAGAAAAACATACTTTATAGGTTTGGAGTTCCGGACACTATAATCACCGACAATGGCACTCAGTTTGATAACCAAAAGTTCAGACAGTTGTGCGAGAAGTATCATATTGCTAACTACTATAAGACACCAGCTCACCCTCAAACAAACGGGCAAGTAGAAGCAGTAAATAAAATTATCAAGCACACCTTTAAAGCAAAGTTAGATGACAAAAAAGGAAGCTGGGTTGAAAAGCTTCCTGAAGTATTATGGGCATATCGGACGACAGTAAGGACTTCAACAGGAGAAACTCCGTTCAAACTAGCGTTCGGAACAGAAGCTGTCATCCCCATAGAAACATCGTATGCATCCCCACGGGTCAGGCTATACGATAAAGAATAGAATGTTGATACGCTACTACAAAGTTTGGATGAGCTAGAAGAAAAAAGGGAAAAGTCCCGAATAAGAAATACAGCATATCAACAAAGAATGGCTCGCCACTACAATTCTCGTGTTCGGATCAGGAAATTCCAGCTAGGAGACCTGGTGCTCAGGAAGGTATCGTTGAACACAAAAAACAGAGCTGCAGGATCCCTGGCTGACAAATGGGAAGGTCCATACAAGATCGAGGGGATAGCTGGCCATGGAGCCTATTGGATTGCCTGACCCAATGGAGGGGTGTTACCCCGACCATACAATGCCCAATATCTAAAGATTTTCTATCCTTAAAATATATATATATATTTATATTAAATATTCTATTCTTTTATTGGTAGGATAAATATAAAATTGGAATTTAATCTGTCGATTTTTTGCAGTAATAAATAAAATTACTTGGAATTTCCGAAAGGATAACATCTAGTTCGGGATTTCCAAAAAAGGGATATGATAATAAGATCATATGGAAGCAGAGCATGATAATAAGAACATGCAAATAGAATTCTCGTGACCACCAAATCCCGAATGGGCGGAGAAGCTCGTAGAAGCATGCCAGCCGAGCAGGGTCAAAATGACCTTCGCGAAAAGGCAAACCCGATGCACCAGACTTTGGAAAAATGCTCGGGACGCTATCGGAAGAAATTCCGGCGAAATACGTAGCTATGTTGAAGCACCTTTAAAAAAAAAGAGCTCAATGGTTCGGCAAACCCTTGCGCATAAAAACTAAGGAGACGTCATTGGTATTGCGTAAGGACTCGAACGTATGATCACGGTGAGCCTTGATGTAACATTCGGGTAGCAACCGGGTATGAAACACAAGTGAAAAACTTGTCTCAAGATGACTCGGTTAATAATAAAGAAGCCAGTTTAATAAGATGCTTGGCAATTGAAGTCATTCGAGTAACAACCGGTTTAATAAGATACTCGGTTAAGTTACCCGAACAACAAAGAAGCCAGTTTAATAAGATACTTGGCAATTGAAGTTATTCGGGTAACAACCGGTTTAATAAAATACTCGGTTAAGTTACCCGAACATCGAAGAAGCTAGTTTAATAAGATACTTGGCAATCGAAGTTATTCGGGTAACAACCGGTTTAATAAGATACTCGGTTAAGTTATCCGAACATTGAAGAAGCTAGTTTAATAAGATACTTGGCAATCGAAGTTATTCGGGTAACAACCGGTTTAATAAGATACTCGGTTAAGTTACCCGAACATTGAAGAAGCCAGTTTAATAAGATACTTGGCAATTGAAGTGATTCAGGTAACAACCGGTTTAATAAGACACTCGGTTAAGTTACCCGAACATCGAAGAAGCCAGTTTAATAAGATACTTGGCAATTGAAGTTATTCGGGTAACAACCGGTTTAATAAGATACTCGGTTAAGTTACCCGACCATCAGCCAGTTTAATACAACACTCGGCAATAATAAGCAAAAAATAGACCAAAACCATTAAACTCAGAATAAAATTGAATTTTATTGCTCCTAAAAGAATTGTTACAGTTCAAAGAATGGTTCTTTACAAGTAAAAAATAAAGCATCAGAATTTTCTGCAAATTTACAAAATCAAGGTTGCGAGGACTTTGAGCCTTTGCCAATACTCGGATCTGGCACCATCTCATATTAACGAAGCAGGCTCTTATTAGACGGCCAAGTAATATCGTCGACAGTATCATCCCTTCACTGGCTGTAATCTTCAAACGGGACTGACCCGACATCCGGGACTACACCCTCAACCGACTCTTGACTTGAGTTAAAGGTCGAGAGAGAGTGCTCGGACGGAATCTCTAAATGCATAGGATGGGGGCCTTTGCCTTGACTGCGGCAGTAGGCTCTCCATTCCTTCATCTGAATCAGAAGAGATTTCAAGGACCGGTCCACATGGTGTTTGATTGACAGCTCCCAATTAGCACGGGCTTTCTCGGTTGCCATATTCTTGACTTTGAAGAATTCGCCGACCGAAACTAGCCCAGGTTAAAATTCCAGAAGAAGTAGGGCATCGTAAGCAGAAGATCTTTTAAAACGATCCACCCCTTGGACTTCCAACTCCAACCTGGCCTTTCGGGAAACGGATTCAACTGTCAGCACTTGGCGCTCCAAATCTTCAATTTTTTGGACATACACCGACTTTGCCTGCTCCGTCTCCTGCTCCGCCTTAATCAAAAATTCTTCAGCAGAAGAAATAAGATTTTGAAGCGATGCAACCTTCTCCTCTGCCAAAGATGCCTTGTCCTCAGCTTCAACCTGCTTCGCCAGGCAGTGGCCGACAAATATCTGTACAGAACCGACCTTCTGCTGAAAAGCCTGCTCAGCTCGAGCACGACCCTCCTCGCTCACCTTCAGCTGAGCCTCTAGATGCCTTATCCGATTGGCTTGACATTGCTGCGTCTGAACAAGCTCAGCAAATTCAGCCACGATCTGTAAAGGAATATACTTAGAAGTCTGGCAGAAGCAAAACAATAAAATAGTCATAAATAACTGAGTCAGATTTAACTTACATAAGATGCGCCGTTGAAAACATTTTGGAGACGTTCGGTCAGTGAACCATCTCTAAAACCGCTCCAGCGGTCCTCCATGATATAAGCCCGACCGGAGGACATCTCCTGTAGCATATCCTAGGGAGAGGGGAATAAAGGAACCCCCGAGGGTTCAGCTCTCTGATTTCTAAACTCGGGGCAGGAGAAGCCCTATTCTGCCCCAAGGATGGAGAAGGAACCCCCGAAGGTTTAGCCCCTATATATCCAACATAGGGGTGGAAGAAGCCATACTCGGTTCTGAAGTGGCTGCATCTACTGATGCTCTAGCACCAACACTCGGGGCAATCTCATCCGCAACGTCTTCGTTGCTGGAGTCAATGAATGAGACTATCCGAGGAACTTTGAGAGGACGGGAAGGTGAAGTGACTGCCTTTCGCTTCTCACCCCAAGAACGGTGGAAGTTAAGGTCAGCAGGGAGATCTCCTAACGGATCATCCCGAAAAGTCTCAAAGAACTCGGCACCGGTGGGCACTTGATCCGTCAAGACATTACCACCATCGCCAGCTTCAAACCGTTAAACAGGCTCTGCACCTGGAAACTCATATTGCCTCTCCCTATTTTCAGGCAGTTAGGTGTCAGTCGGCTCACCTTGGCCACTTCGACCAGTGAAATCTGGAGTAGAAGGCTGAGCACCCCGATCAACGCACTCGGGAATTTCCTCAGCGATATCAGTTTCCTCATCAGGCTCAAGTGGAGCAATACCCTCATCGCCCTGACGGGAAGCTTCCTTTCTACTCGCTTGTAGAATCGCCTTCACCTGGCGAGCCTGAAGATCGCTGACAACGTCCGTATCGAACACTTTAAAAAAAAAATTGTTAGAAAAAAAAATGGAAAAGTAGAGAAATACAACAGAAAGGGCACCAGGTTACTTACAACGCCTACGATGGCCCAAAATCTGTCTAAAGAAGCCGAGCTTTATCAAGTCATCCTCTTTAAAAAGATAGCTCTTGGTCTTATTTTCCAGAGTACGAACAGCTGTCCGAGTCAGCCTCTTTAGCTCTGAACCACTATAGTAAATTGTTTTCTTGTTCCACGCTTCGGGGGAACAAAAGAAGTGGGGAACACTCAACACTATTTGGGAATCCCCAGATAGAACAGTTATATCAAGCCCGAGAGCCCCTCAAGCAAAAAACCAACTGTTCTTCCAAAATTTATTGGATGTAGGGAATCCCGATATGAAACCTTTCTTCTTTGTGTAATCAGAAGCATCGACCCTCTTGATTCGCTTGTGCTTCTTTGGGGACCTAACCATTCGAAGAAGTAGACGCAAGAAAATAAGTCCCCGTTTTGCTAACCTGCCTCAGCGTAAAGAAGTGCCTGATTTCATTCGGGGAAGGCGACGAAAGGTTCATTCGACTGAACATGTGCCACAAACATCAAGGCTTTGTAACTATTCGGGGCCAACTGAGCTGGGGCTATCCCTGCCTCACCCAAAAACTAGGCAATAAAAGGCTGAAGGGGAAGTGTGACGCCGCAGCAAAGCATCGATCTGTAAATTGCGACCATGCCCTCATAAGGATTCCATACGGCTCTATCCCCCGCAGGAACCAAAGTGACCGAGTCAGGCAAGTCGAATCGGGAGCGGTATTTTTCTATCTCAGCTGGCTCGACCACGTTCGGCTCAGTATCAAAGCCACTCGGGCGAGTGTTAGAAAACAAAAGACGAGACACCCTGTATACTTCATCAACGTCGCCCTCGTTAACAGTCTGTTCCTTGGTCTGAACGCTGCTCGAGCCATGCTTGTAAACCTTACTTGTGCTCTGATGTTTACCCATCCTTAGAGAAGATACCCTGTGATTAGAAATATCATAATCAAAACTAGATGAAGAACTCAATACAGGGCTGAAAGTGACGTCAGGGTGAAGCCCAGAAACATCAACCTCTAAAAATGGAGGCTCATCTATTGGGATATCCACCCAGTAATCGTTTAATGCAAGATACTAACTTGAAATCCCCACACTCTAATGCATCAAAAGAGATTTTAAAGAGACGATGGCGGGAAGATGGCCCCATTAAAACTAACCTTAAATTGAGACCGATACAAGATCTTCAAGCAGAGAATCGTGAACTTATGGATAAAGAAATCTGAGTTTAAAGAGATTTCTGCTGAATTTTTGAGAATAAACCAACAATGTCTCTCAACGAAGAATTTAAAGATGAGACGGCACGAAAACTTAGGATTTCAAAGCGGGAATAAAATTTATGACGAAACTCGATGACGTAGGGGGCGTGTGGGGAAACGTAAAAATCATTTCTCCTAAATGATATTGAAAAACGAAGAGACAAGGGACGCGTGTCAAGACAGGAAGTAGCCTTCAACCGTCAAAACTATAAAACATCGCTATCATTTAAGATCTTGCGTGATAAAGCGAATCGAAATTACAGAGTCACCATTAAGACGCACCATTATGACAAGACGTCTATTATGTTAAGAGAAAATTAAGATGATTAAAACACTCTTGCCCAAAATAAAATCTTCTCGGCAAAAATATTTTAAGGGGGTATTGTTGTATGTAAATTTTGCAAAGCATACACATCATTGACATGAAGGAAAAAATAGCCAGGTGGACGCCCAGATGTGCATTCGGGAAATATCCTATGAGGCATCAATAAAGAGAAGAAAAGCCTGAGTAAGCATATACTAAATAAAACCTACTCGGGATCAACTAACAGCACTCGAGACTGGTTAAATAACACTTCCACTCGGGCTCAAATGGCACTACTCAAGACCATCAGGTATTACTCTTACTCGGGAATAAATACGACCCGAGTAAGAACTTGGTGCTTATTTCATACGGATTGTCATTAAATACGTGCTGATATCCATTAGGAAGGAATCCCAAATGAAATAGAGTATTAAATTAGAAGAGTCTCCAATCAGGAAATAACTTGATTTCTTTACGAAGACTACATTCTTATAAGGAAACAAGTCCAAATTTAAGTGCACTACTAGGATCCCACTCGATTTCCATGAGACTCCGAAACAGGAAAGAAGACAAATCAACCTCAACCAAGTAACCAAATCACAATTAATTATAAAGATCTTGTATTACTTGTACAAAGCAGATTAGGGTTCGATTAGCATATAAATAGACCCATAATCTGGCTCAAAAAGATATAGGCAATATAACATATAGCAATCACAGTAAATACAGAGAGAAAAAAGAGAGTTCGAGAGCTTGTAAAACATCTTATTCTCTTAGTGGATTTTGGCTTGGTTGATCTTTCAACCACCCGTGGATGTTTCTCCGGCCGTCGGAGTTTTACCACATAAAATTTGTCTTTGTTACTCTCTCTGCATCTCTTTCTCTTTGATTCAATAGCCAAAATCCAGTTCTTGTTGGCTTTTTTGGCATAATCCAGAAATCGACGTCAACACTATTGTTGGTAGTATGGTAAATATTATATACTTTATTTGAAAAGTAGATAAATAAAAAGGAATTTATTTATCTAGTAAAATTAGGAAGTATTTGATATCTATCAAAACTCTAATTGACAATTGATCAAATTAGAAAGTTTTTGATAAAGTCACAATTTAATTTATATTCAATAATTAGTTATTGGATAAATACACTAATGAGTTGGAATGTGAGTCTTAGTGCAGAAAAGAATTCTAGATGTTGATAGAAGTCTTGGTGAAAGTAAATCCTTCTAGAGAGAGGATTCTTGACCACCAAGTAAATCCTCTTGAAGAGAGGATTTGGCTACCACTATATATCGACATTATGGAATTCGGCCAAGCCTAAGAAATCTATAGAGATATTTCTGCCAAGGCCTGTTCAAGACGTGCGAGAAGTTTTTTTTATTTCCTTAATTAGTTACGAAAAAAACTTCATCCAACACATTGTTTGAAGAATTCGGTCAAGCATAGAGAAAAGAAAGGAGCATATTTGTATTCGATAGTGCACTAGTAGCCTTTACATCAAAAAGTTTTGTGTATAACATTGAATCAGATTCATACGAGTTTCAGTCAAATAGATTGATAATTCATAAGTGACCAAACGTTCTTTGTTTTCTCTAGGAGGATTATTGCGACTAACAAAAGAAATTTTTTTGTTTGTTTTCAATCCTCAGGTATACAGTTCAAAGAAAGAGAGCCCACACTCATAGGTTATTCACGTTCGTGATTCGATTGGAAGATCTTACGGATTCAATTTGGTATAACTTCAATCGTCACGAGAAAAAGGTAGAGTACTTTTATTATATGTTAATTAATCAAGGGTTAAGGTCAATTCATTTAAAGGAATTTTTTTTGAAATATACCAATTGAATTTTTTGCTTCCACCGCGTGTTTTTCTGACAAAACACACATTGTCTATGTCACATCTAATGGTTCAACCAGAACAAGAGCAGAGTCCACATGTGATATCTTTTATGATGAATGTTTGTTAATATCCAATGCATAACCTATTATGATCAATTCTAATACTATGAACCTAGTAAGGGTTTAGGAGTAGAAACAAAAAAACCCTCATATAATGTCATTAATTGTATGCTTTTTTGGCTTAGTGAACTCACAAGGGTATTCTCTACGATTAATCATGGCAATCAAACTGAGCATCCTATCCACTGTCATATCAAGGGCATGTCATAAACTTTATAAAATGCAATGTACTACTCTAAGTGGCAATGCTTTAGTCTAAACTCATTGAATAAAACGTACATTATTGCTCTTAAAACACATAAAAGAAGCATCTAAAAATGGAGAGCAGAAATTCCAAAAAAAAAAAACTTATGACTTTTGAAATTGACCTATGTCTATTAACTGATGCATCACTGTCAAATGATTCAATAAAATTTAACAAAGTTTTCCTAAAAGAAAATCGACATGTAATAAAACACTTTTCATTAAGAAAAGATTTCAAAAATAGATTTGGAAACGTTTGAAAACAAGCAATGGAAACAGCTCACTCACGGATTCACCAAACGAAGCATCGCTTCTAACCTTTGGTCAAAAAAATACCCCCCCCCCCCCAAAAAAAAAAAAAACTGTATGTTCATTATACCATTGGATTTGTATCAAAAAATTAAAGAACCCACCATGGATAAAAAAAAAATATTTACTTACCAAAAGGTACAATTTTAACAAAAAAGTCTACCTAAAAATGTCTCAAGCAGAACATGAAAGCTCAAAGATTCAAAAACAAACTAAAAGTAAACCACACCCAAAACCTAATATAAACATTGTACTCAATTTATGAACAAGAAATAGAATGAAAGAAATAGAGAAGGAGGGTCGATACATAAAAAACAAAACAAAACAAAAAACAAAAATGAAAGAAAAACCTAGATCAGTTGCCTCCCACCTAGCGCTTGATGTAACGTCTAGGCTTGACTCATTTAGCTCATCACCTTATCCATCAACCACATGGTTGGGCATGTTAAAATTGACACCATCTTTCTTAAATCATATGGTTCATGGTAAATCTTCAACCTCGCCATTAACGTTGAAAATATCCCCCCGTATTTTCATCGAGAATTTCTATAGCACTATAAAGAAAGACATTAGTAACAACATAGGGGCCATACCAAAGAGAGCAGAGCTTCCCCAAGAAGAGACAAAGGGAAGAATTATAGAGCAACACTACCTGCCCAACAACATAGTCTTTTTGTTGAATGGATTTATCATGAAACACCTTAGTCTTTTCCTTGTAAATCAGAGCACTCTCATATGCATCAATTCGTATTTCCTCAAGCGCATTTGCCTCAAACCTTCTATTGTATCTAGTCTCTTTCAAGTCAAATTTGAACATTTGGAATGCCTAATATGCCATATGCTCAAGCTCAATCAGAAGATGGTATGCCTTGCCATGCACCAACCGAAAAGGAGATATCCCAATTGGTGTCTTACAAACTATCCTATATGCCCAAAGTGTATTGTTGATACGCACACTCCAATCTTTTCGCGTTAGGTTAACGGTCTTCTCCAAGATGTTCTTGATTTCTTGGTTGCTTATCTCCACTTGTTAACTTGTTTGAGGGTGATATGGTATGGATACTCGATGTGTGATTCCATACTTCTTCAAGAGAGCATTGAATGATTTGTTGCAAAAGTGACTCCCTTCATCACTTAAGATTGCTCTCGGTGTCCCAAACGTAGAAAAGATGTTAACTTTTAATAAACTTAAGACAACTTTAGCTTCATTAGTACTAGTTGGAATTGCTTCCACCCATTGAGAAACACAATCCATAGCAACAAGTATGTAAGGAAAACAAAATGATATGGGAAAAGATCCCATGAAATCAATTCCCCAAACTTCAAAATTTTCAACAATAAGAATGGATGTTAATGGCATTTGATTCCCTGAATTGATATTACTCATCCTTTACCATATATAACACGTAAGACAAAAGGTGTGAGCATCCTTTAATATGGTAGGCCAATAAAAACCACTTTGAAGAATTTTTTGGGCTATCTTTTTGGCACCAAAGTAGCCACCACATGGAGAAGAATGACAGAAGAAGATAATAGAATGAAATTCAGTTTCAGGTATGCACATTTGAATAATTTGATCAGGGTAAAATTTCAATTAGTATGGATCATCCCAAACAAAATACTTACTTGCCTTCTTCTACTTATCCTTTTGAGCTCGAGAAAATTCGTACGGGAATTGCATTAAGATAAGGTGGTTGATAATGTCAATGAACCAAGGCTTCTTCATCTTGATCATGAAGAGTTGTTCATCTGGAAATATTTCCCTCAGCGAAAGTGAGTCTTCTTTATCATTGGATCCTTGTACCAATTGGTTCAAATGATCGACAACAACATTCTAACTTCTCTTCATGTCTCATATCTCTAATTCCAACTCTTGGAGCATTAAAATCCATCTAATCGACCTTGGCTTTTTATTTTTTTTCTGTAATAAGTACCTAAGACCTCCAAGGTCAGAGAAAATAATCGGTTTAGTTCTAACAAGATATGATCAAAAAAATTCTAAAGCAAAAACTATAGCTAGCAACTCCTTTTTTCTTGGTTGAGTAGCTCAGTTAGGCATCGTTATGAGTTCTTGATGCCTAGTAAATGACATGAGGTACTTTGTTCACTCTCTGTCCAAGCATGGCTCCCATAACAAAATCAAAAGCATCACACATTAGCCCAAATAGTTGACTCCAATCGGGTGGCATCGTGATAGGTGCTGAAGTTTAGGCTTCTTCAATGTGCTAAAAGCCTTCAAACACCCTTCATGAAAATCAAATTCTACATCCTTTTTGAATAGATGGCAAAATGACCTCGAGATCTTTGAGAAATCTTTGATGAATCTTTTGTAGAAACCTGTATGTCCTAGGAATGAGCTGATGTCCTTTACCGTCTTGGGTGGTTGTAAGCTCATCATGACTTTGATCTTGGCTTTGTCCACTTCTATACCCTTACAAGAAATAACATGTCCAAGCGTAACACCTTGTTGTACCATGAAGTGGCACTTCTCCCAATTGAGAACAAGGTTGCATTCTTGACATCTTTCCAACACTAGAAAGAGGTTGGAAAAATAATAATTTAAAGAATCACCAAAAAGAGAATAGTCATCCATAATACCTTGATAATGTCTTCAACCATGTCAGAGAAGATGGACATCATACATCTTTGGAAGGTGGCGGGCGCATTGCATACCTCAAAAGGCATGCGCTGTAGGGAAAAAATGGTTTGGAAACGAAACGGAAGCGTGAAAAAACGAAATTAGGGTTTGCGTATAAATAAAAAAATTTCCTTTTATGCAACGAGAACCTTAACCCTAGATTAATTGATGTCTATAAAAGTATCGTACCTTTTTCACGTGACGATTGAACAAGTGCCGAATTGATTCTGCAAGATCTTCCAATCCAATCATAAACGTGAATCACCTAGGAGTCTGGGCTCCCTTTCTTTAAATTGTATTCCTGAGGATGGAGACAAAGCAAATATCTTTTCTTTGTTAGTTGCAAATATCCTCCAAGAGAAAAATCCAAGAACGTCCGGTCACTTGTGAATTATCAATCAATTTGATTGTAACTCGCGTGAACCTTGATTCGATGTTGTACACAAACCCCTTTTGATGTAAAGGATATTAGTATACTATCGAATACAAAAACGTTCCCCTTTTTTCTCTACTTGGCCGAATTCACACACTATTGCTTAGAGATGATTGAATTTTGTCTAGAGTAAAATCAGATTTTTCTCCCACAAATTTCCTATGATGGCCGAAATTTTCTCTTCAAAAAATAAGCTTGGCCGAAATTCCTCTCTAATGCCTTAGGGTTGGCCGAATTCATCATGCTCATATATATAGGATCATAAATCCTTTCCTAAGAAGGATTCACTTGGTTAGCAAGAATCCTTTCCTTAGGTGGATTTATTTGGTAGTTAGAATCCTTATCTAAAAGGAAAACTATCCTATCCTATATTACACATGTGGTGACCGAATTTCCCTTCTTTGAAGTAGATTAGGAGAGTTTAATCTTTTCTAAGAAAGATTACTTGATGGACAAGAATCCTATCCTTAGGTAGATTAACTTGGCGGTTATGAATCCTTTCCAAATAAGAATTCTACCACTAAGTAGTTTTACTTGGTGACCAAGAATCCTTTTTCAAAAAGAATTCTTTCCTACACCAAGACTCCTAATCCTACTCAATAGTGTGTTTGTAACCATATTAAAGACTTCCTAATTTTATTAGATAAATAACTCCTTTTATTTCTCTACTTATCAAATATAGTCTTACACATTAACTATACTACCAACAATAGTATAATTTTAGGAGACCATCTCCTACTAGGAAAAGATTTTGAATTTTAATTAAATAATTAATTAATCAACAAATTAATTAAATCCCATATAATTAAAAAATAAAATAAAAATAATATATTAAATCTATTATTAATAGCCTTTGCCGCCCATACTTAAATATAAAGGCCATATATTATTTTTCTTATTTTATTAAATCCATTTGACTTTAATAAAAAGTCCACATGTGAACTATACCTATTCTTACAAAAAGAAACAAGTTCACATGCCTTATTACAATTCTAGATGGACCCCTATTGGTCCTGTAGAATATATCAAGTGATCCATGCAAATTCGTGTAGATTGGGGATCTTGGCGGGCTATCTAAATTTAAGCTCCAATAGACACAACCCAATCACAATCAACAAATGATTCACTTAGGTCCGATCTATTTAATTTTAGTTCATTCCACTAAAGAACTAAAATTGAACTTTTAAATAAAGATAGAATACGTTGATGTTACTCATTCGTACCCTAGACAACCTTATTGGAGAAAGTTTATCCTCGTGAAGAATATCAGTAATCGCCAAGAGTTCATAAACCGCATATAGCTCTCCAAGTTACCATATTTACTTATATGACCACATTTTGAACTTGGATATTTTGACTTGTCCAGAAGCCATGTTTCAATAGACACTATTGAAAACTTAATGTTAAGATTTACTATTAAATACCTCAAAACATCCATATGATGGTATTCTACTCTCATTCAATAAATGGAGCCACGATGTCCATATCTATAAATGAAGTCCTTTATCGATTAACAAATGAATACCACCAAACTATCGAGGTTATACTATGCTATATAATCGTACTCATTGATAGCTCAAATAATAACACTTGCAACCATAAGTCCATCATTTATCTCAAGATTGAGATAGACTCTCTGATTGTCTTCAAATGAAAACTTTTATCCTTTGACGGTTCTACATAAAGTATTTCGTTTTGATCCTATTCAATGCACCCAGTGCACTAGATTCTTATGCCCAAAGACACCACACTTTAATGATTTTAGACTCATCATAACACATTTGATCACACTCTAATGCTAGCATAAGAATCTACAGTGCGCCAAACCTTCTATCTTAAGTTGTGAATATTTTTTAGGACTAACTAAAAAATTGTGTCTACCTCATACATATCTAGATGTATGAACAATTCTTCTTTTCTCATAGTCTTTTGACCTTATGATTATTTACTTTTGACAATTATAATAATTAAACTATAAATGCTATAAGATTTGTTAAACTAGAAATCACTTTATTCATATGAAAAGATTGTTAATTACAATATTACACTCTTGCTATCGAGCATAATCCTAACATGCGCCTATACACAAAAGTACCGAATGGGCAAGTAAAAGGGGTCTTTTCTTGATCCTCCGGTGCAATATCGATTTGTTTATACCCTAAGTATCAATCAAGAAACCAATAATGACTATGGCCAGTAAGGCGTTTAAGCATTTGATCAATAAATGGAAAGGGAAAGTGATCCTTACGTGTTACCGTGTTGAGCTTCCTATAGTCATTGCAAACTCTCCATTAGGTTTATAATCATTAGGGTATAAACACATTATTCTCATTTTTCACTACGGTGATTCTGTATTTCTCTGGCACAACATGGATGGGGCTAACCCGTTTCCTATCCGACAATGGGTAGATGATTACTGTTGGGGTTATGTTCGATAACAAGAGTCTAATAATGTATTTGATAATCTTTTCATATTAATAACAACGATTTCTAGTTTAACAAATCTTATAGTATTTATAGTTTAATTATTATAATTGTCAAAAGTGAATAATCATAATGTCAAAAAGACTATAAGAAAAGAAGAATTGTTTGTACATCTGGATATGTATGAAGTAGGCACAATTCTTTAGTTAGTCTTGAATAATATTCACAACTTAAGATAAAGGTTGGGCTCCTTTATCTTGTCAAAGTTGTAGATTCTTTTGCTAGCATTTGAGTGGGATCAAATGTGTTATGATGAGTCTAAAATCATCAAAGTGTGGTATCTTAGGGCAAAAGAATCTAATGCAATGGGTGCATTGAATAGGATCACAGTGAAATACTTTATCTAGAACCGTTAGTGGATAAAAGTTTCACTTAAAGATAATCGGAGAGTCTATCTCAATCCTGAGATAAATGATGCATTTATGGTTGCAAGTGTTATCATTTGAGCTATAAATGAGTAATATTATAGAGCATAGTCTATCCTCGATCATTTGGTGGTATTCATTTGTTAATTGATAAAGGACTTCAAGTAGGGGAAAACGGTTTAGAAATGCAACGGAAGCATGATAAAAACAAAATTAGGGTTTGCGTATAAAATAAAAATTTAGGACAATTCTACTTTTAGGCACAAAATTATTCATATAGTCCTCTTCTAGAAATTTGGCATTTGTCGAAACAAATACTTTAAGATCTGAAGGACTATAAAAATAATATCCTTTTGTTCCTTTTGGAAACCCTACAAATATGCATGTTTCTGAACGGGACACCATCTTATCTGTCTTTCATTTTAACACGTGCGCAGGACATCCAAATTTCCTTAAATGTTGTAAACTAGGCTTTCGCCTAGACCACAACTCATGTGGTGTTTTAGGATCTAACTTAGATGGTACATCATTTAGAATATACATGACAGTTTGTAAAGCATATCCCTAAAAAGAACTAGGGACCGTTGAATAACTCAACATAGACCTAACCATGTCCAAAAGAGTTCTATTTCTACTTTCTGCCACCCCATTTTGTTGAGGTGTGCCTAGTGCATAAAAATGAGAAATTATTCCATTATCAATAAGATATTGCTGAAACTCACCAGATAGATATTCTCCACCCCGATCAGACCTTAATCTTTTAATGCATTTCTCAAGTTGATTTTCTACTTCAGCTTTAAATGCTTTAAATATCAAAAGCATCTGACTTATGTCTCATGAGATACATATAGCCAAATCTTGAGTGATCATCCGTGAAAGTGATGAAGTACTCATATCCACCTTTTGCTTGAATGCTCATAGGTCCACATACATCAGTGTGTATCAATCCTAAACATTCAATGGCTCTTGCACCTTTGGTCGTAAACGACCTTTAGGTCATTTTACCTTTCAAACAAGATTCACAAGTTGGTAGATCTTCAACCTTTAAGTCACTTAGAGGTCCGTCACATACCAATCTTTTAATCATATTAAGGTTTATATGACCTAGGCGCAAATGCCATAGGTAGGTTTCATCTTTTGATAATTTTACTCTTTAATGATTGGGTTCCGTTGATTCCGTGTCTAACAAGTGAGAGATATTTCCATGCAAATAGAATAAACCATTTTCCAATGTACCTTTACAAATAATTTTGTCATTCTTACTAATAATAAAAGTTTTATTAAAAGTAACCGAATAACCAAATTTATTTAAATAAGAAATCGAAATTAAATTCCTTTTGATTGAGGTACATAGTAAACGTCTATTAAATCTAAATGCCTGTAAGAATCTAAACTAATTCTAATATCTCCCACAGCACTAGCAGACACAACCGCTCCATTGCATAATCGCAAGTTGATTTCGTTCTTATTAAGCCTTCTCCTTTCCTTGAACCCCTGTAATGAAAAACAAACATGATTAGTGGTTCCAGAGTCTATGATCCATGAATCCATAGAATCCGCCAAAAAAGCATGTTTCAAGATAATTAATATTACCTTCTTCCTTTCCTTGAGACTTTGGGCAATTTCTTTTTCAATGTCCCTTTTCACCATAAAGGAAACGCTTTCCTTTGATCTTGGTTAGTTTCTTTGTCTCCTTCTTTGTAGGTCCTGGTTGTTTTTTCTTCTGTTGTTTCTTGACCTTCTTACGGGTCTTAACAGTAGCAACTTTACATACGGTATGAATCTCTTAACCCTTGCCTTTCACAAGGATCTTTTCCTCACTTTGAACATCTTGCATCAGGCCTTGCAAGGTGTATTCCTTATTATTCAAGGTCAAGTCCAACTTGAATTGATCAAAGGAATCCGACAGTGAGTTGACAATCATGTCAATTTTGGTCTCACCATCTATCTCAGCACCATTCAATTCAACAATGTTGAGATGTGCTATGACTTTCAATATGTGATCTTTCACAGCCTGTCCAGAGTCACTGCCTCTCTCTTAGTCGTCCTAGACCTCATAGCAAACATCTCCTCTAGAGACATTATTATATCGACAGCAGTCTCCATTCCTTCATGTTGATGTTGGAACAAGTCAGAGATGGTGGCCATAATGAAACATTTAGCCATTTTATCAGAAGACTCCCACTATTGATACTCATCTCTTTGCTCCTGAGTAGATTCATTAGTAGGAGTAGGTGGTTTAGGAGTGCACAAAATGAACTTATGCTTTTCGGATTGCAATAGTAGCCCAATTTTCCTTTTCCATGTTACATAATTATCACCAGTTAAAGTATTGTCTTTAAGGATGTTGATTAGGGATGGGGTCATGATTTCTGAACAATAACAAAAAATATATATAAGTAAATAATCATTATTAAGCACTTTTGAATATTTATCTTGAATAAATAAAATAATTCAATCGTAAAAAAAAAAAATGAACGGTGATCCAACACCTATAAATATCATGCCTCCTTTGGGAGTTCGCAATATTTACTAGTTGGGCTTGGTCCCACCTAATTGTTAACATAACAACCAATGTTTTCAATTTTAGCCTTGTGATTTTATTAATAAGAACTCTTGGAAGGATATTAAAGAACTCACATTGAGTGTGTTACCAAGCTATCGACATTCAATATAATCCCTAGCGAATATCCCTCCTTTGGGAGTAGATATCGTTCTGGCTAATTGTCTAGTCTATCTTTGTAAGGAAGTTTCTTGCTAAATTCCATTCATGAATACCTCTTGGGAGGTTATTCACGAAACATAAAGTTTAACTAAACTTGGAGGCCGTAGATGTTCCAAAACACCTTCTCCCACTCAATTGTTTAAGGAGTGTAATCGAATTCCAAAGAATGATTTACCAAGTTATCTAGATGCCAATTTAGATACTTAAACCATTCAATGCATGTTCATACCAAAAGAGATATATGAGTGGCACTCCTATTCTATATGACATGTTATCAAACAATGAAAAACATTGCAATATTTACAAAAATATAAATAGCTACAATTTTAGTCCATCCTAGAAAAACAAGTAAATTACATATATCTTGAAATACAAGAACTTCTTTCTTGGTGAACAAGTCTTCACGTGACCTTCGTCGTTCGGACTCCCTCGGCAACCTCCCATGGGTGTGTGTATGCCATAAACCCATAAAGGGCTGCCATATGAAGCCCATGTCTACCAAAGGGGCTGCCGTGCGCAGCCCATGCCACAACAAGCGTGGCTGCGCGCTCTTCGCACGCACGTTCATTGTTACGTCTTGCACGGTCCTAAACTTGTTCCGGTTACTCCTAATTCTTCAAACCTTAAAGTCTTCGAAACTTAAATGTATTACATAAGAATTTAAAAAATAAAATAATGCGGTTTTTTTTATTATTACAACAACAAAATAAAAAAAAAAACTTTGTAACTACCAAGAAGGAAATTATGGCGATGATAGACCACCCTTCTCGTTACAATCCCAAAAAAAAATTACATTGAAATTCTAGGACCAAAATTGAGCAATAACAAACCACATATAAAACATATATATATATCAATTTATTCCAATGTAAATATATATGCGAATACCTAGAGTGTCATCTCTTTCTAGAACATGCATATATACAATAAAAGAAAAAGATTTAAGAAAACATACTTCAATTAATCAAGGGTACAACCTGGCTCTGATACCAATTGTTAGGATAAACGATTTAGAAACGCAACGGAAGCATGATAAAAACAAATTTAGGGTTTGCGTATAAATTAAAATTTTTCCCTTTTATGCAACGAGAACCTTAACCCTAGATTAATTGATGTATATAAAAGTATCGTACCTTTTTCGTGTGACGATTGAACAAGCACCGAATTGATTCCATAAGATCTTCCAATCCAATCACGAACGTGAATCACCTAGGAGTGTGGGCTCCTTTTCTTTAAATTGTATTCATGAGGATGGAGACAAAGCAAATATCTTTTCTTTGTTAGTTACAAATATCCTCCAAGAGAAAAATCCAAGAACGTCAGGTCACTTGTGAATTATCAATCAATTTGATTGTAACTCGCGTGAACCTTGATTCGATGTTGTACACAAAACCCTTTTGATGTAAAGGATATTAGTATACTATCGAATACAAAAACATTCCCCTTTTTTCTCTACTTGGCCGAATTCACACACTATTGCTTATAGATGATTGAATTTTGTCTAGAGTATAATCAGATTTTTCTCCCTCAAAATTCCTATGATGGCCGAAACTTTCTCTTAGAAAAACAAGCTTGGCCGAAATTCACCTCTAATTGCCTTAGACATGACCGAAATTCTTCACACATATATATAGGATCATAAATCCTTTCCTAAAAAGGATTCACTTGGTTGACAAGAATCCTTTCCTTAGGTAGATTTATTTGGTAGTTAGAATCCTTATCTAAAAGGAAAACTATCCTATCCTATATTACACATGTGGTGACCGAATTTCCCTTCTTTGAAGTAGATTAGGAGAGTTTAATCTTTTCTAAGAAAGATTACTTGATGGACAAGAATCCTATCCTTAGGTAGATTAACTTGGCGGTTATGAATCCTTTTCAAATAAGAATTCTACCACTAAGTAGTTTTACTTGGTGACCAAGAATCCTTTTCCAAAAAGAATTCTTTCCTACACCAAGACTCCTAATCCTACTCAATAGTGTGTTTGTAACCATATTAAAGACTTCCTAATTTGATTAGATAAATAACTCCTTTTATTCATCTACTTATCAAATATAGTCAAAAACATTAACTATACTACTAACAATAGTATAGTTTTAGGAGACCATCTCCTAATAGGAAAAGATTTTGACTTTTAATTAAATAATTAATTAATCAATAAATTAATTAATTTCCATTTAATTAAATAATAATAAAATAAAAATAATATATTTAAGCTATTCACCATAGCCATTGCCGCTCATTCCTAGTATAAAGGCCATATATTATTTTTCTTATTTTATTAAATCCATTGGACCTTAATAAAAAGTCCACATGTGAACTAGACCTATTCTTACAAAAAGAAACAAGTTCACATGCCTTATTACAATTCTAGATGGACCCCTAAATTGGTTCGGTAGAATATATCAAGTGATCTATGCAAGTTCGTGTGGATTGGGGATATTGGCGGGCTATCTAAATTTAAGCTCCAATAGACACAACCTAATCACAATCAACAAATGATTCACTTAGGTCCAATCTATTTAATTTTAGTTCATTCCACTTAATAACTAAAATTTAACTCTTAAATAAATATAGAATAAGTTGATGTTACTCATTCTCACCCTAGACAACCTTATTTGAGAAAGTGTATCCTCGTGAAGAATATCAGTAATGGCCAAGAGCTCATAGACCGCCTATAGCTCTCTTAGTTACCATATTTACTCATATGACCAAATTTTGAACTTGGATATTTTGACTTGTCCAAAAATCATGTTTCAATAGACACTAATGAAAACTTAACGTTAAGATTTATAATCCAATACCTCAAAACATATATACAATGTCCATATCTTTAAATGAAGTCCTCTATCGATTAACAAATGAATACCACCAAACTATCTAGGATAGACTATGCTATATAATCGTACTCATTGATAGCTCAAATGATAACACTTGCAACCATTAGTCCATCATTTATCTCAGGATTGAGATAGACTCTCCGATTGTCTTCAAATGAAAACTTTTATCCATTGACGGTTCTAGATAAAGTATTTCATTTTGTTCCTATTCAATGCACCCAGTGCACTAGATTATTTTTCCCAAAGGCACCACACTTTAATGATTTTAGACTCATCATAAAACATTTGATCCCACTCAAATGCTAGCAAAAGAATCTACAACTTTGACACGATAAAGGCGCCCAACCTTCTATCTTAAGTTGTGAATATTATTCAAGACTAACTAAAGAATTGTGTCTACCTCATACATATCTAGATGTATAAACAATTCTTCTTTTCTCATAGTCTTTTAACCTTATGATTATTTACTTTTGACAATTATAATAATTAAACTATAAATGCTATAAGATTTGTTAAACTAGAAATCACTTTATTCATATGAAAATATTGTTAATTACAATATTATACTCTTGCTATCGAGCATAATCCTAACATTTCAATTATAGATATTGACATCGTGGCTCCATTTATTAAATGAGAGCATAATATCTTCATATGGATGTTTTGAGGTATTGAATATTAAATCTTAACGTTAGGTTTTCAATAGTGTCTATTCAAATATGGCTTCTGGACAAGTCAAAATATCCAATTTCAAAATGTGGTCATATGAGTAAATATGGTAACTTGGAGAGCTTTAGGCGGTCTATGAGCTCTTGGCGATTACTTGTATTCTTCACAAGGATACACTTTCTCCATTAAGATTGTCTAGGGTATGAATGAGCAATATTAACTTATTCTATCTTTATTTAAGAGTTCAATTTTAGTTCTTTAGTGGAATGAACTAAAATTAATATATTTGACCTAAGTGAATCATTTGTTGATTGTGATTAGGTTATATCTATTAAGATCCTCAATTCACACGATCTTACATAGATCACTTGATATATTTTACTGGACCATTTTATAGGTCCATCTAGAATTGTATTAAAGCATGTGGACTTGTTTCTTTTAGTAAGATTGAGTCTAGTTCACATGTGGACTTTTTATTTTAGCTCAATGGATTTAAAAATTAGGAAAAACAATATTTGTACCATATATATATGCTTGGGCAGCAAGGGACTATTTATTAGCCTTATATATTGTTTTTTATTTTATTAATTAATTAAATGGAAATTAATCAATTAATTGTTTAAGAGTCGAAATCTTTTTCCAAGTAGGAGATGGTCTCCCAGAGTCTTATTATTATTGGTAATATGATAAGTGTCAAATACTATATTTGATAAGTAGATAAATAATAGGAATTTATTTATCTAGTCTAATTAGGAAGTATTTGATTTCTATTAGGACTTTAATTGACAAATGGTCAAATTAGGAAGTTTTTGATTTAGTCACAATTTAATTATATTCAATAATTGGATATTGAATAAATACACTATTTGAGTTGGATTAGGAGGCTTGGTGTAGAAAAGAATTATTCTTAGAAAACGATTCTTGGTCACCAAGTAAATCCTCTTAAGGAAAGGATACAAGCCCACAAAGTAAATCCTTCTTAGGAGAGGATTTGGTCTCCTAAATTAAAAGGATGAAGAATTCTGACACTATATATATGATAGTGTTGAATTCAACCAACCTAATATTTAGAGAGAAAACTTTTGGCCACTACTATTTCTTGGAGAGAAATTTCGACCGATATAATGGTGTCTCTTGAAGAGATGTTTGCTTAGAAGTCCAGGACGACTAAGAGAGAGAGAGTTAATGAGTGGGAATATAATGCAGTATTATGAAGGCCATTTTTATCATCCTTGAAATGGGTCATATCCATCTACCACAATGTCTTGAAGTTCCAGTAGGAAACACGGTGGGGGAAGTTCGAGACGACTAGCAGGCAGCCAGGTGATGCTATGCAGTGTCTGCCAACCCAACCGCTCTAGCAAAACAATTTGCCTAAGTGACAACGATCCAAGACGGGGCAGCACCAATGTTGATTTTAGAAGATGTAGGACCCATAAATTACCCCGAGGATGACCATGTGGTGCCAGATGAGGAGGAACAGAGAAGGGAGTGGGCCAGCGACCATCCAGTGGATAAGCTGAAAGAGGTTCCTATCCGAATATGTGACCCCTCAAAAGTCGTCAAAGTTGGAGCCACCCTTGAGTTGGGGATGAATGAGGGCCTGATCGGGCTCCTCAAAGAGTTTAATGACATCTTCGTCTTCCCGATGACTTTGGCAACTCATCGATTGGCAGTGGATACGACCTTCAAACCTATAGAACAAAAAAGGCATCACTTAAACGGGCTGAAAGGAATGCTACAGTTCAAGAGAAAGTAGAAAAAATGACCCTAGCGGGCTACATCAGAAAAACACGTTACCCCGAATGGATCGCTAAAGTGGTTATGGTCATATAGGCCAATGGAAAGTGGTGCATGTGCGTCGATTATACCGACCTCAATCTGGCATGCTCGAAAGACAATTTTCCTCTACCAAAAATTGATCAGCTAGTTAATTCTACCTCAGGAAACAAGCTCCTGAGCTTCATGGACGCATTTCAAGGGTACAATCAAATTATGATGCACTCCGTCGACCAGGAAAAGACTAGTTTCATCACTGGACGGGGTCTATATTGCTACAAGGTAATACCTTTCAGGCTTAAAAATGCAAGAGCTACGTATCAATGGTTAGTCAACCGACTGTTCAAACCTTAAATTGGAAGGTCAATGGAAGTGTATATCGACGACATGATCACCAAGTCATCAACCTCGAAAGGCCATCTGAACGACCTCCGTAGAACCTTCATGATCTTAGGGGAGAACAAGATGAGATTGAGCCGGTCCAAGTGCACCTTTGAGGTGACCGTAGGGAAGTTTCTAGGCTTCATAGTCCACGAAAGAGGCAAAGAGGAAAAGAGGCTAACTCGAAAAAGATTAAGGCAATTCTGGATCTAGAGTCCCCCACGTCTCTAAAACAGGTTCAAATCTTGACTGGATAGGTAGTAGCGCTCAACAGGTTTATTTCTAGATCTACCGATAAGTGTCTCCCGTTCTTCAAAGCCATTAAGCAGGGAAGAAACATGAAATGGTACCAGGAGAGTGAACAAGCTTTTCAACCCTTGATAATATACCTGTTAAGCCCTCTGCTACTGGTTAAGCCAAGCTCTGGAGAAAAGATTCAAATCTACTTAACTGTTTCAGAATACGCCATAAATGGGGCTTCAGTCAAGGAATGCGGGGATCGGGTCCAGCGGCCTGTCTACTACGTAAGCCATGCTCTAACCAAGACCGAGAAGAACTATACTCTTTTGGAGAAGCTCGTTTATGTCTTGGTGACCTCAGCAAGAAAGGTCCGTCCCTACTTTCAGGCTCACTTAGTGGCTGTAGTGACAGACAAACCACTCCGTCAGTTTTTACATAGGCTGGACGTATCTGGAAGATTTGTTTTATGGGCCCTGGAACTCACCCAGTTTGATTTAAGGTATAAGCCTAGGACCGCAATTAAATGCCAGGCTCTGGCAGACTTTGTAGCAGAGATCTCAATGCCCCTAGGCCAAGCGACCTTTGCAGCGATAAACACAGCCCTTGAGAAGACTCCAGAATCTTGCAGCTGACCGGAAGGCTGCAAATCATAGATCCTTTACATAGATAGAGCCTCAAGGCAAGCTGGAGGATGAGTGTGCATTGTTTTAATCGACCCAGAAGGGGATGCGTGCTACCACTGTTTCAGATTTGAATTCAAAGCCACTAACAATGAGGGAAAGTATGATGCCCTCTTAGCCGAGATAAGGGCGACCACGGAGCTCGTGGTCGATTACCTACAGGTCAGGAGTGACTCGTTGCTTATAGCCAACCAAGTTTCTAGGGATTATCAGGTAAAAGAGGATAACATGATCGCCTTCCTAAAGCTTGTCCAACAGCTTAAGAGAAAGTTTAAAGGATTTAAGATCGAGCAGGTACCTCGACAACAGAATCGGCGGGCTGACATCCTTGCCAAGATAGCTACAGATGGTGGCCATACCTTACCCCAATGGGTCCCTCTTCAAGTGATTCCCCTACCTCGCAAAGTGGTAGAAAAGGAAACTTATACCCTGGATCGACATCCATGATGGATGGACCTAATAGTGGCTCATCTTCAAGAAGGGAGACTTCACAGAGAGCCTGACCAAGCTAGGAAAATCAAGAGGCTCTCAGTCCTGTATTGCTTGGTATATGGTTACTTGTATAAGAGGGGCAAGTCCCTTCCTCTGCTTTGATGTTTACATCCGGAAGACGCCAAATGGGCATTGAGAGAGGTCTACTCCGGGGAATGCGGGAACCACACTAGAAGGGAGGCTCTGGCATACCAATGCTCTGCATGGGATACTATTGGCCAACCAGCCATCAAGACACAAATAACTTAGTACGATCCTGTGAAGCATTCCAGAAGACATCAAACTGGAGTCACATCCTGCTGGAGCGGTTATCATCCCTTAGCTCCAATACCCCTTTGCTTTGTGGGGAGTCGACTTGATCGAACCACTTCCTACGACTCCTTGTCAAGCCAAGCATGCTATCGTGGCAATTGACTATTTCACAAGATGGATCGAAGCTGGACAACTATCCCAGATATCAAAAGAAAACATAACAAGATTCATTAACAATGTAGTTTGCAGGTTCGGGACCCCTCTAGTCATTGTAGCTGACCTCGGCAAGCAGTTTGACAAAGCCCGATTCAAGGATTTCTGTGAGGGCTTCAATAGCAAACCCCCAGACCAATGGTTTGGTGGAATTCATGAATAAAACAACTAAGAGGGTGTTGAAGAAGAAGTTACAGCAGAAGAAAGGCAAATGGGCAGAGGAGATTCCCGAGGTCCTCTGGGCTTACCGTACCACGAGAAGAATAGCCACCGAGGAAATGCCTTATTCTCTACCGTTCGGGGTTAAAGCAGTTCTTCCCATCGAGCACAAACTGACCTTTTTTAGGTTCTAACATTTTGAACCAAGAAGCAATGAGGATAAGCTCTGAGCTAGCTTTGATCTCTTGGAAGAAAAGCAGGATCGAGCAGCTGAGAAAGTAGCGGTTTACCAAAGCAGAATTGCCAGGTACTTTAACAGGAGGGTAAAAGCCTGAAACTTTAAGAAAGGGGACCTAGTTCTCAAGAAAGTAACGTTGAATACCAAGAAGATGTCAGACAGTGTCCTGAGGCCCAACTGGGAAGGGCTTTACCTAGTAAAGGTGGTGATCTGTAATGGGGCATACAAGCTCGAGGACATGAATGGCCGACTCATCGATCATACTTGGAATGCAGATCATTTAAGAATATTCTACCCTTGAACAGGGGACTTATGAGTAGGTATCCATCTTCAACTATGCTCTACAATGATTTGGGTCTACGTGGAAAATTCGACATTATCATTCCAAGACCAGGTGTAGCCAGGGAAGGCCCCTCGCCACTCCTGATGCCTTGGCCGACACTACTCCCCTCCGAGAAGGGTCTGAGTGTAAGAGCATAGTTGCCATCCAGATCTCTATAACAAGAAATAGATAAATAACCCTCCTGATGCCTTGGTCGGGCTACCACCCTTAAGAAAGATCTGAGTGTAAGAGCATAGTTGCCATCCAAATCTTAAGACCAGGAAATAGCTAAACAGACCTCCTAATGCCTTGGTCGGGCTACCACCCCACAGAAGGATCTGAGTGTAAGAGCATTGTTGTCATCCAGATCTCAAGACTAGGAAATAGCTAAACAGCCCTCTTGATGCCTTAGTCGGGCTATAACCCCCAAGAAGGATCTGAGTGTAAGGGCATAGTTGCCATCAAGATTTGGAAACTAGGAAATAGCTAAATAGCCTTAATTATGCCTTGGTCGGGCTATAACCCCCAAGAAGGATCTGAGTGTAAAAGCAAAGTTGCCATCCAGATCTCGAAACCAGGAAATAGCTAAAAAGCTCTCCTAACACTTTGATCGGGTTAAAACCCCTTAGAAAAACTCAATTTGAAAAGTGCGGTAACCTGTCCTGGTCTCTGTCCTAAGAGAGGGCTGGATGGTTCTCTACTTGGTACCTCATTCAGGCTATAAAACCACTGGAGAGGCTCGAGGATGAAGGGCTCTTTTACTTAAACTCTGATGTCTCGGTTATTACTGGTTGCTAATTCTCCAGGTACACGTGGTTGCTTATTGTAATAGGTATACGACCCAATAAGGGGACTATCGGCTAAAGTCACCAAGCTACAAGTTTCTGTCATGCGTCGAAGTGCTCGAACTAGTCATCTACCTGCACACTTAAGCAGTTCTCTTATCTTGTTACTTTTCCCCAAGCTAAGTCAGGTTGTTGTAGAGGCTGAACTTAGATGGAGATCAGAAATAAAGCAAGTACATGGAAATCACAATTCAAACTATATTTAAAGTTAAATTCCATTAATGAATTTGAGAGCCTATCTCTCGGTAATGCTACAGCAATCAGCTAGGGAGCCTAACCCCTGGATCAGGGCTATAAAATGAAAAAGAATAATAATCAATCATGAGTAAAGATAGAGTGCCCACCCCTCTTTCCAGGCATTCAAAACAAGTTGCAGGAAGATGGGTTCAAAATTTTATGTCCTCATGATTTCTTCTAGCTTCTCTTTCCTCAGGATGAACCTCGCTCCCTCATTCTCTTTCCGGTGGTAGCTCATCCTGGTTTGTCACCTCTGCCACCTTGCCATGAGGATGCCCTTCAACGATTTTTTGCTCAGCTGGGTCATGCACCATGACCTAATTAACCACCGCCATGACCTTAGGAGGTATGGCTACATCAAGAAGGTTAGCCATTGACTCTGGCACAGTTTCTCCTTCTGTTTGCTCCTCCCTTAAAGCCACCTTAGGGGGACCTCGGGCTTCTGAAAGATCTCTTTCCGGTTTAATGGGTAGAACCCCCCTTGAGGATTCTCCAGGACCTGACATTAGGAAGACGAGGGAATGAGGAAGAAGGTCTAACTCAGTTGGTTGCTTCCCGGCTTCGGCCACACTAGAGGGATCCAAATCATAACATAAGGGGTGAGACATCTCTGCGACCTTGGCCAATATCTCTTTCCTATCCCAGTTAGCAATAATCGACAAGTCAAAGGGAGGGGGAAGGACTTCAGCAGACCTGGTAGGAACCATAGAAGTATCCTTCGCTAAATGAGGCATCCACCTAGACCTGGAGCTTGGCATTCTGGGCATGCATATCTTGATTCTCGGAATCCACCTTCTTGGCTTCAGCCTTTCAGGAGTCTCTCTACCTAGCCCGCCACTCTAACTTGAGGGTTTCTTGGTCAAAGGATCGTTTCATCCTCTCATGGTCACAACAAAGCTCGCTCAGTTCAGTCTCCATTTCCTTCTGATTAGAAGTCATCTCCTCTACAAGAGACAGAGCTTGCACGAGAAGTCCCAAGACACTTTCAGTTCCAGCTTCAATATAGGCAGCCCGATCACGGAGAAGGGATACTTGTTGACCCATTGTGACATTAAACTTGAAAGCCTGCAAAGTATGAAACAAAGGTTAGAAAGCAATCAAAGCTCGCTATCACATAAAGTAAAGGCGATGACTACCTCGGCTAGGAGAGCAGACCCCTTGGTGAGCATGATGTCCACAAGCATTGAAGCCATCCTGGAAAGCCAGCCACCTAGGCAAGACACAACGAACTGCTTTAAAACCATGTCCTGGCCGATCGACCTTGATTGATAGTGGGGGCGAGAAGAGGGAGTCTCAGGAATACCAACTTCAAGATCCCCCGTAGGCTAAACTGATTTGGCCACTAATGGGTCAGTCAAAGAAGTGGGTAATGTGACTGAAGAAGCTCTAACTATAGAGGGAACCACTGACAAAGGGGTAGAGGTTATCGTATTAACAACCTCGGAGGCAAGACATCCTTTTCTTAGCATATTGGAAGCCCGCGATGCAAGAATAACCATCTTGGACCTAGCTTGAATTAGAGATGGAGCTGAAACAGGTGAAGCAGTAGCTGGAATGGTAGGCCCCATTTTCTCTTAGACAGTCGAGAAGACCCTCGAGACAATCTAGCAGGAGGGCAGGTCCGAGCTTGCTATGCTTCATGGGAAGTGGGAGCAACAACAAAAACTGTTAAAAAAAATAGATGTAATAAGCAAGCCAGTTAACATAACAAAACATAATGACTTGAGATTACTTACGAGGTGTAGCATCGGAGATCCGTAATTATTGATTCACCTTACGGGAATCGAAGGGATTGGTGATGAGATACATCAAATTCAGATAGTTTTTGGCAAGGATTGCTCTTAAGACCGTTTAAGATTCAGCGGGCAAGCAGTCCCGATCCCATGCTGGTTTGTCATTGAAAGCCGTAGGGACCTTGAACTCGTGCCCACCTATGAAGATCTAGCTCCTCAGTCACCACCGACCAGTATCCATTCCTTCTTCCAAGCTGGGTCTTTCCATGAAGCTCCAGGAATGATGAAGTTAAGTTTGTTCTTGGCTTTAGCATAGAATTGACCTCATGGAACCCCAGCTAAACTCACGATTTGGAATTGGAAAGCCAACCCCTCTGCTCTGGGATCCCGGGTTATCTTGCTGAGCTCACACTGTTCCCTTTACAGCACAAGGAACCCAATTAGGTGCCTCCAGAAACCAGTCATCAGCTGAAGAGGAGCTAGTTGACGGGCATTAAGGTCTCACAGTAGTGTAGGGTGAAGGGGAAACCTGACCTCAATCTTGAGGGCCGACACATGAATTGAAATAATTCCCGCGGAAGGGTTAAAGAAGTCATAGTCTTTGTAAGAGATGGCAAGAGAAACGTTGTCAGGAATACCGTACTTGGATCTTATACGATTGAGAGAGTCGGGGTCAATAGTGGAGTTAGGGATGACCCTGAAGTCATACGATAGAAGCTCCGCTGGAAGAGGACTGACTACCGTGACTTGATCCCTCCTTACGACTTCATCCCTCCCTCTGACATCAAAATCTTCATCTACTAGGTTCAGAGGGTTGTCAGGTTGATTCGAGAAGCCGGAGCAGATTGAGACATTCCTATTAGAACGACGGCACTGACGGAACGGGGAAGAGACCTCGTCGCTCGAGATTCCTCACACCCATTTTTGAGGAACCAAGTTAGAGTCGCCAGTGCCCTCGACCAGGGCTTCAATGTTATCAGAAGAGTTTGACATTGCTAAATGAGGATAGTTAGAAGGTAGATGAAAGACAATGATGACATTACAAAAGATAGCGAGAGAAGAAGTTTTAAAATTTGAAATTGGATGCATGCGTGAGAGAGAGGCAGTGAATTTGAGTTTAAATAGAAATTAAGGTTGTAATAAAGTCGGCGATGAACTAGAAAAGATCGCCTTGAACAATGAAGGGGACCGTTACGCAGTCAAGTTTTCCTCGAGGAGCACACCAATCCAAGTTTGACACGTCACCTGAGCAGTTAATAAGAAGATTCTATTCTAAGATCCTATTCGCAGATTCCCAGTAAATGCTTTGTAATGGAAAATTTCCCAAATAAATAGGGAATTTGACTCTAATCCCAACTCTGCCTCCAGTGTTCAAGTCAGAGGGGACTTCTGTTAATAATAAAATATGGCTAGGGGTCAAAGAGAAATTTTCCACTCACCTAGGGGTCCACCGAGCTTCGAAGCTATCAAGGATAAAGTTGGGCATGACCTGGTCGAGCCTAAGTGCGAACATGGGAATTCGAGCTCTCATGGTCACCTATCCAAGAACCTCGGCTCCTGAGATCAGGCTCTAAAACCATCCCGCGAAAGCAAGAAAAGATCACTGAACTTATGAAGCACTCGAAGCGAAGCCCGACACGAACAAAAGTAAGCTCCTTCCACTTGTGGGCACTTCCCGAAGTCAGTTTTGATTAGTAGCCTAAGATAGAAGCTCGCAGTTCCCATTGGGCATGAAAGAAGAATCTCGCCTAGTCTACACTACCTCTAGTAAATGCCCATGAGTCTATCCCAAGCTTCTCAAAATAGAGCCAAAGCATTGATCTACTACGCTCTATAAGACAACGACTAGTTAATTCAGTGAGCTCCATGAAGAAAGTGTCGTGAGTACACACAGGATCAAATCTATGTAACAAACAACATTAATCCCACGTACGCATAAGTCAAGAGTTTAATTCCAAAAAAAAAAAAACTTATCACCATCAACGATATCATCTAATCCAGTAACAATTCAAATTCAAATAACGAATCTCACCCGATAAGGAGGGAACGGATTCATGGGTCGTGGCAGGATATTTGTGAAATTAAAACCTACTTGGACCAAATATAAATAAGGCCAAGCATGGTAAGGATATGCATGGAAAAAGGAGAGAAAGACAACATATAGACGATAAGAAAAAGAGGAGATGAGGGCCTAAATTCTGTAATCAGAAAATGGCCGCCGTTATTTCCACTATTCGACAAGTATAAAGCGACCACCTTTCTACCTCCCAGATAGCGTATGAGAGAGAATTCTGTATATCAAAATGATCGATATTAAAAGCTCTCGTTTGTCATTATTGTACAAATCTTCATTCCTATCTAAGCAGGTTAGGTATCAAAGGTACCGACCCCGGCCACCACCTCCGTTGTAGTGGTCTCGAGGGTGTTAGCAAGAATTTCTCATCCTGAGCAACTTTTCCTTTAACAGAAATCTTTTGGACATGGTTAGGTCTATGTTGAGTTATTCAATGCTTCCTAATCCTTTTTGGGGATATGTTTTACAAACTGCTATGTACATTATAAACAATGTACCATCTAAGTCGGTTCCTAAAAAACCGTGTGTGTTGCGGACAGGGCAAAAGCCTTGTTTACAACATTAAAGGATTATTTGGATGTCCTATGCACATGTTAAAAAGAAAGATAGAAAAGATGAAGTCTCGTTTAGAAACATGCATATTTGTAGGGTATCAAAAAGGAACCAAAGGATATTATTTCTATAGTCCTTTAGATCTTAAAGTATTTTTTTGACAAATGCTAAATTTCTGGAAGATGACTATATGAATAATTTTGTGCCTAAAAGTAGAATTGTCCTGAAGGATCTTTCAGGAGATACATTTCCATAAGAGGTTTCACAACCTATCCCAATTGTAAGTTTCGTGCCAACATAAGATCAAAAATCTACCATACCTCTTTATAGTGGGAGGGTTAGTAGACAACCCGAGAGACACATCGGTCTAGGAGAATCTATAGATAATCTCTCGGATGACGAAGATCCCTATACGTACAAGGAAGCATTGGAAGATATTGATTGTCGCTACTGGCAAAAGGTAATGCAATCTAAAATTGAATCTTTGTTCTAAAACAAAGTCTGGTCTCTTATAGACTTGCCTGAAAGGATAAAACCCATCGGGTGCTAGTGGGTATACAAGAGGAAAAGAGGAATATATACAAAGGTGGAAACCTTTAAAGCTAGATTGGTAGCTAAAGGTTACTAACAGAAGAAAAGTATCAATTATAAGGAAACCTTCTCTTCTATGGCCATGCTTAAATCCATTAGTATACCCTTATCCATTACGGCATCTCTAGAACTATAGATAAATGGACGTTAATACAACTTTCCTTAATGGAAGTCTTCACGAAAGCATCTATATGATGCAACCAAAAGGATTAATTGAAAAATGCCAAGAGGAAATGTTATGCAAGTTGCAAAGATCCATATATGGATAGAAGCAAGCATCTAGATCCTAAAACATAAGGTTTGATCAAGCCGTGAAAAGTTTTGGATTTATTCAAAACCTTGATATACAAAAGGATTAAAGGTGACAAGTAGGTTTTCCTAGTTCTTTATGTTGATGACAAGTATCTCAGAAGACTGAGAGATTATATGCTTGTATACTCCGAAGGGGATTTAATTCCTGTTGGGTATACAGATTCCAATTTCCAATCGAATTCTAACTCCAAAAGATCAACATCAGGATCTGTGTTTACACTTGAATGAGGTGCATTCATATGGAAGATCAAGCAATCTTATATTGCCAATTCCACCACGGAAGCCGATTATGTTATACAAAGCTGCTAAAGAGGTTGTTTGGCTCCGCCAATTCTTAATTGACTTGGAAGTGGTTTTTGATGCGAATAAGCAGATCACTATCTATTGTGACAACAGTGGAGCAGTGACTAATTTGAGAGAACCAATAAGATATAATAGAGGGAAACATGTTGAAAGAAAGTATCATCTTTTAAGGGAAATTGTACAAAGGGGAGACATGACGATAACCAAGATCGCGTCAGCAAAAAATCTAGCAGATCCCTTCGCAAAGGCTCTACCACAAAAGAGTTTTGATGGGCACTTGGAGAATATTGTAATAAGAAATATGACACATTTTCTATAGAGCACGTGGGAGATTATTGGGATTATGCCCAATAGAAAAAGTGTAATATTGTATTTGGCAATCTTTTCATACTAATAAATGTGATTTCTAGTTTAACAAATCTTATAGCTTTTACAGTTTAATTATTATAAGTGTGAAAAGTAAATAATCATAAGGTCGAAAGACTATGAGAAAAGAAGAATTGTTCATACATTTAGATATGTATGAGGCAGATGCAATTCTTTAGTTAGTCTTGAATAATATTCACAACTTAAGACAAAGGTTGGGCGCATTTATCTTATCAAAGTTGTAGATTCTTTTGCTAGCATTTGAATGGGATCAAATGTGTTATGATGAGTCTAAAATCATCAAAGTGTGGTGTCTTTGGGCAAAAGAATAAAGTGCACTAGGTGCATGGAATAGGATCACAGTGAAATGCTTTATCTAGAAATGTCAGTGGATAAAAGTTTTCACTTGAAGATAATCGGAGAGTCTATCTCACGAGGATGCACTTTCTTCATTAAGATTGTCTACGGTATGAATGATCATTATTAACTTATTCTATCTTTATTTAAGAGTTCAATTTTAGTTTTTTAGTGGAATGAACAAAAATTAATAGATCGAACCTAAGTGAATCATTTGTTGATTGTGATTAGGTTATGTCTATTGGAGCTTCAATTTAGATAGCCCGCCAAGATCCCCAACTCACACAAACTTGTATATATCACTTGATATATTCTACTGGACCAATTTTTGGGTCCATCTACAATTGTATTAAGGCATGTGGACTTGTTTTTTTAGTAAGAATGGGTCAAGTTCGCAAGTGGACTTTTGATTTAAGTCCAATGGATTTAATAAAATAGGAAAAACAATATTTGGCCCATATATATAAGCTCGGGCGGCAAGGGACTATTTATTCACCTTATATATTGTTTTTTATTATATTAGTTAATTAAATGGAAATTAATAAATTTATTAATTAATTAATTGTTTAATTAAAAGTTAAAAAAAAAATCCTAGTAGGTGATGGTCTCCTATAGTCATATTATTGTTGGTAATATGATAAGTATCAAATACTATATTTGATAGTTAGATAAATAATAGGAATTTATTTATCTATTCAAATTAGGAAGTATTTGATTTCTATTACGACTCTAATTGACAAATGGTCAAATTAGGAAGTTTTTGTTTTTGTCACAATTTAATTATATTCTATAATTGGTTATTGAATAAATACACTATTTGAGTTGGATTAGGAGTCTTGGTGTAGAAAAGAATTCTTCTTTGAAAAGGATTCTTCTTTGAAAAGGATTCTTGGTCACCAAGTAAATCCTCATAAGGAAAGGATTCTTGCCCACCAAGTAAATCCTTTTTAGGAGAGGATTTGGTCTCCTAAATTAAAAGGATGAAGAATTCGGCCACTATATATATGATAGTGTAGAATTCGGCCAACCTAATGTTTAGAGAGAAAAATTATGGCCATCTCCTTTTCTTTTAGAGAAATTTCGGCCATCTCTTTTTGAGTGTAGAGAATCCGGATCTTACTCTAGATAAATTCTTTCAACTCTATAGATTGGTGTGTGAAAATTCGGCAAAGAGCAAAAGGAAGAGAAAACGTTTTGTATTTGATAGTGCACTATTAGTCTTTACATTACATGGTTTTTTTGTATAACATCGAATCTAGGTTCACGCGAGTTTCAATCAAATTGATTGATAATTCACAAGTGACCTAACGTTCTTTGATTTTATTCTTGGAGGATTATTGTGACTAACAAAGAAAGAGATTTTGTTTGTTTCCATCCTCAGGTATGTAATTAAAATAAAAGGCAGTCCACATTCCTAGGTGATTCACGTTCGTGATTGGATTGGAAGATCTTGCGGATTAAAATCGACGCTTGTTCAATTGTCACGATAAAAAGGTACGACACATTTAATATGCGTTAATTAATCTAGGGTTAAGTTTATTTTTTTATTAAAGGGAAAATTTTAAAATATATCAAACCCTAATTTTATGCTTCCGCCGCTTTTTGAACCGATTTTTCCCTACAATTCCCACGTCCAAAAGGTTGTGGACTTCTTTCTTCACCACTTCTTCCATTACTGGGTTGAGCCTTCTTTGTGCTTTTCTTGATGGCCTGGCTCCCCCCTCCATGAAAATTTGATGCATGCAAATGGTGGGGCTTATTCCTTTGATGTCGATAGTTGTCCACCCAATAGCCGTGATATGTTCTATCAAGACTCGAAAGACTTTGTCTTCTTCCGTTTTTCTCAAATCTGATGCATTAATCACCGGTAATATCTCTTCCTTTCCTAAGTATGCATAGCATAAATTTTCGAGAAGAGGTTTCAATTCTAGCTTTGGTGCTTGGACAATAAATGGAATAAACTCATTACTAGATAACGGAAGAGATGCAAAAGAGTTGAAGTACTTACCTTGGTGTTTCAAGGATGCACCTAATATGTTCATGGCCTAAAAAATTCTTGGGATGACGTCTTCATCAAATAGAATGGTGGATGCATCTTCCTCTATTTTTAACCCATTAATTAACACCCTATCCAAAAGAATTTTGCCTTGTGATGTTTAATTACCTCTTTGACCAATTCATCCATGATATCTATAGAAAAACAGACACCTACATTGTTAGGAAACTCAAAAGCATCAAAAACATTTAATTTTACTGTCTCCTAATTCATTGAATTTGTATGTTTGCCTTCATAAACATTGATCACTGTCTTTGCCGTCCTCATGAATTGTCTTCCAAGTATCAAAGGAAGATCTCTTCCGGGAGTGGGAGCATCCTACATCTCGAGTACTAGAAAATCAACAGGAAAAATTAATTCATTGACATTGACTAGTACATCTTCTAGCACTCCTCATAGTTATTGAATGGATCGATCCGCAAGTTGTATACTCTCAGAGGTCTCCTTGAGCTCACCTATATTCAAAGATTCAAACACACAAAAGGACATTAAATTAATAGAAGAACCTAAATCAAGTAAATCCCTTTCAAACCTTTGGGTTCAGATGATACATGAACTCATGAAGCTCCCCCGATCCTTGAGTTTTAGAGGTAGCTTGCGTAAGAGCACAGCAGAGACCTCTTTATTTAGAGTAACTATCTCCTTCTCCTTGAATATTCTCTTATTTATGCACAATTCCTTAAGAAACTTTGTATACCTTGGAATTTGTTGATTAGCATCCAACAGAGGAATGTTGATTTGTACTTTTCAAAAGGCATCAAGGATGTCTTTCATGCTTTGCTCTCTCTTTCCCTTTACAAGTCTCCCCAGATATGGTACTTGTGCTAAGATTTCAGCACTTGGTTCCTAAACAACCGTACCATTCTTCTTTTGTTGTCGATTCTTTTGAGGGACTTCTTCTTCCTTTTATTTGGCTTAGTGAGGTCACTATTTGTCATATTTGGTTCTCTAAGTTCTTGATAGATTGTCTTGTTTCGTACACAAAATATTCAAATAGTTCTTCATGAGATTTATCTTGTCTTGAAGGTTGTTGAGATGCGGGTTGTTGAGGCACGAATTGTTATGGCATTTGTGGTTATTGATATTGATGCCATCCTTGATTTTAAGTGTTGGAGAATAAGTCGCTCCTTTATTGCTTGTAGTTTTCTTATGTCATCTTCTCCATATAACCGTCTAAAATTGGGCATGATTTTGATGAATGCCCAAGAATTTTACAAACCGCGCGCGCTTGAGTTCTTGGAATTAATTGTTTTACCAAATTAGTCAAGTTAGCAATTTGGGACCCATAATCATTCGTAGTTACCTCATATGCTTCGCCTTCCTTTGGATCAACGCTTTGGTAGTTGAATTGTTGAGAAGTGTTATAAATAATCTCAAATATCCTCTCTGCTTTCAAAGCACTCTTGTTCATCAAACCTCAACCACTTGTTCCATCCACCATTATTCTCTCAAAGTCAAATAATCCTTCATAACACTCAATGGTGTGGACAAGAATTGAGAAGTCGCTAAAAGCGTTCCCAATATTCATGGAATGGCTTATTGTCGAGTTGTTGCACTCCTATAATTTCCTTTCGAATTTTGTTTTTTTCGTTGAACTGGAAAAAAATTACATGAAATTTTGATTCAAGCTCAACCCTTGTGCCAATCGATGCACTCAGAAGTGAGTACAACCACTCCTTGGCTTTTTCTTTAAGTGAGAACAGAAACAGACTCAACCAAATCTCTTCGTCGCTAACACCTCTATTCAAAATTGTAGCACAAACCGTGAAGAAATATTTGATATGGATGTTAGGATCTTCTCCTAGTTTCCAATAAAATTACGACAAAAGATGAATTTTACCACTATTGATCTCGAAATTGACACTATTGTTTCACAAAAAAATGATGCATGAAAGCTGGTCCAATGCTCTAGAGATCGTAAAGTCTTTGAGAGGCCTCGTGAGGTTGTTTAAAGTGACTTGGATCATCACAGGATCTTGATGAGTCATGTTAAACCTAAAAATTAAAAAAAATTAATGATAGTATAAAAAAAAATAAAAAAAAGAAACAAAAATTAAAGACCTAAAAAAATTATAAACCTAAAAAAATAAAACAAAAAAGAAAAAATAAAGAAAATAAACTCAAAATAAAAGTAAGCAATTTAATTCCCTGGTATTAGCGCCAAAAACTTGTTGGTTGCAAAATAGGCAAACAAAAACAATAAAAATCTTGCAAGTGCACAAACCCTAAATGATAGCACGACAGAAAAGCAAGGGTCATTCCCACAGAAAATTAATTACCTACTAAAATAATGAGTTTAAATCTTTGACACTCTATGACTCTAATCTGACTAAAAAAATAAAATAAAAAATACTCTAACTCACACACACAAATGGAGGTTTTGAATAGATTATTTAAACTAAAGAAAATTAAATAATAAAAACGAGCAGAAAAATAACCAAGGAAACACTAGTTAGGACCTTCTATCCACCACTAACCAATCATCAAATCTATATATAATAATGAAGCTAACAAATAATCAAACATGATGAAGACATTTATGGCAAGGTGATGGTGTCTCACTCAAGCCGTATGATTCTCTCTTAGCTGGCATGTAAGTGGCATGGTGTCTACATAAATACTTATATTCCAAATTATAACCTAGCATGGTGTCTACTTAGATTTAATAATTGGAATTCATTAAGAATAAAGAGAAAATAAATATCACATGAACCCTAAAACATGGTATCTCTCATAGGTAATTTGTGAATCAATTTCTCTTAATTGGGTCTTATTCCAGTTAATTATTGCAACCAAGGATAGATTTGTATGGTGCCAGACCTGTATCCTTGAAACTTAGATCAGAAAATCATGCTCCTAATATGGCCAATCAAATAAGCAAAAATAATAGGAATACAATTATTGTGAAGAAATTGAATTCATCATGTAAGAAAAATAATAAATACTTCATTGAAAAAAAACTTGTCTATGAAATTGCAATCATGTCTAGGGCTTCAAATTAGCCTAAACTAATAAGAAAATTATCTAGAAATAAAAACTAGAAAAATAAATAAAAACATATGATCTAAAGAAAGGTAGAAGAAAAGAATATTGATAGAGTATTCAATCTTCAATCTTCAACCTTCAACCTTCAACTCTCTACCCATTCCCTCTTGTAAAAAAACTCTTGGTATTTATAAGTGACTTCTTCTTGTATATTCCTAATTTGCTTTGTAGTAGGAAGCACACCAAGTATGAAAGTAGGATTGAATAAGGAATGAGAATTCTTTCCTAAATTGGATTTCCTTTTGGGATGATTGACTTCTAATTTGAGTTTAGAAATTTTCCCAAACATGTCTTGATCTTCAAAAGTCATTAGGATTTGATTTGGGAAGTTTGGGGACAATTCTTGACCAATTCAAAGTGGAAATTTGTTAGAATATGTAAGTAGTGTGGTCCAGGTGACTCTATAGGTCACCCACGGTCCACACTGCATCACACTTCTACTGTTTACCGCTGCCTAGGTCGCTACGCAGGCGAGGTATACAAACCGTTATCTAGCTCGCAGTAGACTTATCCAACTTTGACCTTTGGTTACTAAAACGGCCATAACTTCCTCTAGAGAACTTTGATTGATGAACCACAAAGTTTATTGAAAACTAAACTTCTGTGGCATTCAAAAAACATGTGGATTTTAACCTGGTTCAATCTGAAGAGGGATATAATGTATTTGCAAGTTAGATGTGATGTAGAGGTATTTCTCCAAACTTTACCAAAAATCACCTTTTTTTCTTCAAACTCACTTCAAGAGCTATCTTGTATACAAATTCAACAAACAAGTTAAAACGTTCACTTATACTCAAGATCATAACATAAAACATAGGAATTAAGGGTCTCAAATATTAAAATATTCATAGACATAACAGTAGGAGTGCGGCAAAGACAACTGTGCAGCAACCAGGCAGTGTGCCAAGGTTGGCAGTGCACATAGCAGCCAGACTGTGCGTCTGGGCTACTGGTAGTGTGAGTTCACTAGTTACGGACAGGCTACATGCTAGGTAGCCTTGTGTTGTCTTCATGCTCGACTGGTTGCTCATACGTGACTGGCTAATTGCCCGTGCTTGCCGTTACATGATTGTCTCGTGTGCAGTTATGGGTAGGCCATGCGTGCAACTGACGATCATGCACGAAAGCATTATGGTTTAAAATTTGTAACGCTAGGGCTTCTGGCTTCCGAATTCAAAAAGGATTTTGGGCTGGATTTTTTTTAAAAATTAAATTTATATGCCTTAGGCCTCCAATAGGTGTTAGAGTAATACTTGGGCTTTAGGTTTGACTCATGAGATGGGTCATGATATTAAAAAATAATCTATTTAATCAATTTGGACTTGGTTAAAAGTCCAGAATAAGAAGAACCCAAAAGAACTTGAAGAATATTGGAATTACTTGAAGACCAAGGAATGGCTTGGTTAACTTTTGTAATTAGACATTTTGTTTTTAGGTTATATAACCCATTGTACTCGGTCAACTCATGTATGCTTTTTATTATGAGATGATTAAAGCATTGCTATGCATATACATGTCATTTAGAATAGGTGTGCCAACACATATGATTATATATTTTTGGATATATCATACATGCATAATAGCCATTGATAATTCTGTGTTTTTATATTTTTTTAAATTGATTAAAAATTAATGTAGTTCACATAATTGGCTATTAAATAATGAGATTAGTTTTTTAGAGTAAAAACTTGGTAATTCTCATTAATAACTAGTCTATTAATTAATTTTTTTAATTTGTTAGATTAGTTTGTTTCGTCACTAAATATTATGTTTAATTAGATTAAAGCCCTAATATAATTGGACCTAAAAATGTGATTAGTTTTAACAGTTAAAACTTGGTTAATCACATTAAAAAATTCTAGTCTTAGTACTTTTTTTTTATATATATTAGAATTTGAATAATGAGCTAGATGTACAATTAGTTAATAATCGGATTAGTTCATTTGGAAAAAATTCTAATAATTTGTTATGCCCTAGACATTTTGATTGAAATTAACCGCTTAATCTTAGTAATATCTAGGTGCATTAATATTTGAAAACCCTAACTATAAAATAGTGAGTGGGAGAGGGATATATGACATTATATCCCACAGTCTCTACATTAGTTCAACAATGTGAGGTTAAAGTGAGTTCTCGAGACAACTTTATTTTCGTCCTCCCTTAGGAGGGTTTCTAACAGGGTCAATACCAAGGTTGACTACCTTACAGATAGGGTTTCTAACTGTAATTTGGCATTGACCGGCCCTAATGCGGCAATTCTCAAGTTAAGCTTAAGAGATCTAAAACGGTGGGCTACACTCACAAGATTTTAATTAAATTTTTTAATTATAAACCTTACTGAAATAAACGATGGATGAATGATAATGGAATAAGATTTCTTTTGATATATCATTTGATTGAGAATGTTTCGATCCAACATGCAAGAAATTGACCGACCCTAAAGCAGCACTTGCTTATGGTATGTTGGATTGTCGTGGTGTAGAAATAGTTTTTTACGATTTTTCTTGTTCATTAAATATGTTCATGCATCATATTTAATTTTATGCCAAACACTTACGCGTGAATTAAATGTATGATTGAATGAATTTTTTATTTATGTTTTTTCCAGCAATGTCTTCTGCACTATTACAATTCCTTGCTAATGACAAATTAACCGGAGAAAACTATAATAAGTGGAAAAATAATATCAATGCAATCTTGGTAAAAAAGACCAAAATTTTGTTCTTACGGAGGAGTGCCCTCCATAACTTGTTGCCAACGCCATGCGAATTATTCGTGAGGCACACTATAAATGGGTCTTATCTGATGAGAAGGCCAGAACTTATATGTTAGCTAGTATGACAGAAGTGCTTGTTACAAATCATAAAGCAATGGCTAAAACACTGAAAATCATGGAGTCATTGTAGGCTATGTTCAGGCAGTCCTCTAAGCAAAAGCAGCACGAATCTGTTTGTTACATAATTGCTTGCTAGGATGAAATAGGGTGCATCTATTAGGGAACATGTCTTGAGCATAATGTCCAATTTCAACGCGGTACAGGTCAATGGCAGAGCCACTAATTAACCTAGCCAGGTGAGCATCATACTAATGACTCTTCCAAATAGCTTCGATCAATTTTAAAAGAAACTATGGGATGAACAAGTTTAGATTCAGTCTGACTCAGTTGCTTAATGAGATAACTACCTTGGAGCCCATGACTATGGACAACAAAGATAAGATCGTTGAAGAAAATGTTGTTGAACCATCTTCCTCTAGATCTAAGAAGAGGAATATGCCTGTTGGCAAGTCTTAGAGTGAGCCCAAACCCAAGTTGAAGAAGGGCACCTCTACCAATAAGGATAGAGGCAAAGGAATTTGTTTCCATTGTGACAAGATCCACGAATAGAAGAGGAATTGTCCTCAATATCTAGAAGAGGTTGCCAAAAAGAAAAAGGAAAAATGTAAATGTGATTTACTTGTAATTGAATGATGTTTAGTGGGTGATGGTTCTTCACCTTGGATAGTTGATACATAGAACACTAACCATGTTTGTTCTTCCTTGCAGTGGACTGATTCCTGGATAGAGCTTGAGATGGAGCCTTCTATATGAATGTTGGGTCAAGGGATGTCGAGTCAACAAGAGCAGTGGGAGTAGTTAGACTCTAGTTTGAAAATTGTTTTCTTATTTTAAATTTTGTGTTATTTCATTCTTGGATACATAAGGAATTCGATTTGTATCCAAATTTTTAGAGCATTTATATTCTATCTCTTTTATTAATAAGTCAGTTATAATTTCTCAAAATGGTTTAAATATTTGTTCAGGTTTGAATGAAAACAACTTGCATGTTTAAAGACCATTAATTCATACATCACTGCTCAATACTGAATTGTCTAAAGTTCAAAAACCTAAGACAAAACGATAGAAAATTTCTCCAGATAATGAAACTTTGCTATGGCATCTAACACTTTGCCGTATTAACCTTAACAGGATAGATAGACTAGTTAAAAGGAATTTAAATCAATTAAAGGTTGGCACATAGCCTGTCTAGGAACCCTGTTTAAAAGATAAATTGACCAAGAGACCTTTTACTGGAAAAGGGCTTAGAGCTACAGAACCACTAGAGCTTATACATTCTAACGTCTGCGGACCAATGAATGTTAAAGCAATGGGTGGTTATGAGTGTTTTGTTACATTTATGGATGACTACTCTAGTTAGGGATATGTCTACCTAATGCAATGGAAGTCGAAAACTTTTGAAAAGTTTAAAGAATTCTGAGCTGAAGTAGAGAACCAATTAGGCAAGGCTATCAAGGCTCTACGATCGGATCGTAGAGGTGAGTACCTTGACCAAGAGTTTGAAGACTACTTGGTTGAACATGAGATCATATCCCAACTCACAGCTTCTGGAATAGTAAAACATAAAGGCGATGTGCATAGGAGAAATAGAACCATGATAGAAATTGTGATAGCTATGATTAGTTTCTTATCATTACCAAATTCATTTTATGGATATGCACTACAAACGGCGGCCTACGTTTTGATTGTAGTATCATCCAAATATATTCCTAAGACTATCTTACAATTGTCTAGTTTACAAGATTTCCAAATATGGGGGTGTCTAGTACATGTACTGAACAATAGAACTAGAAAGCTGGACCCTAAGTTTATGGTTTGCTTGTTTGTAGGTTTATCCAAGGAGACTAGAGTTGGATACTTCTATAGTCCTAAGGAGAACCAAGTATTTGCATCGACAAATGCAATGTTTCTTAAGGATAACTATACTAGTGATCATAAACCTAGAAACAAGATTGTGTTAAAAGTACAACCAGTACTCAATCAATAAAAGTTATTCTTCCACTTATGTCTGAGAGTCGGACGGTTCCTAGTCAGACCACAATACCAGCCAAGCATAGTGGAAGGGTTATATGATAACTTGATCGTTATTTAGGTATGGGGGAGCCACATGTTATCATCTTCGATGATAGTGTGGATGATCCATTGTTATTTAAACATGCAATGGAAAATCTTGAGTTGGAGTTCAAGTTCTTCAAGTAAGTCTGGGAATTTGTAGACTTACTAGATAGGATTAAACCCATAGGTTGTAAGTGTATCTACAAAAGAAAGAGATGAGTATATGGGAAGGTAGAGACCTTTGAATCAAGGCTAGCAGCAAAGGGTCACACCTAAAAGAAGGGGGTCAATTATGAAGAGACCTTCTCGCTAGTAGCTATGCTTAAGTCTATTCAGATTCACTTATCCATTACCGCCTATTCGATTATGAAATTTGGCAAATGGACATTAAGACTTCATTTTTTAATGTCAATCTTGATGAAAGCATCTAATGATGTAACCAGGGGGATTCGTGTTGCAGGATCAAGAGTAAAAGGTTTGCAAGCTATAAAGGTCCATTTATGGACTAAAATCAGCATCTTGATCTTGGAACATTAGGTTTGATAATGCTATCCACACTATGGCTTTAAGAAAAACGTCGATGAGCCTTACATTTACAAGCAGTTCGTTGACCAAGAAAATAGTTTTCTTAATCTTATACATATATAATATCCTACTCATTGGGAATGACATTGGGGTATTGTCGAAAGTAAAAGGGCTCATTGGCTAGCCAATTCCAAATGAAAGATTTGGGAAAGGCAAGCTATGTTTTAGAGATCCAATTAATTAGGGATCGTAAGAATAAACTCTTAGCATTGTCTAAGGCATCGTATATCTACAAGGTACGTGTTTATTTTTCGGTGTAGAACTCTAAGAAAGGTAACTTACCTTTTAGGCATGGAGATTACTTGTCTAATGAAAAGTGTTCTAAGACACCTCAAGAAGTTAAGCATATGAGACATGTTCCCTATGAGTCTGTAGTAGGCAATCTTATATATGTTTTGCATGAGACCTGACTTCTGGTTCACAATGGAAGTAGCTATTAGGTTTTAGTCCAACCCAGGATTGGACAATTGGCTTGCAATAAAAACCATTCTTAAGTATCTTCGGAGATCAAGAAATTTATGCCAGTATATTCAGGGTAGGATTTGATCCTGTTAGGATATACAGACATTGATTTTAAATTAGACTGGATTCTAGAATATCCATGTCTGAATCAGCTTTTTCCCTTTATGGTGGAGCCATAGTATGGAGGAGTGTTAAGTAGTCATATACTGCTGACTCCACTGTGGAAGCCGAATATGCAACAACTTGTGAAGCAGCTAAAAAGGCTGTTTGGCTCCGTAAGTTCTTGACTGATATGGAAGTTGTTCTAGATCTTGATAAGCCCATCACACTTTATTGTGATAACAGTGGTTTTATGGCTAATTCTAAAGAACCATGAAGCCACAAGTGAGGGAAGCATATGGAGAGGAAATATCGTCTCATTAGAGAGATAGTGTAGAGAGGCGATGTGACCATGACCAATATAGCATCGTTGGACAATCTTGTCGATCCATTTACGAATACCTTAACGGTTAAAGTGTTTAAAGGTCACCTAGAGCGCCTATGGCTACAAGATATGTCTCACTTGCTTTAGTGCAAGTGGGAGATTGTTGGGGTTTATACCCTAAAGCTTGTAATTTGTAAATGTGAATGAAACATTTATAAATGAAGAAGTTTATTCAATTTATATACTTGTCTCATACATTTATATCATGTGTACTCAATATCCAAGATTGCCAGATGTAATCTCTAACTGAGTATATGAGTGTCATATATAGAGGTATTCTGTTTTAGATGAGCAATCTAAAGAGTCTGTAGATAGCAGGTAGAACTGGCTACTTTATATATGGTTAATCTACAGTTACGGTCCACTCTGTAATGTACGGTGGTTTTAACCTAAAATATTCATACGGTGATATGAAAATGGTGGCACCTTATATTATGTGATCATATAGAAATGAATCTCTCACCAAGATTCATTACAAGATGAGATTCATATATATCGACAAATGATTGCAATATATGGGTGATCTCAATCCTGAGTGTCTTATTGACTCCTTTAGATTAGTTCATGGTTTTTGATATACCGTATGTGAGATCGAAGTTACATTCCCGGTCAATAAATTCATATGTTGGAATCACGGATTGGCTTTTGGTTGGGAAGGTCTATGCACAATAGTGGAACCCACTCCTTCTAGCGAGAAGTAGATGGTAGTATCCTTAAGGGTTGGTTCAGAGCTTGAACAATATGATAGCTCTCCTTATTTCGTAAAGGAAGTTAGGATTTATTGTTCATTAGAGAAGTAATCTACTTAATTGAAAGTTATAATTAGATGGGTATAATGGACTTTATGACCTAGTTCTAATTATGAACTACTTGTGGAGGATTATACCATATATAATAGCTATATTGATAGACAATAATAATTTCGGTTTGTGTAATACATCTAGAATTGCGAGTGTGCAACCTCGGGTTTTTATTAGAATAATTCCGAGGTTAATAATCGTGAAATGTTAATTAATGGTAACAAAGGTCACAGTTAAATAGTTGGATTGTCTAATTAATTGTGTTACGAAAGTGATACGTATTTATTCTTGGATTAATTGAATAATGAGATTATTTATTCAATACATTAATTATTTAATTAATTATATAATTAGATTATTTAATTATTGAATTAATAATAATAAACTATGAATTAATTATTAATTGGAGGTTGCAGGTTCAAATCATGACTGAGACAAGGATTAAAATAATTATATTATTTTATTCTTTACTTAGTCTAGTATTTAAGTTTAAGTCATCTAGGGTTATGTGGGAGTTAATTTCCTATTTTACCTGGGGCACTTAAATACTAATATCCTTTCATATATTTATTGTATGGAAACATATTTGGAAAAGTATTTGTATCTAGTTTTAAATATATATATATATATATATATATATTTACATAACAAGGATACAAGTGAGACAAATTGTGATTCTTTGAACAAAAAATACAAAAAGTAAAACCCTATAAAGTCTTGGAAGATTTCGGCCAAAGAAAAAAAAAATTATTCTTACTCATGGTGCCCGAATTTGTCAATAAAAAAAAGGATTTCTTTTCTTCAAGCCTTGCATCCTTCTCTCAGTTCCTGGAAGATCGTGACATGCCTTCACACAATTACCGAATCACGGGACATAGCGAGGAAGACTTGGTGGTTCGTAAACGGAATAAAGCTTAAAGAAACAAGGGAGTTAGCATCAAAGGTATGATCTAAATCAATCTTTATATATTCTTATATGTTGTATACGGTTTATAAGTTGCATAAAAATTTTAAAACCCAGTTTCCGCTATGCAACGTAAATCCAAGTTCCTATAGTAATATCATATGGCAAATGATTTGCGTAATGAGAAAAGTGAATACGATTGAACAATGATGACACTCAAATGTGCTTTTTAAAGGCTCGATATATCTCGTAACCCTAGACACGATAGGTGATCTTAAAACACTTTAGCAATCAAGATCCTCGTAAATGGATCAACATGATTTTCCAGCGATGCTATCTTGTTCATGGTCATATACCCACTCTGTAATATCTCTCTAATGAGATTATATTTCTTATCCACAACCTTCACTCTTTTATGGCTTCTTGGTTCTTTGGAATTAGTCAAAGCACCACTATTATCATAATAAATCATGATGGGCCTATCCTGATCTGGAAAAACTTCCAGATCTGTTAAGAACTTATAGAGCTAGATTGCCTCATTAAATGGTTCACAAGCTACTACATAATCCGCTTCCATGGTAGGGACAGCAATACATGATTGCTTGACATTCCTCCATACTATGGCTACACCACAAAGGGTGAAAACTAATCCAGAAGTTAATTTTCTAGAATCCATGTCTGACTGAATATCAGAATCAGTATATCCTAACAGGATCAAATCCAACCAAGAATATACTAGTAAATAGTTTCTCATTCTCCGAAGATACTTGAGAATGGCCTTTACAGCAACCCAATGATCTATTCCTAGGTTGAATTGAAACCTACTATTTACTCCCACTGTGAAGTAGATGTTGTTAGGATTATACTCAATAGCAGGAGTGTAATAATTTATTTGACAATTTTTTCATATTAATAAGTGATTTCTAGTTTAACAAATCTTATAGCATTTATAGTTTAATTGTTATAACTGTTAAAAGTGAATAATCATAAGGTCAAAAGATTATGAGAAAAGATGAATTGTTCGTATATCTGGATATGTATGAGGTAGACACAATTCTTTAGTTAGTCTTGAACAATATGCAAAACTTAAGATAAAGCTTGGGCGCCTTTACCTTGTTAAGGTTGTAGATTCTTTTGCTAGCATTTGAGTTGGATAAAATGTGTTATGATGAGACTAAAATCATCAAAGTGTGGTGTCTTTGGGCAAAAGAATCCAGTGCACCAGGTGCATTGAATAGGATCACAGTGAAATACTTTATCTAGAGCCGTCAATAGATAAAAGTTTCACTTGAGGACAATCGGAGAGTCTATTCCAATCCTGTATGGATACAAGTGCATATGGATACAAGTAATCATAGTAGCTCTCAATGAGTACGATTATATAGCATAGTCTACCCTGGATAGTTTAGTGGTATACATTTGTTAATCGAAAAAGGATTTCATTTTTAGATATGGACATTGTGGCTCGGTTAAATAAATGTGAGTAGAATATCATCATATAGATATTTTGAGGTATTGGATAATAAATCTTAACATTAAGTTTTCATTAGTGTCAATTGAAACATGGTTTCTGGATAAGTCAAAATATCCAAGTTTAAAATGTGGTCATCTGAGTAATTATGGTAACTAGGAGAGCTATAGGCGGTCTATGAGCTCTTGGCGATTAATGGTATTCTTCACGAGGATACACTATCTCCAATAAGGTTGTATAGGGTAAGAATGAGGAACATTTTCTTATTCTATCATTATTTAAAAGTTCAATTTAAGTTCTTTAGTGTAATGAACTAAAAATAATAGATCGAACTTAGGTGAATCATTTGTTGATTGTGATTAGAGTATGTTTTTTGAGCTTGAATTCTCGGTCCATCTAGATTTTTTTTTATTTTGGAATCCAAAAGTTTTAGAGATTTGAAGTCATGTGTGATCAAGTCTCGCGGTTAGCATTCCGTTAATACTTTACGAATATAATTTGCACATTTTAATTAAATGGGTTGTTTAAAGTATGATAATTTATTAATTTAAGGTATGTGTACTTGTTTCTTTTTTAGTAAGAATGGGTCTAGTTCACATGTGGAGTTTTTTTATTAAAGTCCAATGGATTTAAAAAAAAATAGAAAAACAATATATTGTCCATACATAAAACGCTTGGGTGGCAAGGGCTAATATAATAGCCTAATACATTGTTTTTTATTTTATTACTTAATTAAATGGAAATTAATTAATTATTTATTTAATTAAAAGTCAAAATCTTTTTCTTTGGAGGAGAAGGTCTCCTTGTGTCACACTATTGTGGTTAGTATGATAAGTATCAAAGAATTTATTTGATAAGTAAATAATTAAAAGAAATTTATTTATCTAGTCAAATTAGGAAGTTTTTGATATCAATCAAAACTCTAATTGATAGTTGGTGAAATTAGGAAGCTTTTATAAAGTAACAATCTAATTGGCATTCAATAACTAGTTAATGGATAATACACTAATGAGTTGGAATAGAGTGGAATTTTGAAAGTTGATAGGAGTTGTGGTGGAAAACAAATCCTCCTTGTGCGAGGATTAAGCCAGCTATATATATATATATATATATTGAGAATTCGGCCAAGCCCTAAGTTTTTGGTGTGAAGTATTTTTTTATTTTGCTTTCCTTAATAAAAAAAACCTCATCCAACTCATTGTGTGAAGAATTCGGCCAAGCCTGGAGAAAAAAAGGAACATTTTTGTTTTCGATAGTGCACTAGTATCCTTTACATTAAAACGGTTTTGTGTACAACATCGAATCGGGTTCACACAAGTTTCGATCAATAGATTTAGAATTCATAGGTGACCAAACATTCTTCATTTTCTCTAGGAGGTTTGTTGTGGCTAACAAAAGAAAAAGGTTTTTGTTTTTCTACCCTCAAGTACACTATTCAAAGAAAGGGAGCCCACACTCCTAGGTTATTCACGTTCTTTATTGGATTGGAAGATCTTGCGGATTTAAATCGGTGCAACATCAATCGTCATATGAAAATGGTATGATACTTTTTATTTATATGTTAATTAATCAAGGGTTAAGGTCCATTCCTTTAAAGGATTTTTTTTTTAAATATACCAATTAATATTTTCGCTTTCGCCACGTGTTTTCTCATACAATTTGTTTCAGAGCCTGGTTGTGCCCTTGATTAATTGATGCATATATAAATGGATCTATTTATTTTTAGTGTAAATATGCACATTTTAGAAAGAGATGGCACTCTAGGTACTTTCATATATAATTACATTGGAATGTATGGATATATATATATATATATATATATATATATAATGTGATTTGTTATTGCTCGAATTTGGTCCTTAAATTTTAGTGTATTTTTGTTTTGGGATTGTAACAAGAAGGGTGGCCTATCATCGCCATAATTTCCTTTTTAGTAGTTGCTAAGTTTTTTATTTTTTACTTTATTGTTGTAATAAAAAACAAAAAAATATGTTGTAATATATTAAAGTTTTGAAGACTTAAAGAGTTGAAGAATTGAAAGTAGAAAAAGTAGCAACGATGTAACCCAAGGCAGCCCATGTACACTTAGACAACAAGCGCGCACGTGACCAAGCATGTAGTTGCACTTGTTATGGTGCAACAACACATGCCTTTGCAAGGAATGGACGCATACGCATGCCCTAAGTGTGATGCGCACAGGGCAACCTTGCAAGGCCTCAGTCGCACATGTGCCAAGACACGAGCCATTTCGACGGACGACCACTTGTTGACTTGTTCACCAAGTTAAAATTAGGGTTTTGGTAATTCAAAATAAATGTAATTTACTTGTATTTCTAGGATGGACCAAAATTCTGGCTATCTATTTTTCCATAAATATTACATTGTTTGTCACTGTTTGATAACATGTCATATAGAATATGAGTGCCACTTATATATCTCTTTTGGTATGAACATGCATTGTATGGTTTAGGTATCTAAATTGGCTTCTGGATAACTTGTTAAATCAATCTATGGAATTCAGTCACATGCCTTAAACAATTGGGTGGGAGAAGGTGTTTTGGAACACATATGGCCTTCAATTTTAGTTGAGCTTTATGTTTCATGTGATAACCCCCCAAGGGGTGTCCGTGAATGGAATTCAGCAAAAATGCTTCCATACAATGATAGACTAGACAGTAGACTCAAACAATATCTACTCTAAAAGAAGGGATTTTCGTAAGAGAATATATTAATGGTCGATAACTTGGTAACACAATGAATGTGGATTTATTGATATCCTCCATAGAGTTCTTGTTAATAAAATAGCGAGGGTTAATTGAAAATGATGGTTGTTATATTAACAATTAGATAAGACCCAATCCAACTAGTAGATGGTGTGAACTCTCAAAGGAGGCGTGACATTTATGGGTGTTGGATCACCATTGAATTTTACAAATAAATTATTTTATTTAATTCAAGATAAATATTCAAAAAATCTTTATCATGGTTGTTTACTTTTTTATAATTTTTTTTATTATGAAATCATGAACCCATCCCTAATCAACATATTAAAAGATAATACTTTGACTGGTGATACTTATGTCACATGGAAAAGGAAAATAGGGTTGTTGTTGCAAGTTAAAAAGCAAAATTTTGTTCCGTCTACCCCTACACCACCTACTCCTACTAATGAATCTACTAAGGTGTAAAGATATGAGTAAGAATAGTGGAAGACCTCATATTAGATGGCCAAATGTTTAATTATGGCCACCATCTCCGACGTGTTGTAGCAGTAACATGGAGGAATGGGGACTACTGTTGATGTAATGATGTCTCTGAAGGAGATGTTTGCTATAAAGTCCAAGACGACTAAAAGAGTGGCAGTGAATGCTTTCATGAATCTTGGGTTGAATCTTGGACAGGCTGTAAAAGATCTCACGATGAAAGTCATAGCACATCTCAACATTGCTAGACTCAATGATGCTAAGATAGATGGTGAGACAAAAATTGACATGATTGTCAACTCTTTGTCTGATTCCTTTGATCAGTTCATGTTAGACTACACCTTGAACAATAAGGAATATACCTTGCAGGGCCTGATGTAAGATGTTTAAAGCACCGAGAAGATCCTTGCGAAAGACAAAGGTCAAGAGATTCGTACGATTGGTAAAGTTGCTACTGTTTAGACACGTAAGAAGCCTAAGAAACAATAGAAGAAAAGAAACTTGGGCATATAAAGATGGAGACCAATAAAATAACCAATATCAAAGGGAAGTGTTTCCTTTGTAGTGAAAAGGGACATTGGAAAAGAAATTGCCAAAAGTCTCATAATAAGAAGGAAGAAGGGGTTTTAGGAAAGGAAAATATTGAATAAGAGTGAATTCAACTTGCATTTAGGCAACAGAGAGTTGGTGTCTGCCTGTGCAATGGAAGATATCAGAGTTAATCTAGATTCTTGTAGGCAATTAGATTGACGGACATTTATTACGTACGTCAATTCAAGAGGAACTTAATTTCAGTTTCTTGTTTAAAAAAATTTGGATATTCGGTTACTTTTAATATAGGTTTTATTATTATTAGGAATAACAAATTTATTTGCAAAGGTACAATGGAAAACAGTTTATTCCATTTGCATAGAAATATCTCTCACTTTTTAGACATGGAATCAAAGGAACCTAATCTTAATATAGGGAAATTATCAAAAGATGAAACTTACCTATGACATTTGAAGATGAAACTTACTTATGACATTTGCGCCTAGGTTAGATTCACCTTGATATGATCAAAAGATTGGCTACTGATGGACCTTTAAGTGACTTAAAGGTTGATGATCTACCAACTTGTGAATCTTGTTTGGAAGGTAAGATGACCAAAAGATTGTTCACGACCAAAGGTACAAGAGCCATTGAATGTTTATGATTAATACACACTGATGTATATAGTCTTAGGATCATTCAAGCTAGAGGTTGTTGGGGTTTATGGCCTAAAGATGTAATTTGTAAAAGGATTTATGAAATAAATAAAAGAAAAGTTTAATTCATTATTGTTGTGTTGTTTATTTTACAACTTGTGAATATTAACATCCTAGATTGCCGGATGTAATCTCGAATTATGTATATGAGTGTCATATACGGATAGATAGAGTAAGAGACGTGCAATCTAAACAGTCCATAGATAGTAAATAAAGCTGTGTACTTTATTTATGGTTAATCTATAGATGCGGTACATTTCGTAATGTACGGTGATTCAATCATGAATCATTCATATAAAGATATGTGAATAGAGGCACTTTGTACGATGTGATCATATGGGACTAGGCCATGACCTATATGAATCTCTCACCAAGATCCGTTTATCGATGAGATTCATATAAATCAACTAATGATGTCTATATGTGGGTGATCTTAATCCTGAGTGTCTTATCGACTCCTTCAGGTTAAATCGTGGTCTTTGATATACCATGGGTGAGGTCGGATGTTCCTGATCAATATGCTTCATTTGTTGGGATTATGGTTTGGCTTGTGGTTGGGAAAGTTTGTACATAATAGTGGAATCAACTCCTTCTTGTGAGAAGTAGATGGTAGTTCCCTTAAGGGTTTATTAAGGTATTAGACAATATCAGCGCTCTCCTAATTCCGTGAGGAAAAACGATTTATTGTTCATTAGATAATCATTTAAAGTTGAAGAAGAAAACCAACGTCAGAAACAATTAAAAATCTTAAGGTCAGATCATGGTAGAGAATATCTATCTAGTAAGTTTCAACAATATCTTATTGATAATGGGATAATTTCTCAATTTCTCTGCGCTAGGTACACCTCAACAAAATAGGGTGGCAAAAAAGAGAAATAGTTCTCTTTTGGACATGGTTAGATCTATGTTCAGTTATTCAATGCTTTTTAATTCTTTTTAGAGGTATGCTTTACAAATTATTGTGTACATTCAAAATATTGTACCATCTAAGTCAGTTCCTCAAACACAACAAGAGTTGTGGACTTGGCAAAAGCCTAGTATACAACACTTAAGGATATTTGGATGTCTTGTACACGTGTTAAAAGGTAAGATAAAAAAAAGATAGAGTCCTATTCAGAAACATGCATATTTGTAGGGTATCCTAAAGGAACTAAAATATATTATTTCTATAGTGCTTTAGATATTAAAGTATTTGTTTTGATAAATGCTAAATTTGTGGAGAGGAACTATATAAATGATTTTGTGCCAAAAAGTAGAATTTTCCTGAATGAGTTTTCAGGTGATGCAATTCCACAAGAGGTTTCACAACCTGGCCCAATTGTAAATATCGCACCAACACAGGATCAACAACCCACCATTCCGTATCGAAGTGGAAGGGTTAATAGACAACCCGAAAGTTACATCGGTCTAGGAGAGTCAGTGGAGAATCTCCCAAATGACTATGATCCCTACACGTACATTGAAGTTATAAAGGTTGTTGATTGTCATCATTGGCAAAAGGTAATAGAATATTAAATTTAGTCTATTGGATGCAAGTGGGTACAGAAGAGGAAGAGAGGAATGGGTGGAAAGGTGGAAAGGTGGAAACCTTTAAAGCTAGATTTGTAGCTAGAGGATACACATAGACGGAATGTATCGATTATAAGGAAACCATCAATCCTGTGGCCATGCTTAAATCAATTAGGATACTATTATCCATTGTAGCGTCTCTAGACTTAGAGATTTGGAAAATGGACATCAAGACAGCTTTTCTTAATGGAAGTCTTGACAAAAACATCTATATGATGCAACTATAAGGATTCATTGAAAAAGGCCAATAGGAAAGGGTAAACAAGTTGTAAAGATCCATATATGGACTAAACCAAGTATCCATATCCTGAAAATTAGGTTTGATCAAGCTGTGAAAGGTTTGGAATTTATTCAAAACCTTGATGAACCCAGTGTATACTGAAGGATTAAAGGTGACAAGTTGGGTTTCCTAGTTCTTTAAGTTTATGATATACTACACAGCGGAAACGATGTAGATGTATTGACATCAGTAAACGAATGGTTAGCAAAACAATTTGATATGAAGGACATAGGAGAAGCAACTAATATTCTTGGTATCTAGAAAGATTGAATTATCCCAAGCTTCATACATAAATAAAATCTCATTTAAGTTCTCTATGTAAGATTCCAAGAAAGATATGTTACCAGTCAGACATAATCAAACTTTCTAAGGAATAAGCTCTAAAGAATGAGCATGAAGAGCAATTCATGAGTAGGGTTCCATATGCCTCGACAATTGGAAGTCTCATGTATGCAATGCTCTGCACTTGACTAGATATTCATTTTACTGTTGGCATAGTTAACAGGTTTCAATCAGAACCTGGTCTTAATCACTGGAAGACAATCAAGTATATTTTTAAGTATCTTAGAAGAATGAGATATCATATGCTTGTATACTCTGGAGGGGATTTAATTTTTATTGGGTATACAGATTCTGACTCTAGGAGATCTATATCAAGATTTGTGTGTAATCTTAGAGGAGGCACAGTAATATGGAGGAGTATCAAGCAATCTTGCATTGCTGATTCCACCATGAAAGCTTAGTATGTTACTGTATGCAAAACTGCTATAGAGGTTATTTGTCTCCACCAATTCTTGATTGACTTTAAAAAACAATTCTTAATGCGAATAAGCAGATCACTATCTACTGTCACAACAGTGAAGCAGTTGCTAATTTGAGAGAACCAAGAAGTCATAATAAAGGGAAACACATCGAAAGGATGTATCACCATTAAAGGGAAATTATGCATAGGGGTGACGTGACAACAGAAAATCTAGCAGATCCCTTTACAAAGGCTCTACAAAAGTAGAGTTTTGATAGGCATCTAGCAAACATAGAGATGAGAGATATGACATACTTGCTATAGAGCAAGTGGGAGATTGTTAGGATTATGAACATAGCAAGAGTGTAATAATGTATTTGACAATGTTTTCATATCAATAAAGGGATTTCTAGTATAACAATTCTTATAGCATTTATAGTTTAATTATTATAATTGCCAAAAGTAAATAATCATAAGGTCAAAAGACTATGAGAAAAGAAGAATTGTTTGTTCATTTGGATATATATGAAGTAGACACCATTCTTTAGTCAATCATGAACAATATTCACAACTTAAGTTAAAGGTTGGGAGCATTTACCTTTTTAAAGTTGTAGATTCTTTTGATAGCAATTGAGTGGGATCAAAAAATGTTATGATGAGTCTAAATCATTAAAGTGTGGTGTCTTTGGGAAAAAGAATCTAGTGCACTAGGTGGATTGAATAGGATCACAGTGAAATACTTTATCCAGAACCGTCAATGGAAAAAAGCTTTCACTTCAAAACAATCGGAGAGTCTATCTCAATCTTGAGATAATTGATAGACTTATGGTTACAAGTGTTATCATTTGAACTATCAATGAGTACGATTATATAGCATAGTCGACCCTCGATAGTTTGGTGGTATACATTTGTTAATCAATAGAGAACTTCATTTTTAGATATGGACGTCAAAGCTTCATTTATTAAATGTGAGTAGAATATAATCATTTGGATATTTTGAGGTATTTTTTATTAAATCATAACGTTAAGTTTTTAATAGTGTCTATTGAAACATAGCTTCGGGACAAAAGTATCCAAGTTCAAAACGTGGTCATAAGAGTAAATATGGTAACTAGGAGAGCTATAGGAGGTCTATGAGCTCCTGATGATTACTAGTCTTCTTCACAAGGATACACTATTTTCAATAAGGTTGCCTAGGGTATGAATGAGGAACATTAACTTATTCTATCTTTATTTAAAAGTTAAAATTTAGTTCTTTTTATGGAATGAACAAAAATTAGTAGATCGAACCTAAGTGAATCATTTGTTAATTGTGATTAGGTTATGTCTTTTGGAGCTTAAATTTACATAGTGTGCCAAGATCTTCAATCCACACGAACTTGCGTAGTTCTCTTGATATATTTTACTAGACCAATTTTTAGGTCGCTATATTCTACTGAACCCAAAAGTTTTGGGAAGGTGCTGTCATGTGTGATCAAGACACGCGGTAACTCTTCAAGTACCTGGTATGGGTGGTCAAGGATGTCAGAATCCTTGTGTGGCCTCAATGGGGTACGATTTGCATTCCATTAATACTGTTAACGGTCATTTTTGGATTAGGCTCATTTGATCACTCATTGAACAAGTGAATGTGAATAAATAATCAAACTCTGACTAGAAATAAATAAAAAGCAAACAAAGCACGAGAATTTACGTTGTAAAACCCCAAGGTGGGGAAACATCCACGGTTGCCGACAAGGACGATAAGAATTCACTAAATTGAGAATAATTACACACTCAATCTATCTTGCACTCTTGTAAGCTTAATTGGCATTTTCACCCCTCTATGGGTGTTTTTAGGGCCTATTTTTACATGCATAAAGCCGTAAATCTTTGTGTACAAGTAAAATACGTTCCTGTAATGGAACCAAATTCTATTTTGCTAGAATCATATCGTTTTCTTTCTTGTTTTATTCTGCTTGTATTTTAATTGCATTAGATCTCTTGCTTAATATACACTTTGATATCTATTAGGAAGCTTGTTTCCTTATCAAGATGTACTTCGAGCTATCTTGATCAAGTCGGATTCTTTCTCTGCATATTAGAGTTGTACCTTTATTAAAGTAGAGTGTTGTGCACATGTCACATAGCCGACCACCTATCAAACTTGACTAAATTTACATTCCCCAATAAGTGGTTTTACTCGTGCACAACCTTTCCCTCAACCATCTTGGCAATCCCGATCTGATTTTCTTACCTCGTCATTTACATAATCTTTGTCGGGGGTTTGATCGGTTTTCTTTGGTCAATTTAGGTTGATCTGGATGACTTTTGATAATGTGGCACCCCTGACCCTTGTCTTTTACTGACGTATCATATCATCCAAATTATGCTCATACAATACCACCTTAAACATACAAGACAGAATATCTCATTCCAAATGGGAGCTGTTCGGCGAAGTGTGTTTAATTTATTCTTTTTTCTTGTCCTGTAGCTCATTAATGCACGTTAAATGATTAACAGCTAAATGTTAACCTCACTTACATCTGTTTCGGCTGACGCAATCATTTGGCCATTTTTTTGAATTTCGAATGGCGTATGATTTTTAGGTTTCGTACATTTACTCCCTCTCAAGACTTCGTAACTTCTTCAACAACAAAACCCTAGTTTTTTCTTCTCCTCCAAATCTCAGGCTTTTTCTTCGTAAAATTTCTTTTCGTCAACGGTTCGTGTTCTGTCGCTCCCACTAATCTCTTAGGTATGGACCTTACTCTCCATTATCGATATTTCAAACTTCTTATGCATGCCATTGAGGCAGGCAATAAAGAAAAAATTGCTAGGCTTAAATCTATACTTTAGGGACACTTTTGCACATACACTCCTTCATTTCAACCTGTTGCTTTAAGTGCTGATTACTCTGAAAATACAATCACGATTAAATGATCAAGGCTAACCTAGAATGGGGGGGGGGGGGTGAATAGGTTAGACACCTTTTTCGACTCCCTTAGAAACAAACAAATGTTTGTCCTTCTAGATTGCTTGTATCACAATATATATATTAATTAAAGACAATGAATCAATATATAAACACAAGTAAAGTGTGATAGAAACAAGTAATTGTAACACATACACAATCTATATTATAGAAAGGAAGTCAACATATATAAAGAGTTCTATCCACAATACAAATATTAGAGAGATAGGGATAGAGAAAAGTTGACACAAGATATAACGTTGTAAACCTCCGAAGAGGAAACATCCACGGGCTAGCAGCCACCGGAAAACAAAATCCACTAGTAGATAAGACAATTACAATCTCTCAAGTGACCTCTTCACCTAGAAACTACCCTCCTATCCTACTCTAGAAGTTGCCGCCCTATGCTTAACAATACGTGGCTTCACACCTCATGTTAAGACTTCCTGGCTCACCTTATTCGGGTCCTCATGACCCAAGGCAAGACTTCTTGCTCAACTAAGTCCTCACGACTCTAGTCAAGACTTCTTTGCTCACCTATCCGAGTTCTCCCAACTCTAGGCAAGACTTCTTGGTCGACTATCCAAGGCTTCACACCTCTAGCCAAGACTTCCTAGCTCGACAATCCAAGGCTTCACACCTCTTGCCAAGACTTCTTGCTCAACACCATAGGTCTCACACCTATTGTCAAGACTTCCTTCTCACAAGCCATCTCGGTGATCATGAATGCAAAATGCAAACAAGCATGCAACATAGCATGCTATGATCAAAACATCCTATGGAAAATACTATACATGAGCATGAATGCACAAATCACATATAATCTAGTTTATCATGCATGTGTAATCAATCTAGATTATGTAAGATATGTTCAATATTAATCACAACCTAGATACATGCATAGATCTAAACTTAAATCACAAGATATGTTCAATAAATCAAAAGATCAAGTTTAATTCACACAAACCAGAAACATGCTAAAATCATATGACAAAGTCAATTAGATTTAAGCTAAAGTTCTAGAGCATATTCCTAATCATAGATTCATCAAAACACAAGAATACCTCAAAAGAACATAAGCACATCTATTATGTTAGAATTTCGGCCAAGAGAGCCTAATATATGTGACGAACTATTTTTCTCAAAATCAATCGATCAAAGATCATCAAATTGTCCTAGAATCAAAGCTAGAATAATACAATCCCAAACATGTGATACCGTAGGCAAAATCAAAACCTAACTCAACATGAATGATTTCAATTGAAACTCAATCTAGATTTTAAAGTGTTCAAAACACAAATAAAAACACTCACAATATACAAATATATGTAGAAGAAGAAAACCCAAGGCAATTTTCCAAGTTTAAAAAGAAAACTTTGAGAGAAAATCAATACCTTAGTTAATTTAGGTGAAGTCCCATTTCTGTATGATGAGACACCAAACACAGCAGTAAAATTAACTCAAACCTTCAGAAAAAATATATAGAATGAATAGATGAACACTCTCAACTTTGAATCACTCAAATCAGAGTACAAATGAAGAAGTTATGGTGTTTGGAAGGTGAGAAAATTTAGAGAGAAAATTTCTGCACACTTGTTTGAATTTCTTCTTAGTATGAAATGTGAGAGGGAATAGTTTATAAAGAAGTGGAAAAATTGGACATGTGAAATGACTAAGAGGGGCAAGAATAAACCAAGCAAGCTTGTTGCCCGAGATGGTGCGTAGGCATCTCGGGGCAGCAAGCCTTCTGCCCCGAGATGGCCACACGCCATCTCGGGAAAGAAGTGCCTTGCTTGCTTCTTTCTCCTTCGACCTTCCTTCGTGTGCTTCGACCGTTGTCAGGCCTCCGAACTCATAATTTGAATCCGTTTGCAGATTATGAACTATAACTATAACATGGACATGGACATATAAGATACTCAAATCAAAAAATAATAATTCGACTCGATATATGAAGACGAAGACAATGTATGAAACATGAGTTGAAAGTGTAGTATCTTTTAACTTAGAACTTGAAATCAATAGTATGAGTAACCGAAATGACCAGAACTCAATCAAGAATGATTTAAGACTAAATCCAAGTTCAATATCCATGTTATACAAAAAATATGCACACACAAACACAATTCACACTAGAATGTAAACTACTTAGAGATAGTCTCCAATCATGCATTTTCCAAAACATGTTATTTTCATACAAACGCATGAGCATTCATCTTTAAGAGTGTGAATGTGTTATACATGGTGCACAACGATGCAAGGACACATATTAATGAATTGTATGTGTGTGCCTATAATAGTGTACAACAATGCAGGGACACAAATGTATGATGTGTGTGTGTGTGCCTAAGCCTTGTAAGAGAAAGATAAGGTCTAAGTATACCTTTGTAGAACCATATTGCATCCTTTCTCTTGAAGACTTAGAACTTGTTTTGACTTGTTGTTTGTTCTTCCTTGAAGCTTGAATCATCATGAATCTAAACAACTAAATCATTACAAGTAAACATCATTTTGATATGAAATTTATGCCAACACAAACTAAAACCTAACAATCTCCCCCTTTGGCAAATTCCATGTCAAAACACATATACATTTACTATAAATATAAAAATGAAGATAGGTCACAAAATCACTCCCTCACATTACAATGAGTAAGATTCCTATAACTAATCTTCACCAACTCTTGAACTTCATCTTGATCTTCTCTTGAAGCAACCTACAAATCATCTCAAAGCACAATGCATATACAAGAGAAAAACAACAAATGGCAACATATATTATGGATAAGAATATACAATTAAGTCCATAAATACATGTATCTCCCCCTCAATACATACCAAATACAAGAGTTTTTAACCAAATCTTAAGACTAATTATTACATGCCATTGAAAGTTCAAAAGTTCACAAAAACAACATAAAAAGGAAACTAAGTAACTAGCAACTCTTAACAACTCTTTCTCCCCCTTTTTGACATGAAATGATGCCAAAAGGTAAGAAACATACCATGAGACTCAAATACTAGCTACGAGATCCACCGAAGAAAGATGTGCGTGTAGTTGACCTAACATAATGCTTGAGAGGTGGTCTTGAACTTGATACAATACACTCCTCTAACTCTTTTATTCTAGCATCTTGTTTTTCAACTATAGCACTAAGCTCATCAACCTTCTTCTTCAAATGTAAAGCCCAATCCGGAAGAATGTTTATGCTAGTCTCTTGACAATCAACCTGTGAACTACTAAATAGTCCAAAAGTATCACAGGTCTTACCCTTATCCTTATATGACATGTATGACACACGTTTATCACTATATTTTTCCAAGGGTTGTACCAACATATCATCTCCACTACTTTGAAAACCACGAGCTAAACATCAAGAAGTTATAAACCCCGGTAATGCAAGCTTCTTATCTCCTCTAGTTGAGAAAGCCACATTGTCTAAGTAAAACATAAGCAAATCCCCAAGGTTTATAGGTTGATTAGTCACCAAGGCATATACTATTTTGATTTTGTCTTTATTCAACTCGGTTGAATTCGAAGATCCAATAATATTTGTGCAAATAAAAAGATGTCAAAATGCACTTGCCTTAGTTAACTCATGTTGACTAATATATGCTCTACCTTTCCACTAAAAAGAAGCAATGTCAAATAGAGTTCTACCCATGATATTAAGATTCTCAATGATATCAACATCTAGAAAGTCTGAATCAATATCACTAGATAGCCCAAGAAACTCGTTAATGTTTATCGGGTTAACTCTAAACACAACACCCCTAATCTCCATCAAAGCATCCAATAAGGTGGAACTCTCTCTATATTCATGATAAAATTCTCTAACAATAGTGTCATTCACTATTCCTAGCATGCTCACCAAGATTCCCAATTTTTATCCTTAATGCATGTAAGAACATAAGAATCTTTACATTTACCTAAGTCAATGCCTCTCTCTTGAAATATCTTTTTAGATGCAAAGATCCCTAAATCCTTTGACCTTTAAGCTTTGGATCCCTTTGAGGTAGACTTGGCTTTCACAATAGGATTCAATTGATTTCCACTTCCGGTAACCTTAGTTTTTACCATTTGTTCTTGTGAAATAAGATGCTATATACATACAACAAAAGTGAGTGAAAGACAAAACAAACATATTAGTCACAAATATATAAGCATAATAACATATGACTTAAGAATGAATCATCAAGCAAGACAAAGATAGCGAGTAATATTTTGCAAGTATCATTAAGTCAAAATATGCCAACATGTAACAAAATGAAGCATGTGAACATATCATAAAAGAGAACAATGTCTAGCATACAATGCTCCCCCTTGATAAATGCTATAACTAAAATTCATGATAGCGTAAGGTTCACAAAGATGTTCACACAATAACACATTCAAGCAATTTGAAGAAATATCAACAAAATAAGCTTCATATGCTAAGAGAGATACACAAAGATTTTTCAAGTTCTCTCATAATTCTTCAACAATTGCAAAGATATCATCATACTCATAAACAAAGTGTGTGTTTGAGAGATATGCTTCAAATATATATATCAAGAAGAAGTTTGATAATCAACATGCAAACAATTTCCAACAACTATTCATCTTAAGCTTTTTCCATAAAAAGTCAAACCGATTATCAACCGGAAATTTTGCTTTTAAGAGAATAGATTTCAACACATGAGCATGTGTGTGCATGTGGCTCGACATCTCATTTCTGTTTTCAACCCGAGCTCATTTGATATTCAACTAAACTCCTTTTTAAGCCTTCCTTATTTACTTTTTAGGCTTTGAATCAAAGTGTTTTTTTTATGAATTCCTTTCAACACTTCTTTGATTTTTCCATTTTTTTTACATAAAAAAAATTCACTTCATGACGGCTTTCACTCATCACAATGGTGTAGCTCTTTCCAACGTTGGGTAGCTTTCAAAACCAATATGTGTAGCCCTTTTCATGAAGGTGCTCATTGAGTTCTATGTAATTTCCGAAGCAAAATGGATACTAACCATAGGTCATTTTAAATGTACTTAAGCATAAAAATTTCAAGGTGTATCCAGTGTTTACATATTAGTAAACTCAACCTACTAGCAAAACATATAAGAGAAGTAAGGTGCAATTTTTAGAAAATTAAGATTTTATGGCTCAAAAGCACATGATCTAAGAGCAATAAGTAGAGACTTTACTCAAGATCATTACTTCTCTAATGAGTAGCTTTCAAAGAATATGAAGCTCATATTTTCAAAAGTAATGTCACTCAATATACTATAAACAAACAATCATCAAAGTTAAGATCAATGTGAACAATATCACTATTAGATCCTAAAATAGCAAATGTCAATAAGAACCATATGTATGCTATACAAAATTCTCTAATATGACATGCTATGAGATGTATGTCAAGAATTGAGTCAAAAGATGAATATCTAAGAGAACATGCATTAGAGTATAGAGATATCTTTTTGCACATTATATTCATAAAATATCATACTTCCACCCTTTATATTATCACTCTTGCCTTGAATGTCCTCAAGACACCAAGTTGACGATATTTCACAACAAGAGTATAAAAAGCATAATATCTCAACTCAATCAACACATATAACAAAAGAACTTCTTCAAAGTTAATACACAAATTTTGACCATTATAACAATCATGATGTGAGATAACCAAGTTCATATCAATACATGGAGTATTCAAAGCTAGTAAGCAAGAATTCTCAACACAATTGATATATAGCCTCAAAGCTATCTCATATGTGCTTCTTATTTACCACTTGTTCTTGGGTGTACCTACACAAACATTTCCAATATCATCCTTGACAACAATGTTAAATCTAGAGTAAAGTCCTTCAATGACTTGATTAACAAGAATATCATTAACACACTCTTCCTTAACATTTTCAACACAAGCTTTGTCAAGTTAAACAAGATTAGAATTCTTTCTACTCCACAGCTTTTTCTCATGCTTAGCAATATTATCATGTTTCTCAACTGTCAAGGCCTTAGCATGTTCAAGTTAAAGTTTAATCTCCTTATCCCTATATTCATTTCCTAATTTTCATTTTTCAATATATTTATAACACCTAAGCTTAATGTGACCTATTGTGTTGCAATAATGGCAAATTGGAAAAAAAGTTTAGATTGTACCTTTTGGAGTTGAACTAGCTTCACTAGGAGTTTGCAAAGATACCTTGTTTGCCAACTTTTTCTTGGCTTTTGATCTTCTCTTCTTGTGTGGTTTCTTATCAATTACGACTTTATCAAAATGTGTAGGAAGTGATGCTTCCAAGAGCTCCTCTTCAACTACCAAGTCTTCTTCACCACTATAAGAGTTAACAAGATTCCTAACACTATACACACTAACCGAATCATTCACTAAGTCCTTGATAGCCTCCTTAGCCGTGTCTATCTCTTCTATCAATTCTTGTTCTCTCTTCTTCAAAGAAGATATCACATTATCCTTCTCAAGGTTTATCATTTCAAGTTCTCTAAACTACTTCATAATATCACCTTTTTCACCAAGAAGTCTACGAGTAAAAACCACAAACTCATCTAGTTGCTTCTTAATCAAATCATCCTTCTCAACTACTTCTCTTTAAGCATTGTCTCTAACATCTTTAAGCTTTTCTATCTTTTTCAACAACTCAAGATCAGTAGGAATGGAACTAGAGCTTCCATCATGATTTGAATCAAGGTTCTTGTTCAAAGATATTGTACTACTAACATCTAGTGGAGAATGAGAAGCCGTTAGAGTTACAAAGTTGCTCACAAAATTTTCATCACTTGAAGATTCACTACTAGAGCTCTCATTGTCACTAGAATTAGCATCACTCAAAGTAGTCACCAATACTTTGCCTTTCTTGTCTTTCTTAGATGGCTTCTTGGTGCACTTAGTAGCAAAGTTACCAAAACCTTGACAATTATAGCATTGAACCTCTTTCTTTTTCATGGCTTGACTATTCTTCACAATCCTTGGAGATGATGTTCTCTTGACTCCTTTTTCTTTAGAAGACTTGTCTTTAGGCTTGGCATTCTTTTTTTAGAAACTTCTTGAACCTTCTAACCAAGAGTTCCATTTCTTCATTTTCATCATCACTCTCCTCCTCTATAGCATTGAGAGTGATTCCCTTACTCTTGATCTTTGGCTTCAAGCAGATCTCATAAGTTTGGAGAGACCCAAGCAACTCATCAATATTCATACTATCCACATCCTTGCTTTCATCGATGGCTGTCACCTTTGATTTGAATCTCTTAGGAAGAGACCTAAGGATTTCCAATTTAAACGCTCTTTTGAGATAGGTACTCCAAGTGCTTGATATTGGTTAGCTATGTTAAGAAGCCGGAATTGGAAGTCTTCAAACTTTTCTTCCTCACCCAGACTTAAACTTTCAAATTATGATGCCAACATTTGAAGCCTCGATTTCTTCACCGCTAAGGTTCCTTCATTAGTAACTTGGACAGTATCCCAAGCTTCCTTTGCAGATTCAAGATTTTTAATGTAGGAGAATTGATGCCCATCAACTCCTCTAAAGATGGCATTCATAGCACGATGGTGCCATTTAGCAACCTCAAACTCATTCGTTGTCCATTCACTCCTTGGCTTGAGTATCATGGTTCCATCCTCTTAAACCTTGGTATGGGGACTATAACCTTCTTCCATTACCATTCAAGCCCTTTCATCAATAGAGAGGATGTAGGCTTTCATCCTCAACTTCTAATACCTATAGTAAAGTGCCATGAAGTAAAGGTGGCCTAGTATTTGAGGCTGCTTCTGCCATTACATCATCTTGTAAACCCATGACTTCAAACACCTCGCAAAAATCGTGAGAGGATCACCCCAAACTCACAATAAGTGCAATCTAGTGTCCTGCTCTGATACCAATTGAAAATACAATCACGGTTAAATGCTCAAGGCTAACCTAGAAGGGGGGTGAATAGGTTAGACACCTTTTTTGACTCCCTTAGAAACAAACAAAAGTTTGTCCCTCTAGATTGCTTGTATCACAATTTATAAATTAATTAAAGACAATTAATCAATATATAAACACAAGTAAAGTGTGATACAAATAAGTAATTGTAACACATACACAATCTATATTATAGAAAGGAAGTCAACATATATAAAGAGTTCTGTCCACAATACAAATATTAGAGAGATAGGGATAGAGAAAAGTTGACACAAGATATAACGTGGTAAACCTCCGAAGAGGAAACATCCACGGACTAGCAGCCACCGTCAAACAAAATCCACTAGTAGATAAGACAATTACAATCTCTCAAGTGACCTCTTCACCTAGAAACTACCCTCCTATCCTACTCTAGAAATTGCCACCCTATGCTCAACAATCCATGGCTTCACACCTCTTGTCAAGACTTCCTTGCTCACCTTATGCGGATCCTCACGACCAAAGGCAAGACTTCTTGCTCAACTAAGTCCTCACGACTCTAGTCAAGACTTCCGTGCTCACCTATCCGAGTTCTCCCAACTCTAGGCAAGACTTTTTGCTCGACTATCCAAGGCTTCACACCTCTAGCCAAGACTTCCTTGCTCAACAATCCAAGGCTTCATACCTCTTGCCAAGACTTCTTGCTCAACACCATATGTCTCACACTTATTGTCAAGACTTAGTTCTCATAAGGCATCTAGGTGATCATGAATGCAAAACGCAAACAAGCACGCACCATAGAATGTTATGATCAAAACATCCTATGGAAAATACTAGACATGAGCATGAATGCACAAATCACATATAATCTAGTTTATCATGCATGTGTAATCAATCATGATTATGTAAGATATGTTCAATATTAATCACAACCTAGATACATGCATAGATCTAAACTTAAATCACAAGATATGTTCAATAAATCACAAGATCAAGTTTAAATCACACAAACCAAAAACATGCTAAAATCATATGACAAAGTCAATTAGATTTAAGTTAAAGTTCTAGAGCATATTCCTAATCATAGATTCATCAAAACACAAGAATACCTCAAAAGAACATAAGCACATGTATTATGTGAGAATTTCAGCCAAGAGAGCCTAACACATGTGAGGAACTATTTTTCTCAAAATTAATCAATCAAAGATCATCATATAGTCTTAGAATCAAAGCTAGCACAATACAATCCCAAACATGTGATAACATAGGCAAAATCAAAACCTAACTCAACATGAATGATTTCAATTGAAACTCAATCTAGCTTTGAAAGAGTTCAAAACACAATTCAAAACACTCACAATATAAAAATATATGTAGAAAAAGAAAACCCAAGGCAATTGACCAAGTTTTAAAAGAAAACTTTGAGAGAAAATCAATACCGTAGTTGATTTAGGTGCAGTCCCGTTTTTGTATGATTCGACACCAAAACCAACAGTAAAATTAACTCAAACCTTAAGAGAAACGATAGATAATGAATAGATGAACTGTCTCAACTTTGAATCAGTCAAATCGGAGTTCAAATGAAGAATTTATGGTGTTTGGAAGGTAAGAAATTTAGAGAGAAAATTTATGCACACTTGTTTGAATTTCTTCATATAATGAAATGTGAGAGGGAAAGAGTTTATAAAGGAGTGGGAAAATTGGACATGTGAAATGACCAAGAGGGGCAAGAAGATGCCAAGCAAGCTTGCTGCCCGAGATGGTGCATGGGCATCTCGGGGCAGCAAGCCTTCTGCCCCGAGATGGCCACGCCCCATCTCGGGAAAGAAGTGTCTTGCTTGGTTCTTTCTCCTTCGACCTACCTTCCCGTTCTTCCACCGTTCTCTGGCCTCCGAACTCGGAATTAGAATCCGTTTATGGATTACAAACAATAACTCTCACATGGACATGGACATATAAGATACTCAACCCAAAAAATAATAATTCGACTCGATATACGAAGACGAAGACAATGTATGAAACATAAGTTGAAAGTGTAGTATCTTTTGACTTAGAACTTGAAATCAAAAGTATGAGTAACCGAAATGACCGGAACTCAATCAAGATTGATTTAAGACTAAATCCAAGTTCAATATCCATGTTATACAAAACATATACTCATACAAACACAATTCACACTAGAATGCAAACTACATAGAGATAGTCTCCAATCATGCATTTTCCAAAACATGTTATTTTCATACCAATGCATGAGCATTGATCTTTAAGTGTGTGAATGTGTTATACATGGTGCACAATGTTGCAGGGACACATATGAATGAATTGTATGTGTGTGCCAATAATGGTGCACAACAATACAAGGACACAAATGTATGATGTGTGTGTGTGTGCCTAAGCCTTGTAAGAGAAAGATAAGGTCTTAGTATTCCTTTGTAGAACCATATTGCATCCTTTGTCCTGAAGACTTAGAACTTGCTTTAACTTGTTGTTTCTTCTTCCTTGAAGCTTGATTCATCATGAATCTAAACAACTAAATCATTAAAAGTAAATATAATTTTGATATGGAATTGATGCCAACACAAACTAAAACCTAACATACTCAGTTACTCATCCCGAGTTTGTCCCTCTATCTACTAACCCTCATGCTTTTACTATTATTTGTGTTTTCCCAGATAAGTCAAGGACAACCAATTTGAGACAAGCCACAAGAGCTTCGCATAGGGAGACAACCCATCTTACGAGCAATTTGAAGATAATCTCGTAAAAACTGGAGATGAAGGAAGTCCCTCGAGAACAATGGGCGCAGATGCTAAAGTTCACTACAGATCACCCGTGTGCCTTCGATTATGAGATAAATATGGTGATTGAAGATAAACTCAAGAAATTCAAGGATCGGTTTGACCTCCCATGTTTGGCACAACTGATTCATTGCGATGTTCATGCTGTATGGACCCTCTAGTGTGATTGCTAATTATGGGGCCATGTTGTCCTCTGAGGTCACCATCCTTTTTCAACCTTTAATTGCTTTATTTCTGGTACATACGGGCATTGCTCATGCTAAACTGATCCCCAACTCGTATCGGCTGATGATTAGCTTATGGCACCTATGTAAGTAGATCGAGGCCAAGTACCCACCGACCCCCCAAGAGATATATAAATTTTATACACTTAGCCCGTCAAATGCTGAAAGAACCTTCTACCTGTAGTCGACCTCCTCGGGCAATTGGATTCCCCATTGTTTTGATGATAACCTTGCCCCTCTTACTCACAAGGGCCATAAGGGTTTTATCTAGGCTTCCCTTCCTTGAACAAGTATCGGAAGAACAATTGGTTCTTCGTTAGTGGCGATTGGGGCAAGGTTATGGCGATTAATCCTAACCAATGACTAACCAGGAGCAGTTTCCCATGGTACTTTTATAACCCCAAACTGTGGAGTAAAACTGAACCTGTGATTACTCGGGACCAGGCTAACAAGGTTGAAAGGGCAGCTTAGACTTCATTAGAGGTAAGGGATCATCGTAATCTATATGTGGAAAAAGAGTTGATCAAGTTGAAGCTTTCCTCGGCTATCTCTGCTCGACGCAAGCATTGTAAGTCCTGATCCTGATATCGCTTATCTCTTATAGTATGTAATTATTCTTATCGCTTTTCACTGGGTTTTTTCAGTGTATGAGATTGACGTTGTTGCTGACGAGTAGGCAGTAAGGGCTTAGAACCTTGACCGGGTTAGTAGGAATGCAGTCTGTGATCAGGTGGCTTTAGGAATTGCTCCCCCTAAGTATGACTTAGTGGACCACAAATATGAAGCTGATCATAATATCTTGGTAGCTCCTGCTGGTCAAGTTGAAATGAGCAGTCATATTGCCCCTGCTCCTTGAAAAAGTAGAAGAGGGTCGCCTAGAGATAGGTCTACTCGGCTGCGGTATACCCATGAGGGAAATGACTGAGATAGGTCTAGTAGGGAGAGGTCTAGCAGAGATAGGCCCAGCATAGAGAAATCCAATAAAGAGGAATGTAGTGGAGAGGTTCCAAGTGTCAAAGTGGCTAAGACCATAGAAGGATCCTCTTCCCCCTAGGGCATCTATAAACAAATAGAGGCTTCACCTGCTACCGGTCTAATGGCTCATCGATCAGTTATTGATTCCATCATTCTTGATAAGGATTAAGAGGATGACCAGAAGACCCTAACCGGTTTACCCTCACAACTATTCTTTAGTCTGAAGAGGGCATTGGAATTCTAAAGGTACAAAGTATTGTAGACTCGATCCTTTTAGCAGTACCCCTAACCACCTCTACTTCTGATCATGATCGGTCTACTCCCTCAGCTTCCACAGCTGCTTCTGTTTCTGAGTTTTCCTGGCTCCCCAGTTCAAGCAGCTCTTGGGCCGACCCCCTTTCCATGCTTCGAACCATGTCAGCTGGCGAAGGGGTATATTGGTGACAGGTACTAAAGGGAAGTCAAAGCTACTAGTACATTTGAGAGAATTCATAAGATCTTTAAGAACGGAGTCTTTGTAAGTGCTTTTTATGTTACCTTCCGTCTGTATGTGTACAAGTATTTTTAAGTTTTTTTTTAATTTAGATGGTAGAGGGAGTTGACCAAGACTTTACCTAAGTAGAAGAAGTAGGCTACAGAGATATCCCAGTTAAAAAAGGTTCTTACTGAAAAGGATGATGCCCTAAAATCCTTCTCTACTGGTGCATAGAAAGTTTAAAAATACGAGGAGAAGTTGAAAAATCATGCTGTAAATGAGGTTACACTAAGGAAAACTATTTCCAACATTTAGGGCAGAGCCTCCGCAGCTAAGACAACTCTTAGAGAGCTCACTATAAGGAATGTTGAGCTGGAGAAGAGGGTCACTAAGGCAGAGTTACGAAGTGCTTAGCTTGAGTCAAAGGTCACCCGGCTCAGCAAGTCATGCTTGAAACATAACAGGCATCTGAGGAGGCTCGGATCCACAATGAGTAACCGTCAAAGGATCTGGAACAACAATAAGATAGTATGAAGGTGCTCTCCTAGAAGCCAGATCAACCCTTGAAGACCAAAATGTGGACTCCTACAAGAAGTCTCAAGGCTTCGATGCTGTCATGGTGAGAGAGTTTGAGAGAAGGCTGGTGACCGCTCAAGTGTTCTTTGGTGGCAAGGAGAGGTCCACAGGGGAGTCTCGTAGGAAATGGGATAGGACTATCAAGAGAAACAAATATGAGTCCCTGGAAGCCATAAATAACAAAAGGATAAGGTGGAGGCCCCATTGAAGATACATCAGAAAGAACCCTCATCCTATGCACCTGGAGTTTCAATCCAAGTCTTCTTTAGTGGCCTTCTATACCAGTGAAGAGAGTGGTACCCTGACAAGGAGAATTGATGTTAGCCCCTTAACAGACACATATTACTCTCCATTCATGACTGATGATGCAGATGATTACATCAGCAGACCACACTTTGGAGACTTGACCAAGGATTACTGGGGTGATGACCTTCCTCCCAGCGGATCCGGACCTGAAGGTCATTTGAGCACTTTGGATGCTTAACCCTGTAGCCCTGCTCTCTGTCTATTTTTCAAATGTAACCACAATTTTATGATCTCTTGAATTTATTGTATGATTATTACCATTTTTTTTTTACTGTTTGTACTTAGACAAGTAATTTAGTGAGATTTGAATGTTTTGTTGTATTATTGGGATTTCCCTGGGGCTTAAGCTCAATCGAGTAGCTAACTAAAAATTGAGCAATCTGGGAACGGTTATAGTCATTCGCTAACTTGAACTACGTACATTATACTATACCATGATAACTATCTTGGTTATAACCAGATCCTTGTGTATGGCGAGGATCATTTCGTAACTTAATCACCCACTTTCTGGCATACTAAATTGAATGGCCCATATATGACCGAACAATTTATCCCTAGTCGCGGTTATCTATATGCGCCTTTTGGTACCATGCTAACTGTAATGACTTCAATTGAATAGTTTCATGTGGTCAGGTTTGTTCAGCAACTTTAATTATTTTTCTAACTGCACTAGGCGATATGATTTTAGCCTAACTGATTGTTTTTACCTTGTGCTACATAGCTTAAATCATATGTTAGTTGTCATGCTAAAATCGAATGGTCTACTTTTGACTGAGCGTTATTATTAGTGGTCGTAGTCATGAATCGGCTCGAACTATATGTGTTACCTTACACCGAGTCGATTGACTCAATTGAGACCATATTAATGCATCTGGTTACAACCATTTCTTGATTAGTTGTTCTTTTTAGTCATAGTCACTTTGGATACACCATCCTTAACCAAGTAGCCTTAGCATGGCCAGGACTGTTTAACAACTTAAACTTTATTATGTTTAACGTCCCAACATTGACCAAGTAACTATATAACGGAACACGAAGATATATAATAGAAACCACAAGATAAAGTACAGCATAACAAGAAACATAAAGGAAAACAGAGAAATAATACAGTAGGCAACTGGTCACATATATAACAATACAGTATAATACGTCAATGGACCTAACAAGTACGTGGTAATTGTTCTACCCGAGTTATTCCTCAACAAAGCTGTAATCAGCAGAGTTGATATGGAAAAGTCCTGGTTTCCAACCTTTATACTTAGTCCAGAAAATAATAAGAGATCATAAAAGAGATAAAGAAATAGTCTTACAGTGCTTACAGAACACTAGTCTGACAGCAAGGATGTCTCTTATAGAAATAGTCACAAATAGTCACTCTTTATATATAATTCAAGAAAGGTTTTACAAAACAGAAGAAAAGAAAAGATATTGCTTCGCAGAGCAATTGATAAAAAATGATAAAAATTAAACTTTGATCAAAAACTGAACTTATCTTGGAATGAAACAATCAAACATATATATAGTCTAACAAAGTAACCTTATTTACAAAAAGAAACTATGGTTCTATGTCGGTAAACTCAAGTTGAGTGTAATAATGGAAGACAGCTGGAAAGCTTTTTGTCATGATAGATGATCTGCTTTGTGATAAGATAAGATTCCTCTTGTTTGTCCTGCTTTATGCTGATTTGTCACCTTGTTTGTCACCTTTATTTGTCGTATTCGGCTATTTTTTTCGTTACTGTCAAGCGGCCACTAGATGCTCAATCATGTCCAAAATATGTAGATGGATCATTACTGTCAAATGGGTCCTCTTCTGATCCATTATTATTTTGGCTATCTCTGTCAGATCCAGCTTGTGACATATTAGCCATTGTATTTCTCATTTCCTCGGCTATCTTCATTAATTCGTCTGGAGAAGATGCCGCAACAATTCTGGCCTGGTTCAGAGATTTGGCCATTAAAAAACTGGATTGGTCATTTGCTTTTGTGCATTAAGTGGGATTGTCAGTTAACCATTTAGAAACTTTGTCTTTTCCCAAGTTGGCAAGATTCATGCAACTCCACCATTTTATCTTTATTTGTCGACCGAAATAAGGAACATTAACATTTCCAATTAACTTTTCCTGGATAGAGTATTCTAGAATGAGAATCCAGGTTAAATTAAATTGGACAAAAAATAGAAATAAATCTGGGTAGAAATCCCAGGAGTCTGGTTTGTCAACATTTGAAGTCCATAGTGAAAAGCATTCTTTTACTAGGGGAGGAAGAAGATCAATGATAGGTCCATATTTGTCCCACCATTCTAAAAACCAAAATGGTAGATCAATAAGGAAGTTTTTATCAAAATATAAGAACCATGAAAGGGAATTTCCAGGGTTCTGGCCATAGAAAAACTTGGTCCATGCATCTCCGTAATCCTAATATGATAATTTAGAGACATGAAAGATACGGCTGAAATTTCTGGTCGAATTTGGGTTCCCACCCTATTGCTCTAAAGTGATAACTTTGCAAATCTTGATTTTTCTAAATGTGAGTTTTTCTTTCCCAGTTTTGTCAAAAACATCGGAAATAAAAATTGAATCTGTGTCAACTATAATGAATTCATAAAATATATGTCTTTTAGTCAAATCTTCAGGGATCCTACCAAAAAGAGGGTTGATGAAATCATCTGCCAGTTTTTTGGGTTTCGTTGAAGTAATGGTCATGCAAAACTGGGTCTTCCATAACAAAAAACCTATTAGAGAAAGGTTTGTTGATATATGCATATGTGGGATGGTTCATTTTTGGAAGGGTAGATGTCTGTGTTTGGGCTTGTATTTAGGTATTTTCTTGTTGGGCTAGTATTTGGGCTTTGTATTTTGTCTTGCTTGTTGGAGTGTGGACTGATATTTGAGGATAATACTTTTTTGAAGGGGATACTGTCTATGGCCAATGGTGAAAAAGGGTTTATCGTGTGGACTGGGCTTTGGCTTGGGCTACGACTAGACGAAGGCCCAGCAGAAGGTAATGGAGGAAACTGTATAGGCAATTGATGAGGGAATCTGGGTTGTGATAATAGTGATATGGCATATTTGTCTTTATGATTTCCTTTGGGAGAGGACTGATAAGTCGATTGATAAGTCGATTGATAAGTCGATTGGTCTTCTGATAAGTCAGATCTGGTGGAGCCACCTCTTCGGCCGCCACCTCGACCTCTATTGATACTTGTCATTTTTCTCCCTATAAAAATTCTCTGGTCAGAAAGTCAGGGAGACTATTTTCTGATCCTTTTATTTATTCAATATCAAAGTCAAATGCTGATAAAAGTGCTTGCCATCTAGCAAAAATTTGTTTTGAGGCAAGGTTTTTTACATCTTTTTTCAAAATAAATTTGGCTGACTGGCAGTCTACTCTTAATAAAAAATTTTGATTTATCAAATCATCTTGTAATTTTTGAATAGTCAAAATAATAGATAGTATCTCTTTTTTCACAGTTGAGTATTTTTTCGGTGTCTCGTTCCATGATCCAGAAACATATTTGACTAGTCTTTCTTGGTCATTTATTCTTTGTTTTAGTATACCACCGTAGCCAATATCTGAGGCATCTGTTTCTACAGTTTTAGGGGCATTAGGGTGGCAGATGGTCAAACATGGAAGTCTTTTGACATAGTTTTTTACATCTAATACTGCTCTAGTGTGCTCATCAGTCCAAGGAGGTGGATTAGTTTTTAACCTTTGGAAAAGTGGTTTGCATATGATACTGAGTTCTTTATAAAAATTTGAGATGTAATTCAAACATCCCAAAAACCTTTGCAATTGTTTTTTGTCTCTTATTTCGTCAGGAAATTTGTCAGCAAATTCTAGGCTCCTATGAATAGGAATGATGGTTCCTCTTTTAATATTATGTCCTAGAAATCTTATGTGGGTTTGGAATAAATGGATTTCAGGGGCAGATATGACAAATCCATGATGCTTAACAGTTTTATAGAAGATTTCTAAGTGTTTCCAATGCTGGTCAATGTTCTTTGAAAATATTAAAATGTCATCAATATAAACAATAGAGAATTCAGAGTATGAATTAAATATATTATTCATTATGCATTGAAACTCACTAGGAGCATTTTTTAAACCAAAAGACATTACATTCCATTCATATTTTTCAAACGGGACAGTAAATGCAGTTTTATACCTATCTGCTTCAGCAATTTGGATTTTCCAAAAGCCCGATTTCATATCGAATTTTGAAAAGATAATAGCATCATAAAGTCTTTTTAATAAGTCTGATTTATTTGGAATAGGGTACCTGATCCATAATAGGGCATCATTTAAAGATTTATAATTTATAACTAATCTAGGAACTCCTCTTTCTATCTCAGCGTTTTTTTGGACATAGAAAGCAGGACAACTCCATGGAGACTTAGATTTTCTAATTAATTTTTTGTCAATCAGATCTTGTATTTCTTTCTTACAATATTCCATTAGGCTTGAAGACATTTGTATTGGTCTAGCTTTCTTGGGGATTCCATTTTCATTAAAATCTTTGGTATCAGAGCCTTGAGGCTTGTTGAAGAAGACTTATAGTTTTTAACTTTTATGTGCAAAAGTCAGTAGGTCTAAGGGTGTTTGCCGTTTGCTAGAGTGTTGTAGGCTATTGACCCGTTGACCAGGCTGTGAGTCAAAATCTAGGGTTTCTGACTATTCATTTTCTTCACCATGTCCGCAAGTAGTTCCAGACCTGGGATCGAACCCGATGATGTTAATAGTAGCACTGGACAATCTGTAGCCAATTTTTAGACAAACTGGGACGACACAGATTTAGTTAATTGGCAGTTGCCTAATATTCAACAAAATAGTATTTATAAAAACAAACTTTTGGATTTCAGAACATTGTTAGGTCAAAAGACTAAAGAAATAAATGTAAAATTCCAAAACAATACGTTTTCGACAAATCTTTTAAATAAAAACAGTTTGACTCATTATAACAAAATCGGTTTCAATGATTTACACATTGGCAGTGCCCAAGTTGGTGTAAAACCTCTTTCAAAAATTGGTTTAAACAATTCCCTTTTAATTGTTTTAAGAGACAAAAGGATTACTGACTACAAGGAATCCATCCTTGGTATGGCAGAAACATCCTTGACTTATGGACCAATTTATTTTCAGATATCCTAATTTCACCATTGCATTAAATACAGATGAGCATAAAGAAAAATGTTTAGTTATTGACATACAAACTCACAATTATAAATTTTTGGAAAAATCTAGTCCGTATAAACTAGTGTATAGAGTCCATTATAGAGTATTGACTTTAGGACTTATACCGAGTTATATATCACCATCAATTCCTGCTGGACAGACCATATGTTTTACTGCATCACCATCAGTAAATGTACTTGTCTCTGTTCCGGTCAGATGGGAAAACATTAAGTTTCCAGATGACTGGGTCAAAGAGAAAGTTGACCAACCATCTTATAAACCACCAATGAGAAACTTACACGACTGTGTAAATGAACAAGATGGAATGTTAAGAATGTCATTCAGAAGAAGTTTATCTATTAGGGAAACAGATAGCGACCATTCCAGGTCTCTAAGTGATTTTCAATCAGCTAGAAATTCTATTTCCAACTCATCTAGAAGAAATTTTGCCAGACAAATTCCTAGTCTAACTTCAAGAAGAATTGATAAACAACCTATGTTTTCCACACCAAACTTTGACCCAGATGATGACTCTGAGCCCATAAACTTAAGGCCCAGAAGAAGACCTAAATCCAGACCTATTACACATATGCCACATGTTTTAAAAACCCCAAACCATGCAACCCAATTGATTCATACACATGTGACACATGTCCAAAAAACCCCAGAACAAATTGCCCAACCAATTCATTCATATGACCAAGGACAAACCTCACCAACACCATCTCGGGTCCTAACTGAAATATTAGAACCAGAACCCCCAATTAGAACTATTAATGTTATCAGTAAAGACAAATTTTATTTCCTCATATCAGACTATCATTCTACCCATAACCAGGCATTAAGAGAAAAATATGAAAAGAATTATACAGTTAATAAAAGAAAACAATTCCATGAAAGATGGATTAAAAGCCTTGAAAATTTTAATCTAAATATCTCATTTTTTGATTGGTACATTGATAGGAAAAACTATGAACAAACTTGTTCAGTCATTAATCGACAAAACCTTAGATCTTATTAAAATCAAAAAAGGAATGGAGAAACAAGTACATCCCCCTCCTAGAAATTTCGAAATCAATATGCCTAATAAAGACAATCCAACAGGAACCAACTTAACAAAGTGTACCCCTTTTATATTATTCGATTAACCAATGTCCCAAACCACGACCTCATCATCCCACCAAATTGGGTTGGTCATGAAACAAGGAAACTATACCAATTTCTTCCTTAATTCTATAGGTGAACAATTAGAAAAAATAGACCTTAACATAACCCAGACTAATGCCTCACCGATTAGAGAGGAAGTACCTCCACAAGTCTATGTTCCTTATAATATGCCTTCCCCATCTAGTAAAGGTAAAGGTAAATACAAGATCATAAAATCCAAACCAATTCTATTCCCCGACCATACTGGTATTGAAAAATGCTTTGACAATCTAATTGATGAAGCAGAACTTTTAAGAACCTTAGAAGAAAGATTAGGAAGAATCCCACATCCTAACGTCCAAACAATTGATAAGAAGGCTCCTTCAGATTCCTCCGACGAGGAAGATGAGGCTATAGATTTCCAAGAATTTATACAGAAAATTACAACAAATGAAAAAACTGACAATTACAATAAGACCAAGTATTTCCAAAATACTAAACATACTACCCTAGACCAACTCCCCCAAACTTATAATATGAAGAAACAGTTCCCTATAGAGCTTATACGGGAAATGCATGTTACCAATTTAATATTGACGGATTATCAGAATACCAAATAATCACGGTATTAAGACAAATGCACACTATAAGATATATTTACATTAAAAAACAAAACATGACACACTCTGACGCAGTTACCACTTTAACCACTGGTTTTGAGGGACAACTGTTTGGATGGTGGACACACACTTTGAGCCAACTAGCCAAACAATCTATCATTGGACATACTAAGACAGTTACCACTAACTATCGACTACAGACCCATGACCCAACAACTTTTGAATCTACATCGACACAAACCCAGACCACCACTACCACATCTGAACCAGATGGTATTGACGTTTTATGCTACACCATATTAATGCACTTTGTAGGAAACCCAAACATTAACCAAGGAAAAGAGTTTTCTAAAATACAAAATTTAAAATGTAAAAAGTTAAACGATTTCAAATGGTACAAAGATATCTTTTTGACAAGAGTCTTCCAAAGGCCTGACAATGCTAATGCCTACTGGAAAGCAAAGTTTATCTCAGGATTACCAAAACTATTTTCTACTAAAGTAAGAGACAAAATGGTAAGGCAAATGGGCTGGTCTGACTTGTCCCAAGTTGACTTAGACACCTGGACTTATGGAGAAATCATAGCCTCTATAAATATCGTAGCTATGCAGCTATGTAACGACCTTAGACTAAAAAGCCAACTTAAGAAACAAAAACTGACAACCAGGAAGGAACTTGGATCTTGGTGTGAACAGTTTGGATTTGATCGTCTTCCTTCCCATAAAAGAAAGAAACATAAAACCTTTAAGAATCATAAGCTTTCTAGGAAGTATCCCTACAGACTTAGTAAAAATAATAAATCTAACAAAAAGGGAGAAACCGTATGGTCTCCAAATAAAAAATCTAGAGAAACTTCTAAAAGAAAAGCTTATCACAAGAAAAATAAAAAATGTTTTAAATGTGGCAAAGATGGACATTATGCTAACAAATGCCCAGACCAGAAAAATAAGATTAACAGCTTAGATTTAGATGACCAGACCAAAGAAAAAATCATACAAGCTTTATATATAGACTCAAAGACTCCTAGTTCATGTAGCTCATCCTCTTCAGACAATGAAGTATTAGTTATCAATGAATCATCCTCTGACTCTGAAACATCTAAATCATCATCATATAGTACTGAACCAGATAAGCAACCCTGTTTCTGTATGGAAATAAATGTTTTAGACAAATATGACTATTCCATTATGATAAGCATGATAGACAGCATAGAAGGTCCCATACAAAAGGCATAGTATATTAGACAATTACAGAAAAGAATTACAGACCAACCTTCTACTAGCAAACCCTTAAATGAAGTTAAGCCTTTTAAGAATGCCCCTTTTGAAACACCTGATTTTGAACAAAATGTATTAGGGAAATTTAACAATAAATCAAGAAGAATTACTTTTCCTGACTTACAGAAAGAAATCATGAGTATTAAAGAAGAAATAAAAATCCTAAAAATACAAATACAAGAACTACAAGTGCAGATGCTGTTAACAAACAATTTACAAAAATAACTCATAAGAAACAAGAAATAGATTTTAATAGGTCAGATGAAGAACCTGTCAAAGAACTTGAAAATCATGAAATAGATTTTAATAGATTTTAAGCATAAGCCAAATTAATTCCATACAAGAAGTAAGGACACAGAAATGGTATGTTGAAATTGACATAAGGATAACATCTTACTATAATATTCGTGCCACTGCACTTATTGACACATGAGCAGACTTAAATTGTATTATAGAATCCTTAGTCCCCACAAAATACCTTGAAGCAACCATATAATCATTATATGGTGCTAATAAAATAAGACTAGACATTAATTACAAGCTCACCAATGCTAAAGTTTGCAATAATGGAGTTTGTTATAATAATGACTTTATTGTAGTAAAAACCCTTTCACAAAATGTCATTTTAGGGCTACCGTTCCTATACCGTTCCTATACTTTGTATTAACATGCATTATGTGTTGCTCACATTCACACACTCACTTTTGTTTGATCTGTTATTCATGTGTGCATTGGGTTAGAATTGGTTTGGTTATTTTGAGTAATATGTCTAGTTTCGAAAGAATTGTTTCCAATGATTTAAATGTTTTCAAAACAGACCTTTGTATGATCTTGTTATCATAACATTTTATATATTGGTTCAAAATGAGTTTTGAAAGTTTCTGTAGAAACTAGACACCTATACCTTTCCAACGGTATATTATTCGTAATATTTCATGAATGTTTGGATTTTTTTTTAAATCTCCAAAGTGACCATAAAAACAGGGTACCTCTGTTGCTATCCTTCTCAGACCTTTGGTCACTCATTTGACAACAAATTTTTCTACAATCATCCAAATCATTTTGTTAACTGGAGTAGAAAGTATACTTCCATACCTTTCCAATGGTATATTATACGAAAGGTTTTGAAGTCGTTTGGTCAAGTTTTGATCCGCTTGAATTTCAAGGTGGAGTGCTGAGAGCGGATTTTGTTCAACTTTTCACTCCATAACTTTTCACCCCCCTCCGGGTGCGAAACAAGTAGCAAAAAACTGGCAGCCTTTTTCGCTTCAAAACTTTTTTCCCCTTCCTGGTTTGAAACCTGTAGCAAAAAATTTGATTTTAGCAAAAAATCTGATTTGAGCAAAAACGTCTTTTCTTGTGCAACTCATTTTTACACCTTATATATATCATCTTCTTCCCAAATAAGACCTAGAGCTCTGAAATTGAATCCCTAAGAGAGAGAAATTGACTCCTACAGAAAGAGAGCTCAAATAACACTTTTTTACTCAACCAAACTCCCATTTATGCACATCTAGCATCATTCTTCGTCTTCCAAGCATGAGTCTTCATATGTTTCTTAACTAGGTAACTTTTACATGTTCTAGATTGTTTCTTTTCTTTCTTATGACATGTATGCATTGGTTTAGCTTTTATTGCAAATTAAATGCATGCTCTTGTGTTTAAAAGATCTTATGACATGCTTGTGATGTTGGTTGTTGGTTGAGAATACTGTTTTGTGATAGCTTGCATTTAGGAAGATTTTACCCTTCTAGCTAAATCTCTATGCTTTGCATTTAGTTATTGATTAGGTCATATTGATTGCATTTTATTGATTGCATTAATGACCATGCCATGCTCAATGACAACATGTGTTAAAATGGCCTTGTTTGATAGCTAGGATATATTGTTGCATAACTATATCTAGTTAAGTCTTTATGAGCATTCATTTAGACATTGATATCTAGGAATAATACTTAGTGACATTCTTCAATTCCTAGATTAGTATTTAGTGTTTTTGCCTAGCATTATATGCATGTTTGAATATTTCATCATATTCATTTAGGTTGTTAAACTCTTCATTGAGTCAAGTCTTGTGGCTTCGGTGTGAAGTTTCACAAGTAAGAGAAGCCTTGCAACCAAGGGTGGGTTGACAAGAAATTGGTCTGGTGCCACTATAAAAGGCCCAAGGGGGTAGAGTAGGAGGCGTTCACGCCAAGAGTAGTATATCAGGGGATATCACTAGAGACTGAACTAAGAGTGGTGAATGTCAGTGTCCATAGCATGAGGTTTTCGAGTGAGAGTTTGAGAATCACTTGAGGGTGTAACCTTTGCTCATATAGTGGATTTCAATGATCGAGTGTGGTGCACTTAACAGCCTATGGTTTTTCCCATTCGGAGGGTTTCCACGTATTCATTTTGTGTTATTTATATTTCTACACCTTACACTTGATGTTGTATATTTGTTTTATTGGGTGAATTTTGAATATTGAATAATCAAGAAAAATTGGCAATTGACTTTATTAAAACCTAATCACCTCCCCTCTCTAGGCTTATAGACATACACGTTTTAAGGATTATTTTCAATTGGTATCAAAGCAGGTTCCTTAACATAATTAGGTGATCCGAGCTCTTGTTTGTGTGTCTTGTATTTGTTTTCATTTGTTTGTGGCATTACATTTTCATTCATTCATTCACTTCACCTAAGCACCATGTGGGAGAGTGAAACACTTAGAGCGGGTATTGTTGTGGAGACCTCAAAAGACAAGAAGGGGAAATATGAATCTGATGATTAGATGACTCTCATGATAAAGAGACTTAGGAGATTTGTGAAATCTTAAAAGAAGGGCATGATCTCCAAATTGAAAGAGGAGAAGAGTATGATTTCCAAGGTTAAAGGGAAAAAAAATCTCAAGGAAAGATGACCCTTGCCTTAAGTGTGGTGGATTTGGCCACAATGCCTCCATGTGTAGCAACTTGAAGTACAAGAACAGAGTTGAACCTATGATCGCTACTTGGGGTGATAGCGAAGTTGAAGTGATTGAAAGTTGTTCCACAAACTTGGGTAAGAGTGTGAACAACTATTTGGAATTTTTGGTTTCCTACCATGAAGAGACACAATTCATCACCAAATGTGTGTCACTTGAAGATTTTAAGATTGTTGACTAAGAGTTAGGAAACCGAAGAGAAGCAAGCCTTGAAAATATTGATCATAAATGACCAATGCAAAGACCTTGAAGAGGAAGTTGTCACAATTATTGAGAAGCTAAGTGATGTGACCCTACTTAAATTTTTTAAGAAAACTGAAGAGCTCTTTAAGGAGAATGAGACTTTGAGATTGTGCAAGGTTTCCTCGGAAGAAAAGATCCGTACCCATGAAAAAACCAAGCAAAATTGTCAAAATCAACTTTATCGGTACAAAGAGACCATGAATGAGCAAATGGAAGACATTTCCATTACTATCTCCAAATTGAAGACTATGGAGAAGAAGACCTCCATTAATAGCTCTTTGAAGTTTGACATGATTGATATATCTAAGTATGAGAAGGAGAATGAAGATTGCCACCAAAGGATGAAGGCAATGAAGGATGAACTTGCCAACAAAGAGAACTCCTTGAAGATTGTCAAGGAAAGATATATGAGGAGTCTTAAAGCAAAATTAAGGCTTCATCCAAGCAACCTTCAACTCAAAGAAGGTCCAGACAAGCCTTGGCAACTCAACTAAAGCCTAGGCAATTCAAGAAGAATGGACAAGTCCTTGAGAAGTCAATCACTTCCTTTAACAAACCAAGTATGATGAAAGGAGTTGATCACAAGAAGCATGACCAACCAATGAGGCAAGATCAACCGACTCAACCACCTCAAGCTATACCAAAAAGGTGCCACTAATCGGCTCAAGCTCAAAGGAGATGTAAACAGATGCACCATCAACGACAACCTCATCAACATGGTGATGCCCGGATGAGATCACAATGCAATGGTATGAATTCTTTCTTTGTACCTACTTGTAATTTTTATGGTATGATTGGTCACTTAAGAAGAAAATTGTTTAATCACATTAAGAGGTGTAGATTATAGAGCATGAAAGAAAAACGGTGGAAAAAAAGGGAAAGTTTGCATGAACCTAGGGATTCTAGAAAATTGTTTATGACCACAAAAAATGAAAAAGTGGAACCTAGGTATGTTAGGAAGAATAAACCTGCTTTCCTTAGTCCCCATGAGACACTCGTACACTTAACTAGGTCCAATAGACTTGGTAGGTCTATATAGGGGTTTATGTCTCCCACTGACTTGGTTGGATTTGACCCTATTTGGGGAGCTCAAGCAAAGAGAGCGAACAAGCATGATTCGCTATAAGCAAAAAGTTGATTAATTTTATGCTCTTTTATTAATTGCTTGAGATTCTTGGTTGCACATATATACTTATATGATTCTTTTAATAAGTGTGCACCATTGCTATACTTGCAATCCATGTCATATTTATGTCCAAACGTGCATTTTTGGACTATGAGAATTAATTATGAAAGTACATTTGAATGACCTATAATTTATCTCCATGACATATGAACTTGCTTTTTATGACATGCTTAAAATGACATGCATGAATTGAGTTTGATTGCTTTAATGCAAATGTGTGCGAGTGCAAATGAGAAGACTAATCAATAAGGATCTTGTGTCCATGCAATGAATAAGGATTTTATATCCAAATTAGTCTTCTCTCTTTTCTTAATGGTGAAACAAGACTACTATCATACGTATAATTATCCGGAAAAATCAAAAAGGGTTCAATAGTCGCTCATGTCTTGATTTGCCTTTAAGGATTGATATAATTGCTTTATTTTCAAATTGGTTTGAAATCTTTTGGAAACTCTTTTGATGTTTGGTTTGCCAAATACCACTTGTTTTGGATTTGAAAGTAACATGTCTCGCTTGCAAAGCAACAATTTCACCCATTTTCTTTAAATAAAACTCCTTGAATCTCTCTCGATTATTTAAGTTGCATAAAGTTTGTGTATATAATAATGCAATGAAATTGTGCTAATAGCTCTCTTTGCTAAAGCAACCCGATAGGCAGAGCTCATTTGCCTATCTCATGACAAAAAGGAGGAGAAGTCATGAGAAATATAGGGGGAGCATTAGTTATGCTTTGGGGAGAGATCATGAGAGAGAATAACCCATTTATGGGGAGCATTGCACATGCATTTGTTTATACTTCTTTATTGAGTGCAAATCCTTTTTATGTTTGTTAACCTCACATGTACTTGTTCTTGGAAAGTGCTTTTTTGCTATTGTGTGTAGTAACGATGATCTACAAAGAAATTGAAGACCTTGAAGACTTAGATTCATAGGTATCTCTTATTGTAACGTATAATTGCTTGTTGACCAATAGCATTATTTTTTTGTTTTGTGAGGATTTATTTGTAAGTGGTTGTTTTGTCATGAAATAGCCAAATGGGGGGATTGTAAGGCCCTCAAATTTATGATTGTCTTATTTCAAGACAAACCACACCAAATTGAGGATGATTATGTAATTGGTAACTTAGGTCCTCATTAGTAAGATTCCAAGCATCTCCATGACTTCAAGAGCAAAAGGTATATTCACTTGACTTTGCCTCTTGAAGAGTATAGTTGCACACACTCACAACTCATGCATATTTCTTATTCGTATATGTTGTGTGTTTATATGAGTGTGCATTCATGTTTTGATATCTCTTCTTGCATGTATTTTATTGATCACATCTTTGCATTTGTATTGACATGCATTATGTGTTGCTCACATTCACACACTCACTTGCGTTTGATATGTTATGCATGTATGCATTGGGTTAGATTTGGTTTGTTTTTTTTGAGTAATATGTCTAGTTTCGAAAGAATGGTTTTCATTGATTTAAGTGTTTTTCAAAACTGGCCTTTGTATGATCTTGTTACCATAACATTTTATACATTGCTTCAAAATGATTTTTGAAACTTTCTGTAGAAACTAGACACCCATACGTTTCTAACGGTTTATTATTTGTAATATTTCATGACCGTTTGGATTGGTTTTGAAATCTCCAAAGTGACCATAAAAAGAGGGCACCTCTGTTGTTGTCCGTTTCTGACCTTTGGTCACTCATTTGACCACAACTTTTTCTACAGTCATTCAAATCACATTGTGTTATTTGGATTAGAAAGTAGACTTCCATATCTTTCCAACGGTATATTATACGAAAGGTTTTGAAGTCGTTTTGTCATGTTTTGATCCGCTTGAATTTCAAGGTGGAGTGTTGAGAGCGGATTTTGTTCAACTTTTCTCCCCCTCCAGGTGAGAAATAACCAGCGCAAAACTTGGCAGCCTTTTTTGTTTCAAAACTTTTTGCCCTTCCTGGTGCGAAACCTGTAGTGAAAACTCTGATTTGGGTAAAAACGTCTTTTCTTTTCAGCTCATTTTTACACCTTATATAAATCATATTTTTCCCAAATCAGACCTAGAGCTCTAAAATTGAATCCCTAAGAGAGAGAAATTGACTCCTAGAGAGAGAGATCTCCAAGAACACTTTTTTACTCAACCAAACTCCCATTCACGTACATCTAGCATCATTCTTCATCTTCCAAGCATGTGTCTTCATATGTTTCTTAACTATGTAACTTTTACATGTTCTAGATTGCTTCTTTTCATTCTTATGACATGTATGCTTAGGTTTAACTTTTATTTCAAATTAAATGCATGCTCTTGTGTTTAAAAGCTCTTATGACATGCTTGTGATGTTGGTTTTTGGTTGAGAATATTGTTTTGTGATAGCTTGCATTTAGGACGATTTTACACTTCTAGATAAATCTCTATGGTTTGCACTTAGATATTGATTAGGTCATATTGATTGCATTAATGACCATGCCATGCTTAATGACAACATATGTTGAAATGGCCTTGTTTGATAACTAGGATATAACTGTTAGGATTATGCTCGATAGCAAGAGTGTAATATTGTAATTAACAATCTTTTTATAAGAATAAAGTGATTTCTTGTCTAACAAATCTTGTAGCATTTATAGTTTAATTATTATAATTGTCAAAAGTAAAGAATCATAAGGTCAAAAGACTATGAGAAAAGAAGAATTGTTCATACATCTAGATATGTATGAGGTAGACACAATTCTTTAGTTAGTCTTGAATAATATTCGTAACTTAAGATAGAAGGTTTGGCGCCTTTATCTTGTCAAAGTTGTAGATTCTTTTGCTAGCATTTGAGTGGGATCAAATGTGTTATGATGAGTCTAAAATCATTAAAGTGTGGTGTCTTTGGGCAAAAGAATCTAGTGCACTGGGTGCATTGAATAGGATCAAAATGAAATACTTTATCTAGAACCGTCAATGGATAAAAGTTTTCATTTGAAGACAATCGGAGAGTCTATCTCAATCCTGAGATAAATGATGGACTTATGGTTGCAAGTGTTATCATTTGAGCTATCAATGAGTACGATTATATAGCATAGTTTATCCTCGAAAGTTTGGTGGTATTCTTTTGTTAATCGATAGAGGACTTCATTTGTAGATATGGACATCGTGGCTTCATTTATTGAATGAGAGTAGAATACCATCATATGGATGTTTTGAGGTATTGGATATCAAATCTTAACGTTAAGTTTTCAATAGTGTCTATTGAAACATGGCTTCTGGACAAGTCAAAATATCCCGTTCAAAATGTGGTCATATGAGTAAATATGGTAACTTGGAGAGCTATAGGCGGTCTAAGAGCTCTTGGCGATTACTAGTATTCTTCACGAGGATACACTTTCTCCAATAAAGTTGTCTACTGTACGAATGAGTAACATCAACTTATTCTATCTTTATTTAAGAGTTCAATTTTAGTTATTTAGTGGAATGAACTAAAATTAAATAGATCGGACCTAAGTGAATCATTTGTTGATTGTGATTAGGTTGTGTCTATTGGAGCCTAAATTTAGATAGCCCGCCAAGATCCCCAATCCACACGAGCTTGCTAGGATCACTTGATATATTCTACCAGACCAATAGGGGTCCATCTAGAATTTTAATAAGGCATGTGAACTTATTTCTTTTTGTAAGAACATGTCTGTGGACTTTTTAATAAGTTCCAATGGATTTAATAAAATAAGAAAAATAATGTATGGCCTTTATATTTAAGTATGGGCGGCAAAGGCTATTAATAATAGCTTTAATATATTATTTTTATTTAATTATTTAATTAAATGGGAATTAATTAATTTGTTGATTAATTAATTATTTAATTAAAAGTCAAAATCTTTTTTTTACTAGGAGATGGTCTCCTAAAATTATACTATTGTTGGTAGTATAGTTAATGTTAAAGACTATATTTGATAAGTAGATAAATAAAAGGAGTTATTTATCTAATCAAATTAGGAAGTCTTTAATATGGTTACAAATACACTATTGAGTTGGATTAGGAGTCTTGGTGTAGGAAAGAATTCTTTTTGGAAAAGGATTATTGGTCACCAAGTAAAACTACTTAGTGGTAGAATTCTTATTTGAAAAGGATTCATAACCACCAAGTTAATCTACCTAAGGATAGGATTCTTGTCAATCACGTAATGCTTCTTAGGAAAAGATAAACTCTCCTAATCTACATCAAAGAGGGGAAATTCAGTCATCACATGTTCAATATGGCATAGGATAGATTCCTTTTAGATAAGGATTCGAACTACCAAATAAATCCACCTAAGAAAGGATCTTGCCAACCAAGTGAATCCTTCTTAGGAAAGGATTTATGATCCTATATATATGAGCAAGATGAATTTGGCCAGCCCTAAGGCATAAGAGAGGAATTTAGGCCAAGCTTATTTTTCTAAGAGAAAGTTTCGGCCATCATAGGAATTTTGAGGGAGAAAAATCTGATTTTACTCTAGACAAAATTCAATCATCTCTAAGCAATAGTGTGTGAATTCGGCCAAGTAGAGAAAAAAGGGGAACATTTTTGTATTCGATAGTATACTAATATCCTTTACATAAAAATGGTTTTTGTGTACAACATCGAATCAAGGTTAACGCGAGTTACAATAAAATTGATTGATAATTCACAAGTGACAGGACTTTCATGGATTTTTCTCTTGGATGATATTTGTAACTAACAAAGAAAAGATATTTGCTTTGTCTCCATCCTTAGGAATACAATTTAAAGAAAGGGAGCCCACACTCCTATGTGATTCACATTCATGATTGGATTGGAAGATCTTGCGGAATCAATTCGGCGTCTGTTCAATCGTCATGCGAAAAAGGTACGATACTTTTATATACATCAATTAATCTAGGGTTAAGGTTCTCGTTGCATAAAAGGGAAATTTTTTATTTATACGCAAACCCTAATTTCGTTTTTATCATGCTTCCGTCGCGTTTCTAAACCGTTTTTTCCCTACAATTGGTATCAGAGCCTTGGTTGTACCCTTGATTAATTGATGTATGTGTACGTGAATCTTTTTCTTTTTAATGTATGTATGCATGTTTTAGAAAGAGATGGCACTCTAGTTATTCACATATATATTTACATTGGAATGTATGGATATATATATATATATATATATATATATGTTTTATATTTGGTTTGTTATTACTCAATTTTGGTCCTAGAATTTCAATGTAATTTTGTTTTGGGATTGTAAGAAGAAGGGTGGTCTATTATAGCCATAATTTTCTTCTTGGTAGTTGCTAAGTTTTTTTTTATTTTGTTGTTGTAATAAAAAAAAACTGCAGTATTTTGTTATGTAAATTCTTATGTAATACATTCAAGTTTCGAAGACTCGAAGGTTTGAAGAATTAGGAGTAACCGGAACAAGTTTGGGACCGTGTGAGCCGTAACAACAAACGTGCGTGCGAAGAGCGCGCAGCCACGTTTGTTGTGGCATGGGCTGCGCACGGCAGCCCTTGTTGTAGCCATTGGTTGCGCATGGCAGCCCTTTATGGGCTTGTGACATGCACACGCCCATGGGTAAGGGCAAGGGGTGTGCACACCCATGGGAGGTAGTCAAGGGAGTCCGAACGACGAAGGTCACGTGAAGACTTGTTCGCCAAGAAAGGAGTTCTTGTATTCCAAGATATATGTAATTTACTTGTTTTTCTAGGATGGATCAAAATTGTAGCTATTTATATTTTGAAAATATTGCAATGTTTGTCATTGTTTGATAACATGTCATATAGAATAGGAGTGCCACTCATATATCTCTTTTGGTATGAACATGCATTGAATGGTTTAAGTATCTAAATTGGCATCTAGATAACTTGGTAAATCATTCTTTGGAATTCGATCACACGCCTTAAACAATTGAGTGGGAGAAGGTGTTTTGGAACACCTACGGCCTTCAAGTTTAGTTGAGTTTTATGTTTTGTGAATAACCTCCCAAGAGGTATTCATGAATGGAATTTAGCAAGATACTTCCTTACAAGGATAGACTAGACAATTAGCCCAAACGATATCTACTCCTAAAGGAGGGATATTTGTGAGGGATTATATTGAAGGTCGATAACTAGGTAACACACTCAATGTGAGTTTATTAATATCCTCCCAAGAGTTCTTGTTAATAAAATCACAAGGCTAAAAATAAAACGTTGGTTGTTATGTTAACAATTAGGTGGAACCTAGTCCAACTAGTAAATATTGCGAACTCCCAAATAAGGTGTGACATTTATGGGTGTTGGATCACCGTTGAATTTTTACGATTGAATTATTTTATTTAATTCAAGATAAATATTTAAAAGTGCTTAATTATGATTATTTACTTATTTATTTTTTGTTATTGTACAGAAATCATGACCCCATTCCTAATCAACATTCTTAAAGACAATACTTTAACTGGTGATAATTATGTCACATGGAAAAGGAAAATTGGGCTACTATTGCAATCCAAAAAGCACAAGTTTGTTATGTGTACTCCTAAACCACCTACTCCTACTAATGAATCTACTCAGGAGCAAAGAGATGAGTATCAGCAGTGAGAGTCTTATGATGAGATGGCTAAATGTTACATTATGGCCACCATCTCCGCCATGTTACAACAGCAACATGAAGGAATGGAGATTGCTGCCAATATAATGATGTCTCTAGAGGAGATGTTTGCTATGAGGTCTAGGATGACTAAGAGAGAGGCAGTGACTGCTTTTATGAATCTTAGGATGAAACCCAGACAGGCTGTGAAAGATCACATGATGAAAGTCATAGCACATCTAAACATTGCCGAATTGAATGGTGCTGAGATAGATGGTGAGACCAAAATTGACATGATTGTCAACTCATTATCGGATTCCTTTGATCAATTCAAGTTGGACTACACCTTGAATAATAAGGAATACACCTTGCAAGGCCTGATGCAAGATGTTCAAAGCTCAGAAAAGATCCTTGTGAAAGGCAAGGGTCAAGAGATTCATACCGTAGGTAAAGTTGCTACTGTTAAGATCCGTAATAAATTCAAGAAACAACAGAAGAAAAAACAACTAGGACCTACAAAGAAGGAGACAAAAAAAGTAACCAAGATCAAAGGAAAGTATTTCCTTTGTGGTGAAAAGGGACATCGGAAAAGAAATTGCCCAAAGTCTCAAGGAAAGGAAGAAGGTAATATTAATTATCTTAAAACATGTTTTGTGGCAGATTCTATGGATTATTGGATCATAGACTCCGAAGCCACTAATCATGTTTATATTTCCTTGTAGGAGTTCAAGGAAAGGAGAAGGCTTAATAAGAATGAATTCAACTTGTGTTTAGGCAATGGAGCGTTGGTGTCTGCTAGTTCAGTGGGAGATATTAGAATTAGTTTAGATTCTTATAGGCATTTAGATTTAATAGACGTTTACTATATACCTCAATTCAAGAGGAATTTAATTTCGGTTTCTTGTTTAAATAAATTTGGTTATTCGGTTACTTTTAATAAAACCTTTAATATTAGTAAGAATGACAAAATTATTTGCAAAGGTACATTGGAAAACAGTTTATTATATTTGCATGGAAATATCTCTCACTTGTTAGACACGGAATCAACGGAACCCAATCATAAAAGAGTAAAATTATCAAAAGATAAACCTACCTATGGCATTTGTGCCTAGATCATATTAACCTTAATAGGATTAAAAGATTGGTATGTGACGGACCTCTAAGTGACTTAAAGGTTGATGATCTACCAACTTGTGAATCTTGTTTGCAAGGTAAAATGACCAAAAGGTCATTTACGACCAAAGGCGCAAGATCCATTGAATGTTTAGGATTGATACAAACTGATGTGTGTAGACCTATGAGCATTCAAGCTAGAGGTGGATATGAGTACTTCATCACTTTCATGGAGGATCACTCAAGATTTGGCTATGTGTATCTCATGAGACATAAGTCGGATGCTTTTGCTATTCAAAGCATTTAAAGCTGAAGTAGAAAATCAGCTTGAGAAACGTATAAAAATCTTGAGGTCCGATCGTGGTGGAGAATATCTATCTGGTGATTTTCATTAATATCTAATTGATAATGGAATTATTTCTCAGTTTTCTGCACTAGGCATAACTCACCAAAATGGGGTGGCAGAAAGGAGAAATAGAACTCTTTTAGATATTGTTAGGTCTATGTTGAGTTATTCAACGCTCCCTAGTTCTTTTTGGGGATATGCTTTACAAACTGCCACGTATATTCTAAACAATGTACCATCTAAGTCGGTTCCTAAAGCACCACATGAGTTATGGACTGGACAAAAGCCTAGTTTACAACACTTAAGGATATTTGGATGTCCTGCTCATGTGTTAAAAGGAAAAGACAGATAAGATGGAGTCCCGTTCAGAAACATGCAAATTTGTAGGGTATCCAAAAGGAGCAAAATGATATTATTTTTATAGTCCTTCAGATCTTAAAGTATTTGTTTCGACAAATGCCAAATTTCTAGAAAATGACTATATGAATAATTTTATGCCCAAAAGTAGAATTGTCCTAAATGAGCTTTTAGGAGATACAATTTCACAAGAGGTTTCACAACCAAGCCCAATTGTAAATTCTGAACCAACACAAGATCAACAATCTACCATACCTCATCGTAGTGAGAGGGTTATTAAACAACCTGAAAGATACATCGGTCAATAAGAATCTATAGGGAATCTTTCGGATGACGATGATCCCTATACATACAAGGAAGGAATGGAAGATGTTGATTGTCGCCATTGGCAAAAGGCAATGCAATCCGAAATTGAATCTATGTTCAAAAACAAAGTCTGGTCTCTTGTAGACTTTCCTAAAGGGATAAAACCCATCAGGTGCAGGTGGGTATACAAGAGGAAAAGAGGAATGGATGGAAATGTGGAAACCTATAAAGCTAGATTGGTAGCTAAAGGTTATACACAGAAGGAAGGTATCGATTATGAAGAAACCTTCTCTCATGTGGCCATGCTTAAATCCATTAGGATACTATTATCCATTGCAGCATCTCTAGACCTAGAGATTTGGAAAATGGACGTCAATACAGCTTTTCTTAATCAAAGTCTTGACGAAAGAATCTATATGATTCAACCAGAATGATTCATTGAAAAGGGCAAGAGGAAAGAGTATGCAAGTTGCAAAGATCCATATATGGATTGAAACAAGCATCCGGATCCTAGAACATAAGGTTTGATCAAGCCATTAAAGATTTTGGATTTATTCAAAACCTTGACGAACCTTGTGTATACAAAAGAATTAAAGGCAATAAGTTGGTTTTTCTAGTTCTTTAGGTTGACGATATACTACTCATCGGAAACGATGTAGGTGTATTGACATCAATAAAAGAATGGTTAGCAAAACAATTTGATATGAAGGACTTAGAAGAAGCAAGTTATATTATTGGTATCCAAGTCATAAGGGATAGAAAGAACGATTGCATTATTCCAAGCTTCATACATAGATAAAATCTTGTCTAAGTTCTCCATGCAAGATTCCAAGAAATGTATGTTACCTTTCAGGAATGGAATCAAACTTTCTAAGGAACAAGTTCCTAAGAATGAGCATGAAGAGCAATTCATGAGTAGGGTTCCATATGCATCGGCAGTTGGAAGTCTCATGTATGCAATGCTCTGTACTAGACCAGATATTTGTTTTGTTGTAGGCATAGTTAGCAGGTTTCAATCGAAACTTGGTCCTGATCACTGGACGACAGTCAAGCATATTTTCAAGTATCTTAGGAGAACGAGAGATTATATGCTTGTATACTTTAGAGGGGATTTAATTCTTGTTGGGTATACAGATTATGATTTTCAGTGAGATTCTGACTCCAGAAGATCGACATCAGGATCTGTGTTTACCATTGGATGATGGGAAATCATATGAAGGAGTATCAAGCAATCTTGTATTGCTGATTCCGCCATGGAAGCCGAGTACGTCGCCGCATGCGATGTTGCTAAAGAGGCTGTCTAGCTCCACCAATTCTTGATTGACTTGGAAGTGGTTCCTGAAGCTAATAAGCTGATCACTATCTATTGTGACAATAGTGGAGCAGTGGCTAATTCGAGAGAACAAAAAAGTCATAAGAGAGGGAAACACATTGAAAGAAAGTATCACCTTCTAAAGGAAATTGTGCACAGGGGTGACGTGACGATTACCAAGATCGCATCAGCAGAAAATCTAGCGGATCCCTTTACAAAGGCTCTTATTCAAAAGAGTTTTGATGGGCATCTAGAGAACATGTGGATGAGAGATATTACACATTTACTATAGAGCAAGTGGGAGATTGTTAGGATTATGCTCGATAGCAAGAGTGTAATATTGTAATAAACAATCTTTTCATATGAATAAAGTGATTTCTAGTTTAACAAGTCTTATAGCATTTATAGTTTAATTATTATAATTGTCAAAAGTAAATAGTCATAAGGTCAAAAGACTATGAGAAAAGAAGAATTGTTCATACATCAAGATATGTATGAGGTAAACACAATTCTTTAGTTAGTCTTGAATAATATTCGTAACTTAAGATAGAAGGTTTGGCGCCTTTATCTTGTCAAAGTTGTAGATTCTTTTGCTAGCATTTGAGTGGGATCAAATGTGTTATGATGAGTCTAAAATCATTAAAGTGTGGTGTCTTTAGGCAAAAGAATCTAGTGCATTGGGTGAATTGAATAGGATCAAAATGAAATACTTTATCTAGAACCGTCAATGGATAAAAGTTTTCATTTGAAGACAATCGGAGAGTCTATCTCAATCCTGAGATAAATGATGGACTTATGGTTGCAAGTGTTATCATTTGTGTCTATTGGAGCTTAAATTTAGATAGCCCGCCAAGATCCCCAATCCACACAAACTTGTATGGATCACTTGATATATTCTACCGGACTAATAGGGGTCCATCTAGAATTGTAATAAGGCATGTGAACTTGTTTCTTTTTGTAAGAATAGGTCTAGTTCACATGTGGACTTTTTATTAAGGTCCAATGGATTTAATAAAATAAGAAAATAATATATGGCATTTATATTTAAGTATGGGCGGCAAAGGCTATTAATAATAGCTTTAATATATTATTTTTATTTATTATTTAATTAAATGGGAATTAATTAATTTGTTGATTAATTAATTATTTAATTAAAAGTCAAAATCTTTTCCTAGTAGGAGATGGTCTCCTAAAATTATACTATTGTTGCTAGTATAGTTATTGTTAAAGACTATATTTGATAAGTAGATAAATAAAATGAGTTATTTATCTAATCAAATTAGGAAGTCTTTAATATGGTTACAAATACACTATTGAGTTGGATTAGAAGTCTTGGTGTAGGAAAGAATTCTTTTTGGAAAAAGATTCTTGGTCACCAAGTAAAACTACTTAGTAGTAGAATTCTTATTTGGAAAGGATTCATAACCACCAAGTTAATCTACCTAAGGATAGGATTCTTGTCAATCAGGTAATGCTTCTTAGGAAAAGATAAACTCTCTTAATCTACATCAAAGAGGGGAAATTCAGTCATCTCATGTTCAATATGGCATATGATAGATTTCCTTTTAGATAAGGAATCTAACTACCAAATAAATTCACCTAAGGAATGGATTCTTGCCAACCAAGTGAATCCTTCTTAGGAAAGGATTTATGATCCTATATATATGAGCATGATGAATTCGGCCAGCCCTAAGGCATTAGAGAGGAATTTCGGCCAAGCTTATTTTTCTAAGAGAAAGTTTCGACCATCATAGGAATTTTGAGGGAGAAAAATCTGATTTTACTCTAGACAAAATTCAATCATCTCTAAGCAATAGTGTGTGAATTCGGTCAAGTAGAGAAAAAAGGGGAATGTTTTTGTATTCGATAGTATACTAATATCCTTTACATCAAAAGGGTTTTTGTGTACAACATCGAATCAAGGTTCACGCGAGTTACAATCAAATTGATTGATAATTCACACGTGACCAGACGTTCTTGGATTTTTCTCTTGGAGGATATTTGTAACTAACAAAAAAAAGATATTTTCTTTGTCTCCATCCTTAGGAATACAATTTAAAGAAAGGGAGCCCACACTCCTAGGTGATTCACGTTCGTGATTGGATTGGAAGATCTTTCAGAATCAGTTCAGCGCTTGTTCAATCGTTACGTGAAAAACGTATGATACTTTTATATACATCAATTAATCTAGGGTTAAGGTTCTCGTTGCATAAAATGGAAATTTTTTATTTATACACAAACCCTAATTTTGTTTTTATCACGCTTCCGTTGTGTTTGTAAACCATTTTTTCCCTATAATAATGTTGCATAACTATATCTAGTTAAGTATTTATGAGCATTCATTCAGACATTGATATGTAGGAATAGTACTTAGGGACATTCTTAAATTCCTAGATAAGCTTTTAGTGTTTTTGTCTTGCATTATTTGCATGTTTGAATATTTCATCATTTTCACTTAGGTTGTTGAACTCTTCATTGAGTCAAGTCTTGAGGCTTTGGTGTGAAGTTCCACAAGCAAGAGAAGCCTTGCAACCACGGGTGGGTTGACAAGCAATTGGTTGGGTGCCACTGTAAAAGTCTCAAGAGGGTAGAGTAGGAGGCGTTCACGCCAAGAGTAGTGTATCAAGGGATATCACTAGGGACATAACCAAGAGTGGTGAGTGGCGGTGTCCATAGCCTGAGGTTGTCGAGAGTGAGAGTCCGAGAATCACTTAAGGGTGTAACCTTTGCTCATGTAGTGGATTTCAGTGATCGAGTGTGGCACACTTAACAGCCCCTGGTTTACCCATTTGGAGGGTTTCCACGTATACATCTTGTGTTATTTATATTTTCGCACCTTACACTTGATGTTATATATTTGTTTTATTGGGTGTATTTTAAATATTGACTAATCAAGAAAAATTGGCAATTGACTTGATTAAAATCTATTCACCCCCATCTAGGTTTATAGACATACACGTTTTAAGAGTTATTTTCAAGTTGTAGTACCTAGTTGTCCTTTACTGATAGGTAGCGTTCCTTATCCTTAACATGTCCCATTTTTCCTCCAACTCATCTAGATTCTTTTCTAACATCTCCACATTTGCCTCGGGATGAAAGAGTTATACCCCTTGGTGAATTAGGAATTACTTCAACCGGAATTACTGCCTCTGTCCTGAATACTAGTGAGTAGTGCGTCTCTCATACCAAAGTACTTTCCATGGTCTGATATGCCTACAAGACTTCGTGTAGCTTGTCTGCTAATTCCCTTTCTTAGCATCTAACTTTGCCTTCAAAGTATGCTTAATTATATTGTTTACTACTTCAGTCATGCCATTGGTATATGGATAGGCTAGTGTGCCTTAATAATTCTTTATGCAGAAGCCCTGACACATGTTTCTGAAGTTGTCACCGTCGAACTGGGTTCCGTTGTTTGTGATTATTGTGTACGGGATTCCAAATTAGTAAATGATATTCTTGTTCACAAAACTTGATGTGTTAGCCTCAGTTATATGTACTTGTGATTCTGCCTCTACCCACTTTATGAAGTAGTCTATAGCCATAATGGCGTGATTTGGCCCTCCTTAGGTTACAGTCGGTATTGGGCCAATAAGATCTAGCCCAAACATGACAAACGGTCATGGTGATGTCAAGTTCTTCAACTGTTCGGGGGGCCTATTAATGTACTTGGCTATCCTCTTGCATCTACCACACTTTTTCATGACTACTTGAGCATCCTGGAATACGGTCGGCCAGAAGAAGCCCTGTCTAGGAGTCTTATACGCTAGACATTTACCTCCGTAGTGATTCTGACACGCTCCTCCGTGGATACAACCTAATATTTGTCTACCTTCTATTGGGCAGACGCACTTCTGTAAGGCCTTTGAAACTCCTCTCCTGGAGAATTCTCCTTCAACTATTGAGTATCTTGTGGCTCTATATCTGAGGCATTTTACTATAGCCACCTCTACTGGGAGTGTTCCATCTTCTAGATATTCCATGATAGGTCATCCAGGTGGCCTGCTTTTGTTGGATCACTCCAACTTCTGATACTTCCTCTTCATCCTTGAAGCTTGATCTTTTGAGGCAAGAAACTGGGATATTCTTAACTCTATGCTGATAGTTATTGATGCCAATTTTGATAAAGCATTTGCCTTCTCATTCTTTTCCCTAGGAATTTGAGTAATCCTATAAGCCTTGAATCTCTCAAGCAGTATCCTGGATATGAACAGATAAGCAGCCATGTTGTTGTCTTTGGCTTGATTCTCATCTAAGATTTGGTTCACCACTACTTGTGAGTCACTAAATATCTCCAACTCATCTGCCCTTAGTGTCATGCAAACCCTAAGTCCTGCCAAAAGTGCCTTATAGTCGGCCATGTTGTTAGTGGCTTTGAAGTCAAAGCGTAAGGCACATTCTATATGATCACCTTCTGTAGTGGATATCACTATGCCTACCCCACTATCGTACATGTTTGACTATCCATTTACTTGTAGTTTCTAGATAAATTCTTCTTTCTCTTTCAGCATCTTGATCACCTTGCCAATTGGTTAAGCAGACTCGGTTATCAAGTTGGCTACGGTTGGCCCTTTAATTACGGCTCATGAAAAATATACTTTACAAAATTCACTCAACTCCACTGCCCATTTGGATAGCCTCCTAGACACCATAAGTTTTTATACAATCTACTTCGGTAGGTAGTCTGTGTAGACCTTGATCTTATGATCTTGAAAATAAGGTCAAAGTTTTCTTACTGCTCCTACTGATGCCAATGCCATCTGCTCGACTGGCGAGTTTCTTGTTTTAGTTGGTAGTAAAGCCTTGCTTGTGTGATACACAGGCTTTTATACCCCATCATCCAATATGATAAGCACTGACCCCATTGCCACCACAATTATGATCGATAGTTATAGGTAGAGCACTTCTTCTTCCAATGGTTTAGATAGGATCAGTGCTTTGCCTAGGTACTCCTTGATCATTTGGAATGCTTGCTCACATTCAATCTTCCATTCTACCCCCTTGCTCTTCTTGATTGCTCTGAAAAAGGGCAAGCATTTATATATTGACTTGCTAATGAACCAATTCAATTATGCTAAACAGCCTGTCAGCCTTCGAATTTCTTTCAAGGTCTTTGGACCTCATCTTCTCCAATTCTCTTATCTTCTTAGGGTTTACTTCAATTCCCCTCTGATAAACTTGGAAATCGAGAAATCTTCTTGAAGGCATTCTAAAAACACATTTCTTTGGGTTAAGTTTCATACCAAACTTCCTTAATATCACAAACATCTCCCTAAGATCTTCTGCCTGTTTTCAAAATGTTGTGCTCTTTGTTAACATGTCATCCATAAATACCTTCATATTTCTGTCGATCTATTAGGCAAACATCTTGTTTACTAGTGTTTGGTTCGTTGCCCTAAAATTTTGGAGACCATATGGCATTATTTTATAACAGTATAGCCCCTGGTCAGTTGTGAAAGAGGTTTTGTCTTCATCTGGCTCAAACATTTGGATCCGGTTGTAATCTGAATAAAAATCCATGAAGCTCAATAATTTATGACCAGCTGTTGCATCTACCAACTGTTCGATCCGGGGCAATGGGAAGCTACCTTTAGGACATGCCTTATTAAGGTCAGTGAAATCTAAATACATCCTTCACTGATTGTTCTTCTTTTTCACTAGTACCATATTGGCAACCCGTTCGAGGTACTGCACCTCCCTTATGCATCATGTCGCCAACAGTTTCACTACTTCTTCCTTGATTGCCTGGCTTCTCTCTGGTTTAAGCTGTCTTCTCTTATGAATGACTGGTTTTAGTTCGGGGTCAACTGCTAGGTAATAGGATATTATCTTCGGATCGATTCTGGGCATATCTTTATGTTTCCATGCAAACACGACCCTGTATTCCTTTAACAAGTTGATCATTCCATCCAGAATTTCTCCAGTCAACTAGGTCCCTAGTTTTATGGTTTGATCGAGATTGCCCTCGTCAATTATGACTTTCTCAGTCGGCTAATCTTCTTAGGCTTTCCCATTTTCCATAAATACCTTCTTGGGCGGTGTCCATAGCTGAGGTTGTCCCTTCGCCATACCTCTCTGAACCTTCCCATGAATTGGACTCCCTGTGCTCCCTAGTTCCCGGTCTTTTTGGCGGTAGTCCTTTCTATGTGAACGTTCCCTTCTTTCACGACGCTCTGCCTTATCTCTTTCGAATTTCTAGTTTGCTCCTAGAGTGGTTGTCACTAATTCAGAACGTACTCTGGGATCCTTGGCCACCACCGACGCAGAGAACTGGTACGGTGAACTCAAGTTGGCAGTGGCCGTTATACTGATTCTCCGTCTAGCGGTATCATCAATAACTTTATATAGGGATTCCTGGATTTTCCAAAATGCATTTACGTCAATAGGATTAGGGATGTTAACACCGCGTGAGGCTTCAGTGCTACGTGGAGATAGACTTCTGTCTTTGCTGGTGGACATGATATTGTTTCTCATAAACTTTTTCCTAGAATTAATTTAATTATTCAAACTCAATGCTAACAGTGGTTCACCCTTTTCTTCTAGCGCCAGTTGTTGACGGTGATTTTGGATTAGGCTTAATTGATCACTCGACGAACAAGTGAATGTGAATAAACAATCAAACTATAAACCAAAATAAATAAAAAGTAAACAACACACAAGATTTTACAAGGTAAAACCCCAAGGTAAGGAAATATCCATGGTTGCCGGCAACGGGGAGAATAATTCACTAAATTGTGAATAATTACACAATCAATCTCTCTTACACTCTTGTAAGTTTAATTGCCATTTTTCACCCCTCTATAATTGTTATAAGGGCCTATTTATAGATGCATCCTAAATGTTGGTGTACAAGTAAAGTAAGTTCCCGTAATGGAACCAAATTCTATTTTGCTAGAATCGTATTGTTTTCTTTCTTGCATTACGCTGCTTATATTTTAATTGCATTAGATCTCTTGCCTGATTTACACTTTGATATCTATTAGGAAGCTTGTTTTCTTAACAGGATGTACTTCAAGGTATCTTGCTCAAGTCGGATTATTTCTCTACTTATCGGAGTTGTAACTTTATTAAGGTTGAGTGTTGTCCACGTGTCACACAGCCGACCACCTATGTAACCCGACCAAATTTACTTTTCCCGATCAGTGGTTTTACCCGACACAACCTTTCACCCAACCTTCTTGACAATCTCGATCGGGTCCTCTAATCCGATCGTTTACACTATCTTGGTTGGGGGGTTTTACGACTTTTCTTTGGTCAATTTGGGTTGATTTGGTTGACTTTTGATGACGTGGCACCCTCGACCCTTGTCTTTTGCTGACGTGTGATATCCTCCAAAATATGCCAATAACAAATACATTAAGAATATAATTTGCACATTTTAATTAAATGAGTTGTTTAAATTATATTAATTTATTAATTTAAGATATGTGGATTTGTTTTATTCTTAGTAAGAATGGGTCTAGTTCACATGTAAACTTTTTTATTAAATTCAATGGATTTAATAAAATAGAAAAACAATATATTATCCGTACATAATAGGTTTGGGCTGCAAAGGCTAATATAATAGCCTAATATATTGTTTTTTATTTTAATATTTAATTAAAAAAAAATTAACTAAATTTAGTAATTATTTAATTAAATGTCAAAATCTTTTTCCTAGTAGGACAAGAGTCTCCTAGTGTTATAATATTGTTGGTAGTAAAATAAGTATCAAAGACTTTATTTGATAAGTAAATAAATAAAAGGAATGTATTTTTCTAGTCAAATTAGGAAATTTTTGATATCTATCAAAACTCTAATTGATAGTTTGTCAAATTAGGAAGTTTTGATAAAGTCGCAATTTAATTGGCATTCAATAACTAGTTATTTGATAATACACTAATGAGTTGGAATATGGTTGAATTCCGAAAGTTGGCAGGAGTTGTGGTGGAAAACAAATCCTTCTTGTGTGAGGATTAAGCCACCTATATATATATATACCTATTGAGAATTCAGCCAAGCCCTAAGATTTTGGTGTGAGAAGATTTTTTTTTTTTGCTCTTAGTATTAAAAAAAAATCTTCATCCAACTCATTGTGTGAAGAATTCAGCCAAGCATAGAGAAAAAAAGGAACGTTTTTATTTTCGATAGAGCACTAGTATCCTTAACATCAAAAACAAATTGTGTACAACATTGAATCGAGTTCATGAGAGTTTTGATCAATAGATTGAGAACTCTTTAGTGACCAAACATTCTCCATTTTTCTCTAGAAGGATTATTGTTACTAATAAAAGAAAAAAAATTTTGTTTTTCCATCCTCAGGTACACAATTCAACAAAAGAGAGCCTACATTCCTAGGTGATTCATGTTCATGATTGGATTGTAAGATCTTTTGGATTTAATTCAGTGCAACATCAATCGTTACGTGAAAATGGTACGATACCTTTTATTAATATGTTAATTAATCAAGGGTTAAGGTCCATCCTTTAAAGAGATTTTTTTAAAAAAATATATCAATCCATATTTTCGCTTCCGCCACATGTTTTCTCTTACAAATGTTAGGTCTCATGCATAACGCTGGTACATAAAACTGTTTGCTACAGACATATAGTGAACGTGTCTCATATCCTCAGCTTTCTGAGGTGTCTTAGGACATTATTCCTTATACTAGTGAACCCCACCAATGGAAGGTAAATTACCTTTCTTAGAGTTTTGCATTGAAAATCATACAATTATCTTGTCGATATACGATGCCTGAGACAATACTAAGAGTTTGTTCTTAAAATCCCTAATTAATTAGATCCGTAGATCATAACTCACCACTCCCAAATCTTTTATTTGGAATTGGCTAGCCAGCCAACCCTTTGAAAAAAAAAACACGGCTAATTTGCCACAAGCCAACCTAAATTGGGGGGGGGGGGGGGGGGTGGATGAATAGGTTATTACACCTTTTTCATTCCCGTGAAACAAACTTATGTTTGTCCCTCTAGATAACTTGTATCAAAATTTTATAACCCAAACACAATAAAAAGGAATCCAATAAGGATATGTTTGGTCAAACAAAGTCAATGTTAATACCAACTTGCATGTTATAAAAACTTAATTATTACATAAATTGTTATATAGGGGAAAATCGATTCAAAATGCAGCTACTATATATAGCCTTAACCGCCCAAGCCAATATATAAGGGCCAATATTGTTTTTTCTATTTTATTAAATCCATTGGACCTTAATAAAAAGTCCACATGTGAACTAGACCCATTCTTAATAAAAGAAACAAGCCCAACTACCTTAATACAATTCTAGATGGACCCATAAATTTGTCCTGTACAATAAATCAAGTGATCCATGCAAGTTCGTATGGATTGGGGTTTTTGGCGGGCAATCTAAATTAAAGCTCCAATAGACTTAACCTAATCACAATCAACAAATGATTCACTTAGGTCCGATCTATTAAATTTAGTTCATTCAACTAAAGAACTAAAATTGAACTCTTAAATAAAGATAAAGTAAGTTAATATTGCTCATTCAGACCATAGACAATCTTAATGGAGATAGTGTATCCTCGTGAAGAATATCAGTAATCGCCAAGAGCTCATAGAATGCATATAGCTCTCCAAGTTATTATATTTACTCATATGACCATATTTTGAACTTGGATATTTTGACTTGTCTAGAAGCCATATTTCAATAGACGCTATTGAAAACTTAATGTTAAGATTTAATATCCAATACCTCAGAACATCCATATGATGATATTCAACACTCATTTAATAAATGGAGCCACGATGTCCATATCTATATATGAAGTCTTCTATCGATTAACAAATGATTACCAATAATCTAACGAGGATATACTATGCTATATAAGCGTATTCATTGATAGCTCAAATGATAACACTTGCAACCATAAGTCCATAATTTATCTTTGGATTGAGATAGACTCTCTGATTGTCTTCACTTGAAAACTTTTATCCATTGACGGTTCTAGATAAAGTAATTCACTGTGATCCTACTCAATACACCCAGTGCACAAGATTCTTTTGTCCAAAGACACCACACTTTGATGATTTTAGACTCATCATAAAAAATTTGATCCCACTCAATGCTAGCAAAAGAATATACAACTTTGATAAGATAAAGGTGCCCAACCTTTATCTTAAGTTGTGAATATTATTCAAGACTAACTAAAAAATTGTGTCTACCTCATACATATCCAGATGTAAGAACAATTCATATTTTCTCATAGGCTTTTGATCTTATGATTATTTACTTCTGACAATTATAATTATTAAACTATAAATGCTATAAGATTTGCTAAACTAGAAATCACTTTCATTAATATGAAAAGATTGTCAAATACATTATTACACTCATGCTATCGAGCATAATCCCAATAATCTCCCACTTTCTCAATAGCAAATGTGTCATATCTCTTATCCTCATATTCTCTGGGTGCCCATCAAAACTCTTTTGTGGAAGAGCCTTTATGAAAGGATCTGGTAGATTTTCTGCTAACGCGATCTTGGTTATCGTCATGTCTCCCCTATGCACAATTTCCCTTAAAAAGTGATACTTTCTTTCAATGTGTTTCCCTCTCTTATGACTTCTTGGTTCTCTCGAATAACCACTACTCCATTAATGCCATAATAGATAGTGACTACTTATTCACATCAGGAGCCACTTCCAAGTCAATCAAGAATTGAATGCGTTTTAGAGTCTTTTTAGCAACTTCGCATACGACAACATACTCAGCATCCATGGTGGAATCCGAAATACAAGATTGCTTGATACTCCTCCATATGACTACCCCTTCTCAAAGGGTAAACACAGATCCTGATTTTGATCTCCAAGAGACAGAATCTGAATACCCAATAGGAATTAAATCCCCTCTATAGTATACAAGCATATAATATCTCGTTCTCCTTAGATACTTGAAAATATGATTGACTACCGTCCAATGATCAGACCATGTTTTTAATTGAAACTTGCTAATTATGCCCACAACAAAACAAATATTTGGTCTACTGCAGAGCATTGCATACATGAAACTTCCAACTGCTGAGGCATATGGAACCCTACTCATGAATTGCTCTTCATGCTCATTCTTAGAAACTTGTTCCTTAGAAAGTTTGATTCTATGTCTGAAAGGTAACATACATTTCTTGGAATCTTGCATGGAAAACCTAGATAAGATTTCATCCATGTATGAAACTTGGGATAAGACAATCGTTCTATTCTGTTTATCCCTTATGACTTTGATACCAAAAATATAACTTACTTCTCCTAAGTTCTTCATATCAAATTGTTTTGCTAACCATTCTTTTACTGATGTAAATACACCATATCATTTTCGATGAGTAGTATATCATCAACGTAAGGAACTAGGAAAACCAACTTGTCACCTTTAATCCTTTTTTATACACAGGGTTCACCACGGTTTTGAATAAATCCAAAACTTTTCACGGCTTGATCAAACCTTTTGTTCTAGGATTTGGATGCTTGCTTCAATCCATATATGGATCTTTGCAACTTGCATACCCTTTCCTCTTGGTATTTTTCAATGAATCCTTATGGTTGCATCATATAGATTCTTTCATCAAGACTTCCATTAAGGTAAGCTGTCTTGACATCCATTTGACAAATCTCTAAGTCTAGAGATGCCGCAATAGATAAGAGTATCCTAATGTACATAAGCATGGCCACAGGAGAGAAGGTTTCCTCATAATCAATATCTTCTTTCTGTGTGTAACCTTTAGCTACCAATCTAGCTTAAAGGTTTCCACCTTTCCATCCATTCCTCTCTTTCTCTTGTATACAAACTTGCACCCAATGGGTTTTATCCCTTTAGGCAAGTCCACAAGAGACCAAACTTTATTTCAGATTGCATTGCCTTTTGCCAATGGTGACAATTAACATTTTCTATGGCCTCCTTGTACGTGTAGGGATCATCATCATTCGGGAGATTGTTTATTAATTATCCTAGACTGATGTATCTCTGGGTTGTCTACTTACCCTCCCACTATGATGAGGATTGGTAGATTATTGATCTTGTATTGGTACGATACTTGTAATTGGGTGAGGTTATGAAACCTCTTTAGGAATTGTATCTCCTTAAAGCTCATTCAGAACAATTCTACTTTTAGGCATAAATTATTCAGACAGTCCTCTTCCAGAAATTTAGCATTTGTCGAAACAAATACATTAAGATCTGAGGGACTATAGAAATAATATACTTTGGTTTCGTTTGGATACCCTACAAATATGCATGTTTATGAATGGGACTTCATTTTTTTTTGTCTTTCCTTTTAACACGTGCGTAGGACATACAAATATCCTAAAGTGTTGTAAACTAGGCTTTTGCCCAGTCCATAACTCATGTGGTGTTTTAGGAACAGACTTAGATGGTATATCGTTTAAAATGTACATAGCGGTTTGTAAAGCATATACCCAAAAAGAATTAGGGGGCGTTGAATAACTCAACATAGACCTAACCATGTCCAAAAGAGTTCTATTTCTCCTTTCTGCCACCCTATTTTGTTGAGGTGTACCTATCGTAGAAAACTGAGAAATTATCCCATTGTCAATAAGATATTGCTAAAACTCACCAGATAGATATTCTCCACCACGATCAGACCTTAAGATTTTTATGTGTTTCTCAAGCTGATTTTCAAATTCAACTTTAAATGCTTGGAACATGTCAAAAGCATCCGACTTATGTCTCATGAGATACACATAGCCAAATCTCGAGTGATCATCCATGAAAGTGATGAAGTACTCATGTCTACCTTTAGCTTTAATGCTCATAGGACCACACACATCATTATGTATTAATCCTAAACATTTAGTGGCTCTTGTGTCTTTGGTCATGAACAACCTTTTGGTCATCTTGCCTTCCAGACAAGATTCATAAGTTGGTAGATCATCAACCTTTAAGTCACTTAAAGGTCCATCACTAACAAATCTTTTCATCCTATCAAGGTTAATATAACCTAAGCGCAAATGTCATTGGTAGGTTTCATCTTTTGACAATTTTACTCTTTTATGATTAGGTTTCGTTGATTCCGTGTCTGACAGATGAGAGATATTGATATGCAAATAGAATAAACTGTTTTCCAATGTACTTTTGCAAAGAAATTTGTTATTTTTACTAGTAATAAAACCTTTACTAAAAGTATCCAAATATCAAAATTTATTTAAACAAGAAACCGAAATTAAATTCCTTTTGAATTGTGGTACATAATAAACGTTTAATAAATCTAAATGCCTATAAGAATCTAAATTAATTCTACTATCTCCCACTGCACTAGTAGACACCAACACTCTGTATCCTAAAAGCAAGTTGAATTCATTCTCATTCAGTCTTTTCCTTTCTCAGAACCCCTTCTAATTAGGCCCAAATTACTTTTTTCTGTTGTTTATTGACCTTCTTACAGGTCTTAATAGTAGCAATTTTACTAACCGTATGAATCTCTTGACCCTTGTCTTTCACAAGGATTTTCTTGATGCTTTGAACATCTTGCATCAGGCATTACAAGGTGCATTCCTTAAGCAATCAATGCCTCTCTCTTAGTCATCCTAAACTTCATAGCAAACATCTCTTTCAGAGACATCATTATATCGACAGTAGTCTCCGTTCCTTCATGTTGCTGTTGCAACACGTCGAGATAATGGTCATAATCTAACATTTAGCCATCTCATTTGAAGACTTCCACTGCTGATACTCATCTCTTTGCTCATCTTTTGATTCATTAGTAGACAGAATGAACTTATGTTTTTCAGTTTGCAACAACAAACCAATTTCCCTTTTCCAAGTGACATAATTATCATCAGTTAAAGTATTATATTTTATGATTTTGATTATGGATGGGGTCATTATTTCTTTATAATAACAAAAATTATATAAGTGAACAATCACGATAAAGTACTTTCGAATATTTATCTTGAATTAAAAAAATTATTTAATCGTAAAATTCAACGATGATCCAACACCTATAAATGTCACACCTTCTTTGGGAGTTCGCACCATTTACTAGTTAGACTAGGTCCCACCTAATTGTTAACATAACAACCAACGTTTTCAATTTTAGCCTTGCAATTTTATTAACAAGAACTCTTGGGAGGATATTAATAAAATTACATTGAGTGTGTTACCAAGTTATCGACCTTCAATATAATCCCTCATGAATATCCCTCATTTGGGAGTAGATATCGTTTGGGCTAATTGTCTAGTCTATCCTTGTAAGTATCTTGCTAAATTCCATTCATTAATACATCTTAGGAGGTTATTACATGAAACATAAAGCTCAACTAAACTTGGAGGCCGTAGGTGTTCCAAAACACCTTCTCCCACTCAATTATTTAAGGCGTGTGATCGAATCCCAAAGAATGATTTACCAAGTTATCTAGATGCCAATTTAGATACCTAAACCATTCTAAGCATGTTCATACCAAAACAGATATATGAGTGGCATTCCTATTCTATATGACAAGTTATCAAACAACGACAAACATTGCATTATTTACAAAAATATAAATAGCTACAATTTTGGTCCATCCTAGAAAAGTAAGTAAATTACATGTCTTGGAATAAAAAGAAATAGCAACCTATCCTTGCAATTTTATTAACAAGAACTCTTGGGAGGATATTAATAAAATTACATTGAGTGTGTTACCAAGTTATCGACCTTCAATATGTTCCCTCCCGAATATCCCACTATTGGGAGTAGATATCGTTTGGGCCAATTGTCTAGTATATCCTTGTAAGGAAATATCCTGCTAAATTCCATTCATGAATACCCCTTGGGGGGTTATTACATGAAACATAAAGCTCAACTAAACTTGAATGCCATAGGTGTTCCAAAACACCTTCTCCCACTTAATTATTTAAGGTTTGTGACCGAATTCCATAAAATGGTTTACCAAGTTATCTAGATGCCAATTAGATACCTAAACCATTCAATGCATGTTCATACCAAAAGAGATATATGAGAGACACTCATATTCTATATGACATGTTATCATACAACAACAAATATTGTAATATTTACGAAAATATAAATAGCTACAATTTTGATCCATCCTAAAAATGCAAGTAAATTACATATATCTTCGAATAAAAAAAACTCCTTTCTTGGTGATTAAGTCTTCACGCGACCATCATCTGTTTGGACCCTTTGGCTGCCTCCCATGGGCGTGCGCACCTCTTGGCTTCTTAAAGGGCTGCCATGGGCAGCCCATTGCATCCATAGGGCTGGTGTGTGCAGCCCATGGTATCCATAGGGCTGCCGTGTGCAGCCCATGCCACAACAATCCTGGTTGCGTGCACATTCGTACGTACGATTGTTGCTATGGCGCGCACAGTACCAAACTTGTTCCAGTTGCTTCCAATTCTTCAAATCTTTGAATCTTCGATACTTGAATATATTACAACGGTTTTTTAAACAAAACAAATACAAAAAAATACTACAGCTTTTTTTTTATATCAACAGTAAAATAAATAAAAAACTTAGAAGCTACCAAGAAGGAAATTACGGCGATGATAGGCCACCCTTCTTGTTACAATCCCAAAATAAAAATACATTGAAATTCTAGGACCAAAATTGAGCAATAAGAAATCACATTATAAAACATATATATATCCATACATTTCAATGTAAGTATATATGCAAATACCTAGAGTGTCATCTCTTTCTAAAACATGCATATTTACAATAAAAAGAAATAGTATAACGTATATATACATTAATTAATCAAGGGTACAACCAGGCTCTGATACCAATTGTAGGGAAAAATCAATTCAAAACACAACGGAAGTATAAAATTAGGGTTTGGTATAATTTAAAATTTTCCCTTTAAAAGAAATAATCATAACTCTAGATTAATTGACGTATATTAAAAGTATCGTACCTTTTTCCCGTGACGATTGAACTAGCACCGAATTGAATCCGCAAGATCTTCCAATCCAATCACGAACGTGAATTACCTAGGAGTGTGGGTTCCCTTTCTTTAAATTGTATACTTGAGGACGGAAACAAACAAAATTTATTTCTTTTGTTAGTCATAATAATCCTCCAAGAGAAAACCCAAGAACGTTCGGTCACTTGTGAATTATCAATCTATTTGATTGAAACTCACGTGAACCCTATTTGATTTTTGTACGGAAAACCCTTTTGATGTAAAGAATACAAGTACACTATCGAAAACAAAAAATGTTCCCCTTTTCTCTTTTCCTTGGCCGAATTCTATACACATTTAATATGAGTTGACCGAATTTTGTCTAGAGCAAAAAACTAATTTTTTTTCTCTCAAAATTATATCACTTAGCCGAATTCTCTTTTATAAAAACCCTAGCCTTGGCCAAAAATTCACTTAGAAATTAGCCTTGGTCAAAATTTATATGGAGATATATATAGGTTCTCAAATCATTTCCTAAAGAGGATTTACTTGGTGGGAAATAATCCTATCTCAAGGTGGATTTACATGTGGACAAAGAATCATTTTCAAAAAAAGAAATATTTTCCACACCAAAACTCCTAATTCAACTCAAATAGTGTATTTATTCAATAACAATTATTGAATATAATTAAATTGTGAATAAATAAAAAACTTTGTAATTTGACCAATTGTCAATTAGAGTCATAATTGAAATCAAATACTTCCTAATTTGACTAGAAAAATCAATTCCTATTATTTGTCTACATATCAATTATAGTATTTGATTATTTTCATATTACCAACAATAATATGAATTTAGGAGATCATCTCCTACCTGGAATATTTTTTTGAATTTTGATTAAATAATTAATTAATTTCAATTTAATTAAATAAAAAAATAAAATAAAAAATAGTATAATAAGCTATTATAAATAGCCTTAGCCGCCCAAGCCAATATATATGGGCCAAATATTGTTTTTCTTATTTTATTAAATCCATTGGACTTAAATAAAATGTCAAGTGAACTAGACCCTTTCTTACTAAAAGAAATAAGTCCATTTGCCTTAACACAATTCTAGATGGACCCATAAATTGGTCTGGTAGAATATATCAAGTGATCCATGCAAGTTCGTATGGATTGGGCATCTTGATGGGCTATCTAAATTTAAGCTCCAATAGACTTAACCTAATCACAATCAATAAATAATTCACTTAGGTCCGATCTATTAATTTTAGTTCATTCCACTAAAGAACTAAAATTGAACTCTTAATTAAAGATAGAATAATTTATTATTGCTCATTCATACCCTAGACAATCTTAATGGTGATAGTGTATCCTCGTGAAGATTATCAGTAATCGTCAAGCGCTCATAGACCACCTATAGCTCTCCTGTTAGGATTATGCTCGATAGAAAGAGTATAATATTGTAATTAACAATCATTTCATATGAATAAAGTGCTTTCTAGTTTAACAAATCTTATAGCATTTTTTGTTTAATTTTTAGAATTGTCAAAAGTAAATAATCATAAGGTCAAAAGACTATGAGAAAAGAAGAATTGTTCATACATCTAGATATATATGAGGTAGACACAATTCTTTAGTTAGTCTTGAATAATATTCACAACTTAAGATAGAAGGTTGGGCGCCTTTATCTTGTCAAAGTTGTAGATTCTTTTGCTAGCATTTGAATGGGATCAAATGTGTTATGATGAGTCTCAAATCATCAAAGTGTGGTGCCTTTGGGCAAAAGAATCTGGTGCACTAAGTGCATTGAATAGGATCAAAATGAAATACTTTATCTAGAACCGTCATTGGATGAAAGTTTTCATTTGAAGACAATCGGAGAGTCTATCTCAATCATGAGATAAATGATGGACTTATGGTTGCAAGTGTTATCATTGGAGCTATCAATGAGTACGATTATATAGCATAGTCTATCCTCGATAGTTTGGTGGTATTCATTTGTTAATCGATAGAGGACTTCATTTATAGATATAGACATCGTGGCTCTATTTATTGAATGAGAGTAGAACACCATCGTAAGGATGTTTTGAGGTATTGGATATTAAATCTTAACGTTAAGTTTTCAATATTGTCTATTGAAACATGAATTCTGGAAGATCTTACGGAATTGATTCAGCGCTTGTTCAATCGTCACGCGAAAAAGGTACGATATTTTTATATACATCAATTAATCTAGGGTTAAGGTTCTCGTTGCATAAAAAGGAAATTTTTTATTTATACGCAAACCCTAATTTCATTTTTTAACATGCTTCCGCTGCGTTTCTAAACCGTTTTTTCCCTACAATTCGTATCAGAGACTGGTTGTACCCTTGATTAATTGATGTATGTGTTCGTGAATCTTTTTCTTTTATTGTATATATGCATGTTTTAGAACGAGATGACACTCTAGGTATTCGCAAATATATTTACATTGGAATGTATGGATATATGTATGTTTTATATGTGGAATGTTATTGCTCAATTTGGGTCCTAGAAGTTCAATGTAATTTTGTTTTGGAATTGTAACAAGAAGGGTGGTCTATTATCGCCATAATTTCCTTCTTGGTAGTTGTTAAGTTTTTTTTTATTTTGTTGTTGTAATAAATAAATAAAAAAACTGCAGTATTTTGTTATTTAAATTCTTCTATAAAACATTCAAGTATCGAAGACTCGAAGGTTTGAAGAATTAGAAGTAACCGGAACAAGTTTGGGACCGTGCGAGCCCTAACAACCAACGTGCGTGCGAAGAGCTCGCAGCCACGTTTGTTGTGGCATGGGCTGCGCACGGCGGCCCTTGTTGTAGCCATGGGCTGCGCATGGCAGTCCTTTATGGGCTTGTGACATGCGCACGCCCATGGGTAAGGGCAAGGGGTGCGCACACCCATGTGAGGTAGCCGAGGGAGTCCGAACGATGAAGGTCGCGTGAAGACTTGTTCACCAGGAAAGAAGTTCTTGTATTCCAAGATATATGTAATTTACTTGTTTTTCTAGGATGGACCAAAATTGTAGCTATTTATATTTTTGTCAATATTGCAATGTTTGTCATTGTTTGATAACATGTCATATAGAATAAGAGTGCCACTCATATATCTCTTTTCGTATGAACATGCATTGAATGGTTTCAGTATCTAAATTGGCATCTAGATAACTTGGTAAATCATTCTTTGGAATTCGATCACTCGCCTTAAACAATTGAGTGGGAGAAGGAGTTTTGGAACACCTACGGCCTCCAAGTTTAGTTGAGCTTTATGTTTCGTGAATAACCTCCCAAGAGGTATTCATGAATGGAATTTAGCAATATACTTCCTTACAATGATAGACTAGAAAATTAGCCCAAACGATATCTACTCCCAAAGGAGGGATATTCGTGAGAGATTATATTGAAGGTCGATAACTTGGTAACACACTCAATGTGAGTTTATTAATATCCTCCCAAGAGTTTTTGTTAATAAAATCACAAGGCTAAAAATAAAACGTTGGTTGTTATGTTAACAATTAGGTGGGACCTAGTCCAACTAGTAAATGGTGCGTACTCCCAAAGGAGGCGTGACATTTATGGGTGTTGGATCACCGTTGAATTTTTACGATTGAATTATTTTATTTAATTCAAGATAAATATTCAAAAGTGCTATAACATGATTGTTTACTTATATAATTTTTGTTATTAAAAATAAATCATGACCCCATCCCTAATCAATATCCTAAAAGATAATACTTTAACTGGTGATAATTATTTCACATGGAAAAGGAATATTGGTTGATGTTGCAAGCTGAAAAGTATAAGTTCATTATGTATATTCCTTAACCACCAAACTAATGAATCTACTCAGGAGCAAAGAGATGAGTATTAGTAGTGGAAGTCTTTAGACGAGATTGGCTAAATGTACGTTACATTATAGCCATCATCTCCTACGTGTTGCAACAGTAACATGAAGGAATTGAGACTGTTGTCGATAATATGATGTCTCTAGACAAGGATTCATATGGTTGGTAAAGTTGTTACTGTTAAGACCTGTTAGACGGTCAATAGATAACAGAAGAAAAAGTAACTTGAGCCTTCTTAGAAGGAGACCAAGAAAGTAACCAAGATCCAAGGAAAGTGTTTCTTTTGTGGTGAAAAGGGTCAAAGGAATAGACTGAATAAGAATGAATTCAACTTGCATTTAGGCAATGGAGCATTGGTGTCTACTAGTGTAGTGGGAGATATTAGAATCAATTTTGATTCTTAGTAGGCATTTAGATTTAATAAACGTTTATTATGTACCAATATTCAAGAGGAATTTAATTTCGGTTTCTTGTCTAAATAAATTTGGATATTCGATTACTTTTAATAAAGGTTTTATTATTAGTAAGAATAACAAATTTATTTGCAAAGGTACATTGGAAAATGGTTTATTTTATTTGCATGGAAATATCTCTCACTTGTTAGATACGGAATCAACGGAACCTAATCATAAAAGAGTAACCTTAATAGGATTAAAAGATTGGTATGTGACGGACCTTTAGGTGACTTAAAGGTTGATGATCTACCAACTTGTGAATCTTGTTTGGAAGGTAAAATGACCAAAAGATTGTTTACGACCAAAGGCGCAAGAGCCATTGAATGTTTAGGATTGATACACACTGATGTGTGTGGACCTATGAGCATTCAAGCTAGTGGTGGATACGAGTACTTCATCACTTTCACGGATGATTACTCAAGATTTGGCTATGTGTATCTCATGAGACATAAGTCGGATGCTTTTGATATGTTCAAAGCATTTAAAGTTGAAGTGGAAAATCAGCTTGAGAAACGTATAAAAATCTTGATGTCGGATCGTGGTGGAAAATATCTATCTGGTGAGTTTCAGCAATATCTTATTGATAATGGAATAATTTCTCAGTTTTCTACACCAGGCACACCTCAACAAAATGGGGTGGCAGAAAGGAGAAATAGAACTCTTTTGGATATGGTTAGGTCTATGTTGAGTTATTCAACGCTTCATAGTTCTTTTTGGGGATATGCTTTACAAACTGCCATGTATATTATAAACGATATACTATCTAAGTCGGTTCCTAAAACACCGCATGAGTTGTGGACTGGGCGAAAGCCTAGTTTACAACACTTAAGGATATTTGGATGTCCTGCTCACGTGTTAAAAGGAAAGACAGAGAAGATGAAGTCCCGTTCAAAAATATGCATATTTGTAGGGTATCCAAAAGGAACAAAAGGATATTATTTTTATAGTCCTTCAGATCTTAAAGTATTTGTTTCGACAAATGCTAAATTTCTAGAAGAGGACTATATGAATAATTTTGTGCCTAAAAGTAGAATTGTCCAAAATGAGCTATTAGGAGATACAATTCCACAAGAGGTTTCGCAACCAAGCCCAATTGTAAATTCTGTACCAACACAAGATCAACAATCCACCGTACCTCGACGTAGTGGGAGGGTTGTTAGACAACCTGAAAGATACATCGGTCTAGGAGAATTTTTAGAGAATCTTCTGACGAAGATGATCCCTATACGTACAAGGAAGCAATGGAAGATGTTGATTGTCGCCATTGGCAAAAGGCAATGCAATCCGAAATTGAATCTATGTTCAAAAATAAAGTCTGGTCTCTTGTAGACTTGCCTAAAGGGATAAAACCCATCGGGTGCAAGTGGGTATACAAGAGGAAAAGAGGAATTGATGGAAAGGTGGAAACCTATAAAGCTAGATTGGTAGCTAAAGGTTATACACAGAAGGAAGGTATCGATTATGAAGAAACCTTCTCTCCTGTGGCCATGCTTAAATCCATTAGGATACTCTTATCCATTGCGGCATCTCTAGACCTAGAGATTTGGCAAATGGACATCAAGACAGCTTTCCTTAATGGAAGTCTTGACGAAAGCATCTATATGGTGTAACCAGAAGGATTCATTGAAAAGGGCCAAGACGAAAGGGTATTCAAGTTGCAAAGATCCATATATGGATTGAAGCAAGCATCCAGATCCTGGACATAAGGTTCGATCAAGCCGTTAAAGGTTTTGGATTTATTCAAGACCTTGATAAACTTGTTTATACAAAAGGATTAAAGGAGACAAGTTTGTTTTCCTGGTTCTTTACGTTGATGAAATACTACTCATCGAAAACGATGTAGGTGTAATGACATCAATAAAAAATGGTTAGCAAAATAATTTGATATGAAGGACTTAGGAGAAGCAAGTTATATTCTTGGTATCCAAGTTATAAGGGATAGAAAGAATAGAACGATTGCATTATCCCAAGCTTCATACATAGACAAAATCTTGTCTAGGTTTTCCATGCAAGATTACAAGAAAGGTATGTTACCTTTCAGGCATTTAATCAAACTTTCAAAGGAACAAGTTCCTAAGAATGAGCATAAAGAGCAATTCATGAGAAGGATTCCGTATGCTTCGGCAGTTGGAAGTCTCATGTATGCAATGCTCTGCACTAGACCAGATATTTGTTTTACTATGGGCATAGTTAGCAGGTTTCAATCGAAGCCTGGACCTGATCACTGGACGACAGTCAAGCATATTTTCAAGTATCTTAGGAGAACGAGAGATTATATGCTTGTATACTCTAAAGGAGATTTAATTCCCATTGGGTATACAGATTCTGATTTTCAGTCAGATTCTGACTCCAGGAGATCGACATCAGGATCTGTGTTTACCATTTGAGAAGGGTCAATCATATGGAGGAGTATCAAGCAATCTTGTATTGCTGATTCCACCATGGAAGCAGAGTATATTGACGCATGTGAGGCTGCTAAAGAGGCTGTCTGGCTCTGCCAATGTTTGATTGACTTGGAAGTGGTTCCTGATGCGAATAAGCAGATCACTATCTACTGTGACAATAGTGGAGCAGTGGCTAATTCGAGAGAACCAAGAAGTCATAAGAGAGGGAAACACATTGAAAGCAAGTATCACCTTCTAATGGAAATTGTGCATAGGGGTGACGTGACAATTACCAAGATCGGGTCAGCAGAAAATCTAGCGGATCCCTTTACAAAGGTTTTTCCTCAAAAAAGTTTTGATGGGCATCTAGAGAACATGGGGATGAGAGATATGACACATTTGCTATAGAGTAAGTGGGAGAGACAAGAGACACCTGAAGAGGAACAACCGCACCAGAGGCTGGACCAGAATCAGACAGTACGTGCTAGACATTGTAAATACGACCTGTGCAAAGGTCGTTCATCATTAGAAGACAGTGATCAACATCATCACAAGCGTCATCACGGAATTACACGAGTGACTCGGTATCAGAGTTCAGAGTCTCTCAAAAGAATGACGATAACCCAGCGGTTTAACCATCGGGGAAGCCCGGTAAGGAATAAAGATGTTTCAATCCAGAGCCTAACTCAAGAAGTCGAGAACAATTGGCGTCAGATGGAAGCACTGGTCAGACGGTATAGTTATAATGATCCATCTGATGATGACTCTGACAGTCCATTCACTAGGGAAATCTTGCGGACTCCTTTCCCAGAAAGATTCAGGATGCCACATATGGAGCAGTTCAAAAAAGATACGGATCCAAAGGAGCACGTTAGACACTATTAAAGTCCCATGGCTCAATATGGCCACAGTGACCCCTTATTGTGTCTCAACTTTGCACAGACACTAAGAGACACAGGGTCAAGATGGTTCGGGAGACTACCCCCAGCGAGCATCAAAAATTTCAGTGAACTGAGCAGGAGCTTCTCAAGGCAATTTCTAAGCAATGTTCTTAGAAAAAAGTCGGTGGCCTACCTTTCTCAAATAAAGCAGGGGAAAGACGAGTCGTTGAAGAAATACTTAGGCCAAACCGGCCAAGCAGTATCAGAAATTGGCAATGCAAATGATGAAATAATTATTGTTGCCTTCACCAATAACTTGCAGAATGGACGACTATCCTTTGATTTGAGAAGAGCATGGCTGACCAGGTATGCTGACATGATGGATATGGTAGGAAGATACGCACTGGCCGAAGAAGAAGAGTTAACTACAAGAGGGAGCTATATGCACGGAGGAAAGCCCGAACAGAAGGATGCTGAATCCAAGGGGAAGAATCAAAAAGGAAAACTAAAGGGTAACGGCAAGGAGAAAAACAAAGATGGGGGTAACGGGCGTAATGCCTAACAGACCACAGAGAAATACTGAGGCCGATACACCAATTACACCCATATTCGGAAAAAACAAAAAGAAATTCTAGCCATCCTAGAATAGAAGAATATGGTGCAAGAACCGGGACGTAAGTCCCAGTTTGCCCGGAAAGATACAACCAAGTATTGCAGGTTTCACAAGGAAACCGAGCACGAGACTTCAAAGTGTTACCAGCTCAAAGATTACATAGACTCTCATTCAGGAAGGGCATCTGCGAGATATAATCTTGAAAAAAGATGAGAAATCAGAAGCTAAGAAAGAAGTTAAGGCAGATCACTCTGGAAGAAATCAAAGGCCCAGTCCCGAAGCCAATCAGGTAATAGATACGATTTTTGGAGGACCCTCCACTGGGGAAAGCAATCGAGAATGAACTCAGGAAATCAGAGAAGCAATAGAAGTAAGGAATAACTCTGACGTAAACTCGGTTGAGCCAAACCCGAAAAGGGTGAAGGAAGGATGGGACCCGATAGTCTTTACAGAGGCAGATTCCAATTTTGTCGATGTTCGGCCTAATGACGCCTTGGTTATAAGTGCCCGGATTGGCCACTGGGAAGTCTGGAAAATTTTAATAGATAATGGGAGTTCAGCAGACATCCTCATTGTGGCCGTCTACGACCAGCTAAGACTAGACCGAAAAGATTTACAGCCTTTCCATACTCCATTAAGTGGGTTTGGAGGGATAAAAGTCAGGTCACTCGGGACGGTAAAACTGCCCATGAAGATTGGAACAGCACCTTGCCAGAGGACTGTCCTGCTCGACTTCGTGGTAGTTGACCTAGACAATTGGTCGTATAATGCATTATTAGGTGGGCCATTCCTGAATAAAACAAGGGCTGTAACGGCCACTTATGCATTAATGATCAAGTTCCCGATAGAACATGGGGTCGGGATAGTCAAGGGATCCCAAGAGATGGCCCGAAGAGCAAACCTGTCAGTATACAAAGATAAGAATGATGTTAAACAGGTGTGCACCATAATGCAGCCAAATCAGTGTAAAGAATCCTTATCATTCGAGTTGAATCCAAGGGAGGACCCGAATGAATCCAAAATAGAATTGGATGAAGAATTTGTGCTAAAAGAAGATGAACCAGATAAGAAAATCAAGATCGGGGCTAACTTTGAAGGAAAAGTCAAGCAAGACCTAAAAAATCTGCTTAAAGAGTACAAAGATGTGTTCGCTTGGAGTCACGAAGATATGGTAAGGATAAATGCCCGAGTAATGTCCCACCATCTCGCAGTTGACCCTAATGCGAAACTAGTAATACAAAAGAGAAGATCGTTCAATCCTGAAAGAAGTCGAGCAATCAAACAAGAGGTGGAAAAGCTATTTGCTACTAGATTAATCAGAGAAGTCAACTACCCTTAGTGGGTAGCTAACGTAGTCCTCGTCCAAAAGTAAAATGGAAAATGGAGGATGTGCGTAGATTTCACGAATCTGAACAAGGCATGCCTAAAAGACAGCTTCCCACTTCCAAGGATAGACCAGTTGGTTGATGCCACAGCAGGTCATGAATTGCTCAGCTTCATGGATGCCTACTCGGGATACAATCAAATCAGGATGAACAGAGCTGATGAAGAAAAAACAGCCTTCATATCAGATCAGGGTTTATACTGTTACACAGTAATACCCTTCGGTTTAAAAAATACGGGTGCTACGTATCAGAGCCAGGTCAACAAAATATTCAGTCAGTAAATAAGAAGGAATATGGAAGTCTACATTGATGACATGCTGACTAAAAGTGTCTCGGCAGATAAGCATGTCTTGGACCTCAGAAGAACATTTGATGTCCTGAGGAGATACCAGATGAAATTAAACCCAAACAAATGTTTATTCGGAGTCCCTTTCAGGGAGATTCCTGGGTTTTCAAGTCCACCAGAGAGGAATCAAAGTTAATCCCGAGAAGAACCAGGCCTTGCAGAAAATGACCTTACCAAAAACATTAAAAGAAGTATAGCGATTAACAGGGTGTTTAGCTTCTTTAGGAAGATTCATCTCGAGAGCTACGGACAGGTGCGCACCCTTTTTCAAGATAATCAAAAAAAGGGAAAGGACTCGAATGGAATGAAGAGTGCGAGCATGCATTTTTAAAAATAAAAGAGTATCTGGGACAGGCACCAATTCTCTCAAAACCGCAAAAAGGGGAAGTGCTTTAGTTATATTTATCAGTCACAGAGCTTGCAGCAAGTTTAGTCTTAGTCAGAACAGAAGATGGAGTGCATAAACTAGTGTATTATACCATCAAGGCACTCTTACTAGCTGAGACCAGGTACTCACAGGCAGAGAAGATAGCCTTAGCATTGGTTTTAGCAGCAAAAAAGCTGAAACCATACTTTCAGGCCCATACAATCCAGGTTCTCACCAATTGCTCATTAAGACAAATTTTGCAAAAGCCAGAAATATCAGGAGGACTTACCAAATGGGCAATCAAGCTAAGTGAATTCGATATTCATTATGTCCCCAGAACCTCACTCAAAGGACAAGCTGTGGTAGACTTCATAGCCAAGTTCACAGAACCAAACCTAGAAGCAAAAAGACTGTTGGGTAAAAATTTCCCATGGGAACTATATGCTGATGGTTCTTTAAACACTCATGGCAGTGGGGCAAGGATCATAGTCCGCACTCCAGAAGGAGATGATGTTGAATGTGCCATGAGGTTTGATTTTAAAGCAACCAATAATCAAGCCGAATATGAGGTGTTATTGGCTGGACTCAAAGTCTGTATAGCTCTCGGGGCAGATGAGGTTGAGATATTCAGCGATTCACAAGTAGTTGTCAACCAGATCATGGATGAGTACCAAGCCAAAGACGAAGGTATGATAGCCTACCGTGCATCGCAAAATAACTCCTGTAAAAATTTAAAGAATACAAGGTCACTCAGATCCCCAGAGAGGAAAATGAAAAGGCTGACGCATTGTCTAAATTAGAGTCAGCAACAACCACAATCAGACCGAAGACCATTCCGGTTGCACATCTCTTTAAATTGAGCACAACTGAACCGAAGCATTTGGAAATTTCAGAAGTACAAACACCACAAGATGGTTGGATGATCCAGTTGAGAAGGTTCCTGGAAGAAGGCATGCTCCTGGAAGATCCTGTACTAGCAAAGCGCATCAGGTATCGATCAGCTAGATATACCATGATCGGAGGAGAATTATATAGAAGTGGGTTTTCCCGAGCTCTCCAGAGATGTGTACCAGAAGAGGATGCACATCAAATACTTTAAGAAATCCATGGAGGAGTTTACAGAAACCACACTAGGGGTAAAAGTTTAGCACACAAGGTGCTCAGGCAAGGCTATTACTGGCCTAATCTTTTCTCAGATGCACAGCAGTGGTCAAAAAGTTGCAATACTTGTCAAAGGATTGCCAATGATATCCGACAGCCCCTAGAAAAACTCAGAAACCTCACTGCCCCATGGCCATTCGCCATATGAGGTCTAGACCTGATCATCCCAATGCCAGCTGGGACAGGGGGTGGATCAAAACACGCCATAGTAGCTGTCGACTATTTCACAAAATGGGCAGAAGCTGAAGCGATGGTGCATATCACAGAAGCTAAAACCATAAATTTTGTAAAGAAAAACATATTTTATAGGTTTGGAGTTCCGGACACTATAATCACTGACAATGACACCCAGTTTGATAACCTAAAGTTCAAACAGTTGTGTGAGTAGTACCAGATTGCTAATTACTATGCCACACCAGCCCACCCTCAAACAAATGGGTAGGTGGAAGCAGTAAATAAAATTATCAAGCACACCATCAAAGCAAAGTTGGGTGCCAAAAAAGGAAGCTGGGTTGAAAAGTTTCCCGAAGTATTATGGGCATACCGGACGACAGCAAGAACTTCAACAGGAGAAACTCTGTTCACTTTAGCGTTTGGAACAGAAGTTATCATCCCTATTGAAACAATGTATGCGTCCCCCCAGGTCAGGCTATACGATAAAGAGCAGAATACTGATATGCTACTACAAAGTCTGGATGAACTAGAAGAAAAAAGGGAGAAGTCCCGAATAAGAAATGCAACATATCAACAAAGAGTGGCTCGCCACTACAATTCTCTTGTTAGGATAAGGAAATTCCTGCTTGGAGACCTAGTGCTCAGGAGGGTATCACTAAACTCGTACATATGATCATGCTGAGCCTTGATGCAATGTTCGGGTAGCAACCGGGTATGAAACACAAGTATAAACTTGCCTATTTTAAGATAACTCGGTTAAAAATAAAGAGTCAGTTTAATAAGATACTTGGCAATTAGAGTTATTCAGGTAACAACCGGTTTAATAAGATACTCGGTTAAGTTACCCGAACATCAAAGAGCAAGTATAATAGAACATTCGGCAACAATCAGCAATAAACAGATTAAAAACATTCGATTCAGAATAAGAGAATTTTATTGATCTCAAAAGAATGGTTATAGATCAAAGAAATAGTTCTTTAAAAACTAATAAGAATTTTCTACAGTTTTACAAATATTAAGGCTGTTAGGATTTTGAGTCTTTACCGATACTCGGGTCTGGCACCATCTCGTACTCACGGAGCAGGCTTTTATTAGACGGCCAAGTAATATCGTCGACAGTATCATCCATCCACTAGCTGTAATCCTCACCCGGGACTGGCCAAACGTCCGGAACCACACCCTCGACCGACTCTTGACTTGAGTAAAAGGTCGAGAGAGAATGCTCGGACGGAATCTCTAAATGGATGAAATGAGGCTCTTTGCTTTGACTACGGCAGTAGGCTCTCCATTCATTCATCTGAAAATGAAGAGACTCCAAGGACCAGTCCACGTGATGTTTGATTAATAGCTCCAAATTAGCTCAGGCTTTCTAAATCTCCCTATTCTTATATTTGAAGAATTCACCGGCCGAAACTAACTCGCGTTGAAATTCCCGAAGAAGTAGGGCATCATAAGGACGAGATCTTTTAAAATGATCCACCCCTTGGACTTCAAGTTCCAACTTGGCCTCTCGGGATAGGGATTCCAATGTCAACACTTGGTGCTCCAGGTCTTCCATTTTTTGGTCATACGTCGACCTCAATTGCTCCACCTTCTGCTCGGCCTTAAGCATGGATTCTTCAACAGAAGATAGGATATTTTGAAGTGATGCAACCTTCTCTTCTGCCAATGATGCCTTCTCCTCGGCTTCAACCTGCTTCGCCAGACAATGGTCGGTGAATATCTGTACAGAACTGACCTCCTGTTGGTAAGCTTTTCAGCTAGAGCACGGCCTTCCTCACTCGCCTTCAGTTGGGCCTCCAGGCACCTTATTTGATCGGCTTGATGTTGCTGCTTCTGAACTAGCTCAGCAAATTCGGCCACCATCTGTAAAAGGATATATTTAGAAATCTGACAGAAGCAAAACAATAAAGGAGTCGGATTTAACTTACATAAGATGGACCGTTGAAAACATTTTGAAGACGTTCGGTCAGGGAACCATCTCGAAAGCCGCTCCAGCAGCCTTTTCCAGTGAAAGCCCAACCGGAGGAAATCTCCTGTAGCATATCCTGGGGAGAAGGGAAAGAAGGAACCCCCGAGGGTACAGCTCCCAGATTTTCAACTTCGGGGGTAAGGGAAGCTATGTTCGGTTCTAAGGATGGAGAAGGATTTAAAGGAACCCCCAAAGGTTCAACCCCTATATTTCCAACCTCAGAGGTAGAAGAAACCCTATTTGGTTCTGAAGCCGCATCTACTGATGCTCCAACGCCAACACTCAGGGCAATCTCATCCGTAGCATCTTCATCGCTGGAGTCGATAAATTAGAATACCCGGGGAACTTTAAGAGGGCGAGACGGTGAACTAACTGACTTTCGCTTCTCGCCCTGAGAACGGTGAAAGTTAAGGTCAGCAACAGGATTTTCCTGCAGATCGTCCCGGAAAGACTCAAAGAATTCAGCACTTACAGGCACTTGATCCGTGAAGATGTCACCACCGTCACTGGTTTTAAACCGTCCAACAGGCTCTTCACCCGGACCTTCACATTGCCTCTCCCTATTATCAAGCAGATGGGTATTAGTTGGCTCACATTGGTAACTTGGACCAGCAAACTCCAGAGCAGACGGCTGGGCACCCTGATGAACATATTCGGGGATCTGTTCCTCAGCAACGTCAGTTTCTTCATCAGACTCGGGAGGAGCAATGCCTTCATCTCCCTTACGTAAAGCCTCTTTTCCGCTCACCTGTAAAATTGACTTCACCTGGCAAGTCTGAAGATCACTGAAGACGTCCGTATTGTACACTTAAAAAAAAGGGAAAAATTCATGTTAGGAAACGAAAAGCAGAAAAGTACAATAGAAAGGGTGCCAGATCACTTACATCGCCGGAGATGGCCCGAAATTTGTCTGAAGAAGCCGAGATTTATCATATCCGCCTCTTTAAAAAGGTAGCTCTTGCTCATCTTTTCCAAAGTACGAACAGCTACCCGGGTCAGCCTCTTCAGCTTAGTATCGCTGTAATCAATTATCTTCTTGGTCCACACCTAGGGAGAACAGAATGAACGGGGAAATCTCAGTACAGTTTCGAAATCCCCAGATCCAACGGTGACGTTAAGCCCGAGAGCCCCTCTAGTGAAAAACCAACTGTTCTTCTAGAACTTGTTAGATGTGGGGAATCCCCGTACAAAACCCTTCTTTTTGGGGTCGCTAGAGGTATCGACCTTTCGATTCACCTTCACTCCCTTGGGGACCCAGCCCTCCGATGGAGTAGATGTAAGAAAATAAGTCCCCGTCTTATAAACTTGCCTCTGCGTGAAGAAATGCCTGATTTCATTTGGGGAGGGAGATGAAAGGTTTATCCTAATGAACATGTGCCACATGCACATCAGAATTTTATAACTATTCGGGGCCAACTGAGCTGGGGCTATCTTTGTGTCAGCCAAAAACCAGGCAATGAATGGTTGAAAGGGAAGTGTGACACCACAGCATAGCTTTGATCCATAAATCGCTACCATACTCTCAGGAGGATTCCATACAGCTCTATCCCACGCAGGAACCAGAGTGACTAAGTCGGGCAGATCGAATCGGGAGCAATATTTCTCTATTTCAGCTGGCCAGACCACATTCGGCTCAGTATCGAACTCACTTGGGTGAGTATCAGAAAAAGAAAGACAGGATGCCCTGAACACCTCTTCAACATCATTCTCATTAACAGTTTGTTCCCTGATCTGAACGCCTCTTGAGTCGTGCTTGTGTACCTCACTTCTGCTCTGATGTTTACCCATCCTTCAAAAAGATACCCTGTGGTCAGAAATGTCAGAATGAGAACTAGATGAAGTATCAGATGAATCAGAACTGGCTATAGGTTTAAAAGCAACATCAGGGTGAAGCCGATAAATGTCGACTTCTAAAAATGAAGGTTCACCAGGAGGAGTTTCCCCCAACACTCTTTGAACACAGGAAACTAACTGATAATCTCCACGATTTAGAGCATCGAGAGCTATATTACAACGATGAAAATGAGATGAAGGCTCTATCGAAACTAACCTTAGATAAAATGAAATACTGGAGCGAAATCCTTGATGAAGAAAGCAATCTGTAACGAAATCTGGACTGGTAGGAAAGTTTTGGTTTTCTCAAAACTTTTAAGAATTAACTAGCACAAACTCAGTAAAGAATTTAAAGGGGTGGTGACACGAAACCCTAGGGCCTCGAGGTGGAAAAAACCTATGACAAAACTTGATGACGTAGACGGCGCTTGGGGAGAAGCAAAAATCATTTCTCATAAATGATATTGAAAAACGAAGAGACGAGGGACACGTGTCAAAATAGGAACTAGCCCTCAACCGTCAGAACTTTAAAACGTTGCAATCATCAAAGATCTCACGTGAGGAGGTGAATCGTAATTATAGAGTCACCATTAAGACACGCCATTATGATTAGACGACTATTTTGGCACAAGAAAAATTGAGATGATTAAAATACTCTTGCCCGAAATGAAATTTATTCGGTAAAGATATTTAATGGGGTATTGTCGTATGTAAAATCTATCAAACATACACGTCATCAATAAGAGAGAGAAAACTGCCAGGTGGATGCCCAAAAAGGCAATCAGGAAATATTCTATAAAACACTAAGAGAGAAGAAGCCCGAGTAGACCAGCATTAAGGCAAGACATACTCGGAATCAACTAAATCAATTAAACGCACTCGGGGATGGTAGAGACATTCTTTACTCGGGATCAAGAGACGTCACTCAGGCCAACACATCACTTCATATTCTGGATGAACATGCCAACTGAGTAAGAAGTCTAGTAAGTAGGCCACGAGTTAAGTCACACAAGGTTCCTTATCGAAGAGGGACTCTAAAGAAGAAAGAGAATGTCAAGCATAAAGGGTTCCTCATCTAAGAACACTTCTACTTCTCTAAGACTACTTCTTATAAAAGTCCAAATCAGATTATGCTACCAGAGTCACATTCAATCTCAAAACCAGCTTCTAGAACGGGAAAGATGACAAATCTACTTCAAACAAGTAACCAAAGTCATGATTAAATACAAAGATTCATTACTTGTACAAGGAAGATTAGGGCTCTATAAACGTATAAATAAACCCATAATCTCGCCAAAAAAAGATATAGACAGAAGCAACAGAAAAATACAGAGAGAAAAAGAGAAATCTATAGCTTGTAAGAATCTTATTTTCATAGTGGATTTTGGCTTGGTTGATTATTCAACCACCCATGGACGTTTCTCCAGACATCAGAGTTTTACCACGTAAAACTTGTCTTGGTTATTCTCTCTTTGAATTGATAGCCGAAATCTAATCCTTGTTGGCTTTTCTGACACGATCCAGAAATCAAGGTCGACATAGTTCTTTAGTGGGATGAAATAAAATTAAATAGATCGGACCTAAGTGAATCATTTGTTGATTGTGATTGGTTTGTGTCTATTAGAGCTTAAATTTAGATAGCCTGCCAAGATCCATAATCCACACGAACTTGTATGGATCACTTGATATATTCTACCGGACCAATTTAAGGATCCATCTAGAATTGTATTAAGGCATGTGAATTTGTTTCTTTTTGAAAGAATAGGTGTCGTTCACATGTGGACTTTTTATTAAAGTCCAATGGATTTAATAAAATAGAAAAAATAATATATGGCCCATATACATGTGTTGTGCGGTAAGGCTATTAAGAATAGCTTAAATTATATTATCTTTATTTTATTATTTAATTAAATGGAAATTAATTAATTTGTTGATTAATTAATTATTAAATTAAAAGTCAAGATCTTTTTCCTAATAGGATATGGTCTCCTAAAATTATACTATTCTTAGTAGTATAATTATACTATTAAAGACTATATTTGATAAGTAGATAAATAAAAGGAGTTATTTATCTAATCAAATTAGGAAGTTTTTAATATGGTTACAAATGCACTATTGAGTTGGATTAGGAGTCTTGGTTGAGTATAGAATTCCTTTTTGAAAGAGGATTCTTAACCACCAAGTAAATCCACCTAAGAAAAGGATTCATTCCAACCAAGTAAATCCTTTTTAAGAAAGGATTTGTGATCTTAATCCAGAACCTATGAAATTCGGCTAGCCTATATATATATATATATATATATATATATATATATATATATATACAAAAGGATAGAATTCCTTTTAGATAAGGATTCTTAACTACCAAATAAATCCACCTAAGGAAAGGATTCTTGCCAACCAAGTAAATATTTCTTAAGAGAGGATTTATGATGCTATATATATATATATATATATATATATATATATATATATATATATGTATGAATTTCGGCCAGCTCTAAGGCAATTGATAGAGAATTTCGGCCAGCCCTATTTTTCTTAGAGAAGAATTCGGTCATCATAGGAATTTTGAGGGAGAAAATCTGATTTTACTCTAACCAAAAGTGTGTGAATTCGGCCAAGAAGAGAAAAAAGGGGAACGTTTTTGTTTTCGATAGTATATTAGTATCCTTTACATCAAAAGGGTTTTGTGTACAACACTGAATCAATGTTCACGCGAGTTTCAATCAAATTGATTGATAATTCACAAGTCACCAAACTTTCTTGGATTTTACTCTTGGAGGATATTTGTAACTATCAAAGGAAAGATTTTGTTTGTCTCCATCCTCAGGTATACAATTTAAAGAAAGGGAGCCCACACACCTAGGTGATTCAGGTTCATGATTGGATTGGAAGATCTTGCGGAATCAATTCGGAACTTGTACAATCGTCACGAGAAAAAGGTACGACACTTTTTATATACATTAATTAATCTAGGGTTAAGGTTCTGATCGCATAAAAGGGAAAAAAAAAATATTTATACACAAACCCTAATTTTCTTTTTTTTTCACCCTTCTGTTGTGTTTTGAACCATTTTTTTCCCTTTTAGCAGCAAGCACGCACAACCAGCCAGCCACGCATGAAGAAAGCACATGGCTGCTCACGTAAAGCCAATCCATGTGTAGCAGACATACGCTGCCAGTAGCCTAGATGGTGTGTGCGCATCATGTATAGGCGCAAGGCCTGGCTGCTATGTGCGCAGCCTGATTTGGCACGTTGCATAGCTACTGCGAGGCAGTCAGTCTGCATGCCTCCGTGCGTCTCATATGTGTGCATATTTCTAATTTTTCTCTTTCGCCTTCTGTTTTCTTTGTCTAATTTATTCATACATATTTTACAAAAAAATGCATAACAAAAAATATACAACAAAGAAAATACAGCATAAAAAATATTGAAAATACATTCTGGCAATAATTTTCAATGAGAAAAATATTACAACCTTTAATAAGAACCCTAAACCTAATGTACCGTACAATTAATGATCAACCATGTTTATAATAAATGAAAAACTAATTATAAAATCATACATTTATTAGAAAGTGCATGCACATACCATACATGTAAATCAAAGAATAAAACAATGAAAAAAAAACTTTTAATCTTATATAGTGTATAATTAGCTCTGATACCAATTGTAAGAGCCCAGATTTACGTTGCGCAACAGAAATGTTTTTTTTGTTTGCAACGTATAAACCATTTACAATATACAAAAATATAGAATGAGTGTTAGATCATACCCTTGAATATCTACTCTTTCGTTGCTTTAAGCTTTATTCCTATTACGAACCACCAAGTCTTCTTCACTATGTCCCGTAATCTAGAAACCGTGTGTGCAAAGGCGGATCCAAAAAGACATGAAGAAAAAGCTCTTTCTTCTTCTTCTAGGTTCGGCCGTATTCTTTGGCCGAATTCACTCATAGACTTTCTAGTTTTTTCTTTTTTGTGTTTTTGGTTCTGACCTAATCAGTCAATTTTCTTGTTATTTAAATTTATCTATAAATTTATTTAATAACAAGATAAATATCTTTTTCAAATATATCTCCATATAATAGAAAGAGATTAGTATTTAAGTGTGTTAGGTTTTAGATTTGTGTTGGCTTTATTCCATAACAAAACTTTATTTCTTTATGATGTTAGTTGTTTAGGTGGTTCAAGGTTTGAATGTGCTTCAAAGGAGGAAAAACAACTTCTCATGCAAAGTTCGTTACCATGAGGGTGCTTATTTGGATGCTACGGTATCGAGATTCTTCTTCCTCCTAAAAGACGTTAGTGTACACACACATTGCATACATATATGTCCTTGCATCATTGTGCTCAGTAGGTATAACACATACACACACTTCTTAAAGTATGCACATGCATTAGATTTAATTTGACAACTTTTGTAAAATTGCATGTTCTAGGACTATCTCTAGGAAATTGCATACTTGTGTGTTCTTATATTTATTTATTTGTTTTTCTGATATCGGACTTGATTATGTTCTCATATTGTTATATGTTCTGAGCGTTTTGGTTACTAACTTAATTGTTTTTAAGTTCCAAGTTGGAAGTTACAAAATTTTCTATGTCTTTAACGTACATGGTTTTCATCCTTGTGTTTCGAGTTGAATTTCATACCTTTTGTGAAAGTTTTGTAGATGTCCATGCCCATGAGGGATTCCCAAATCTTAAATAAAAAACAGATTCTAAATCATAGTTAGGAGGCCGGAGAACGGTCGAAGAAAGCGAGGAGGACTCAAAGGAAGAGAGAAAGGGGCCATGCACCCTTTCTTGTGGAGGCATGTGGGCCTCACATAAAAGGATGCCTTCTACCACCATGGAGACCACGTGCCTCCATGGGAATTGAAGGCAGAGGTGACACCCTCTCATTAGTTGGTTTTTTGCTTCTCTCTTGTTTCCCTTTAAATACCTCTTTTTCTCTCTCGTTTTCTAAGTGTGCTTTTGATGAAGAAAAGTGCAGAAATTTTCATAGAAAAGTTTCTCATCTTCAAAACACCATAACTCTCTCAAATCAACTCCGATTTTAGATTTTCAAAATTCGAAATTGCTGGTCTTGAAGAGAGAAACAAGTCCTAATCATTTTCTGCATATAATGATGTCTAAAACAAGTCCTATTTTATTAAATCCATTGGTCCTGTATTAAAGGTCCACATGTGTACTAGACCCATTCTTACTAAAAGAAACAAGTCCACATGCCTTAATACAATTATAAATGGACCCATAAATTTGTCAGGTAGAATATATTAAGTGATCCATGCAAGTTCGTATGGATTGGGGATCTTGACGGGCTATCTAAATTTTGGCTTCAATAGACATAACCTAATCACAATTAACAAATGATACACTTAGGTCCGATCTATTAATTTTAGTTCATTCCACTAAAAACCAAAAATTGAACTCTTAAATAAATAAAGAATAAGTTAATATTCCCCATTCATGCCCTAGACAACCTTAATGGAGATAGTGCATTCTCGTGAAGAATACCAGTAATCGCCAAGAGCTCATAGACAACCTATAGCTCTCCTAGTTACTATATTTACTCATATGACCACATTTTGAACTTGGATATTTTGACTTGTCCAGAAGCCATATTACAATAGACACTATTGATAACTTAACATTAAGATTTAATATCCAATACCTCAAAAAATACGTATGATGATATTCTATTCACATTTAATAAATGGAGTCACTATGTCTATATCTATAAATGAAGTCCTCTATCGATTAACAAATGAATATCACCAAACTATCGAGGCTAGACTATGCTATATAAACATACTCATTGATAGCTCAAATGATAACACTTGCAACCATAAGTCCAACATTTATCTCAGAATTGAGATAGACTCTCCAATTGTCTTGAAGTGAAAAATTTTATTCATTGACGGTTCTGGATAAAGTATCTCACTGTGATCCTATTCAATGCACCTAGTGTACTATATTCCTTTGCCCAAATACACCACACTTCGATGATTTTAGACTCATCATAATACATTTGATCTCACTCAAACGCTAGCAAAAGAATCTACAACTTTAACAAGATAAAGTCACCCATCCTTTGTCTTAAGTAATGAATATTATTCAAGACTAACTAAAGAATTGTGTCTACCTCATACATATCCATATGCATGAACAATTCTTCTTTTGTCGTAGTCTTTGACCTTGATTATTTACTTTTGAAAATTATAATAATTAAACTATAAATGCTATAAGATTTGTTAAAATAAGAAATCACTTTGTTAAGATGAAACGCTTGTCAAAAACATTATTACACTCTTACTATTGAGCATAATCCTAACAACAACTTCGTTTGAAAATCTTTTATCATCTCTTATTTTATTCAAAAGATTTTACCAACTTCTATTGAAGTAAATCGACTCTCTCTTCTAATTTCTTTACTTACTCTTATTTTCTTTGGCATTCTTCATCACCATTCGCCTCCTTTTCAAATACTTGTACAAGAGCACTACACTATTTCTTGTCTTCCCTTGCTTGGAATCATCTAATGCACAACAACTCTTCTGATCAAATTTTTCCCTTCCTTATAATTCCTCGACTAATAGACCCATTTGAACCTCGAGCCTATGCATAGAAGCATTAATCTCATCTATTCTTTTTTTGCTCTTCCAGATGTCCATGTCCAACTTTTATCCTGTTGCCTATTGTGAGGCTAGGAAATCTTCTATAATCTGTCGAGTTGGCTGTATGATAATCCTTTTTTTTTTCTTCAAATGATGTGCTCGTTGGTTGTTAAGACGAGAGAGACAACTCATTACTACCAAAGAATTAAAAAGAAACAAAACAAAACTAAAATAACTAACAAACTAGCTAAATAACTAAGATTAGCCAGCTAATTAGCGTCATTCCCTGGTAGCGCCACCATTACCACAACAATACCTTAAAAGTTTACCTCAAAAGTTAATAAAACTAGTACATTGGCAAGTCAGGTGTCGTCCACAGGGAAAGGGAAATTAAACAGCTAAAGCAAAATAACTAATGTTAAAAATAAACTTAGCATGAAAGGTAAAGATCAATGCTTGAGTTTTGAAAAGTTAATAATTACAATGCAAATTACAATTATGTTAATTAATCTAATCTTGCAATTAATGTTAATAAGAATACAAAAGTGAGAAAATATGAAAATGGAGACGAGGGATTTGATGGATCCAACAAGCAAAGAATGGGCATATTGATAATTATCATGAATGTACTATTAGGATTATGCTCAATAGCAAAAGTGTAATAATGTATTTCACAATCATTTCATATTAATAAAGTGATTTCCATTTTAACAAATCTTATAGCTTTTAAAGTTTAATTATTATTTGTCAAAAGTAAATAAACATAAGGTCAAAAGACTATGAGAAATGAAGAATTGTTCGTACATCTGGATATGTATGAGATAGACACAATTCTTTAGTTAGTTTTGAACAATATTCATAACGTAAAATAAAGGTTGTGCGCCTTTATGTTGTTAAAGTTGTAGATTCTTTTGCTAGCATTAGAGTGAGATCAAATGAGTTATAATGAGTCTAAAATCATCAAAGTATAGTCTCAATGGGAAAAAGAATCTAATGCACTAGGTGCATTGAATATGACCACAGTGAAATACTTTATCAAAAACGGTCATTGGATAAAAGTTTTCACTTAAGGACAAAAAGAGAGTCTATCTTAATCCTGTGATAAATGATGGGTTTATGGTTATAAGTGTTATCATTTGAGCTATCAATGAGTACAATCATATATCATAGATGGTTTGGTGGTATTCATTTGTTAACTGATAAAGGGCTTCATTTGTAGATATGGACATCATGGCTCCATTTATAAATGTGAGTAGAATATCACAAATGGATATTTAGGGTATTGGATATTAAATCTTAACATTTAGTTTTCAATGGTTTCTATTGAACATGGCTTCTGGACAAGTCAAAATATCCAAGTTCAAAATGTGGTTTTATGAGTAAATATAGTATCTAGGAGAGCTATAGGAAGTCTATGAGCTCTTTGAGATTATGGTATTTTTCACGAGGATACACTATCTCTAATAAGGTTGTCAAGGGTACGAATGAGAAACATTTACTTATTCTATCTTTATTTAAGAGTTCAATTTTAGATTCTTAGTGGAATGAGCCAAAATTAATAGATTGAACCTTAGTGAATCAATTGTTGATTGTGATTAGGTTATGTCTATAGAAGCTTAAATTTAGATAGCCCGCCAAGATCCAAAATCCACACGAACTGGAATGGATCGCTGGATATACTCTACCATACTAGTTTCTGGATATATCTATAATTGGTTTTGGATTTCAAAATCCAAAAGTTTTTGGAGTGGTTAGGCCATGTGTGATCAAGACACGTGGTAACTCTTCAAATTCCTGGAATGGCCGGCCAAGGATGTGGGAATTCGATTAGCATTCCCTTAATACATTAAGATTATAATTTGCACATTTTATTTAAATGGGCTGCTAAATTATATTAAAGTATTAATTTAAGGCATGTGGACTTGTTTCTTTTTTAGTAAGAATGGTTAGTTCACATGTGGACTTTTTATTAAAGTCTAAAAGATTGAATAAATTGGAAAAACAATATCTTTCCCATGGTATATGCTCGGGCAGCAAGGCTAAAATTATTATCCTAATATATTGTTTTATTTTATTATTTAATTAAATTGAAGTTAATTTATTAATTAATTATTTGAGTGAAAGTCAAAATCTTTTTCATACTAGGTGAAGGTCTCTTAGTGTCATACTATTGTTGGTAGTATGTTAAATATCAAAAACTTTATTTGATAAGTAGATAAATAAAAGGAATTTACTTATCCAGTCAAATTAGGAAATTTTTGATATCAATCAAAACTAATTGACAATTGGTTGAATTAGGATATTTTTTATTAAGTCACAATTTAATTCATATTCAATAAAATATTATTGGATAATACACTCATGAGTTGGGATACGGTTGAACTCTAAAGTTGATAGGAATTTTGGTAAAACAAAAATCTTCCTTGTGTGAGGATTTTCAGCCATCTATATGTTCCAATCAAGGGAATTCGGCCAAGGCTAATGGTCTTTTGAGAGATTTTTTTTTAACTTGCATGTTTTTAAAAAAAATTCATCAAACTCATAGAAGAGGTGTGTGAGAATTCGGCCAAGAGAAAAATAAAGGGAGTGTTCTTGTTTTCGATAGTGCACTATTAGCTTTTATATCAAAAGGCATTATGCACGACATCGAATTGAGTTCACACGAGTTTTTATCAAAAGACTGAGAATTCACAAGTGACCAAACGTTCTATGTTTTTCTCTAGAAGGGTTATTGTGACTAACTAAAAAAAAGGTATTTGTTTTTCCATCCTCAGGTACACAATACAAAGAAAGGGAGCCCATGCTCCAAGGTGATTCACATTCGTGAATGGTTGGATGATCAATTGTCACATGAAAAGGTATCATACTTTTAAAATATATATTAATTAATCAATGGTTAAGATTCTCACTTTTAAAGGAAATTTTTTGAATTATACCAATCAAACTTTTCACTTCCGCTTACATTAATCTATCATAACCAATCTAGAAGGTATGGACTTGGTTGTATATCCATTATGGGTTTCCAATCTAGAGGGTATAGTATTGGCCACCCACAAGTGATTGTTCATGAATGTACGTTTATCCAAATAAGGGACTATTCTCTTTATAAATTCATAAACCTAGAGGGTATATAATTGGTTCTTAATCCCTCACAAGCAACCAACCTAGAGGGTATATAATTGGTTCTAAATCCCTCACAAGCAACCAACCTAGAGGGTATAGTATTGGTTACCCATTTGAGATTAGATAGAGATTCAGCCCGGATTTTACTCAAGGGGGGGGAGGTGTACTATCATTCAATCCTTCCACTTAAATGTGTTTAAGAGGACAAGTAGAGGGTATACCCAATTCTACTCAAGTAACTTCTCAAACAATTTGCAAAGAAAGGAAGGTACAATCTAAGACAAACTATTCTTGAAATCATTTAAAACGATGAATGAAACATATTTGAGAGATTTAATAAGGTAACTAAAGTTCATTACTTGCCCAAGGTTTACAAATGAATCACATCAACCCCCAAGTAGGTGATTAGCTACTCATGATATATATATTAAAAATAACTAGGAGAAAAGAGATAGAGAAAACCTATGTAGAGACTCCTTTCTTGAAGCTTTAATCCAATCTCCAAGTGTCCTTGAGTAGATGATAAAGTTGATGGTTAGATTGGATGAGGCTTTTATAATAAAAGGCTTTGTGCACGATATCAAATTGGGTTCATGCAAGTTTCGATCAAAAGATTGAGAATTCACATGTGACCGAACGTTCTTTTTTTTTCTCTAGGAGGGTTATTACGAGTAACTATAGAAAAAGGTATTTGTTTATCCATCCTCAGATACACAATTGAAAGAAAAGGAGCCCACACTCCTAGGTGATTCACATTCGTGATTGGATTGGAAGATCTTACGGTTTCAATATTAATGCAATATAAATCGTCACGTGAAAAAGGTACAATACTATTTAAATTTATGTAATTAATCAAGGGTTAAGATTCTCACTTATAACGGAAATGCTTTGAAACATTCCAATCAAACTTTTTGCTTTCCCATGTTTTTTCCTACAATTGGTATCAAAGCAAGGTTGTACCCATGAATAAATAATGTATATATACATGGATCTATTTCTTTTTATTGTAAATATGCTTGTTTTAGAAAGAGACGACAGTCTAGGTATTCACATATATAATTACATTGGAATGTATCGATAAATATATGTTTTTATAATATGATCTACTATTGCTCGATTTTGGTCCTAGAAATTTAATGTATTTTTATTTTGGGATTGTAACATGAAGAGTGGCCTATCATCGCCATAATTTCCTTCTTGGTAGATGCTAAGTTTCTTTTTGTTTTTTCTATTTTAATTTAATGTTTTAATAATAATAATAATAATAATAATGGATCTGATGTAATATATTCAAGTTTCAAAGGTTCAAAGAGTTGAAGAATTGGAAGTAGAAAAATTAGCAATGGTGTAACTCGAGGCAGCCCTTGTTCATCAAGGCAACAAGCGCGCGTGACCGAGCACCTAGTTGCGCTTGTTGGATGTTTTTTTAAAGCAAATAAAAAAATTTAAAAAAAAAACTTCTCTCCAAAAACACTAGTCTTGGCCGAATTCTCTTGATAGATATATATAGGTGGCCGAAAATCCTCACACAAGGAGGATTTGTGTTTCACCAAAACTCTTATCAACTTTATAGTTCAACCCTATTCCAACTCATAAGTTTATTATCCAATAATAAGTTATTGAATATCAAATAAATTGTGACTATATCAAAAAACTTCATAATTTGACCAATTGTCTATTAGAGTTTTAATAGATATAAAAAACTTCCTAATTTGACTAGATGTCAATTAGAGTTTAGATAGATATCAAAACTTTCTAATTTGACTAGAAAAATAAATTCCTTTCATTTATCTACTTATCAAATAAAGTCTTTGATACTTATCATACTACTAACAATAGTATGACACTAAGAGACCTTCTCCTAGTAAGAAAACGATTTTAACTTTTAATTAATCAAATAATTAACTTCCATTTAATCAAATATTAAAATAAAACAATATATTAGGCTAATAATTGTGTCCTGCTGCCAAAGCCTAATCTATAGACAATATATTATTTTTACATTTTATTAAATCCATTGAATTTTAATAAAAAGTCCACATGTGAACTAGACCCATTCTTACAAAAAAAGAAACAAGACCACATGCCTTAAATAAATACATTAATATAATTTAACATCCCATTTAAATAAAATGTGCAAATTATATTCTTAATGAATTAACGGACAGCTAATCGCACCACATTAGGGCCGCCCAAGGATTCCTACATCCATGGCCGCCCATTCTAGGTATTTGAAAAGTTACCGCAAGTCTTCATCACACTTTACCGTACCTCCCCTAAACCTTTTGGATTCCAAAATCATAAAACAATTCTAGATGGATCCTGAAATTAGTCTGGTAGAATATTTCAAGTGATCCATGCAAGTTCGTGTGGATTGGGGATCTTAGCGGGTATCTAAATTTAAGCTTCAATAGATATAACCTAATCACTTGATCTATTAATTTTAGCTCATTCCACTAAAGAACAAAAATTGAACTCTAAAAAGAAAAAGAATAAGTTAATGTTCCTCATTCATACCCCATACAACCTTATTTGAGATAATGTATCCTAGTGTCTCCAAGAGCTCATAGACTGCCTATAGCTCTCCCATTTATCATATTTACTCATATGACCACATTTTGAACTTGGATATTTTGACTTGTCCAGAAGTCATGTTTCAATAGACACTATTGAAAACTTAACGTTAAGATTTAATATCCAATACCTCAAAATATCCATATGATGATATTCTACTCACATTTAATAAATGGAGCTACGATGTTCATATCTATAAACGAAGTCCTATATCGATTAACAAATGAATACCACCAAAACATCGATGATATATAATCGTACTCATTGATAGCTCAAATGATAACACTTGTAATCGTAAGTCCATCATTTATCTCAAAATTGAGATAGACTCTCCAATTGTCCTTAAGTGAAAACTTTTATCCACTGACAGTTCTGGATAAAGTATTTCATTGTTGTCCTATTTATTCCACCTAATGCGGTAGATTCTTTTGGCTAAAGACAATACACTTTGATGATTTTATACTCATCATAAAACAATTGATCCCACTAGAATGCTGGCAAAAGAATCTCCAACTTTAACAGGGTAAAAGCGCCCAACATTTATCTTACGTTATGGATATTGTTCAAGACTAACTAAAGAATTATGTCTACCTCATACATATCCAGATGTATGAACAATTCTACATTTCTCATTGTGTTTTGACCTTACGATTTTTTACAATTGACAATTATAGTAATTAAACTATAAATGCAATAAGATTTATTAACTAGATCATATGCTTATATACTCTTGAGAGGATTTAATTCCCGTTGGGTATACATAATCTGATTTCTAATCGGATTCTGACTCCAAGAGGTCCACAATAGAATCTGTGTTTACTGTTGGAAGAGGCTCAATCATATGGAGGAGAATCAAGCAATCTTGCATTGCTGATTCCACCATGGAAGCTTAGTATATTGCCGCATGTGAAGCTGCTAAAGAGGTTGTTTGGCTCCGCTAATTCTTGATTGACTTGGATGTAGGTCCTACCATGAATAAGCAAATCACTGTCTACTTTGACAATAGTGGAGCGGTGTCTAATTCGAGAGAACCAAGAAGTCGTAATAGAGGGAAACACAAGGAAAGGAAGTATTATCTTACGAGGGAAATTATGCATAGGGGTGACATGACGATTAACAAATCTTATAGCATTTAAAGTTTAATTATTATACTTGTCAAAAGTAAATAATAATAAGGTCAAAAGACTATGAGAAATGAAAAATTGTTCGTACATCTGGATATGTCTTGAATAATATTCACAACTTCAAATAAAGGTTGGGCATCTTTACCTTGTTAAATTTGGAGATTCTTTTGCTAGCATTTAAGTGGGATCAAATATAGTATGATGAGTCTAAAGTCATCAAAGTGTAATGTCTTTGGGTAAAAAAATCTAGTGCACTAGGTGCATTGAATAGGATCACAGTGAAATACTTTATCTAGAACCGTTAGTGTATAAACGTTTTCACTCAAAGATAATTGGAGAGTCTATCTCATTCTAGAGATAAATGATGGGCTCATGGTTACAAGTGTTATCATTAGAGCTATCAATGAGTACGATTATATAGTATAGTCTATCCTCAATGGTTTGGTGGTATTCTTTTGTTAACCGATAGAGGACTTCAGTTATATATATGGACATCGTGGCTCTATTTTTAAATGTGAGTAGAATGTCACCAAATGTATATTTTGAGATATTGGATATTAAATCTTAACGTTAAGTTTTCAACATCAACAACATTCTCCAATTAGGTTGTCTAGGGTATGAATGAGGAACATTAACTTATTCTATCATTATTTAAGAGTTCGATTTTAGTTCTTTAGTTGATTGAACTAAAATTAATAGATCAGACCCAAGTGAATCAATTGTTGATTGTGATTGGGTTGTATCTATTGGAGCTTAAATTTAGATAGCCCGCCAAGATCCTCAATCCACACGAACTTGCATGGATCACTTGATATATTCTACCGGACCAATTTAGGGGTCCATCTAGAATTGTATTGAGGCATGTGGACTTGTTTCTTTTTGTAAGAATGGGTCTAGTTCACATGTGAACTTTTTATTAAGGTCCAATGGATTTAATAAAATAAGAAAAATAATATATATACCTATATATTGTCATAGGAGGCAAGGATAATGTATAAAGGCCTAAATATATTATTTTTTATTTTATTATTTAATTAAATGGAAATTAATTAATTTGGTAATTAATTAATTATTTAATTAAAAGTCAAAATCTTTTTCCTAGTAGGAGATGGTCTCCTAATATTCTACTATTGTTGGTAGTATAATTAATATTAAAGATTATATTTGATAAGTAGATAAATAATAGGAATTATTTATTTATCTAGTCAAATTCGGAAATAATATGGTTACGAAAATTCTAATGAGTTGGATTAGGAGTCTTGGTGTAGAGTAGAATTCTTCTTTGAAAAGGATTCTTAAATACCAAGTAAATCCACCTAAGGAAATGTTTCTTGCCAACAAAATAAATCCTTCTTAGGAGAGGATTTATGATCATATATATACTACCTCATAATTTTCGGCCTGCCCTATGATTTTATGAGCAAAAGTTTGGCCAAGTAAGGTGATTTTCTAAGAGAGAATTTGACCTAGCAAGAGAGAATTTTGAGGGAGAGAAATTTAGTTTTTTACTCTAGACAAAATTCGATCAAATCATAAATAAAAGGTGTAGAATTTGGCCAAGGAGAAGAGAAAAAAAAGGAATGTTTTTGTTTTAGATAGTACACTAGTATCCTTTGCCTCAAAAGGGGTTTTATGCACAAAATCAAATCAGGTTCACGCGAGTTTCAATCAATTAGATAGATAATTCACAAGTTACCGAACGTTCTTGGATTTTTCTATTGGAGGATAATGGTAACAAGCAAAGAAAAAGATTTTGTTTGTTTTCATCCTCAGGTATACAAATTAAAGAAAGAGAGTCCACACTCCTAGGTGATTCACGTTCGTAATTGGATTGGAAGATCTTACAGATTCAATTCGACGCTAGTTCAATCGTCACAAGAAAATGGTATGACACTTTTATATACATCAATTAATCTAGGGTTAAGATTTGTTCTTGTTATTATAAAGGGAAAATTTTTATTTATACCGAAACCTTAATTTATAAATTTTTCACGCTTCCGTTGGACGATTTTTCCCTACAGTCTCTTCACACGAAATCTAATAATTGTGACGTTTTAAAATCTTAACGGCTTGATCTATTCTTTCCATGACACGTGTCCTCTAAACTTTTGGTTTTAGATATCATTTATGAGATACGACTTGTCGTCTATCAGATACGCCGCCTATGTCACCAAATCCTTCTTTTGATTATTCCCAATTTTTGAGATCCTAGGGTTTCGTGTCTTTAACCTTTTAAATAGTTTGTTTAAACTGAAGGTGGCAGTTTTTGTGTTCATCAGAAGTAAAACCCCAATTTTTTTTGTTCATTTTCATAGAAGCAAAAAACACCAGAAAACCTAGATTTTCACCCAGAGATTCGTATTGGCTCTTTACTGAGGCTTTTCCCATTTGCTTCGCGTCTGTTTTAATGGTCAGTTTGAATGGATCCTGTTTCACGATATTTCCTTTTTGTTATAGCTTTCGAAGCGCTTGAGCGTGGAGATTTTCAATTGGTTTCTTGTGTTCGTAGGTTATTGGGGGAAACTCCTGCTGATGAACTTGATTTTCTAGATGTTGATGTTTTTGGGCTTTATCCTGATGTTCATTTCAGTTCTAGCTCTGAAACTTCTTCCAGATCTGAGTCATTTGTTTATGATCACAGGGTTTCTTTACGATCTAGGATGGGAAAACATCATAGTATTCGTGCGATTCACAAACATGGTTCAAGCGGTATTCAGGTTGGAAGACAAATAATTAACGAGAATGACTTCGATGAAATGCATGGGGATTCTCGTATCCCATTTTCTCTTGATTTTTTGAGTGCATATGGTGCCAAGCCAAATGTGGTCAGAAAAGAAGAAATCAAAAAATATTACACTCAATTTGATCTGGATGACTCAGTTTTACTGGCTTCTACTAGTGATAGAGCCACGTGGAACCCTTCCCCGGGAATGGTAGCAATTTATGGATCCATTCTCTGCAGTGGTGTGACTCTTCCCCTTCAGCCTTTTATTGCTTAGTTCCTTACTGAGGCAAGGATGCTCCAGCCCAACTTGCCCTAAACAGCTATAGGATCTTGATGTGTATGTGGCACATGTGGGTCCGGATGAACTTGCCACTACCTTCTCCTCACAAAATTAGGCACTTTTATACTCTAAGGCAGTCTGGTCAGACTGGAACTTAGATTCTTCTATCCAGCCAACCAGATAGCTGGATTCTTGAGGGGATAAAGTTGAACCGGAGAGCCGACATTTCCTCAGACGCCAAGAAGAAATATTTTGTATAGGGTTTCCCTACCTCCAACAAGTATTGGAAAATAGCTGGTTTTTTGCTAGAGAGAACTCGGGACTCAAAATTGAGCTCTTAGCTCGGGAAAATCGAGAAGTACTTTGGCTTCCCCGTTTCTTTTGTTCTCTTGATAGCTGGAATAAGTCATGGCTTGTTTTCACTGATACCGAGTTGACTATACTTACTCAGGCGGCCGTACGTACCCTGGAAAAGAGAAGCAGGTCCTATCTTCTTAAAGAAAATAAAATGATAGAACTTGGCTTTTTCACTCAGATTTCAAATTATCACAAACGACGTAAGTAGAATTTTCACATTCTTTATTTTACTCATCTTATTCTCTTTTCTAACTTGTTTGTATTCAGCGTATGATGTAGACATCGTCTGCGATGTCCAGGCCTGGCAGATGAAATCAATTGTTCAAGTGAGTCGTACGGAAGCTTCTCATCAAAATAAGGAAGGGGTTGCTCCGCCTGATGACGAGTCGGATGAGGATTTTAATGAGGCTGATGAACAATTTCCTAAAGTTGTTCAGTCGACCGCAGGGAAGTCAAGCGGTCCAAGCAGTCCTCTTGGAACTGATAGTGCCCTGAGGGTGTCTAAGGATGAAGGCAGACAGGGTGGGCATCTAGTGGTGCAGTGTCTGGCGAGCCTAGTTCCCCGGTCGATGAAATGTTTGTTGATCAGTTCACTATTAGGAACAAGAAAAGGGGTCAGGGTACCCCCAGTCAAGTTGGTTAACCCTCATCCTGATCTTTCTGAATCCTTCCAAGATATTACTAAGGATCTAGAAGATCTCGTGGCTGACCTCGGCTTCCACTGTTCCCGGGTCGAGAAAAGAAAGAGAACTGATTCTCCCGCTCATCCTCAAAAACTTCCTCGGGTGGTGTCATTTGTTGAATCTAGTGACAATGATACCGATGTTAGAGTTTCCCTGAGTGCCCAGACCGAGGTGCCTTTGGGAGGAGTAGAATCTTCGGACAATTTGAACAGGGATTCTTTAGCTCATAAAGTTGAGGTTGTAGGAGTAGGATCCTCGAGTAATTCTACGTGTTCCACCCTTAAGATATGTTGAGAATGATGTCAACTGGTCGGGCTTTTATTGAAGATGACCATTGGAGCCGTTTCAGGGATGGTTCCCCGACTGTTCGTCTTCAAAATATTTTCAACAGCACGAGCTACGTAAGTTTTTTTTCCTGACTCTTGCCTTAGTGCTACTTGACTTGAACTTTTAACTTATTCTTCCCTGCAGGTGGTTGCTGAGTTTGATGAGTTTGTTCAGACTCAACAACATCAAGCAGATCGGATAAGGAGTCTTGAAGCTCAATTAAAGAAGTGTGAGGACAGTCGTGCTCGGATTGAAGCTATATATCAAAGAGAGGAGAGTTTTGCCCAAGAGTTTGCCGATCACTGTTTGGCTAAACAAATGGTGGCTGAGGAAAGAGCTACTACTGTAGAAGTGAAGGCTATGTCCTTCCAAAATTTACTCTCTGCCGCCCAAGAGTCAATGCCCAAGGCTGAACAAAAGGCTGAGCAAGCTAAATCGTCTTACGAGTAGAAAATTGAAGACCTTGAGCGTCAGGCCCTAACTGTTGAATCCCATTTGAAGGAGGCTACGCTGTAACTTGAAGTCCAAGGGGTTGACCATTTCAAAAGCTCCCCAGCCTATGATGCCCTACTCTTTTGAGAGTTTTAACGGAGTTCGGTTTTAGCCAGTGAATTTTTCAAAGTCAAGAACCGAGCAACTGGTAGAGCTCTGGCTAATTGGGTATTATCCATCAAGAACCATATGGACCGATCCTTAAAGTCTCTTCGGACTCAGATGGGGGAGTGGAGAGCTTACTGTCACAGTCAAGACAAAGAACCTCATCGAATGCATCTGGAAGTTCCATCCGAGCACTCTCTTTTGACCTTTTATGCTTGTCAGAAGATTGGTGTGGATGGGTCGAAGCCTGATGTTGGACTAGTCCTCGGAACGGATTATAGTGAATGGATGGATAACTCGGTCGACTCGATTGCCTGGCCTTCTAATGAAAGTCTTCTCCTAGAGTATGAAATAGTGCCTGATCTGAGCATTGATAAGAACTCTAAATCCTTAGCTCCATAGGGTGTAAAATGTGTATTTTGTAAAATTTATGATCAATAAAAGTTCCATATTTTTGCCAACTGCCTTGTTCGGAATGCCAAGGATCTTATTAAACTGGCTAATACTATTAAAACGATGAGTATCTTATTAAACTGGCTAACGTGATTTCATGCACCTAGTATCTTATTAAACTTGCTAACGTGATTTCATGTGCCATGTATCTTATTAAACTGGCTAACACGATTTCATATGCCTAGTATCTTATTAAACTTGGCTAAAATTATTAACTCAGTCATCTTGAGACAAGAGCAAGTAGATTTATATTTGTCTCATACTTAGTTGCTACCCGAACGTTACATCGAGGCTTACTACGATTATACATTCGAGTTCTTATGCAAGTCATTAAGGACGTCACCTAGTTTTATCTGTGCAAGGGTTTACCTAATCGTTAAGCTTGAAATTGCTCAACACAGTTGCGCATCACACCGGGATTTTCCCGACAGTGGCCCGAGCAATTTTTCAGAATCTGGTGCATCGAGTTTGCCTTTCGGCTAAGGTCTTGGCTGACCTTGCTCGGTTGACATGCTCCCTTGAGCTTCTCTGCCTATTCGGGATTTTTGCCAAATTAATGGCCCCGAGCATTTTATTTCTTATGTAATCAATTTCTTTATGTTCTCATTAACTTACGCTTATCTTTCACGTGTTCTTATTATCATGTGCTCAGATATCTGAAATCCCCTGTCGTAGCATTTATTCATAACTGCAAAGCTAACAATATGATAAATCTCAAGCTAAGAAATATTTTGACTAATGAAATTATCTTGACTAGAAAAAAGGAAACAAATTTCAAGGATTCAAAATCTTTAAATATTGGGCGTTGCACGGTCGGGGTAAAACCCCTCCATTTGGTCGGGTAATCCAATATACCCCATGACCAGCTATTCCTTCAATCTTGTATGGGCCTTCCCATTTGTCAGCCAATGATCCCGTAACTTTGTTCTTCATGTTCAGCGATACTCTTCTGAGCACTAGGTCTCATAGCTGGAACTTCCTAATCCGAACATGAGAGTTATAGTGTCGGGCCACTCTTTGCTAATATGCCGCATTTCACACTCGGGATTTCTCCCTTCTCTCTTCCAACTCATCTAGGCTTTGTAACAACATACTAACATTCTGATCTTCATCATATAGCCTAACCATAGGCGATATATATGATGTTTCTACCGGGATGACTACTTCTATTCCGAATGCCAGAGAGAACGGAGTTTCTCTGTATAAGTTCTTGTTGTCGTCCGATATGCCCATAATACTTTAGAGAGTTTTTCAACCCAGTTTTCTTTCTTCGCATCTAACTTTTCTTTGAGTGTGTGCTTGATAATTTTATTTACTGCTTCAACTTGTCCATTTGTTTGAGGGTGGGCAAGTGTGGCATAATAATTTGAAATTTGGTTCTCGTTGCACAGATGCTTGAATTTTTGATTGTCGAACTGTGTGTCGTTGTCAATGATACTGGTATTTGGGACTCCAAATCTATGGCGTATATTTTTCTTCACAAAGTTTATGGTATTTGCTTCCGTGATATGTACTAACGCTTCAGCTTCTACCCACTTCGTGAAATAACCAATGGCCACAATTGCATGCTTAGCTCCACCCTCTGTTCCTGCTGGCATTGGACCAGTTAAGTCTAGTCCCAACATGAAAATGGCCATGGTGATGGAAAGCTTCTAAGTTGTTCAGGGGGCTGCCGAATATCATTAGCGATCCTTTGGCAAGCGTTGTAACTTTCTGAGCATCGCTGTGCATCCGAGAACAAAGAAGGCCAATAATAACCTTGCATGAGTACCTTGTGTGCTAAACTTCTGGCCCCTGTATAGTTTCTACATATTCCTTTATGGATTTCTTGTAGTATCCGATATGCATCTTCTTCTGATACAAATCTTTGAAGTGTTCGGGAAAACCCTATTCTGTACCATTCTCCTCCAGTGTGTATCTTGCTGACGGTACCTGATGCGTTTGGCTTCTAAGGGATCTTCCGGGAGTATACCTTCTTCCAGGTATCTTTTTAGCTGAGTCATCCAACCGTCTAATGTGTTCAGATTTTTAAGATTTTAAAGTTTTTCGGCTCAACTATACTTAGTTTGAGATGATGTGGGATCGGAATATTTTTTGGCCTGATTGTGGTTGTTGTTGATGCTAGCTTGGACAAAAAGTCTGACTTCTCATTTTCTTCTCTAGGGATCAAGACAATCTAGTATTCCTTGAATTTTTGGAAGAGTTGTTTTGTTATGCCCAAATAAGCCATCATACCTTCATCTCTGGCCTGATACCTGTCTGAAACTTTGTTGACAGCTATCTGTGAGTCACTGAATATCTTGACGTCATCTGCTCTGAGGGCTATGCAAACTCTAAGTCCTACCAGCAATGCCTTATATTCGGCTTGGTTATTTGATGCTTTGAAATCGAATCTCATGGCACATTCAACACCATCTCCTTCTAAAGTGCATACCACGATCCCTGCCCCGCTGCCATGAGTGTTCGATGAACCATCAACTTATAATTTCCATAAAAAACTCTTGCCCAACATTCTTTTTAGCGGGCAATTGGTGAAAACCTGAATTGTATGTGTCTCAAAGTACGACCTCAGCTTTATTACTGTCAAAACCAAAGCTAGAGCCATTTTTTCTGCCTGTGAATACCTGGTTTCAGCTGGAAAAAGGGCTTTCTGGTGTAGTACACTGGCCTATGTATTCTGTCTTTTGTCTTGACTAGAACCAAGCTTACTGCTAACTCTGTAAGGCATAAGTATAAGTGGAGTGTTTCTCCCATTTTAGGTGTTGAAACAATGGGAGCCTGCCCTAAGTATTCTTTGATTTTCAGGATTGACTGCTCGTACTCTTCATTCCTTTCGAGTCATTTTTCCTTTTTGATCACTTTGAAAAAAGAAGCACATTTATTTGTGGCCTTCGAGATAAATCTGCCTAAGGAAGCTAAGCACCATGTTAAGCATTGCACTTCTTTTAGCGTTCTTAGTGAAGTCTTTTTTTGAAGGGCTTGGATCTTTTCAGGGTTCACTTTAATTCCCCTCTCGTGAACTTGGAAACCAAGGAACCTTCTTGAAGGAACTCCGAATAGGCAGTTGTTCGAATTTAACTTCATCTGATATCTTCTCAAGACATCGAATGTTTCCCGCAGGTCCGAAGTATGTTCGTCTGCTGAGACACTTTTGGTATGTTGCCTCAGCATTTTTTAACCCAAAAGGTATTACTGTATAACAGTACAAGCCTTGATCAGTCGTGAATGTTGTTTTTTCTTCATCGGCCTTATTCATCCGGATTTGATTGTATCCCAAGTAAGCGTTTATGAAATTGAGTAATTCATGGCCTGATGTAGCAACGACCAATTGGATTATTCTAGAATGTGGAAAACTGTCCTTTAGGCAGTCATTGTTTAGATCTGTGAAGTCCAAGCACATTCTCCACTAGCCATTTTTCTTCTGGACCAAAACCACATTTGCTACCCACTGAGGGTAGCTAATTTCTCTTATCGATCCTACAACGAGTAACTTCTCCACTTCCTGATTAATTGCCCGACTTCTTTCGAGGTTTAAAGACCTTCTCTTTTGTATTACCGGTTTTGCATTTGGATCCACCGCCAAATGATATGATATTACTCGGGCATCTATCTCCACCATGTCTTCATGACTCCAAGCGAACACATATTTATATTCTCTAAGCAAATTAATAAGGTCCAGCTTAACCTTTTCGTCTAAGTTGGCCCCAATTTTGATCTTCTAATATGGTTTATCTTCCTTTAAGACCACCTACTCTATTGGAACTTTTAGGTACCTCCGGTTCTTCCCTTGGATCGAACTCGAACAATAGTGATTCTTGCTGGATCTGATCTGGTTGTGATATGGTGCATACTTGTTCACTATTGTCTCTGTCTTTGTAAACCGAGAGATTAGCTCTTGTGGCCATCTCATGCGACCCTTTGATTATTCTTACTCCCCATTCAGTTGGGAACTTAATCATCAATGCATAGGTAGCTGTTACTGCCTTTGTTTTGTTCTAGAAAGGTTGACCTAACAACGCATTGTAAGGCCAGTTGTCTAGATTTACCACTACAAAGTCGAGTAGCACCGTTTTTAAACACGGTGCTGCTCCGATCTTCACGGGTAGTTTAACTGTCCCAAAAGACCTAACCTCGACTTCTCTGAATCCTTTGAGCGGGGTACGAAAAGGTTACAAATCCTTTCAATCCAATCTGAGCTGATCATAAACTGCCACGTTGAGGATGTCTGGCAAGCTACCATTGTCTACTAAAATTCTCCTGACTTCTCTATGGCCAATTCGGGAACTAATAACGAGTGCATCGTTTGATCGGACGTCAACCCTATGTGAGTCAGCTTCAGTGAATATTATTGGGTCACATCCTTCCTTTGTTCACTTTGGGTTGGGTTCGATGGAGTTCACCTCAAAATTCTTTCTTACCTCCACCACTTCTCGAATTTCCAGAGTCCGCTCTCGGTTACTTCTCCTAGTTGATGGTCCTCCGAAGATAGTCTGTACCACTTCATTTGCCTCGGGACTGGCCTTTTTGTTCTAACCATAATTATGATCTCCCGTTTTGGTTCCTTTTTGAATTTCTGACTTCTCATATTTCTTTAGGATTATATCTTGCAGATGACCTTCCTTAATGAGGATCTCTATATAGTCTTTGAGCTGGTAACACCAGGAAGTTTCATGTCTGGTTTCCTTATGGAACCTGTTTTTTGTTATGTCTCACCGAGCAAATTGGGACTGTCGACGTGGTTCCTTCATCGGAATCTTTTCTTCTAGTATTGACAAGAATTCTTCTTGTTTTTTTTTTCCGAAGTGGGGTGTAGTTCTTATACTTTCCTCATAACTTTTTCATGGTTTGGTCAATATTATGCCCACTTCCCCCGTCCTTGCTCCTCTATTTTCTATTTCCTTTTTGTTTCCCTTTATGGTTTTATGACTTTGACTCAACATCTTTTTGTTCGGGTCTCCCTCTATGCATGTAGCAACCTCCTATTGCTTACTCCTCTTCCTCGGCTAATGCATATCCTCCAGTCATATCCATCATGTCTGTATATCTCGTTAATCGAGCCCTTCTTAAATTGAAGAACATTCGCCAATTCTATAATTTATTTATGAATGTAGAAATTATTGATTTGTCATTTGCACAGCCGATTTCTTAGATCGCCTGGCCAAATCTCCCCAGGTACTTTTTTAGAGACTCGTATTTCCCTTCCTTTAGCTGAGAAAGGTAAGCCACTGACTTCTTCTTGTGGATATTGCCTAGGAATTGTCTTGAAAAGCTTCTGCTCAACTCACTGAAATTCCCAAACTTGCCGAAGGTAATCTCCCAAACCATCTTGAGCCCGTGTCTCCAAGAGTTTGTGGAAAAGTAAGACACAACAAAGGGTCGTTGTGGGCATCCTGGGCCATAGCGCTTTTATATCATCTGACGTGTTCTTTAGAGTATATATCCTTCTTGAACTGTTCCACGTGTGGCATCCTGAATCTCTCCGGGAAGGGGGTTTGTAGAATGTCCCTAGTGAAAGGACTTTCATAATCATTGTAGTACGATTCATTATATCCATATCTCCTGATCAGCGTATCCATCTGGCGTTTGTTGTTCTCAACTTCCTAGGTTAGGCTTCTGATTATGATATCTCTATCGCCCATCGATTCTCCTCAATGGTCAACCCGTCGCGTGATTGTCATACATGTCACCATCTTCTCTTCATCTTGCCTCCGACCCATATGATCTAACCCCTGTAAGCATAAGGTCCCATAGCAACGTTTATGATGGTATCGATCACTATCCTCCGATGACAGTGACCGATCTCTACGCCGATCATATTTACGGTGCCTATCATGGCCTGCATGATTGTGGCTTCACCTTTAGCTTGGCCATTCTTCTACGGGTGTTTCATGATCCTTACCCTTATTTTGAGTTGTACCCCAGTCTGGTTGCTTGGACTTGAATCCCCAACGGCTATTGGTGCGTCTGGCTCCAGCCCAACTATAACCGATCAGAGCCTAAGAAGTGGTAGAGGACTTAGCAAGTGTGCATGTCCTGTAGCCAATAGGTCTACTCATTCTCTTGCCGCGTCTATTAATAGTTGTTGCAGCGTATCGTAGAAATCATGTTTTATGTCCGCACTGGTAGTAGGGATTTTTTAGATACCAGCTAGGGGTGCTGGTTGGTTCCCGATGGTTGTAGTGGGATCTCGTGTGGTCCCGCCTATATGAGCATTATCTGAAGATTTTTGAATATCCCTGGAACAGTATTTGCTTCCGCTACCAGCCATTGCTTAAACAGATTGAAGTTTCACCATACCTTCTAGCAGTAGTTTTTAACGTCGGTTTCTCTATGGATGAGAAAGTCAACAACGTTGGATTTTGTTATGACCTGTCAAAAGAGAAAGAGAAAGAGAAAGAGAATGTAATTGGAGCAATAATGACAAGAGTTTACGTGGTAAAACTCCGGTGATCAGAGAAATATCCACGAGTGGTTGAAAGCACAACCAAGCCAAATTCACTATTTAAACAAAGAATTACACCACTCGATCTCTCTTTCATCTCTCTTGAATTTCTCTCTATATTTTTCTCTCTATTTTTTTCTCTCCCTTTTACAATAAGATCATAGGCCTATTTATATGTGCATAGAACCCTAATCCTTGTTGTACAGGTAAGAAAAAGGAATTGTATTTGACTTAAGACTGGTTACTTACTGAAGTCGTCTTTATCTTCCTTCCTGTTTCAGAGGCCATGTAAAGATCGAGTTTGAATCTTGGTGTGATTCCGGTGGCATAATCTCTTTAGGACTTATTTCCTTGTCAGCGTGCAGTCTTCTTGAATAACTGAGTTGTTGCTTGATTTGGAATATGTTTCCTGTTTGGTATTTTATCCTTCTAGAAATTCTTTATGATACGGACGTCTTGCATATTGGAGTATGGTTCTTTGTTTGCCCGGGTGTGTGAATCGTTTATTGGATTTCTTTATTCGGGTTTCCTGTATTATCCCGAGCAGAACATAATGTGCTAAGTACTCTATCCCAAGTAGGACACAATGCGCTAAATACCTCGTGTTCAGACTTACTCGGGTTCTTTTTCCTTTGTGATGTCTCTGAATGGTATCCTCTAGATGCCAACTCGGATGCCCATCTAGCAATCTTTTAAGGGATTGTCCAACCTGTCAGTGACGTGTACATTCCACAAAATATACATATAACAAATTTTAGTTCTCTAGTGGAATGAGCTAAAATTAATATATCGAACCTAAGTGAATCATTTGTCGATTGTGATTAGAATATGTCTATTGAAGCTTAAAATTAGATAGCTCGCTAAGATCCTCAATCCACACGAACTTGTATGGATCACCTGATATACTCTACTGGACTAATTTCTGGGTCCATCTAGAATTGTTTTTGGATTTCAGAATCCTAAAGTTTTTGGAGAGGTAGTGTCATATGTGATCAAGACATGCGGTAACTCTTCAAATACCTTGAATGGGCGGCCAAGGATGTAGGAATCCTTGGGCAGCCCTAATAGGGTCCGATTAGCATTCCATTAATACATTAAGAATATAATTTGTATATTTTAGTTAAATGGGCTGTTATATTATATTAATATATTAATTTAAGGCATGTGTAGTTGTTTATTTTTTAGTAAGAATGAGTCTAGTTCACATGTGGACTTTTTATTAAAGTCCAATGTATTTAATAAAATGGAAAAACATTATCTTTTCCATTGTATATGCTTGGGCGGCAAAGTTAAAATTATCCGCCTAATATATTATTTTATATTATAATTTTATTAATGGAACTAATTTAATATATTAATTAATTAGTTATTTGATTAAAAGTCAAAATCTTTTTCTTACTAGAATTAGGTCTCTTAGTGTCATACTATTGTTGGTAGTATGATATGTATCAAAAACTTTATTTGATAAGTAAATAAATAAAAGGAATTTATTTATCTATTCAAATTAGGACATTTTTTATATCTATCAAAACTAATTGACAATTGGTCGAATTATGAAGTTTTTTATTAAGTCCCAATTAAATTCATATTCAATAACTTATTACTGGATTATACACTCATGAGTTGGGAAAGGGTCTAAAGTTGATAGTAATTATGATGAAAAAAAAAATCCTAATTGTGTGAGGATTTTCGGCCACCTATATATTCCCATCAAGGGAATTTGGCCAAGTCTAACATTACAAGAAAAAAGGGTTATTGGGACAACTTTTTTTTGTCGCAATAGCCCAAAATTCGTCCCTAAAGACCCATTGGGATGAAAAAAATTCATCCCATAATCCGTCACATCAGATGGGTCGCAATAGCCTCTTTTGAACGAAAATTGAAATTCGTCCCTAAAATATATCTATTGAGGTGAAATATAAAATATTATAAAAAATTAACATTTGGGATGAAATTCTAAATTCGTCCCAAGAGATATACTATTGGGAGGTATAATTCGTCTCTATTAATATGTTATTGGGACGATATAATTCGTCCCTATAGATTTATAGGAAAAAATTAAAAAGTCAATCCAACCCACCACACGACACGTGCAGCCCACCTTTATTCCACATTTAATTAAAATGGAGTTGAACTCATGACCTCCCCTCCCATAGTGTAGTGCTCCAACCATTACGCTACAACAATATCAACTTTGATGATTTATGTAAAACGATTTATATATAACGTTAATATGTTACTATACTTATTATATTTATCTAAATTAAAATTTTAGTGAAAAAATTGTAAAACATTATTGTTAGATCATTTAAATTGATCCCGGTAGTCTTTATAATTATTTTATATATTATACCAACGAATATTGAAAAACTTTTATTAGATAATGTTTTACAAAATTATTATTTTTAAAATCTGATACTAATCGAGTCAAGAGTCTACTGTAATCGATGAGGTAAATGGTTACAATAAAAAATTAGAATGCGACTCTCACTTCTGAAGAGATTTCTCCTCACATCTGTGATTTAATGAGTGAAGTTAGACTTGAATATTTATTACAAAAAAACAAGAAAAACATCCATATATATACTTTGCCAAAGGTCGTCAACCATTTTTGATATTATTATTATTACAACATATTTTAGATTCTTATTATTATATTTTAAAATAAAAAGAATGTATATATAATTATATATATACATAATTTATGGATTTATTATAGTAATTATTATAAAAAATTAAAAAAAAATTAATTAAGAATCTCAATTAAATAAAAAAATTGTTTAGAATAAATTTTAAATAAAATAAGGAAAATACAAAGAAAACTTTTTTGGACAAATACCGATTTGTCCGGATAGAGGGCCTATTGGGACAACATAAAATTCGTCCCAATAGGTTAGTTATAGGGATGAATTATTTTTTTCGCCCCAATAAACATCCTGTTGGGACAAAAAAAAATTGTCCCTAAAAGTATTGTCAGGTTTGCACTTTCTATGGACGGAAAATTTATTTCGTCCCAATAGACATCCTATTGGAACGATATTTTTCGTCCCTATAAGTATTGTCAAGACTGTGATTTTTATGAATGAATAATTTATTTCGTCCCAAAAGACAACCTATTTGGACAAAATAAATCATCCCTAAAAGTTTCGTCCTAGTAGCTATTTTGTTGTTGTTGTGTAATGGTCTTATCAGCGAATATTTTTTATTTGTTTGTTTAAAAAAAAATCATCCAACTCATAGAAAAGGTGTGTGAGAATTCGACCATGTGAAAAGAAAAAGGGAGCGGGAGCATAGTGCACTATTAGCTTTTATATGAAAAGGCTTTATGCACAATATTGAATTGGCTTCACGCGAGTTTCGATTAAAAGATTGAGAATTCACAAGTGACCGAATGTTCTTTGTTTTCCCTAGGAGGGTCATTGTGACTAACTAAAGAACAAGGTATTTGTTTTTCCATCCTTATGGTGCGTTTAGTTCGCGGGTCATGACAAGACAACGTTAGACAATTTGTTCTTGCCCCACGTTTGAGGCGTTTTTAGCATGGGACAGGACGGAACAAAGTAGGATAAAAATCACAAAAACTTGTCCCACCCAAGACCCTAGGACAACTTGTCCCATGACATGAGACAAGTGTCAAAAAGACTAATTTACCCTTTAAATTTTCAAACAATTACAATCATGTCCAATAAATTATAATTACATATAGAATATTATATATTATATAATAATATATTATATTATATTATATTATATAGGATATACATATATATATATATATATATATATATTACAACACATAATATATATGATTTATATATATATTAACATATATATATTATAATAATATATATAATATAATATAATATATTTTATATATATTAATAATACATATTAATTTATATATATATATTATATTACGTGTTAATATATGTATATAATATAATATATATATATACATATATTTATATTACATATGTTATATTATATATATATATTAATAATACATATTAATATATATATATATATATTATTTATATGAAATATATTATATTATAATATATATATCATTTAAAATATATATGTAATATAAATATAATATATTATTATTATTATTATTATTATTATTATTATTATTATTATTATTATTATTATATATTCTATATTAAATTTTATTATATATAACATATTATGATTACCTATACAATAATATATATATATATATATATATATTTATTTATATTATACATTATATAATATATATAAATATTATATTTTCTATATATACTAATATTTAATATTAGATATCATATTATTATATCGTTATATATATAAGAGGGGTACTCTAGTCATTTGAATATCTTGTTCAGTCATGTCCCAGTCCTACCAAACGCATAACGGTATAGTTTATAGTTCTGTCCAGGCCTTCTAAACACAAATAGAACAACATGTTCTATCCCGTCCTGTCCAGTCCGGCCTCACCTTGTCCTGTTCCATCTTCGTGCCAAACGCACCCTCGGGTACACAATTCAAAGAAAGGGAGACCACACTCCAAGGTGATTCACGTTCGTGATTGGACTGGAAGATCTTGTGGTTTCAATATTAACGCAAAATAGATTGTCACATGAAAAAGGTACGGTACTTTTAAAATATATTTTAATTAATCAAGGGTTAAGATTCTCACTATTAAAGGAAATTTTTTAAAATATACCAATCAATCTTTTCACTTCCGCTGAATGTTTTCTCCTACATGTACATTAATCTATCGTATCCAATCTAGAGGGTATAGTATTGGCCACCCGCAATTGCTTGTTCATGAATGTACATCTATCAAAATAACGGACTAATCTCTTTATAAATTCATCGACCTACAGGGTATAAATTTGGTGCCTAATAACTCACAATCAACCAACCTAGAGGGTATAGTATTAGTTACCTATTTTAGATTAGATAGAGATTCGTAAAGAAAGAAGGGTACAATCTAAGACAAACTATTCTTTAAATAAATTAAAACAGTGAATGAAACATATTGGATAGATTTAATATAGTAAATAAAGTTCAATACAAGCCCAAGGTTTACAAATGAATCACATCAACCCCCAAGTCGGTGATTAGCTACTCATGACAAATACATAAAAATAACAAGGAGAAAAGAGATAGTGAAGACCCATGTAGAGACTCCTTTCTGGAAACTTTAATCCAATCTCAAAGTGTCCTTGATTAGATGATGAAGACGATGGTTAAATTGGATGAGGATTGATTCCTTAATCTAAGTTAGTAATTATAAATGTAGGAGAGGATACGATTGGTGGAAGAGATGATTCAGAGATTTTGAGGTGCGAAAGATAGAGTATTTGAAATAAAAACAATATATATTTATAGGTATTCCAAAATTATGTCTGAAATTTTAATGTGGCGGTTTTGATATGTGAAATGCACGGGTGGTGCAGAAGTAGGAACCTGCGTAGTGACCTGATACCATTTAATCTTCTTCTCTGGTTTAGGCATATGCGCTGGTAGAAACCCGTGCAGTGACCCATGCATTGACCTAATGGGTGTATGATATGCTTATCAGACTTGCTCAGTTGCGCGGCTTATGCACTGGTGGTGTACAGGTAAGGATCCGAGCACTGAACCCTTTTCTTCATTAATTTTGGTCTGTTTCCGCACAATATTTACGTTATTCATCTTTTTTTCCAAAATGTACCTAATTTCTTGCTAACGTACCAAAATATCCATATGGTACATAAAAATTCACAAAAATGAGACAAGGTAAATGGAATTAAGGGCCAAAATATATGACGATCAACTACACACTTTGGCTCCGAAGCCGCCGAATGTAGTGATTAGTGAAAGCTGTCATGAAGAGTATATGTTTATGTTTTTTTTAATAATCAAAATCAAAGAAGTGTAGAAAAGAATTAGTAAACAAAAAATCTTTTATTCAAAGCCAATAAAAAGGCTTTAAAAAGTATAGTTGAAAAGTTTGTTTACTCGGGTTGAAAAATAGAAATGGAATGATGAGCCACATGCACACATACGCTCATATGTTGAAATCTATTCTTTTAAATGAATTTTTTTGGATGATAATCGGTTTGACCTTTGTTGGAAAAGCTTTAGATGGATAGGTGTTTATGTGGTTTTCATGTTGATATCACAATTGCTCCTTTTATATATACTTGAAGCATTCCACACACACACATATATTGGAAAAGCTTTAGATGGATAGTTGTTGATTTGGTTTGCATGTTGATCTCACAAGTGCTTCTTTTATGTGTTTGATTCATCAGCAATGAGAGATTATTTTTTAGAGATTAATGAAAATCTATTATTCTTACTTTGACTATAAAAAGTAATGATATAATTTATTTCATTGCTTGACATGTGTGATTGTGTGATTCCATTGTGAACAAGTTTACTTGTTGATAAAAATATGGAGCATATGTTAAGGGGGAGCTTGATTTGTTCAACTTAGTTCTCTAAAAAACTTATTTGCATATTATCTCATATTTCTATTATTCATCCCTTGTCCATTCATCAACAAAAAAGGGGGAGAAAATGTATTGCTCACAATGTGTAGGATGTACCTCTTGTATTAAGGGTGAGAATTCATGTCCTAATGGGGAGAATTCTTGTTTATATGAGATATGGGAGTCTTGTTTCTTGTTTCTTATTTTTTTTCTCGCCAACCTTCTTTGGAAGATCTCTTATTTGTTTTGTTGTGCTTATCCCACATCTTCTTTGATGTTCAAATAATAGATTCATGAAGACATGAAGAAATTTTAGTCCAGGTATCTCTTTGTAATGTGAGGATGTGAGAATGCAATCAACTACGAGTGATTACTGTTTGGTGAGGTTGATATTTTTTCATAGGATAGCCAAATAGGGAGATTGTTAGGTTTTAGATTCTTGTTAGATTGATTCCATAAAAAACCCTCTCTTTCTTTATAAAGTTTAGTTGCTTAGGTGATTCATAGTTTGAATGAGCTTTAAAGGAGGAAAAGCAACTTCTCATGCAAAGTTCGTCTTGAGGAGGAAATGTGCTTACATGGATGCTAAGGCATTGAGATTATTCTTCCTCTAGCAAGGCATTAGTGCACACACACACATTTCATTCATATATATCCCTACATCATTTTGCTCAATTGGTATAACACATACACACACTTGTTACAGTATCCACATGTATTAGATTTAATTTGACAACTTTTGTAAACTTGCATGATCTAGGACTATCTCTTGAAAATGAAAAACTTGTGTGTTCTTATGTTTTTTTATTTGTGTTTTACTATATCGGACTTGATTAGGTTCTCATATTTTTCTATATTGAGTTCTTGTCATTTCGGCTACTCACTCATATGTTTTCGAACTCTGAGTTGGAAGTTAAAAAACTTTCCATGTCTTTGACGTACATGGTTTTCATCCTTGTGTTTCTAGTTGAATTTCATATATTTTGTGAAATTTTTGATGACATCTATGTCCATGAGGGAGTTTTGGTTCATAATTTAGAAATGGATTCAAAATTGGAGCTCGGAAGCCAGAGAATGGTCAAAAAAAGTGAAGACTCAAAGGAATAGAGGAAGGGGTTATGCACCCTTTCCCATGAAGGCATGTGGGACTTGGAAAAGGATGTTTTCTGCCCCAATTTTAATATATTTTAATCAAATTTACCCAACTTTTGTTAATGGTCAATTAGACAAAAATATCCCTAACTATTCACAATAATAAAACAAGTGTAATAAGTGCGGAATTAAAATGACACTTGAGTTATACTTGAAAACCCTCCAAATGGGAAAAACCATGAGCTGTTAAGTGTGCCACACTCGAACAAAGAATCCACTGAGGATAGAGGTGTTACAACCTACTCCTGATATATAAGCCACTACCACTACCTAATCCCGGTATTAATTGAACCTAGTTCAATTTGCTTACGATTTAAGCTACCTAATCCCGGAAGCAACACAAGTCTTATTTCTCAATGAAGAGATAAAATGGCCAATGTGAATGTATGATGAGATTTAAAGAAAAAAAAAGCTAGGAAACCTTAGATGCTTATCTAGGATGATAAAATGGCAATTAATGCATTCCTAGATATCAAGAGCTAAATGACTTATCATAAAGCTTAGCTAAACATAGATCAAACAATCCTATGAAGCTATCACAATACAACACTCAATCATGTCATAAAAAATAATCTATATTTTGTATCTAGAAAATATTCTAAGAGCATACAAATGATAAAACAGATGGCTTGATAAAAAAAACACTAAACTTAGATGAAGGTAGTGAGAAACTTACCAAGCAAGATGTGATGTTGCAAAACCATACAGGGATACACTCTATATGACCATAGATGATGCATGATGATGTTTTTATGCACAAGGAGATGTTTTGAGTGTATAAAGGTGAGTTCTTCTGAGATTTTTCCTTTTGAAATATGTTCTAAGGAAAAGATTTGATATTTGGAACTCTTAGTATGACCTAAAAATGAAGAGACACATATATAGGTGTCAAAAATGAAATGTTGTCGTTTTGAAAAAAAATGTCAAATCTGCTTAGTGCATGGGTATGTGAGCAGGTCCAGCTGTAGGGAAAAATACTTGATAAAAATGCAATGGAAGATTGATAAAAATGAAAATTAAGGTTTGCGTATAAATAAATTTGTTTCCTTTTGACTAACAAGAACCTTAACCCTAGATTAATTGATGTACATAAAAAGTGTCGTACATTTTTCTCGTGACGATTGAACAATCGTCGAATTAATTCCGCAAGATCTTCCAATCCAATCACGAACGTGAATCACCTAGGAGTGTGGACTCCCTTTCCTTAAATTGTATACCTGAGGATGGAGACAAACAAAATCTTTTCTTTATTAGTTACAAATATCCTCCAAGAGAAAAATCCAAGAACGTCCGGTCACTTGTGAAGTATCAATCTACTTGATTGAAACTCGCGTGAACCTGATTTGATTTTGTACACAACTCCCTTTTGATGTAAAGGATACTAGTGTACTATCTAGAAAAAAAACGTTCTTTTTTTCTCTTTTCCCTTTGGCAGAATTCTACACTCTATATCTTAGAGTTGATTGAATTTTGTCTAGAGTAAAATACTAAATTTTTCTCTCTCAAAATTTTCTATTTTCAAGCAAAATTCTCTCTTAGAAAATACTTATGTTGGCCGAAATTTCACTCTAAAATCATTGGGTTGGCCAAAATTCACAAGGGTATATATATAGGATCACAAATTCTTTCCTAAGAAGGATTTACTTCGTTGGCAAGAATCATTTCCTTAGGTGGATTTTTTTTGGTAGTTAAGAATCCTTTTCTAAAAGGAATTCTATCCTCTTATATATATTTTTGAGTTGTCCGAAATTCACAAGAATATATATTAGGATCACAAATCCTTTCCTAAGAAGGATTTACTTGATTGTTAAGAATCCTTTCCTTAGGTGGATTTACTTGGTGGTTAAGAATCCTTTTCTAAAAGGAATTCTATCCTCCACCAAGATTCCTTATCCAACTCAATAGTGTATTTGTAACTGAAACAAATATTATGGTGTGTATAATATTAATCTAGAGAGGGGGGGGGGGGGGGGGGGGAATAGATTTTAAACAAATTTACCCAATTTTTGTTAAAGGTCAAGTTTACAAAAATGCCTCTAGCTAATTACAACAAAATCACAAGTGTAAAGATTGCAAAAATATTAAAGACACTTGAGATATATGTGGAAACCCTCCAAATGAAAAAAACCATGGGCTGATGAGTGTGCCACACTAGAACCTCGAATCCACTAATGGAAAGAGAATTACAACCTAATTCACAAGTTGGTAGATCATCAACCTTTAAGTCACTTAGAGGTCCGTCACATACCAATCTTTTAATCCTATTAAGGTTGATATGACCTAAGCGCAAATGCCATAGGTAGGTTTCATCTTTTGATAATTTTACTCTTTTATGATTAGGTTCCGTTGAGTCAATGTCTAACAAGTGAGATATTTTCATGCAAGTAGAATAAACCGTTTTCCAATGTACCTTTGCAAACAAATTTGTTATTCTTACTAATAATAAACCCTTTATTAAAAGTAACCGAATATCCAAATTTATTTAAACAAGAGACCGAAATTAAATTCCTCTTGAATTGTGGAACATAATAAACGTTTATTAAAACTAAATGCCTAGAAGAATCAAAATTGATTCTAATATCTCCCACTACACTAGTAGACACCAACGTTCCATTACCTAGATGCAAATTAAATTCATTCTTATCCAGTCTATTCCTTTGACCCTTTTCACCGCAAAAGAAACACTTTCCTTTTATCTTGGTTACTTTCTTGGTCTCCTTCTAAGAAGGCTCAAGTTGCTTTTTTCTTCTGTTATCTCTTGACCTTCCAACTGGTCTTAACAGTAGCAACTTTACCAACCATATAAATCCTTGTCTACAGATATCATAATATCTATAGCAGTCTCAATTCTTCATGTTGCTGTTACAACACGTTGGAGATGATGGCCATAATGTAACGTAAATTTAGCCATCCCCTCTAAAGACTTCCACTATTGATACTCATCTCTTTGCTCCTGATTAGATTCATTAGTTTGGTTGTTAAGGAATATACATAATGAACTTATACTTTTCAGCTTGCAACAACAACCCAATATTCCTTTTCCATGTGACATAATTATCATCAATTAAAATATTATCTTTTAAGATATTGATTAGGGATGGGGTTATGATTTCTTTTTAATAAAAAAATTTATATAAGTAAACAATCATGATATAGCACTTTTGAATATTTATCTTGAATTAAATGAAATAATTCAACCGTAAAAATTCAACGGTGATCCAACACCCATAAATGTCACGCCTCCTTTGGGAGTTCGCAATATTTACTAGTTGGAGTAGGTCCCACCTAATTGTTAACATAACAACCAACGTTTTCAATTTTAGCCTTGTGATTTTATTAACAAGAACTCTTGGGAGGATATTAATAAACTCACATTGAGTGTGTTACCAAGTTGTCGACCTTTAATATAATCCCTCACGAATATCCCTCCTTTAGGAGTAGATATCGTTTGGGCTAATTGTCTAGTTTATCATTGTAAGGAAGTATCTTGTTAAATTCCATTCATGAATACCTCTTGGGAGGTTATTCACTAAACATAAAGCTCAACTAAACTTGGAGGTCGTAGGTTTTCCAAAATGCCTTCTCCCACTCAATTGTTTAAGGCATGTGATCGAATTCCAAAGAATGATTTACCAAGTTATCTAGATGCCAATTTAGATACTCAAACCATTCAATGCATGTCCATACCAAAAGAGATATATGAGTGGCACTCCTATTATATATGACATGTTATCAAACAATGACAAATATTGCAATATTTACAAAAATATAAATAGCTACAATTTTGGTCCATCCTAGAAAAACAAGTAAATTACATATATCTTGGAATACAAGAACTTCTTTCTTGGCGAACGAGTCTTCACGCGACCTTAGTCGTTCAGACTCCCTCGGCTACCTCCCATGCGCGTGCGCACCCCTCGCCCTTACCCATGGGCGTGCGCATGCCACAAACCCATAAAGGGCTGCCATGCGCAGCCCATGGCTACCAAAAGGATTGCTGTGCGCAGCCCATGGCACAACAAACGTTGATGCGCGCTCTTCGCACGCAAGTTCGTTGTTACGGCTCGTACGGTCCCAAACTTGTTCCGGTTACTCCTAATTCTTCAAACCTTCGAGTCTTCGAAACTTGAATGTATTACAGAAGAATTTACATAACAAAATACTGCAGTTTTTTTTTATTACAACAACAAAATAAATGAAAAAACTTAGCAACTACCAAGAAGAAAATTATGGCGATAATAGACCACCCTTCTTGTTACAATCCCAAAACAAAATTACATTGAAATTCTAGGACAAAAATTGAGCAATAACAATCCACATATAAAACATATATATATCCATATATTCCAATGAAAATATATATACGAATACCTAGAGTGCCATCTCTTTCTAAAACATGCATATATACAATAAAAGAAAAATATTCACGAACACATACATCAATTATTCAAGGGTACAACCAGGCTCTGATACCAATTGAAGGGAAAAAATGGTTTCAAAATGTAACGGAAGCGTGATAAAAACTAAATTAGGGTTTGCGTATAAATTAAAAAATTTCCCTTTTATGTAACGAGAACCTTAACCCTAGATTAATTGATGTATATAAAAGTACCGTACCTTTTTCGCGTGACGATTGAACAAGCACCGAATTGATTCCGTAAGATCTTCCAATCCAATCACGAACGTGAATCATCTAGGAGTGTAGGCTCCCTTTCTTTAAATTTTATTCCTGAGGATGGAGACAAAGAAAATATATTTTCTTCGTTAGTTACAAATATCCTTCAAGAGAAAAATCCAAGAACGTCCGGTCACTTGTGAATTATCAATCAATTTGATTGTAACTCGCGTGAACCTTGATTCGATGTTGTACACAAATCCCTTTTGATGTAAAGGATATTAGTATACTATCGAATACAAAAACGTTCCCCTTTTTTCTTTGCTTGGCTGAATTCACACACTATTACTTAGAGATGATTGAATTTTGTTTAGAGTAAAATCAGATTTTTCTACCTCAAAATTCCTATTATGGCCAAAACTTTCTCTTAGAAAAATAAGCTTGGCCGAAATTCACCTCTAATTGCCTTAGACATGATCGAAATTCTTCACACATATATATAGGATCATAAATCCTTTCCTAAGAAGGATTCACTTGTTTGGTAAGAATCCTTTCCTTAAGTAGATTTATTTGGTCGTTAGAATCCTTATCTAAAAGGAAAACTATCCTATCCTATATTACACATGTGGTGACCGAATTTCCCTTCTTTGAAGTAGATAAAGAGAGTTTAATCTTTCCTAAGAAAGATAACATGATGGACAAGAATCCTATCCTTGTTAGGATTATGCTCGGTAGCAAGAGTGTAATATTGTAATTAACAATCTTTTCATATGAATAAAGTGATTTCTAGTTTAACAAATCTTATAGAATTTAAAGTTCAATTATTATAATTGTCAAAAGTAAATAATCATAAGGTCAAAAGACTATGTGAAAAGAAGAATTGTTCATACATCTAGATATGTATGAGGTAGACACAATTCTTTAGTTAGTCTTGAATAATATTCACAACTTAAGATAGAAGGTTGGGCGCCTTTATCTTATCAAAGTTGTAGATTCTTTTGTTAACATTTGAGTGGGATCAAATGTGTTATGATGAGTCTAAAATCATCAAAGTGTGGTGTCTTGGGCAAAAGAATCTAGTGGACTGGGTGCATTGAATAGGATCAAAATGAAATACTTTATCTAGAACCGTCAATGGATAAAAGTTTTCATTTGAAGACAATCGGAGAGTCTATCTTAATCTTGAGACAAATGATGGACTTATGGTTGCAAATGTTATCATTTGAGCTATCAATGAGTACGCTTATATAGCATAGTCTATCCTCGATAGTTTGGTGGTATTAATTTGTTAATCGATAGAGGACTTCATTTATAGATATGGACATCGTGGCTCTATTTATTGAATGAGAGTAGAATACATTCATATGGATGTTTTGAGGTATTGGATATTAAATCTTAACGTTAAGTTTTCAACATTGTCTATTGAAACATGGCTTCTGGACAAGTCAAAATATACAAGTTCAAAATGTGGTTATATGAGTAAATATGGTAACTTGGAGAGCTATAGACGGTCTATGAGCTCTTGGCAATTACTGGTATTCTTCATGAGGATACACTTTCTCCAATAAGGTTGTCTAGGGTACGAATGAGTAACATCAACTTTTTTTATCTTTATTAAAGAGTTCAATTTTAGTTCTTTAGTGGAATGAACTAAAATTAAATTGATTGGACCTAAGTGAATCATTTGTTGATTGTGACTGGGTTGTGTCTATTGGAGCTTAAATTTAGATAGCCCGCCAAGATCCCCAATCCACACGAACTCGCATGGATCACTTAATATATTCTACCAGACCAATAGGGGTCCATCTAGAATTGTATTAAGGAATGTGAACTTCTTTATTTTTGTAAGAATAGGTCTAGTTCACATGTGGACTTTTTATTAAGGTCCAATGGATTTAATAAAATGAGAAAAATAATATATGGCATTTATACTAGGTATGGGCGGCAAAGGCTATGGTGAATAGCTTTAATATATTTATTTTATTTTATTATTATTTAATTAAATGGAAATTAATTAATTTATTGATTAATTAATTCTTTAATTAAAAGTTAAAATCTTTTCCTATTAGGAGATGGTCTCCTAAAACTATACTATTGTTGGTAGTATAATTAATGTTAAAGACTATATTTGATAAGTAGATAAATAAAAGGAGTTATTTATCTAATCAAATTAGAAAGTCTTTAATATGGTTACAAACACACTATTGAGTAGGATTAGGAGTCTTGGTGTAGGAAAGAATTATTTTTGGAAAAAGACTCTTGGTCACCAAGTAAAACTACTTAGTGGTAGAATTCTTATTTGAAAAGGATTCATAACAACCAAGTTAATCTACCTAAGGATAGAATTCTCGTCCATCAAGTAATCTTTCTTAGGAAAGATTAAACACTCCTAATCTACTTCAAACAAGGAAAATTCGACCAACACAATATATAGTTAAAGGAGTAGTTAATTTTCTTCTAAGATAAGGATTCTAACTACCAAATAAATCCACCTCAGGAAAGGATTCTTGCCAACCAAGTGAATCTTTCTTAGTATGAACCTATATATATGTGGATGATGAATTCGGCCAGCCCTAAGGCATTAGAGAGGAATTTCGGCCAAGCCATATTTTTCTTAGTGAAGAATTCGGCTATCATAGAATTTTGAGGGAGAAAAATATGATTTTACTCTAGACAAAATTCAATCTTCTCTAAGATATAGTGTGTGAATTCGGCCAAGTAGAGAAAAAGGGGAACATTTTTGTATTCGATAGTATACTAATATCCTTTACATCAAAAGGGTTTTGTGTACAACATCGAATCATGGTTCACGCGAGTTACAATCAAATTGATTGATAATTCACAAGTGACCGGACGTTCTTGAATTTTTTCTCTTGGAGGATATTTGTAACTAACAAAGAAAAGATATTTGCTTTGTCTCCATCCTCAGGAATACAATTTAATGAAACAGAGACCACACTCTTAGGTGATTCACATTCGTGATTGGATTGGAAGATCTTGCGGAATTGATTCAGCGCTTGTTCAATCGTCACGCAAAAAAGGTACGATACTTTGATATACATCAATTAATCTAGGGTTTAGGTTCTCGTTGCATAAAAGGGGAAAATTTTATTTATACGCAAACCCTAATTTCGTTTTTTTATAACGCTTCCGTTACGTTTTGAAACCGTTTTTCCCTACAATCCTTAGGTAGATTAACTTGGTTGTTATAAATCCTTTTCAAATAAGAATTCTACCACTAAGTAGTTTTACTTGGTGACCAATAATCATTTTCCAAAAATAATTCTTTCCTACACTTGGTGACCAATAATCATTTTCCAAAAATAATTCTTTCCTACACCAAGACTCCTAATCCAAATCAATAGTGTATTTGTAACCATATTAAAGACTTCCTAATTTGATTAGATAAATAATTCCATTTATTTATCTACTTATTAAATATAGTCTTTAACATTTACTATACTACCAAAAATAGTATAGTTTTAGGAGATCATCTCCTATTAGGAATTTGTTTTTTTACTTTAAATTAAATAATTAATTAATCAACAAATTAATTAATTTCCATTTATTTAAATAATAAAAAAATAAATTAAATATATTTAAGCTATTCACCATAGCCATTGCCACCCATACCTAGTATAAAGGCCATATATATATATATATATTTTTATTAAATCAATTGGACCTTAATAAAAAGTCCACATGTGAACTAGAACTATTCTTACAATAAGAAACAAGTTCACATGCCTTTTTACAATTCTAGATGGACCCCTAAATTGGTCCGGTATAATATATCAAGTGATCCATGCAAGTTCGTGTGGATTGGGGATCTTGGCGGGCTATCTAAATATAAGCTCCAATAGACACAACCCAATCACAATCAATAAATGATTCACTTAGGTCCAATCTATTTAATTTTAGTTCATTCCACTAAAGAACTAAAATTGAACTCTTAAATAAAGATAGAATAAGTTGATGTTACTCATTCGTACCATAGATAACCTTATTGGAAAATGCGTATCCTCGTGAAGAATACCAGTAATCGCCAAGAGCTTATAAACCGCCTATAGCTCTCCAAGTTACCATATTTACTCATATGACCATATTTTGCACTTGGATATTTTGACTTGTCCAGAAGCCATGTTTCAATAGACACTATTGAAAACTTAACGTTAAGATTTAATATCCAATACCTCAAAACATCCATGTGATGGTATTCTACTCTCATTCAATAAATGGAGCCACAATGTCCATATCTATAAATGAAGTCCTCTATCGATTAACAAATGAATACCACCAAACTATCGAGGATAGACTATGCTATATAATCGTACTCATTGATAGCTCAAATGATAACACTTGCAACCATAAGTCTATCATTTATCTCAAGATTAAAATAGACTCTTCGATTGTCTTCAAATGAAAACTTTTATCCATTGACAGTTCTAGATAAAGTATTTCATTTTGATCCTACTCAATGCACCCAGTGCGTTAGATTCTTTTCTCATAGTCTTTTGACCTTATGATTATTTACTTTTGACAATTATAATAATTAAACTATAAATGCTATAAGATTTGTTAAATTATAAATCACTTTATTAATATTAAAAGATTGTTAAATACGTTATTATACTCTTGCTATCGAGCATAGTCCCATCAAAGCTATCATCAAAAGTTCAGGATGCAAGATCACTTCTCGAAGTTGCGTCAAGAACCATGTCCACTGCTTTGAGCACTCAAAATTCATGAACCCAAATGCCAAAGGGTAAATCATCTCATTACCATCCTTACACACCGTAACTAACAAAACACACCTGGTCTTGGACTTCATGTGGGTAGCATCGACGACGATAAATGGTCTAATAACTGTATTAAATCCCTCTATACAAGCCCCAAGTGCCATGAATTTAGTGGAATTTCTATTATTCTTAAAGGGTAATTAAAATAGTATACATTTTAAAACCACACGAAAAGACCTTCATGGTAAATGTCAACTTTTGTGCGTCTTTAAATAGATATAAAATAGTTTTTTTTTTTTATATTTAAATAACTCTTTTAGATTTTAGTCAAAATTAATTAAAATCCTTTAAAGGGTTTTTAACATTAAAAAACTTGTATAAACAAAAGAGTAAAAAAAATTAAATTCAACAACACTTAACTTATAAGTGATATATATTTTTTTTAAACAGTAATCAAATGAAAAATTGCAACAAACTCATTAAAAAAAAGTTATATATAAGTAACATTATTTAGGTTAATTTCATTTAATGTTTAGTAACATAAAATTTAGAAATGGTTACGCGTAACAAAAACTAACAATCAGTGTAAAGCTGTAATCGTGCATAAAACGATAACATATAATGTCAATTTGGTCATTTACACTAAAAACTTACAAAATACAAAGAATGGTTGGTGACACATGAGTATAAGTGGTTACATATTATGTTAAACTTGTTACCAACATATAAAATATTAGGTTTATATTTGTGTTACTTTATTCCGTTGTAAAACGCTATTTGCTTCTATTGGTTCTTGTAAGGCATATGTTGCACACACACACACACCACATCATTCATTTGTGTCCTTGTGTCCCCTGCATCGTTATGCATCAATTTATAATGAACACATCCCCTTTTGTTTGTTTATGCATTTGTACTTTGTTGATTTCGATTCCTTGTTGAATATGTTCTAGGATTGCATATTAGCTAATACAAAATTAAATGTATTGTGTTTGTTTTTGTGTGTGGCTGGTAGTCTTTTATAGAAAATTACATTTACGAGACTTTCTACTATTTGTGGAACCAACTTTGTTTGTCTTTTTCCATAGATTAGTTTTCAGGTTTGGGGTATATCGGGTCACTATGAGGGATTCCGAGTTTGTAAGTTCCTCATTATGAGATTGACTTATTTCGTTGAAAAATCACAATGGGGCTTAATTTGTAAGGGTAGACTAGGCCTTCATTGTATGTGATCAAGCTTCAAATGAATTCTTAAGACCTCAAGCTCAAGAGCACTTCAAAGGTATATCGCTTGTGTTTAACTCTTTGAAGAGATATAGTTGCACACACACACTTACATGAAATTCATATGTCCTTTATTGGCTTTTTATGTGTACATTGTCACCTTTCACACACTTGTACATATTGCATCTGTGTTATTGCAATAGACCACTTTAGAAGGCCTCACTTCTCACTACCGCGGTCCTCGTGTCATTGTGGTGGACAACGATGTGGTGATAGAGATTTCTGTGGGTATTGTATGGTAGACAACGGTAAGGTGGTGATAGAGATTTTCGTGGTCTAACTGCCTTCTTGGTAAACCATGACAATTCAACAACAGCAAGGCTTCTAATGGTGATGTGTCATGCTGGTCAACCATGAACTAGGGGACCACATCATGTTGGCAACATTTTGAATGCCTTTGCCGCGACCGACTGCCGTCTTGGTAGACCACGATGGTCATAACCGCGACAGTCCATTTTACTCAAAAAGATGTAGTTTTGATGTCCCCTATATATAACTCTTTTACTTTCTTGTTATTTATGAACACTTGCATTTTGACTCCCTATGGAGAGATTAGAGTTCATTAAGAGAGAAACAACTAATATTGCATCTTCAACTTTAAAATCCCATTGTCAATGAGCATCTAAGCATCATTAACCATCATTCAAGCATGAATTATTAGGTTTTCACTACTTGGTAAATTAGAACAAACATTCCTCTAGTTTTATTGTTCTTATTTTCCAAGACACCCTTTTAATTGCTTTCTACTGCAAAGACTTCTAATTTATTGTATATCTAGTGAAGTCATGGTGTATGACTGGCATTGATTTATAGCTGGCATGTTAGATTTCATTTTTACATCTTGCTAAGTCTATTTGCATATTCATTTTGATATTTTGTTATCTTGGATTGTTTAAATGCCATCAAAATCTCTAAATAAGAATTTATTATTCCTAGCATTAATCGCATCTTAGAATATAGTTATATATTCACAGAGGTTGTCTATCTCTTCATTGCATGTTATGTGTTGTGACTGAGTGAATTAGTGCACAAGCATTTGGTATAGAATCACTATAAAAGGAAAACGGGTAGTAATGGTGTGTTATGTTATGAGAATGGTGTGAGTAGAGGTTAACCTAGGTTATAAACATCATTACATTAAATGGATATGACGGTTGTGTGTGGCTAGATGGATAGCTCGTGAGTTTTTACCCTTTTTGGGTTTCCTCACGTAAAACAAAGCAACATGTTTTTACTATTTTTCCCACTCTTTATTTGTGTTGATTGTTTTTGTTTTTATGTTGGATAATTTTTATAATCTTAACTAACCCAAATTTTTGATAATTAATTGGATTAAAGCCTATTCACCCCCTCATTTCCTAGGTTACTTTAGGCACTTATTAGTTTATTTTCAATTGGTATCAGAGCGGGTTCTTATACGAACATAGGAGATATTTGCTACTTTGTGTCTCTTGTATATGTTGTTAAGGCTTATGCCCTAAAGCTTACAATTTGTTAATGTGAATGAAACATTAACAAAAGAAGTAGTTTATTCATTGCCGGATGTAATATCTAATTAAGTATATAAGTGTCATATACAGAGGTATTCAGTTTTAGATGAGCAATCTAAAGAGTCTGTAGATAGCAAGTAGAGTTGGGTACTTAATTTGTGGTTAATCTATAGCTGCAATCCATTACGTAATGTACAGTAGTCTTAACCTAGGATATTCATATGGTGATATGAGAATGGAGGCACCTTATATGATGTGATCATATAGAAATGGGTCATGATCTATATGAATCTCTCGCAAAGATCCATTACAAGATGTGATTCATATATATCAATAAATGATGGCTATAAATAGGTGCTCTAATTCCTGAGTGTCTTATCTTCATGTTAGATCGTGGTTTTTGATATATCATGGGTAAGATCGGAGTTGCATTCTAGGTCAATAACTTCGTATATTAAAATTGTGGTTTGGCTTGTGGTTGGGAAGGTCTTCACATAATAGTGGAATACACTTCTTCTTGAGAAGTAGATGGTAGTTCCCATAAGGGTTGACGCGGGGCTTGAATAATATGAGCATTCTCCTTCTTCCATAAAGGAAGTTTTGATTTATTGTTCATTAGAGAATTAGTGGTACTTAATGGAAAATATATAATTGTGGAGGTATAACGGAGTTTATGACCTAGTTCTAATTATTAACTACTTATGGAGGATCATACCGTACATAATAGCTATATCGATGGACAACAATAATTTCGATTTGTGTAATACATCTAGAGTTGAGAGGGTACATCCTCGGGTTTTAAGTGGAATAACTACAAGGTTAATAATCATGAAATATTAATTAAAGAGTTTAATTAATTATTTCTAAATATAATTGAAGGTCAAAACTATGGGTCCATTAGGTCCCTTTGCTAGCCTAATTGATTAAAGGTAACAAATGTCACAGTTAATTAATTGGATTATACAATTAATTATGTTACGTAAGTGAAATGCATTTATTCAATTATTATTTGAATAATATGATTGTTTAATTAATATACTAATAATTAAATTAATAAGATAATTATATTTAATTAATAAATTAATAGTTTTGAATTATTAATTAATTATTAACTGGAGGTTACAGGTTCAAATCATGACTGAAACAAAGATAAAATAATTAGTTTATTTTATTCTTCAAAACGTCAAGTGTTTAAGTTGAAGTCAATAAGGGTTATTGGTCGTGCCAAAATTGTCGTATATTTTGGCCCTTAATTTCGTGTATTTTGTCTCATTTTCATTTATTTTTATGTATCTTATGGCCCGTTTGTTATGATTGCAGGCAAATAGATACATTTTAGAAGATTGGATGGAAAAAACGAATTTGTGCACAAAAAGGCCAAGAATTGATCAAGTGTAGAGGCCAAGTGCACTGGTACTGTGCGGGTCCTTACCTGTTGGAACCCCGTTCACTGGTGATGCAACAGAAATTGGTATTGAAATTTTATACATATCGTAAATGATATGAGACCGGTGAACTTGGGATCATAATTCTTTTTCGAAACCTATACATATAAATTTATTACAAGAATAAAATTACGTATAAACAGGAAATTGAAATCAATACTAAGAAGAAAATTAATAGAACCTTACCAACTTTTGGAGTCTCCTTCACTTCTTGTAATGCTCATTGGCTGAACCATTCAATTTTCCTTGCCATATCCCGAGAATGGTAACAACGTGTGGGCGCATCACGGACTCAAGAACTTCGAATGGAGGATGTAGAGAAAAGACTTGAAGAAGCTGTTTCTTTGATATCAGTGCACAACACTTGCACACAAATTCTTTTCTCTCCTTCAACACATGCACACACTTTCACACTTCTTTTTCAAAGAATGTGGCATGTATATCTCACACAAACATAACAATTTGCATCTGATGCACTCTATCCTTTAAGTGTTTCGTTTGATATATATCTCTTTGTCTACAGTTTTCAAAAGAATGATTATATATCTAATATATATTAATTAGGCTTTATAAATATAAATATATATATATATATATATATATATATATATATCCCATATATAATATTATTCAACTTTTTGAAAAAAAAAACCTTATGACATATTTGATTTTTAAAAGCTTTTAAAAGATATCTCATATCTGTTATTTTAAAAGATAATTAAATATTATTTTTGAATTTAAACATTTTAAATTTTATTTCAAATAATTAATTTAATAAAATAAAACAATCACATTATCTTATTCTATTTAAAATCAAATATCAAATAATACCCTTCATTTAATGATTAATAACATAATTAAATAATCTTATTATTTGATTTATTTAATCACCATTATTCATTAATTAAATAATCTCATTATTCAATTAAGTTTTCGAATAAATACATGTCACTTTCATAACACAATTAATTGGACAATCCAATTAATTAATCGTGACCCTTATTAACTAAATCGATCGGGCTACCAAGGGAACCTAATGGACCAACAATATGTTGAGCTCCAATAATCCTCGGAATCACTAGTGGACAATAAATCCTATTTCCTCACGGAATTAGGAGAGCGCTCATATTGTCCAAGCCCTGAATCTATCCTCAAGGGAGCTACTATCTGCTTCTCACAAGAATGAGTGGATTCCATTATTATGTACAAACCTTCCCAGTCACAAGCCAAACTGCAATCCCAACATACGGATCATATTGATTAGGAACTATATCCGACCTCACCCATGGTATATCAAAAACCACGATTTAACCTGAAGAAGTCGATAAGACACTCAGGATTAAGATCACCCACATATAGCCATCATTAGTTGATATATATGAATCTCATCAATAAACGGATCTTGGTGAGATATTCATATAGATCATTGCCTAGTCCTATACGATCTTATCATACAAGGTGACTCCATTCCCATTTCTCATTTGAATGATTCAGGATAGAATCACCGTACATTACAGAATAGACCGTAGCTATAAACTAACCACAAATAAAGTACCCAACTTTATTTGCTATCTATGTTTTCTTTAGATTGCAGGTCTCTTACTGTACCCATCTGTATATGACACTTATATACACAATTTGAGATTACATCCGGCAATCTAGGATGTTAATTTGGACAATTTATAAAATAAACAACACAACAAGAATGAATTGAACTTTTCTTTTACTTATTTCATAAATCCATTTAAAAATTAAAACTTTAGGGCATAAACCCCAACATTACCTGCGCACTGTGAAGAAGAACTAGAAGGCTGGCAAATGCGCGGGTCATGACCTGTACACCAATCGCATAAAAATCATGCTCTTTAAGAAACCAGGGAGCAGACAAGGGAGTAGGGAAGGTGCATCAGGTCATTGCGCGGGTCACAACACGGGTCCCAACCCGTGTACAAATCGTGCATTACACTAAACCCGGGAGATAGAAATCTGAGTATCAAGTCATTGTATAGGTCACTGCACGGGTCCCTACCCACGCACTACCTGTGAATATTGCACGTCAGGACAACCACATCGGAATTTTAAGACCTAAATCAAGTTTCCTATATATACATCCTTTGAAAAATTCAAAAAACTCTCTTCCACTCTTTAAGAAATGCCCACATACGCATTCATAACCACTTTTCTCTCTAAATCTAGGAATTCCTATCTCCCTAAAAACCCATTCAATCCTCACATCATCTACTCACCAAAATGAGGCAAGGAGATTAATTTGGAGCTTTAAAAAGGAGGCTTCATTTATGGGTTTTCTTCTATTGTATTCTCATTGCTTGTTTATTATAATAGACATGAGTAACTAATCACCCCAATAGAGGGATGATGTGATTCTTTGGTGAATTGTGGCATTTGTAATGAACTCTTTATTTTTATATCAGACTATCTTTTAATAGCCAATTTTGTCAAGGGGTCAAAGAGAAATTTTCCACTTAGTTGGCATGTAGTAGGGAACATCTCCTTATACCAAGTAGGAGTTACATGCCCTGATCAACCTCAAAACACCAGGTTTAACAAAGCTACAGTACCTCGGTAGCATTGTTGAAGCCAGATAAATCTCTCACACCACCATAGATTACCTAACCGGAACCTGAGTACCCTGAGACTATTCCGCTGTTAAGTCGTGGCGCATATCCTACCCCATTAGTAGCAAATAAGGTACCTATAAAGCACGTAGATGATCGTAAAGGTCTTGAATGATCGATCAAGCACTTTGCCATCGAAACAATACCTTGAGGTACCTAGCTAGCAGACTAGTACCTTGCCATTGGGATGATCAATCCCCACATCACCAAGTCAATACCTTGAGTTGTCCCACCATTAATAAATGAAATCAAACAAAATCATAGTCATTCTCCAAACCATTACAAGCTCCACGTATGCACAACCATAATGACAAAGTCCAAAAAGGAAACAGACATGATTGTCTCCAAGATATCCTTCACAAATCGATTCTCCAAGATCAAATACATTTAAATGAAAATCCCATCTAATAAGGAAGAAGATCAATCCACTGATCTTCGGCTTGCATTCCACAGATTAACTCAAATTACATCGTGTATAAATATAGGGTTAATAGCACAAAGAAAGTGAGGAAAAAAAGAGAAAAAGATCGACCCCTAGAACCATAAGAGCTATCACTTATTTCTATGATCAACATTAAGCCTAGCAATCGCTGTTGATAATTGTACCCACTTATCAACATGTATGAATTCACCACCTCCAATTCTTTAGAGAAAAAGAGAGATTGAGAGCTATTTAATGTTATCATACCTACTTCATTATTGAATAAAATAACATCGTTTTATTCATTATCGTTATCATCATTCTTTTATTCATTTCATCAATTTTTACAAGTGAAACCGGTACCAAAGGTACCAATCCCGACCATGATCTACCTAGGTTACTGTCATTGGTGAAGAATTTTGTCAAATTCAACAATCATATCGGTGAAGAGCTTTTGGCATCTAGTTTTCACAACAAGAAAATTTGCCAACCACCTTAAGAAGTCAATGGGATAGATGATACCATTTTAAATATGGAAAATATTATATGGCAGTTGGAAGTGATTATGAAAGAAAGAGAAAGAAAACTAAGGGACGACAAGAATAAATCTCCTAGTTCCAATGAACATTCTATGGTGCTAGAAGTAGCCTAGAATGAGAGTGAAGAGCTTGTGAAGGATAAAGCTATGCCAAATTCACCAAAAGTTTTTATGAGCAAGAGGATGAAGGAGTGTGCTTGGTGATGGAAGTACCCAAATACAAAAAATGAAGAAAAGAGTTTGTGAGATTGTAAAGGCATTCGAATTGGCCTCGTAAATGGGAGAAGGCCAGTATGATAGTACTGGAAAAAAAAAGCTATGAAAGTAGAAGAATAATTTTTTGATGAAATCGTGCTTGAGGAAGTGGCTAAAGACTTCGCGATAGAACAAGAGAACACCAAGTTAAGGCTTGAAGTGAAGCATCTCAAGAGTGAAATGAATTTTTAAGGGAAAAAGTTCATAAACTTTCTTCCACCAATAAAGAGTTGGAAGAACAATTAGGAAGCCTTAAAGAGGAGACGGGGTCTAAAGCCATAGATCTAGAAAAACTAGCTACACTTTTAAAAGAATTTGAAAAATAATATGCAAGGAAAACTACAAGAATAATGATTGAGGTGGAACAAAAAATTAAATGCTTTGAAGATGGTAAATCAACAACTGAACAAGAAAGAGGAAGCCTTGGAAACTACAAAAGTCAAGAACTGTTACTACTTAGTCAAACTTGGAAAAGTGAAGAAGGAAGTGAAGACCATTCAATAGAGGTAACATCAAAGGCCTCATGAAAACAGAAAAAGAGGGATTTCTTCTTATCACCCCTTTACTTGTTTCTTTTGTTCTAAGGAAGGGCATATCAAGGCTCATTGCTTTAACTTTCAAAAATTTAAGAAGAATGAAAATAAGTCTAAGAAGAACCATCAAAAGTGAAGAAAATTTACGTTAGAAAAGACCTATTAGATCAAGTTAGAACAAGTGGAAAGGGAAGGTTAGGAGAGTCATTGGCACCTATATGGGTGATTAAGAAGAATGGACCTCCCCTTCGGGTCAGACTATCTTCAGTTGACCATATCCCCATTTTGAATGCATTACATTGAATATCTATATGCAAGTTTTAAGTTACACAACTTTTTTTCTATATGTCTTCATGTTGCCTTCTAGTTTGTTTTATGTGAGCTTGTATGTGTTTGGGTAGTTTTGTGTTAGGAGAAAATCTATTGTTTAGTTTATTTTAAGATTGTATGTTTTATTTTCATGTTTGTTTGTGATAGTAAAGAATAAGGAAAGGAGAAGTTTTTTTGAGATATTTTTTGTGTACAGGAACTCAAGACAATAAGTGAGGATCCGGATAAGCAAGAGAACAGTGCAAGTGCAAACGGGTGGCAACACGTGTTGTGTAAGGGCAACTTACCCGCACACTACCCGGGCACTTGGAAAGAACAGAGTGTGAAATTGGTTATGCATAGTAAAATGAAGAAGCAGGCAACTCAGTAGTCATTAACTTTAAAAGAGCCTACCATTGATCCAGATTCTCAGAAAGCCATGAAGATATCCATGAGTGACCTTAAAGAGAGAAATAGAGATTAACTTGATCTGAAGGGCAAAAAGCCAAGGATGGATGATATGGCCAAGCCTTCGGATGATGATTGACCCTCATCTCCCACGCATATTACTTTCTTACCAAGATACTTGAACTCTTATTAGTTTTATTTATCATATCTAGGGTTAAAATCATATATTTTAATGCATTTTTATTTTGTCTAATATTTCTCTTGTTAGTTTAGGATAAGGGTGACTGATGATTTTGGATGATTTTGGATATTATTTGTTTTAGAATATATTTTGTTTGACATATTTGTTATGATTGTTAACCCTTGTGATTAATATGGCATTTAAATTTTAGGTTCTTCATCTCCTGAATTGGTCACAAAGTCCACTTACAAGTCTTAGATGGGCGAGCAAGCCAAGAGTGCTCATAAAATAGGTGGAAACCTACTCAAGTTGTAGACAAATAAACAATCACATCGGTTTTATCTTTCTATCTCAATTCGAATTATTTTTGCACTTTATCTCTAAATCATTGTTCATAGAATTGTGAATATGGTGGATGTGAATATTTTCAATGAAAATCATTTTTGGGTTGTTTGTGTGAATATTGATGAATGGAAACTTTTGTGAATGATTATACAATTTTGGTTCCTGCAATTTGTGCTTATTGATCATTACATTTTTTATTGGGTGAGCATAAGGCTCTAATGGATATGTGTAGTTTTAACAGGTTTTATTTTGATATATCCCAACTCTATTTGGGGGTTTTGAATCAAACATATATCTTGTATAGATTTTTGAGCATATAGTAGAAAATTTGTTTGAGGGTTGTTATGTCTCCATGCCACCCATTTTGAATGAGAATGCTTGATGTGGATGTAGATTTCCTATTTTGAATGCATATGCTTATTTAGATATTGTATCGAAGTGCCTTATTACATGATGAGCCATTTTGAGTCTTTGTATGTTCATTGGGCAATGATTGTGCATGATTGTTACCTAGGTTGTGTGTTTTGAGTCATGTTAGGTGAGCATCGGTAGACCAGACTCTCCAATATTCAACATTGAGGGCAATGCTGATTTTTGGTTTGGGGGTCTAGATGCCTTACTGAGTCGCCTTTTTCTTTGTTTTAAGTCATTTTTGGCTTTTGGTCCAAAATTTTTTATTGCATGCAATGGCCAAATTTTTTGAGCTTTCATTAGCTTCGATGAGATTCCCTAAGCGTGTGCTTTTAGTGAGTTTAGAGATGCATTGTGAGCTTGTGTAACAAATTGTTATCACTCATGGGTTATAATTGCATCGTCATGGGCTAGTCCTATCTTTTGTGTGCTTTAATAGAAGGGACTCGGTGCTCTTGTACCTTGTTCTAATAGTTGAGACACCCCTGAGTTCACAAACACAAACCTATAATATTTGAGTGTACATTTTGTTCTATTCTTTAAGCACTCTTCTCGTCATAAGTGTCACAAGTTGTAAGTTCCACATTTTTAACTGGCTTATTTCGTTCACAGCCACAATTGGGGATTATACATGTAAGGGTAGTTTAGGCCATCTTTGTTCATGACCAAGCTCAATGGCCATTCAAAGGTATATCTCTTAGCACTCTGCTTAACCTTCCTCTAGGAGATTCAATCCACACACTCACTCATGCATGTTTTAATCATCTTGCATTAGTGCTTAATTGCTCTCATGTGTGCTTTATTTTTCATACCTCTTGCTTGCTTGGATTGCATGTCTTTTGGTCTTGGCTTGTCCCCTTGATCACTTTGTTTTAGGGAAATGCGCGGGTGTATGCATAGGTGCACTACCCACACACTGGGCTGATCTTCTGAGCACTGTGTCTCCACTTTTCTGGCGCTGTGAATTATCACAGCGGTGCTACTCTAGCAATTCTATATTGTGGCACCGTTGTGAGTAGCGTTGTGGGTATCACAGCACATTATGCCCGGGATGTTTCCCTAGTAAGTGCCCGGGTAGGGTACCCGCGCACTACGCATTTTCTGGATAGTTTTGTCAAAATGACGTAGCATCACATTGTCCTATTATATATGTTCTCTCTTCTTCTCCACTCCAATTAGTGAGTAAGAAATCAGATCTTTGAGAGAGAAATTGACTCCTAGTGAGAGAGAGTTCTAAGAATACTTTTTGACTCCACTAAACTTCAATTCATGTGCATCTAGCATCTTCTTGCATCTTCAAATCATGGATTCTTTTTATTTTTTCCTTTAACTAGGTAAACTCTACACGGCCTAGATTTTACTGTTTATTTCTTATGACATGTTTGCCTTGGTTTAGCATTTACTATAAGTTAAATGCATGACTTTGAGTTTAATTGCATTAATAACGTGCTTGGGTTATTGATTGTTGGTTGAGTTTTTTTTTTTTGGTGATAGCTAGCATTTAGGATGATTTTACCCTTCTAGCTAAATCTACATGCTATTGCTTTTAGAGTATTGATATCTTTGATTTGAATTCATTGCCATCATTATTCCTTATATAAGCTTAAATGTGTTGACCTAGCATTTTTGCTTATTGAATATTTTCGTATATTCATATAGGTAGCATATTCTCTTCATAGTGGTTAAGATTTGTGATTAAGTGTTTAGTGCACAAGCTTGTTGGTCCAAGATCACTATTATAGGCCCGTTGGGTTGAGTGAAAGGGTTTGTAAATGGATGGTATGATGGGAGGTCAACCTAGTTTGTAAACTTCCAATCAAATAGTCGATTGTGTGGACTGTGAGTGGCTAAGTGGATTAGCCCGTGAGTTTTACCCAGTTTGAGATTTTCTCAGGTAAATCAAATTCTTGTGTTTTTACTATTGTAAGTTCAATTGAATGCTTGAAAACATGGGGTAGTTTCATTAATATTGATTAATTGACAAATTGATAATTGATTCGATTAAATCCTATTCACCATCTCTCTAGGTTATTAGATACACCTTTTAAGGGAATTTGTTATTGGTATCAGAGCAAGTGACTAGACATACTTAAGTGATCCGTGCTTTGTGTGCATATTGTATTTTTCATTTTGCTTATTTGTATTTTGCATTTTTTTATGGCATCACTCGCATTTCATTCATTACCTTTGTACACTATGAGTGAGTTTGTAATGAATAAAGAGGGAGCGTCAATTGTGAGACCATCACTACTCAAAATGGACAATTACACTTCATGGAAGGGGAAGATGGAATCATTCCCATCGGCGATAGATGATAGGGTTTGGATAGTGATTGAATATGGATTCACACCACCAACCATGGCCACCGAAGATGGAAGCAGTGTGCCTAAGCACAAGTCTCAATGGAGTTCCCAAGAGTTTGAAGCCTCAAAGTGGAACAATAAGGTGATGCATGCCATATTTTATACAATGGATGAGAGTCAATGCAAACTCATCCAAATCACCAAAAACGAATAAAAACCTCTAAAGATCTTAGAGACGAGGCACGAGGGAACCTAAGTGGTTAAGGATTCTAAGCTCTAGGTCCTCCAAGCACAATTTGGGACAATTGTGATGGAGGAATATGAGTGCTTCAATAACTTCCAAGTGAAGTTGATGGACATCGTGAATCAAAGCCATCAACTAGGTGACCCATACTTAGATAGAAGGATCAATCAAAAGATCATGATGTCACTCCCCACTAGATTTGAATCCAAAGTGACGGCTTTGGAAGAAAATAAGGATTACAAGAAGATTGAGCAAAGTAAAGAGAAGCCTATAAGAAAAGGCATTCAATGCTTTGAATGTGGAGGATTCAGGCATATCTCCAGGGAGTGTAATAACTTGAAGGTCAGGAGAAAAGGAAAGGCGACGGCCACCACCTCAAGTGATAGTGAGAGTGTAGAAGATTCTTTGACTGATGAAAACTTGCAATCAACTACACGGCCTTTTGAGTCTCCTACGTGGAAGTTATAGAAGAGGGCAAGAGTGCCTTGCATTGTGAACTTGAATAAGGAAGAGATGAAAAGGTTGCTAGAAGTGTGATGGATGTAGTTGCCCAAATGAAAGTTGACTTGGTTAATGAAAGGCAAAAGGAAGAAAATGCATCATCCTCAAGTGTAGAAAATGATTCTAGTGATGAGATATTTATCTCACTCTGGAAGAATTGGTGTAGATATGGACCATGAAGGCTTTATCAAGTACTTTAAAGACTCTAGATTAAAGAAGAAAATGGAGATTCAATAATTAAAGGAGGAGAATCTCAAGCCTTCAACCAAGGTGACTCACTTGAATAAAAAGGTGAGGAGAGTCAAGGAAAGTGAAGACTTATTGAATAAGGAAAACCTTCAACTAATGGCCAGTTAGATGACTCCTTGAATATGGACATGGTTGATGTGTCCAAATATGAAAAGGTGATTGAAGATTGCGACCAATGAATGAAGGCAATGATGGATGAACTTGCCAACAAAGACAATTCCTTGAAGATTGTCAAGGATAAATAGATGAGGTACCTTAGAGATTTTGTTGACATATAATTTATCTCCATGTTATGAGAACTTGATGTTGACATGCTTAATTATTTTGCATGGTTTATGTGTGTGAAATTGTGTGTGAAAGCTTCTGACAAGGATAAACTTAATAAGAACCTTGTGTCGATTCTATAAATATGGATGTCTCATCCAAATTTAATCTTGTCTCTTTTCTTAATGTTTGAACAAGACAACAACCAATAAGGATTTCATGTCCATTCAATCAATAAGGATTTTATATCCATTTCTTGGTTGGTCATTAAGAATTGAAAAAGTTGCTCATGTGTGTGATAAAAATTTCCAATGCTATAGCTTGTTCATTTTTGACAAAAGGGTACAAATTGTTTTGACTTCTTTTGGAAACTCTTTTCATATTTGCTTTGCCAAATACCATGCTTTGAAATTTAATGTTGGAAGTCTTCCATCCAATGCAATATTCTCACACATTTTCTTAAAAATCAAATCTTTTTGCTCTTCTCTCTCGCTTAATTAAGTTACGTAAAGTTGATATATATAATTATGCACTTATCATTGACGTAAGAACTCTCTTTGCTAAAGTGATCTCTTTTGGGATTACCCATTTGTCTATCTTGTGATAAAAAGGGGGAGTAATGTGGACTTAAAGGGAGTTTTGGGAGAGTTGAGTGTGGCTTGCTTTAGGGGGAGGTGAGAGTTGAATGTGAGGGATTGACTTGTTGAAAGGGAGTAACCCATTTAGGGGGAGCATTTGCATTTGCATTGTTGTTTGCTTTCTTTTGTGCAAATTGCCTTTATTTTCATTTTTCATTACCTCTTGATCACCTCACATACACTTGTCTTCGAAAGTGTAGTTTTCTTGTTTTGTAGGGATGTTGATTCTACAAGAGATGGAAGACTGGAAGATCTAGTTTTTAGATATCTCATTGTATTGTAGAAAAAATATCTGTTGAACTCTTTTTGTTATCATTTTGTGAAATGATTTATGAGTGGTGGTTTTGACATAAAATAGCTAAAGGGGGAGATGTAAGTTCCTCACTTTTAATTGACTTATTTCGTTCACAACTACAACTAGGGATTATACATGTAAAGGTAGTTTAGGCTGTCAGTGTTCGTGACCATGCTCACGGGCTCTTCAATGGTATATCTCTTAGCATTTTGCTTAACCTTCCTTGAAGAAATTTAGTGGACACACTCACTCTCATACATGTTTTATTCATCTTGCATTAGTGCTTAATTGCTCTCATGTGTGCTTTATTTTTCATATCTCATGGTTGCTTGGATTTCATTTCTTTTGGTCTTGCTTGTCCCCTTGATACCTTTGTTTCAGGGACATGTGCCGGTATATGCACGGGTGCACTACCCACATACTATGCTGGTTGTTGGCTTGTTTACACTTTTTGCAGGGTGTGTGTGGGTCTGTGCACGGGTCTTTACCCACACATTTTGCTGGTCTTCTGAGCGTTGTGTCTCCACTCTTCTAGCGCTGTGAATTATCACAACAATGCTAATCAAGCCATTCTACGCTATGGCACCACTGTAAGTAGCACTGTGGGTATCACAGTACGCGATGCGCGGGTTGTTATGCTGGTAAGTGCACGGGTAACCTCCTCGCACACTACCCAATTTCTTGATAGCTTTTGTCAAAATGATATACCATCTCATTGCCATAGTATATATGTTCTCTCTTTTTCTCAACTTTGTTTAGTGAGCAAAAAATTAGATATTTGAGAGACAAATTGACTCCTAGTGAGAGAGAGCTCCAAGATTACTTTTTGACTGGACCAAACTTAAATCCATGAGCATATTGCATCTTCTTGCATCTTCCAAGCATATATTCTTCTTGTTTTTTCTTTGACTAGGTAAACTATACATGCCCTATAATTTCTTGTTTATTTCTTGTTTATTTCTTATGACATGTTTGCCTAGGTTTAACATTTATTGTTGATTAATTGTATTTCTTTGAGTTTAATTGCATTTATAATTTGCTTGGGTTGTTGATTGTTGGTTGAGATTTTTCTTTTTGTGGTAGCTAGCATTTATGATGATTTTACCCTTCTAGCTAAATCTACTTGCTATTGCATTTAGAGTATTGATATCTAGGATTTGCATTCGTTGCCACCATTAATCCTTAGATATGTTTAAATGTGTTGACCTAGCATTTTTGCATATTGAATATTTCCATATATTAACATAGGTTGCATATTCTATTCATAGTTATTAAGCTTTGTGACTAAGTGTTTAGTGCACAAGCTTGCTTGCCATAGGACATACTGTTAGGATTTTGCTTAATAGCAAGAGTGTGATAATGTTTTTGACAATCGTTTCATATTAATAAAAGTGATTACTAGTTTAACAAATCTTATAGCATTTATAGTTTAATTATTATAATTGTCAAAAGTAAGTAATCATAATGTCAAAAGACTATGAGAAAAGAAGAATTGTTCATGCATCTGGATAGGTTTGAGGTAAACACAATTCTTTAGTTAGTCTTGAACAATATTCACAACTTAAGAAATGAATGGGTGCCTTAATCTTGTTAAAGTTGTAGATTCTTTTGCTAGCATTTAAGTCGGATCAAATGTGCTATGATGAGTCTAAAATCATCAAAGTGTGGTGTCTTTAGGTAAAAGAAACTAGTGCACTAGGTCCATTGAATAGGATTACAGTGAATTAATTTATCCACATCTGTCAGTGGATAAAAGTTTTCACTTGAGGACAATCGGAGAGTCTATCTCAATCCTGAGATATATGATGGACTTATGGTTGTAAGTGTTATCATTTGAGCTATCAACGAGTACCATTATATAGCATACTCTATCCTCGATAATTTGATGTTATTCATTTGTTAATCGATAGAGGACTTCATTTATAGATATGGACATTGTGGCTCCATTTATTAAATGAAAGTAGAATACCATCATATGGATATTTTGAAGTATTGAATATTAAATCTTAACGTTAAGTTTTCAATAGTGTTTATTGAAACATGGCTTCTGGACAAGTCAAAATATCCAAGTTCAAAACGTGGTCATATTAGTAAATATGGTAACTTGGAGAGCTATAGGCGGTCTATGTGCTCTTGGCGATTACTGGTATTCTTCATGATGATACACTATCTCCATAAAGATTGTCTAGGGTATGAATTAGCAATATTAACTTATTCTATCTTTATTTAAAAGTTTAATTTTAGTTCTTTAGTGGAATGAACTAAAATTAGTAGATCGGACCGAAGTGAATCATTTACTGGTTGTGATTGGGTTGTGTCTATTGGATCTTAAATTTAGATAGCCTGCCAAGATTCCCAATCCACACGAACTTGTATGGATCACTTGATATATTCTACCAGACCAATTTATGGGTCTATTTAGAATTGTATTGAGGCATGTTGACTTGTTTCTTTTTGTAAGAATGGGTCTAGTTCACATGTGGACTTTTTATTAAAGTCCAATGGATTTAATAAAATAGAAAAATAATATATATGCCCATGTGTGGTCTTGGGTGGCAGGGCTAAATATATTGTTTTTTATTTTATTATTTAATTAAATGGAAATTAGTTTATTTGTTACTCAATTAATTGTTTAATTAAAAGTCAAAATCTTTTTCCTAGTAGGAGTAGGTATCATATTGTCATTTTATTGTGGCAATATGATAAGTATCAAATACTGTATTTGATACGTAGATAAATAATATGAATTTATTTTTCTAGTCAAATTAGGAAGTATTTGAATGCTATTAAAACTCTAATTGTTAATTGGTCAAATTAAGAAGTTTTAATTTAGTCACAATTTAATTATATTTAGTAATTGGTTATTGAATAAATACACTATTTGAATTGAATTAGGAGTCTTGGTGTAGAAAAGGATTATTTTTAGAAAAGGATTATTGGTCACCAAGTAAACCCACCTAACGATAGGATTCTTGCCCACCAAGTAAATCCTTCTTAGGAGAGGACTAGGTCTCCTAAACTAAATACATTAGGAGTCTTGGTGTGTAAAAGAAATCTTCTTTTTAAGAGGATTGAATCCAACTTTTGATAGGAGTCTTGGTGAAGTAGAAATCCTCTTTCTCGGAGGATTTTTAACCGCTTATATATACTCCAATATATAATTTCGACCAAGCCCTAATTTTTGGTGTGAGAAGTTGTTTTTTATTTGTTATTTACTGTTATAAAAAAAAACTTCGTCCAACTCATTGTGTGATGAATTCGGCCAAGCATAGAGAAAAGAGAGAACGTTTTTGTTTTCGATAATACACTAGTATCCTTTGCATCAAAAAGGTTTTGTGTACAACATCGAACCAAGGTTCAAGTGAGTTTCAATCAAATTGATTGATAATTCATAAGTGACCGGGTGTTCTTGGTTTTTCTCTTGGAGGATTATTGTGGCTAACAAAGATGAAGATTTTGTTTGTTTCCATCCTCAGGATACAATTCAAAGAAAGGGAGCTCACACTCCTAGGTGATTCACGTTTGTGATTGGATTGGATTGGAAGATCTTACGGATTCAATTCGATGCTAGTTTAATCATCACGAGAAAAAGGTATGGCACTTTTAATATACGTCATTTAATCTAGGGTTAAGGTTATTTCTATTAATGGGAAATTTTTTTAATTATATCAAACCCTAATTTTCATGCTTCCACCGCGTTTTGAACCGAGTTTTCCCTACAATTGGTATCAGAGCTTGGTTGTTCCCTTGATTAATTGATGCATGTGTGTGTGAATATTTTTATTTTTAGTGTATATATGCATGTTTTAGAAAGAGATGACACTCTAGGTATTCGCATATATATATACATCGGATAATGTATGGATATATACATGTTTTACATGTGGATTGTTATTGCTCAATTTTGGTCCTAGAATTTCAATGTATTTTGTTTTGGGATTGTAACAAGAAGGGTGGCCTATCATCACCATAATTTCCTTCTTGGTTGTTGCTAAGTTTTTTTTTTTGTTGTAATAAAAAAAAACTGCAGTATGTTATTATTTAAATTCTTCTGTAATACATTCATGTATCGAAGACTCGAAGGTTTGAAGAATTGGAAGCAACCGAAACAAGTTTGGGACCGTGCGAGCCATAGCAACAAACGTGTGTGTGAATGAGCATGCGGCCATGATTGTTGTGGCATGGGCTACGCACGGCAGCCCTATGGAAGCCATGGGCTGCGCACGGCAGCCCTTCATATGGTTGTGGAGTGCGCATGCCCATGGGAGGGAGCCAAGGGTGTGCACGCCCATGGGAGGCAGCCGAGGGATGTCCAAACGGATGATGGTCGCATGAGGACTTGTTTGCCAAGAAAGGAGTTTTTTGTATTCCAAGACATATGTAATTTACTTGCTTTTCTAGGATGGACCAAAATTGTAGCTATTTATATTTTTTAAAATATAGCAATGTTTTTCATTGTTTGATAACATGTCATATAGAATAGGAGTGCCACTCATATATCTCTTTTGGTATGAACATGCTTTAAATGGTTTAGGTATCTAATTGGCATCTAGATAACTTGGTAAATCATTCTTTGGAATTTATCACACGCCTTAAATAATTGAGTGGGAGAAGGTGTTTTGGAACACCTATGGCCTCCAAGTTTAGTTGAGCTTTATGTTTCATGTAAAAAAACCCCAAGGGGTATTCATGAATAGAATTTTGCAAGATACTTCCTTATAAGGATAGACTAGACAATTAACCCAAACGATATCTACTCCCAAATGAGGGATATTCGGGAGGGAATATATTGAAGGTCGATAACTTGGTAACACGCTAAATGTTATTTTATTAATATCCTCCCAAGAGTTCTTGTTAATAAAATTACAAGGCTAAAATTGAAAACGCTTGTTGTTATGTTAACAATTAGGTGAGACCTATTCCAACTAGTAAATAGTGTGAACTCCTAAAGGAGGAGTGACATTTATAGGTGTTGGATCACTGTTGAATTTTACAATTGAATTCTTTTATTTAATTCAAGATAAATATTCGAAAGTGCTTTATAATGATTATTTACTTATATAATTTTTGTTATTAAAATGAAATCATGACCCCATCCTTAATCAACATCCTTAAAGATAATACTTTAACTGATGCTAATTATGTCACATGGAAAAAGAATATTGGGTTTTTGCAAACTGAAAAGCATAAGTTCATTTTTTGTACTCCTAAACCACCTACTCCTACTAGTGAATCTACGCAGGAGCAAAGATATGAGTATCAGCAGTGGAGTCTTCAGATGAGATGGCTAAATGTTATATTATGGCCACCATCTCCGACATGTTGCAACAACAACATGAAGGAATGTAGATTGCAGATAATATAATGATGTTTCTAGATGAGATGTTTTCTATGAGGTCTAGGGCGACTAAGAGAGAGGTAGTGACTACTTTCATAAATCTTAGGATGAAACCTGGACAGTCTGTGAAATATCACATGATGAAAGTCATAACACATCTCAACATTGCTTGGTGCTGAGATAGATGGTGAGACGAAAATTGACATGATTGTCAACTCACTTTCAAATTCCTTTGATCAATTCAAGTTGGACTACACCTTGAATAATAAGGAATACACCTTGCAAGGCATGATGTAAGATGTTCAAAGCATCGAGAAAATCCTTGTAAAAGGCAAGGGTTAAGAGATTCATACGGTTAGTAAAGTTGCTACTGTTAAGACCCGTAAGAAGGTCAAGAAATAGTAGAAGAAAAAGCAACTTGGGCCGAACTAGAAGGGGTTCTGGAAAAGGAAGAAACTGAATGAGAATGAATTTAACTTGTATTTAGGCAACGAAGTGTTCGTGTCTGCCAGTGAAGTGGGAGATATTATAGTCAATCTAGATTCTAGTTGGCATTTAGATTTAATAAATGTTTATTATGTACCACAATTCAAGAGGAATTTAATTTCTATTTCTTGTTTTAAATAAATATTATAGTCAATCTAGATTATAGCTGGATGTTTTAAACAAATTTGTTTGCAAAGGTACATTGGAAAACGGTTTATTCTTTATGCATAGAAATATCGCTCACTTGTTAGACACAGAATCGACGCAACCTAATCTTAAAAGAGTAAAATTATCAAAAGATGAAACCTACCTATGGCATTTGCGCCTAGGCCATATTAACCTTGATTGGATCAAAAGATTGGTTAGTGATGGATCTTTAAGTGACTTAAAGGTTGATGATCTACCAACTTGTGAATCTTGTCTGGAAGGTAAGATGACCAAAAGGTCTTTCACAACAAAAGGCACAAGAGCTACAAAATGTTTAGGATTGGTAAACACTAATGTGTATGGACCTATGAACATTCAAACTAGAGGTGGATATGAGCACTTCATCACTTTCACGGATGATTACTCAAGATTTGGCTATATGTATCTCATGAGACATAAGTCGGATGCTTTTGACATGTTCAAAACATTTAAAGCTGAAGTAGAAAATCAATTTGAGAAACACATAAAAATCTTAAGGTCTGATCATTGTGGAGAACATCTATCCGGTGAGTTTCAGCAATATCTTATTGAAAATGGGGAAGTTTCTCATTTTTTCTATGCCAGGTACACTTTAACAAAATGGGGTTGCAGAAAGGAGAAATAGAACTCTTTTTGAAATGGTTTGGTCTATGTTGAGTTATTCAACGCTTCCTATTTTTTTTAGGAATATGCTTTACAAACTGCCATGTACATTCCTAAAGATGTACAATCTAAGTCAGTTCCTAAAACACCGATGAGTTGTGGACAGGGCGAAAGCTACTTTACAACACTTAAGGATATTTGGATGTCCTGCACGCTTGTTAAAAGGAAAGACAAAAGATAGAGTCCCGTTTAGAAACATACATATTTGTAGGGTATCCAAAAGGAACAAAAGGATATTTTTTCTATTGTCCTTTAGATCTTAAAGTATTTTTTTCGACAAATGCTAAATTTCTAGAAGAGGACTGTATAAATAATTTTCTGCCTAAAAGTAGAATTGTCCTGAATGAGTTTTATGGAGATACAATTCTTCAAAAGGTTTCTTAACCTAGCCCAATTGTAAGTTCCGCACCAACAAATGATCAACAAATTACCAAACCTCGCCGTAGTGGGAGGGTTAGTAGATAACTCGATAGATACATGAGTTTAGGAGAATCTATAGTGAATCTCCTGAATGACAATGATCCCTATACATACAAGGAAGCAATGGAAGATGTTGATTGTCACCATTTACATAAGGCAATGCAAGCTGAAATTGAATCTATGTTAAAAAATAAAGTATGGTCTCTTGTGGACTTGCCTGAATGGATAAAACCCATTGGGTGAAAGTGGGTATACAAGAGGAAAAGAGGAATGGATGGAAAGTTGGAAACCTTTAAAGCTAAAGTGGTAGCTATAGGTTACACATAGAAGGATGGTATCGATTATGCGGAAACTTTCTCCCCTGTGGCCATGATTTAATCCAATAGGATACTCTTGTCCATTGCGGCATCTCTAGACCTAGAGATTTGGCAAATGGACGTCAAGACAACTTTCCTTAATGGAAGTCTTGACGAAAGCGGCTATATGATGCAACTAGAAGGATTCAATGAAAAGGTCCAAGAGGAAAGGGTATGCAAGTTGCAAAGATCCATATATGGAATGAAGTAAGCATGCGGATCTTGGAACAAAAGTATTTATTCAAAACCTTGATGAACCTTATGTATACAAAAGGATCAAAGGCGACAAGTTGGTTTTCCTTGTTCTTTAAGATGATGATATACTACACATCAGAAAAGATGTAGGTGTATTGACATCAGTAAAAGAATGATTAGCAAAACAATTTGATATGAAGGACTTAGGAGAAGTAAGTTATATTCTTGGTATCCAAGTCATAAGAGATAGGAAGAATGGAACAATTGCATTATCCTAAGCTTGATACATAGATAAAATCTTGTCTAGGTTTTCCATGCAAGATTCCAAGAAAGGTATGTCACCTTCAGACATGGAATCAAACTTTCTAAGGAATAAATTCCTAAAATTGAACATGAAGAACAATTCAAGAGTAGGATTTCTTATGCCTCGGCAAATGGGAGTCTCATGTATGCAATGATCTGCACAAGACCAGATATTTGTTTTAGTGTTGGTAAAATTAGCATGTTTCAATCGAAACCTGGTCCTGATCACTAGACGGCAATCAAGCATATTTTCAAGTATCTCAGAAGAATGACATATTATATGCTTATAAACTCTAGAGGGGATTTAATTCCCGTTGGGTATACAGATTCTGATATTTGGTCAGATTCTGACCCCTTAAGATCAACATTAGGATCAATGTTTACTCTTGGAGGAGGGACAGTAATACAGAGGAGTAACAAGCAATCTTGTATTGATAATTCCACCATGGAAGCTTATTATGTTGCTGCGTGCGAAACTGCTATAGAGGCAGTCTGGCTCCGCCAAATCTTTATTGACTTGGTAGTGGTTCCTGATACGAATAAGCAAATCACTATCTATTATGACAATAGTGGAGCAGTGGCTAATTCAAGAGAACCAAGAAGTCATAAGAGAGTGAAACACATTGAAAGAAAGTATCATCTTCTGAGGGAAATTGTGCATAGGGTTGACGTGACGATTACCAAGACCGCGTCAACAGAAAATCTAGCGGATCCCTTTACAAAGGCTCTTTCATAAAAGAGTTTTTATAGGAATCTAGAGAACATGGGGATGAGAGATATGACACACTTGCTATAGTGCAAATGGGAGATTGTTAGGATTATGCTCAATAGTAAGAGTGTAATAATATTTTTAACAATTTAAATTCCCTAGAAAGTGTGTCTATAACCTAGGAGGGTGAATAGTTTTTAATTCGATAGATTACCAATTTTGCGAATTCATCAGTATTATCGATTCTACCCCATTCTACTAAGTGTTCAAATAAAAGACAACAAGCATAAAACAGTAGCAACACGCAATATATACGTGGAAACCATCCAAATGGGAAAAACCACTGGTTGTTCAGTGCGCCATACTCGATCCTCAAAATACATAATTGAGAGAAAGTTTACAACCTAGGTTGACCTCCCGTCTAACCCTCCAGGTACTAACCCTTTCACTCTACATAACAGGCCTTAATAGTGATTTTGGATCGCCAACCTTGTGCACTAATCACATAGCCACAAGCTTAACCAACAATAAAGAGATAATGGCAACCTAAGTGAATATGCAAGAATATTCTATATGCAAAAAATGCTAGGTCAAGATATTCATTCTTATCTAGGATTAATAATGATAATTAACGCAAATCCTAGATATCAATGTTCTAAATGCAAAGGCAAGAAGAATTAGCTAGAAGGGTAAAACCGTCCTAAATTCTAGCTATCACAAATTAATGCATCTTAACCAACAATCAATACACAAGCATGTCATTAAGCAATTAAACATACAAGCAAGCATTTAATATGCAATAAGAACTTAAACCCTAGGTATACATGTCTTAGTAATGAAACTATAAAGTCTAGAGCATGTAGAAGTTAGCTAGTCAAGAAGAAGATGATGCCCTATGCTTGGATGATCCTAGAATGAAGCTAGATGATCATGAGATGAAGTTTGGTTGAGTAAAAATGAGTGTTTGGGAGTACCTCTCTCTCTAGGAAAGCTAGAACACATAAAAAATGGCTCTTGGACTCTTAAGAACCAAAGAGAAGAGAAAAGAACATATATATATAAAGTGCCCTACACAAAGTGGCATCGTTTTGGAAGAAAGGCAACTAAATCCCGTCAGGACCGCTGGTTGTACCTTGGTATAGGCAAGTGTCCAGACCGTGACACAGAGAGCGGTGCATCGCCTGAACAACACCTCTCTGTAGGCCTTTGTGCATGCAAGTGCACAGACCGCAGTCTGGACAGCATGCAATGCCTGTGAAACTCTGCTTGGGAGACCACGGTGCACGCAACAAGCACAGGCCGCGGTAGCCACAACGTGCAGCCTCTGGTAAACACCACTGTGCAGACCGCGGTATAGGCATTGCACAGAGAGCAGTCTGAGCTGGGAACAGAGGAAAAAAATCCTCTTTTTAAGGCACAAAAATTCATTCAACACTTAAACAAAAATTAAGACACACAAGCCACATAAGATGGCAAATAAGGATGCATGCAAGATAATTAAAGAAAATGCTTGAGTGTGTATGTGCACTAATACCTCTTCAATGAAAGTTAAACAAGTGATTTTACCTTTGATGCTTGAGCTTGATTATGAACAATGAAGCCCTAAACTACCCTTACATATTGATCCCCAAATGTTGTTGTCAAGCTCAATTAAACACCGAGAAACTTACAGTCTCCCCCTTTGGCTATTTCGTGACAAAACCACTCACTCACAAATTATCCTCACAACAAAACTCATAAGAAACAACAAGAGGTCAACAAATGCATTCTATATTACAAGAGATACATAAAGCTAAATCTTCAACACTACCATCTCTTGTAGAATGATCATCCCTACAAAACAAAGAACCACACTTTCCAAGACAAGTGTATGAGAGGGATCAAGAAAAATAAAAACAAGTGCAATTTGCATGAATTTAGAAACAAGTAACATGCAACCAACAATGCACATAAGCTAACAACACAAAGTCAACTCCCCCTAAAAATGACATTCTCCTCTTATATGCAAAAGCAACACAAGCTCCCCCCAAACACAAAGTCAACTCCCCCTAAATCCTACATTATAAATCCAACATTACTCCCCCTTTTGTCACAAGATAGGCAAATAAGTATTCCCTAACCGGGATGCTGTAGCAAAGAGAGATATTTGCAATATAAATGCATAATCATATACAACAACTTCATGCAATTTAATTAAGAGAGAGAAAATCATGGAAGTTTTATTTATTGGAATATGTGCGAAAAGATTGCCTTGAATGAAATACATGAAACATCAACTTCCAAAAGCATGGTATTTGGCAAAGGAAAATAGCAAATGAGGTTCCAAGAGAATTCAAACCAATTTGCACCAAATTGTCAATGGAAAACAAGATATAGTTTAACAAAAAAATAAGAGCAACTATCAAGACATGAGCGACTATTGTGCCCTTTTAAATTTTTCCGGGCAAGATGCCTGTATAATAGTAGCCTTGTTCAACAAGTAAAGAGAGAGAGACTATTGGATTGTGAAATCCTTGAAATCGATTCAATATCCTTATTGAATGAAGTCTCAAAAGTCACTTGCACACTTATTTGCAATCATTTTTTTAAGCATTCAATAAATTCATCATGCATAACACTTTAAGCATGTCAAGATCAAGTCTTCATAAACATAAAGATAAACTTCGGGTCAATCAAATGTACTTCCCAATCAAATTTCCTCTTCCAAAAATACATGTTTAAACACAAATGAGACATGCATTTCGAATAAGACAAAAACACACTTATTAAATAAAAAGTCATATAATAATATATGCATCCAAGCTACTGAAGCAATTAATTAAAGAGAATAAAATTGAACAATTGTTTGCTTATTAGAATGCAAGTTCGCTCTCTTTGCTTGAGCTCCCCATATGGGTCGAGCACCAAAACTCATCAATGCATATGAAAAATCCCAATAGACCTACTAAAATATTTAAATTTAGTTGAATCTAATGGTTTTGTAAACAAATCAGCTAGTTGTTCATTTGTGCCCACATGTTCAAGTGCAATGAATTTGCTCTCAACTAGCTCTATAATAAAATGATGTCTAATGTCAATATGCTTAGTTCTAGAATGTTGGACAGGATTTTTTGAAATATTAATGGCTGTCATGTTATCACAATAAAGGGTTAAAGTACCTTGCTCAAAGCCGTAATCCACAAGCATTTGCTTCATCCAAAGGAATTGTGTGCAAGCACTCCCAGCGACTATATACTCGGCCTCGGCTGTAGATAATGAGATGGAATTTTGCTTCTTGCAAAACCATGACACAAGATTGTTCCCTAGGAAGAAGCAACCACCCGATGTACTCTTCCTATCATCATAATTACCTGCCCAATCTGCATCACTAAAGCCAACTAAACTAGCATTAGTGTCAAAAGAGTACCATATCCTATAGTTGGATGTCCCATTCACATATCGAATGATTCTCTTCACATAGGAGAGATGAGATTCCTTGGGATTGGCTTGATACCTAGCACACACACCAACACTAAAAGCTATATCGGGCCTACTAGCAGTCAAGTATAGCAAGCTCCTTATCATGCCACGATATAGACTTTGATCCATATTTTTTACACTAACATCCTTGCTAAGTTTCAATGTGGTACTCATAGGTGTGTCACAATGCTTAGCATTCTCAAGGCCAAATTTCTTCACTAGGTTCTTGGCATATTTAGCTTGGGATATGAAAATCCCATCATGCATTTGCTTGATTTGCAATCCTAGGAAGTAATTGAGTTCATCAACCATGCTCATTTCAAACTCATGAGTCATGACATCAACAAATTTTTTAACTTTCAAGTTGTTTGTGGAACCAAAAACTATGTCATTAACATAAATTTGAGCTATGAATAGCTCATCTTTAGTACACTTGATGAACAAGGTCTTATCATCACTTTCTCTAGAATAGACATTGTCAACTAGATAAAGAGTGAGACGCTCATACCAAGCCCTTGGTGCTTGTTTCAACCCATATAGAGCCTTTTTGAGACGATAAGCATGATTGAGGTGATATGGATCCACAAACCCCCTGGGTGGGTTGCTCAACAAACACTTCCTCTTGCAAGAAACCATTAAGGAAGGCACTCTTAACATCCATTTGATCAATTTAAACTTAAAACACAAGAAATGGATAAGAGAAGCCTAATGGACTCTAATAGGGCAACAGGAGCAAAAGTCTCCTCATAGTCGATACCCTCAATTTGTGCGTACCTTTGTGCTACAAGTCTAGCCTTGTTATGCACAATGTTGCCATCCTCATCGGATTTATTCCTATAGACCCACTTGGTGCCTATCACATTAGCATTCTTAGGCCTAGGAACTAGAGTCCGAACCTCATTTCTTTCAAATTGATTTAGCTCTTCTTGCATAGCAAGTACCCAAAACTCATCATTTAATGCTTCATCAACCTTTTGGGGTTCAATTTTTGAGGTGTAGCAAGTATAGCTAATTTTTTACTAATTGATGCCTAGTCCTAACACCTTCATTCACATCTCCAATGATATCACTCTTGTTGTGAAGATGTCTAACCCAATAAGCAGGTTCCTTAGAGTCCAAGGTAGAATCTCTATCAAGAAATCGAGAGTCCTCTTTCTCAAGATTTGACTTTTCATCACTTGAAGTCTCACTATTCTTCTCCAAGGGAGAATCATCAACCATACTAATCTCATCATCATGGTTACTCACCTTATGCCTACAATCATCTATGATCACATTGGATGATTCCATAACACATCGTGTCTTCAAATTAAAAAATCTATAAGCCTTACTATTTAGAGCATAACCAATGAAAATCCCCTCATCACAAGCAATCGTGGGCACGCTCCTCATGGGCACACTCCTATAGACACAAAAGATAGAAGTGAAAAACTCCCACTATCACCGAGAACAAAAGTGATACTCAAAAATTTGAGTGGTACTCCCACTTTCCGAGAGAATACTATAGCTCTACCATCTCCTGAACCTACCATATTTAAACTGATCTTGAACTGGTACGGCCCGATCACAATGTCAAGTTCAATTACTCCATTAGTCTGGCGGACGGAATTTTCGAATGCTCGGACCGTCATCGTCTTTCTCTTCATATCTCCATACCCCAGCCTCAGGGCCTTTACACTGCTCAACGTGCATTCAAACCACTCCCACTTTTAGCATCAAACTTGCCAAGTTGATCACAGTCATTTAGAATGTAACACTTGCTTCCAAATGAGTGGAAGTAACTAACATTTGACTTCCTTCCATTCCACAATTCATAAGAGGTTTGCCTAGTACCGGGACTTAAAAACACTCTATTTCCTATATAACAAGTTGTATACACTACCTTGGCCCAAAGATTTCTAGGAACATTATTGCTAAGAAATATCACATCAGCCATCGCTTGGAAGACCCTATTCTTCTTCTCTACAACTCCATTTTGTTAAGGAGTTCGAGGAGCCGAGAACTCATGGGAGATTCTAAGACTATCATAAAAAAATTTAAAGCAAACATTTTCAAATTCTCTCCCATGGTCACTCTTAATTCTCTTAATGCATTTTATGTGTGAATCCTTTTCATTTTGAATATTAGTGTAAAGCGTTTTAAAATTTTCAAAAGTTTCAGATTTTTCTCTAAGAAAGTAGGTCCACGTAAATCTAGAAAAATCATCAACACACACAAAGATGTACCTCTTGCCACCGAGACTCTAGGTTTGCATGGGACCCATAAGGTCCATATGAAGAAGCTCTAGTGACTCCTTGGTGGCAAGATGTTTACCCTTTTTATGCACACTATTAGTTTGCTTTCCTTATTGACACGGGTCCATACACTCCCTCAATCCTATTTCCAAACTTAGGAAGGCCTCTCACAACATTCAACCTCTTAAGAACTTTCAAGTCTTTAAAATTCATATGACCTAACCTTTGATGCCATAATTCAGCTTGATCACAACTAGACAAATTGCAAGAGATGCCATTGGAATCAAGACAATAACAATTGTCACTTGATCTCTTGCTTTTCAATAGAACTTGTCCATATTCTCTTAGAATAGTGTAATCAACTTTGCCGAACATAACCGAAATCCCTTCATTACTTAAATGTTATATGCTAATAAGATTGGCTTGCAAGCCATCTATATAAAAAGCATTAGGCAAGGTGGGTTAACCGGGGATGGATATGTTTCCTTTTCCTAAAACCTTCTTACGAGAATTATCACCAAAGGTGACAAATTCACCATCCTTCATCACAAGAGTTTCAAAGAAACTCTTGTTTCCGGTCATGTGCCTAGAACACCCACTATCAAGGTACCAAGTATTGATGGCTTTGGCTTTCAAGGCTACTTGAGCCACATGACAATAATATTCATCCCTTCTAGTCCACCTACATAAAATATTACTATTTCTAGGAGCCATGGTTTCATTTTCTCTAAAATTCCTAAGTGCATGCATTTTGGCTCTTCTAAGCATTTCTTCTCAATCAAGCTTTCAAAATGACATAACTTAATAAATTTAAAACAATTTAGTCTTATATGACCTTCAACACCACAATAATGACAAATAGGATTAAAGTAATAATTCATACCATATCCTTATGCAAGCATGAAAGACTTCCCTCTCCTTTGAGTTGTCCTTTGGTGTTGAGCCGAATCCCTTCTTTGAAACATCCTTTATGGTTGAGCCGAATTAGCTTTCCTTTTTGGTTGTGGGTGAAGAATCCTTTGTTGAATTTGAGAACTTCATGGAAGTTGAGGTCTTGTTTGTTGAGCTCTAGCTTTTGGTGGATGAGCTTTAGCTAGAGACTTTGTTTGAACCTTTGTTTGAGCTTGCTTTGATGATTCTCCAACTTTATTTGATCTTATTTGTTGGTGTGAACCTTGAAACTCTTTATCCTCTTGAATTTTGACAAAGATGGTCTTTCTCAAGGAAGTAGCATCCTTGCCTTCCACATATCCTAAGCCCGTTTTATCACTATGACTCTTCCCACATGATTGCATTTTGTCAAGTTTCTCGGTTCCGGATGTCATCTTGGCAACTAATTCTTTTACTTCCCTAAGCTCAATCTTCAAGTTCTCTTCACCCTTCTTAGTGATCACAAGCTCCAGTTTCAAGCTCTTTTCTAACTCTTTTCCACTATTTACTTTCTCACTTAAGCGAGTTATCTTCAAATTCAACTCTAGATTCTCTTTTCTCAACTCTTGAATCTCCTTATTCTTTTTCAATCTAGACTTTTCAGAAAACTTCATAAAGTCTACATAGTCCATTTTCTCATCAATCTCAAACCTAGAGTTAGAAAATGTGCTCTCATCACTAGAGTCATCTACTTTTTCCTTATCACTCACAACTTCCTTACCTTATTATGAGATGTCATGAAGGCAATGAAGTTTGCAACTCTATCTTCATCATCCGAAGATTTTTCTTCCTCTTCTAATTCTTCACTATCACTCCAAGTGGACGCTATGGCCTTCCTCTTCTTCTTTTTCTTCAAATTTTGCACATTCTGGAGCAATGTGACCAAAGCCACTGCATTCATAGTATTGAATGCCCTTCTTGGAGTCACTTTCTTGAGATTTTTCCATCTCCTTGAAAGGAGTTTTCTTTTTCACTTCCTTTCCCTTGGACCCAAATCATTTCCTCTCAAACTTCATGAATTTCTTGAATCTTTTAACCATGAGGGCCATTTCTTCATCTGAGTCCTCCTCCTTTTTTTCAACCTTGGTGGTCTTCAAGGCAATGCTTTTTTGCTTCTTCAGAAGTATGGGTGTGGTGTACCATCTTGACTCAATAGCTAGAAGTCTTCCAATGAATTCACTTGGCTTCATATTCTTATACTCACTATTCCCTTCAAGTGCCGTCACCTTTGATTCGAACCTTGAGGGAAGTGATCTCATAATTTTTTGCTTGACTCTCCTATCTGAATAGAGGTCACCAAGTTGATGGCTTTCGTTGACGATATCCATCAACTTCACTTGAAAGTCATTGAAGCATTCGTGCTCATCCATCCTAATCATCTTCAATTACATTAGGAGGACTTGGAGCTTTTAGTCCTTGACTACCACGGTTCCCTCATGTGCCGTTTGAAGAATGTCCCAAGCCTCCTTTGCAATCCTAGTGTTTTGGACCAACTTGTATTGATTATCGTCTACGGCGCAAAGGATGGCATGCATGGCCTTGTTTTCTCACTTGGATGCTTCAAATTCTTGAGTACTCCAACTAGACTTGGGCTTAAGAGCTTCTACACCATCATCATTGGTCATTGTTGGAGGAATATACCCATCTTTAATAGCCATCCAAGCACGGTCATCTATTTGGCAAAGATAGGCTTCCATCTTGCCCTTCCAAGAAGCATAATTCACCCCATTGAGCAAAGGGAGTCTTGTGCTTAAGGCACCCACATGACTATTTCCGTTTACACTCATAGTGTTTGAGGGTAATAGATGTAAAGCAAATGCAATGTTACACAAAAAGAAAACAATCAAACTAAATGCACTAAGCAAAACACACACACACAACAAGGATCACCTAAGTATATCTAGGCATCGGCTCTGATACCAATTGAAATTCCCTAGAAAGTATGTGTCTATAACCTACAAGGGAGGGGGGTGAATAGATTTTAATTCGATAGATTATCAATTTTACGAATTAATCAATATTATCGATTCTACTCCATTCTACTAAGTGTTCAAACAAAAAACAACAAGCATAAAACAGTAACAACACTCAATATATACGTGGAAACCCTCTAAATGGGAAAAACCATGGGTTGTTCAGTGCGCCACACTCGATCCTCAAAATCCACTACTGAGAGAAAGTTTACAACCTAGGTTGACCTCCCGTCTAACCCTCTAGTTACTAACCCTTTAACTTTACCCAACGGGCCTTAATAGTGATTTTGGATCACCAACCTTGTGCACTAATCACATACCCACAAGCTTAACCAACAATGAAGAGATAATGACAGCCTAAGTGAATATACAAGAATATTCTATATTCAAAAAAATGCTAGGTCAAGACATTCATTCTTATCTAGGATTAATATTGACAATTAACGCAAATCCTAGATATCAATGTTCTAAATGCAAAGGCAAGAAGAATTAGCTAGAAGGGTAAAACCATCCTAAATTCTAGCTATCACAAATTAATGCATCTCAACCAACAATCAATGCACAAGCATGTAATAAAAGCAATTAAACATACAAGCAAGCATTTTATATGCAATAAGAACTAAAACCCTAGGTATACATGTCTTAGTAATGAAACTATAAAGTCTAGAGCATGTAGAAGTTAGCTAGTCAAAAAAAAGATGATGCTCCATTCCTGGATGATCCTCGAATGAAACAAGATAATCATGAGATGAAGTTGGGTTAAGTAAAAATGAGTGTTTGGGAGTTCCTCTCTCTCTAGAAAAGCTAGAACATAAAAGAATGGCTTCTTGGACTCTTAAGAACCAAAGAAAAGAGAAGAGAACATATATATATATCATCATGGATCCTTTTGTGTAGGGCACCATATATATATATATGGTGCCCTATACAAAATGGCATCGTTTTGGAAGAAAGGCAACCAAATCCCGTCAGGATCGCATGTTGTACCTTAGAACAGGCAAGTGTCCAGACCGCGGCACAGAGAGCGGTGCATCGCCTGGACAACACCGCTCTATAAGCCGCTGTGCATGCAAGTGCACAAACCGCGGTCTGGACAACATGCAACACCTGTGAAACTTCGCTTGGGAGACCGCGGTGCACGCAACAAGCACATACCTCGATAGCAACAACGTGTAGCCTCTGGTAAACACCGCTGTGCAGACCGCATCGTAGGCACTGCACAGTTAACGGTCTGAGCCTCGGAACAGAGGAAAAAACTTCTCTTTTTAAGGCACAAAAATTCATTCAACACTCATACAAAAATTAAGACTCATAAGTCACATAAGATGGCAAATAAGCATGCATGCAAGATAATAAAAGAAAATGCTTGAGTGTGTGTGTGCACTAATACCTCTTCAATGAAAGTTAAACAAGTGATTTTACCTTTGATGCTTGAGCTTGATTATGAACAATGAAGCCCTAAACTACCCTTACATATTGATCCCCAAATGTGGATGTCAACGAAATAAGCCAATCCAACACCGAGAAACTTAGAACAATTGTTTATATTAATAAAAGTGATTTCTAGTTTAACAAATCATATAGCATTTATAGTTTAGTTATTATAGTTGTCAAAAGTAAATAATCATAAGGTCAAAAGACTATGAGAAAAAAAGAATTGTTCATGCATCTGGATATGTATGAGGTAAACGTAATTCTTTAGTTAGTCTTGAACAATATTCACAACCTAAGATAAAGGTTGGGCGCCTTTATCTTGTTAAAGTTACAGATTCTTTTGCTAGCGTTTGAGTGAGATCAAATGGGTTATGATGAGTCTAAAATCATCAAAGTAATCATCAAAGTGTGGTGTCTTTGGGCAAAAGAATCTAGTGCACTGGGTGCATTGAATAGGATTATAGTGAATTAATTTATCCACAACCGTCAGTGAATAAAAGTTTTCATATGAGGACAATCGGGGAGTCTATCTCAATCCAGAGATTAAATGATGGGCTTATGGTTGCCAGTGTTATCATTTGAGCTATCAATGAGTATGATCATATAGCATAGTCTATCCTCGATAGTTTGGTGGTATTCATTTGTTATTCGATAGAGGACTTCATTTATAGATATAGACATCATGGATCCATTTATTAAATATGAGTAGAATACCATAATATGGATATTTTAAGGTATTGGATATTAAATCTTAACGTTAAGTTTTCAATAGTGTCTATTGAAACATGGCTTTTGGACAAGTTCAAAATGTGGTCATATGAGTAAATATGGTAACTTGGAGAGCTATAGGCGGACTTTGAGCTCTTGGCGATTGCTGGTATTCTTAACGAGGATACACTATCTCCATAAAGATTATCTAGGGTATGAATGAGCAATATTAACTTATTCTATCTTTAATTAAGAGTTCCATTCTTTAGTGGAATGAACTAAAACTAATAGGTAGGACCTAAGTGAATCATTTATTGGTCGTGATTGGGTTGTGTCTGTTAGAGCTTAAATTTAGATAGGACGCCAAGATCCCCAATCTACACGAACTTGTATGGATCACTTGATATATTCTACCGAACCAATTTATGAGTCCATTTAGAATTGTATCGAGGCATGTGGACTTGTTTCTTTTTGTAAGAATGGGTCTAGTTCAAGTGTGGACTTTTTATTGAGGTCCAATGGATCTAATAAGATAAGAAAAATAATATATATGCCCATGTGTGGTCTTGGGCGGCAAGGCTAAATATATTAGCTTAATTGTTTTTAATTTTATTTTTTAATTAAATGGAAGTTAATTAATTTATTATTTAATTAATTGTTTAATTAAAAGTTAAAATCTTTTTCCTAGTAGGAGTAGGTCTCCTATTGTCATATTATTGTTGGTAATATGATAAGTAGTAAATTCTATATTTGATAAGTAGATAAATAATATGAATTTCTTTATCTAGTCAAATTAGGAAGTATTTGATTGCTATTAAAGCTCTAATTGACAATTGGTCAAATTAGGAAGTTTTAATTTAGTTACAATATAATTATATTCAATAATTGGTTATTGAATAAATACACTATTTGAGTTGGATTAAGAGTCTTAGTGTAGTAAAGAATTCTTTTTGGAAAAGGATTCTTGGTCACCAAGTAAATCCACTTAAGAATAGGATTATTGCCCTCCAAGTAAATTCTGCTTAGGAGAGGATTAGGTCTCCTAAACTAAAATACATTAGGAGTCTTGGTGTGTAAAAGAAATCCTCTTTTTAAGAGAATTGAATCCAAATTTTGATAGAAGTCTTGGTGAAGTAGAAATCCTCTTTCTAGGAGGATTTTCGACCACCTATATATACCCCTATATATAATTTTGACCAAGCCCAATTTTTGGTGTGAAACGTTGTTTTTTTTTTGTTATTTATTGTTATACAAAATTAAAAACTTCGTCCAACTCAATGTGTGAATAATTCGGCCAAGCTTAGAAAAAAGAGGGAACTTTTTTGTTTTTGATAGTACACTAGTATCCTTTGCATTAAAAGGGTTTTGTGTACAACATCGAATCAAGGTTCACGCGAGTTTCAATCAAATTGATTGATAATTCACAAGTGACCGGGTGTTCTTGGTTTTTCTCTTGAAGGATTATTGTGACTAACAAAGAAGAAGATTTTGTTTTTTTCCATCCTAACGTATACAATTTAAAGAAAGGGAGCCCACACTCTTAGGTGATTCATGTTCGTGATTGGATTGGAAGATCTTACGGATTTAAATCGACGCTAGTTCAATCTTCGTGAGAATTAGGTATGATACTTTTAATATACATCAATTAACCTGGGTTAAGGTTCTTTCTAATAATGGGATTTTTTTTTTAAATATATCAAACCGTAATTTTCACGCTTTCGTCGCATTTTGATCGATTTTTTTCCTACACATACATCTCATACATATTGTGGATTACTTGATAGATGCATTCATTCCTTTGATAGACTAATTATGAAAATAGTCTTATGCAATGTGTGCATTAACTACTGAAGATGCCCAAACACATTCCTATGTCCCTTTGTGTGCTGTAAAGCTAATTTTGTAGCCAAACACTTACCTTTTTCATTTAGAAGCATAATTAAACATTTAACCATAAGCCAAACACAAGCAAAACAATTTTAATTGTCAATCACGTAAGGTTGTGTTTGTTGTGTGTTTGATAGATAAGTAGCTCTCACATGTACAAAAAGTGTGTACTTAGGCAATTTTGTGATGTTCTAGTATAGACATAAAATGTAAAAGTGTCAACATTGCACTTCGAGCCTAATTGTAAAAGTTCAAATGTGTGTGCAAAAAGAAAATCAAAAAGAAAGGAAATATTAATGCAAAGAAAAAGGCACAAGAAAACAAAAAGAAAAACAAGAAAAGAAGATTCAAAAAGAATAAAAAAGTGCACACAATTTGGAGAATAATTTGTAAGCACTAAATGTGTGTTAAGGGTGATGCCTAGACACAATTATAAATTGTTAGTGTTAACGGGAAATTTGCTCAAGATGAGAAATTCTAACTAACACCCTCGAGACCACTACCACGGAGGTGGTGGCCGGAGTCGGTACCTTAGATACCTAACCTGTTAAGATAGAAATGAATATTTAAATGATAACGTGGTGGCAAATGAGAATTTATTATTGATCACTCGTGATTTACATAAATCTCTCATATACATTCACAACCTCTCTAGGACATTGAAGGGTGGCAATCTCGTGCTTGTTGAATAGTAGATATAAGGGCGGCCGTATTCAGATCGCAGAATTTAGGCACTCTTCACTCTCTTTTTCTTCTCGTCTATTTCTTCCATGATTGGCCTGACTTATATCCGGTCCAAGTAGGTTTAAACTCATAAATATCCCACCACGATCCAATGAATCTGTTCCTTCCTTATCGGGTGAGATCCATTATTTGAAAGTCATTGACTTCGAATTGATAATAGATTCGAGGATATCTTTGACGAAAATGGGTTTGTTTCCTTTTTGGAATCAAACTCTTGTCTTACACGTTTGCAGAATTTATTTTTTATTATAACGTAGATAAGATCTTGTACGTATTCATGGCATGATTATTCATGAAGGTTATCGAGTTAACTACTCAACGTTTCGTAGAGTGAGGTAGATCCACGCTTTAGTTCTGGCCTCAGAAACTTGGGATGACCTTGTGGGCACTTACTGGGGGTAGTATAGATTAGGTGAGACTCTACTTTTCATTTCTAGATAGGCTAGAGGCGTCCCTTAGCGAATTGTAACATTTGCTACAACATGAATCTGATCCACTTTAAGGCTTTCTCTTCGTATCTGACATGGATAGCGGGCTTCCGGAGAGGTTGGTGGGCTTCTGGGTTAGGCTACGAGTTAAATTGGACCTCAGAAAGCCTTGACCTGGAAGAAACTCGCTTTGTTTGTCGGGTTTCACTTTGAGTGTTTCCTGAGCTCGGAGACCTTTCCTTGCTTTCATGGGGTGTTTCTAGAGGCAGGCCTCCAGAAGGCGGGGTTCCAGGATAGGTGGTCTCGAGAAGCTCGGATAACCATGCATCGGGCTTTGCCCAAACTCTAGTGTTCGCATAAGGGTTCGACCTGGTCATGTCGAGCTCCATCCCTAATGGTTCTAAAGCCCGATGACCCTTCGTCACTTCTGCGGGATAGATTTATGGTCTGTCCAGGGTTCAATGAATGGTGAATTCGGGCTTCGATCCGAGCTAGGAGAGTGAAAAATTTCTCTTTAGTCCCCTAGCAAAATTTCGCTATTAACAGAAGTCCCTTCTGACGTGAACACCAGTAGTAGAGTTAGGGTTGGAGTCAGATACCTTGTTTTTTTTTAATTGGGAAATTTCCCCTATTTTACCATTACAAAATCTAGATGGAAATCTTCATATTAAATGTGCGAGTGACATGGAGTTAATGGACTGGTCCGTTCTTCAAATATTCCGGCTACGTTACGGTCATCCATATTTTGAGGCGATCTTATCAAAGATTTTGTTGACGTCACCGGCTCTTCCACCTCTATTTAATCCCGGGTTCCTCATCCTTTTGGTCACACCATACTTTTAAATTTTCAAAACTCCCTCTCTTTAGCAAAATTCTACAGTTTTCCTTTTTTTCTTAACCTCCAAACCCTATTATACCATGTCGAAGATCAGTCATGACTCCGTCGACTCCCTCGTTGACATTACAGAGGTTTCCTGTCTTGCCCAAGGAAAGCGGGCTTGACGAGACCTAGATAAGGACGATTCATCTCAGACCCTGCAATGTCGTCGATCGTACAAGAATGTGGCAATCGAGACTGGGTTTTCTAATTGACCAGATAACCCTATGAGGTTGGTTGATAATGATTATGGTGAGGAAAACAGGGATGATGTTGCTAGATAGAACCAGGTCACGGTTGTCGGTCCTGCTCTAGAGAGGCGTCTCCCCTATGATTTGAAAGTCATTCCAGACTTCACCATTAACCAGCAATCAATCAGCCGCATGAGGTCCAAATACGGTATTCCTAACAATGTCACTCTCACAGTCCCTCACAGGAACTATGACGTCTTTAATCAACCCAAAGGCTTGTTCCCCATCCACATCGCGACCTTTGAGAATGGGGTCAGGCTTCCCCTCTATCCTACCCTGCGGCGGGCCGTCAATGCCCTTTAACTAGCCCCTCTCTACTTGATGCCCAGCTTCTAGAGCACCTTATTGGCTTCCTCGTCCAAGCTAAGCAAGATAACCAGGGAGGGAGCCTGGAGCAGAGGATTTGGCTTTCCTCTTTCAAACTGGGAACCTGATCGAAACCTCCCGAGGTCAGTTCTACGCCAAGTCCAAGAACAAGCTTAACTTCATCATCCCTGGAAAGAGGAGTGGATATTGGCTAGCAATGATTGGGGGAGCTCAATCTTCATGGAAGGTTATGAGTTTGCGGTCCCCACGGCTTTCAATGACAAACCATCATAGGATCGGGACTCCTTACCTGTTGAATCTGAAATAGTGTTGAGGACTATCGAACTACCTAACTTGAAGGATCCAACTGCTGATCCATTGGATTCTCGTAGGTTGAATCGATACATGCGGATCTCCGATGCTACCCGTCGTAAGTAATCCTAAGTAATTATACTTCGTTCCGTTAACTGGCAAGCTTTTGACATTTTTCTCCTTTTTTATAATAGTTTTTATTGTTGCTCCAACTTTCAGTGGAGCCCAGCAGGCTCGTACCCCTTCTCCTCATGCTAGACTTCCCTGGGAAGCCCCCTTTAGCCACCTTGGAGAAAAGTGGGCCTACTGATCGAGTTGGGGTTTCGCCTGCTTTAATTCCATCTCCTTCCTAGGTGAGCTCTAAGATGGCTATTCATTCATTGCGGGCTGCTAGAGTTCTAAATCGAAGAGGGCCTGCTCTCCAAGCCGATAATACGACCACCTCTGCTCTTTTATCGGTGGCCCCCATTACATCTACTGCTTCTTCAGTCACATTACCCATTACCCATTACCTCAGTTGTTCCATCTGCGCCCCAAGCAGTTCAAGCTTTAGGGGATCCCGAGGCTGGTATACCTGAGGTCCCCCCTACCCGCTCTCACCATCAGTCGAGCTCGGTTGGTAAGGATGAGGTTTTAAAGCAGTTCACTACGTCTTGCCCGAGTGGCGGGATTTCTAGGATGGCTTAAATGCCCATGGACATCCTATTTACCAAGGGGTCTGCCCTTTTAGCTGAGGTAATTATCGCCTTTATTATCTCATGTAATAGTTTGATTTGTCATTTCCTAACTTGAACTCCCATTGCAAGCCTTCAAATTTCAAGTAGCCATGGGTCACCAGGTAGCTTCTCTCCGTGACTGAGCAGCCAAGGCTAAAATTAAAGTTGAGCGGGCCATGGGATTGTTGGTGCGGACTCAAGCCTTGGTACAAGAGATGACCTCTAGCCATAAGGGGATGGAAGCACAACTAGCCAAGTTTCAGTATGACCATGAGAGGTTGAAGCGGTCTTTCGATCAAGAAACCCTTCAATCTCAACATCAAGCCAATCAGCGGGATAATTGGATGGATGAAACGAAGGCACTGGATATTGAGAACCAAGATCTGCAAGCCTAAATTACCAAGCTTCATGCTGAGGTGGATGCCTCCTTCAATGAAGGATACTTCTATGCCTCCTACCAAGTTACTGAAACCCTCCCTTCCTCTTTCGACTTATCAATTATTGCTAATTGGGATAGGGAGTAGATTATGTCGAAGGCTGCAGAGATGTCTCATCCTTAGGGTGACGGGGCTGGAGCTAGGAAACACATAGCTGTAACTGATCATCCTATTCCTCCTTCAGTCTTTCCAGTCTTGGGTCTCGGGGAGACCTCTAGTGGGGTCTAGTCAGCCCAACCAGAGGGAGACCTTCCAGGAGCCCGAGGTGAGACCTGCAATAGCCAGGAAAAACCCCTAAAAAGGGATTAGACGTTGAACCTAGAAGGGCAGAATCTTTGTCTAACCTTTGTGACGCCGTTAATTCCTCTTAAGGTCATGGCGATGGTTAATGAGGTCTTGGATAAGGACTCAGCTAAACCATAGGGAATCGAGAACCCTCTGATGGAAGGAGTAGCAGGGATGGTCTTCCAAAATACACAGCCATCGAAATGAAGAGCAGGGGGCTAGGCTCAGCAGAAAGGGGGAACAGCAAAAGGGAGGCAGGAAGAAGTAGAAACCTGATGTGATTTATTCCAACTCGCTTTTGCAGCCCGGAAAGGGGGTGGGCACCCTGCTATATTTATGCCATGTTTGACTAGCTTTTTTATTGTAGCCCTGAACAAGGGGTTGGGCTCCCTGTTTGATTGTTGTAGCCTTACCAGGGGATAGGCTCCCCATTCCATTAATGAAAAGTGACTTTAGATCTTGTTTATCTTTTCTTCAATGAATTTTAACTTGATTTCCATGTACATGCTTCATTTCAGATCTCGATCTTGGTGCAGCCTCTAAAACAACTTGACTTAACTCAACTTGGGAAAAGCAACAAGATAGAACAACCGCTTAAGTAGAAACTTATAGCTCGGTGACTTTAGTAGAAAGTCCCCTTGTGCGATTACAGGCTAGTTCGCACCTGTCACAGTAAGCAACCACATTTACACAAAGAATTAGCGACCAGTAATAACTGAGACATTGGAGTTTAAATAAAAGAGTTTTCCATTCTCAAGCCCCTCTAGGGGGTTATAGCCCGAGTGAGGCATCAAGAAGGGCTATCTAGCGATCTTTTGGTCTTGAGATCTGGATGACAACTATGCTCTTAGACTTAGATCCCTCTTAAGGGTCATAGCCTGACCTAGGCATCATGAGGGCTATCTAGCTATTTCTTGGTCTTGAGATCTGGATGGTAACTATGCTCATATACTTAGATCCTTCTTGGGGGCTGTAGCCCGACTAAGGCATCAAGAGGGCTATCTAGCTATATCCTAGTCTTGTGATCTGGACAACAACTATGCTCTTATACTCAGATTCTTTTTGGGGGTTGTAGCCCGACTAAGGCATCAAGAGAGCGATCTAACTATATCCTGGTCTCGAGATCTGGTTGCCAATTATGCTCTTACACTCAGACTCTTCTTAGGGGTGGTAGCCCGACCAAGGCATCCGGAGGACTATCTAGCCATATTCTGGTCTCGAGATCTTGTTGGCAACTATGCTCTTACGCTCAGACCCTTCTTAGCGGGGGATAGTGCCCGGCCGAGGCATTAGGGATAGTGAGGGGGCTTCCCCGGTTAATCCTTGGTCTTAGAATGAGAATGTTGAATTTTCTCATGTAAAACCAAATCACTGTAGAACATAGTTGAAGATGAAGAAAACTGGCTTTTTTGTTAAAAAAAGAATGGAGTACATTGTTGTTGGTGATTAAAAACTAGGTAGAGATAACCTGCTTACGAGTCCCATGTTTAGGGGTAGAATTTTCTCAAGTGATCTGCATTCCAAGTGTTATCGATGAGTCAGCCATTCATATCCTCGAACCTGTACGCCCTGTTGCGGACCACCACCTTTACTAAGTAAGGTCCTTCCCAGTTAGGCCCTAGGACCTGTCTGACCTCTTTCTGGTATTCAATGTCACTTTCCTGAGAACTATGTCCCATTCCTTAAAGTTTTAGGCTTTAACCCTCCTGTTAAAGTATATAGCAATCCTGCTCTGGTAAATTGCTACATTCTAAGCCACCCGATCTTGTTTTTTTTCCAAGAGATCCAAGCTAGCTCGGAGCTTATCCTCATTGCTTCCCTGTTAAAAATGTTGAACTCTGAAGGAGGTCAGTTTATGCTTAATAGGAAGAACTGCTTCAACCCTGATGGCTAAAGAATAAGGCATTTCTTCGGTGGTCGTTCTTCTCGTGGTACAGTGTGCCTAGAGGACCTTTGGAAGCTTCTCAACCTATTTGCCGTTTTTCTACTGTAGTTTCTTTTTCAAAAACTTTTTAATAGTCTTATTGGTTGATTCCACCAGCCCGTTAGTTTGAGGGTGGGCTACTAAAGAAAATATATGGTTGATCCCCAAGTCCTTACAAATGTCCTTGAACCGGCCATTATCAAACTGCTTGCTAAGGTCAGCTACAATGACAAGAGGGATCCTGAACCTACAAATTACATTATTTTCGATAAATCTTGTTGTATTTTATTCCTAATCTGGGAGAGCGGTCTGGCTTCGAACCATCTTGTTAAATAGTCAATCGCCACGATAACATGCTTGGCTTGGCTTGACTAGAAGTGGTAGGAAGCGGTCCAATCAAGTCAACTCCCCTCCCCTCATAGCAAATGGGTAAGGTAAGCTAAGGGATGACAACCGCTCCAACAGGAGGTGACTCAAGTTTGTGGTCTTTTGGTATGCTTCGCAGGATAGTACTAAATTCTTTGCATCTCGATGGATTGTTGGCCAATAATACCCCATGCGGAGTACCTGATATGCTAGAGCCTCCCCACCGATGTGGTTCCCGCATTCCCCGGAGTGAACCTCTCTCAATGCCCATTTAGCATCATCAGGATGTAAACATCGATGTAGAGGAATGGATCTGCCTCTCCTGTACAAGTAACCGTCTACCAAGCAATATTAGACTAAGAGCCTCTTGATTCTCCTAGGTTGGTCTGGCTCCCCGGGGAGCCTCCCTTCCTAGAGATAATCCACTATTGGGTCCATCCAGCATGGCTATCGATCCAGGGTATAAGCCTCCTTACCTGCTACTGTGCTGGGTAGGGGGATCACTTGAAGAGAGACTCCCTGTGTTAAGGTCTGGCCACCATTCACAGCTATCTTGGCTAGGACATCAGCTCGACAATTCTGTTGTCAAGGTACCTGGTCAATCTTAAATCCTTTGAATTTACTTTTAAGTTGTGGAACTAGCTTTAGGTAGGCAACCGTGTTATCCCATTTTTACCTGATAATCCCCAGAGAATTTGTTGAATATGATCAACGAGTCACTTCTGATCTGAAGGCAATCAACCCTGAGCTCTGCGGCTGCCCTTATTCCGACTAAGAGGGCTTCATACTTTACCTCATTGTTAGTGGCCTTTAATTCAAATCTAAAACAGTGGCAACACTCAGCCCTTTCAAGGTCAGTTAGAACTATTCCCGCTCCTCCCTCGGCTTACCCGGATGCTCCATGTGTGTAGAGGATCCATGACTTGCAATCTTCTGACCAACTATTAGATTCTGGAATCCTTTCAGGGCTATGTTTGTGGTTACGAAGGTCACTTAGCCTGGGGGCACTGAGAGCTCTGCTATAAAGTCTACTAAAGTCTGAGCTTTAATTGCGGTCATGGGCTTATACCTTAAATCAAATTGGGTGAGCTCTAGAGCCCATAAAACCAACCTTCCGGATACATCCGGTCTTTGTAAGAACTGAAAGAGGGGCTGGTCCATCACTACTGCTATTGAGTGAGCTTGAAAGTAGGGATGGAGCTTCCTTATTGAGGTCACCAATGCATATGCGAGCTTCTTCGGAAGGGTACAATTCTTTTCTGGTTTGGTAAGAGCATGACTCACGTAGTAGAAAGGCCGCTGGACCCTATCTCCACATTCTTTGACCAAGACTTCACTTACTGCAGTCTCTGAAACTGCCAAGTAGATTTGCAGTTCTTCTCCGGGACTTGGCTTGACCAGTAGCAGAGGGCTTGTTAGATATTTCTTCAAGGCTTGAAAACCTTTTCACTCTCCTGGTCCCATTTCATGTTTCTTCCCTGCTTTATGGCTTTGAAGAATGGGAGACAATTATCGGTAGACCGAGAAATGAATCTGTTGAGCACTGCTATCTGCCCGGTCAAGACTTGAACAAGCTTAAGTGTTCTGGGGGACTCTAGTTCCAAGATAGTCTTAATCTTTTTCGGGTTAGCCTCTATGCCTCTCTCATGAACCATAAAGCTTAGAAACTTCCCCTCAGTTACCCAAAAAGTGCATTTAGAGGGGTTCAATCTCATCTAGTTCTCCCTCAAGATAACGAAAGTTCTACAAAGATCGTCCAGATCGCTTTCATCGGTTGATGACTTGGTGATCATGTCATCGATGTACACCTCCAATGATCTTCCGATTTCGATCTTAAACAGCTGATTGACCAACCGTTGGTATGTAGCCCTCTCATTCTGAACCAGAATGGCATCACCTTGTAGCAATACAGACCCCGCCAGGTGATGAAACTGGTATTTCCCTGGTCGGTAGGGTGCATCATAATTTGGTTGTATCCAAAAAACACGTCCATGAAGCTCGGAAGCTTGTTTCTAGAAGTGGAGTCAACCAACTGATCAATTTTTTGTTAAAAGAAACTGTTTTTCGGGCATGCCCGGTTGAGGTCGGTATAATCGATACACATGCGCCACTTCCCATTTGATTTTGTGACCATAACTACGTCGGTGATCCATTCGGGGTAGCGTGCTTCTCTAATGAAGCCTGCTTAGGTCAATTTGTTCACTTCTTCCTGAACCGCACCGTTTCTTTCGGTGTTAAAATGACCCCTTTTTTGTTAAACCGGCTTGAAGGTCGTATCCACTGCCCATCGGTGAGCAGCTAAAGACATCGGTATTCAGGGCATCTCGTCGTGAATCAAAGTGAATATGTCATTGAATTCTTTAAAAAGCCAGATCAAACCCTCTTTCACTCCCGGTTCAAAGGTGGCTCCAACTTTGACGAACTTCGAGGGATCACCCATCCATATGGGAATCTCTTCCAGCTCATCTGTTGGATGACCGCAGGCCTATTCCCTTCTCTGTTCCTCTTCATCTGGCATCACGGGGTCATCCTCTGGGTGATTTACTGGTTCAATCTCTTCCAAGGTCAATACAGGTGTTGCCCCATCCTAGATCGTTGTTACCTGGGCAAGTTGTTTTGCTAGAGTTGTTGGGTTGGCAGACACTGCATAGCATCTTTTGGTTGCTCTTTGGTCACCTCGTACTTCCCCCACCTTGTCTTCTATTGGGAACTTCAGGACGTTGTGGTAGATGAATAGGACCTCTTTCAATGATGATAAAAATGGCCTTCCTAATATCGCATTATAGACCGATGGGGTATCCACCACAACGAAGTCTGTCATAACATTCTGCTGGAGAGGTGTGGCTCCGATGATTACTGGTAGGATTTTTGATCCAAGGGTATGATTGAGTCCCAGTGAACCTGTACAGCGAGGTAGTGCAGCTATTGCAACACCACTATTTCAAGTTCAGCTTTTCGAAGGTGTCTTTAAATAAACGTCGACGCTGCTGCTTGTGTCGACAAGCACACGATGTACCATGCAGTTGGAAATTTGTACCGTGATCGCCATAGGATCGTCATAAGGTTTCACGGTGTCGTAGACATCCGCTTCGATGAAAGTGACCTGTGACATATAAAAAGGGTTGGTCTGGCCTAGTAGACTTTGAAGATACCCCGCCCTTCATCCATACGAGGGATTTTCCTCGTGTGGTTTTTCCTGGAATTATTGGATGTACCAGCTAGAGTAGGCCCTCCGATGATGGTATGTATTATTTGGATTTACTGCATCAGATCCGTCTGTTCCCTTTTTCTCTTCATAGCGTGCTCACGAATCTCGGCTTGCACTTCCCTTCCAGTCTGAATGTGATCCTTGACCTACTGTAAGAATTCTACCAAACATCCTCCCCTTATCAAAGCCTCGATTTTATTTCGCTGGTTATAGCGCTCTGAAGTGTTGTGTCCCACGTCTTCGTGAAAGTCACAATACTTATAACGATTGCTCTTATCGATAGGGGCTTTCATAGGTGCGGGCTTCTGTAGCAACCCCTTGTCCTAAATGTTGAGATAGATTGTTACACAAGATACATTTAAGAGGGTGTAGTGATCATATCCTCTCTCATCTATAGCTATCGGGGCCACCATCCTATGAGGAAGTGAAGCCCGCAGAGGAGTTCGTTTTGCTAGATACCTTTCCGATTTGTGTTAAGAAATGGGGAAGCGATACGTCGACCTATTGGGGGGTCTGTTCTAGCTTTTCTGAGCTTGCTTTGGTTTTGGGGCTTCTTTCTTTTGTCGCTTTATGGCTCTCATATCGTCTTGTTCCATATTGACCTTGAGTTCTTTATCGACTTCCATTTGCTTCGTAGCCCGATCTTAAGCTTCTTGGTAGGTCTCTGGATATCGCTTGGCAAAAGACTGGAAAAGCTTGCCCACCCACAAGTTTCTTCTAAAATTGGTGAGGGTTTTTTTCTCAGTGAAGACCTTCATCTAGATGACTTCCTTGTGGAAATGCTCGACATAAGCCCGGAGGGTTTCGCCTCTCTCCTAGAGCACGTACTGTAGATGGATTGGATCCTTCAATTAGGGTTTAACTCACTATAATTGCGAGCAGAAATCAGCTAACAGCTTCGTGAAAGAATCCACACTGTCAGCGGGTAGCTTTCTGAGCCAGGTCTTTGCGTAATCCGTCAGCGTAGTTAGGAACATCTGACATATGGAGGCCCTAGTCGTGTTCTGGACCTCCATCTATTGGACGAAGCTCTCCAGTGGCTTAAGGGATCCTCTGTTCTGAAGAATCTATTAGTCGGCATTTTGAACTTTGGCGGGAGCTCTGCCTCTTGGATTCTTCTGTTGAAGGGAGCATTAATCTCACTTAGAGGATCTTTCTTGTCTTCCTTGTACTTCCCCTTCTTCATCTGTAGTATCTCTTTCTGCAGCTCTATCAACTGGTCTCTCAGGTGCTTGTTCTCGGGTTTCATTGAACTAATCTAAGATTTCTCACTATCAGACTCTTCAAACAAGCTGGCGACCTCCACCGGACTCTTTCTATGGATGGGATATGCCTGAAGGCTTTGCTGGCTTTCTTCCTCTCTAGCCCGGACTTTCCTCCTTGAAGTAGTTAGGTGAAGAAACTCCCACCGCTCCCGGGGAAGGACATCCATAGCAGACTTAACTTGCCTGGGTTGGTAACGCGACGGTGCTTCAGGAATGGGGACATGGGCCCTAACCTATCCTGGATTTATTGCTGGGGTCCAATTCTATTATGAGTTGGCTCAGAAAGGGTAGGTCTCAGGTGATCAAAGGCGGGTTATCGAGTCCTGGGCCTACTTGGTTCTCATTATTTGTATTGGTTTGCTTGCTGGACAGTAATACCCTTACCGAGCAGTCGAAGGTGAACTTTTTCCACGAAGGCCGTCGCTTATTGGTCAAGCACGACCTGGCTTCCCATAGTGGGATCCAAAGCTTGCATAGTGGCTGGTTGGTCTGAAACCTGGCCATGGAGCCCGAATTTTCTTCCTTTCTTTAGGACCTTTCGTGTCGACACAGCTGAAGGTTGCCCTGATGTGCCTATCTGTCCTTGGGACGAGCGGAGCATCATGATTACTATAAAACAACAAACTTGTGAAAATAAAAATGGTGGTGTGGAAAGTTTCCCACAAATGGTGCCAGAAAGTGTTAACGGAAAATTTCTCACGATGAGAAATTCCAACTAACACTCTAGAGACCACTACCACGGAGGTGGAGGCCAGGGTCGGTACCTTAGATACCTAACCAGTTAATATAGAAACGAATATTTAAATGATAACGTGGTGGCAAATGAGAATTTTATTATTGATCACTCGTGATTTATATAAATATCGTATATACATTCACAACCTCTCTAGGACATTGGAGGGTAGCAATCTCGTGCTTGTTGAATAGTAGATATATGGGCGGCCGTATTCTGATTACAAAAATTAGGCCTTTTTCACTCTCTTTTTCTTCTCGTCTATTTCTATTTGTGCTTGACCTTTTTTATATCTTGTCCAATTAGGTTTAAACTCATAAATATCCCGCCACGATCCTATGAATCTGTTATTTTCTTTTCGGCGGGATCCATTATTTGAAAGTCGTTGACTTCGAATTGATAACGGATTTGAGGATATCTTCGATGAAGATGAGTTTGTTTCCAAAAAAGAAACAAACTCTTGTCTAACACGTATGCAGAATTTAATTTTTGTTATAACGTAGATATGATCTTGTATGTATTCATGGCATGATTCTTCATGGAGTTCATCGAGTTAGATGCTCGTTGTTTCGTAGAGCGAAGTAGATCCACGCTTTAGTTCTGGTCTCAGAAACTTCGGACGGCCTTTTGGGCACATACTGGGGGTAGTATAAATTAGGCAAGACTCTTCTTTTCATGTCTAGGTAAGCTACATACGTCCCTTAGCGAATTGGAACATTAGCTACAACATGAATCTGATCCACTTAGAGGCTCTCTCTTCATATCTGACGAGGACAGGGGCTTCCGGAGAGATTGGTGGGCTTCTGGCTTAGGCTACGAGTTAAATCGAACCTCGAGAAGCCTTGACCTGGAAGGAACTCACTTTATTTATCGAGCTTCACTTTGATTGTTTCCTGAGCTAGGAGACCTTTCCTTGCTTTCATTTGGTGTTTCTGGAGGCTGGCCCCCAGAAAGCGGGGTTCCAGGATAGGTGATCTCGAGAAGCTCAGATAACCATGCATCGGGCTTTGCCCAAACTTTAGTGTTCGCGTGAGTGTTCGACCTTATCACGTCGAGCTCTATCTCTAGTAGTTCTGAAGCCCGATGACCCTTCGTCATTTCTGAGGGGTAGATTTATGGCATGTCCGGGGTTCAACGAATGGTGAATTCGGGCTTCGATCCGAGCTAGGAGAGTGGAAAATTTCTCTCTGGTCCTCTAGCCAAATTTCGCTATTAACAGTTAGTAAAGTTAAGCTTTGTGTGGGCTGAGAGAGTATGCTTAAAAGCATGATCGGTGATCTGTGAACTTATATTTCGATATTTCTTTGTTCACTACATCTAACCCCACCGCCCAATTACAACCAAAGGGAAAGTCCTATTTGATCTATTCTATGTCTTATTAGGAAAGTTTGTTGATGCTTGATCTTCCACGTTCATGGCATTATGAATCATTCCTAGGCTAGTTCACAGACATTATAATGTACATTGTATGCAAGGCATTAGAAGTCTATGCATAAATTTCATCATTGCATACCTTGAATGAGTGTGAACTTAGGACTTCGAGTGGTAAAAAAAGAGTGAACCGAGTGAGGTTGAGTTGAAGCGAATTATTCTAAAGGTGTGAGGGTGAGAAATTCCCAATATGAGATCGCTCTTAGGCGTGGGATTTGTGATAGTGCGAGTTTCCCTCAAGTGTATTTGAGTTGTTTAGATTACTTTATATATGTCTACTTCTCTCTATCACACATTATTGCATCAAATCATCGGTTGGCCATGTGACTCATTGAATTATTTTTGTTAAGTCTAGGAGAGTCTTAGTCAAATTCAAACTTGTTTGTGTCTTATTTATTTAATTTTAGAGTTTGCTCGAGGACGAGCAAAGGTTTGATTTGGGGATAATTGGTCATGCAAAAATTGTCATATATTTTGGCCTTCAGTTCCATGTCCATTGTGTCGTTTTCGCTTGTTTTTGCATATCTTATGGCTCGTTTGGTATGATTGCAGGAAATTCGGTATATTTTAAAAGATTAAATTGAAAACATGAATGTGTTCAGAAAAAGGCCAAGAATTGCTCTAGTGTAGAGGTCAAGTGCGCTGGTACGGTGCCGCACTGTGAAGAATAACTGGAAGGCTGGGAAATGTACGGGTTAAGACCCGTGCACCAATCGCACGCTTGAAGAAACCAGGGAGCTGACCAGGGAGCAGTGCAGGTGCATCAGGTCACTGCATAGGTCCTAACCCGCACACAAACTGTGCATTTAACTAAACTCGGGAGATGGAAATTTGAGTATCAGGTCCCTACGTGGGTCCCTACCCGTGCATTGCCAGGGCATTTTATACGTTAGGACCACCACATCAGCATTTTCATTCCAAAATCAGGAATCCTAAAAATACATCATTTTGAGATTTCAAAAACACTCTTCCACTCTCTAAGACACGGCCTACATACCTATTCATAACCACTTTCTCTCTCTAAATCTAGGAACTCCTATCTCTCCCATACCCATTCAATCCTCACATTATCTATATCGTGTACTCACCAAAAGGAGGCAAGAAGATCAATTTGGAGCTTCAAGAAGAAGGATTCATCTATGGGTTTTCTTCTATTATCTTCTCCTTGCTCATTTCTGGTAATAGACATGAGTAGCTAATAACCCCACTAGGGGGACGATGTGATTCTTTGATGAACTGTGGCCTTTGTAATGAACTCTTTAATTTTATATCAATCTATCAAATTTTTTCTATTCATTTCATTAATTGATTTCAATGATGAATTGTCTATTGATTGTTACATTCTTGTCTTAGCAATTAGTTTAAGAAATTATTTGAGTATTTGATTGGGTATACATCTACTTGATCTTACTTGGATCAATTGAATGGAAGCTCCACAAGTAAGGCCCAAATTTTACTATCTCAATTTTTATCTAACTTTGAATGGGTAATCAATTCTATACATCTAGGTAGATTCCTTGTGACGAGTTAAGCATCAATTCTATACATCTAGGTTGGTGATTTTATTAAAAGATTAGTCCCTTATCTGATAGTTGCTCATGCATGGAAAATATATTTTCTGTGGCCAATACTATACATCTAGATTGGAAACTCATGAGAGATAGACAACCAATGCCATGCATCTAGATTGGTTACCTTTGTCTTATGTTCATAAGTGAGAGTTCAACTTTGCCCATTGTTTTCCTATTGGATCCATCATTCCATTAGTTCATTCGTCATATAGTTTTCATTTACTAATTCGCTGCATTTTATTTAATTTCAGTATAACAACATTTGCAATCTACTTTTCTTGCATTTAATCTAGAGCAACAATTTGATCACATAAGTATAACACGATCTCTGTGGACGATACTCATACTTGCCATGGTATTGTTTATTAACTTTGAGTGCAAATTGGGTTTATATGTAGTGTTTGACAAGTTGTTTTCATATACAAAATGACAGTCTGTCAGTTATGTGGGGTTAGAATCCTACTCTACCTAGGACACTTAAATATTTTTTACCCTTTTAATATATGGAAATATACTTGGAAAAGGATTTCTATCTAATTTTATATAAATATATATATATAGCTATATGTAGATAACAAGGATGCAAAAGACTAATTTTGATTCTTTGAACCAAAAACATAAAAAGAAAATCCCTAGAAAGTCTCGAAAGATTTCGACCAAAAGAAAAATAAAATTCTTGTGTGTGGTGGCTGAACTTTCCAAGAATAAAAGAAGAAGTTTAATTCTTGAAGCTTTTGCATCCCTTGTACATTCCTGGAACATCATGATGTGTCCACAATCAGTTACCAGATCGCGGGACATAGCGAGGAAGACATGGTGGTTCGTAATCAGAATAGAGCTTAAAAAAATGAAGGAGTTAGCATCAAGGGTATTATCTAAATCTATCTTTATATATTCTTATATTTTGTATATGGTTTACGTTGCAAAAAAAATTAAAACCTCGTTTCTGCTGCACAATGTAAATTTAGGTTCCTATATTTGTATGCATTTTGGTTATTGCATTTGTTTCGTTCATCTCATTCATACCTAAACACCGTGAATGGAATCAGAGGTGGAAACGAAGGAGCTTCAAGTACAAGACCCCCTTTGTTCACTAGGGTGAACTATGGCTTTTGGAAAGGCAATATGAAGTCCTACCTTTGTGAATTAGATGACCGAGAATGGATGGCTATAGAAGATGGTTATACTCCTCCAACTATGATCGTTATGGATGGAAGTGAATTTTCCAAGCCTAAGTCTCGATGAAATACTTCAGACTTCGAAGCATCCAAGCTGAACAACAAGGCAATGCATGCCATTCTTTGTGCTATGGATGACAATGAATACAAGTTGATCCAAACAACTAGGAATACAAAAGAGGCATGGGAGATTTTAGAGACGGCTATTGAAGGAACCAAGGTTGATAAGGATTTAAAGATATAAGTCCTTCAAACACAATTTAAGATGACCAAGATGTAGTAGTATGATTGCTTTAATGACTTCCAAATAAAGTTGATGGACATTGTGAATCAAAGGCATCAACCGGGTGACCCATAATCTGATAGGATGATCAAGCAAAAGATCATGAGGTCACTTCCTAAGAGGTTTGAATCCAAAGTGATGGCACTTGAAAAGAATAGTGACTACATGACAATGAAGCTGAGTAAAATGATTGGAAGGCTTCTATCCTCCAAGTAAAGGAAGGTTCCTACACCTTCACCACCTCCAAGATTTAAAAGGAAGACATAATGCGGAAGAACAAAAAAGGAAAGGAGCATGCACATGAGATGTGCGTAGGTGTATGACGCGGACAGTTGTTCAGCAGCCAGATAGTGCGCCAAGGTAAGATGTGCGCACAACATCCATGCCTTGTGCCTGGGCGTGCTGTATGCACAGCAGCAAAGCTGCACACCTTGGTTGCTGGCAGTGTGAGTCCACTGTGTGCGGACTGGCTGCACATGAGGCAGACTTACGTTGTCTTTGAGCGTGACTGGCTCGCTACATGTGCTTGCCGCTGCTTTATTGTAGCGAGTGTAGTGATCGTGTCAAAATTGTTATATATTTTGGCCCTCATTTTCTTAGCTATTGTATCGTTTTCAGGTGTTTTTGTGTCTCTTATGACTCATAATTTGTGTTTTAAGGTGATTAGGTACATTTCGGTTAATTGGATAGAAGATGCAATTTTTGTACGGAAAAGGGTCAAAACGTTTGTAGAAGTGGCATCAGGGTTATGCGCTGGTCTTGCGCGGGGTCCAACCAACGCATAACCCATGCACTATAAAGGAAGTATAGGCCAAGGCATTACAGGATCCACACCCGCGCAGCATTGCGTAAGTGTCCGCACATTCCTCTAAAATCAAGAGCTGGAATTGATGCATCAGGGTAATATGTGGGTCCACACCCGAGCACCTTCGCATAAGTTTCCGTGTAATGCACTTAAACCGAGAGAGGAAAATCAGAGCACCAGGTATTTGCGCGAGTCTCAACCAGTACACAACCCGTGCATTTCTCAAGACAACTTGCGACATCAGCAGTTTTTAGCCATTTTGAAGGCACCTATAAATTGGATCCATTTTGTTAGGAGCCATACGCCCACACACCCATTCATAACCATTTTATCTCTCCAGATGTAGGAATTCTTTCCTCTCCAAAACCCATTCAATTCTCATATCATCCATATCATTTACTAAACCAAAGGAATAAAGAAGATAATTTTGGAGCTTCAAGAATGAGGAATCATCTATGGGTTTACTTCTATCCTTTTCTCCCTATTTCGTTCTTGTAATTGACATGAGTAGCTAAACATCCCACTAAGGGATTGATGTGATTCACTTGTGATCATGGGTTTGTAATTGAATTCTATACTTATCAATGAATCTATCAAGTTTATTTCATTCATTGGTCGTTAGTGATTTAAAGGATGATTTGCATTTGATTGTACCCTCATTTCTTTGCATGTTATCTAAGAATCAATTAGAGTATAGAATTGAGTATACCCTCTATTTAATTCTCTTAGCTCATTTGAATTGAAGGATTGAATTAGAGTACCCTTCTCTAGAGAATCCAGACTTATTAATCTCTATCCTTATCTAATCTCAATTGAGTGACCAATTATATACACTTTAGATTCGTTGCTTGAGAGAGATTAAGCACCAACTATATACCCTCTAGGTTGGTGAATGTATTAAGAAATTAGTCCTTATTTGATAGATATGCATTTTAATAAGCAATGACTTTTGGGTAATCAATACTATACCCTCTAGATTGAATACTCACAAGGGATATACAACCAAGCTATACCCTTTATATTGGTTACTTTGTATTAATGAGCATTAATGAGAATTCATACATAACCATAGCTACATATTGAATCCATCATTCTCTTAGTCCCCTTATCATACATCTTCGTTTACTATTTGTTACATTTCTAGTTAGTATACTTTTTGTGTGTTTTAATCATATTTGGTTTGAAATGCCATTTCTATTGTTCTTCTTGCATATTAGCTTAGAATATAATTTGATCAATTAAGGCATAACACGATCTATGTGGATGATACCCATACTTGCTACTATATTGTTATCAAATCTGAGTGCGAATATGGTTTTCTAAATTTGTTTGACAAGCTATTTTACATATACAAAACGGCACTTGTCATGCAGTTGCGTGCAGGCCATGCGTGCAAATGATTGCCACGCGCGAAAGCACTAGGGTTTCAAATTTGCAATGTTAGGGTTTTGGAATTCAAAAAGGTTTTTGGGCTGGATTTTATTTTAGTTTTTTATACGCTTAGGGCCTCCAATAAATTTTAGAGTAACACTTGGGCTTTAAGTTTGATTCATTAGATGGGTCATGATATTAACAAAAAAGTTCTATTTAATCAAGTTGGAGTTGGTTAAAAGCCCATATTAAGAAGAACCCAAAATAACTTGAAGAATATTAGAATTACTTGATGACCAAGGAATGCCTTGGGTAACTTTTGTACTTAGACATTTTTTCTAGGTTAAATAACCCATTGTATTCGGTCAACTCATGTATGCTTTTTATTATGAGATGATTAAAGCATTGCTAAGCATTTACATGTCATTTAGAATAGGTGTGCCTACAAATATGAATATATATTTTGGATATATCATACAAGCATAATAGCCATTAATAATTATGTTAATTTTTGAAGTTGATTAAAAATTAGTGTAATTCGCATAATTGACTATTAAATAAGGAGATTATTTTTTAGAGTAAAAAAATGGTAGAATAGTTAGGTCCGTCACTTAAAATTAGGTTTAATTAGACTAAAGCCGTTTTATAATTAGAACTAACAATGTGATTAGTTTTATTAGTAAACTTGGTAAATCACATTAAATAGTTTTAGTCTTAGTAAAATTGTTTACTTAGATTAGTTCATTTGGATAAGATTCTAATAAATTTTTAGTCATAGACATTTTGTAGGAAAAAAACACGTGGCGGAAGCGAAAAGTTTGATTGGTAGATTTCAAAAAAATTCCTTTAAAAGAGTGGATATTAACCCTTGATTAATTAACATATAACTATAAGGTATCTTACCTTTTTTACGTGATGATTGATATTGCGTCGAACTGAAACCGCAAGATCTTCCAATCCAATCACAAACGTGAATCACCTAGAGTGTGGGCACCCTTTCTTTGAATTGTGTACCGAAGGATGGAAAAACAATAACCTTTTTTTTTCGTTAGTCACAATAACTCTGCTAGAGAAAAAACAAAGAATTTTTGGTCACATTTGAATTCTCAATCTTTTGATCGAAAAATCATGTGAACCTAATTCGATGTTGTGCACAAAGCCTATTGATGTAAAAGCTACTAGTGCAATATCGAAAACAAAATTTTTCTCTTTTTCTTTTCTCTAGGCTGAATTCTCACACACCATTTCTATGAGCTGGATGCTTTTTTTTTTCTTTTAAACAAGCAGATAAAAAAAAATTCTCTCACAAGGCCATTAGTGTTGGCCGAATTCTCTGGATGGATATATATAGGTGGCCGAAAATCCTCACACAAGGAAGATTTTCGTTACTCCAAAACTCCAATCAACTTTTGAATTCAACCCCTATTCCAGCTCATCAATAATAAGTTATTGAATATCAATTAAATTGTGACTATATCAAAAACATCCTAAGTTGACCAATTGTCAGTTAGAGTTTTGATAGATATCAAACACTTCCTAATTTGAAAAGATAAATAAATTCTCTTTATTTATGTACTTATCAAATAAAGTCTTTGATACTTATCATACTACCAATAAAAGTATGACACTAAGAAATAAATCAAACACTTCCTAATTTGACTAAGATGTTGACTTTTAGTCAAATAATTAAATAAGTAATATATCAATTGTTATATGTATATTTTATTAAATGTACATGCCACTGACAGGTAAGACAGTTCCTAAGAAAGATTGCCAAACGGGCATCCGAGCTGGCAACTAGAAGACACCATCCAAGACACTGCTAAAGAATGACGAATCCGAGTAAGTCTGAACACGGGTACCCGGCACATTATGTTCTACTCGGGACAACACAAGAAACCCGAGTAGAATAGTTCAGGATACGATTCGTATACGTAAGTAAGCCTGGGAATCGTACTCCAATACATAAAATGAACGTATCAAAGGGTTTCTAGAAGAATCAAACACCAGACAGGAAACAAATCCCAAATTAGGCAACAACTCTACTATTCTAGAAGACTACACACCGAAAAGGAAATAAGTCCCAAACGAACTAAGCCACCAGAATCCCGTTAAAATTCAAACTCGATCTTCACAAGGTCTTTGAAACAGGAAAGAAGATAAAGACGACTTCAACAAGCAACCAGTCTTAATTAAAATATAATTCTTTCTTTACTTGTACAACAAGGATTAGGGTTTTATGCACATATAAATAGGCTCGTAATATCATTATAAAAGAGAGAGAGAGAGACATAGAATAGAGAAACAGACTAAATAAAAAAGTAATCACTGTAAGAGAGAGGCAAGAGAGATCGAATGGTGTAATTCTTTGTTTAAATAGTGGATTTGGCGTGGTTGTGCATTCAACCACCCGTGGATGTTTCTCCGATCACAGGAGTTTTACCACGTTAACTGGTGTCACTATTGTTTCAATTATATTCTCTTTCTCATTCTCTTTTGACGGGTCATAACAAAATCCAATGTTGTTGACTTTCTCATCTATCAAGAAATAGACGTCAATAATTAGCGCTAGAAGAAGAGGGCGAACCTCCGATCTTTTTAAACAGTGGCTGGTAGCAAAAGCAAAGACGGTTCCAGGGACATCCAAAAATCTACAGATAATGCTCATATAGGTGGGACAACTCATGATCCTACTATAGCCACCAGAATCCAACCGATATTCCTGGCCTCTATCCAACAAGTCCCTCCTACCAGGGAGGATTTATCGTGTCATTTTTGTGATACACTGTAACAATTACTAACGGATGCGGTATAAGAAAGAATAGATCTATTGGGCGTAGGAGAGGTGCACCCGCCAAACCCTCCATCATCTCATAGGCTCCGATCGGTTATAATAAGGCCTGAACTAGATACACCATATGCTGTTAGAAACTCAGATCCAATCAACCAGACTAAGGGTATGACATGCAACCAGGACAAGGATCACAAAACACCCGCAGAAGAATGACCATAACAAAGGTGAAGCCACAGTCAGGCAGGCAATAATAGGCACCATAAATATGACCGGCGTAGAGATCAATCATTGTCATCAGAGGATAATAATCGTTACCATCGTAAACACCACTGTAGGACCATACACTTACAAGGTTTGGCTCGTGAGACCTAGAGACAGAATGAAGAGGAGCTAGAAATAGGTATGACAATCACTCGATAGCTTAACCATCACAGAGAGTCAGTGGGCGACAGAGATGTCATGATTCAGAGCCTAACCCGAGAAGTCGAGAACAACAGGCGTCAAATGGACACATTGATTAGGCGATACAAATATAATGACTTGTCTGATGATGATTCCGATAGCCCTTTTACCAGAAACATCCTACTAACGCCATTCCCGGAGAGATTCAGGATGCCACACGGGGAACAGTTTAAAAAGGATATAGATCCAAAAGAGCATATCAACGATATAAGAGCGCCATGGCCAAGTATGCCCACAAACATCATTTGTTGTGTCTTAACTTCCGACAAACCCTTGGGGATACTAGTTCAAAATGGTTCAGGAGATTGCCTCCGATGAGTATTGGGAGTTTCAGCAAGTTGAGAAAAAGTTTCTCAAGACAATTTCTAGGGAATGTGCATAGGAAAAAAATCGGTGGCTTACCTTTCTCAACTGAAGCAAGGGAAATACGAATCATTATAGAAGTATCTAGGAAGATTCAGCTAGGCGGTCTCAAAAATTGGCAGCGTGAATGATGAAGCAATAATTTGTACATTCATAAATAACTTGCAAAATGAACGGCTGTCTTTTGACCTAAAAAGGAATCGTCTAACTAGATACGCAAATATGATGGATATGGAAATGGATATGCTCCAGCGGAAGAGGACGAGTTGGCAACAGGAGGCAGTTACATGCATGGGGGTCAACCCGAACAAAAGAATGCCAGTCAAAGTCAAAAAACCATAAGGGGAAACAAAAAGGAATTAACAAATAAAGGAGCAAAGACGGGGGAAGTGGATGTAATACTGACCAAACCAGGAAAAATTCCAAGGAAAGTATACAAAATACACCCCACTTCGAAAAAGACAGGAAGAGATCCAGGCGATACTGGAAGAAAATAATTTGGTGAAGAAGCAACGTCGGTAGTCCCAATTTGCTCGGTGAGACACAACTTAATATTATAGGTTCCATAAAGAAACCAGACACGAGACCTCCAAATGTTAACAGCTCATAGACTATATAGAGACCCTCATTCGAGAAGGACATCTGCAAGATATAATCTTAAAGATAGATAAGAAGTCAGAAATTCAGAAAGAGACCAAGATGGGGGATCATAATTCTGGTCGGAATAAAAGGGCCAGTCCCTAGGTGAATGGAGTGATATAGACCATTTTCGGAGGACCATCAATCGGGAGAAATAACTGAGAGCGGACTTAAGAAATTCGAGAAGCGGTGGAAGCGAGACTAAATTTTGACATTAACTCCATTGAGCCCGATCCGAAGAGGATAAATGAAGGATGGGACCCAATTATATTCATTGAAGTTGATTCACAAGGGGTTGACGTCCGACCAAACGATGTTCTAGTTATTAGTGCCTGAATTGGTCATAGAGAACTCAGGAGAATTCTATTGGACAATAGTAGCTTGGCAGACATCCTCAATTTGGTTGTTTATGATCAGCTCATATTGGATCGAAAGAACTTGCAACCTTTCCATACCCCACTCAGAGATAGGTCTCTCGAAACAGAGAAGCTACCCGTGAAAAGATTTAACTTACGACGTCTGTGATAATCCAAAATATGAGGAAAGAAGCAGAGAGAAATGATTTTCTTTTCATCAAAAAGTTAAGACCTACTTCTTTTCTCTAGAGTGCGTGCGGCCGCTAGAGCAAGGTTAGTCAACTCGGCATTAGTAAAGCTAGGCCACGACTTGTTCTGGTGATCAGGAGATTAAAGGAAATGGGGAACCTTTAATACTTCCCATTCTTCCCCATCCGAGAGCTCGATCTCGAGTCCTAAGTTCCCTCCAGTAAAAACCAGCTATTTTTCTAGTGCCTGTTTGAGGCAGACAATAAGCCTTTCTTCTTGACGTCCGAGGAAATATCGACTCCCCGGTTCATATTTATCCCCTCTAGAATCAAGCTATCTGGCTGGCTGGATAGAAGAAAGTAGGTTCTAGTCTGACCAGAATGCCTTAGAGTATAAAAGTGTCTAATTTCATGAGGAGAAAGTTGTGGCAAGTTAATCGACTCCACATGTGCCACATACACATCAGGATCCTATAGCTGTTCGGGGCAAGTAGGGCTAGAGCAATCCTCGCCTTATCAAGGAACCAAGCAATGAAAGGCTGAAAGGGAAGAGTCATACCACAGCAGAGCATGGATCCATAAATTACTATCATGCCCAAGGGAGGGTTCCATGTGGCTCTATCACCAGCAGGAAAAAATTAAGACTGAATCATCTAGATCAAATCAAGCGTGATATTTTTCGATCTCTGCTTCTTCGACCACGTTCGGCTCGACATTATTATCACTCAAAAAATCAAGAGAAAATGGGATCCAAGAAGCCAGATGCTCATCTTTAACATCCTTCTCGCTAATTACTCACCTCCCGATTCGAGTACCGATTGAACCATGTTTGCGAACAGTGTGGTTACTCCGGGGCTTACCCATCCTAGATTGTAAAGGAACTATATGATCAGAAATGAAAGACTCAAAGCTGGAAAAAGATTTAGATCTAGAACTGAAATGATCATTAGGATAAAGCCTAAAAACATCAACATCTAGAAAATCAGGCTCGTTATGAGGGGTTTCCCCCAATAACCTAGGAACACAAGAAACCAATTGAAAATCTCCATGCTCAAGAGCTTTGAAAGCTATAACAAAAAGGTGCTATTATGTAATGGGATCCATCTGAACTGACCTTTAAAGCAATTGCGAAAAAACCAGGAAAAGCTTCGATAAAGAATCAAGATGAATCCGTGCGTAAGGAAACCTTGGTTATTTGCTTCTTTCTACAAAAAATGAACCGGAACAACCTTCTTTAGTTCAAATAAACTATTTAAAAGGTCAAAACACGAAACCCTATGGTCTTAAAAAGCAAGAAAGATCAAAAGAAATATTTGGTGAAGTAGGCGGCGTATCCGGTAGTCGACGAGTCATGTCTCATAAATGATATCTGAGAAACCAAACGATTAAAGGACACGTGTCATGGAAAGAACAGATCAGGCCGTCAAGATTTAAAAATGTAACAATCATTTGATCTCGCGTAAGGAAATAAACCTCACATACATGGTTGCCATTAAGAGACGCATTAATGTAGTGACTTGTTTAAGGATTATTATTATATCAATAGAGAGAAATTGAGAAGGGAAAAACAAAAGCCTAGTCGGAAGGTAAATTAAAATACTTCTGTCGAAACAAGATTCTACTCGGCTAAAGTATTTCAAAGGGGTTTTGTTATATGCATATTTTGTTGAATGTACATGTCACTGACAGGTAAGTAAGTTCCTAAGAAAGATTGCAGTCGGGTATCCGAGCTGGCAACTAGAAGACACCATCCAAGACATGCTAAAGAATAAAGAACTTGAGTAAGTCTGAACACGGTTACTCGGCACATTATGTTCTACTCGGGACAGCATAAGAAACCTGAGTAGAACAGTTCAGGATATGATTCGTATACGTGAGTAAGCCTGTGAATCATACTTCAATACGCAAAACAAGTGTATCAAAAGGTTTCTAGAAGAATAAAACACCAGACAAGAAACAAATCCCAAATTAGGCAATAAATCTACTATTCTAGAAGACTACACGCCGATAAGGAAATATGTCCTAAACAAACTAATTCACCGGAAACCCATTAAAATTCAAAGTCGATCTTTACAAGGTCGTTAAAACAGAAAAGAAGATAAAGACGACTTTAACAAGCAACCAGTCTTAATTAAAAGACAATTCTATCTTTACTTGTACAACAAGGATTGGGGTTCTATGCACATATAACTAGGCCCATAATCTCATTGTAAAAGAGAGAGAGAGACAATAAAAAAACATACTAAAATAAAATGTAATCGTTGCAAGAGAGAGGCAAGAGAGATCGAGTGGTGTAATTCTTTGTTTAAAAAGTGGATTTGGCTTGGTTATACATTCAACCACCGTGGATGTTTCTCTAATCACCGGAGTTTAACAACGTAAACTCATGTCACTGTTGTTTCAATTACATCTCTTTATCTTTCTCTTTTGACAAGTCATAACAAAATTCAACGTTGTTGACTTTCTCATCCATCGAGAAATCGACGTCAACATCAATTAATTTCCATTTAATTAAATAATAAAATAAAACAATATATTAGGCTAATTATTTAAGCCTTGCCTCCAAGCGAACACCACAGGCAATATATTGTTTTTTTTATTTCACTAAATCCATTGAACTTTAATAAAAAGTCTGTATGTGAACAAGACCTATTCTTAATAAAAAAGAAACAAGTCCACAAGCCCTAAATTAATACAATAATAAATTTTACCGGCCCATTTAATTAAAATATGCAAATTTTATTCTTAATGTATTAATAGAATGCTAATCGCACCCTATGAGGGATGCCTAAGGATTTCCACATCCTTGCCCACCGATTCCAGGTATTTGAACAGTTACGGTGTGTCTTGACCACACGTGACCTTACCTCTCCAAAAACTTTTGGATTCCAAAACCCAAAAACAATTCTTGATAGACCCAGAAATTAGACCGGTAGAGTATATCTATTGATCTATGCAAGTTTGTGTGGATTGGAGATCTTGGTGGATAAATACACTAATGAGTTGAAATAGGAGTGTTGGTAAGGAAAAAAAAAATCTTCTTTAAGTAAGGATTCTTGGCCACCAAGTAAATCCTCCTTAGGAGAGGATTTGGTCAGCTATACATATGGCTATGTAAAGTTTGACAACGGGAAGAGAATTCTAATTCTAGAATTCGGCCAAGGCTAGTAGAAATCATAGAGAGATTTCGGCCAAGGCTTGGTGGAGACTTGTGAGAAGTTTTTCTTAATTTTCTTATTATAGTCTAAAAAAAAACTTCATCCAATCCATTGTGTGTAGAATTCAGGCAAGCATAGAGAAAGGAGAGAATGTTTTTGTTTTCGATAGTGCACTAGTATCCTCTACATAAAAAGGGTTTCGTGTAAAAAAATTGAATCGGGTTCACACGAGTTTCATTCAAATAGATTGATAATTCACAAGTGACCAAACATTCTTGGGTTTTCTCTAGAAGGATTATTGTGACAAACAAAAGAAAAAGATTTTATTTGTTACCATCCTTAGGTATACAACTCAATGAAAGGGAGCCCACGCTCCTAGGTGATTCACGTTCGTGATTAGATTGGAAGATCTTAGGGATTCAATTCAGTGAAACTTTAATCATCACGTGAAAAAGGTACGATACTTTATTAAATGTTAATTAATCAAGGGTTAAAGTTCATTCCTTTAAAGGACATTTTATTAAAATATAATAAACCTATTTTTCCACTTCCGCCTCACGATTTTCCTACAACTGGTATCAGAGCTTGGTTGTACCCTTGATTAACTGATTTATATATACGTGAATCTATTTCTTTATATTATAACTATGCATATTTTAGAAAGAGATGACACTCTAGGTATTTGCATATATATTTACATTGGAATGTATGGATATATATATATATATATATGTTTTAATAATATGATTTGTTATTGCTCAATTTTGGTCCTAGAATTTTATTGTAGTTTTGTTTTGGAATTGTAACAAGAAGGGTGACCTATCATCGCCACAATTTCCTTATTGGTAGTTGCTGAGTTTTTTTATTTTACTTCTGTAAAAAAAAAAAAATATATTATGTTGTAATATATTCAATTTTGGAAGAATCAAATAATTGAAGAATTCGAAGCAAAAAAAGTAGCAACAGAGTTATCCGGAGTAGCCGTACAGGGGTTAGGGTGCACCTTTGGATGTTGGCCACTTGATAACTTGCTCGGTAAGTTAGGTTTAGGGTTTGGTATTTCAAACAAATGTAATTTAATTGTTTTTCTAAGACGGATCAAAATTGTGGCTATTTACTTTTTCATAAATATTGCAATGTTTGTCATTGTTTGATAACATGTCATGTAGAATAGGAGTGCCACTCATATATCTCTTTTGTTATGAACATGCATTGAATGGTTTATGTAACTAATTGGCATCTAGACAACTTGGTCAATCATTCTATGGAATTTGATCACACGCCTTAAACAATTGAGTGGGAGAAGGTGTTTGGAACACCTATGGCCTCCAAGTTTAGTTGAGCTTTATGTTTCATGTAATAACCCCCCAAGGGGTATTCGTGAATGGAATTTAGCAAGATACTTCCTTACAAGGATAGACTAGACAATTGAATCAAAACGATATCTACAGTCAATTGTGGGATATTCGTGAGGGAATATATTGAAGGTCGATAACTTGGTAGCAAACTCAACGTGATTTTATTAATATCCTCCCAAGAGTTCTTATTAATTAAATCCAAAGGCTAAAATTGAAAACGTTAGTTGTTATGTTAACAATTAGGTTGGACCTTGTCCAACTAGTAGATGGTGTGACTCCCAAATGAGGCATGGCATTTATGGGTTGTTGGATCACCGTTGAATTTTATGACTGAATTATTTTCTTTAATTAAAGATAAATAGTCAAAAGTGCTTTATCATGATTGTTTGCTTATATAAATTTTGTTATCATTCAAAAATCATGACCCCATTCCTAATCAACTGCCTAAAAGATAATACTTTAACTGGGGATAATTATGTCTAATGGCAAATAAGCAAATCACTATCTATTGTGACAACAGTGGAGTAGTGGCTAATTCGAGAGAACCAAGAAGTCATAAGAGAGGGAAACACGTTAATAGAAAATATCTTCTTCAGAGGGAAATTGTGCATAAGGGAGAAATGGCGATTACCAAGATCGCTTCAGAAGAAAATCTAGCGCATCCCTTCACAAGGGCTCCACTAAAAAAAGAGTTTTGATGGGCACCTAAAGATTTGGGGTCGAGATATGACACATTTTCTATAGAGCAAGTGGGAGATTGTTGGGATAATGCTCAATAGCAAGAGTGTAATAATGTATTTCACAATATTTTCATATTAATAAAGTGGTTTCTAGTTTATTAAATTTTATAACATTTATAGTTTAATTACTATAATTGTCAAAAGTAAATAATCATAAGGTCAAAAGACTATGAGAAGAGAAGAATTGTTGGTACATTTGGATATGTATGAGGTAGACACAATTCTTCAGTAAGTCTTGAACAATATTAACAACTTTAGATAAAGGTTGGGTGCCTTTTCTTGTTAAAGTTGTAGATTCTTTTGCTAGCATTTGGGTGAGATCAAATGTGTTATGATGAGTCTAAAATCATCAAAGTGTGCCATCTTTGGGTGAAAGAATCTAGTGCTCTAGGTGTATTGAATAGGATCATAGTGAAATACATTATCCAGAACCGTCAATGGATTAAAGTTTTTACTTGAAGACAATCGGAGAGTCTATCTCAATCCTGAGATAAATGATGGAATTATGGTTACAAGTGTTATAACTTGAGCTATCATTGAGTACGACTATATAGCGTAGTCTATCCTCGATAAATTGGTGGTGTTCATTTGTTAATCGATAGTTGACTTCATTTATAGATATGGACATCTAGGCTCTATTTATTAAATGTGAGTAGAATATCATCATATGAATATTTTACGGTATTGGATATTAAATCATAACGTTAAGTTTTCAATAGTGTCTACTGAAATATGTCTTACGGACATGTCAAAATATCCAAGTTCTAAATGAAGTCATATGAATAAATATGGTAACTAAGAGAGCTATAAGCGGTCTATGAGCTCTTGGCGATTACTAGTATTCGTCACGAGGAAACACTATCTGCATTAACATTGTCTAGGGTATGAATGAGGAATATTAACTTATTCTATCTTTAATTAAGAGTTCAATTTTAGTTCATTAGAGGAATGAAGTAAAATTAGTAGATTGAACCTAAGTGAATCAATTGTTGATTGTTATTAGGTTATGTTTATTGGAGCTTAAATTTAGATAGCCCGCCAAATCACCAATTCACACGAACTTTTATGGATTACTTGATATATTCTACCGGACCAATTTCTGGGTCCATCTAGATTTGTTTTTGGATTTCAGAATCCAAAAGTTTTGAAGAGGTGCAGTCATGTGTGATCAAGACATGCGAGAACTCTTCAAAATACCTGGATTTGGTGGCCAAGGATGTGGGTTTCCTTGGGCACCCTAATGGGGTGCGATTACCATTCCTTTAATACGTTAAGAATATAATTTACACATTTTAAGTAAATGGGCTGTTTAAATTATATTAATGTATTAATTTAAGGCATCTGGACTTGTTTCTTTTTAGTAAGAATGAATCTAGTTCACATGTGGACTTTTTTATTAAAGTCCAATGGATTTAATAAAAAGGAAAAAATAATATTTGGGACATGTATACGGTTTGGGCGGCAAGGCTTAAATAAATGGCCTTGTATATTGTTTTTTATTTTATTATTTAATTAAATGGAAATTAATTAATTAAAAATCAAACTCTTTTTTATAGTAGGAGAAGGTCTCCCAGTGTTGTACTATTGTTGGCAGTTTGATAAGTATCAAATACTTTATTTGATAAGTAGATAAATAATAGAAAATTATTAATCTAGTCTAATTAAGAAGTATTTGATATCCATCTAAACTCTAATTGACAATTTGTCAAAATAGAAAGTTTTTGATAAAGTCATAGTTTAACTTTAATTCAATAATTAGTTATTGGATAAATACACTAATGTGTTGGAATACGAGTCTTGGTGTGGAAAAGAATTCTTCTTTCAGTAAGGATTATTGGCCACCTAGTAAATTCTCCCAGAGAGAGGATTCTTTCCCACCAAGAAAATCCTCTTTAGAAGAGGATTTGGCCACCTATATATATGGCCATGTAAAATTCGACCAAGGGAAGGGAATTATAATTTTAGAATTCTGCCAAGGATAATAGAAATCATAGAGAGATTTTGGCCAAGGCTTGGTGCAAACTTGTGAGAAGTGTTATTTTTATTTGCTTATTATAGTTAAACAAAACTTCATCCAACCCATGTGTGTAGAATACCAAGCATAGAGAAAAGAGGGAACGTTTTTGTTTTCGATAGTGCACTAATATCCTTTACATTAAAAGGGTTTTGAGTATAAAAATCGAATCGGGTTCATGCAAGTTTCAATCAAATAGATTGATAATTCACAAGTGACCAAACAATTTTGGTTTTCTCTAGGAGGATTATTGTGACTAAAAAAAGAAAAAGATTTTGTTTGTTTCCATCATTATGTATACATTTCAAAAAATCGATGTCTACAATCCTATGTGATTCATGTTAGTGATTGGATTGGAAGATCTTGCGTTTTCAATTTGGCACCAACTTCAATCGTCACGAGAAAAAGGTATGATACTTTATTATATGTTAATTAATTAAGGGTTAAGGTTCATTCTTTTAAAGGAATTTTTTAAAAAATATACATAACCTATTTTTTCGCTTTCGCCACGTGATTTTTCCTATAGTATCCTTGTGAAAAATACCAATAATCGCCAAGAGCTCATAGCCCGCCTATGGATCTCATAGATACCATATTTACTCATATGATCACATTTTGAAATTGGATATTTTGACTTTTCCAGAAGTCATGTTTCAATAGACACTATTGAAAACTTAACGTTAAGATTTAATATCCAATACCTCAAAATATCCATATGATGATATTCTACTCACATTTAATAAAGAGAGCCACGATGTTTATATATATTAATGAGGTCCTATATCGGTTAACAAATGAATACTGCCAAACCATCGAGGATAGATTATGCTATATAATCGTACTCATTGACAACACAAACGATAACACTTGTAACCAAAAGTCTATCATTTATCTCTGGATTGAGATAGACTCTCTGATTGTCCTTAAGTGAAAATTTTATTCACAGACTGTTCTGGATAATGTATTTCACTGTGATCATATTCAATGCACCTAATACACTAGATTCTTTTGCCCAAAGACAACACACTTTGATGACTTTGGTCACGTCTTAACACATTTGATCCCACTCAATTGCTAGCAAGAGAATCTACAACTTTAAAAAGGTAAGGGCACCCAACCTTTATCTAAAGTTGTGAATATTGTTCAAGACTAACTATAGAATTGTATCTACCTCATACCTATCCAGACATACGAACATTCTTCATTTCTCATAATCTTTTGACCTTATGATTATTTACTTTTAGCAATTATAATAATTAAACTATAAATGCTTTAAGATTTGTTAAACTAGAAATCACTTTACTAATATGAAAAGATTGTCAAATACACTTTTACATTGTTGCTATTGAGCATAATCCTAAAACATTTAGATTGAAATTAGGTTTTTAATCTTACTGATATACTAAATTCTTGGTGCATTAATATTTGATAACCCTAACTCTAAAGTAGTGAGTGGGAGAGGGATATAGTTGGGATTATGCACAATAGCAAGAGTGTAATATTGTACTTGACAATCTCTACATATTAATAAAGTGATTTCCAGTTTAACAAAACTTATTGCATTTCTAGTTTAATTATTGTAATTCTCAAATGTAAATAATCGTAATGTCAATAGACTCTGAGAAAAGAAGAATTGTTCGTACATCTGGATATGTATGAGGTAGACACAATTCTTTAGTTAGTCTGTAATAATATTCACAACTTAAGATAAAGGTTGGGCACCTTTATCTTGCCAAAGTTGTAGATTCTTTTCCTATCATTTGAGTGGGATCAAATGTGTTATGATGAGTCTAAAATCATCAAACATTGGTGTCTTTTGGCAAAAAAATCTAGTGCACTAGGTGTATTGAATAGGATCACAATGAAATACTTTATCCAGAAGCGTCAATGGATAAAAGTTTTCACTTGAAGACAATCAGAGAGTCTTTCTCAATCTTGACATAATGTTGGACTTATGGTTGCAAGTGTTATCATTTAAGCTATCAATGAGTACAATTATATTACATAGTCTATCCTCGATAGTTTGATGGTATTCATTTGTTAATCAAAAGAGGACTCCATTTATAGATATGGACATCGTGGCTCCATTTATTAAATAAGAGTAGAATATCATCATATGGATGTTTTGAGGTATTGGATATTAAATCTTAACGTTAATTTTTCAATAGTTTCTATTGAAATATGGGTTCTGGACAAGTCAAAATATCCAAGTTTAAATTGTGGTCATATGAGTAAATATGGTAACTTGGAGAGCAATAGACAGTCTATAAGCTCTTGGAGATTACTAGTATTCTTCACGAGGATACACTATCTCCACTAAGATTGTCTAAGGTATGAATGAGCAATATTAAGTTATTCTATCGTTACTTAAGAGTTCAATTTTAGTTCTTTAGTGGAATGAACTAAAATTAATAGATCGGACCTAAGTGATTCATTTGTTGATTGTGATTAGGTTATGTCTATTAGAGCTTAAATTTAGATAGCCGGCAAAGATCCCCAATTCATACGAACTTGCATTGATCACTTGATATATTCTACCAGACCAATTTAGGGTCCATCTAGAATTGTATTAAGGCATGTGGACTTGTTTCTTTTAGTAATATTGGGTCTAGGTCACATGTGGACCTTTTATTAAATTCCAATGGATTTAATAAAATAGGAAAAACAATATTTTACCCATATTTATAAAGCTTGGGCGGCAAGGGACTGTATAATGACCTTATATATTGCTTTTTATTTTATTATTTAATTAAATGGAAATTAATTAATTTAGTAATTAATTAACTTTTTATTTAAAAAGTCAAAATCTTATTCCTAGCAGGAGATGATCTCCAAAAAATCATATTATTATTGGTAATATGATAAATATCAAATGTAGATAAGTATTAGGAATTTATTTATAAATTCAAATTAGAAAGTATTTGATTTCTATTTAAACTCTAATTGACAATTGATCAAATCATGAAGTTTTAATATTGTCACAATTTAATTATATTCAATAATTAGTTATTGAATAAATACACTATTTGAGTTGGATTAGGTGTCTTGGTGTGAAAAAGAAATCTTTTTTTAAAAAGGATTCTTTGTCACCAAGTAAATCCACCTAGAGATAGGATTCTTGCCCACCAAGTAAATCCTCCTTAGGAGAGGATTAGAGAAACCTATATATACATCTAGGTGAATTCGGCCAAGGCACTTACCTTTACTAGAGAAATTTGGCCAAGGCTAGTTTTTATACAAGAAGAAAATTCGGCCAAAGCTAGGGTTTATACAAGAGTAAAATTCGGCCAAGAGATTAAAAAAAATAGTTTTTCGCTCTATATACAATTCATCCAACTCGAAAGATTGGTGTGTGAAAATTTGGCAAAGAAGAAAAGGAAGAAAGAACGTTTTGTTTTCAATTGTGCAGTAGGAGCCTTTACATTAAAAGGTTTTGTGTATAACATCAAATCAAGGTTCATGCGAGTTTCAATCAAATTGATTTGATAATTCACAAGTGATCTAACGTTCTTTGTTTTCTTCTTGGAGAATTGTGACTAACAAAAGAAAGAGATTTTGTTTGTTTCCATCCTCATGAATACAATTTAAAGAAAGGGAGCCCATGCATGATTGGATTGGAAGATCTTACGGATTTAATTCGACGCTAGTTCAATCGTCATGAGAAAAAGGTACTATACTTTAATTATATGTCAATTAATCTAGGGTTAAGGTTCTTTATTTTAAAGGGAATTTTTTTTAAAATATACCAAACCCTAACTTTATGCTTCCGCCGCGTTTTGAATAGATTTTTCAATACAGATATATGACGTTATATCCCACAGTCTACGTTATTAGTTCAAATCAGTAGGATTCAAAAGGGGCCTCGAGACAACTTTGTTTTCGTTATCTCTAAATAAGGTCACCATGAGAGGTAATACAAATATTGACTTCCTAACGTATAGATTTTCTGACTGTATTTTGGGATTGACCAACCCTAAGGCGGATATTCTCAAGTTAAGCTTAAGAGATCAGAAATGGTAGGCTACAGTCACAAGGTTTTAATTAACTTTATTAATTATAAACCTGATTGAAATAAACAATAATTGAATGATAGAGGAATAAGAGTTATTCTAATATATCATTTAATTGGGAATATCTTGACCCAATAAGAAAGAATTTGACTGACCCTAAGGCGGCACTTGCTTGTGATATGTTTGATTGTCGTGGTGTAGAAATAATTTTTTGGGGTTTTCTTGTTCATTAAATATGTTCGTGCATCATATTTAATTTTATGCCAAGATTTACGTGTGAATTAAATGTATTATTGAATGAATTTTATATTTATGTTTTTTTTCCTGCAATGTCTTCTGCACTATTACAAATCCTTGCTAGTGAACTGGAGAAAACTATACTTAATTGAAAAATAATATCAATACAATCTTAGTAACAAAAGACTTTAAGTTTGTGCTTACGGAGGAGTGTCCTCCACAGCCTGTTGCTAATGCCGCACACAATGTTCATGAGGCATACCAAAAATAGGTCTCATCTGATGAGAAGTCCTAAACTTATGAGTTTAGTATGATAGAAGTGGTTGTTACAAAGCATGAAGCAATGGCTACAACATTCAAAATCATGGAGTCAATGCAGGCTATGTTCGGACTGCCCTTTGAGCAAAAATGACACAAAGTTGTTCATTCCGCAATGCTTGCTCAGATGAATGAGGGTGTATCTATTTTGCTTGCAGCAACATACTCATCCTCCATGGTGGAATTAACAATGCAGGATTACTTGATAATCGTCCATATGATTGTGCCTCCTCCAAGAGTAAACACAGATCCTGATATGGATTTCCTAGAGTTAGAATCTTACTGGATATCCTAATATGTATACCCAATGGGAATTAAATCCCCTCAAGAGTATATAAGCATATGATTTCTCATTCTCTTGAGAAACTTGAAAATATGTCTGACTGTTGTCCGGTGATTAGGACCGGGTTTCGATTTAAACCTACTAACTTTGCCAACAACAAAACAAATATATAGTCTATTGCAGAGCATTGGATACATGAAATTTCTAACTATTGAGACATAATGAACCCTACTCATGAATTGCTCTACATGGTCACTCTTAGGAACTTGTTCCTAAGAAAGTTTGATTCCATGTCTGACAGGTAACATACTTTTCTTGGAATCTTGCAAGGAGAACCTAGACAATATTTTTTTTTGTATGTAGCTTGGGGTAATGCAATCATTCTATTCTTTATAACCCTTATTACTTGGATACCAGGAATATAACTTGCTTCTCCTACGCCCATTATATCAAATTGTTTTGCTAACCATTCTTTTACTGATATCAATACACCTACATAATTTTTGATAAGTAGTATATCTTTAACATAAAGAACAAGGAAAATTAACTTGTCACCTTTAATCCTTTTGTACACACAAGATTCGTTAAAGATTTGAATAAATCCAAAAGTTTTCATAGCTTGATTGAACCTTACGTACCAAGATCTGGATGCTTACTTCAGTCCATAAGATCTTTGCTACTTGTGAATCCTTCTGGTTGTAACATATAGACACTTTCATCAAGGCTTCTATTAAGGAAAGATGTCTTGACGTCCATTTACCAAATCTCTAGGTCCAGGGATGCTACAATGGATAAGAGTATCCTAATGGATTTAAGCATGGCCACAGGAGAGAAGGTTTCCTCAAAATCAATACCTTCCTTTTGTGTGTAACCTTTAGCTACCAATCGAGCTTTAAAGGTTTCCTCATAATCCATACCCTCTTTCTGTATGTAACCTTTAGCTACCAGTTTAGCTTTAAAGGTTTCTACCTTTTCGTCCATACCTCTATTCCTCTTATATATCCACTTGCACCTAATGGGTTTTGTCCCTTTAGGCAAGTCTACACGAGACCAGACTTTGTTTTTAAACATAGACTCAATTCTTGATTGCATTACCTTTTGCTAATGAAGACAATCAACATCCTCCATAGCTTTCTTGTACGTGTAGGGACCATTGTCATCCAGGAGATTCTCTATTGATTCTCCTAGACCAAGGTATCTGTCATGTTGTCCCCTCCCACTACAATGAGGAATGGAAAGTTTTTGATCTTGTAATGATGTGAAACTTAATACTAGGCTACGTTGTGAAACCTCTTATGGAATTGTATCTCCTAAAAGATCATTCAGGACAATTCTACTCTATGACACAAAATCATTCATATAGTCCTTTTCTAGAAATTTAGCATTTATCGAATTAAATACTTTAAGATCTGAAGGACTGTAGAAAAAATAACCTTCAGTTTCTTTTGGATACCACAAAAATATGCATGTTTCTGAATAGGACTCCATATTTTCCGTTTTTCCTTTTAACACGTGTGACATCTAAATATCCTGAAGTTTTGTAAACTAGGCTTTCGCCCAGTCCATAACTCATGCTGTGTTTATGGAATCAACTTAGATAGTACATCATTTAGAATGTATATAGTAGTTTGTAAAACATATCCCCAAAAATAATTAGGAGGCGTTGAATAACTCAACTTAGATCTAACATTGTCTAAAAGAGTTCTATTTCTCCTTTCTGCCACCTTATTTTGTTGAGGTGTACCTAGAGCAGAACACTGAGAAATTATCAAATTATCTATAAGATCTTACTGAAACTCACCAGAAAGATATTCTCCACCATGATCGGATCTCAAGATTTTTATGTGTTTCTCAAGCTAATTTTCTACTTCAGCTTTAAATGTTTTGAAAAAGTCAAAAGCATCCGACATATGTCTCATGAGATACACATAGCCAAATCTCGAGTAATCATCTGAGCAAGTGATAAAGTACTCATATCCACCTCTAGCTTGTGTTAGGATTATACTCAATATCAAGAGTTTAACAATGTATTTGAGAATCTTTTCATATTAATAAAGTGATTTCTAGTTTAACAAATCTTATAGCATTTATAGTTTAATTATTTTAATTGTCAAAAGTAAATAATCGTAAGGTCAAAAGATTATGAGAAAAGAAGAATTGTTCGTACATCTAGATATGTATGAGCTAGACAAATTCTTCAATTAGTCTTGAATAATATTCACAACTAAAGATAAAGGTTGGGCGCCTTTACCTTGTTAAAGTTGAAGATTCTTTTGCTAGCATTTGAGTGGGATTAAATGTGTTATGATGTGTCTAAAATCATCAAAGTACGGTGTCTTTGGGCAAAAAAATCTAGTGCACTAGGTGCAATAAGTAGGATCACAGTAAGATACTTTATCTAGAATTGTCAATGGATAAAAGTTTTCACTTGAAGACAATCGGAGAGTTTATCTCAATCATGAGATAAATAATGGACTAACTGTTGCAAGTGTTATTATTTGAGATATCAGTGTGTACGATTATATAGCATAGTCTATCCTCGATAGTTTGGTGATATTCATTTGTTAATATAAACGACTTTATTTATAGATATGGACATCGTGGCTCCATTTATTAAATGAGAGTAAAATATCAATTTATGGATGTTTTGAGGTATTCGAAATTAAATCTTAATGTTAAGTTTTCAATAATGTCTGCTGTAATATGGCTTCTGGACAAGTCAAAATATCAAATATCAAACTGTGGTCATATGAGTAAATATGGTAACTAGAAGAGCTATAGGCGGTCTATGAGCTCTTGTTGATTACTAGTATTCTTCATGAGGATACACTATCTCCATTACGATTGTCTAGGGTATGAATGAGCAATATTAATTTACTCTATATTTATTTAAGAGTTCAATTTTAGTTCTTTAGTAGAACGAACTAAAATTAATAGATCGGACCTAAGTGAATCATTTGTTGATTTTGATTAGGTTATGTCTATTGGATCTTAAATTTAGATAGCCCACCAAGATCCACAATCCATATGAACTTGCATGGATCACTTAATATATTCTACCATACCAATTTATGCGTCCATTTAGAATTGTGTTAAGGCATGTGAATTTGTTTCTTTTAGTAAGAAATGGACTAGTTCGTATGTGGACCTTTTATTAAGGACCAATGGATTTAATAAAATAGAAAAAATAATATATAGGCTCATGTATGGACTTGGGCGGCAAGACTGTATATAATAACTTGTTATATGTTTTTTTTATTTTTTTATTTAATTTATTGGAAATTTATTTATTTATTAATTAATTAATCGTTTAATTAAAAGTCAACAACTTTTTCCTAGTTGGACAAGGTCTCCAAGTGTCATATTATTGTTGATAATATGATAAGTATCAAATGCTAAATTTGATAAGTAGATAATAAGAGGAATTTATTTATCTAGTCAAATTGGAAGCATTTAATTTTTATTAAAACTCTAAATTGTCAATTGGTCAAATTGCGAAGTTTGAATATAGTCACAATTTAATTTATATTCAATAATTGGTTATTGAATAAATACACTATTGAGTTGGATTAGGAGTTTTGGTGTTGAACAGAAATCTTCTTTGAGTAAGGATACTTGGTCACCAAGTAAATCCTTCTAGAGAGAGGACTTTTGCCCACCAAGTAAATCCTCTTTCTGAGAGGATTTGGATACCTATATATGCTCCTATGTAAAATTCGGCCAACCTAGTTTTTCTTTAAGAGAAATTTTGGCCGACATAGAAATTTGAGAGAGAAAAATTTAGTTTTTGGTCTAGAAAAAATTCGGCAAACTCATAGAGATAGTGTGTTGAATTTGGCCAAGCAACAGAGAAATGGGAATGTTTTTGTTTTCAATAGTGCACTAGTATCCTTTACATCAAAAGGGTTTTGTGTACAAGAATCGAATCGGGTTCAGGCGAGTATTAATAAAATAGATTGCTAATTCACAAGTGACCAAACGTTCTTTGGTTTTCTCTTGGATGACTATTGTGACTAATGAAAAGAAAAAAAATTTGGTTTTTCCATCCTCAGGTTTACAATTCAAAGAAAGGGAGACCACACTCCTAGGTGATTCATGTTAGTGATTAGATGGGAAGATCTTACGGATTCAATTCGGCACAACTTCAATCGTCACGAGAAAATGTACTATACTTTTAATATACATTAACTAATCTAAGGTTAAGGTTCTTTCTATTTAAAGGGAAAAAATTTAAAATATACCAAACCCTAATTTTACGCTTCCGCCGTGTTTTTCAATCGATTTTTCCCTACAGTTTGAATGCTTATAGGACCACAAACATCAGTGTGTATTAATCCTAAACATTTAGTGGCTCTTGTGACTTTGGTCATGAACAATCTTTTGGTCATCTTACCTTCCAAACAAGATTCACAAGTTGGAAGATCATCAACCTTTAAGTCACTTAAAGGTCCATCACTAACCAATCTTTTGATCCCATCAAGGTTTACAAGACCTTGGCTCAACAGCCATAGGTAGGTTTCATCTTTTGATAATTTTACACTTTTATGATTAGGTTTCATAGATTTTGTCTAACAAGTGAGAGATATTTCTATGCGGATGAAATAAACCGTTTTCCAATGTACCTTTGCAAACAATTTTTGTATTCCTACTAATAATAAAACCTTTATCAAAAGTAACTGAATATCCAAATTTATTTAAACAAGAAACTAAAATTAAATTCCTCTTGAATGGAGGTACATAATAATGGTCTATCAAATCTAAATGCCTGTTACAATCTAGATTTACTCTAATATCTCCCATAGAGCAAACTTAGGCTTTTAAGCTTGTAACAATGACCAAATTTTCCGTTTCCATGTGACACAATTATCACCAGTTAAAGTATTATCTTTTCAGATGTTGGTTATGTAGGGAAAATAAAACACACGCAGCGGAAGCGTGACAAAATTTAAAAAAATTAGGGTTTGCGTATAAATAAAAGTTTTCCCTTTTAATAACAAGAACCTTAACCCTAGATTAATTGATGTATATAAAAGTATCGTACCTTTTTCTCGTGACGATTGACCAAGCACCGAATTTATTCCACAAGATCTTGCAATCCAATCACGAACGTGGATCACCTAGGAGTGTGGGCTCCCTATATTTAAATTGTATACTTGAGGATGGAGACAAACAAAATCTTTTCTTTGTTCGTTACAAATATCCTCCAAGAGAAAAATCCAAGAACGTCCGGTCACTTATGAATTATCAATCTACTTGATTGAAACTCGCGTGAACCAGATTTGATTTTGTACACAAAACCCTTTTGATGTAAAGGATACTAGTATACTATCAAAAACAAAAACGTTCTCAATTTTTCTTTTCTCCTTGGCTGAATTCCACGCTCTATATCTTAGAGTTTATTGAATTTTGTCTAAAGTAAAATGCTAAATTTTCTATCTCAAAATTCTCTCTTGCCAAGCAAAATTCTCTCTTAGAAAACTCTTAGGTTGGTCGAAATTTTCACTCTAAAAATCGTAGGGCTGGCCAAAATTCACAAGGATATATATATAGGATCACAAATCCTTTCCTAAGAAGGATTTACTTGGTTGGCAAGAATCCTTTCCTTAGGTGGATTTTTTTGGTAGTTAAGAACCCTTTTCTAAAAGGAATTATATCCTCTTATATATATTTATGAGCTGGCTGAAATTAACAAGAATATAACTAGGAGACTTAATTCTTTTCCTAAGAAGGATTACTTGTTAGTTAAGAATCCTTTCCTTAGGTAGATTTACTTGTTGGTTAAGAATCCTTTTCAAAAAGGAAGTCTATCCTACACCAAGACTTCTAATCCAACTCAATAGTGTATTTGTAACCATATTGAAGACTTCCTAATATGATTAGATAAATAACTCCTTTTATTTATCTAATTATCAAATATAGTCTTTAATATTAATTATACTACTAACAATAGTATAATTTAAGGAGACCATCTTCTATTAGGATTTTTTTTTAATTAAATAATTAATTAATCAACAAATTAATTAATTAATAAAATAAAAATAATATAATTTAAGCTATTTTTAATAGCCTTGCCGCCCAACACATGTATATGGGCCATATATATTTTTTTTTATTTTATTAAATCCATTGGACCTTAATAAAACGTCCACATGTGAACTAGACCTATTCTTACAAAAAGAAACAAGTTCACAATTCTAGATGGACCCTTAAATTGGTCCGGTAGAATATATCAAGTGATCCATGCAAGTTCGTGTGAATTGGGGATCTTGGCGGACTATCTAGATTTAAGCTCTAATAGGCACTACCCAATCACAATCAACAAGTGATTCATTAAGGTCCGATCTATTTAATTTTAGTTCATTCCACTAAATAACTAAAATTGAACTCTTAAATAAAGATAGAATAAATTGATGTTACTCATTCATACCCTAGACAACCTTATTGGAGAAAGTGTATCCTCGTGAAGAATACCAGTTATCGCCAAGAGCTCATAGACCGCCTATAGCTCTCCAAGTTACCATATTTACTCATATTTACTCATATGACCTCAAGATTTTTATGCGTTTCTCAAGCTGATTTTCTACTTCAGCTTTAAATGCTTTGAACATATCAAAAGCATCCGACTTTTATCTCATGAGATACACATAGCCAATTCTTGAGTGATCATCCATGAAGGTGATGAAGTACTCATATCCACCTCTACCTTGAATGCTCATAGGTCGACACACATCAGTGTGTATCAATCCTAAACATTCGATCGCTCTTGCGCCTTTGGTCGTAAACGACCTTTTGGTCATTTTACCTGCCAAACAAGATTTACAAGTTGGTAGATCATCAACCTTTAAGTCACTTACAGGTCCATCACATACCAATTTTTTAATCCTATTAAGGTTAATATGACCTAGGCGCAAATGCCATAGGTAGGTTTCATTTTTTGATAATTTTACTCTTTTATGATTAGGTTCCATTGATTCCGTGTCTCACAAGTAAGAGATATTTCCATGTAAATAGAATAAACGGTTTTCCAATGTACCTTTACAAACAAATTTGTTATTCTTACTAATAATAAAACCTTTATTATAAGTAACCGAATATCCAAATTTATTTAGACAAGAGACCGAAATTAAATTCCTCTTGAGTTATTGTACACAATAAACGTTTATTAAAACTAAATGCCTATAAGAATCTAAATTGATTCTCATATCTCCCACTACACTAGCATACACCAATGCTCTAATGCCTAAATGCAAGTTGAATTCATTCTCATTTAGTCTTTTCCTTTCCCGAAACCACTTCTAGTTAGGCCCAAATTGCTTTTTCTTCTGTTGTTACTTGACCTTCTGACAAGTCTTAACAGTAGCAACTTTACCAACCATATGAATCTCTTGCCCATTGCCTTTTACAAGAATCGTTTTGTTACTTTGAACATCTTGCATTAGGCCTTGCAAAGTGTATTCCTTACTGTTCAAGGTGTAGTCCAACTTTGAACAAACCAAAGGAATCCATAGTGAGTTGACAATCATGTCAAGTTTTCGTCTCACCATCTATCTCAACACCATCCAGTTCAGCAATGTTGAGATATTCTATGACTTTCATCATGTGATCTTTCACTGCCTGTCTAGGTTTCTTCCTAATATTAAAGAAAGCAAACACTGCCTCTCCTCTTAGTCCTCCTAGACCTCAAAGCTTATATCTCATATAGAGACATCATTATATCGGCAGCAGTCTCCATTCCTTTTTGTTGTTGTTGCAACACGTCGGAGATGATGGCCATAATATAAAGTACATTTAGCCATCTCTTCTAAAGACTTCCACTACTGATACTCATCTCTTTGCTTCTGATTAGATTCATTAGTTTGGTAGTTAAGGAATAGACATAACAATTTTATGTTTTTCAGCTTGCAATAACAACCCAATTTTCCTTTCCATGTGACACAATTATCATCAGTTAAAGTATTATCTTTTAAGATATTGATTAGGGATGGGGTCATGATTTCTTTATATTAACAAAAATTATATAAGTAAATAATCACGATAAATCACTTTCGAATATTTATCTTGAATTAAATAAAATAATTCAATCGTAAAAATTCAACGGTGATCCAACATCCATAAATGTCACGCCTCCGTTGGGAGTACGCACCATTTACTAGCTGGACTAGGTCCCACCTAATTGTTAACATAACAACCAATGTTTTCTATTTTAGCCTTGCAATTTTATTAACAAGAAATCTTGGGAGGATATTAATAAAATTACATTGAGTGTGTTACCAACTTATCGACCTTCAATATAATCCCTCAAATATCCCTCCTTTAGGAGTAGATATCATTTGGGCTAATTGTCTAGTCTATCCTTGTAAGGAAGTATCTTGCTAAATTCCATTCATGAATACCTCTTAGGAGGTTATTACACGAAACATAAAGCTCAACTATACTTGGATGCCGTAGGTGTTCCAAAACACCTTCTTCCACTCAATTATTTAAGGCGTGTGATTGAATTCCAAAGAATGATTTACCAAGTTATCTAGATGCCAATTTAGATACATAAACCATTCTATGCATGTTCATACCAAAAGAGATATATGAGTGGCACTCCTATTCTATATGATATGTTGTCAAAACAACAACAAACATTGCATTATTTACAAAAACATAAATAGCTACAATTTTGGTCAATCCTACAAAAACAAGTAAATTACATTTGTCTTGGAATACAAAAATCCCTTCTTGACAAATAAGTCTTCACGCGACCTTCGTCATCCGAACTCTATCGGCTACCTCCCATGGGTGTGCGCACCCTTGGCCCCTACCCTTGGGCGTGCGCATGCCACAAACCAATAAAGGGCTGCCATGCGCAGCCCATGGCTATGATAGGGCTGCCATGCACAGCCCATGCCACAACAAATGTTGCTGCGTGCTCTTCGCACGCACGTTTATTGTTACGGCTCGCTCGGTCCCAAACTTGTTCCGGTTGCTCCTAATTCTTCAAACCTTCCAGTCTTCGGTACTTGAATGTATTACAGAAGAATTTAAATAATAAAATACTGCAGATTTTTTTTATTACAACAACAACATAAAGAAAAACTTATCAACTACCAAGAAGGAAATTATGACGATGATAGACCACCCTTCTTGTTACAATTCCAAAATAAAAATACATTGAAATTCTAGGACCAAAATTGAGCAATAACAAACCACATATAAAACATATATATATATCCATACATTCCGATGTAAATATATATATGAATACTTAGAGTGCCATCTCTTTCTAAAACATGCATATATACAATAAAAAGAAAAAGATTCACAAACACATACATCAATTAAACAAGGGTACAACCAGGCTCTGATACCAATTGTAGGGAAAATACACGTGAAGCGGATGAGTGAGAAAATTTATAAAATTAGGGTTTGCGTATAAATAAAAGTTTTCCCTTTTAATAACAAGAACCTTAACCCTAGATTAATTGATGTATATAAAAGTATCGTACCTTTTTCTCATGACGATTGAACAAGTGCCGAATTGATTCTGCAAGATCTTCCAATCCAATCACGAAAGTGAATCACCTAGGACTGTGGGCTCCCTTTCTTTAAATTGTATAACTTTGGATGGAGACAAACAAAATCTTTTCTTTGTTAGTTACAAATATCCTCTAAACAAAAATCCAAGAACGTCCGGTCACTTGTGAATTATCAATCTACTTGATTGAAACTCGCGTGAAACCGATTTGATTTTGTACACAAAACCTTTTGATGTAAAGGATACTAGTATACTATCAAAAACAAAAACGTTCTCTTTTTCTCTTTTCTCCTTGGACAAATTCCACGCCCTATATCTTAGAGTTGATTGAATTTTGTCTAGAGTAAAATACTAAATTTTCTCTCTCAAAATTGTCTCTTGACAAGCAAAATTCTCTCTTAGAAAACTCTTAGGTTGGCCAAAATTTTCACTCTAAAAATCGTAGGGCTGGCTGAAATTCTCAAGGATATATATATAGGATCACAAATCCTTTCCTAAGAAGGATTTACTTGGTTGGCAAGAATCCTTTCCTTAGGTGGATTTATTTCGTAGTTAAGAATCCTTTTCTAAAAGGAATTCCATCCTCTTATATATATTTATGAGCTGGCAGAAATTCACAAAAATATAATTAGGAGACTTAATTCTTTTCCTAAGAAGGATTACTTGTTAGTTAAGAATCATTTCCTTAGGTAAATTTACTTGGTGGTTAAGAATCCTTTTCAAAAAGGAATTCTATCATACACCAAGACTCTTAATCCAACTCAATAGTGTATTTGTAACCATATTATAGACTTCCTAATTTGATTAGATAAATAAATCCTTTTATTTATCTACTTATCAAATATAGTCTTTAATATTAATTATACTACTAACAATAGTCTAATTTTAGGAGACCATGTCCTATTAGGAAAAAGATTTTTCCTTTTAAATAAATGATTAATTAATCAACAAATTAATTAATTTCCATTTAATTAATTGATAAAAAAAAAATTAAGCTATTCTTAATAGCCTTGTCGCCCAACACATGTATATGGGCCATATATTATTTTTCTTATTTTGTTAAATCCATTGGACCTTAATAAAACGTCCACATGTGAACTAGACCTATTCTTACAAAAAGAAACAAGTTCACATGCCTTAATACAATTCTAGATGGACCCCTAAATTGGTCCGTTAGAACATATCAAGTGATCCATGCAAGTTCGTGTGGATTGAGGATCTGTACGGGCTATCTAGATTTAAGCTTCAATAGGCACAACCCAATCACAATTAACAAATGATTCACTTAGGTCCGATCTATTTAACTTTAGCTCATTCCACTAAAGAAATAAAATTGAACTCTTAAATAAAGATAGAATAAATTGATGTTACTCATCCATACCCTAAACCACCTTATTGGAGAAAGTGTATCCTCATGAAGAATACCAATAATCGCCAAGAGCTCATAGACAGCTTATAGCTCTCCAAGTTACCATATTTACTCATATAACCACATTTTAAACTTGGATATTTTGATTTGTCCAGAAGCCATGTTTCAATAGAGACTATTGAAAACTTAACGTTAAGATTTAATATCCAATACCTCAAAACATCCATATGATGGTATTCTACTCTCATTCAATAAATGGAGCCACAATGTCCATATCTATAAATGAAGTCCTCTATCAATTAACAAATGAATACCACCAAAATATCGAGGATAGACTATGCTATATAATAGTACTCATTGATAGCTTAAATGATAACACTTACAACCATAAGTCTATCATTTATCTCAGGATTGAGATAGACTCTCCGATTTTTTTTAAATGAAAACTTTTATCTATTAACGTTTGTGGATAAAGTATTTCATTTTTATCATATTCAATGCACCCAGTGCACTAGATTATTTTCCCCAAAGACATTACACTTTGATGATTTTAGACTCACCATAATATTATTCAAGACTAACTGAAGAATTGTGTCTACCTCATACATATCTAGATGTATGAACAATTCTTCTTTTCTCATAGTCTTTTGACCTTATGATTATTTACTTTTGACAATTATAATAATTAAACTATAAGTGCTATAAGATTTGTTAAACTAGAAATCACTTTATTAATATGAAAAGATTGTCAATTATAAAATTACACTCTTGCTATCGAGCATAATCCTAACAGATTAGGGATGAGTTCATGGTTTTTTAATAAAACAAAAGTTATATAAGTAAACAATCATGATAGAGCACTTTTGAATATTAATCTTGAATTAAATAAAATAATTCAATCAAAAAATTCACTGATGATCCAACATCCTTAAATAAAACGCCTCATTTGGGAGTTTGGACCAATTACTAGTAGGACTAGGTCCCACCTAATTGTTAACATAACAACCAGCATTTTTAATTTAGCCTTACGATTATACTGACTAGATTTCTTGGGAGGATATCAACAAAACCACATTGAGTGTGTTACCAAGCCATCGACCTTCAATATATTCCCTCACGAAAATCCTTTCTTTGAGAGTAGATTTTGTTTGAGCCAATTGTAGATATTGTTTGAGTCAATTGTTTAGACTATCCTTGTAAGGAAGTATCTTGCTAAATTCCATTCATGAATACCCCTTGGGGGGTTATTATACACAACATATAGCTCAACTAAACTTTGGAGGCCATAGGCGTTTGAAACACCTTCTCCCACTCAATTGTTTAAGGCGTGTGATAGAATTCCATAGAATGATCCAAGTTAACTAGATGCCAATTAGAAACCTAAATCATTCAATGCAAGTTCATACCAAAGGAGATATATGAGTGGGACTCCGATTCTATATGACATGTTATCAAACAAAAAGAGATATATGAGTGGGACTCCGATTCTATATGAAATGTTATCAAACAAAGACAAACATTGTAATATTTACGGAAAAATAATTAGCCACAATTTTTGTCCATCATAAAAAAGCAAGTAAATTTCATTTTTTTTGTAATGCAAAAACCCTAATCCTAACATGGCAAACAAGTTATCAAGTAGCCGTCCGTCCAAAGGTTTCATGACCGGGCACTCGCGCGCCCAAGGCCTTGTGTGGTTACCTGGTGAGTAGCACATGTGCTGCCACTCCATGGGCGTGTACATATGCCCAACCCCTTGTAAGGCCGCACTATCGTACCGCAACAAGTACAATTGGGCACTCGATCGCTCGTGTTGGGATTATGCTCGATAGCAAGAGTATAATAATGTATTTGACAATCGTTTCATATTAATAAAGTGATTTCTAGTATAACAAATCTTATAGCATTTATAGTTTAATTATTACAATTATCAAAAGTAAATAATCATAAGGTCAAAAGACTGTGAGAAAATAAGATTTGTTCATATATCTAAATATGTATGAGGTAGACACAATTCTTTAGTTAGTCTTAAATAATATTCACAACTTAAGATAAAGGTTGGGCACCTTTATCTTGTCAAAGTTGTAGATTCTTTTGCTAGCATTTGAGTGGGATCAAATGTGTTATGATGAATCTAAAATCATCAAAGTGTGGTCCCATTGGGCAAAAGAATCTAGTGCATTGGGTGAATTGAATTGGATCACAGCGAAATACTTTATCTAAATGGACAAAAGTTTTCACATGAAGATAATCAGAGAGTCTATCTCAATCCTGATATAAATGATGGACTTGTGGTTGCAAGTGTTATCATTTGAGCTATCAATGAGTACGATTACATAGTATAGTCTATCCTCAATAGTTTTGTGGTATTCATTTGTTAATCGATAGAGGACTTCATTTATTGATATGGACATCGTGGCTCTATTTCTTAAATGTGAGTAGAATACCATCATATGGATATTTTGAGGTATTGGATATTAAATCTTAACGTTAAGTTTTCAATATTGTCTATTGAAAAATGGCTTCTGGACAAGTCAAAGTATCCAAGTTCAAAAATTGGTCATATGCGTAAATATGGTAACTTGGAGAGCTATACACGGTTTATGAGCTCTTGGCGATTAGTAGAATTCTTCACGAGGATACACTATCTCCAATAAAGTTGTCTAGGGTATGAATGAGCAATATTAACTTATTCTATCTTTATTTAAAATTTTAATTTTAGTTTTTTAGTGGAATGAACTAAAATTAATAGATCAGACCTAAGTGAATCATTTGCTGATTGTGATTAGGTTATGTCTATTAGAGCTTAAATTTAGATAGCCCACTAAGATCCCCAATCCACACGAACTTTGTATGGATCACTTGATATATTCTACCGGACCAATATATGGGTCCATCTAGAATTGTATTAAGGCATGTGGACTTGTTTCTTTTAGTAAGAATGGATCTAGTTCACATGTGGACTTTTAATTAGATCCAATAGATTTAATAAAATAAGAAAAATAATATATATGCCCATGTGTGGTCTTGGGCGGCAAGGCTATATAAAATAGCTTATTATATTGTTTTTTAATTTTATTATTTAATTTAAATGGAAATTAATTAATTTGGTAATTAACTACTTATTTAATATAAAGTCAAAATCTTTTTCCTGATAGGAGAAGTTCTCCTAAAATTATACTATTGTTGGTAGTATAATTAATATAAAAGACTATATTTGATGAGTAGATAAATAAAAGGCCACCCTTCTTGTTACAATCCCAAAACAAAATACATTGAAATTCTAGGACCAAAATCGAGCAATAACAATCCACATATAAAACACACACACACACACACACACACACACATATATATATATATATATATGTGTGTGTGTGTGTGTGTGTGTGTGTGTGTGTATACTTTCTAAAACATGCATATATACAATAGAAAAAAAAGATTCACGTACAATCAAGGGTACAACCTGGCCCTGATACCAGTTGTAACATAATAAAAAATCCGATGTATTTTTTTTTATTTAAAATTCTTCTGTAATACATTCAAGTATCGAAGACTTGAAGGATTAAAGAATTGAAAGCAACCGGAATAAGTTTGGTACCGTGCGAGCCATAGCAACAAACGTGTGCGCGAAAATCACGCAGACACAATTGTTGTGGCATGGGTTGTGCACAACAGCCCTATGGAAGCCATGGGTTGCGCATGAAATCCCTTCATGGGGTTATGGCATGCGTACACCCATGGGAGGCAGCCAAGGGAGTCCAAATGACGAAGGTTGAGTGAAGACTTGTTCGCCAAGAAAGGGGTTTTTGTATTCCAAGACATATGTAATTTACTTGCTTTTCTTGGATTCACCAAAATTGTAGCTATTTATATTTTTTTAAATATTGCATTGTTTGTCATTGTTTGATAACATGTTATATAGAATAGGAGTGCCACTCATATATCTATTTTGGTATGAACATGCATTAAATGGTTTAGGTATCTAATTGGCATCTAGATAGTTTGGTAAATCATTCCTTGGAATTCGACCACACGCCTTAAACAATTGAGTGAGAGAAGGTGTTTTGGAACACCTACGACCTTCAAGTTTAGTTGAGCTTTATGTTTCATAGAGAAGGTGTTTTGGAACACCTACGACCTTCAAGTTTAGTTGAGCTTTATGTTTCATGAATAACATCCCAAGAGGATTCATGAATGGAATTTAGCAAGATACTTCCTTATAAGGATAGACTAGACAATTAACCCAGACGATATCTACTCACAAAGGAGAGATATTCGTGAGGGATTATATTGAAGGTCGATAACTTGGTAACACACTCAATGTGATTTTATTAATATCCTCCCAAGAGTTCATGTTAATAAAATTGCAAGGCTAAAATTGAAAACTCTGGTTGTTATGTTAACAATTAGGTGGGACCTAGTCCAACTAGTAAGTGGTGCGAACTCCCAAATGAGGCATGATATTTATGTGTGTTGGATCACCGTTGAATTTTAACATCAAATTATTTTATTTAATTCTAGATAAATATTTGAAAGTGATTTATAATGATTGTTTACTTATATAATTTTTGTTATTAAAAATAAATCATGACCCCATCCCTAATCAAACATCGTAAAAGTTAATACTTAAACTGATGATAATTATGTCAAATGGAAAAGGAAATTTGGGTTGTTGTTGCAAGTCGAAAAACCATAAGTTTGTTCTGTCTATTCCTAAAACACCTACTCCTATTAATGAATCTAATGAGGAGCAAAAAGATGAGTATGAGTAATGGAAGTCTTCAGAGGAGATGGCTAAATGTACGTTACATTAAGACCATCATCTCCAACGTGTTGTAACATCAACATGAAGGAATGGAGACTGCTGCCGATTTAATGATGTCTCTGAAGGAGATGTTTTCTATGAGGTTTAGGACGAATAATAGAGAGGTAGTGACTGCTTTCATAAATCTTAGGATGAAACCTGGACAGGATGTGAAAGATCACATGATGAAAGTCATAGCACATCTCAACATTGCTGAACTGAATGGTGCTGAGATAGATGGTGAGACGAAAATTGACATGATCGTTAACTCACTGTCGGATTCCTTAAATCAGTTCAAGTTGGATTACACATTGAATAATAAGGAATACATCTTGCAAGGCCTGATGTAAGATGTTCAAAGCATCTAGAAAATCCTTATGAAAGGCAAGGTGTAAGAGATTCATACCGTAGGTAAAGTTGCTACTGTTAAAACCCGTAGAAAGGTCAAGAAACAACAGAACGAAAAGCAACTAGGACCTACTAAAAAAAAGACAAAGAAAGTAACCAAAATCAAAGGGAAGTGTTTCCTTTATGATGAAAAGGGACATTGGAAAAGAAATTACCCAAACTCTCAGTACAAGAAAGAAGAAGGGGTTCAAGGAAAGGCAAAGGCTTAATGAGAACGAATTCAACTTGCGTTTCGGCAATGGAGTGTTGGTGTCTGCTAGTTAAGTGGTAGATATTAGAATTAGTTTAGATACTTATAGTTATTTAGATTTAATAGACATTAATTATGTACCTCAATTCAAGAAGAATTTAATTTCAGTTTCTTGTTTAAAAAAAATTGGTTATTTGGTTACTTTTAATAAAGCTTTTATTATTAGTAAGAATGACAAAATTATTTACAAAGGTACAATGGAAAATGTTTTATTCTATTTACATAGAAATATCTCTCATAGACACAGAATCAACAGAACCTAATCAAAAAAGTGTAAAATTATCAAAAGATGAAACCTACCTATGGCATTTGTGCAACCTAAATAGGATTAAAAGATTGGTTAGTGACGAACCTCTAAGTGACTTAAAGGTTGATGATCTACCAACTTATGAATCTTGTTTGGAAGGTAAAATGACCAAAAGGTCGTTCATGACCAATGGCACAAGAGCCATCGAATGTTTAGGATTTATACACACTGATGTGTGTGGTCCTATCAGCATTCAAGCTAGAGGTGGAAATAAGTACTTCATCACTTTCACGGATGATTACTCAAGATTTGGCTATGTGTATCTCTTGAGACATAAGCCGGATGCTTTTGACATGTTTAAAGCATTTAAAACCGAAGTAGAAAATCAGCTTGAGAAACGTATAAAAATTCTTGAGGTCTGATTGTGGTGGAGAATATCTATCTAGTGACTTTCAGTAATATCTTATTGATAATGGAATAATTTCTCAGTTTTCTGCACCAGGTACACCTTAACAAAATGGGGTGGCGGAAAGGAGAAATAGAACTATTTTAGACATGGTTAGGTCTATGTTGAGTTATTCAGCGCTTTCTAATTCTTTTTGGGGATATGCTTTACAAAATGCCATGTACATTCTAAACGATGTACCATCTAACTTGGGTGAAAGCCTGGTTTACAACACTTAAGGACATTTGGAAGTCCGATGCACGTGTTAAAAGGAAAGATAGAAAAGATGGAGTCCCATTCAGAAACATGCATATTTGTAGGGTATCCAAAAGGAACAAAAGGATGTTATTTTTATAGTCCTTCAGATCTTAAAGTATTTGTTTTGACAAATGCTAAATTTCTGGAAGAGGACTATATGAATAATTTTGTACCTAAAAGTAGAATTGTCTTGAATGAGCTTTCAGGAGATACAATTCCATAAGATGTTTCACTACCTAGCCCAATTAAAAGTACCACACCAACAGAAGATCAACAATCTACCATACCTCATCGTAGTGGGAGGGTTAGTAGACAACCCCGAGAGATACATCAATCTAGGAGAATCTGTAGAGAATCTCCCAGAAGATGATGATCCTTATACATGCAAGAAAGCAATGGAAGATCTTGATTGTCGCTATTGGCAAAAGGCAATGCAATCCAAAATTAAATCCTTATTCAAAAACAAAGTCTGGTCTCTAGTAGACTTGCGTAAAGGGATAAAACCCATCGGGTGCAAGTGGGCATACAAGAGGTAAAGAGGAATTGATGGAAAGTTGGAAACCTTTAAAGCTAGATTGGTAGCTAAAGGTTATACACAGAATGAAGGTATCGATTATGAGGAAACCTTCTCTCCTATGGCCATGCTTAAATCTATTAGGATACTCTTATCCATAAAGGCATCTTTAGACCTAGAGATTTGACAAATGAACGTCAAGAAAACTTTTCTTAATGGAAGTCTTGACGGAAGCATCTATATGATGTAACCAGAAGGATTCATTATAAAAGACCAAGAGGAAATGGTATGCAAGTGGCAAAGATCCATATATGGATCGAAGCAAGCATCCAAATCCTGGAACATAAGGTTCGATCAAGCCGTGAAAAGTTTTGGATTTATTCAAAACCTTGACGAACCCTATGTATACAAAAGGATTAAAGGTGACAAGTTGGTTTTCCTAGTTCTTTATGTTGATGATATACTACTCTTCAGAAATGATGTAGGTGTATTGACATCAGTAAAAGAATGGTTAGCAAAATAATTTGATATGAAGGACTTAGAAGAAGCAAGTTATATTCTTGGCATCCAAGTCATAAAGGATAGAAATAATAGAACGATTGCATTATCCCAAGCTTTATACATGGATAAAATCTTGTCTAGGTATTCCATTCAAGATTCCAAGAAAGGTATGTTACCTTTCATACATGGAATCAAACTTTCTACGAAACAAGTTCCTAAGAATGAGCATGTAGAGCAGTTCATGAGTAGGGTTTTTAGACAATTGGAAGTCTCATGTATGCAATGCTCTATAGTAGACTAGATATTTGTTTTGTTGTTGGCATAGTTAGCATATTTCAATCGAAACCTGATCCTGATCACTAAACAGCAGTCAAGCATATTTTCAAATATCTCAAAAGAATGAGAGATTATATGCTTGTATACTCTAGAGGGGATCTAATTCCTGTCGGGTATACATATTCTGATTTCCAATAGGTTTCTGACTCCAGAAGATGAACATCAGGATCTATGTTTACAGTTGGAGGAGGGGCAGTCATATGGAGGAGTATCAATCAATCTTGTATTACTGATTCCACCATGGTAGCCGAGTATGTTGCCACATGCGAGGTTGCTAAAGAAGCTGTCTGGCTCCTACAATTATTGATTGACTTGGAAGTGGTTCCTGATGCGAATAAGTAGATCACTATCTATTGTGACAATAGCGGAGCAGTGTCTATTTCGAGAGAACCAAGAAGTCATAATAGAGGGAAACATAATTAAAGAAAGTATCAACTTCTGAGGAAAATTGTGCATAGGGGTAACATGTCGATTACCAATATCGCGTCAGCAGATAATCTAGTGGATCCCTTTATAAAGGATCTTCCACAAAAGAGTTTCGATGGGCATCTAGAGAACATGGGGATGAGAGATATAACACATTTGCTATAGAGTAAGTGGGAGATTGTTTGGATTATGTTCGATAGCAAGAGTATAATAATGTATTTGACAATCTTTTCATATTAATAAATTGATTTCTAGTTTAACAAATCTTATAGAGAACCAAGAAGTCAGAATAGAGGGAAACATAATAAAAGAAAGTATCAACTTCTGAGGAAAATTGTGCATAGGGGTAACATGTCGATTACCAATATCGCGTCAGCAGATAATCTAGTGGATCCCTTTATAAAGGATCTTCCACAAAAGAGTTTCGATGGGCATCTAGAGAACATGGGGATGAGAGATATAACACATTTGCTATAGAGTAAGTGGTAGATTGTTTGGATTATGTTCGATAGCAAGAGTATAATAATGTATTTGACAATCTTTTCATATTAATAAATTGATTTCTAGTTTAACAAATCTTATAGCATTTACAGTTTAATAATTATAATAATCAAAAGTAAATAATCATAAGGTCAAAAGACTATGAGAAAAGAAGAATTGTTCATATATCTAGATATGTATAAGGTAGACACAATTCTTTGGTTAGTCCTAAATAATATTCACAGCTTAAGATAAAGGTTGGGCGGCTTTATTCCATCAAAGTTGTAGATTATTTTGCTAGCATTCGAGTGGGATCAAATCTGTTATGACAAGTCTAAAATCATCAAAGTGTGGTGTCTTTGGGCAAAAGAATCTAGTGCACTGGGTGCAATGAATTGGATCATAGTTAAATACTTTATCTAGAACCGTCAATGGACAAATGTTTTCACTTGAAGACAATCGGACAATCTGTCTCAATCCTGAGATAAATGATGGACTTATGGTTGCAATTGTTATCGTTTGAGCTATCAATGAGTACGATTATATAGCATAGTCTATTGTGGTATTCATTTGTTAATCGATAGGGGAATTCGTTTATAGATATGGACATCGTGGTACCATGTATTAAATGAGAGTAGAATACCATTATATGGATATTTTGAGTTATTGGATATTAAATCTTAACGTTAAGTTTTCAATAGTGTCTACTGAAACATGGCTTCTAGACAAGTCAAAATATCCAAGTTCAAAATGTGGTCATATGAGAAAATATAGTAACTTGGAGAGCTATATGCGGTTTATGAGCTCTTGGCGATTACTGGAATTCTTCACGAGGATACACTTTCTCCAATAAAGTTGTATAGGGTATGAGTGAGAAATATTATCTTATTCTATCTTTATTTAACAGTTCAATTTTAGTTCTTTAGTGGAACGAACTAAAATTATTAGATCAAACCTAAGTGAATTATTTGTTGATTGTGATTAGGTTATGTCAATTGGAGCTTAAATTTAGATAGCCCGCTAAGATCCCCAATCCACACGAACTTGTATGAATTCCTTGATATTTTCTACCGGACCAATATATGGGTCTATCTAGAATTGTATTAAGTCATATGGACTTGGTTCTTTTAGTAAGAATGGATCTAGTTTACATGTGGACTTTTATTTAGGTCCAATGGATTAAATAAAATAATATATATATATATATATATATGCCCATGTATGGTCTTGGGCGGCAAGGCTATATAAAATAGCTTATTATAATATTTTTTTATTTTTTTATTTAATTAAATGGAAATTAATTAATTTGGTAATTAATTAATTATTTAATTAAAACAAATCCTAATAGGAGAAACTCTCCTAAAATTATACTATTGTTGGTAGTATAACTAATATTAAAGACTATATTTGATAAGTCAAAGGAATTATTTATCTAGTTAAATTAGGAAGTCTTTAATATGGTCACAAATACACTAACGAGTTGGATTAGGAGTCTTGGTGTAGAAAAGAATTCTTTTTTGAAAAGGATTCTTTTTTGAAAAGGATTCTTGGTCACCAAGTAAATCCACCTAAGGAAAGGATTCTTGCCCATCAAGTAAATCCTTATTAGGAGAGGATTTGGTCTCCTATATATACTACCTATTAATTTGACCAAGCCATAATTTCTGGTGTGTGAAGTTCTTTTTTATTTGTTTTTTATTTGTTTTTTATTTTTACAAAAAAAAAAAAGACTTTGTCCAACTCATTGTGTGAAGAATTCGGCCAAGCAAAGAGAAACAAGGGAACGTTTTTGTTTTCGATAGTACACTACAATCCTTTGCATCAAAAGGGTTTTGCATACAACATTGAATCAAGGTTCACATGAGTTTCAATCAAATTGTTTGATAATTCACAAGTGACTGGACGTTCTTGGTTTTTCTCTTGGAGGATTATTATGACTAAAAAAGAAGATTTTGTTTGTATCCATCCTCAGGTATACAATTTAAAAAAAGGGAGCCCACAAGCCTAGGTGATTTACTTTCGTGATTGGATTGAAAGATCTTACGGATTCAATTCGATGCTAGTTCAATCGTCACGAAAAAAAAGTGCGACACTTTTAATATATATCAATTAATATAGGGTTAAGGTTCTTTCTTTTAAACGGAATTTTTTTAAAAGAATATATATCAAACCCTAATTTTACGCTTCCGTTTTGCGATTTTCCCTACAGCTCGCTCTTTTTGCATTGGTGCGTATGGGCAGCCTCGGGTTACACCGTTGCTACTTTTCTGCTTCCAATTCTTCAACTCTTCGAATCTTCGAAACTTGACTATATTACAACAGATCTTTTTTTTTATTACGACAATAAAATAAAAAAAACTTTGCAACGACCAATAAGGAAAATATGGCAATGATAGGCCACCTTTCTTGTTACAATCCCATAACAAAAATACATTGAAATTCTAGGAAAAAGTTTGAGCAATAGCAAATCACATTATAAAAACATATATATGTATGTATGTATATGTGTATATATATATATATATATATATCAATACATCCCAATGTAATTATATATGTGAATACCTAGAGTACCATCTCTTTCTAAACCATGCATATTTAAAACAAAAGAAATAGATCCACATATATATACATTAATTAATCAAGGGTATAGCCTAACTCTTATACCAATTGTAGGAACAAACATGTGGCGGAAGTGAAAAATAGATTGGTATATTTAAAAAAACAATCCTTTAAAAGAGTGGATCTTGACCCTTGATTAATTAACATATAATTAAAAGGTATCGTACCATTTTTATGTGACAATTGATATTGCGTCGAATTGAAACCGTTAGATCTTCCAATCCAATCACGAACTTGAATAACCTTGGAATGTGGGCTCCCTTTCTTTGACTTGCGTACCTGAGGATGGAAAAACAAAAACCTTTTTCTTTAGTTTGTCACAATAACCCTCCTATAGAAAAACAAAGAACGTTTTATCGCTTGTAAATTCTCTATCTTTTGATTGAAAAATCACATGAACTTAATTCAATGTTGTGCATAAAGACTTTTGATGTAAAAGCTGCTAGTGCATTATCAAAACAAAAACAATCCTTTTTTCTTTTCTCTTGACCAAATTCTCACACACCTTTTCAATGAGTTGGATGATTTTTTTTACTTTTAAAAAGCCAATTAAAAAAATCTCTAACAAGACCATTAGTGTTTTTAAGTTCGTCAGTATTTGATTGGCGCATTTCGTTGCCAACCGCATTTGGGGATTTTTGTGTAAGGGTAGTTTAGGCCATCATTGCTCAAGACCCAGCTCAAGCTTCAAAAGGTAAATCACTTGCTTAACCTTGTTTGAAGAGTTTTAGTGCACACACACACACACTCTCATGCATGTTTTTGATCATCTTGCATGAATGCTTAATTGTCATAATTGTGTGCTTTTTTACCAAAACTCTTGCTTGGGTGTTTGATGCATTTTGTTTGCCCTTAGGAGAGAATTTTCCTATTAACTGCAGCTATGACCGCTCCATGTGCATTGCCTCCATCGTTGTATGCACAACAGTGTTCTCCAGGCGTTGCACACTGCCTCTACCGCGGCCTGTGCACGTTGCATGCACAACTATCTCCCAAGCGGAGGTTCCCAGGCGATGCACCGTTTGCTCTACCATGGTCTAGGCACTGCCTGTACCACGGTCCAGACAGTGGAGATTCGTAGGCGATGCACTGCTCTCTCTACCGCGGTCTTGACACTTGCCTTGGCCGCGGCATGCACATCAGTCATGATGGGAATCAGTTGCCATTTGTCCAAAATGATACTGTTTCGTGTAAGGCACATTATATATATGTTCTCTTCTCTTCTCTTCTCTTTGGCTTTGGGGAGTCCAAGAAGCCATTTTTTGTTATTCAAGCTTTTCTTTGAGAAAGAAATTAACTCTAAGAGAGAGAGCTCCTGAGAGCTCCCAAGAACTCATTTTGACTTAACCAAACTCTAATCCATGAGCATCTAGCATTTTCTTGCATCTTCCAAGCATGATTTCTCTTGTTGGTCTTTGACTAGGTAATCTTTACATGCCCTAGAATCTCTTGTTTCATTCTTATGACATGTATGCCTACGTTTCGCAATTATTGTTCATTAAATGTATGTTATTAAGTTTAATTGCATTTATAACATGCTTGGGTTGTTGATTGTTGGTTGAGATTTATATTTTTTGATAGCTAGGATTTGTGACCATTTTTCCCTTCTAGCTAAATCTCTATGCTTTGCATTTAGATATTGTTTAGGACTCATTGATTGCATTTTATGATTGCATTATAGTCCTTGCCATACTTAATGACAACTTGTGTTGATATGGCTTTTGTGATAGCTAGCATTTAGGCCATTGTTGCCTCTAGCTAATTAGGTCATTTAGATTGCATTTTGATGATTGCAATTAATGACGATGCCATACTTAATAACAACATATGTTGAAATGGCTTTTTTTGATAACTAGGATATTGTTACTTAACTATATCTAGTTAAGTCTTTATGAACATTCATTTCGACATTGATATCTAGGAATTGTACTTAGTGACATTCTTAAATTCCTAGATAAGCATTTAGTGTTGCCTAGCATTACTTGCATGTTTGAATATTTTATCATAATCACTTAGGTTGTGTTTGACTCTTCATTGAGGTTAAATCTTGTGACTAATTGGTTAGTGTACAAGCGTGTTGATCAAGAATCACTATTAAGGCCCGTAGGGTAGAGTGAAAGGGTTAGTAACTGGACGGTATGACAGGAGGTCCGAGTGTGGCGCACATATCAGGTCGTTGTTTTTCCCATTTGGAGGGTTTTCACGTAAATATTGTGTGTTGTTATTGTTTTAAGTATAATTGGTTTTATTGAATGCTTGTTTATTCGGGGTAATTTGTGTTAATATTGATTAATCGAAAAAATGGTAATTGATTCGATTAAAACCTATTCACCCCCCCCCCCCCCCCCCTCTAGGTTTAGACACACACGCTTATTAGTGAATTTTCAGTGTTGGCCGAATTCTCTTGTTGGATATATACATACATACATACATATATATATATAAATATATATATATATATAAAAATATATATATATATATATATATATATATATATGCCTGTGGCAAAATATATTCATACAAGGAGGATTTTCGTTTCACCGAAACACCTATCAACTTTTGAATTCAACCCCTATTCCAACTCATCAGTGTATTATCCAAAAATAAGTTATTGAATATCAATTAAATTGTGACTTTATCAAAAACTTTCTGATTTGATCAATCGTCAATTAGAGTTTTGATAAATATCAAACACTTCCTAATTTGACTAAATAAATAAATTCCTTTTATTTATTTACTTCTCAAATAAATTCTTGATACTTATTATACTACCAACATTATTATGACACTAAGAGACCTTCTCCTAGTAAGAAAAATTTTTTGACACTTAATTAATTAATTAATAAAATAAAACAATATATTAAGCTTATAATTTTAGCCTTGCTGCCCAAGCCAACATCGTAGGCAATATATTGTTTTTTTTAATTTCATTAAATCCATTGGACTTTAAGAAAATGTCCAGTTGTGAAGAAGACCCATTCTTACGAAAAAAGAAACAAGTTCACATGCCTTAAATTAATACATTAATATAATTTAACAGCCCAATAAATTAAAATGTGCAAATCATAATCGTAATGTACTAATGAAATGCTAATCGCATTCCATTAGGGCAACCCAAAGATTCCCACATCCTTGGTCATCCATTCCAGGTATTTGAAGACTTACCGTGTGTCTTTATCACACAAGACCACACCTCTCCAAAAACCTTTGGATTCTGAAATCCAAAAACAATTCTAGATTGACCCAGAAATTAGTCCGGTAGAATATATCAAGTGATCCATGCAAGTTCGTGTGGATTGGGAATCTTGGCAGGCTATCTAAATTAAATCTTCAATAGACATAACCTAACCACAATCAACGAAAGAATCACTTAGGATCGATCTAAAAATTTTAGCTCATTTCGGTAAATAACTAAAACTAAACCCTTAAATAAAGTTAGAATAAGTTAATATTACTCATTCGTACCCTAGACAACCTAAATTGAGATAGCGTATCCTCGTGAAAAATACCGGTAATCATCAAGAGCTCATAGCCAGCCTATAGCTCTCCTGATTACCATATTTACTCATATGACCTCATTTTGAACTTGGATATTTTGACTTGTCCAGAAGTCTTGTTTAAAATGACACTATTAAAAATTAACATTAAGATTTACCATCCAATACCTCAAAATATCCATATGATGTTATTCTACTCACATTTAGTAAATGGAACCATGATGTTTATATCTTTAAATGAAGTCCTACAACGATGAACGAATGATTACCACCAAACCATCGAGGATAGACTATGCTATATAATCGTACTCATTGACAACTCATATGATAAAACTTGCAACCATAATTCCATCATTTATCTCAGGAATGAGATAGACTCTCTGATTGTCCTTAAGTGAAAACTTTGATCAACTGACGGTTCTGAAAAATGTATTTAACTGTGATCTTGTTGAATGCACCTAGTGCACTAGATTCTTTTACCTAAAGATACTACACTCTGACGATTTTAGACTCGTCATAACACATTTGATCCCACTCAATTGCTAGCAAAAGAATATACAACTTTAAAAGGTAAAGGAGCCCAACCTTTATCTTAAGTTGTGAATGTTTTTCAAGACTAACTAAGGAATTGTGTCTACCTCATACATATTCAGGAGTACAAACAATTCATCATTACTCATAGTCTTTTGACCTTACGATTATTTACCTATGACAATTGTAATAATTTGACTATAAATGCTATAAGATTTGTTAAACTAAAAAGCACTTTATTAATATGAAAAGATTGTCAAATACATTATTCCACTGTTGCTTTTGTGCGTAATCCTAACACATTTATATTGAAATTAGCTTTAATCTTAGTAATATAATAAAATCTAAGTGCATTAGTAATTGAGAACCTTAACTCTAAAATAATGTTTGGGAGAGGTATACATTGCATTATATCCTACAGTCTATATCATTAGTTCAACTTGGTGAGATTTGTGTAGGGCCTCGAGATGACTTTGTTTTCGTTTTCCCTGAGGAGGGTCTCCATAAAAGTCAATACCAAGGTTGAATTCTTAACATATAGATTTTCTCGCTGTATTTGGGGATTGACCAACCTTAAGGCAAAAATTCTCATGTTAAGCTTAAGAGATCAGAAATGGTGGGCTACACTCACAATGTTTTAATTAAATTTGTTAATTATAACCTGACTGATATAAATAATAGTTGAATGATAAAGGAATGAAGTTATTCTGATATATCAATTGATAGAGAATGTCTCGATCCAATATGTTAGAATCTAACCAACCCTAAGGCGGCACTTGCTTATGATATGTTGGATTGTCGTGTTGTAAAAATAGGTTTTTAAGGATTTTCTTGTTCATTAAATATGTTCACGCATCATATTTTATTTTATGCCAAGATTTGTGTGTGATTTAAATGTATGATTGATTGAATTCTTTATTTATGTTTTTTCTAGCAATGTCTTCTACACTATTATGAATCCTTGCTAGTGACAAATTAACTGGAGAAAACTATACTAAGTTGTAAAATAATATCAATGCAATCTTAGTAACAAAAGACCTTTAGTTTGTGCTAATGTTGCACGAAATGTTTATGAGGCATACCAGAAATAGGTCTCATCTGATGAAAAGGCTCGAACTTATCTGTTAACTAATATGACAGAAGTGCTTGTTACAAAGCACGAAGCAATGGCTACAGCATTAAAAATCATAGAGTTATTACATGCTATATTTGGACAGTCCTCTTAGTAAAAGCAGTACGAACCTATTCGTTCCGAAATACTTGCACAGATGAATGAGGGTGTAACTGTTAGGGAACATGTCCTGAGCATGATGTCCCATTTTAACATGGCAAAGGTAAATAATGGGGCCATTAATGAACCTAGCCAGATGAACATCATACTAACGACTCTTCCAAAGAGATTCAATTAATTTTAAAATAAACTATGAGATGAACAAATTGAGATTCAGCCTGACTCAGTTGCTTAATGAGCTCACTACCTTTGAGCCCATGACTAAGGAAAACATAGATAAGACCGGTGAAACAAATATTGTTGAGCCATCTTCCTCTAGATCTAAAAGAGAAAGAGGTCTACTAGTATGGCTAATAGTAAACCAAAACCCAAGAATGCCCAAAGAAAGAAGAAAGGTACCTTCATCGACAAGGATAAAGGCATAAGAAAATGTTTCCACTGAAGCAAAATTGGTCACTGAAAGTGGAATTGTCCTCTATATCTAAAGGAGGTTGCCAATAACAAGAAGGCAAAAGGTAAATGTGATTTACTTGTTATTGAATCGTGTTTAGTGGAAGATGATTCTTCACCTTGGATAATTGATTCAGGGGCTACTAATCATGCTTGATCTTCCTTATAGTGGATTGATTCTTAGACAGAGCTTGATGAGGGAGCCTTCTCTATACATGTTGGTCAGGGGATGTTGGTCAGTAAGAGTAGTTGGAGTAGTTAGACTCCAGTTTGAAAATTATTATTTTTTATTCTTAGATTCACAAGGAATTTGATTTTGTGTCCGAAATGTTGGAACATTTATATTCTATTTCTCTTAACAATAAGTCAGTTATTATTTCTCGAAATAGTTTAAATATTTGTTCAGGTTTGAATGAAAACAATTTGTACATTTTAGACAGTTAATTCATGAATCACTGCTCAATTCTGAATTGTTTAAATTTGAAAAATCTAAAACAAAATGATAGAAAATTTCTCCAGATAATGAAACGTATCTATGGGATCTAAGACTTGGCCATATTAACCTTGACAGGATTGACAGACTAGTTAAAAGTGACCCTTTAAGTCAGTTAAAAGTTGGCACCTTATCTGTCTGTAAATCTTGTAAAATGTAAAATGGCTAAGAGACCTTTTCCTATAAAAGAGATTAGAGCTACAAAACCACTAGAGTTTACACATTTAGATGTTTGTAGAATGATGAATGTTAAAGCAATGGATGGTTATGAGTATTTTATCATCTTTATAGATGATTACTCTAGATATAGATATGTCTACCTAATGCAACGAAAGTCGAAAACATTTGAAAAGTTTAAAGAATTTTGAGCTGAAGTTGAGAACCAATTATGCAAGACTATCAAGGCTCTATGATTGGATCATGGTGGTGAGTACCTTGACTAAGAGTTTAAAGACTACTTGGTTGAACATGGGATCGTAACCTAACTCACAGCTCTTGGAACACCACAACATAATGGTGTTACAGAGAGGAGAAATAGAACCCTGATAGAAATGTTGAGATCTATGATTAGTTTCTCATCATTACCAAATTCCTTTTGGGGATATGGACTATAAACGGTGGCTTACAATTTGAATGTAGTCCTATCTAAATCTGTTCCTAAGACTCCCCTAGAGTTGTGGAATGGTCGTAAAGCTAGTTTGTGACATTTCTACATATGAGGGTGTCTAGTACATGTACTAAAGAACAAAACTGGAAAGTTGGACCCTAAGTCTGTAGTTTGCTTATTTGTAGGTTATTCCAAAGAGACTAGAGGTGGATACTTATATAGTCCTGAGAAGAACAATGTATTTGTATCGACAAATGCAACATTTCTAGAGGATAACTGTATGAGTGATCATAAACATCGAAGCAATATTGTGTTAACTGAGAGTACTCAATACAAGAGTTGTTGTTCCAACTACATCTAAGAGTCAGACGGTTCCTAGTCAGACCACACTGTTGGGGTTTATGCCCTAAAGATGTAATTTGTAAATGGATTTATGAAATAAATAAAAAGTAATGTTTAATTCATTCTCGTTATGTTATTTATTTTATAAACTTGTGCATATATTTAACATCCAAGATTGCTAGATGTAATCTCTAACTGTGTATATGAGTGTCATATAATGATGGATACAGTAAGAGACGTGTAATCTAAAGAGTCCATAGATAGAAAATAAAGTTGGGTACTTTATTTGTGGTAAATCTATAGCTGAGGTTCATTCCGTAATGTATGATGATTCTATCCTGAATCATTCATATGAGATATGGGAATGGACCTTGTATGATGTGATCATATAGGACTGGACCATGATCTATATGAATCTCTCACCAAGATCTGTTTACCGATGAGATTCATATATATCAACTAATGATGGCTATATGTGGGTGATCTTAATCCTAAGTGTCTTATCGACTTCTTCACATTAAATCGTAGTCTTTGATATACCATGGGTGATGTCAGATGCATTTCCTGATCAATATACTCTATATGTTGGGATTGTGGTTTGGCTTGTGGCTAGGAAGGTTTGTACACAATAGTGGAATCCGCTCCTTCTTGTGAGAAGTAGATGGTAGTTCCCTTAAGGGTTGATTCGGGGCTTGGACAATATGAGCGCTCTCCTAATTCCGTAAGGAAATAGGATTTATTATCCATTAGAGGATCAATGGTACTTAAAGGATATATGTAACTAGAGGGGTATAATGGACATTATGACCCAGCTCTAATTTTGAACTATTATGGAGGATCACACCATGTGTAATCGCTATATCGATGGGCACAGAGTTGTATCGGTCTGTGTAAAAGCGTGTACCGTTGAGAGAGTGCAGCTTCGGGTTTTTGGTGGAATAACATCGAGTTAATAATCAAGAAATATTAATTAAAGAGTTTAATTAATGATTTCGAGGATTATTGGAGCTCAAAATACTGTGGGTCCATTAGGTCCCCTTGCTAACCTGATCGATTTAGGTAACAAGGGTCACGGTTAATTAATTGGATTGTCCAATTAATTGTATTTATTTGGGAATTAATTGAATAATGAGATTATTTAATTAATGAATTTTAATAGTTAAATTAATTAAATAATTATATTATTTAATTATATTGATAATTATGAATTATTAATTAACTATTAATTGGAGGGTGTTAGTTGATATATGGATTTAGGTGAGATAAAATAATAGGATTATTTTATTTTTACTAAATCATTTATCTAAGTATTTGAATTTAAGTTTTAATTTAAAATACTTATTATCACTTTTAATATATTAGATATATTTAAAAATGATAATTAAAAGATATATATCAATTAATAACGTAAGAGATTGCATTGGATGCAAATTGGTGTGTGCACATGAAACATTAGTCAAAAAAAGAATTTGCATAGGATGCAAATACTTGATACACATACTATATATATATATGTTTTGACAAAAAAAAAGATCAGTTTTTTTTTTGTTTTTGGTCAAACGTTTTTTTAATAAGAAAAAATGTGTGCACAATTTGCACATTGAAACTTATATATATAGATTTTTATTCTTGTGGGCGTGCTTCACAAAAACATATATATATATATATATATATATATATATATATATATATGTTTTGACAAAATAAAAAAAAAGTTCAGTTTCTTTTGTTTTTGGTCAAACGTTTTTTTAATAAGAAAAGTTGTGTGCAAAAGTTGCACATTGAAACTTATATATATATATATATATATAGATTTTTCTTCTTGTGGGTGCGGTTCACAAAAACATATATATTTGTGAAAAAGCAAGAGCAGGCAAGATAGTGATATATATATTTGTGGAAAAGGAAGCAGGCGTGAGATATAGATATATCTTGTTTCATGTTTTTTGTGTTTTTGAAATACATAGAAGAAAGAGTTTCTTCAATTCTCTACATCATCCATTCAAGTTCCTCAGATCGTGACGCGCCCACAGGCAGTTACCAGTTCTAGGAGATAGCGAGGAAGATCGAGTGGTTCAGACGGGAGCACATCGTAAAGTAAATGAGTCTCCAAACATTGGTGAGAGTGGTTCTAACAAGAGCATATAGAAAAGTGAAGGAGCCTTCAAACGTTGGTAAGATTTTCTTCTTCTGATTTTATTGATTACAATTTCCTGTGTTTACATATTGTATGTATTAATTTTGAAAAAAAAAATTATGATCCCAAGTTCACTGGTTCCAGATACAGATTATGATCTTTATTAAACATTTTAAAACCTAGTTCCGCTGTGTAACCGGTGAACGGGGTTCCAACAATTGGTATCTGTTGTTTTCGATGCTTCTGTATGTATGATTGTGTAGGCACGATTTAAATTGACAGTATGTTATTTTTGTATGTATATTAATTTTTTTATATATAATTTGCAAAAACATGATTGATCGTTAATTATATGGTACTGTGGATTTAGGGTTTATGGGTTGTATTATTATTATTTTTTGTTCATATTTTTTTTAACTATTATTGTAGTGTAAAAAAAAATATTGTAACCTATATTGAAAACCTGGAAAAATCACGAAGAAGGATTTATAAGATGAATCGGAGTGACCTGAAGTGACTGGAAGACTCGAAAATTACAAGAAGACCAAGGAATACCTTGGGATTTTTTTTTGTAATTTTAGATTCCAAGTTTTTTAGGTTAAATAATCCATAGTACTCGGTCAATTCATGTATGCTTTATATTATGTGATGATAAAAGCATTGACATGCATATGTATGTCATTTAGATTAGATATTCCTACACAAATATATTTGATATGCCATACATGCATCGTAACTTGATATTTTTTATATTTTTTTAAAGTGATTAAAATGAGTGATATACATAATTGGCTATGAATAATGAGATTAGTTTTTAATGGTTAGAAAACTTGGTAATTCTTATTAATATTAATCTAGCTATTAAAGAGTTTAATAAGTTAGATTAATAGGGTCATTTATTGTAATTAGGATTAACATGATTAATTTCATAATAATAAATAATCCAAATAAAGTGTTAGGGTTTTAATAGTTAAAACTTGGTAAACACTAACATAATAATCTAACCCTAGTAAATAGTTTACAAAGACTTAGATTATTCACTAATATATTAGATTTTTAATTGTTAAAAATCATTAATAATTTATCAGTTAATTTGAATTTGGTTCTAATTAGTTAATGCGCTAGATAACTTGATTAAAGTTAGTCGTTTAATCCTGTAGAGTATAGGTGCATTAACAGTTAATAGAAAACCCTAATTTGAAAATAGTGAGGGGAGAGGGATATATGACATATATATCCCGCGGTCTCCATCATTAGTTCAAAACCGTGAGATCCGAGTGGGGCCTCGTGACGGCTTTGCTTTCGTCATCCCTTCAATACCAAGGTTAACTTCCTAATGGATAGGATTTTTTAGGGTATTTCGAGATTGACTGACCCTAAGTCGGCAATTCTCGAGTGAAGCTCGTAAGATCAGAAATGGAGGATTACACTCATGAAGGTTTTGATTAAGTTTGTTAATTAAAAACCTAACTGAATGAACGATGGTTGAATGATATGGAATAAGAGTTATTCTAGAATATCATTTGATTGAGAATGTCTCGGTCCAACATGCAAAGACTTGACCGACCCTAAGGCGACACTTCTTTGTGGTATGTTCGGTTGTCGTGGTATAGCAACTAGTTTTAGGGTAGTTCTAGTTTGTTAAACATGCTCATGCATCATGTTTCAATTTATGCCAAAGCACTCGCACTTGTTTAAAATAAATGACTGAATGAATATTTTATTTATTTCAGCAATAATGTCTTCTAAATTACTTCAAATTCTTGTAAATGACAACTTAACTGGTAATAACTACACTAAATGGAAACTTACCATTAATGAAATATTGGTCACCAAAGACCTCAAGTTTGTGCTTATGGAGGAATGTCTTCCAGCGCTTGCTGCCAATGCCACATGAACTGTTCGTGAGGCATACGAGCGATGGGTCTCATCTGATAAGAAGGCCCGAACATATCTGTTGCCTTATATAACAGACGTGCTTGTCACAAAGCAAGTAGCAATGACTTCAGAATTCGAAATCATAGAGTCATTGCAAGCTATGTTCGGGCAGCCCTCCGAGCAAAAGCGACATGAAGTTGTTCGTTCCGCTATGCTCGCTCGTATGAAGGAAGGTACGTCAGTTTGAGAACATGTCTTGAGCATGATGTACTACTTCAACAAGGCAAAAGTCAATGGTGGGGCCATTGACGAACCCAGTCAAGTGAGCATCAAACTGACGACTCTTCCGAAGAGTTTCGATCAGTTTAAGAGAAACTACGGGATGAACAAGTTAAGGTTCAATCTCACACAATTGCTCAATGAGCTCACTACCTTTGAGTCCTTGACTAAGGACAACAAGGGTAAGACCGGTGAGGCAAATGTTGCCGAACCATCTTCATACTCTAATAATAAGAAGAGAAAGAGGTCTACTGGGAAAGTGAAAGGTAAGTCCAAACCCAAGAAAGCCCAAAGCAAGAAGAAGTCTAAGAAAATTAAATATGATTTACTTGTTCTTGAGTCGTGTTTAGTGGAAGATGATTCTTTACCCAGGATAGTTAATTCGAGGGCCACTAACCATGTTTGTTCTTCTTTACAATGGACTGATTCTTGGACACAACTAGAGAAGCAAGCTTTCTCATTGCATGTGGGGTCAGGGGATGTCGTGTCGGCACGAGCAGTGGGCATAATTAGATTACGTTTTTGTAATAATTATAAATTGTTGGACAATGTATTTTATATTCCTAAATTTTCATGGAATTTGATTTTCGTTTATAAGTTGTTAGAACAAAAATATTATGTTTCTTTTAACAATAAGTCTATTATTATTGAAAAGAATGGTATGAATATCTTTTTAGGAATTAATGAAAAAAATTTGTATATGTTAAGACCATTAATACATACTACACTACTCAACACTGAAATGTTTAAGGTTGAAAAACCAAAAACTAAACGACATAAGATTTCTCCAGATAATGAGACGTTTCTCAGGCATCTAAGGCTTGGTCATATCAACCTTGACCGGATAAATAGATTAGTAAAAAGCGGACCTTTAAGTAAGTTAAAGGTTGGCACCTTACCTGTCTGCGAATCTTGTCTGGAAGGTAAGATGACTAAGAGACCTTTTACAGGAAAATGGCTTAGAGCTAAAGAATCGCTATAGCTTATACACACAGACGTCCGCGGACCGATGAATGTTAAAGCTAGGGGTGGTTATGAGTATTATGTCACCTTTATATATGACTACTCAAGATACAGATACGTCTAACTAATGCAACGGAAGTCGAAAACATTTGAAATGTTCAAAGAATTTCAAGCTAAAGTTGTGAATCTATTAGGTTGGACTATCAAGTCACTACGATCGGATTACGGAAGTGAGTACCTTAACCAAGAGTTTGAAGACTTTATGGTCGAGCATGGGATAGTTTCCTAACTCACAGCTCCCGGTACACCTCAGCAAAATGGTGTAGCGGAGAGGAGAAATAGAACCCTAATGGAAATGGTGAGATCTATGATTAGTTTCTCATAATTACCAAATTCCTTCTGGGGATATGTGTTACAAATAGCGACATACATTTTGAATGTAGTGCCATCCAAATCTTTTTATAAGACTCCCATAGAGTTTTGGACTGGTCGTAAAGCTAGTTTGTGACATTTCCGTATATAGGGGGTGTCCAGCACACGTGCTGAAGAACAGAAATGGAAAGCTAGAATCCAAGTCTATTGTCTTCCTGTTTGTAGGATATTCCAAGGAGATATGAGGTGGACACTTCTATAGTCCTGAAGACAATAAAGTATTTGTATTGACAAATGCAACGTTTCTTGAGGACAATTACATTAGTGACCATAAACCTCGTTCTAAGATTGTATTGAATGAGTTGGAGCCTAGTGAGACTAATGCTTTATCAACAAGAGTTATTGATCCATAACTATCTTAGAGTCAGATGGTTCCTGATCAGGATACACTACCTCTTAGACATAGTGAGAGGATCGTGAGACAACCTGAACGCTATTTAGGTATAGGTAAGGGATAAGGTGAGGGATAAGGTGTTGTCTCTGCTGATAGCATGGATGATCCATTGACATTTAAGAATGCAATGGAAGATCTTGATAAAGAGGAATGGCTTAAAGCCATAAATCTCGAGATGGAGTCCATGTACTCTAACTCAGTCTGGGATCTTGTAGACTTACCGGATGGGGTAAAACCTATAGGGTGTAAGTGGATCTATAAGAGAAAGAGAGGAGTATATGGAAAGGTAGAGACTTTCAAGGCAAGGCTAGTGGCCAAGGGTTATACCAAGAAAGAAGGGGGTCGATTATGAAGAGACCTTCTTACCATTAGCCATGTTTAAGTCTATTATGATTCTCTTATCAATTGCTGCCTATTTCGATTACAAAATTTAGAAAATGGACATCAATACTGTATTCTTGAATGGTAATCTTGATGAGAGAATCTATATGATGCAACAAGAGGGATTCGTGTCTCCAGATCAAGAGGAAAAGGTTTGCAAGCTGTGAAGGTCAATCTATGGACTTAAGCAAGCGTCTAGATCTTGGAACATTAGGTTTGATGATGTGATAAAAGTATATGGCTTCGAGCAGAACGTTGATGAGCCTTGTGTCTACAAGCGTATCATTGATAAGAAAGTAGTTTTCTTGGTCCTATACGTAGATGATATCTTACTCATTGGGAATGATGTGGAAGTGTTGTCTGACGTAAAGGGCTGGCTGGCTAGCCAATTCTAAATGAAAGATTTGGGAGAGGCAAGTTATGTTCTAGGGATCTAACTTATAGGGGGATTGTAAGAACAAACTCATAGCACTATCTCAGGCATTATATATCGATAAGATTCTTATACGATTTTTGATGCAAAACTCCAAGAAAGGTAATTTACCTTCTAGGCATGGAGTTCACTTGTCTAAGGAACAGTGTCCTAAGACACCTCAAGAAGTTTAGGATATGAGACATGTACCCTATGCACCGGTAGTAGGTAGTCTCATGTATGCTAGGTTATGCACGAGACCAGACATCTGTTATGCAATGGGAGTAGTCAGCAGATACTAGTCCAACCCAGGATTGAATCACTGGGTTGCTGTCAAGACAATTCTTAAGTATCTTCAGAGAACTAGAGATTATATACTAGTGTATTCTGGGCAGGATTTGATCCTGTTAGGATACAAGGATTTTGATTTTCAGTCAGACAGAGATTCTAGGAAATCTAAGTCTGGATCAGTATTCACCCCAGGTGGTGAAGCCATTGTGTGTAGAAGTATCAAGCAATCTTGCATTGCTGACTCCACCATTAAAGCCAAATATTAGCCGCTTGTGAAGCTACTAAAGAGGTTGTTTTGCTCCGTAAGTTCATAAATGATCTGGTAGTTGTTCCAGATCTGGATAGGCCTATCACACTTTATTGTGATAACAGCGGTGCTGTGGCTAATTCTAAAGAACCAAAAAGCCACAAGAGAGGGAAACATATAGAGAGAAAGTATCATCTCATTTGAGAGATAATGCAGAGAGGAGATGTTATCGTCACAAAGATAGCCTCACAAGACAATCATGCTGATCCATTGACAAAGACCTTACCGGCTAAAGTGTTTTCGGGTCACCTAGATGGTCTAGGGTTACGAGACATGCCTCACATGCTTTAGTGCAAGTGGGAGATTGTTGGGGTTTATACCTTAAAGATGTAATTTGTAAATGGATTTATGAAATAAATAAAAAGAAAAGTTCAATTCATTCTTGTTATGTTATTTATTTTATAAACTTGTGTATATATTTAACATCCAAGATTGCCAGATGTAATCTCGAACTGTGTATATGAGTGTCATATACGGATGGATACAGTAAGAGACATGCAATCTAAAGAGTCTATAGATAGCAGATAATATTGGGTACATTATTTGTGGTTAATCTATAGCTGCGACCCATTTCGTAATGTATGATGATTCTATCCTGAATCATTCATATGAGATATGGGAATGAAGGCACCTTGTATGATGTGATCATATAGAACTGGGCCATGATCTATATGAATCTCTCACCAAGATCCGTTTATCGATGAGTTTCATATATATCAATAAATGATAGCTATATGTGGGTGATCTTAATCATGTGTGTCTTATCAACTCCTTCAGGTTAAATCGTAGTCTTTGATATGCCATGGGTGAGGTCAGATGCATTTCCTAATCAATATACTCCTTATGTTGGGATTGCGGTTTGGCTTGTGGCTAGAAAGGTTTGTACACAATAGTGGAATCCACTCCTTCTTGTGAAAAGTTTATGGTAGTTCCCTTAAGGGTTGATTCGGAGCTTGGACAATATGAGCGCTCTCCTAATTTCGTAGGGAAATAGGATTTATTGTCCATTAGAGAATTAATGGTACTTAAAGGATATATGTAATTAGAGGGGTATAACGGACATTATGACCCAGCTCTAATTATGAACTATTGTGGAGGATCACACCATGTGTAATAGCTATATCGATGGACACCAAGTTGTATTGGTCTGTGTAAAAGCATATACAGTTGAGAGAGTGCAACTTCGGGTTTTTAGTGGAATAACACCGGAGTTAATAATCAAGGAATATTAATTAAAGAGTTTAATTAATGATTTCGAGGATTATTGGAGCTCAAATTACTATGGGTTCATTAGGTCCCCTTGCTAGCCTGATCGATTTAGGTAACAAGGGTCACGGTTAATTAAGTGGATTGTCCAATTAATTGTATTTATTCGGGAATTAATTGAATAATGAGATTATTTAATTAATGAATTTTAATAGTTAAATTAATTAAGTAATTAGATTATTTAATTATATTGATAATTATTAATTATTAAGTAACTATTAATTGAAGGGTGTTATTTGATATATGGATTAAGGTGAATATAAAATAATAGGATATGAAAAAGTAAGAGCTGGCGAGATAGTGATATATATATATATATATATATATATATATATATATTTGTGGGAAAAGGAATCAGGCGTGAGATATAGATATATCTTGTTTCATGTTTTTTGTGTTTTTGAAACACATAGAAGAAAGAGTTTCTTCAATTCTCTACATACTCCATTCAAGTTCATGAGATCGTGACTCGCCCACACGCAGTTACCAGTTCTGGGAGATAGCGAGAAAGATCGAGTAATTCAGACAAGAGCACATCGTAAAGTGAAGGAGTCTCCAAACATTGGTGAGAGTTGTTCAAACAGGAGCATATCGAAAAGTGAAGGAGCGTCTAAACGTTGGTAAGATTTTCTTCTTCTGATTTTATCGATTACAATTTCCTGTATTTACATATTGTATGTATTAGTTCCGAAAAATAATTATGATCCCATGTTTATTGGCTCCAGATACAGATTATGATCGGTATTAAAAAATTTAAAACCTAGTTCCGCTGCGTAACCGGTGAACGAGGTTCCAACACACACTACCACCTAAGCGTAGTAGGAGGATTGTAAGACACTTATTTTGGTATTAAGGAGGCACAGACTGTTGTCTGATGATTCATCGTCATTTAAACATGCAATGGAAGATTCTGGCAAAGAGGAATGGCTTAATACCATGAATATTGAGATGGTGTCCTTATACTCTAACTCAGTTTGGGAACTTGGAGACTTACCAAATAAGATAAAACACATAGGTTGTAAGTGGATCTACAAGAGAAATAGGGGAGTGATGGGGAAGATAGAGACTTTCAAATTAAGGCTGGTGGCAAAGGGTTTACTCAACAGGATGGGGTCGATTATGTAGAGATCTTATTTACAATAGCTATGTTTAAGTGTATTCAGATTCCCTTATCAATTGCTACCTATTTCAACTGTGAAATTTAGTAAATAGACGTCAAGACTGTATTTTTTTAATTGCAATCTTAATGAAAGCATATATATGATACAGCCAGAGGGATTCGTGTCCCAGGATCAAGAGCAAAGGGTTTGCAAGCTGCAAAAGTCCATTCATGGAATTGAACAACCATTTAGATCTTGAAACATTATGTTTGACAATGCTATGAAAACATATGGCTTTAAGCAAAAAATCGATGAGCCTTGTGTTTACAAGAGGATTATTGACAATAAAGTAGTTTTCTTAGTCCTATACGTAGATGAGATCCTACTCTTTAGGAATGGCGTAAGGGTATTGTCAAAAATAAAAGGGATGGCTTGCTAGCTAGCCAATACAACATAAAATATTCGAAAGAGGCGAGTTATGTTCTAAGGATCCAATTAATTTGGGATCGTAATAACAAACTCTTAGCATTGTCTCAAGCATCGTATATCAATAAGGTACTTGTTCATTTTTTTATGCATAACTCCAAGAAAGGTAACTTACCTTCTAGGCATGTATTTCACTTGTCTAAAGAATAGTGTCCTAAGACACCACAAGAAGTTAAGGATAAGAAACATGTTCCCTATGCATATGCAATAGCCAGTCTTATGTATGCTATGTCATGTACTTGACCAGATCTGATTCACAGTGGTAGTAGCCAGTTGGTTTCAGTCCAACCTAGGATTGGATCATTGGGTTGCTTGCAGCAAAAGCCAGTCTTAATCATCTTCAGAGAACGAGAAACTTTGTGGCAGTATATTCAGGGTAGGATTTGATCTTGTTGGGATATACAGACTCTAATTTTAGTCAGACGGGGATTCTAGAAAATCCATGTCTGGATTAGTTTTCACCCATGGTGGTGGAGTCATAGTATGGAGGAGTGTTAAGCAATAATGTATTGCTGACTCAATCATGAAAGCCGGAAATGCAGCAGTTTGTGAAACTTCTAAAGAGGTTGTTTGGCTCCATAAGTTCTTAACTGATCTGAAAGTTATTCCAGATCTGGATAATCCCATCACACTTTATTATGAAACAGTGGTGTTGTGGCTAATTCTGAGGAATCAAGAAGCCATAAAAGAAGGAAGTGTGTAGAGAGGAAATATCATCTCATAAGAGGGATACTGTTGAGATTGGATGTGATCGTAACCAAGATAGCATTGTTGGATAATCTTGCCAATCCATTTACGAAGACCTTAATGGCTAAAGTCTTTGATGGTCACCCAGAGGGTCTAGGGTTACGAGATATATCTCACCTGCTTTAGTGCAAGTGGGAGATTGTTAGGGTTTTAGCCCTAAGGGTTGTAATTTTATGTGAATGAAACATTAATAAAAGAAGTAGTTTATTCATATATTTGGAAAACGATTTGTATCTAATTTTAAATATATAGATATATTTACATAACAAGGATACAAGAGAGTTATTGTGATTCTTTGAACTAGAAACATAGGAAGCAAAGCCCTAGAAAGTCTAGGAATATTTCGGCCAAAAGAAAAAGAATAAAAATTCATGCTTGTGGTGGCCGAATTCACCAAGAAGAAAAGACAGAGTTTTATTCTTCAAGTTTTTGCATCCTTCTATACGTTCTTGGAAGATTGTGACGTGTCCATACATAGTTAATAGATCGTAGGACGTAGCGAGGGAGACATGGTGGTTCATAATTGGAATAAAGCTTAAAGAAACGAAGGAGTTAGCATTAAGTGTATGATCTAAATCCATCTTTATATATTCTTATATGTTGTATAAGGTTTATGAGTTGCATAAAATTATAAAGCCCTATTTTCGCTACGTAATATAAATCCGGGTTCATACCTTTATCTGCATTTTGGTTGTTGCATTCATTTTTGTTCATCTCATTCTTACCTAAACACTGTGTATGGGAATGGGGTGGAACGAGGGAGCCTCAAGTACAAGACCCCCTTTGCTCACTACGATGAATTATGCCTATTTGAAAGTTAAGATGGAGTCCTACCTTTACGATAAAGATGACCTAGCATAGATGGCTATAAAAGATGGTTATACTCCTCCTACTATTACCATTACGGATCGAAGTGAAGTTTTCAAGCCTAAGTCTCGATGGAACACTTAAGACTTTGTAGCATCGAAGCCGAACAATAAGGCACTGCATGCCATTCTTTATGCTATGGGTGACAATCAATACAAGCTGATCCAAACAACTAGGAATACAAAATAGGAATGAGAGATTCTAGAGACGGCTCATGAAGGAACCAAGTTGGTTAAGGATTCAAAGCTATAAGTCCTTCAAACACAGTTTGAGATGATGAAGATGGAGGAGTATGAGTGCTTTAATGACTTCCAAGTGAAGTTGATAAACATCGTGAATCTAAGTCATCAACCGGATGACCCATTCTAGGATAGAAAGATCAAGCAAAAGATCATGAAGTCACTTCCTAAGAGGTTTGAATCCAAAGTGATGACGCTTGAAGAGAATATTAACTACAAGACAATGAAGCCGAGTGAAGTGATTGGAAGGTTTCTTGTATATAAGTCAAGGAAAGTTCCTACACCTTCACCACCCAAGAAGCGAAAGATTATAGTTTTGAAGACCTCTAAGATTGAGATGGAGGAGGTTGCTTCGGATGAGGAGATGGCCCTTTTGGTGGAGAGATTCAAGAAGTTTATTAAGTTTGAAAAGAAAGGCTTTGGATCCAAAGGGAAAGAGATAAAGAAGAAAACCCCTTTCAAGAAAGTTAAACCAACCGAGGAACAAGAAGAAAGGAAAGGAAATGGCCACCACTTAAAGTGATAGTGATGATTTAGAAGTCGAAGAAGGATCCTCGAATGATGAAGATCATGTGGAAAATTTCATTGGCTTCATATCCTCTGTCAAGGGCAAAGAAGCTAGTTGTGATGAAGATGAGGGAAAATAAGTTGAAGATGACTCAAGTGATGAGGATTCCTCATCTCACTCCATAAATGGTGATAAGGAAAATATGAACCAGGACGACTTCATCAAGCATTTTTAAAGCTCACGGTTGAAAATGAAAAGAAGATTATAAGGCTAAAAGAAGAGAATCTGAAGCTATAAATCGAAGTAGTTCACTTAAATGGAGAAGTGAAGATAGCCGAGAGAAGTGCGACAATATTGGAAAAGGAGCTTGAAGAAGCTAGAGAATTGATTGCTAAGATGACTTCAAGCACATAGAAACTTGACCACATGTAGGGAGTTGGCAAGAAGCGAAGTGATAAGAAAGGCCATGGATTTGTAGCTGACAATGAAGCCTTATCTTCAAGCAAAACGGTGTTTGTCAAGAGCATTGACAATAAGGAACCTCCACCTCCTCAACATCTTAGAAAATTAGATTGAACTAGGAGAGTGTTCAAAAAAGGCTCAAGTGAAGATGACACAAAGAAGTCAACTTCAACCTCAGCAAATGAGAGCTTCACAAGTAAGTTTTTCTCAACCCAAATTTTTTCAAGTTAAGAGGTTAATAGGTTTTTGAATCCTTTGTTGGCATAATTCTATATCAAAATAATATTTGATTTGTACTGATTAGTTGTCTAGGATTTATGAATCATCAAGCTTCAAGGAAGATTGGACAACAATTCAAGCAAAGTGATGGCTACAAGATGAACAAAGCTTCATTGCTCAGCTACAGGTATTTTGAGACATCTTTCCCCTTGGAAGGCCTTGGCACACACACATATCATATATTTGTATCTCTGCATCATTGTGCAAAAATCAATATGACACATGCACACAATATTTAATCATGTATGCACATGCATACCATCTAAAGATGACAAATTTTGAGAAATTGTATGTTCTAGACTCTCTAAGAAATTGCATACTTTTGCGTTCTTGTGTTCATTTTATTGTATTTGTATGATACAAAAGTTGAATTTTTGCTTATAATATTCCATCTTGAGTTTTGAACACTTTGGTTACTCGTTCATTAAAATTCGAGTTCAAATTAGGAAGTAAAGAAACTTTTCAAGATTTTATCTTGCATGGTTTTCGTATTTGATTTTCGAGATTGAATTCTATATTTCTTAAAAAAAAAATCTTAAAACATTTTGTACATGAGAGAGTCTTAGTTTTTAATCTTAAAATGGATTGAAAAATGAAGTTCGGAGGCCGAAGATATGGCTGAAGAACTAAAGGAGTCTGAAGGGAAAAGGAAGGGGACAACCTTCCTTTCCTGTGGAGGCAAGTGGACCTCCATGGGAAAGGAGGTCCTCTACCCCCATGGAGGACCACACATCGTCAATAGATGCAGAGGTGTCTCCCTCCCATTGTTCCTTCAATTTGGTCTTTAAAAATTCCCTTTAAATACTCCTTTCCCTTTCATTCTTTTCCATGAAGAAAAAACTTGTGCTGAAATTTTCTCTCCAACTTTCCTATCTTCCCAACACCATATCTTTTTCATTTGGAGTCCGATTCAAGTGATTCTTGTTGGAGATTTCTCATCGACCAGTTCTTTATCTTTTCCATAAGATTTTAGAGCCATTTAATTGATTTTTCTGGTAGTTTCACACACAAAAAAGGGACTGTACAGTTTTCACTTGAGGTATTGATTTCTCTTTTAATTTTTGAGCTTTGAATCTTCAATTACCTTGGGTTTTATTCTTCAATACATGTATGTATATTGTGTTTACTTTGATTATAGTTTTGGACTCTATAGAAGCTAGATTGAGCCTTGATTGAATCTTATATGTTGAGTTTGGTTTTTGTAAAAGCCTATGTTTTCACATGATTGTGTTTTGTATTGTGCTATCTTTCTTTCTAGAGTTATTTTAAGCTTTTATTGATTGGTTTTATTTGAAAATAGTCTCTACATGTATATTTATTTGACAATTTTGACCATTTTCATTATTTGACAATTTTATTGTATATTTAGAGCTTGATGTGTTTTAATTGAATATTTTAATAATACATGCTCTATATTTCTTGCTAGGAATTCTATTGATCATATGTTATAATTCTAGCATGATTTTTGTTTGATACAAAATCTTGTTTATGTGCTTAAATGACTATTATTGATTCAAGGTTTAGTGACATGAATACATCTATAAGCTAAATGTGTTTTGGTGTTTTCACATTTTCTAGAATTGTTATTTAATCATAGTCACTAGAAACATTTGATTTATGAACCTTCATGCACAAGTCTGGTTCTCATTGGATGTGTTAATCATCATATTCTATGTGGCTCATTTGTTTGCATTTTGCATTCATGATCACATAGGATGCCTTGTGAAAAGGTTAGAAGTCACATTCCTTAGAGTGATTCTTTGGTTTATGCATTGGAAGTCGCATTTTGGATAGGGGATCTTCAATTTCCATATGGAGTCTTAGCTAGAATCAGGGTGATTCGGATAGCTAAGAATGGAAGTCTCATATTGGAGAGGGGTTAATTTGAGTGTGGAAGTCACATTTTGGAGAGGGGATCTTCAATTTACGCAAGAAGTCTTGACTAGGATCGGGATGATCCGGACAGTTAAGCGAATGTGGCATCTCTTTCTTTGTGTAAGGTTGAAGGGTAGATTTTTAGTTACAGTCAGTCACTTGAGATATTGTACCTTTTTATCTTACTAGTGAAAGGTGTTTACCTGTAGTTGTGGTATCTGTAAGAAAAAACATGCGGCGGAAGCAAAAAAATTGATTGGTATTTTTCAAAAAACAAAAAAAAAACTTTAAAAGAGTGGACCATAACCCTTGAGTAATTAACATATAATAAAAGCATCATATCTTTTTCTCTTGACGATTTAAGTTGTGCCGAATTGAATTTGCAAGATCTCCTAATCCAATCATGAACATGAATCACCTAATAGTGTGAGCTCACTTTATTTGAAATGTATACCTGAGGATGGAAAACAAACAAAATCGTTTTCTTTTATTAGTCACAATAACCGTCATAAAGAAAACAAATAACATTTGTTCACTTGTGAATTATCAATCTATTAGATTGAAAATCGTGTGAACTAGATTCGATGTTGTACATAAAACCTTTTGATGTAAAGGCTACTAGTGCACCATCGAAAACAAAAATGCTCATTTCTTTTCTCTACGCTTTACCGAATTCTCACACACCTGTCTTTAGAGTTGGACGAACTTTTCCAAAGCAAAAACAGAATTTTTTTCTCATAAAATGCTGGGTTTGGCCGAATTCTCTCACAAGACTTTTGTCCTGGCCGAATTCTCTCTCCAAAAATACTTATGTTAGCTGAATTCTCACTTAGAGAATATAAAGGTCATGGATGAATCCTCTCCTAAGGAGGGTTCATGTCTTATGTCCAAATCCTCTTAAAAGAAGGATTTGTTTGTTAGCCAATAAACCTTACTCAAAGAAGAGTTCTTTTCCACAACAAGACTCATATTCCAACTCGTTAGTGTATTTATCCAATAAATAATTATTGAATATAAATTAAATTGTGACATTATCGAAAACTTCCTAATTTGACCCATTGTCAATTAGAGTTTTGATAGATAAATAATTTCTAATTTTACTAGATAAATAAATTGATTTTATTTATCTACTTATCAAATAAAGTGTTTGATACTTATCATACAACCGTCAATAGTATGACACCAGGAGACCTTCTCCTAGTAGGAAAAAGATTTTGACTTTAAATTATTATTTAATTAATTTCACTTTAATTAAATAATAATAAAAAAACAATATATTAGGCTATTATATTAGCCCTTGCCGCGTAAGTTGTATATATGGACCATATATTGTTTTCTCTACTTTATTAAATCCATTGGACTTTAATAAAAAGTCAACATGTAAACTAGATACATTCTTACTAAAAAAAAGTCCACATGCCTTAGACTAATACATTAATATAATTAAACAGCCCATTTAATTAAAATGTGCAAATTATATTATTATAATATTAATGAAATGCTAATCGCACCATATTAGGGCCGCTCAAGGATTCTCACATCCTTGGCCTCTCAATCCAGGTATTTGAAGAGTTACTGCATGTCTTGATAACACATTACCGTAACTCTCCAAAACTTTTGGATTCCAAAATACAAAAACAATTCTAGATGGAATATGAAATTCGTCTGGTATAAAATATCAAGTGATTCATGCAAGTTCGTGTGGATTGGGAATCTTATCGGGCTATCTAAATTAAGCTCTAATAGACATAACCTAATCACAATAAAAAAATGATTCACTTATGTCCGATCTATTAATTTTAGTTCATTCCACTAAAAAACTAAAATTGAACTATTAAATAAAGATAGAATAAGTTAATGTTCCTCATTAGTACCTTAGACAATCATAATGGAGATAGTTTATCCTCGTGAAGAATACCAGCATATTTCAAGAGCTCAAAAACCGCCTATAGCTCTCTGAGTTAACATATTTACTCAGCTTCTATAGTGCAATCAACAATACAAGATTGCTTGATACTTCTCCATATGACTGCGCCTCCTCCAAGAGTAAACACAGATCCTGATCTTGATCTCCTGGAGTCAGAATCTAATTGGAAATTAGAAACTGTATACCTAACGTGAATTAAATCCCCTTCAAAGTATACAATCATATAATCTCTAGTTCTTCTTAGATACTTGAAAATATGCTTGATTGACATCCAGTGATTAGGACCAGGTTTTGATTGAAACCTACAAACTATACCAACAACAAAACAAATATCTAGTCTAATGCAGAGCATTGCATACATGAAACTTCCAACTACCAAGGCATATGGAACCCTACCCAAGAATTTTTCTTTATGCTCATTCTTAGGAACATGTTGCTTAGAAAGTTTGATTCCATGTTTGAAAGGTAACATACCTTTTTTGTAATCCTACTTAGAAAACCTAGACAAGATTTTATCTATATATAAAGCTTGGGATAATGCAATCGTTCTATTCTTACTATCCCTTATAACTTGGATACCATGAATATAACTTGCTCCTCCTAAGTCCTTCATATCAAACTATTTTGCTAACCGTTCATTTAATGATGTTAATACACTTCGATGAGTAGTATATCATCAACGTAAAGAACTAGAAAAACAAACTTGTTGCCTTTGATTCTTTAGTATACATAGAGTTCATCAAGGTTTTGAATAAATCCAAAACTTTTCACAGCTTAATCAAACCTTATTATCTTGGATCTAAATGTTTGCTTCAATCCATATATGGATCTTTGCAACCTTCATACCTTTTCCTCTAGGCCCTTTTCAATGAATCCTTCTGGTTGCATCATATAGATGCTTTCGCCAAGACTTCCTTTAAGGAAATCTGTCTTGAAATCCATTTGCCAAATCTCTAGATCTAGAGACGTTGCAATGGACAAGAGTATCCTAAAAGATTTAAGCAGGGCCATAAGAGAGAAGGTTTCCTCATAATCGATACCTTTCTTTTGTGTGTAACTTTTAGCTACCAATCTAGCTTTAAAGGTTTCCACCTTTCAATCCATTCCTCTATTCCTCTTGTATGCCCACATACACCCAATGGGTTTTATCCCTTTAGGCAAGTTATTAAGAGACCAGACATTGTTTTTTAACATAGATTCAATTTCAAATTGCAATGCATTTTAACAATTATGACAATCGACATCTTCCATTGCTTCATTGTAGTGTAAGGATTATCATCGTCCGGAAGATTCTCCAATAATTCTCCTAGTCCGATGTATTTCTCAGGTTGTCTACTAACCCTCCCACTACGATGAGGAATGGTAGGTTATTGATCTTGTGTTGATGTGAAACTTACAATTGGGATAGGTTGTTAAATCCCTTGTGAAATTGTATCTCCTGAAAGCTCATTTAGAATAATTATGCTTTTAGGCACGAAATCATATATATAGTCTTTTCCTGAAATTTAGCATTTGTCGAAACAAATACTTTAATATTTGAAGGCCTATAGGAATAATATCCTTGTACATTGCAGTTTGTAAAGCATATACCCAAAAAAAATAGAAGGCATTGAATAACTCAACATAGAACTAACTATGTCCAAAAGAGTTCTAATTCTCTTTTCAGCCAACCCATTTTGTTGAGGTGTACCTGGCATAGAAAACTTAGAAATTCTACCATTATCATTAAGATATTGCTGAACCCACCAGATAGATATTCTCCATCACGATCAGACCTAAGATTTTTACGTGTTTCACAAGCTGATTTCTACTTTAGGTTTAAATGATTTGAACATGTCAAATGCATTCGACTTATGTCTCAAGAGATTTACATAGCCAAATATTGAGTAATCATTTGTTAAAGTGATGAAGTACTTATATCCAGTTCTAGCTTGAATGCTTATATGACCACATACATAAGTGTGTATTAATCTAAAACATTCAGTTGCTCGTGTGCCTTTTGTCGTGAACGACCTTTTCTCATCTTACCTTCCAAACAAGATTCACAAGTTTGTAGATCAACAACCTTTAAGTCACTTAAAGGTCCATCACAAACAACACTTTTCATCCTATCAAGGTTAATATGACCTAGGCACAAATGACATAGGTAGGCCTAATCTTTTGATAATTTTACTCTTTTATGATTAGGTTCTGTTGATTCCATGTCTAACGAATGAGAGATATTGCTAAGCAAATAGAAGAACCAATTTCCAATGTACCTTTGCAAACAAATTTATTTTTCCTACTAATAATAAAACCTTTTTTAAAAGTAACCGAATATCCAAATTTATTTAAACAAGAAATTAAAATTAAATTCCTCTTGAATTGAGGTACATAATAAATGTTTATTAGATCTAAATGACTATCTAAATTAATTTGAATATCTCCCATTCTACTGGCATACACCAAAGCTCTATTGCCTAAACGCATGTTGAATTTATTCACATTAAGCCTTTTCATTTCCTTGAACCCCTATAACGAATAAGAAACATGATTAGGGGATCCAGAATCTTTGATCCAAGAGAATCTCTAGAATCTGTCAAAAAACATGTTTCAAGATAATTAATATTACCTTCTTCCTTCTTGTCTTGAGACTTTGGGTAAGTTCTTTTCCATTGTCGCTTTTCAACACAAAGAAAACACTTTCATTTGATCTTGGTTACTTTCTTGGTCTCCTTCTTGGTAGGCCCAAGTTGCATTTTCTTATGTTGTTTCTTGTTCTTCTTACGGGTTTTAATAGCAGTAACTTTACCTACTGTATAAATCTCTTGACCCTCACCTTTCATAAGGATTTTATCGACGCTTTGAACATCTCACATCAGACCTTGCAAGGTTTATTCCTTATTGTTCGAGATGTAGTCCAACTTGAATTGATCAAAGGAATCCAATAGTGAGTTGACTATCATGTCAGTTTTTATCTCACCATCTATCTCAGCACCATTGAGTTCAACAATGTTAAGATATGCTACGACTTTCATCATGTGATCTTTTACAGCCTTTCCAAGTTTTATCCTAAGATTCAAGAAAGTAGTCACTACCTTTCTCTTAGTCATCCCAGACTTCATAGCAAGAAAAACCTTTAGAGACATAATTATATCAATAGCAGTCTTCATTCCTTTCATGTTGCTGTTGCAACACGTTGTAGATGGTAGCCTTAATGTAACATTTGGCCATCTCATCTGAAGTCTTCCACTATCGATACTTGTCTCTTTGCCCCTCAGTAGATTCATTAGTAGGAGTTCGCGGTTTAGGGGTACACAAAACAAACTTATGCTTTTCAGCTTGCAACAACAAACCGATTTTCCTTTTCTACGTGATATATCTATCACTAGTTAATGTATTATCTTTTAGGATGTTGATAGGGATGGGGTCACGATTTCTGAATAATAATAAAAATTAAATAATTAAACAATCATGATAAAGCCCTTTCAAATATTATCTTGAATTAAATAAATAATTCTAAGTGATCCAACACCCACAAATGTTACGTCTTCTTTGGGAGTTTGCACAATCTACTAGTTGGACTAAGTCCCACCTAATTGTTAACATAACAACTATCATTTTCAATTTTGGCCTTACAATTTTATTAATAAGAACTCTTTGAAGGATATTAATAAAATAACATTTAGTGTCTTACCAAGTTATTGATCTTCAATATATTCCCTCATGAATATCCCTCATTTGAGAGTAGATATCGTTTGAGTCAATTGTTTAGTCTATCCTTGTATGGAAGTATCTTGCTAAATTCCATTCATGAATACCACTTGGGGGGTTATTTCATAAAACATAAAGCTCAACTAATCTTGGAGGCCATAGGTGTTCCAAACACCTTCTCTCACTTAACTGTTTAAGGCGTAAGATCGAATTCCTTAAAATGATTGACCAAGTTATCTATATGCCAATTAGATATCTAAACCATTCAATGCTTATTCATACAAAAAGGGATATATGAGTGGCACTCCTGTTCTATATGACATGTTATCAAACAATGACAAACATTGCAATATTTACAGAAAAGTGAATAGCCACAATTTTTGTCCATCCTAGATAAACAAGTAAATTACATTTGTTTGAAATATAAAACCTATAATCCTAACTTAGCAAACAAGTCATCAAGCTACCACTATCTAAAGGACTTGTGATAGAGCACTTGCACGCCTGAAGCCTTGTGCTGCTACCTCGGGTTACTCCGTTGCTACTTTTTCTGGTTTGAATTCTTCAATTCTTCGATTATTCGAAACTTGAATATATTACAACAGATTTTTTATTTTATTTGTTACAACAATAATAATTAAAAAAAAACTAAGCACCAACCAAGAAGGAAATTATGGGGATGATAGACCACCATTCTTGTTACAATTCCAAAACAAAAATACATTGAAATTCTATTAGCAAAATTGACCAATAACAAATCACATTACAAAAAAATTATATATATCCTTACTTTCCAATGTAAATATATACGCGAATATCTAGAGTGTCATCTCTTTCTAAAACATGCATATTTAGAATAAAAGAAATAGATCCACATAAATATACATCAATTAATCAAGTGTACAACCAAGCTCTGAAGCCAATTGTAGGAAAAAACATGCGGCGGAAGCAAAAAATATTGATTGGTATATTTCAAAAAATAGTTATTTAAAAGAATGTACCTTAACCATTGATAAATTAACATATATTAAAAATATCGTACCTTTTTCTTGTGACGATTGAAGTTACGTCAAATGGAATCCGTAAGATCTTCCAATCCAATCAAACGTGAATCACCTAGAAGTGTGGGCTCCCTTTCTTTAAATTGTATACCTGAGGATGGAAACCAAGCAAAATCAATTTCTTTTGTCAGTCACAATAATCCTACTAGAGAAAACACGGAGCGTTTGTTCAGTTGTTAATTATCAATCTATTTGATTGAAACTCGTGTGAATCCGATTCGATGTTGTACACAAAACTTTTTGATGTAAAGGCTACTAGTGCACTATCAAAAACAAAAATGCTCACTTCTTTCCTCTTTTATTGGCCGAATTCACACACATCTATCTTTAGAGTTAGATGAATTTTTCTAGAGCAAGAACCAAATTTTCTTCTCTTAAAATTCTAAGGTTTGGTCGAAATCTCACACAAGACTTTTGTCTTGATCTAATTCTTTAACCAAAAATACTTATGTTGGCCGAATTTTAAATTAGAGAATATTTAGGTCATGGTCGAATCCTCTCATAAAGAGGATTTATGTCTTGTGTCCAAATACTCTTAAAAGAAGGACTTGTGTGTTAGCCAAGAAACCTCACTCAACGAAGAATTCTTTTCCACAACAAGACTCCTATTCCAACTCATTAAAGAATTCTTTTCCACAACAAGACTCCTATTCCAACTCATTAGTGTATTTATCCAATAACTAATTGTTAAATATAAATTAAATTGTGACTTTATCAAAAACATCCTAATTTGACCCATTGTCAATTAGAGTTTTGATAGATAAATAATTCCTAATTTAACTAGATAAATATTTTTTTTTTATTTATCTACTTAACAAATAAAGTTTTTGATAGTTATCGTACTACAACCAATATTATGACACTAAGAGACCTTCTCCTACTAGGAAAAAGATTTTGACTTTCAACTAAATAAAAAAAAAATTAATTAATTAATTAATTTCCATTTAATTAAATATTAAAATAAAAAATAATATATTACGCTTTTATATTAGCCCTTGCCACCTAAGCCATATATATGGTCATATATTGTTTTTTATATTTTATTAAATCCACTGGACTTTAATAAAAGTTCACATGTGAACTAGACTATTCTTACTTAAAAAGGAAGAGTCCACATGCCTTAAATTAATACATTAATATAATTAAACAGCCCATTTAATTATAATGTACAAATTATTTTCTTAATGTATTAATGAAATTCTGTTTTCACCCCATTAGGGCTGCCCAAGGATTCCCACATCCTTGGCCGCCCGATTCAAGTTTTTGAAGAGTTACCGTTTGTCTTGATCACATATGACCGCATCTCACCAAAAAATTTGGATTCCAAAATCCAAAAAAAAATCTAGATTGACCTAGAAATTGGTTTGGTAGAATATATCAAGTGATCCATCCAAGTTCGTGTGGATTGGGGATCTTGGCGGGCTATCTAAATTTAAGCTCCAATAGACACAACTCAATCACAATCAACAAATGATTAACTTAGGTCCGATCTACTAATTTTAGTTCATTCCACTAAAGAACTAAAACTGAACTCTTAAATAAAGATAGAATAAGTTAATATTCCTCATTCATACCCTAGACAATCTTAATGGATAAGTGTATCCTCGTGTAGAATACCAGTAATCACCAAGGGCTCATAGACTGTCTGTAGCTCTTCAAGTTACCATATTTACTCATATAACCATATTTTGAAATTGGATATTTTGACTTGTCCAGAAGCCATGTTTCAATAGACACTATTGAAAACATATTAAGATTTAATGTCCAATACCTCAAAACATCTATATGATGATATTCTACTATCATTTCATAAATGGAGCCACGATGTCCATATCTATAAATGAAGTCATCTATCGATTAACAAATGAATACCACCAAACTATCGAGGATAGACTATGCTATATAATCGTACTTATTGATAGCTCAAATGATAACACTTGCAACCATAAGTTCATCATTTATCTCAGCATTGAGATAGACTCTCCGATTGTCTTCAAGTGAAAACTTTTATCCATTGACGGTTCTAGATAAAGTATTTCACTGTGATCCAATTCAATGCGCCTAGTGCAATAGATTCTTTTGCCCAAAGACACAACACTTTCATGATTTTAGATTCATTATAACACATTTGATCCCACTCAAATGCTAGCAAAAGAATCTAAAACTTTGACAGGAAAAAGGTGACCAACCTTTATCTTAAGTTGTGAATGTTATTCAATACTAACTAAAGAATTGTGTCTACCTAATGCATATCTAGATATATGAACAATTCTTCTTTTCTCTTAGTCTTTTGACCTTATGACTATTTAATTTTAAAAAATATAATAATTAAACTATAAATGCAATAAGATTTGTTAAACTATAAATCACTTTACTAATATGAAAAGATTTTCAAATACATTAATATACTCTTTCTATCGAGCATAATCCCAACAATCTCCCACTTGCTCTATAGAAAATGTGCCATATCTCTCATCTCTAAATTCTCTAGATGCCCATCAAAACTCTTTTGTGGAAGATCCTTTGTAAAGGGATCCGCTAGATTATCTGCTGATGCGATCTTGGTAATCGTCACGTCACCCATATCTACAATTTCCCTCATAAGGTGATACCTTCTTTCAATGTGTTTCCCTCTCTTATGACTTCTTGGTTCTCTCGAATTAACCACTGCTCCACTATTGTGACAATAGATAGTGATCTGCTTATTCGCATCATGAACCACTTCAAAGTAAATCAAGAATTGGCGAAGCAAGACAGCCTCTTTAGTAGCCTCGAATGCAGCAACATACTCGACTTTCATGGTGGAATCAACAATACAAGATTGCTTGATACTTCTCCATATGACTGCCCCTCCTCTAATAGTAAACACAGATCCTGATGTTGATCTCCTGGAGTTAGAATCTGACTGAAAATCAGAATCTGTATACCCAACGGGAATTAAATTCCCTCTACAGTATACATGTATATAATCTCTCGTTCTCCTAAGATACTTGCAAATATGCTTGACTGTTGTCTAGTGATCTAGACCAGGTTTCGATTGAAACCTGCTAACTATATCCATAACAAAACAAATATCTGGTCTAGTACAGAGCATTGCATACATGAGACTTCCAACTGCCGATGCATATGGAACCCTAATCATGAATTGCTCTTCTTGCTCATTCTTAGGAACTTGTTCCTTAGAAAGTTTGATTCCATGTCTAAAAGGTAACATACCTTTCCTAGAATCTTGCATGGAAAACCTAGACATGATTTTATCTATGTACGTAGTATGGGATAATGCAATTGTTCTATTCTTTGTATCCCTTAAGACTTGGATACCAAGAATATAACTTACTTCACCTAAGTCCTTCACATCAAATTGTTTTGCTAACCATTCTTTTACTGATGTCAATACACCTACATCGTTTCCGATGATTAGTATATCATCAATGTAAAGAGCTAGGAAAACCAAATTGTCACCTTTAATCCTTTTGTATACACAGGGTTTGTCAAGGTTTTGAATAAATCCAAAACTTTTCACGGCTTGATCGAACCTTATGTTCCTGTATATGGATGCTTGCTTTAATCAGTATATGGGTCCTTACAAATTGCATACCCTTTCCTCTTGGCCTTTTTCAGTTAATCCTTCTGGTTGTATCATGTAGATGCTTTCATCAAGACTTCCATTAAGGAAATTTTTCTTGACATCCATTTTCCAAATCTCTAGGTCTAAAGATGCTGCAATGGATAGGAGTATCCTAATGGATTGAAGCATGGCCACGGGAGAGAAGGTTACTTCGTGATCGATACATTCCTTCTGTGTATAACCTTTAGCTACCAATCTACCTTTAAAGGTTTCCACCTTTCTATCCATTCCTTTTTTCCTCCAGTATGCCCACTTGCACTCAATGGGTTTTATCCCTTTAGGCAAGTATACAAGAGACCAGACTTTGTTTTTGAACAAAGATTCAATTTTGGATTGCATTGCCTTTTGCCATTTGCGATAATAATAATCTTCCATTGATTCCTTGTATGTATAGGGATCATCGTCGTCTGGTAGATTATCTATAGATTTTCCTAGACTGATGTATCTCTCGGGTTTCTACTAACCCTCCCACTACAACGAGGCATGGAAGATAGTTGATCTTGTGTTGGTACGGAACTTACAATTGGGCTTAGTTGTGAAACCTCGTTTAGAGTTGTATCTCCAGAAAGCTCATTCAGGACAATTCTACTTTTAGGCACAAAATTATTCAGATAGTCCTCTTCCAAAAATTTAGCATTTGTCGAAACAAATACTTTAAGATCTGAAGAACTATAGAGATAATATCCTTTTGTTCCTTTTGGATACCCTACAAATATGCATGTTTCTGAATGGGACTCCATCTTTTGTATTTCCTTTTAACATGTGCGCAGGACATCTAAATATCCTTAAGTGTTGTAAACTAGGCTTTTGCCCAATCCATAAATCCTGCGGTGTTTTAGGAACCAACTTAGATGGTACATCATTTAGAATGTACACAGCAGTTTTTAAAGCATATCCCCAACAAGAATTAGGAAGCACTGAATAACTCAACATAGACCTAACCATGTCTAAAAGAGTTCTATTTCTCCTTTCTGCCATCCAATTTTGTTGAGGCGTACCTGGTGCAGAAAACTGAGAAATTATCCCATTACCAATAAGATATTACTGAAACTCACCAAATAGATATTCTCCACCATGATCAGACCTCAAGATTTTTATGCATTTCTCAAGCTGATTTTCTACTCCAGCTTTAAATGCTTTGAACATGTCAAAAGCATCCGACTTATGTCTCGTGAGATACACATAGCCAAATCTTGAGTGATCATCCATGAAAGTGATAAAGTACTCATATCCACCTCTAGCTTGAATGCTCATAGGTTTACACACATCAGTGTGTATCAATCCTAAACATTCTATGGCACTTGTGCCTTTGGTCGTAAATGACCTTTTGGTCATTTTACCTTCCAAACAAGATTCACATGTTGGTAGATCATCAACCTTTGAGTCTTTTAGAGGTCGGTCACTTACCAATCTTTTAATCCTAAGGTTAATATGACCTAAGCGCAAATGCCATAGGTAGGTTTCATCTTTTGGTAATTTTACTCTTTCATGATTAGGTTCCGCTCATTCTGTGTCTAACAAGTGAAAGATATTTCTATGCAAATAGAATAAACCATTTTCCAATGTACCTTTGCAAATAATTTTATCATTCTTACTAATAATAAAAGCTTTATTAAAAGTAACCAAATAATCAAATTTATTTAAACATGAAACTGAAATTAAATTCCTCTTGAATTGAAGTACGTAATAAGCGTCTATTTAAATCTAAATGCCTATAAGAATCTAAATTAATTCTAATATCTCCCACAACACAAGTAGACGCCAACGTTCCGTTGCCTAAACACAAGTTGAATTCGTTCTCATTAAGTCTCTTCCTTTCCCGGAACCCTTTATAGTTAGACCCAAGTTACTTTTTCTTCTGTTGTTTCTTGACCTTTTGACAGGTCTTAATAGTAGCAATTTTATGAACATGTGAATCTTCTGACCCTTGCCTTTAACAAGAATCTTTTCGGCGCTATGAACATCTTACATCAGGCCTTGCAAGGTGTATTCCTTATTGTTCAAGGTGTAGTCCAACTTGAACTGATCAAAGGAATCCGATAGTGAGTTGAAGGTCATGTTAATTTTCATCTCACCATCTATCTCAGCACCATTCAATTCAGCAATATTGAGATGTGTTATGACTTTCATCATGTGAAATTTCACAGGCTGTCCAGGTTTCATCCTAAGATTCATGAAGGCAGTCACTGCCTCTCTCTTAGTCATCCTGGACCACATAGCAAACATCTCCTCTAGAGACATCATTACATTGGCAGCAGTCTCCATTCCTTCATGTTGTTGTTGCAACACGTCAGAGATGGTGGCCATATTGTAACATTTAGCCATCTCATCTGAAGACTCCCACTGTTGATACTCATCTCTTTGCTCTTGAGTAGATTCTTTAGTAGGAGTAGATGGTTTATGAGTAGACATAATGAACATATGTTTTTTCATCTTGCAACAACAACCCAATTTTTCTTTTCCATGTGACATAATTATCATCAGTTAAAGTATTATCTTTTAGAATTTTGACTAGGGATAAGGTCTTGATTTCTTTATATTAACAAAAAATTTATAAGTGAATAGTCAAGGTAAAGCACTTTTGAATTTTTAGCTTGAATTAAAAAAAAATCACATTATAATTGAGCAAAACAAAAGTACATTGAAATTCTAGGACCAAAATTGAGCAATAACAAATCACATTATAAAACATATAAATATCCATACATTCCATTGTAAATATATATATATATATATATATATATATATATATATATATGCGAATACCTAGAGTGTCATCTCTTTCTAAAACATGCATATTTACAATAAAAAGAAATAGATTCACATATATATACATCAATTAATCAAGGGTAAGACCAGGCTCTAATACCAACTAGATTTTTCCTCTCTTAAAATTCTATCACTTGGCCCAATTCTTCCTTTATAAAAACCTTAGCCTTGGCCAAAATTTCACTTAGAAATAAGCCTTGGCCGAAATTAATATGGAGATATACATAGGCTATCAAATCATTTCTTAAAGAGGATTTACTTGTGGGCAAGAATCCTATCTCTAGATGTATTTACTTGGTGGCAAAGAATCATTTTTCAAAAACGATTTGTTTTCCACACAAAGACTCCTAATTCAACTCGAATAGTGTATTTATTCAATAACTAGTTATTGAATATAATTTAAACTGTGACTTTATTAAAACTTCGTAATTTGACCAATTGTCAACTCGAGTTTTAATAGAAATCAAATACCTCCTAATTTGACTAGATAAATAAATTCCTTATATTTATCTACTTATTAAATATAGTATTTTATACTTATCATATTACCAACAATAATATGACTCTAGGAAACCATCTTCTACTAGGAAAAAGATTTTGACTTTTAGTTAAACAAATAAATAAATAAATAAATAAATAATTTCCATTTAATTAAAGAATAAAATAAAAAACAATATATAATGCTAATATATAGTCCCTTGCCACCCATGCTTTATAAATATGAGCCAAATATTGTTTTTCCTATTTTTCTTAAATGCATTGGACTTTAATAAAAGGTCCACATGTGAACTAGACCCATTCTTACTAAAAGAAACAAGTCCACATGCTTTAATACAATTCTAGATGGACCGATAAATTAGTCTGGTAGAATATATCAAGTGATTCGTGCAAGTTCGTGTGAATTGGGGATCTTGGTGGGCTATCTAAATTTAAAATCCAATAGACATAACCTATTCACAATCAACAAATGATTTACTTACGTCCGATCTATTAGTTTTAGTTCATTCCACTAAAGAGCTAAAATTGAACTCTTAAATAAAGATAGAATTAGTTAATATTGCTCATTCATACCCTAGACAATTTCAATGGAGATAGTGTATCCTCGTGAAGAATATCAGTATTCCCCATGAGCTCATAGACCGCCAATAGCTCTCCAAGTTACCATATTTACTCATATGACCACATTTTGAACTTGGATATTTTGACTTGTTCAGAAGCCATACTTCAATAGACACTATTGAAAACTTAACATTAAGATTTACAATCCAATACATCAAAACATCCATATGATGATATTCTATGCTTGTTTAATAAATGGAGCCACGATGTCCATATCCATAAATGAAGTCCTCTATCGATTAACAAATGAATGCCACCAAACAATCGAGGATAGATTCTGCTATATAATCGTACAACACTTGCAACCATAAGTCTATCATTTATCTCAGGATTGAGATAGACTCTTCGATTGCCTTCAAGTGAAAACTTTTATCCATTGACGGTTCTGGATAAAGTATTTCACTGTGATTCTAGATTCTTTTGCCCAAAGACACCACACTCTGACGATATTAGGCTCATTGCTCATCGTAACACACTTGATCCCACTCAAATGCTAGCAAAAGAATCGACAACTTTAACAAGATAAAGCCGTCCAACCTTTAGCTTAAGTTGTGAATATTGTTCTAGACTAACTAAAGAAATGTGTCAACCTCATACATATCCAGATGTACAAATAATTCTTCATTTCTCATAGTCTTTTGACCTTATGATTATTTACTTTTGACAATTATAATAATTAAAATATAAATGTTATAAGATTTGTTAAACTAGAAATCACTTTTATTAATTTGAAAATATTGGCAAATACATTGTTACACTTTTGCTATCAAGCATAATCCCAATAAACACTTGTAACCGTAAGTCCATCATTTGTCTCATGATTGAGATAGACTCTCCGATTGTCTCAAAGTGAAAACTATTATCCATTGATGGCTCTGGATAAAATATCTCACTTAGATCCTATTCAATACACCTAATGCACTAGATTCTTTTCCCCAAAGACACCACACTTTGACGCTATTAGACTCATCGTAACACACTTGATTCCACTCAAATGCTAGCAAAACAATCGACAACTTTAACAAGATAAAGCCGTCCAACCTTTACCTTAAGTTGTTAATATTGTTCTAGACTAACTAAAGAAATGTGTCAACCTCATACATATCCAGATGTACAAACAGTTCTTCATTTCTCATAGTCTTTTGAACTTATGATTATTTATTTTTGACAATTATAATAATTAAACTATAAATGAAATAAGATTTGTTAAACTATAAATCATTTTATTAATATAAATGATTGTCAAATACATTATTACACTCTTGTTAAGCATAATCCCAACAGTATCAACCCATGGATGTTTCCTCTTCAGCAGTTTTACCACGTAAAAATCATGTGTTGATTCTCTCTATTACTATCTCTTGTTATTTGTATATGTGTTGTTATATATATCTTGCTTGACATTGATATATATTGTGTTTAATATACTTGTTATTGACATTCATTTTATATCAAGATTTGAACTTATTAAAGGCTTTATTTTTAATAGCCTAGTTTGTATCACATGCAAAATTGTTATCAATATTGACTTTGTGTTGTTCAAGCATGTCTTTACTGAATTTATCTTGCTTGTGGTTGATTAATAAAATTGTGATACAAGCTATCTTGAGGAACAAATATAAGTTTGTTTTAAGGGAGTGAAAAAGGTGTACTAACCTATTCACCCCTCCCCCCTATAGGTTAGCATAAGGAAAATTAACCATGTTTGTATTTTAGAGACAATCATGCAAACTTTACCAAGAAACCAAACTAATCTGGTTCAACAACAAAGTGGGAGAGAAACTGGCTCAACACCAAAGACAACTTCAATAGTCTGGAAATGCCTTAATGCATTCACAAGGGCATGATATGACTTCCTACTTTACTCCTACATGTCATTTTTATGGTGTTGATGGTCACATTAGACCTAATTACTTTAAATACATCAAGAGGTGTAGAATTGAGACCATGATTGAAACAAACAGAGCTAGAACAAATATGTAAGTTTCTAGGGAATCGAGACCATTATATATATTCCAAGGAAACCTAGAGCCAATGATTTAAAGAAAACTAGGAAAGAGAATATTTCACCTAGGTAGATTGGAAGAGATGAATATTTTTGCTATAAATGTCTCTAACACCTGGTATTTGGATAGTGGGTGCTCTAGGCATATGTCAGGGAACAAGAGTTTATTTGAATCTCTTGTCATTGAGGATTGTGGATTTGTCACCTTTGGTGATGGGTCAAGAAAGAAAGTCATAGGGAAGGGAATAATTTCCAATCTTGGTTTACCCTCTATGACAAATGCTTTATATGTCGGTGGCTTGTAATCCAATCTTATAAGCATTTCTCATCTTAGTGATGATGGTCTTTCTGTTTTGTTTAATAAGAATGATTGCTTTATTTTAAAGTCAAATGGACAAACGTTGTTGACAGGAAAGAGATCTAGTGACAATTACTATTGTCTTGAAGTTAGTGTTATCTCTTGTAACGTATCCAAATGTGAGCAAGTTGAGTTGTGGCATCAAAGGCTTGGCCATACGATCTATTGTGATTTGAGGATCTTAGATAAGTTCAAAGTTTTGTGTGGTCTTCCCGAGCTTGTGAATAAGGTAGATGGAATTTGTGGACCTTGTCAACAAGGAAAGCAAACCAAAAGCATGCACAAAAATGGAAAGTATCTCACCACTAAATAGCAATTATAGCTTATTCACATGGACCTCATAGGTCCCATGCAAACCTAAAGTCTCGGTGGTAAGAGATACATATTTGTTTTTGTTGATGATTTCTCTAGGTTTACTTAGACCAATTTCCGTAGAGAAAAATCAGATGCCTATGAGAAATTCAAGATGCTTTGTACCAATATTCAAAATGAGAAAGATTATCATATTAAAAGCTTTAAGAGATTTAGGAGTGATCACGAAAGAGAACTCAAAAATGCTTGCTTTGAAAGCTTTTGCAATAGCTTAGGCATTTCCCAAGAGTTCTGAGCTTGTAAAACACCTCAACAAAATGGGGTTATTGAAAGGAAGAAAAGGGTCCCTCAAGAGATGGCTCGTGTGATGTTGCTTAGCAACAATGTCCATAGGAATCTTTGGGTTAAAGTCGTCAATACAGTTTGCTGCATTGGAAATAGAGTCTTCCTAAAGCCCGATACTAGGCAAACATCCTATGATTATGGAAGGGTAGAAAGCCAAATGTTAGCTACTTCCACTCATTTGAAAGCAAATGCTACATTCTCAATAACCGTGAAAAATGTTGGATTATGCTCAATAGCAAGAGTGTAATAATGTATTTGACAATCTTTTCATAATAATAAAGTGATTTCTAGTTTAAAAAATCTTATTGCAGTTATAGTTTAATTATTATAATTGTCAAGTACATAATCATACAGTGAAAAGACTATGAGATAAGAAGAATTGTTCGTACATCTAGATATGTATGAGGTAGACACAATTCTTTAGTTAGTCTTGAACAATATTCACAACGTAAGATAAAGGTTTGATGCCTTTACCTTATTAAAATTGTAGATTCTTCTGCTATTATTTGAGTGGGATCAAATGTGATATGATAAGTCTAAAATCATCAAAGTGTAGTGTCTTTGGGTAAAAGAATCTAGTGCACTAGGTGCATTGAATAGGATCATAGTGAAATACTTTATCTAGAACAGTCAAGGGATAAAAGTTTTCATTTGAAGAAAATCGAGAATCTATCTCAATCTTGATATAAATGATGGACTTAGGGTTGCAAATGATATCATTTGAGCTATCAATGAGTACGATTATATAGCATAGTCTATCCTCGATAGTTTGGTGATATTCATTTGTTAATCGATAGAGGACTTAATTTATAGATATGGACATCGTGGCTCCATTTATTAAATGTGAGAAGCATATCATTATATGGATGTTTTGAGGTATTGGATATTAAATCTTAACGATAAGTTTTCAATAGTGTCTATTGAAATATGGTTTCTGGAAAAGTCAAAATATCCAAGTTCAAAATATGATCATATGAGTAAATATGGTAACTAGGAGAGCTATAGGCAGTCTAAAAACTCTTGGCAATTACCGGTATTCTTCACGAGGATAAACTATCTCCATTAAGAATGTCTAGGGTACGAATGAGGAACATTAACTTATTCTATCTTTATTTAAGAGTTCAATTTTAGTTCTTCAGTGGAATGAACTAAAATTAATAAATCGAACTTAATTGAATCATTTGTTGATTGTGATTAGGTTGTGTCTATTGGAGCTTAAATTTAGATAGCTTGCCATGATCCCCAATTCACACGAACTTGCATGGATCACTTGATATATTCTACTGGACCAATTTATGGGTCCTTCTAGAATTGTTTTGGATTTTGAAATCCAAAAGATTTGAAGAGGTGCGGTCATATGTGATCAAGACACATGGTAACTCTTCATGACACCTGGATATGGGTGGCCAAGGATGTGGGATTCCTTGGGCGGCACTAACGGGGTGCGATTAGCATTCCTTTAGTACATTAAGAATATAATGTGCACATTTTAATTAAATGGTCTGTTTAAATTATATTAATGTATTAATTTAAGGCATTTGGACTTGTATCTTTTTTAGTAAGAAAGGGTCTAGTTCACATGTGAACTTTTTTATTAAATTCCAACGGATTTAATAAAATGGAAAAAACAATATTTGGCTCATGTGTAGGATTAGGTGGCTAGGGCTTATAAAATAGTCTAATATATTGTTTTTATTTTATTATTTAATTAATAGAAATTAATTAATATATTAGTTAATTAATTATTTAATTAAAAGATAAAATCTTTTTTCTAGAAGGAGAAGGTTTCCTGGTGTCATATTATTGTTGGTAATATGATAAGTATCAAATATTTTATTTGATAAGTAGATAAATAAAAGGAAATTATTTATCTAGTCAAAGTAGGAAGTATTTGATATCTATCAAAACTCTAATTAACTATTGGTCAAATTATGAAGTTTTTGATGAAACCATAATTTAATTTATATACAATAATTGGTTATTGGATAAATACACTATTGAGTTGGAATATAAGTCTTAGTGTGGAAAACAAATTCTTCTTTGAGTGAGGATTCTTGGCCACCAAGTAAATCCACCTAGAGAGAGGATTCTTGCCCACTAAGTAAATCCTCCTTAGGAGAGAATTTTGACACCTATATATATGGCTATGAAGAATTCGGCCAAGCCATCAGAAATCCAAGAGCGATTTCGTCCATGAGAGGTTTTGGAACCTTAGAAATTTTAGTGAAGAAAATTCGGTTCTTGCTCTAGATAAATTCGTCCAACACTAAGATAGGTGTATGTACAATTCGGCCAAGTTTAGAGAAAAGAGGGAACATTTTGTTTTCGATAGTGCAATAGTATCCTTTACATCAAAAGGGTTTTGTGTACAAAAATCGAATCGGGTTCACGATAGTTTCAATCAAATAGATTCATAATTCACAAGTGACCAAACGTTCTTGGGTTTTCTCTAGGAGGATTATTATGAATAAAGAATGTAAAAGATTTTCTTTGTTTCCATCCTCAAGTATACAATTCAAAGAAAGGGATCTCACACTCCTAGGTGATTCACGTTCGTGATTATATTGGAAGATCTTGCAGATTCAATTCGGCACAACTTTAATCGTCACGAGAAAAATGCACGATACTTTTATTATATGTTAATTAATCAAGGGTTAAGGTTATTTCATTTGTTTGAAAAATTTTAAACTATACCAAACACACCCAATCACCTGGATCAAACACAACTTTCTTAGGCCCTTTATTTGCTTGGTTGGCATATTGCTCAGTTCTTCTCTCTATGTTTTGCCGATTCTTTTTATGGATTTGCTTAACAAAATCTTTATTTTTCTTCCCATCCAAGTTAACATGCTCATTCACAGGTAAATGAATTAAATCCAAAGGAGTCAATGGGTTAAAACCATGCACAATTTCAAAAGGCGAAAAATGAGTTGTTGAATACACACTTCTAACTATAAGCAAACTCTAATAGCGGCAAACAATCCTCCCATATTTTCAAGTTCTTTTATATCATAGCATGCAACAAGGTAGATAAAGTTTTATTAACAACTTCAGTTTGACAATCAGTTTGTGGATGATAAGTAGTAGAAAATAAAAGTTTAGTTCCTAACTTACCCTATAAAGTCTTCCAAAAGTAGCTTAAAAACTTAGCATCTTTATCCGAAACTATGGTCTTAGGCATTCCATGCAATCTCATAAATTCTTTGAAAAATAAATCAGCAATATGTGATGCATCATCAGTTTTTTTTACAAGGAATGAAATGTGTCATTTTAGAAAACCTGTCAACAGCCACATATATAGAATCCCTACCCCTTTTTGACCTAGGCAAACCCAACACAAAATCCATATAGATATCAATCCAAGGTCCATTAGGTATAGGAAAAGAAGTATAAAATCTATGAGGCTTAATCCTAGACTTAGCTTGTCTACATGTAAAGCATTTCTCATAGATTCTTTCCACATCACGTTTCACATGAGGCCAAAAAAAATGTTCATGCAAAACAGTGTCTAGGCTACACCAAAATGCCCGATCAAACCTCCCCCATGAGCTTCTCTAACAAGCAATTCACGGAAAGAACTCTTAGGCATGCAAAATTTATTTTCTCTAAACAAAAATCCACAATGCCGATAAATCTTCCCAAATGCAACCTTTTCATAAGCATTGAATACATTGCAAAAATTAGAATCTTCCACATACAATTCTATAATGTAGTCAAAACCAAACAATCTAGCATCCAAAGGAGAAAGTAGAACGTACTTTCTTGATAGAGCATCAGCAAACATATTTTCCTTACCCTTTTTGTACTTAATCACATATGGAAATGTTTTAATGAACTTCACCCACTTGGCATGCTGCTTATTTAGCTTATGTTGCCCCTTTATCTACTTCAAGGACTCATGATCCATGTGAATCAAAAATTCTTTCAGCTAAAGGTAGTGTTGCCAAGTTTCTAATGCCCTAATCAAAGCATACATCTCCTTGTCATATGTAGGATAATTCAAGGCTGATCCACTTACCATCTCACTAAAATAAGCAATGGGACGACCTTCTTGCGTTAGAACAACTCCAATACCTATTCCTGAAGCATCACACTCAATCTCAAAAGCTTTAGCAAAGTTAGGCAAATTAAGCAAATGTGCATTAGTTAATTTTTCTTTAATCAAGTTAAATGCCTTTTCTTGTTCATTACCCCACTTAAAACCCATATTCTTTTTGATAACTTCAGTTAAAGGTGCAGCTATACTACTAAAATCTTTCACAAACCTCTTATAAAAACTAGCCAACCCATGAGAACTTGTCACTTGTCCCACATTTGCAGGTTTCAACCACTCCTTAATTACCTTAACATTTCTTCATCAACCTCAATTCCCTTAGCACTAACAACAAAACCCAGAAATACAAGCTTATCAGTGCAAAAGGTACACTTTTTGAGATTAGCAAATAGCTTTTACGATCTTAAAACACCTAAAACATGTTTTAAATGTTCAACATGCTCATCTAACTTTTTGCTGTAAATAAGAATGTCATCAAAGTAAACAACCATAAATTTCCCAATAAATGTAGGCAAACACATGGTTCATTAATCTCATGAAGGTACTTGATGCATTATTTAATCCAAAAGGGATAAATAACCACTCATATAAACCATATTTTGTTTTGAAAGTAGTTTTGCACTCATCACCTTCTTTTATCCTAATTTGAAGATATCCACTTTTAAGATCAATTTTAGTAAAAACAATAGAACCATGAAATTCTTCAAGCATATCTTTTAATCTTGAAATAGGATGTCGATAATTTACAATGATATTGGTAATGGCACAACAATCAACACACATTCTCTATGTTCCATCCTTCTTAGGCACAAGCAATACGGGAACCGTACAAGGACTCATGCTCTCATGCACATACCATTTTTCCATGAGCTCACTAACCTGCCTTTGAAGTTCCTTTGTTCCCTTAGGATTACTTTTGTATGCTAGTCTATTTGGAATGGGTGCTCCAGGTACAAAGTCAATTTGGTGCTCAATCCCCCTTATTGGTGGTAAACCAATAGGCACCTCTTCGGGAAACACTTCATCAAAGTCCTGTAAAAGAGAAACAACAACACTAGACAAGGAAGGTTTAATTCCATTAGTATAAAAGCAGGCATTTTTGTACAAAAGTACAATCATTAGCTGATTTGAAAACAAATCCTTTTTTATCTCACTCTCTCTTGCAAAAAAGCTCACTTGTTTTCTCTCTCATTTTTCTCATCAATCTCTTTTTTTTCCCTTTCTTTTATTTTCTTTGATGTTTCAAACTCTCATTCTTTTGTCTCTCTTTCTTTTGAACTCTCACCTTTGTTTTTTACATCTCTCTCACTTTTTTAACCTCACTTGATCTTCATACACTTGTTTTGGGTTTAAAGGTACAAGAGAGATTGACTTTTTATTGAGTACAAAGTAGTATCTATTGGTATACTGATCATGAGTCACATGCCTATCAAACTGCCATGGTTTCCGCAAAAGGATATGGCCCACATTCGTTGGTACCATGTCACAAAGAACTTCATCTTTGAATTTTCCAATTGAAAATGATACCAACAATTGTTTAGTCACCTTAATTTCCCCACTATCTTTTAATCATTGTAGCTTATAAGGTTTTGGGTGCTTTAAAGTGGCCAAATTCAGTTTCTCCGCAAAACTAGTGCTAGCCACATTAGTACAACTCCCCCCATCAATGATCATGTTGCATACCTTATCATTAACATGGCAGCGAGTGTGAAAAATGTTGTCATGTCATACCTTATCATCTTCCTTGGCTTGAGCTCTAAGAGCTCTTCTTGCCACCAAAAGCTCTTCATCCACCGTATATTCAATGTCACTTGTATCCTCCAAAGGTGGCATGGACTCATCATCAGATTCTCCCTCGAAATCAATATCACCATCATCCTTCAAAATAATTACTCTTTTGTTTAGGCATTGAGATGCAATATGACCTGCTCCAAAACACTTAAAGCACTTATTGTCATAGTTTATGGAAGGTTGAGAATCTGATTTACCTTGGTTTAATGTGCCTTTATCCTTTTGATCTTTGGAAGGTTTAGTCTTGGCCATGAAACTAAGCCGGTCATCTCTCTTGTTGCAATAAGGTTTCCATGATGATGAAGAACCCGAATTTTACCCAACCCGTGTGGAACTCTTCCTCTTCAACTGTTTTTCCACCTTAATGGTCATATGTACCATGTTAGTCAATTAAACATAATGTTACAGCTCCACTACATTTGCAATGTCTCGGTGTAGTCCACTTAGGAACCTAGCCATAGTAGCCTCTCGGTCTTCCTCTACATCAGCTTGAATCATTGTTATCCCCATCTCATTGTAGTAGTCTTCAACACACTTAGACCCTTGAGTAAGAGTTTACAATTTTTGAAAAAACCCCCTATAATAGTGACTTGGAATGAAACGCTTCCTCATGAAAGCTTTCATCTCCTCCCTAGTCTCAATAGGTCTTTCTCCATTTAGTCTCCTACTCACAATCAGTTGATCCCATAAAAAACAATAGCATAATCAGTGAATTCTATGGCAGCCAACTTCACCTTCTTCAATTCAAAATAGTCATGGTAGTCAAACACCAATTCTATTATTTTCTCCCACTCCAAATAAGCTTTAGAATCAGTTTTACATTGGAAAGTTCGGATCTTCACCTTTATACTACCCAAATTATTATTAACCCTCTCTCCATACCTATCTCTATTATTCCCATACCTATCTCCTAAACCTCCCATTCCACACCTAAATCTGCCCGCACCCACATTAGACATGCGATCATCCTCCTCTTGGCCTTTCCCATAATCATCTTAATAGCCATTCCTAGATGAGTTCCTTTCTTTTTGATCCACATTAGGAGCCATGAATGGCTGCTCCCTTTGCAAACTAGACTCCACTTTGTCTAACCTATCATTCACCTCATCAAACTGAATCTCCATCCGTGCCATGTGTTATCTCATGGCTTTATACAAAGAATCGAGATCTATAGTTTCTGGAGCTTCGTTGGGCTCTCCTTACTATTATCGTGTGACATATTTAAAACTTACAAAACAAACAAGAGTTAGTAAGCCTTATAAACACTCCCTCATGTGTTTACTCTCAAAGATGGTGGCACTCACACTCGTGTTTTACTAAATAAAGAAAAAGAGTAAAGCTAGTTGATATAAGTTCAACTACATGAAATTTCAAATATATTTTTTTTGGTATTTTTTTACCGACCTTGATCAAAGTGACTCAAGCAAGGCTTTGGTATATTTTTTTGAATCAAATGAAATCAAAGAAGAAGAAGAAGAAGGGTAGATTAAACAGGAGTTTTGTAGGGAAAAATGAGTTCAAAACACGGTGGAAGCGTAAAATTAGGGTTTGAGTATTTTAAAAAATTTCCCTTTAAAAAAAAAAACCTTAACCCTAGATTAATTAATGTATAATAAAAGCATCATACCTTTTTATCGTGACAATTGAACAAGCGACAAATTTAATCTGCAAGATATTCCATTCCAATCACGATCATGAATCACCTAGGAGTGTGGGCTCCCTTTCTTTGAATTGTATACATGAGGATGGAAACAAACAAAATCTTTTTCTTTGTTAGTCACAATAATCCTCCAAGAGAAAAATAAAGAATGTTAGGTCACTTGTGAATTGTCAATCAATTTGATTGAAACTCACGTGAAGATGTTGTACACAAAACCTTGTGATGTAAAGGCTAACAATGCACCATCGAAAACAAAACATTCCTCTGCTCTCTTCTCCTTGGTCAAATTCAATACACAATATCTATGAGTTGGAAGAAGTTTTTTTTATAACTATAAAAAAACAAATAAAAAACAACTTTTCACACCAAAATTTAGTTCTTGGCCGAAATTCAATATAGGAATATATATATATATGTGTGTGTGTGTGTGTGTGTGTGTGTGGCCGAAAATCCTCCTAGAAAGAGGATTTCTACTTCACCAAAACTCCTATCAAAATTTGGATTCAATCCAATTAAAAAGAGGATTTCTTTTACATACCAAGACTCTTAATCTAACTCAAATAATGTATTTATTCAATAACCAATTATTTAATATAAATTAAATTGTGACTAAATCAAAAACTTTCTAATTTGACCAATTATCAAATAGAGTCCTAATAGAAATCAAATACTTCCTACTTTGAGTAGAAAAATAAATTCCTTTTATTTATCTACTTACCAACAATAATATGACAATAGGAAACCTACTCCTAATAGGAAAGAGATTTTGACTTTTAATTAAATAATGAATTAATTAACAAATTAATTAATTTCCATTTAATTAAATAATAAAATAAAAAACAATATAATAAGCTATTATATATAGCCTTAGCCGCCCAAGTTAATATATATGGGCCAATATTATTTTTTTCTATTTTATTAAATCCATTGGACCTTAATAAAAAGTCCATACGTGACAAAACCAAACAAGTCCACATACCTTAATACAATTCTAGATGGACTCATAAATTGGTCCGGTAGTATATATCAAGTGATCCATGCAAGTTCATGTAAATTGGGGATCTTGGCGGACTATCTAATTTTAAGCTCCGACAGACATAACCTAATCACAATCAACAAATGATTCACTTAGGTCTGATCTATTAATTTTAGTTCATTCCATTAAATAACTAAAATTGAACTCTTAAATAAAGATAGAATAAGTTAATATTTCTCATTAATACCCTAGATAATCTTAATGGAAATAGTGTATCCTCATGAAGAAAATCAGTAATCACCATGAGCTCATTGACCGCCTATAGCTCTCCAAGTTACCATATTTACTCATATGACCACATTTTAAACTTGGATATTTTGACTTGTCCATAAGCCATATTTTATTAGACACTATTGAAAACTTAACGTTAATATTTAATATCCAATTCCTCAAAACATTCATATGATGATATTCTACTCTGATTTAATAAATGGAGCCACGATGTCCATATCCATAAATGAAGTCCTTTATCAATTAACAAATGAATACCACCAAACTATCATGGATAGACTATGCTATATAATCGTACTTATTGATAGCTCAAATGATAACTCTTGCAACCATAACTCTATCATTTATCTCAGGATTGAGATAGTCTCTCTGATTATCTTCAAGTTAAAACTTTTATCCATTAATGGTTCTGGATAAAGTATTTAACTGTGATCCTATTCAATGAACCCAGTGCACTTAATTCTTTTGCTGAAAGACACCACACTTTGGTAATTTTAGACTCATCATATAACATTTGATCCCACTTAAATTCTAACTAAAGAATCTACAACTTTGACAAAATAAAGGCGCCTAACCTTTATCTTAATTTGTGAATATTATTCTAGACTTGCTAAACAATTGTGTATGCCTCATACATATCTAGATGTACAAACAAATCTTCTTTTCTCATAGTCTTTTGACCTTATGATTATTTACTTTTGACAATTATAATAATTAAACTATAAATTTTATAAGATTTGTTAAACTAGTAATCACTTTTATTAATATGAAAAGAATATCAAATACATTATTACACTCTTGCTATCGAGCAAAATCCCAACAATCTCCCACTTGCTCTATAACAAATGTGGCATATCTCTTATCCCCATCTTCTCTAGGTGCCTATCAAAACTCTATTGTGAAAGAGACTTAGTGAAGGGATCCACTAGATTTTCTGCTGAAGTGATCTTGGTTATCATCACGTATCCCCTATGCACAATTTTCCTCTGAAGGTGATACTTTCTTTCTATGTGTTTCCCTCTCTTATGACTTCTTGGTTCTCTCGAATTAGCCACTGCTCCACTATTGTCACAATAGATAGTGATCTGCTTATTCGCATCAGGAACCACTTCCAAGTCAATCAGGAATTGGTGGAGCCAGACAACCTCTTTAGCAGCCTCACATGCAACAACATACTTAACTTCTATGGTGGATTCAGCAATACAAGATTGCTCGATACTCCTTCGTATGACTGCCCTTGCTCCAAATGTAAACACAAACCATGATATTGATCTTCTGGAGTCAGAATCCGATTGGAAATCAGAATCTGTATACGTAACGGGATTTAAATCCCCTCCAGAGTATACAAGCCTATAATCTCTAGTTCTTCTGAGATACTTGAAAATATACTTGACTGATTTCCAATGATCAGGACCAGGTTTCGATTGAAACCTGCTAACTATGCTACACGTAAAACAAGTATCTGGTTTAGTGTAGAGCATTAGATACATGAGACTCCCAACTGCTATGGCATATGGAACCCTACTCATGAATTGCTCTACATGCTCAATCTTCGAAACTTGTTCCTTAGAAAGTTTGATTCCATGTCTGAAAAGTAACATACCTTTCTTGTAATCTTGCATGGAAAATCTAGACAATATTTTATCCATGTATGAAGCTCGGGATAAGGCAATCGTTCTTATTTTTTCTATCCCTTGCAACTCGAATACCAAGAATATAACTTGCTTCTTCTAAATCCTTCATTTTAAATTGTTTTGCTAACCATTCTTTTACTAATGTCAATACACCTACATCGTTTCCGATGAGTAATGTATTATCAACGTAAAGAACTAGGAAAACCATCTTGTCGCCTTTAGTTCTTTTGTATACACAGGGTTTGTCAATATTTTGAATAAATCCAAAAATTTTTACAGCTTGATCCAACCTTATGTTCCAGGATCTGGATGCTTGCTTCAATCCATATATGGATCTTTACAACTTGCATACCTTTTCCTCTGGCCCTTTTCAATGAATCCTTCCGGTTGCATCATATTGATGCTTTCGTCAAGACTTCCATTAAGGAAAGCTATCTTGACATCTATTTGCCAAATCTCTAGGTCAAGAGATGCCGCAATGGATAAGAGTATCCTAATGGATTTAAGCATGGTCATCGAAGAGAAGGTTTCCTCATAATTGATACCCTCCTTCTATGTGTAACCTTTAGCTACCAATCTAGCTTTAAATGTTTCTACATTTCCATCCATTCCACTTTTCCTCTTGTATACCCACTTGCACCCAATGGGTTTTATCTCTTTACACAAGTCCACAAGAGACCAAACTTTGTTTTTGAACAAAGATTCAGTTTCGGATTGCATTCCCCTTTGCCAAAGGCAACAATCAACATCTTCCAAGGCTTTCTTGTAAGTGTAGGGCCATCGTCGTTTAGGAGATTCTCTACTGATTCTCCTAGACTGATGTATTTCTCGAGTTTTTTACTAGCCCTCCCACTACAATAAGGAAAAGTAGATTGTTGATCTTGTGTTGGTACGAAACTTCCAATTGGGATAGGTTTTGAAACCTATTGTGGAATTATATCTCCTCAAATCTCATTCGGGACAATTCTACTTTTATGCACAAAATTATTTATATAGTTCTCTTCTAGAAATTTAGCATTTGTAGAAACAAATACTTAAAGATCCAAAGGACTATGAAAATAATATCATTTGGTTACTTTTGGATAACCTACAAATATGCATGTTTCTGAACGAGACTCCATCTTTTCTGTTGTTCCTTTTAACACATGCGCAGGACATCCAAATATCATAAATTTTTGTAAACTAGGCTTTCGCCCTGTCCAAATATCCAAATATGCGGTGTTTTAAGAACCGACTTAGATGGCACATCGTTTAGAATGTACATGGCGGTTTGTAAAGCATATCCCCAAAAAGAATTAAGGATCGTTGAATAACTCAACATAGATCTTACAATGTCTAAAAGAGTTTTATTTCTCCTTTCTGCTACACCATTTCGTTGAGGTATACCTGGCGTAGAAAATTGAGAAATTTTTCCATTATCAATAAGATATTACTGAAACTCACTAGATAGATATTCTCCACCATGACCAGATCTCAAGATTTTTATGTGTTTCTCTAGCTGATTTTCAACATCAGCTTTAAATTCTTTGAACTTGTCAAAAGCATCCGACTTATGTCTCACGAGATACATATAGCCAAATCTCGAGTATTCTTATGTGAAAGTAATGAAGTACTCATATCCACCTCTAGCTTAAATGCTTATAGGACCACACACATCAGTGTGTATCAATCTTAAACATTCGGTGGCTCTTGTGCCTTTTGTCGTGAATGACCTTTTAGTCATCTTACCTTCCAAACATGATTCACGGGTTGGTAGATTATCAACCTTTAAGTCACTTAAAGGTCCATCACTAACCAATCTTTTGATCCTATCAAGGTTAATATGACCTAGGCACAAATGCCATAGGTAGGTTTCATCTTTAGATAACTTTACTCTTTATGATTAGGTTGCACTGATTCCGTGTCTAACAAGTGAGAGATATTTCTTTGCAAATAAACCGTTTTCCAATGTACTTTTGCAAATAATTTTGTCATTCTTCCTAATAATAAAAGCTTTATTAAAAGTAACCGAATAACAAAATTTATTTCAACAATAAACTGAAATTAAATTCCTCTTGAATTTAGATACATAATAAACATATATTAAATCTAAATTCCTGTAAGAATTTAAATTAATTCTAATATCTCCTACTGCACTGGTAGTCACCAACGCTTCGTTGCCTAAATGCAAGTTGAATTCATTCTCATTCAGTCTATTCCTTTCCTAGAACCCCTTCTATTGTTTCTTGACCTTCTTACGGGTCTTAACAGTAACAACTTTACCTACCGTATGAATCTCTTAACCCTTGCTTTTCATAAGGATTTTCTCGGTTCTTTGATCATCTTGCATCAGACCCTGAAAGATGCATTCCTTATTTTTCAAGGTGTAGTCCAACTTGAACTGATCAAAGAAATCCGACAATGGTTTGACAATCATGTCAATTTTTTTCTCACCATTTATCTCAGCACCATTGAGTTCAGTAGTGTTGAGATGTTCAATGACTTTCATCATGTTATCTTTCACAGTCTGTCCAGGTTTCATGCTAAGATTCATGAAAGTAGTCGCTGCCTCTCTTTTATTCATCCTAGACTTTGTAGCAAACATCTCTTCCAGAGACATCATTATATTGGCAACAGTCTTCATTCATTCACGTTGCTATTGCAACACGTCAAAGATGGTGGCCATAATATAACATTTAGCCATCTCATCTAAAGACTCTCACTGCTGATACTCATCTTTTTACTCCTTAGTAGATTAACTAGTAGGTGTACGTGGTTTAGGAGTACACAGAACAACTTATGTTTTTTAGCTTGCAACAATAATCCTATATTCCTTTTTGATGTGACATAATTATCATCAGTTAATGTATTATCTTTTAGGATGTTGATTATGGACGGGGTCGTGATTTCTTTATAATAACAAAAAAATTATAAGTAAACAATCATGTTATAGAACTTTCGAATATTTATTTTGAATTAAATAATTCAATCATAAAATTTAACGGTGATCCAACACCCATAAATGTCACTCCCCTTTTGGGAGTTCGCACCATCTACTAGTTAGACTAGGTCCCACCTAATTGTTAACATAAAAACCAATGTTTTCAATTTTAGTCTTGCAATTTTATTAATAAGAACTCTTCGGAGGATATTTATAAAATAACAATGAGTGTGTTACCAAATTATCGACCTTCATTATATTCCCTTACGAATATCCCTTCTTTGAGAGTGGATATCGTTTGGGTCAATTGTCTAGTCTTTCCTTGTAAGGAATCTTGCTAAATTATATTCATGAATACCCCTTGGGGGGTTATTGCACGAAACATAAAGCTCAACTAAACTTGGAGGCCATAGGTGTTCCGAAACACCGTCTCCCACTCAATTGTTTAAGGCGTGTGATAGAATTCCATAGAATGATTTACCAAGTTATCTAGATACCAATTTGATACCTAAACTATTCAACGCATGTTCATAACAAAAGAGATATATGAGTGGCACTCCTATTCTATATGACATGTTATCAAACAATGGCAAACATTGCAATATTTAGAAAAATATAAATACCTACTATTTTGGTCCATCCTAGAAAAGCAAGTAAATTACATATGTCTTGGAATACAAAAACTCCTTGTTTTTTTGAACAAGTCTTCAAGCGACCATCCTCAATTTGGACCCTTGGCTGCCTCCCATGGCGTGCGCACTCAAAAATCCCATAAAGGGCTGCCATGCACAGCCCATGGCTTTCAAAGGGCTGCGCACGCGACAGCAATCGAGGTGGCATGCTCATTTGCACGCACGTTTGTTGCTATGGCTCACATGGTCCCAAACTTGTTCCGGTTACTTCTAATTCTTCAAACCTTTGACACTTCGATACTTGAATGTATTATAGAAGATATTAAAATAATAAAATCCTGCAGTTTTTTAAATTAAAATTGATGTAGTATTTTTAATACAATATAGTGTAGTTTTTTTAATACAATATTTTTCTGCAGTATTTTCATTAGAATATCAAAATAAATAAAAAATTAGCAACTATCAAGAAGGAAATTATGGCGATGATAGGTCACCCTTCTTTTTACAATCCCAAAACAAATATACATTGAAATTCTAGGAACGAAATTGAGCAATAACAATCTGCATAATATATCCATACAATCCAATGTAAATATATGTGTGAATACCTAGAGTGTCATCTCTTTCTAAAAAATGCATATTTACAATAAAAAGAAGAAGATTCACGTATAAATATACATCAAATAATCAAGGGTATAATCAGCCTTCGGTATCAATTGTAGTGAAAAATCGGTTCAAAACGTGGAGGAATCATAAAATTAGGGTTTTAGTAATTTAAAAAATTTCCCTTTAAAAGAAAAAACCTTAACCCTAGATTAATTAATGTATAATAAAAGTATCGTACCTTTTTATCGTGATAATTGAACAATCATCGAATTTAATCCGCAAGATCTTCCAATACAATCACGAAAATGAACCACCTAGGAGTGTGGGCTCCCTTTCTTTGAATTGTATACTTAAGGGTAGAAACAAACAAAATCTTTTTCGTTGTTAGTCACAATAATCCTCCAAGAGAAAAACAAAGAACGTTAGGTCACTTGTGAAATATCAATCAATTTGATTGAAACTCATGTGAACCTTGATTCAATGATGTACGTAAAACCTATGGATGTAAAGGCTACTAGTGCACTATCGAAAACAAAACGTTCCTCTCATCTCTTCTTGTTGGCCGAATTCAATATACAATATCTATGAGTTGGACGAAGTTTTTTTTTTAATAACTATAAAAAATAGCAAATAAAAAACAACTTTTCACACCAAAAATTAGGTCTTGGTCGAAATTCTATATAGGAGTATATATAGGTGGCCGAAAATCCTCCTAGAAAGAGGATTTATACTTCACCAAGACCCCTATCAAAATTTGGATTCAATCATCTTAAAAAGAGGATTTCTTTTGCACACCGAGACTCCTAATCCAACTCAAATAGTGTATTTATTTAATAACCAATTATTGAATATAAATTAAATTGTGACTAAATCAAAAACTTCCTAATTTGACCAATTGTCAATTAGAGTCTTAATAGAAACCAAATACGTCCTAATTTGACTAGATAAGTAAATTCATTTTATTTATCTACTTATCAAATATAGTATTTGATACTTATCATATTACCAAGAATAATATAACAATAGGAGACCTACTCCTAGTAGGAAAGAGATTTTGACTTTTAATTAAATAATGAATTAATTAACAAATTAATTAATTTCCATTTAATTAAATAATAAAATAAAAAACCATATAATAATATATTATACATAGCATTAGCAGCCCAAGCCAATATATATGGGCCAATATTGTTTTTTTCTATTTTATCAAATCCATTGGACCTTAATAAAAAGTCCACACGTGAACTAGACCCATTCTTACTAAAAGAAACAAGTCCACATGCCTTAATACAATTCTAGATGGACCTATAAATTGGTCCGGTAGTATATATCAAGTGATCCATGCAAGTTCGTGTGGATTGAGGATCTTGGCGGACTATCTAAATTTAAGCTTCAATAGACATAACCTAATCACAATCAACAAATGATTCACTTAGGTTCGATTTATTAATTTTAGTTCATTCCAATGAATAACTAAAATTGAACTCTTAAATAAAGATAGAATAAGTTAATCTTTCTCATTCATACCCTAGACAATCTTAATGGAGATAGTGTATCATCGTGAAAAATATCATAATCGGCAAGAGCTTATAGACCGCCTATAGCTCTCCAAGTTACCATATTTACTCATATGACCATATTTTGAACTTGGATATTTTGACTTGTTCAGAAGCCATATTTCAATAGACACTATTGAAAACTTAACATTAAGATTTAATATCATATACCTTAAAACATCCATATGATGATATTCTACTCTCATTTAATAAATGGAGTCACGATGTCTATATCTATACATGAAGTCCTCTATCGATTAACAAATAAATACCGCCAAACTATCGAGGATAGACTATGCTATATAATCGTACTCATTGATAACTCAAATGCTAACACTTGTAACCATAAGTCCATCATTTATCTAGGGATTAAGATAGACTCTCTGATTGTCTTCAAGTGAAAACTTTAATCCGTTGACGATTTTGGATAAAGTATTTCAGTTTGATCTTATTCAATGCACCTAGTGCACTAGATTCTTTTGCCCAAAGACACAACACTCTGATGATTTTAGACTCATCATAACACATTTGATCCCACTAAAATGCTAGCTAAAGAATCTACAACTTTGACAAAATAAAGACGCTCAACCTTTATCTTAAGTTGTGAATATTATTCAAGACTAATAGAAGAATTGGTTCTACCTCTTACATATCCAGATGTACGAACAATTCTTCTTTTCTCATAGTCTTTTGACACTATGATTATTTACTTTTGACAATTATAATAATTAAACTATAAATACCATATGATTTGTTAAACTATAAATCACTTTTATTAATATGAAAAGATTGTCAAATACATTATTACACTCTTACTATCGAGCATAATCCCAACAAGTTTAGAAACCTAGCTCTGATACAAACTGATATGAACCTCACAAAGAACAGTGAGAACCATAACCAATATATGGTAGTAGGGATCGTTTTCTAAATTAAAGTTTGTAAGCAAGAACAATATAGGTCTGTGACCCATTATCTATAATGAGATAAGAACCAATGGTATCAATTTTTGAAACCAAAGAGAAAAATCTCTCTATTGCTTTATTCAAAATCAAGTCTACCAAAAATTACATCAATTGGTCCCTTATATGCTGAAAAAAATCTAAGATCTAGAAGGGAATAAAAATTAGGCAATTAATGCTCTACAATCAGGAAAAAAAATTCAAACAAATTTAGGAAATAAATAAAGACTAAAAACTAGCAACTAGTTGATTTGTTCCTTATTTTAGGAAACAAAACAACTCCTTACATGGGGAAAATAAATAAAGTAGGAATATGTTGAAATAGGAAATATGCTAAATTTGAATTCTCCTCCAGCCATATGTCGCCCAAAATGTAGGAAATGTGTTGAAATAGAAAATATGCTGGAATTGAATTCTCCCCAAACCATACGTCGCTCACCACATGCCTAGCTTATGCCACGCACCCAAACTTCTCTTATTTGGCCCAATTAATTGCCTTGATGACGTTAATTGAGCCTTGGTCTTCATGTGGGCTTATCTTAGACTTCAACAATTCAAAATCATCCCAAGTGTTTTTAATCAGGCCATTGAGTGCTTCTTTGAATTTCTTAGCCCTTGCCCTTGTTATAGGCCCAACCGGAACATGTAATTGATCCCTTGTTATAGCTTCATTATTCTCATCACTTCAAGATACCTGTAATGGTCGGCCAAGGATGTGGATTCCTTAGAAGGTCCTAATAGGGTGCGATTAGCATTCCATTAATACATTAAGAATATAATTTGCATATTTTAACAAAATGGACAGTTTAAATTATATTAATGTATTAATTTAAAGCAGGTGGACTTGTTTCTTTTTTAGTAAGAAGTTTACTGACTTGAAGCATAGAATGGTGGGCAGCCATATACATATGAGTGGTTTACTGAGTTGTAGGTCAGTTTGTTCATTCATATACTTTGTTAACTTCAGTACACGCAGTCTTTTCCCATCAAAATATCTAACAAAAATTTCCTTATTTGTAAAAAGAGGTTTATAAATAAATATATATAGTGCTCGGCCTATAGATAAATGATCAAGATGAAATAATATTTTAATAAATGGATAGATAAACCAAAAACGAAAAATATTAAAAACAAATTCAAACTTTTATGCCAAGATTTAGACCAAAAAGAGGAAGAAAAGAAAAGAAAATTCTCTTAACAAAAATTTTGTATACCACCTATGATGTGACACTGCTATTCATCTGAACAAGCATAAATTACCTCAAGCAAACCGTTAACAGAAACTACTAATGACTAGTTTAATTTTAGAAAGAAAAAAGTTCAGAAAAGTAGACAAAACATCCGATGAATTATTGACGTTAAATCACAAACAGTGAACACAAGACTTGTAAAGACAGTTTTAATCAAAAGGATTATTATTCTCATGAGACGTTAATCATTCTAGGGGTTGTTTCCTCAACATTAATCCAGGGTTAAAGATGCATGCATCTGCACTCTTTACCCCTTTTGGCATCACAGTTAATGAAAGAATTGAACACAAAAGCGAGTGATATATTCAAATAAAAGTATAAAAATACCATATCAGAAATTCATTTCAGCTAATCATCATATGATCTTTTCATATTCTCCTTCAGCTCTGAAAATTCCGTATTTGATTTTTCATTTAGTGACTCAATCTTTTTTTGATGACTCGACCTCTGCCTCTTTTTACAAATAAGGAATTTTTTTTTAGATATTTTGATGGAAAAAGACTATGTGCGTTGAAGTTAACAAAGTATATGAATGAACAAACTGACCTTTAACTCAGTAAACCTTTCATATATATATGGTTGCCCACCATTCTAAGTTATGACCATATTAACAAGAGAAAGAAGCAAGTCCACCATTCTGTGGACTTCTTTTACTACTCATCGAAAATGCTGTAGGTGTAATGAATTTAGTAAAAAGAATGGTTATATAAACAATTTGATATGAAGGACTTAGGAGAAGCAAGTCATATTCTTGGTATCCAAGTTATAAGAGATAGAAAAAATAGAACGACTGCGTTATCCCAATCTCCATACGTAGATAAAATCTTGTCTAGATTCTCCATGCAAGATTCCAAGAAAGGTATGTTACCTTTCAAACATGGAATCAAGCTCTCTAAGGAACAAGCTCCTAAGAATGAGCATGAAAAGCAATTCATGAGTAGGGTTCCATATGCCTCGACAATTGGAAGTCTCATGTAAGCAATGCTCTGTATTATATCATATTTTTTTTGTTGTTGACATAGTTAGTAGGTTTCAATCGAAACCAGGTCTTGATCACTGGACGACAGTCAAGCGTATTTTCAAGTATCTCAAGAGAATGAGAGATTCTATGCTTATATACTCTTAAGGGGATTTAATTCCCACTGGGTATATAGATTCTAATTTCCACTCAGATTCTGACTGTAGAAGATCAACATCAGGATATGTGTTTAATCTTGTTGGAGAAGCAGTCAAATGGAGGAGTATCAAGCAATCTTGAACTGCTGATTCCACCATGGAAGCTGAGTATGTTACCGCAAGCGAAGCTACTGCAGAGGTTATCTGGCTCCGCATACGATAAAGCGGATCACTTTCTAATGCGACAACAATAGAGCAGTGGCTAATTTGAGGGAACCAAGAAGTCATAAGAGAGGGAAACACATTGAAAGAAAATATCATCTTTTGAGGGAAATTGTGCAAAGGGAAGACGTGACGATTACCAAGATCACGTCAGCTGAAAATCGAACGGATTCCTTCGTAAAGGCTCTTCCACAAAAGAGGTTTGATGGGAACCTAGAGAATATGGGGATAGGAGATATGACACATTTGCTATAAAGCAAGTGAGAGATTGTTAGGATTATTCTCGATAACAAGAGTGTAATAATTTATTTAACAATCTTATCATATTAGTAAAAATGATTTCTAGTTTAACAAATCTTATAGCATTTATAGTTTAATTATTATAATTGTCAAAAGTAAATAATTATAAGGTCAAAAGACAATGAGAAAAGAAGAATTGTTCATACATCTGGATATGTATGAGGTAGACACAATTCATTAGTTAATCTTGAACAATATTCATAACTTAAGATAAAGGTTGGGAACCTTTACCTTGTTAAATTTGTAGATTCTTTTGCTAGCATTTGAGTGGGATCAAATGTGTTATGATAAATCTAAAATCATCAAAGTGTGGTGTCTTTTGGCAAAAAAATCTAGAGCACTAGGTGCATTGAATATGATCACAGCGAAATATTTTATCCAGAATCGTCAACGGAAAAAAGTCTTCACTTGAAGACAATCAGAGAGTCTATCTTAATCCTAGGATAAATGATGGACTTATGGTTCCAAGTGTTATCATTTCAGCTATCAGTGAGTATGATTATATAGCATAGTCTATCCTCGATAGTTTGGTGGCATTCATTTGTTAATCAATAAAGGACTTCATTTATAAATATGGACATCATGCTCCATTTATTAAATGTGAGTAGAATATCGCCATATGGATGTTTTGAGGTATTGGATATTAAATCTTAACGTTAAGTTTTCAATAGTCTCTATTGAAATATGGCTACTGGACAAGTCAAAATATCCAAGTTCAAGATGTGGTCATATGAATAAATGTAACATCTAGGAGAGTTATAGGCGGTCTATGAGCTCTTGGCGATTACTGATATTTTCATGAGGATACACTATCTACAATAAGATTGTCTAGGGTACGAATGAGGAACATTAGCCCGCTAAGATCCCCAATTAACACGAACTTGCATGGATCACTTGATTTATTCTACCAGACCAATTTCTGGGTCCATTTGGAATTGTTTTTTATTTTGGAATCCAAAAGCTTTGAAGAAGTGAGTTCATGTGTGATCAAGACATGCGGTAAATATTCAAGATACCTGGAATGGGCGGCCAAAGATGTGGGATTCCTTGGGCAGCTCTAATGGAGTGCGATTAGCATTTCAATAATACATTAGGAATATAATTTGCACATTTTAATTAAATGGGTTGTTTAAATTATATTAATGTATTAATTCAAGGCATGTGGACTTGTTTTTTTTTTCATAAGAATTGATCTAATTCACATGTGGGCTTTTTATTAAAGTCCAATGGATTTAATAAAATGGAAAAAACAATAATTGGCTCATGTATAGGCTTGGGCGGCTAGGGCTTATATATTTGTCTAGTATATTGTTCTTTTTCTATTATTTAATTAAATGGAAATTAGTTAGTTTATTAATAAATTAATTATTTAATTAAAAGATAAAATCTTTTTCTTAGTTGGAGAAGGTCTCCTAGTGTCGCACTAATGTTGGTAGTATTATACTCATCAAACACTTTATTTGATAAGTAGATAAATAAAATGAATTTATTTATCTTGTTAAATTAGGAAGTATTTGATATTTATCAAAACTCTAATTGACTATTGGTCAAATTAGAAATTTTTGATGAAGTCACAATATAATTTATATTTAATAATTGGTTATTGGATAAATACACTATTGAGTAGGAATAGCAGTCTTGGTGTGGAAAAGAATTCTTCTTTGAGTGAGGATTCTTGCCCACCAAGTAAATCCTTTTAACTAGAGGAGTTGGACACCTATATATATGTGTTGTAGAATTCGGTCAAGTAATAAGATTTCTCCAAGAGAGAATTTGGCTAAGAGAGGTTTTTGAACCATAGAATTTTGAGTGAATAAAATTCGGTTCTTGCTCTAGATAAATTCATCCAACTATAAGCTAAGTGTACGTAGAATTCGGCTAGGCATAGAGAAAAGAGGGAACATTTTTGTTTTTGATAGTGCATTAGTATCATTTACTTGAAAAGGGTTTTGTGTACAAAAATTGAATTGGGTTCACGCGAGTTTCAATCAAATAGATTGATAATTCAAAAGTGACCAAACGTTCTTGGGTTTTCTCTAGAAGGACTATTGTGACTAACAAAAAGAAAAATATTTTGTTTGTTTCCATCCTCGGGTATACAATTCAAGAAAGGGAGCCCGCACTTTTAGGCGATTCAAGTTCGTGATTGGATTGGAAGATCTTACGTATTCGATTCGTGTAGCTTCAATCGTCACGAGAAAAATGTACGATACTTTTATTATATGTTAATTAATCAAGGGTTAAAGTTCTTTCTTTTAAAGAATGTTTTTTTGAAATATGCCAAACTCATTTTCTCGCTTCCGCCATACGATTTTTCCTACAATAAACTTTTGTAATTTGATGCTAAGAGTGATAAGGGAATCTTTATTGGCTATGCTCTTAATTGTAAGGCCTATAGAGTGTTTAATTTGAAAACATATAGTGTTATGGAATAATCTAATGTTGTCATTGATGATTGTGGGCCTAAGACTATTGTTCATGATGAGGATGTTTTAATGGTGAATGATTCTCTTTTGGAGAAAAATGGTGAGACTTCAATTGATTTGAAGTCAAGTAATGATAAGGAGGCCATTCAACCTCTTGATAGAGATCCACTTTTGGACTCTAAAGAACCAACTCCATGGGTTAGACATCCTCATAACAAATATGATATTATTGGAAATGTCAATGAGGGTGTTTTTTGCTAGGCATCAAATAGATAATAAAATTATTTATACTTGCTACACCTCCCAAATTCAGCCCATGAAGGTCGATGAGGCCTTGAATGATGAGTTTCGAGTTCTTGCCAAGTAAGAGCAGCTAAATCAATTTGAAAAAAATATATGCCTTGGACACTATATCTTAGACCTGAGAACACTAATATCATAGGCACCAAACATGTGTTTACGAACAAACTGGATGAAGATGGCAACATTTTGCGCAACAAGGCTAGACTTGTGGCACAAGGATACTCTCAAATCGAGGGTATTGACTTTGAGAAGACTTTTGCTCTAGTTGCTCATCTTGAGTCTATAAGGCTTTCCTTGTCCATTCCTTATGTGTACAAGTTCAAATTACACCAAATGGATGTTAAGAGTGCTTCCTTAATGGCTTATTGCATGAGAAAGTGTTTGTTGAGCAGCTCAAGGGGTTAGTAGATCCACACCACCCCAATCATGTCTATCGCCTTAAGAAGTCTATAAATGGGTTGAAATACGACTGTTGGCTTGGTATGAGCGCCTCACTTAATTCCTTGTCAACAATGACTACTCTATAAGAAGTGTCGATAAAACACTATTTATAAAGAGCAAGAAAGATGAAATCATTATAGCTCAATTTTATGTTGATGACATGGTGTTTGGATCCACCAATTAGTCAAAAGTTTAATAATTAGTTGATGTCATGTCTCATGAGTTTGAGGTGAGTATAGTGGGGGAATTGAATTACTTCTTAGGTTTGCAGATTAAGCAAATGAATGATGAGATTTTCATATCCCAAGCTAAGAATGCAAAGATGCTGTTGAAGAAATTTGGCCTTGATAATGCCAAACATTGTGACACACTCATGAGTACCAAATTGAAACTAAGCAAGGATATTAGCGGCAAGAGTGTGGACCAAAGATTTTATCGAGGCATGATTGATAGCTTGCTTTACTTGACCATAAGTAGACCCGATATAGCTTTCAATGTGGGTATGTGTGCTAGGTACCAAGCAGATCCTAAGGAGTCCCATCTTGCCGCTATGAAGAGAATCTTTTGATGTGTGAATGGGACATCCAACGATGGGATATGGTACTCTTTTAACACTAATGCCAGTTTAGTTGGCTTTAGTGATGAAATTGGGTAGAGAATTGTGACGACCGAAAGAGTACATCGGTTGGTTATTTCTTCCTTAGGAACAACCTTATCTCTTGGTTTTGCAAGCAGAAAAACTCCATTTCACTATCCACAACAAAGCAGAATACCTAACCGTTGGGAGTGATTGCACGCAACTCTTACGGATGAAACAAATTTATGCATATATGGTATTTTTATTCAATAAGTGTGTAACTTAGCTTTGTTTGTAATCCATGTAACCTTAATGTTTAATAATGCATTTTTAGACTAGGAGAATTGACTGAAAAGTACACTTGAATGACCTATAATTTATCTCCATGACATGTGAACTTGATTTTTATGACATGCTTAATGATATGCATGATTTTTTTTTATTACTCTTACTTGAATGCTAATATATGTGAAAGCAAATGAGAAGACTAAAATCAATGAGGATCTAATATCCATTCAATTATTATGGAAATTAGTTTTCTCTTTTTTCTTAATGATTTAAACAAGACAATAACCAATAAGGATTTCATATCCATTCATTCAGTAAGGATTCTATATCCATGTTTGGTCTTTAAGGATTGATATAGTTATTTGTGTGTTACAAATGTTCTTGAAAAACTATATCTTGTTTGCTTATGACAAAAGGGTACAAATTGGTTTGAATTCTTTTGGAAACTCTTTTGATGTGTGCTTTTCCAAATACCATTGCTTGGACTTTAAAGTTGTATGTCTTGCATCCAAAGCAACAATCTCACACATTCTTCTTATAATAAATATCCTTGATTCTCTCTCAATTATTTAAGTTGCATGAAGTTGTAAGTGCCTCATTTTATAAATGGCTAATTTCGTTGACAAAATCACAATTGGGTTCCAATCTTGTAAAGGGTAGCTTAGGATTTGAAGATTACTTATCATCAATGCCATTGGACTTTAACTGTTTCAAGGAGGGTAGATTAATTGTAATCTTCAAGGAACTAAATATCGATAGATATATCAAAATATCCACCGATATATCCATATTTTGGAGTGACCTATATTCGAACAGGCAAATATACAAAATCCGGCAGAATATCCGATCGATTTCAAAATATCCGTAAAAAAATTCCTATATTCTCGAAATATCCCGATATTCCCGAAATATCCCGATATTCCTGGAATTTCTCGAATTTCACTGTTAGGTTTTAGATTATGTTGGCATTAATTCCATATCAAAATGATATTTACTTGTAGTGATTTAGTTGTTTAGGTTCGTGATGATTCAAACTTCAAAGAAGGAATAACAACTAGTCAAAGCAAGTATAAAGTCTTCAAAGAGAAAGGATGCTATATGGTTCTACAAAGGCATATTAAGATCTTATCTTTCTCTTACAAGGCTGAGGCGCACAAAATTCATTCATATGTGTCCCTGCATCGTTGTGCCTCATTTATAACACATTCACAAACTTGAAGATGAATTCTCAAACATTGGTATGAAAGTAACATGTTTTGGAAAATGCATGATTGGAGACTACGTCTATGTAGTTTTCATTCTAGTGTGAATTGTGTTTGTATGTATATATGTTTGTATAACATGGATATTGAACTTGATTTTAGTCTTAAATCATTCTTGATTGAGTTCCGGTCATTTTGGTTACTCATACTATTGATTTCGAGTTCTAAGTCTAAAGATATGAAATTTTCCAGTCATGTTGCGTACATTGTCTTCGTATTTGTTTTTCGAGTCAAATTATTATATTCTGAGTTAAGTATAATATATTTCCATGTCCATGAGAGAGTTACGGTTTGTAATCCGTAAACATATTTGAATTCCGAGTTTGGAGGCCGGGGAACGGTCGAAGAACATAAAGGGAACGCGCGAGGAAAAGAAGTTCAACAAAGCACTCTTTCCCGAGATGGCGCGTGGCCATCTCGGGATAGAATGCTTGCTGCCCTGAGATGCCCATGCGCCATCTCAAGCAGAAAGTGTGCTTGGTGCCTTCATGTCCTTTTTGGTCCTTTCACTTGTATTCTATTCCCTCTCCTTTATATAGCCTTTCCCTCTCACTTTTCATTCTAAGAAAAGATTCAAAATTTGAGTGTCGAATTTTCTCCCATATTTTCTCACCTTCTAAACACCATAACTTCTTCATTTGAACTCCAATCTGATTGATTCAAAGTTTAGAGTGTTTTTCTATTCATCCTCCATCTTTTGTAAGAGGGTTTGAATTAATTTTACAATTGTTTATAGAGTTAATCCTCACAAAAATAGGATTGTACCAAATCAACTATGGTATTGATTTTCTCTAAAAGTTTTCTTTTAAAACTTTGTCAATTACCTTGGGTTTTCTTCTTCAATATTTATATGTGTCTTGTGATTATTTTTATTTGAGTTTTCAACTCATTTAAATCTAGATTGAGTTTCAATTAAAATCTCACATGTTGAGTTAGGTTTTGATTTTGCCTATGTATTCACATGTTTGGGATTGTAATGGGCTAGCTTTGAATTTAAGACTATTTGATGATCTTTGATTGATTGATTGTGAGAAAAATAGTTCCTCACATGTATTAGGCTCTCTTTTTCCAATCTCTCCATATAATACAAGTTGTGTTGTTCTTTGAGCTATTCATGTGTTTGATTGCTTTTACGAATATAATATGCTCTAGAACATGTTTGGTATAAACTTGATCATGTATTAATTGAACATATCATGCAATTCAAGTTTTAGATCTATGCATGTATTTAGGTTGTGATCAATGTTGAACATCTTTTATATTATCTAGATGTATTAATCACGCTTGATTAACTAGACTACATTTTGTTATGTGCATTCATGCATATGTCTAGTATTTTCCATAGAATTTGTTGATCATCATTTTCAATGTTGCATGCTTGTTTGTGTTTTGCGTTTGTGATCACTTAGATGCCTTGTAATAAGGAAGTCTTGACAATAGGTGTGATGACTATGATTTGTTGAGCAAGTGGAAGTCTCTAAAAGAGGTGAGAGACCTCTAAATATTGAGCATGGAAGTCTTAGATAGAGTCGGGAGGACTCAGATATCTAAGCAAGTGGAAGTCTTGACAAGAGGTGGGAGACCTTAGAATATTGAGTAAGAAAGTATCGACAAGAGATGGGAGACCTCGGAATGTTGAGCAAGAAGTCTTGCCAAGAGGTGTGAGACCTCAGAATGTTGAGCAAGGTGGTGACATTTTCATTGGTCGGATAGAAGGGTAGTTTCTAGGTGAAGGGGTCACTTGAGAGATTGTACTTATCTTATGTACTAGTGGATTATGTTTGCCAGTGGTTGCTAACCCGTGGATGTTTCCTCTTCGGAGGTTTACCACGTAAATATCTTGTGTCAACTTTCTCTATTCCTTTCTCTCTTATATTTGTATATGTTATTGGAATTTTATGGGTAGAACATTTTATGTAAATTGACTTCCTTACTATAATATTAATTGTGCATGTGTTATTGATGTTTGTTTGTATCACACTTTACATGTTTTATATATTGATTAATTATCTTTAATTTATCTATATACATTGTGATACAAGCAATCTAAAGGGGCAAACGTTTATTTGTTTCAAGGGAGACGAAAAAGGTGTCTAACCTATTCATCCCCCCTAGGTTAGCCTTAAGCATTTAACCGTGTTTGTATTTTCAATTGGTATCAGAGTAGGATACTAGATTGTACTTAGTGAGCATCCATGTGATACATTCACGGTATTTGTAAAGCTTTTGAAGTCATGAATTTACTAGATGATGTAATGGTGGAAGGAGCCTCAAATACTAGGCGACCATTACTTCGAGGCACTTACTATGGGTATTGGAAGTTGAGGACGAAAGCCTACATCCGCTCAATTGATGAAGGGGCATAGATGGTAGTGGAAGAAGGTTATAGTCCTCCTACCAAGCTTCAACATGATGGAACCAATGTACTCAAGCCAATGAGTGAATGGATAGCGAATGAGTTTGAGGTTGCTAAATGGCACCACCGTGCTATGAATGCCATCTTTGGAGGAGTTGATGGGCATCAATTCTCCTACATTCAAAATCTTGAATCCGTAAAAGAGGCTTGGGTACTATCCAAGTCACTAATGAATGAACCTTATCGGTGAAGAAGTCAAGGCTTCAAATGTTGGCATCACAATTTGAAGTTTTAAGTATGGGTGAAGAAGAAAGGTTTGAAGACATCCAATTCCACCTTTTTAACATTGCTAACCAATGTCAAGCACTTGGAGTACCTATCTCAAGAGAGCGTTTAAATTGGAAAATTCCTAGGTCTCTTCCTAAGAGATTTAAATCAAAGGTGACGGCCATTGAAGAAAGCCAGGATATGGATTGCATGAACATCGATGAGTTGCTTGGGTTTCTCCAAACTTATGAGATGTGCTTGAACCCAAAGGCCAAGAGTAAGGGAATCGCTGTCAATGATATAGAGGAGGAGAGTGATGATGAAAATCAATAGATGGCTTTTTTAGTTAGAAAGTTCAAGAAGTTTCTAAAGATGAATGCCAAGCCTAGAGGCAAGTCTTCTAAGGAAAAGGGAGTTGAAAAACCATCATCTCCAAGGAATGAGAAGAATAGTCAAGCTATGAACAAGAAAGGTGTTCAATGCTTCAATTGTCATAGTTCCGGTCACTTTGTTAGTGAGTGCACCAAGAAGCCTTCTAAGAAAGACAAGAAGGGTAAAGTATTGGTGGCTACTTAGAGTGATGATGACTCTAGTAATGATGAGAGTTATAGTAGTGAGTCTTCAAGTGATAAAGAGTCGGTGAGCAACTTTGTAGCTCTAATGGCTTCTCATTATATAATGGATGTTGATGGTACAATATCTTTGAACAAGAACTTTGATGCAAATCATCATGGAAGCACTAGTTCCATTCCTACCAATCTTGAGTTGTTGGCCAAGAGAGAGAAGCTTGAAGAAGCTAGAGATAATACTTTAAGATAAGTAGTTGAGAAGGAAGATTTGATCGAAAAATATCTAGATGAGTTTGTGATTGTTACTCGTAGACTTCTTGGTGAGAAAGGTGATATTATAAAGAAGTTTAGAGAACTTGAAAAGCATGAGAAGGATAATGTGATATCTTCTTTGAAGAAGAGAGAACAAGAATTAATGGAAGAGATAGACATGGCTAAGAAGGCCATCAAAGACTTAGTGAATGATTTGATAAGTGTGTCTTGTTAACTCTCTTAGTGGTGAAGACGACTTGGTAGTTGAAGAGAAGCCCTTGGAAACACCACTTCTTACTTACTTGGATGAAGTTATGTGGCAAGAAACCACACAAGAAGAATATATCAAAAGCCTAGAAGAAGTTGGCAAACAAGGTATCTTTACAAACTCCTAGTGAAGCTAGTTCAACTCCAAAAGATACAATAGGTCACATTAAGCCTAAGTGTTATAAATTTATTGAAAAAAAGTAAATTAGGATATGAATCTAGAGATAAGGAGATTAAACTTCAACTTGAACATGCTAAGGCTTTGAAAGTTGAGAAACATTATAATATTGCTAAGCATGAAAAGAAGTTACAGAATAGAAAGAAAGCTAATCTTGTTCAACTTGACAAAGCTTGTGTTGAAAATGTTAAGGAAGAGAGTATTAATGATATTCTTATTAATCAAGTCATTGAAAGACTTTACTCTAGATTTAACATTGTTGTCAATGATGATATTGGAAATGTTTATGTCGGTACACCCAAGAACAAGTGGTTCAAGGGTGAGTGCTCTTACCACTAAAGTAAGAAGCATATGTGAGGTAGCTTTAAGGAAGTATATCAATTATGTTGAGAATTCTAGCTTGCTAGCTTTGAATACTCCATGTATTGATATGAACTTGGTTATCTCACATTATGATTCTTATGATGGTCGAAATTTGTTGGTTAACTTTTGAGAAGTTCATTCTATATATAAGTTGGTTGAGTTGAAATATTATGCTTTATATACTCTTGTTATGAAACATCATTAACTTGATGTCATGAGGACATTCAAGGCAAGAGTGCTCATAAAAAGGGCGGAAGTATGATATTTGGTGAATATAATGTGCAAAAGGTATCTCTATACTCTAATGCATGTTCAATTAGATATTCATCTTTTGACTCAATCTTTGATATACATCTCATAGCATGTCATATTAGAGAATTTCGTAAAGCATACATATGATTCTCATTGACATTTGCTATTTTAGGATATAATAGTGATATTGTTCACATTGATCTTAACTTTGATGATTGTTTGTGTATAGTATATTGAGTGGCATTCCTTTTGAAAATATGAGCTTTATATTCTTTGAAAGCTACTCATTAGAGAAGTATTGATCTTGAATACTCTACTTGTTGCTTTTAGATCATGTGCTTATGAGCCATAAAATCTTGGTTTTCTAAAGTTGCACGTTGCTTCTCTTATATGTTTTGCTAGTAGGTTGGGTTTACTAATATGTAAACTTTGGATACACCTTGAAGTTTTTGTGCTAGAGTACATTTAAAATGACCAATGGTTAGTATCCATTTTGCTTCAGAAAATACATAGAACTCAACGAGCACCTTCATGGAAAGGGCTACACACATTGGTTGTGAAAGCGACCCAATGTTGGAAAGAGCTACACCATTGTGATGAGTGAAAGCCGCCATAAAGTAAATTTTTATTATGTTTGATAAAAATTAAAGAAGTGTTGAATTGGAATCATTAAAAGAAAATTCTTTGATTCAAAGCATAAAAAGAAAAGTAAGAAGGCTTAAAAAGGAGTATAGTTGAAAAATCAAATAAGCTCGGATTGAATAATAGAAATGGGAAAATGAGCCACATGCACACACACACTCATGTGTTGAAATCTATTCTCTTAAAGACAAAAATTCCGAATGATAGTCAGTTTGACTTTTTATGGAAAAAGCTTAAGATGATTATATGTTGAAAATTGATTGCATGTTGATTATCAAACTACATATTGGTATATATTTGAAGCATATCTCTCACACACATACTTTGTTTTTAAGTATGTTGATATTTTAGCAATTGTTGAAGAATTACGAGAGAACTTGAAAATCTTTGTGCATCTATCTTAGCATATGAAGCTTATTTTGTCGAGATTTCTTCAAATTGCTTGAATATGTGATTGTGTGAATATCTTTGCGAACTTTATGCTCTCATTAATTTTAGCTATGGCATTTATCAAGGGGGAGCATTGTATGCTAGACATTGTTCTCTTTTATGATATGTTCACATGCTTCTTTTTGTTACATTTTGGCATATTTTGACTTAATGATACTTGTAAGATATTACTCACTATCTTTTTCTTGCATGATGATTCATTCTTAAGTCATATGTGTTTGTTTTTATATTTTTGTGACTAATGTGTTTGTTTTGTTTTACTCAATTAGATTGTATGTGATTAGCATCTTATCACAAGAGAAAAATGGGAAGAACTAAGACTACCGAAAGTGGAAATCAATCAAATCCCGTTGTGAAAGCTAGGTCTACCTCTAAAGGATCCAAAACTTCAAGGACAAAAGATTTAGGGATCTTTAGAACAAAGAAGATATTTCAAGAGAGAGGCATTGACTTTGGTAAGTGTAAAGATTCTTATGTTAAGTGCTTAAAGGATAGGAAATGGAAATCTTGGGTGAGCATGTTAGGAGTTGTAAATGATACTCTTGTTAGAGAGTTTTATCATGAATATAAGGAAAGTGGCACCTTGTTAGATGCATTGATGAAAATAAGGGGTATTGCACTTAGAGTTAACCCAGAGAACATTAACAAGTTTCTTGGGCTGTCTAATGATATAGATTCTAATTTTCTAGATGTGGATGTTATTGGGAATATAAATATCATGGGTAGAACTCTTTGTGACAATGCTTACTTTGAGTGGAAAAATAGTGCATACATTAGTCAACATGACTTAACTAAGGCTAGTGCATTTTTGGCATCTATTCATTTACTAACATTATTGGATCTTCGAATTCAACCGAGTTGAATCAGAACAAGATCAAAACAGTGCATGCCTTGGTAATTAATCAATCGTTAAGCCTTGGAGATCTTCTCATGTATTACATTGATAGTACGCCTTTCTTTACTAGAGGTGATAAAAAACTTGCATTACCGGGATTTATTACTTCATTGTGTTTAGATTGTGGGATTAACAATGGAGAAGATAATGTGTTAGTTCAACCCTTGGAAAAATAATATGTTAAGTGTGTGTCTTACATGTCCTATAAGAATAAGGGTATGACTTGTGATACTTTTGGACTATTTAGTAATTCTCAAATTGATAGTCATGTGAATAGCACAAGTATTCTTCCGGATTGGGCTATACAAATGAAGGAGAAGGTTGATGAATTCGGTGCAATAGTTGTTCATCAAGATGCTAGGATTAAAGAGTTAGAGGAGTGCATTGCTTCAAGCTCAAGACCACCACTCAAGCATTATATTAGATCGACTACTCGTATGACTTTCTTTGATGGAACAAGTGGCTAGTATTTGATCTTTAAGGTACATTTATTTTGGCATCATTTCATGTCAAAAAGAGGGAGAAAGAGTATATGCTAGTTGCTCAGTTTCTTTTTATGTTGTTTTATGAACTTCTGAACTAATGGCTTGTAATAATTAGTTTTAAGATTTGGTTAAGAATTTTCTTGATTTGGCATGTATTGAGGGGGAGATACATGTATTTATAGGTTGCTTCAAGAGAAGATCAAGATGAAGTTCAAGAGTTGATGAAGATTAGTTCTAGGAATTTTACTCATTATGATGTGCGGGAGTGATTTTGTGGCCTAAATTCATTTTTATATTTGTGGTAAATGTATAGGCTTTTTGACATGGAATTTTCCAAAGGGCGAGATTGTTTAGTTTTAGATTATGTTGGCAATAATTCCACATCAAAATGATGTTTACTTGTAATGATTTAGTTGTTTAGGTTCATGATGATTCAATCTTCAAAGAAGGAATAACAACTAGTCAAAGCAAGTATAAAGTCTTCAAAGAGAAAGGATGCTATATGGTTCTACAAAGGTATATTAAGATCTTATTTTTCTCTTACATGGCTGAGGTACACACACACACATAATTCATTCATATGTGTCCCTGCATCGTTGTACCCCATTTATAGCACGTTCACACACTTGAAGATGAATGCTCATGCATTGGTATGAAAGTAACATGTTTTAGAAAATGCATGATTGAAGATTATGTCTATGTAGTTTGCATTATAGTGTGAATTGTGTTTGTATGTGTATATGTTTCTATAACATGGATATTGAACTTGAGTTTAGTCTTAAATCATTCTTGATTGAGTTCCAGTCATTTCGGTTACTCATACTATTGATATTGAGGTCTAAGTCAAAAGATATGAAACTTTTTAGTCGTATTGTGTACATTGTCATCATATTCGTATATCAAGTCTAATTACTATTTTTTGGGTTGAGTATCATATATTTTCCTGTCCGTGAGAGAGTTATGGTTAGTAATCCGTAAATGGATTCAAATTCTGAGTTCAGTGGCCGGAGAACAGTTGAAGAATGTGAAGGGAACGCGCAAGGAAAAGAAGTACAACCAAGCACTCTTTCTTGAGATGGAGCGTGGCCATCTCATGCCAGATTGCTTGCTGCCCCATGAAACCCACGTGCCATCTCAGGAAGCAAGTGTGCTTGGTGCCTTCATGTCCTTTTTCATCATTTCACTTGTATTCTTTTCCCTCTCCTTTATATATCCCTTCCCTCTCACTTTTCATTCTAAGAAGAGATTCAAAATTTGAGTGCAGAATTTTCATCCAAATTTTCTCACCTTCCATACACCATAGCTTCTTCATTTGATCTCCGATCTGAGTGATTCAAAGTTGAGAGTGTTTTTCTATTTATCCTCCATCTTTTCTATGAGGTTTTAGTTAATTTTACTGTTGTTTTTGGAGTCAATCCTCACAAAAACGGGATTGTACCAAATCAACTAAGGTATTGATTTTCTCTCAAAATTTTCTTTTAAAACTTGGTCAATTGCCTTGGGTTTTCTTCTTCAATATATATATATTTCTCGTGATTATTTTGATTTGAGTTTTGAACTCATTTAAAGCTAGATTGAGTTCCAATTGAAATCTCGCATGTTGAGTTAGGTTTTGATTTTGCCTATGTTTTCTCATGTTTGGGATTGTATTGTGCTAGCTTTGAATCTAGGACTATTTGATGATCTTTGATTGATTATTTTGTGAAAAATAGTTCCTCACATGTATTAGGCTCTCTTTTGCAAATCTCTCTATATAATACATGTTGTGTTGTTCTTTGAGCTATTCATGTGCTTGAATGCTTTTATGAATACAATATGCTCTAGAACATGTTTGGTATATATGACTAAAACTTGATCATGTATTAATTAAACATATCTTGTGATTCAAGTTTTAGATCTATGCATGTATTTGGGTTGCAATCAACGTTGAACATCTTTTATATGATCTAGATGTATTAATCATGCTTGGTTAACTAGACTACATTTTGTTATGTGCATTCATGCATATGTCTAGTATTTTCCATAGAATTTGTTGATCATCATTTTCTATGTTGCGTGCTTGTTTGCGCTTTGCATTCATGATCACTTAGATGCCTTGTAAGAAGGAAGTCTTGACAATAGGTGTGATACAAATGATTTGTTGAGCAAGTGGAAGTCTCGACAAGAGGTGGGAGACCTCAAAATGTTGAGCAAGGAAGTCTTAGCTAGAGTAGGGAGGACTCAAATAGCTAAGCAAGTGGAAGTCTCAACAAGAGGTGGGAGACCTCAAAATGTTGAGAAAGAAAGTCTCGACAAGAGGTGTGAGACCTCGGAATGTTGAACAAGGTTGTGAGATTTTCATTGGTAGGATAGGAGGGTAGTTTCTAGGTGAAGGGGTAACTTGAGAGATTGTACTTGTCTTATCTACTAGTGGATTATATCTACCGGTGGTTGTTAACCCGTAGATGTTTCCTCTTCTGAGGTTTACAACGTAAATATCTTTTGCCAACTTTCTCTATCCCTATCTCTCTTATATTTGTATATGTTATTGGAATTTTGTGGATAGAACATTTTATGTAAATTTACTTTCTTACTATAATATTAATTAGGTATGTGTTATGGATGTTTATTTGTATCACACTTTACATGTTTTATGTATTGATTAATTGTCTTTAATTGATCTATATATATTGTGATACAAGCAATCTAGAGGGACAAACTTTTGTTTGTTTCAAGAGAGACGAAAAAGGTGTCTAACCTATCCACCTCCTCCCCCCCAGGTTAGCCTTGAGCATTTAATCGTGATTGTATTTTCATTCACCCAAAAATCCCTGGATATTTTGCATAATATTAAAATAAATTTTTTAATCCTAAACAATTAAATTATTGTTAAAAAAATTTTGGTTGAAAATAATTTTTGAAGAAGCATTAACAAATTTATAAAAAATTCCAACATAATAGTCAATAGTGAAATTATGTGCAATTTTGTGAACAAGCAACCACTGCAGCTAGAAGCAAAATGCAACCGGCTATATAAATTTTATTACTAAATTTTAAATATTGATAGTAAATAGGAGTAATTGCACAAACCTTCCCTAAGTTTAGATATAATTGCATGGATATGGAACTTTTATCTATAATTGCACAAACATCTCATACCGTTAGTTGATTTCTGTCAACTTTAACATTTGACCACAATTTTAAACGGAAATGACCAAAAAATCCCTAATCACTTCTTTGATCTTTTACTTTATTATTTTAAATATATTAAATCAATAAAAAAAAAGCAATGCACTTTTTCTCTTCCAAATTCGTTTTTTTTCTTCCATTTTTTTGGAATTGACTGAAGATAAAAGTTATGATAATTGAAAAATATTTTTTAATTTGGTTTCTAAAGACTTGTTTTGCATTTGGTATCTAGAATTTTTTTTTTTTACTGAAAATTTGTTTGTGTTTGGTTTCTGAAAAATTGTGTTGAGAGAAAAACTATTAAATTTTGGTGTTTTGACTGTGATAAAAGTTATGAAAAATAAAGTAAAATAAATAAAAAATAATTTAGAATAGAAATCGTTTTTTTATATCATGATCGCCTTATATTCATTTATTTTGTTTTTTAAGTTTTCCAAATATGTTCATAACATCCATTCTTCTCCACTAATATTTTTTTCCTAAAAAAATATTATTTAAATAATTATTAACTGAAACGGACGATTTTACCTTTGATCTGTTAACTTCTAACGGAGGATAACAGGCGGTAGGGGACGTTTGTGTAATTATGTGAAAATTTCCAACATCTATGTAATTATGCTTCAACTTGAGGGATTTTTGCGCAATTACTCCTAATAAAAATTAAAAAATACTGAAATAACATTCGTACTTGTAATACTTAATGATTTTTATTGTAGTTGATTGATGGGTAATGTATAGAAATTGTGCTCCATCATTGTGTGCGATAGCTGTTCACATACTGTCACAAACATCATCATATTCTGCATGTGAAAAAAATAGGTCCATATTTGCTTTAATCCACACAAAACAAAGGAACCGTCTTGCCTATTCTAAACTTGAACAACTTGTTTATTGTTATTATAATATGAAGTTGAAACTTACGGATAAAACAATTGAAAAGATAAAGTAAATGAAACTGATTTTATTGATCAACTTAAAGTAGTTGTTGAAGCAGAAGACGATAATGAGAATCCAATTTTTGATTGGGTTAGACTTGCCTCCTTGGATGATGATAATGGAAGTCCTGATCAACATATTGCTTATCATGCTTGAGACATAGGAATAAATTTTGAACAAGTGATTATAGAAGAAGTTGGTGTAAATCGTGGAGTTATTGTTACTAGCTCTTTTAATGACCAACATACCTCTAATGTAAATAGTGGAGGAAAAGATGATGGAGATGATGGGGATGGTGGGGATAAGGCAAGAGGTCGGGATTCTAGTGTAGGAGGATGGAATGTTGGTGCAACAAGATGGGATGTTTGTGTAGGAGGTTGGGATGCTGGTGCAACAGGCTGGAATGTTAGTGCGGCAAGTAGGGAAGCTTATGCAGATAACTTTGATCAAAATCGTGGTAGACAACATGGAGGAACAAGTCAAATTGATGAAGATTCTTTGAATATGACTCTCTCCTTAATAAGTATAGACACAGAAAATGGTTCTTTGGGTGATTCACAGACACGGTCAGGTTCTCATGTACCATATTATGGTAGTTATGGTGGTTGCAATATACTTGATTATCCTTCTCCACAAATGCCATATGCATTACCTATGCATGCAGATCAATAATATCTGCCAAGTTAGGTAAATCCAAACTACCCAATTCATGCATCAATTGGAAGAGATCAAGCAACATACATGTGGAAAATTAATAACTACCTTGAAAACTATGCAAGCAAGTTTTCTTGGGAAAATTATTGTTCGAATCAAGATAGAAATGTATCTTATGTATTTGATGTTGGGATTATGCTCAATAGCAAGAGTGTAATAATGTATTTGAAAATCTTTTCATATTAAAAAAAAATCTAGTGTAACAAATCTTATAGCATTTAAAGTTTAATTATTATAATTGTCAAAAGTAAATGATTAAGGTCCAAAGACTATAAGAAAGGATGAATTGTTCGTACATATGTATATGTATGAGATAGACAATGATTTAGTTAGTCTTGAATAATATTCACAACTTAAGATAAAGGTTGGGCGTCTTTACCTTGTTAAAGTTGTAGATTCTTTTGCTAGCATTTGAGTGGGATCAAATGTGTTATGATGAGTGTAAAATCATCAGTGTGTGGTGTTTTGGGCAAAGGAATCTAGTGCACTAGGTCATTGAATAGGATCGCAGTGAGATACTATATCCAGAACTGCTAATGGATAAAAGTTTTCACTTGAGGACAGTCAGAGAGTCTATCTCATCCATGAGATAAATGATGGTCTTATGGTTGCAAGTGTTATCATTTGAGCTATCAATGAGTATGATTATATAGCGTAGTCTACCCTCGATAGTTTGGTGATATTCATTTGTTAATCAAAAGAGGACTTCATTTATAGTTATAGACATCGTGGCTCCATTTTTTTAATGTGAGTAGAATATCATCATATGGATGTTTTGTGGTATTGGATATTAAATCTCAACGTTAAGTTTTCAATAGTGTCTATTGAATATGGCTTTTGGACAAATCAAAATATCCCAGTTCAAAATGTGGTCATATGCGTAAATATGGTAAATAGGAGAGCTATATGTCGTCTATGTGCTCTTGGCGAGTACTGGTATTCTTCACGAGGATATACTATCTCCATTAAGGTTTTCTAGGGTATAAGTGAGAAATATTAACGTATTCTATCTTTATTTAAGAGTTCCATATTAGTTCTTTAGTGGAATGAATTAAAATTAATAGATCGGACCTATGTGAATCATTTGTTGATTGTGATTAGGTTATGTCTTTTGGAGCTTAAATTTAGATAGCCTGCCAAAATCCCCAATCTATACTAACTTGCATGGATCACTTGATATATTCTATCGGACCAAATTTATGGGTCCATTTAGAATTTTGGTAAGGCATGTGTACTTATTTCTTTTAGTAGGAATTGGCCTAGTTAACATGTGGACCCTTTTTAAAAGTCTAATGGATTTAATAAAATGTAAAAACAATATTTTGCCCACATTTATATAGCCTGGGCGGCAAGGGCCTATATAATAGCCTTATATATTGTTTTTTTATTTTATTATTTAATTAAATGGAAATTAATTGATTTACAAATTAATTAATTGTTTAATTAAAAATCAAAATTTTTTTCCTAGTTGGAGAAGGTCTCCAAGAGTCATATTATTATTCGTAATATGATAAGTTTCAAATGCTATATTTGATAAGTAGATAAATAAAAGGACTTTATTTATCTAGTCAAATTAGGAAGTATTTGATTTCTATTAAAACTCTAAATTGACAATTGGTCAAATTAGGAAGTTTTGATACAATCACAATTTAATTTATACTCAATAATTGGTTCTTGAATAAATACATTACTGAGTTGGATTTAGGAGTCTTGGTACATAAAAGAATTCCTCGTTGAAAAGGATTCTTGGTCAACAAGTAAATCCTCCTAGAGGCATGATTCATGCCTACCAAGTAAATCCTCCTAGAGAGAGGATTTGGTCACCTATATATATTCCTAAGGAGGAATTAGGCCAAGCTAATAATTCAATACCCTATAATTCGGCCAAGGCTTGTTGGTGACTTGAGAGAAGCTTTTTGTTTTATTTTTCTTATATTGTAAAAAAAAACTTCATCCAACCATTGTGTGTAGAATTCGGCCAAGGAGAAGAGAAAAGGGAAACGTTTTTGTTTCGATAGTACACTAGTATCCTTTACATCAAAAGGGTTTTGTGTATAAAAATAGAATCGGGTTCACGCGAGTTTCAATCGAATAGATTGATAATTCACAAGCGACCAAACATTCTTTGGTTTTCTCCTGGAGGATTATTGTGACTAACAAAAAGGAAAAAGTTTTTGTTTGTTTCTATCATCAGGTATAAAATTCAAATAAAAGGAGCCCACACTCCTAGGTGATTCACATTCGTGATTGAATTGGAAGATCTTACGGATTCAATTCGGCGCAACTTCAATCGTCACAAGAAAAAAATATGATACTTTTAATATACGTCAATTAATCTAGGGTTCAGGTTCTTTCTTTCAAAGGAATTGTTTTTAAATATATTCAAACCCTTTTTTTTTCTTCCGCCATGTTTTGAATCAAGTTTTTCCTACAACTGATATCAGAGTCTAGTTGTACCCTTGATTAATTGATGTATATATACTTGATTCTATTTCTTTTTACTGTAAATATGCATGTTTTAGAAAGAGATGACACTCTAAGTATTCGCATATATATATATATATATATATATGTTTTATAATGTGATTTGTTATTGCCCAATTTTGGTCCTAGAATTTCAATGTATTTTTGTTTTGGGATTGTAACAAGAAGGGTGGCCTATCATCGCCTTAATTTTCTTCTTGGTAGTTGTTAAGTTTTATTTTATTTTATTGTTGTAATAGTAAAAAAAATTGCAGTAATGTATTGTTTAAAATATTGTTGTAATATATATTCAAGTATCAAAGATTCGAAGATTTGAAGAATTGGAAGCAACAAGAACAAGTTTGGTACCATGCGCGCCATAACAATAATCGTGTGTGCGAATGAGCACGCAGCCATGCTTGTTGTGGCATGGGCTAGGCACGCCAGCCCTTTATGGCGTTGTGGGATGCGTACACCCATGGGAGGCAGCCAATGGGTGTGCAATCGGACGATGGCTGCGTGAAGACTTGTTCGCCAAGATAGGAGTTTTTGTATTCTAAAAAATTGTAATTTACTTGTTTTTCCAGGATGGACCAAAATTGTAGCTATTTATATTTTTGTAAATATTGCAATGTTTGTCATTGTTTGATAGCATGTCATATAGAATATGAGTGCCACTCATATATCTCTCTTTTGGTATGAACATGCATTTAATGGTTTAGGTATCTAATTGGCATCTAGATAACTTGGTAAATCATTCTTCGGAATTCGATCAAATTCCTTAAACAATTGAGTGGGAGAAGGTGTTTCGAAACACCTACGACCTCCAAGTTTTGTTGAGTTTTATGTTTTGTGTAATAACCCTCCAAGGGGTATTCATGAATGGATTTTAGCAAGAAAATTCCTTACAAGGATAGACTGGACAACTGACCCAAACAATATCTACTCCCAAAAGAGAGATATTCATGAGGGAATATATTGAAGGTCGATAACTTGGTAACACACTCAATGTGATTTTATTAATATCCTCCCAAGAGTTCTTGTTAATAAAATCGTAAGGCTAAAATTGAAAATGTTGGTTGTTATGTTAACAATTAGGTGGGACATAGTCCAACTAGTAGATGGTGCGAACTCCTAAAAGAGGCGTGACATTTATGGGTGTTGGATCACCGTTGAATTTTATGATTGAATTATTTTATTCAAGATAATTATTTGAAAGTGCTTTATTATGATTGTTTACTCATATAATTTTTGTTATTGTTAAAAAATCATTAACCTATATCTAATCAACATCCTAAACGATAATACTTTAACTGGTGATAATTATGTCACATGGAAAAGAAAAATTGAGCTTCTATTGCAATCTGAAAAGCATAAGTTCATTATCTATACTCCTAAACCACCTACTCCTACTAATGAATCTACTCAGGAGCAAAGAGATGAGTATCAATAGTGGAAGTCTTCAGATGAGATGGCTAAATGTTATATTATGGCCACCATCTCCGACTTGTTTCAACCAGTAACATGAAAAAATAGAGACTGATACCGATATAATAATGAATCTAGAAGAGATGCTTGCAATGAAGTCCAGAACGACTAAGAGAGAGGAAATGATTGATTTTAAGAATCTTAGGATGAAACCTGGATAGGCTATGAAAGATCACATGATGAAAGTCATGAAGCATCTCAACATTCCTGAACTCAATGGTGCTGAGATAAATGGTGAAACGAAAAATGACATGATTGTCAACTCACTATCAGATTCCTTTGATCAGTTCAATTGGACTACACCTTGAATAATAAGGAATACACCTTGCAAGGCCTAATGCAAGATGTTCAAAGCAACTAGAAAATCCTTGTGAAAGATAAGGGTCAAAAGATTTATATGGCAGGTAAAGTTGCTACAGTTAAGACCCGTAAAAAGGTTAAGAAACAACAAAAGAAAGAGCAACTAGGACCTACCAAGAAGAAGACAAAGAAAGTAACAAATATCAAAGGGAAGTGTTTCCTTTCTGGTGAAAAGGGACATTGTAAAAGAAATTGCCCAAAGTCTCATGATAAGAAGGAAGAAGGTATTTATTATCTTGAAACATATTTTTTGGTGGATTCTATGGATTCATAGATCATAGACTCAGAAGCCGCTAATCATGTTTGTTTTTCCTTACAGTGGTTCAATGAAAAGAAAAGGTCTAATGTGAATAAATTCAACTTGCTTTTAGGCAACAGAGCGTTGGTGTCTGCAAATATAGTGGGAGATATTATAATTAATTTAGATTCTTATAGGCATTTAGATTTAATAGACATTTATTATTGATACAACATCAGTAGATCAATTGGCATTAGATTATATGGAGAGGTGGGATATGAGAAAAACCAAGGAAAATGACCATTTCAATCCTACTAGTCCGGGCGACAGAGTCAGAATGACTTGAAATTTTGACAACTGATGCGTTTCGGCAAGGCCTTTCAAATTCACAAGCTATGCTTGTGTGGCATACCCTTTTTTAGACGAATTCCATCGTTTAGGCTCTGAAAAGACCGTTTTTACCGTTTTAGAAAAGTTTCGTTTTTATAATAAATCGAGTTTCCCAAGTCCGAATCGACTTCCGTCAATACCGGGATGCTTAGGATTCTTAGTAGAATTAGTTTTTGCTCTAATCTCGTTTTTTCCTTTTTTGGTAATTTTTCTTTTTTTGGCTCGTTTTCTTATTTTTCAAGGAATACGATTAGGTTTAGGTTTTATTTGATTAAAATAAGGATGTAAACCGAAAGGCTAATCAGTTTTTGATTAATAAAAATTCAGAGTTTCTCTAACTATCTCCAATTTCGGTATTCTTTATGAATCAACGAATTTGAAGCCTTATATTCCGGTATTCATGAGCGAATCAATGGAATTTTAGTAGGTTGTTTCTAATTGTTTCTTGTAGGTTTTTTTCGAGAGAGCTTCCGCTACATCAATTTGGTATCAGAGCATGGTTCGTTCAGGACATCAACATGCCACCTAGAAGACGCCCACAACACCAGATCCTCATAGGAAAAGCCATCGAACGTGACTACATGGCGCAGTTAGAGTGACAGGTTACGCAATTAACGGAGCAGCTTGCGAAGATAAGGGCCAACCAAAATCCTTTTCAGAACCTGAATCCTAAAAAGGGTGGGGACAGTGATGAAGGGGAAGAAAGCAACAGAGAGGAAAAGTATCCATAACGCCGACACAGGGTGCATGCGATTGATGTTAGGGCTGATGACAAAGTTGAAGATATTAGGCGTTGGGAGTTAGGGATACATACAGAGATTCTTGATTTTCACGGGAGCATGAAGCCGGAGGAGTTTCTAGAATGGATCAAAATTGTTAAAGAAATCCTAGAATTCGAGAGAGTTCTTGAGAAAGAGAAAGTGGCATTGGTGGCCACGAGACTCCGGGGTCGAGTAGCATCATGGTAGCAGTAGCTTAAACTCAATAGGAATCGTTCGGGAAAGCCCAAGATTTTTGACTGGGAAAAGATGAAACGAAAGTTACTTGCTGTGTTTCTACCCCATATTTTTTAGAGGTTGATGTACCAGAGATTATAGAATTTACGTCAAGGCATGAGGTCTATTGATGAATATACCACAGAGTTCTATCAATTGTTGGTGCGAAATGAGATTCAAGAGACACAAGACTAGTTGGTGTCACGCTACTATGGCGGATTGCGAACACAAATCCTTGACATGATTAATCTTTTAAATCCAGTAACGGTGACAGAGGCACATCAAAGAGCTTTACAATTGGAGAAGACGTTGTCTCAAACATCTAGTAGCGGGCAGTTTTTGAATTTTGGAGGAGGTCCGAGCAGTCGAACTAAGGCAAGTAGTACCAACGAAAATACTGGGAATCGGTCAGGTGTTAGTGCTAGTGGTAGTTTGAATTCTAGATAACGAAACCCAACAAATAGCGTTTCAACCCTAAGGATAACTAAGGGCGGATTTCGGTGTTTCGGATATGGAGAAATAGGTCACAGATTGTCTGAGTGTCTGAGGCCAGCCAAAAAGGTATTGTTTATTGATCTGGAAGAATTTAACGAGAAAGATGCATAAATAGGTGAAGACCCGCAATTAGTTACGGAGGAAGTAGCGAGTGAGGAATTGGTAGATGGCGACACTGGAACAATGCTAATGTTGCGACGTACCTGTTTGGCACCGACGACTGAAGAAGGAGATTGGCTTCGAAATAACATATTTCAGTCCACTTGTACCATTCTTGGTAAGGTGTGTCGATTTGTAATAGATGGTGGAAGTTGTGAGAATATTGTGTCAGCCGAGGCGGTGCAAAAATTAGGGGTAAAGACTGAAAAACATCCAAAACCTTATAGGCTAGCATGGCTGCAAAAAGGGAGGCGAGGTAACCGTGTCACAGCGGGCATTAATCTCATTCTTTATAGGATCCAACTATAAAGATCAGATGTGGTGTGACGTAGTGAATATGGACACATATCACCTGTTATTAGGGAGACCATGGCAATATGACAGAAGGGTTCTTCATGATGGGTTAAAAAATACTTATTCTTTTGTTTTTCAGGAAACTAAGATTGTGTTACTGCCCAACAAACCTTTTGAGAAGACGAAGTCGCATGGAGATAATGCCAACTTACTGCCCTATGCGAAATTCGAGTTAGAGGTAAAGGGATTGGAAACGGTGTATGTGTTGGTGGGAAAAGAGGCAAGTGCTGAATGGGATGTTCCAGAAGCTATAACTCCTCTCATTACGGAATTCGTTGATGTATTTCTGAAAGAATTACCAAAAGGACTACCACATTTACGTGATATTCAACATCATATAGATTTGGAGCCATGGGTAGTGTTACCAAACGGCCACATTACTGTATGAGTCTTACTGAGCATGAAGAATTACGGAGACGGGTTGAGGAGCTACATGCGAAGGGGCATATTCATGAGAGTCTTAGCCCCTGTGCTATACCCGCCCTTTTAATACCAAAAAAAGATGGAACCTGGAGGACGTGTATGGATAGCCGCGTAATTAACAAGATCACTGTAAGGTATCGTTTTCCCATTCCGAGACTTGATGATTTGTTGGATCAGTTAAGTGGGGCACATGTGTTTACCAAACTGGACTTGAAGCGTGGGTATCATTAGATTCGGATTCAACCTGGAGACGAATGGAAGACAACTTTTAAAACCCGAGAGGGTTTATATGTGTGGCTAGTCATGCCTTTTGGGTTGTTGAACGTGCCAAGCACCTTCATGAGAGTAATGAACCAAGCCCTTCGACCATTTATTGGTAAGTTTGTCCTCGTATATTTTGATGATATCTTGATTTATAGTGCAAATCCTGAGCTGTATATTCAACACATTCGAGGAAGTGTTGTGTGTTCTACGCAGAGAAAGATTTGTTGCTGCAGCTAAAAAGTGCATTTTTAGACGCCAAAAGTTTTATTTTTGCGTTATATTATTTCTGGAGAGGGACTACAGGTGGATGAGTCCAAAATAGAGGTGGTAAGGCAGTGGCCCTGACCAAAAACAATTACTGAGGTATGCAGTTTTCATGCGTTGGCATCGTTCTACCGCCGGTTCATTCCACACTTTAGTAGCATTATGGCACCTGTCACTTAATATATGAAGGGAGTCAAATTTCAGTGGACAACCGAATAAGAATAAGGTTTTCAGCAGATTAAGGAGAAATTGACCACACCCCCTATACTTGTCTTACAAGATTTTTCTCAACCTTTTGAGTTGCATAGTGACGCCTCCAAAGTGGGCATCGGAGCTGTTCCGAGTCAAGCTAGGAAACCGGTGGCATATTTCAGTGAGAAATTGACAGGTTCTTGAGTTTGTTACAACATGTACGATATAGAATTCTATGTTGTGGTCCAGGCGGTGAAACACTGGCAGCATTACCTTTTCCACCGTGAATTTATTCTGTACACTGATCATGATTCGTTGCGGCATCTCCATAGCCAAGATAATATTTCTACCTGACATGCTTCATTGTCAGCCTACCTTCAACAATTTACATTTGTTCTAAAGTATAAAACAGGAGTTACAAACCGAGTGGCTGATGCTCTAAGTCGAAGGGTCAATTTGTTGACAATGATAACTGTCCAGGTACCAGGTTTTGACTCTTTTCGTTAATTATTTGATTCGGACCCATATTTTTCTGAGGTGATGGCTATTGTACGAGCGGGGAAAATTTTTTAATTTGTATTGGTAGCTGGGTTTTTATTTCAAGGAAATAAACTTTGTGTTCCCGATAGTAGTTTACGTCCGTAAATTATTAAGGAAATGCATGGTGAGGGTCATGTGGACACAGATCGTACCCTTCAGCTAGTCAAGGCGTCCTATTTTTGGCCCACAATCTGGAAGGAAGTAGAGAAGTATGTTGAAAGATGTCGGATCTATCAATTGTCCAAGGGGAAAGCAACTAATGCAGGTTCTTACATGCCATTACCCATCCCTACCCAACCATGGACGAATTTGAGTATGGATTTCGTCTTGGGATTGCCAAGAACACAACGGGATTTTGACTCCATCTATGTAGTTGTTGATCGGTTTTCCAAAATGGTTGACTATATTTCGTGCAAAAAAACTACTGTTGCTGTAAGGTTGCCCAGTCGTTCTTTCGGGAGGTGTATCGACTTCATGGATTACCTACGTCAATCAATTCTGACCGGGACACTTGATTCCTCAGTCACTTTTGGCGAAGCCTTTGGAGAATGGTCCATACCAGATTGGATTTTAGTAGTGCATATTACCCACAAACAGATGGGCAAATGGAAGTGGTGAACTCTACCTTCGGTATCATCATCGCTCGATTCAATGAATGATACCAGTCGGGGGACCTTATGAGGTCGAGTAGGAGAACCGGTCACTTTCTGTTTCTCAGCACGAATACGATAGAAGCTGAGATCAACCGAAGAATCTTTCTGATCATCATCTCGGAAGGATCCAAGCTCTCGCTACGGTAGCCTGAAATCTAGCTAAAAAAGCCAAGCTCTATTATCTTGCTCTAAAAAAAAAGATAGGACTTGCTCCTCTTTTCCTAAGTAGGCACTGCGGCCCGAGCAAGTCTGGTAAGCTCTGAATCAGAGAAATCAAGTTTTTTCTTGTTCGTTACTTCAGGAGAACAGAAAAAATGGGGAACCTTCAACATCTTCTGATTCCCTCTGACTGAGAAAGTAACCTGAAGTCCCAAGTTCCCTCTAGCAAAGAACCAACTGTTCTTCCAATGCTTGTTCGATGAAGAAAACCCCCACACGAAGCCTCTCTTTTTAGCATCAGAAGAGGTTTCAACTCCTCGGTTCACTTTTGTCCCCTCAGGGACCCAGCAATCTAGCTGATTGAACATAAGAAAATAGGTTCCTGTCCGATCAGATTGCCCTAGTTTATAAAAATGTCTGATTTCATCGGGGGAACATGGTGATAGGTTCATCCGGCTTCACATATGTCACATGCATATTAAAATCTTGTAGCTATTCAGGGTAAGTTGGGCTGGAGCGATTCCTGCTTCTGCCAGAATCCAAGCAATGAACGACTGGAGAGGAAGAGTGACTCCGCAACAGATCATGGACCCATAAATCGCCATGCGGCCCGGGGAAGGGTTCCATTCGTCTCTATCACCAGCATGAGACATTGTAACCAAGTCATCCAGGTCAAATTGAGCACGATACTTCATAATCTCATCTACCCCGACCACATTTGGCTCGACATCAAACCCACTCGGGCGATCAATAGAAAATGGGATACGAGATGTTCTAAACTCCGCTTTAACATCCCGCTCATCAACGATTTGTTCTCTGATTTGAACACTGCTCGAGCCATATTTGTAGACCTCGTGTTTACTCTGATATTTTCCCATCCTAGATCGAAGAGGAACCCTGTGATCAGAAACGATAGATTCAAAACTAGAAGATTCAAAACTGGATGATTCAGAACTAGAACTTAAACGAACGTCGGGGTAAAGCCCGAAATGTCAACACCTAAAAAAGGAGGCTCATCATGGGGATCTCCCCTAATAGTCTACGAATGCAAGAAACCAGCTGAAGGTCTCCGCGTTTAAGCACCTCAAAAGCTATAGTAAAAAAGCGATGACAGGAAGATGGATCCATTAAAACTGACCTTTAGAATAAAGAAATTTGTTGTAAAAGCTTCGGCGGAGAGTTAAGATAAATCTCTGCATAAGAAAATCTGGGTTGAGTGTTTGGTTCTATAAAATGAACCATATGGAACATTTAAAGGGGCAATGACATGAAACCCTAGGGTCTCAAAAAGCGGGAAAAAAAATTCAAAATAAAAAATTTGATGACGAAAGCGGCGGACCAGTTAACCCAATAGTCACGTCTCATAAATACTACTAAGGAAAACGAGCGGTTGAATGACACGTGTCGAGGAATGAACTGACCAAGCTATCAGAACTCTAAAATGTCACAATCATTAAAATCTCACGTGGAGGAGCAGATCACATTTACATGGTAGCCATTAAGACACATCATTACTTCGAGGTGTTGTTTAAAAAATTATTATTCTTGCATAAATGATTGAAGGGTCGATTAAAATACTTTCGCCAGGAACAAATTCCTACTCGGCAAAAATATTTTGAAGGGGTATTGTTATATGTATATTTTTACCGAATGTACACGTCACTGACAAGGTAGACAATCCCTTAAATATTGCCAGAGATTCAAGTAGGCATCCAGAAAATGCCCTTTAAAATAACACTAAGGAATGAAAACCTGAGTAAGTGTGAGCACGAGTATTCGGCAAGCCATAACCTGCTTGGGACCAAGTGACGTCATGTTCTGCTCGGGACAAATATGAAGAAACCTGAATAAAGAAGTCTAGTGAATAACTCATATATGAACCAAGAGTCATACTAAAATACGCAAAGATATCCATATCGAGAACAATTCCTAGAAGAATAAAATATCAAACAGAAAAAAGGTTCCAGATCAGGCAACAACTTTATTTATTCAAGAAAACTGTGCATTTATAAGGAAATAAGTCCTAAATGGACTAAATCACCAGAGTCCCATTCGATCTCCATACAATCTCCGAAGTAGGAAAGAAGATAAAGACTACTCCAACAAGTAACCAATTATAATTACATATGAATTCTTTCATTACTTGTACAAAAAGGATTAGGGTTCTACACATATATAAATAGACCCATAATTTCATTGAAAAAGACACAAAATAATGGGCAGAGAGAAAAAAGGAGAGATCGAGTGGTGTAAATCTTTATTTCGATAGTGAATTTTGGCTCGGTTGCTTGTTTAACCACCCGTAGATGTTTCTCCTAACACCGAAGTTTTACCACATAAACTTATGTCTAACTAGCTTTAAATTGCATCCTCTTTCTCTTTTTCTTTGATAGGTCACATCTAAAATCCAATCTTGTTGACTTTCTCATCAATCGAGAAATCGACATCAACACGGTTTATTCCATTTGCATAGCAATATCTCTCACTTGTTAGACACAGAATCAATGCAACCTAATTATAAAAGAGTAAAATTATCAACATATGAAATCTACCTATGGCATTTGCGCTTAGTTAATATTAACCGTGATAGAATCAAAAGATTGGTTAGTGATGAACCTTTAAGAGTGACTTAAAGTTTGGTGATCTACCAACTTGTGAATCTTGTTTAGAAGGTAAGATGACCAAAAGGCCATTCACGTAGAAAGGTACAATAGCCACTGAATGTTTAGGATATTGGGATTATGCTCGACAGCAAGAGTGTAATATTATATTTGACAATCTTTTCATATTAATAAAGTGAGTTCTAGTTTAACAAATCTTATCGCATTTATAGTTTAATTATTATAATTGTCAAAAGTAAATAATCATAAGGTTAAAAGACTAGGAGAAAAGAAGAATTGTTCATACATCTAGATATGTATGAGGTAGACACAATTCTTTAGTTAGTCTTGAATAATATTCACAACTTAAGATAAAAGGTTAGGCACCTTTATCTTGTTAAAGTTGTAGATTATTTTTCTAGAATTTGAGTGGGATCAAATGTGTTATGAAGAGTCTAAAATCATCAAAGTGTGGTGTCCTTGGGTAAAAGAATCTGGTGCACTGGGTGCATTGAATAGGATCACAATGAAATACTTTATCTAGAACCGTCAATGGATAAAAGTTTTCATTTGAAGACAATCGGAGAGTCTATCTCAATCCTGATATAAATGATGGACTTATGGTTGCAAGTGTTACCATTTGAGCTATCAATGAGTACAATTATATAGCATAGTCTATCCTCGATAGTTTGGTGGTATTCATTTGTTAATCGATAGAGGACTTCATTTATAGATATGGACATTGTGGCTCCATTTATTAAATCATATGGATGTTTTGAGGTATTGGATATTAAATCTTAACATTAAGTTTTCAATAGTGTCTAATGAAACATGGCTTCTGGACAAGTCAAAATATCCAAGCAGTCTATTAGCTCTTGGTGATTACTGGTATTCGTTACGAGGATACACTTTCTCCAATATGGTTATCTAGGGTATGAATGAGTAACATCAACTTATTCTATCTTTATTTAAGAGTTCAATTTTAGATCTTTAGTGGAATGAACTAAAATTAAATAGATCGGACCTAAGTGAATCGTCTGTTGATTGTGATTGGGTTGTGTCTATTCGAGCTTAAATCTAGATAGCCCGCCAAGATCCCCAATCCACACAAACTTGCATGGATCACTTGATATATTGTACCGGACCAATTTAGGGATCCATTTAGAATTGTATTGAGACATGTGGACTTTTTTATAAAGGTCAAATGGATTTAATAAAATAAGAAAATAATATATTCTCCCGTATACATGAGTTGGGCGGCAAGGATATTTAGAATAGCTTTATTTTATTATTTTATTATATTATATAGTTAAATGGAAATTAATTAATTTGGTGATTAATTAATTATTAATTAAAAGTCAAAATCTTTTTCCTGGTAGGAGATGGTCTCCTAAAATTATACTATTGTTGGTAGTATAATTAATATCAAAGACTATATTTAATAAGTAGATAAATAAAAGAATTATTTATCCAATCAAATTAGGAAGTCTTTAATATGGTTACAAATACACTATTGAGTTGGATTAGGAGTCTTGGTGTAGGATAGAATTCCTTTTTAAAAAAAATTCTTAACCACCAAGTAAATCCACCTAAGGAAAGAATTTTTCTCTACCAAGTAAATCATTATTAGGAAAAGATTAAGTCTCGTAATTGAATTTTATAGAAATTTCGGCAAGCCTATATATATATATATATATATATATATATATATATATAAGTGGATAGAATTCCTTTTAGCTAAGGATTCTTAACTACCAAATAAATCCACCTAAGGAAAGATTCTTGCCAACCAAATAAATCCTTCTTGGGAGAGGATTTATGATCCTATATATATATATGTATATATATATGTTAGGAAATTCGGCAATCCCTAAGGTTTTCTATGAGAGGAATTTCGGCCAAGCTAAGCAATTTTCAAGAAGAGAATTTGGCCTAGCAAGAAAGAATTTTGAGGGAGAAAATTTTAGTTTTTGCTCTCGACAAAATTCAATCAACTCATAGATATAGGGTGTAGAATTCAGTAAAGGAGAAAAGAGAAAAAGAGAATGTTTTTGTTTTTGATAGTACACTAGTATCCTTTACATCAAAAGGTTTTGTGTACAAAATCAAATTGGGTTCACGCGAGTTTCAATCAATTAGATTAATAATTCACAAGTGACCGGATGTTCTTGGATATTTCTCTTAGAGGATAATTGTAACTAACAAAGAAAAAGATTTTGTTTGTTTCCATCCTCAGGTATACAATTTAAAGAAAAGGAGCCCACACTCCTACGTGATTCATGTTCAAGATTGGATTGGAAGATCTTACGGATTAAATTCTGCGCTTGTTCAATCGTCACGAGAAAAAGATACGACACTTTTTATATACATCAATTAATCTAGGGTTAAGGTTCTTGTTTGTCAAATGGAAAATTTTTATTTATACGCAAACCCTAATTTTTATAAATTTTCTCATGCTTCCACTGCACGAGTTTTATTTTCCCTTTATAGGATTGATACACACTGATGTGTGTAGTCCTATGAGCATTCAAAATAGAGGTGGATATGAGTACTTCATCACTTTCATGGATGATTACTCAAGATTTGGCTATATGTATCTCATGAGACATAAGTCGGATGCTTTTGACATGTTCAAAGTATATAAAGCTGAAGTTGAAAATCAGCTTAAGAAACACAAAAAAATCTTGAGGTTTGATCATGGTGGAGAATATCTATCTGGTGAGTTTCAGCAATATCTTAATGATGATAGGATAATTTCTAAATTTTCTGCACCAGGTGCACTTCAACAAAATGGGGTGGTAGAAATAAGAAATAGAACTCTTTTGGACATGGTTAGGTCTATGTTGAGTTATTCAACGCTCCCTAATTCTTCTTGGGGATATGCTTTACAAACCGCTATGAACATTCTAAACGATGTACCATCTAAGTTGGTTCCTAAAACATCGCATGAGTTGTGGACTAGGCGAATGCCTAGTCTACAACACTTAAGGATATTTCACCAAGATCCGTTTACTTATGAGATTCATATATATCAACTAATTATGGCTATATATGGGTGATCTTAATCTTGATTGTCTTATCGACGCCTTTAGGTTAGATCGTGGTCTTTGATATACCATGGGTGAGATCAGATGCATTTCCTGATCAATATACTCTATATGTTGGGATTGCGGTTTGGCTTGTGGCTGGGAAGGTTCGTACACAATAATGGAATCGACTCCTTCATTTGAGAAGTAGAGGGTAGTTCCTCTATGGGTTGATTCGGGGCTTAGACATTATAAACGCTCTCATAATTCCGTGAGGAAATAGGATTTATCGTCCATTAGAGAATCAGCGGTACATAAAGGACATATGTAATTAGAGGGGTATAACAGACATTATGACCTAGCTCTAATTATGAACTACTGTGGAGGATCACACCACATGTAATAGTTATATCGATTGACACCATGTTGTATCGGTCTGTGTACAAGTGTTTGCAATTGAGAGAGTGCAGCTTCGAGTTTTTAATGGAATGACACCGGAGTTAATAATCAAGTGTTATTAATTAAAGAGTTTAATTAACGATTCTGAGGATTATTAGAGATCAAAATACTGTGGGTCCATTAGGTCCCCTTGCTAGCCCGATTGATTTAGGTAACAAGGGTCACAGTTAATTAAACCGATTGTCCAATTAATTGTGTTGCGAAAGTGACACGTATTTGTTCAGGAATTTATTGAATAAGTAGATTATTTAATTAATGAATAATAGTGATTAAATAAATTAAATAATAAGATTATTTAATTATGTTATTAATCATTAAATGGTGGATGTTAGTTGATATTTGATTTTAAATAGAATAAGATAATATGATTATTTTATTTTATTAAATTAAATATTTGAAATTAAATTTAAAATGTTTAAATTGAAAATAAATCTTTAATTATCTTTTAAAATAAAGATATGAGATATCATTTAAAATATTTAAAATTAAATAAATATATCATTTGTTTTTTGAAAAAAGAAAATATATGTTTGATATATATTATTCTTTGAATAACGCATAAGTGATATTAAAAACTAAAAACACATTTAACACAAAAAAGAAACGAGAGAAAACACATAAGTTACTTTTGCTCTTAATTGTGCAAATGTGTGCGTGAAAAAAAAAAGAGAAAAAGAGAGCAATTTTTTTAATAATTTTTTTTATGTGCATCATGCACAGTAAACACAAAGAAAAAAATTATATATTTTTATTCATGCTTTTGTGTTTTTGAAAAACATAGAAGAAAGAGTTTCTTCGTCTTTTCTCTATATCCTTCATTCAAATTTCTGAGACCGTGACACGCCCACTCACAATTACTAGTCTCAGGATATAGCGAGGAAGATCGAGTGGTTCAGACAAAAGCATATCGCAAAGTGAAGGAGCATCCAAACGTTGGTAAGAATTTCTTCTTCTGATTATATCGATTACAATTTCCTGTGTTTATATATTTATTTATTATTCAAACAATTAATATGTATTAGTTCCGAAAAATAAATTATGATCCCAAGTTCACTGGTTTCAGATCGTTTACGATCTGTATAAAAAAAATTAAAACCCACTTCCGTTGTGTGACCGGTGAATTGGGATTCCAACAATTGTTATCAGAGCCAAAAAAAATTCAGAACAGGAAATTGTTTTCGATGCTCTTGTATGTATGATTGTGTAGGCACGGTTTAAATTGATTGTATGATGTTTTTGTATGTATATTAATTTTTTAAAATTTACAAAAACATGATTGATCATTAATTATATGGTACTGTGAATTTAGGGTTTATGGGTTGTATAATTTTTTTTATCTTTATTTATTTATTTATTTATTTTATTTCACTGTTATTGTATTGTAAAAAAAACTGTAACCTATATTGAAGACTTGAAAAAATCACAAATAAGGATTCATGAGATGAATCGGAGTGACCTGATGAGACTAGAATACTCATAAATTACAAGAAGACCTAGGAATGCCTTGGGGGTATTTTTGTAATTTTATATTCTAATTTTTTTTTGGTTAAATAATCCATAGTACTCGGTCAATTCATGTATGTTTTATATTATGTGATGATAAATGCATTGCTATGCATACGTATGTCATTTAGATTAGATTTGCCTACAGAAATATATTTGATATGTCATACATACATCAAAGCCAAAAAAAAATTTATTTATTTTAATGTGATTAAAATGGGTAAATACATAATTGGCTATGAAATTGAGATTAGTAATTTTTAATGGTTAAAAAAACCTTGGTAATTCACATTAAATATTAATCTAGTTACTAAAGTGTTTAATAAGTTAGATTAATAGGGTCATTTATTGTAATTTAGATTAATATGATAAATTACCTAATAATAAATTAACCGAATAAACTGTTTGAGTTTTAATAGTTAAAACTTGGTAAACACTAATATAATAATCTGACCTTAGTAAATAGTTTACAAAGGCTTAGATTATTCACTAATAGATTAGATTTTTAATAGTTTAAAATCATAAATAATTTATTATTTAATTAGAATTTGTTTCTTATAATGAATTAGTTAATGCGCTAGATAACTTGATTGAAGTTAGCTGTTTGATCCTGTAGAATCTAGGTGCATTAACGGATAATAGAAAACCCTAATTTTAAAATAGTGAGTGGGAGTGGGATATATGACATATATCCCGCGGTCTCCACCATAGTTCAACACCGTGAGATCTGAGTGTGGCCTCGTGATGGCTTTGTTTTCGTCCTCCCTAAAGAGGGTTTCTACAAAGATCAATACCAAGGTTGACTTCCTAACGGATAGGATTTCTGAGGGTATTTTAGGATTGACTGACCCTAAGGTGGCAATTCTCGAGTTAAGCTCGTGAGATCTGAAATGGTGGGTTACACTCACGAAGGTTTTGATTAAGTTTTCTTAATTAAAAACCTGATTGAACAAACGATGATCGAATGATATGGAATAAGAGTTATTCTAGAATATCATTTGATTGAGAATGTCTCAGTCCAACATGCAAAGACTTGACCGACCCTAAGGTGGCACTTCTTTGTGGTATGTTGGATTGTCGTGGCATAGTAACTAGTTTTAGGGTAGTTCTAGTTCGTTAAACATGTTCATGCATCATGTTTAAATTTATACCAAAGCACTCACACTTGTTTTTAAATAAATGACTGAATTAATGTTTTATTTATTTCAGCAATAATGTCTTCTGCATTACTCTAAATTTTTGCAAACGTCAAATTAACTGGTGATAACTACACTAAGTTGAAACTTAACATAAATACAATTTTTGTCACCAAAGACCTCAAGTTTGTGCTTACGGAGGAATGTCCTCCAGCGCCTGCTGGCAATGCAACATGAACTGTTCGTGAGGCATACCAGCGATGGGTCTCATTTGATGAGAAGGCCCAAACATATATATTGGCTTCATTGACAGACGTGCTTGCCACAAAGAGCGAAGTAATGACTTCAACATTCAGAATCATGGAGTCATTGCAAGCTATGTTCGAGCAGCCCTCAGAGCAAAAGTGACACAAAGTTGTTCATTCTGCTATGGTCGCTAGCATGAAAGAAGGTACGTTAGTTTGGAAACATGCCCTGAGCATGATGTCCTACTTTAACACAACAGAAGTCAATGGTGAGGCCATTGACGAACCCAATCAAGTTATCATCATACTGACGACTCTTTCAAAGAGTTTCGATTAGTTTAAGAGTAACTACGAGATAAACAAGTTAAGGTTCAGTCTCACACAGTTGCTCAATGAGCTCACTACCTTTGAGTCTTTGACTAAGGACTTAAGGGCAAGACCGGTGAGATAAATGTTGCTGAACCATCTTCCTCCAATAATAAGAAGAGGAAAAGGTATGTTGGGAAGGCGAAGGGTAAGCCTAAACCCAAGAAAGCCTAAGGCAAGAAGAAGTCCAAGAAAGGTAAATATGATTTACTTGTTCTTGAGTCATGTTTAGTGGAAGATGATTCTTCACCTTGGATAGTTGATTAGGGAGCCACTAACCATGTTTGTTTTTCTTTGCAATGGATTGATTCTGGGGCACAGCTAGAGGAGGGAGCCTCTTCAATGCATGTGGGGCCAGGGGAGGTCGTGTCGGCACGAGCAGTGGGCGTAATCAGATTATGTTTTTGTAATAATTATATAATGTTGGACAATGTATTTTATATTCCTTGATTTACACGGAATTTTATTTCTGTTTCTAAGTTGTTAAAATAAAAATATTTTGTTTTTTTTAATAATAAGTATGTATTATTTGAAAGAATGGTTTGAATATTTGTTTAGGAATTAATGAAAATAATTTTTATGTGTTAAGACCATTAATACATATTACATTGCTCAACACCGAAATGTTTATGGTTGAAAAACCAAAAACTAAATGACATAAAATTTCTCCAGATAGTGATACGTATCTCTGGCATCTAAGGCTTGGTCATATTAACATTGAATGGATAGATAGACTAGTAAATAGCGGACCTTTAAATGAGTTATAAGTTGGCACCTTACCTGTGTACGAATCTTATCTGGAAGGTAAGATGACTAAGAGACCTTTTACTGGAAAAGGGCTTAGAGCTAAAGAACTTCTAGAGCTTATACATACAGATGTTCGCGAACCAATGAATGTTAAAGCTATGGGTGGTTATGAGTATTATGTCACCTTTATAGATGACTATTCAAGATACGGATACGTCTACCAAATGCAATGGAAGCCAAAAACATTTGAAAAGTTCAAAGAATTCCAAGCTGAAGTTGAGAATCAATTAGGTAAGACTATTAAGTCACTACGATCAGATCTTGGAGGTGAGTACCTTGACCAAGAGTTTAAAGACTTCATGGTTGAGCATGAAATAGTTTCCTAACTCATAGCTCCTAGTACACCTCAGTAAAATGGTATAGCGGAGAGGAGAAATAGAACCCTAATGGAAATTATGAGATCTATGATTAGTTTTCATCTTTACCAAATTTCTTTTAGGGATATGTGTTAAAAACAGCAGCATACATTTTGAATGTAGTGCCATCCAAATCTATTCCTAAGACTCCCCTGGAGTTATGAAAAGGTTATAAAGCTAGTTTGTGACATTTCCGTATATGGGGGTGTTCAGCATATATGCTGAAGAACAAAAGAGGAAAGATAAACTCTAAGTCTAAGGTCTGCCTATTTGTAGGATACTCCAAGGAGACCAGAGGTTGACACTTCTATAGTCCCGAAGATAACAAAGAATTTGTATCGAAAAATGCAACGTTTCTTGAGGATAATTACAATAGTGACCATAAACCTCGTTCTAAAATTGTATTAAATGAATTGGAGCCAGGTGAGACTAGTGCTTTATCAATAATAGTTGTTGATTCACAAACGTCTGAGAGTCAGATGATTCCTGATTAGGATACACTACCATCTAGAGGTAGTGAAAGGGTTGTAAGACAACCTGAACACTATTTAGGTATAGGTGAGGGACAAGGTGTTGTCTCTACTGATAGTGTGGATGATCTATTGACATTTAAGAATGCAATACAAGATTCTAATAAAGAGGAATGGCTTAAAGAAATGAATCTAGAGATGGAGTCCATGTACTTTAACTCAAACTGGGGTCTTGTAGACTTATCGGATGGGGTAAAACCTATAGTGTGTAAGTGGATCTACAAGATAAAGAGAGGAGTAGAAGGGAAGGTAGAGACCTTCAAGGCAAGGCTAGTTGCTAAGGGTTATACCTAGAAAGAGGGGGTCAATTATGAAGAGACCTTCTCGCCAGTAGCCATGTTTAAGTCTCTTAGGATTCTCTTATCCATTGCTGCCTATTTCGACTATGAAATTTGGTAGATGGACATCAACAATGCTTTCTTGAATGGAAATCATGACGGGAGCATATATATGATGCAACCAGAGGGATTCGTGTCTCCAGATCAAGAGCAAAAGGTTTGCAAGCTGTAAAGGTCCATCTATGGACTTATGCAAGCATCTAGATTATGAAACATCAGGTTTGACGATGTGATCAAAACCTATGGCTTTGAGCAAAACGTCGATGAGCCTTGTGTCTACAAGCGCATCATTGACAAGAAATTAGTATTCTTGGTCCTATACGTAGATGGCATCTTACTCACTGGGAATGATATGGGAGTGTTATTTGATGTAAAATGTTGGCTGGCTAGCCAATTTCAATTGAAAGATTTGGGAGAGACGGGTTATGTTCTAGGGATCTAACTTATAAGGGATCATAAGAACGAACTCATAGCACTGTCTTAGGCATCATATACCGATAAGATTCTTGTGTGATTTTTGATGCAGAATTCCAAGAAAGGTAATTTACCTTCCAAGCACGGAGTTCACTTGTCTAAGGAACAGTGTCCTAAGACACCTCAAGAAGATAAGGATATGATATTTGTATACTATGCATCTGCGGTAGATAGTCACATGTATGTTATATTATGCACTAGACCTGACATCTATTATGCAGTGGAAGTAGTTAGCATATACCAATCCAACCCAGGATCGGATCATTAGGTTGTTGTCAAGACTATTCTTAAGTATCTTCGAAAAATGAGAAATTATATGCTAGTGTATTCCAGATAGAATTTGATCCTGTTAGGATACACGAATTCTGATTTTTCAGTTAGATAAAGATTCTAGGAAATCCACGTCTAGATCAGTATTCACCTTGGGTGGTGGAACCAATGTATGGAGAAATATCAAGCAATCTTGCATTACTGACTCCACCATGGAAGCCAGATATGTAGCCGATTGTAAAGCTACTAAAAAGACTATTTGGCCCCGTAAGTTCTTGAGTGATCTGTAAGTTGTTCCAGATCTGGATAAGCCCATCACACTTTATTGTGATAACAATGATGCTGTGGCTAATTCCAAAGAACCAAGAAGCCATATAAGAGGGAAGCATATAGAGAAAATGTATCATCTTAGTAGAAAGATAGTGCAGAGAGGAGATGTGATCGTGACAAAGATAGCCTAACAAGACAATCATGTTGATCCATTTACGAAGACCTTGCAAGCTAAAGTTTTTTCGGGTCACCTAGATGATCTAGGGTTACGAAACATGACTCACATGCTTTAGTGCAAGTGGGAGATTGCTGGGGTTTATAACCTAAAGATGTAATTTGTAAACAGATTTATGAATTAAATAAAAGAAAATTTTCAATTCATTCTTATTGTGTTGTTTATTTTATAACTTGTGAATATTAACATCCTGGATTGCCGGATGTAATCTTGAACTGTGTATATGAGTGTCATACACGGATGGATATAGTAAGAGACGTGCAATCTAAAGAGTCCACGGATAGCAAATAAAGCTAGGTATTTTATTTGTGCTTAATCTATAGTTGTGGTCCATTCGGTAATGTACAGTGATTCTATCCTGAGTAATTTCATATGAGATATGGGGATGGAGGCACCTTGTATGATGTGATCATACAAAACTGGGCCATAATCTATACGAATATCTCACGAAGATCCATTTACTGATGAGATTCATAAATATCAACTAATGATAGCTATATGTGGGTGATCTTAATCTTGAGTGTCTTATCGAATCCTTCTGATCAGATCGTGGTCTTTGATATACCATTTGTGAGATCAAATGCATTTCCTGATCAATATACTCTAAAATATTGTGGGTCCATTAGGTCCCCTTACTAGCCCGGTCGATTTAGGTAACAAGGGTCACGGTTAATTAATTGGATTGTCAAATTAATTGTGTTGCGAAAGTGACACGTATTTATCTCATTATTAAATGAATAATGAGATTATTTAATTAATGAATATGAGTGATTAAATAAATTAAATAATAAGATTGTTTAATTATGTTATTAATCACTAAATAGAGGATGTTAGTTGATATTTGATTTTAAATAGAATAAGAAAATATGATTATTTTGTTTTATTAAATTAATTATTTGAAATTAAATTTAAAATGTTTAAATTCAAAATAAATATTTAATTATCATTTAAAAGATTAGAAAATCAAATATATATATCATTTGTTTTTTGAAAAAAGGAAAATATATATTTGATATATATTATTCTTTGAAAAACGCATAAGTGATATTAAAAATTAAAAACACCTTTAACACAAAAAAGAAAAGAAAGAAAACACATCAGTTACTTTTGTTCTTAATTGTGAAAATGTGTGCATGAAACAAAAAGAGAAAAGAGAGCAACTTTTTTAAGAATTTTTTTTATGTGCATCGTGCACAGTTAAAACAAAGAAAAAAAATTGTATATTTTTATTCATGCTTTTGTGTTTTCGAAACTCATAAAAGAAAGTGTTTCTTCGTCTTTTCTCTATATCCTCCATTTAAGTTCCTGAGATCGTGACGTGCCCACTTGGAGTTATCAGTCCGGGAGATAGCGAAGAAAATCGAATGGTTTAGACAGGAGCATATAGCAAAGTGAAGAAGCCTCCAAACGTTAGTAAGATTTTCTTCTTCTGATTATATTGATTACAATTTCTTATGTTTTCATATTTAATTATTATTGTAATAATTAATATGTATTAATTCCGAAAAAAAATTACAATCCCAAGTTCACTGGTTCCAGATCGTTAATGATCGGTATATAAAAATTTTAAAAACTAACTTCCGCTGCGTGACCGGTGAATAGGGTTCCAACAATTAGTTTTAGCTCATTCCAGTATATAACAAAAATTGAACTCTTAAATAAAGATAGAATGTGTCAATGTTCCTCATTCGTACCTAGACAACCTTATTAGAGATAGTGTATTCTCATGAAAAATACCTGTAATCGCTAAGAGCTCATAGATCGCCTATAGCTCTCCTAGTTACTATATTTACTCATATGACTACATTTTGAACTTTCATATTTTGACTTGTCCAGAAGCCATGTTTCAATAGACACTGTTGAAAATTTAATGTCAAGATTAAATATCCAATACCTCAAAATATTCATATGATAATATTCTACTCTCATTTAAAAAAGGGAGCCACGATTTCCTTATCTAAAAATGAAGTCCTTTATCGATTAACAAATGTATACCACCAAACCATCGAGGATAGACTATGCTATATAATCATACTCATTGATATCTCAAATGATAACACTTGTATCCATAACTCCATCCTTTACCTCATGATTAAGATAGACTCTCCGAGTTTTCTTAAGTAAAAACTTTTATCCACTGACAGTTCTAGATAAAGTATTTTATTGTGATCCTATTTAATCCACTTAGTGAAATAGATTCTTTTGCCCAAATACACTACACTTTTACGATTTTAGACTCAGCATAACACATTTGAAACATGGTAAAGACGCTCAACTTTAACATGGTAAAGATGCTCAACCTTTATCTTAAGTTATGAATATTGTTCAAGACTAACTAAAGAATTATGTATAACTCATACATATCTAGATGTACGAACAATTCTTCATTTCTCATAGTCTTTTGACTTTATGATTATTTACTTTCGACAATTATAGTAATTAAACTATAATTGCTATAAGATTTGTTAGACTAGAAATCACTTTATTAATATGGAAAGATTGTCAAATACATTACTACACTCTTGTTATTGAGCATGATCCTAACACCTCGAGCAGGCGTCTAAACCGGTTACATCACTTGCGGACTAGAAGCTCACCATTCTCTCTAGTACTCCTATGGGAGAGGCGGTGACCCCAATATGAGAAGAATTCTTTTAATGACTGGTCCACAATAAAAGCATCATTACCGAAGATCACTCTATTACTTATACCTATAACGCGTATAACCTCAAAAGGTTTTATCCATGAAGTCTGCGGAAGTAGAGTGATCATTGACCTATATCACCCAAAGTTGTATCGCCTTTGGTTAACCTAAAATTGCCTATGATCACCTTGTTAGTTCACCTATTATAGCCTTTCACCTCTGATCGCCTTGCAGATATGATCACCTTGAGATCGGGAGAGCCATATGGCACTCTTGATGCCTTCGACAAAGCCCACCCCTCTCTAGGAAAGTGTCTTGTGCATAGGTGTCCTTAGTTGCTTACTAGACAAAGGATGCAAAATTAATATACCTAGTTGATCACTATATCCTTAAGACTAGGAGAGCCAATACGGCACTCTTGAAGCCATAGACGGAACCCAATCTCTCCAAGGAAAGACCTGGTGCACAAGTTGCCTTAGTTCCCTACCAGGATCTTTTCGCCTAAATACCAAGGTTCTTGGAATAGGAATGCCAGGTACAGGGATTTTGCTTATGTTTCACCTATTTATAGAGACCTAGTGTGAAAGTGGCCTTAGTTGCCTACCAAGATCTTTTCGCCTAATTACTAGGATTTCTAGAATAGGAATGTCAGGTACCCAGATTAACCTTTGTTTCACCTATGTAAGAAGACCTGGTGTGAAAGTGGCCTTAGTTACCTACCAGGATCTTCTCGCCTAAGTACCAGAATTCCTAGAGCAAGAAGAATAGGTACTCAGATTCACCTAAGCTAAGCGTGTCGGGGAACGATTTCGTTTCAAGTAATGGCCGCCAACAAAGTAGGATGAATAAAATTCTTCAAGTGCTACAAATATCCAAACTCTAACCCCAACCAGCTAGCGGTGTTAAAGTCAGAGGGACTTCTGTTAACAGCTTTTTTCGGCATGGGTCCAAAGAAGGATTTTCTCTCCCTACCAAGGCTACATTTTTAGAAGAAAGCTAAAATGGGCATCATGAAAAAACCAGTACTGGTATACCAACAGTAACCATGTATGGACAGAGACTAGGATCAGGGTCAGTCTAGTTCCTCGATACATAAAAAATTTGATACCACGGTCCAGGGGACCCTGATGTTATGTCACACCGATTCCCTAATACCTAAGAGCCCCTGTACCACAGTCCATGGTACTGATACCCTAGTACCACGATTCTTATCCCAGACTGATAAATAATTCACCTCCCACCCATCTAAAATGGGAAATAATGGTGGGAAGGCTCTAACACGTCATGGGAAAGAGTGTCTAGAAAGAAGGGATCAGTGCACTAGGGAGCCAACCTAAAACATAAGATGTCGTCAGGAATAAAGCCTGCAGTACCCTCTAACCAAAAAAGAGAAAGTTGACCTCTCCCATCAAAATAGTCATTCATAACGCCATTAATGGGAAATTGGTCAACTCTTTAATGGTCATTCACAATGACATTAATGAGAAATTATTGAAATCCTTAATAATCATTCACAACGCCATTAATGAGAAATTAATTAACTCTTTTATAGCCATTCACAATGCCATTAATTAGAAATTTGTCAATTCTTTGATGGTCATTCACAATGCCACTAATGAGAAATTGCTCAGCTCTTTAATGGTCATTCATAACTCCATTAATGAGAAAATAGTCAACTCCATCAATGCCAAATCAACGTTCCATTGATTGGTAAATGATTGACCATGACCAAATTAAACGGAATGGATACTGTGTCATTGGAATCCATAACTACTACAAAACTCTCTCTTTTGAGAGGGCAAAAAAAAAGAAGAGAAATCTACTTGACTACTACTGTAAGCTCTCCCGAGCACATATGTTGTACTACTTTGCCATTTGTGTAAGCTCCCCGGAGCATATCTTGTGATATATATAAAGAATGGTCACTCTTTCCTTTGAATACAACCTACGGTTTTTTCAGCATATGAACACTTGTGATATTTTTTACCCCTAGGTCAGTCCAATTGTACCAAAAAAATTGACATTCACCCATCTATCTCTTTTATTATGCATGTATATGAGTTAAACACTAACCCCACAGATCCTATCACTCTTATCCACCTATCTGCATGTCAAGTATCATATAAAGACAAGGAAAAATCAACTAAATCTTCTAGAAAAGAGTCGGGGAACTGGGGAGCCGAGAAGCCCCCTTATACCCTCTCTAAGGGAGCAAGCACCCTTCTTAAAGATCTGACATTGAAGCAAGAGGAGCTTGCTCAAGCACACCCTAGAAGAGCCATTGGATCAACTAGAAGAATCAGAACCGGTTTTGGCCCCAACCAGAAGGATCAAGAGGCAAAGAATCACAACCGGGTGGTACCATCCTTCATGACCACACCTATATCCTTGAGGAACATTAATCCTTCCTCTTTCCTTGCTATTTGGGTTGAGGAACTATAGAGGACACCTAGAGAAAAGGTCGGGTACTTAGATTGAATACCTAAAAGGGGAACCGGGATTGGGTATCAAGACTAGGTACTAGGACATGGTACCGCTACTGGGGACTAGGACCAAGACCTGCCCCTCACACCAGTAAGGAAACCTCAAGCACCATATCTTATCCTTATCCTCGAAGCCCAAATGCGCGGGGTACCCGTACCCCTCTCCCTCAGACTGTGGAGTACTGTTCCATCCAGTTTGAGTGTTGTACGGATAGTCCCAACAAAATTTTTTGGATAACAGTTGAGCTTTAGTATATTTTTTTATTTGTGAGGATCAATTGTGAGTAGTGGTTTTGTAAAGAAATAGCTAAAGGGAGAGATCGTAAATTCCTCATTTTTTGATTGGATTATTTCATTGATAAACCACATTGTGGCTTAATTTGTAAAGGAAAACTTGGCCTTCATTGTGCATGATGAAGCTTCAAAGGCATTCTCAAGACTTTAAGCTCAAGAGCACTTCAAAGGTATAACACTTGTACTTAACTTTTTGAAGATATAGTTGCACACATACACTTTCATATGTGTCTATTATTGCCTTTTTATATGTGCCTATTATTGCCTTTTTATATGTGCATTGTCACCTTTCACACACTTGTACATACTGCATCTGTGTTAGTGTAGTAGAACGCGTGAGAAGACAGCACTTCTCACTATCGTGGTCAACGTGTCTTTGTTATGGACAATGGCAAGGTGGCGACAGAGATTTCCATGGTTTTTGTGTCATCTCGATAGATAGCGGTGTAGGAAAAATCGCACAACGGAAGCATAAAATTAGGGTTTGATATATTTAAAAAATTTCCCTTTAATAGAAAGAACCTTAATCTTAGATTAATTGACATGTATTAAAAGTATCGTACCTTTTTCTCATGACAATTGAACTAGCATCGGAATGAATCCGCAAGATCATCCAATCAAATCACGAACGTGAATCACCTAGGAGTGTGGACTCCCTTTCTTTAAATTGTATACCTGAGGATGGAAACAAACAAAATCTCTTTCTATTTGTCACTTGTGAAGTATCAATCTATTTGATTAAAACTCACGTGAACCCAATTCAATTTTTGTACACAAAACCCTTTTGATGTAAAAGATACTAGTGCACTATCGAAAATAAAAAAATTCCCCTTTTCTCTTCTTCTTGGCCAAATTCAATACACAATATCTAAGAGTTGGCCGAATTTTGTCTAGAGCAAAAACTAAATTTTTCCTCTCCTAATATTCTCTCACTAGGACAAATGCTCTCTCATAAAACCCTAGCCTTGGCTGAAAATTCACTTAGAATTAAGCCTTGGTCGAAATTTATGGGTAGTATATATAGGAGACAAAATCCTCTCCTAAGAAGGATTTACTTGGTGGGCAAGAATCCTTTCCTTAGGTGGATTTACCTGGTGACCAAGAATCCTTTTCAAAAAAGAATCCTTTTTAAAAAAGAATTCTTTTCTACACCAAGACTCCTAATCCAACTCAAATAGTGCAATTATTCAATAACCAAGAGCTCATAGACCGCTTACAGCTCTCCAAGTTACCATATTTACTCATATGGCCACATTTTGAACTTGGATATTTTGACTTGTCCAGAAGCCATATTTCAATAGACACTATTGAAAACTTAACGTTAAGATTTAATTTCCAATACCTCAAAAAATCCATATGATGATATTCTACTCACATTTAATAAATGGAGCCACGATTTCCATATCTATAAAAGAAGTCCTCTATCGATTAACAAATGAGTACCACCAAACTATCGAGTATAGACTATGTTAAATAATCGTATTCATTGATAGCTTAAATGATAACACTTGCAACCATAAGTCCATCATTTATCTTAGGATTGAAATAGACTCTCTGATTGTCTTCAAGTGAAAAGTTTTATACATTAATGGTTCTGGGTAAACTATTTCACTGTGATCCTATTCAATGCACCTAGTGCACTAGATTCTTTTTCCCAAAGACACCACAATATCTTTTGACCTAGATTCTTTTCATTTTTCACGCTTCCGTTGTACTCTAGGTATTCGCATATATATTTACATTGGAATGTATGGATATATATGTGTTTTATATGTGGATTGTTATTGCTCAATTTTGGTCCTAGAATTTCAATGTATTTTGTTTTGGGATTGTAACAAGAAGGGTGGTCTATCATCGCCATAATTTCCTTCTTGGTAGTTGCTAAATTTTTATTTATTTTGCTATTGTAATAAAAATACTGCACTATATTTTAATAAATAAATAAAAACTGCAGTATTTTTTTTATTTAATATTTTTCTGAAATACATTCAAGTATCGAAGACTCGAAGGTTTGAAAAATTGGAAGCACCCGGTACAAGTTTGGGACCATGCGAGCCATAGCAACAAACGTGCGTGCAAAGTGCGCACGACAACATTTGTTGTGGCAAGGGCTGCGCACGACAACCCCATGAAATCCATGGGCTGCGCATGGCAGCCCTTTATGGGGTTGTGGCATTCACACACCCATAGGAGGGAGCCAAGGGTGCACATGTCCGTTGGAGGCAGCCGAGGGAGTCCAAACGACGAAGGTCGAGTGAAGACTTGTTCGCCAAGAAAGGTTTTTTTTTTGTATTCCTAGATATGTAATTTACTTGCTTTTCTTGGATGGACCAATTGTAGCTATTTATATTTTTTTAAATATTGCAATGTTTGTCATTGTTTGATAACATGTCATATAGAATAGGAGTGCCACTCATATATCTCTTTTGGTATGAACATGCATTGAATGATTTAGACATCTAATTGGCATCTAGATAACTTGGTAAATCATTCCATGGAATTCGATCACACGCATTAAACAATTGAGTGGGAGAAAGTGTTTTGGAACACCTACTGCCTCCAAGTTTAGTTGAGCTTTATATTTCATGTAATAACCTCCCAAGAGGTATTCATGAATGGAATTTAGCAAGATGTTTCCTTACAAGGATAGACTAGACAATTAGTCCAAACAATATCTACTCCCAAAGGAGGGATATTCGTGAGGGATTATATTGAAGGTCGATAAATTGGTAACACACTCTATGTAATTTTATTAATATCCTCCCAAGAGTTCTTGTTTATAAAATTGCAAGGCTAAAATTGAAAACGTTGGTTGTTATGTTAACAATTAGGTGGGACCTAGTCCAACTAGTAAATTATGTGAATTCCCAAAGAAGGCATAACATTTATGGGTTTTGGATCACCGTTGAATTTTATGATTGATTTAATTTATTTAATTCAAGATAAATATTCAAAAGTGTTATATCATGATTATTTACTTATATATTTTTTGTCATTAAAGATGAAATCATGGCCCCATCCATAATCAACATCCTAAAACATAATTCTTTAACTGATGATAATTATGTCACTTGGAAAAAGGAAAATTGGGTTGTTGTTGCAAGTTGAAAAACCATAAGTTCGTTCTGTCTATTTCTAAAACACCTACTCCTACTAATGAATCTACTGAGGAGCAAAGAGATGATTATCAGTAGTGGGAGTATTCAGATGAGATGGCTAAAATGTACATTACATTATGGCCACCATCTCCGACATGTTACAACAGCAACATGAAGGAATGGAGACTGCTACCGATATAATGATGTCTCCATAGAAGATGTTTGATATGAGGTCCAAGATGACTAAGAAAGAGGCAGTGACTGACTTCATGAATCTTAGGATGAAACCTGGACAGGATATGAAAGATCACATGATGAAAGTCATAGCACATCTCAACATTGCTGAACTGAATGGTGCTGAGATAGATGGTGAGATGAAAATTGACATGATTGTCAACTCACTATCAGATTTATTTTGATCGATTCAAGTTGGACTACACCTTGAACAATAAGGAATGCACATTGTACGCCATGATGCAAGATGATCAAAGCACCGAGAAAAAACTTGTGTAAGGCAAGGGTTAAGAGATTCATACGGTTAGTAAAGTTGGCACTGTTAAGATCCGTAGGAAGTTCAAGAAACAACATAATAAAAAGTACCTTGGGCCTAACTAGAAGGGGTTTCGGGAAAGGAAAAGACTGAACGAGAATGAATTCAACTTGCGTTTAGGCAACAAAGTGTTGGTGTCTACTAGTGTAGTGGGAGATATTAGAGTTAATCTAGATTCTAGTAGGAATTTAGATAAATTAAACGTTTATTATGTATCTAAATTATAAAGGAATTTAGTTTCTGTTTCTTTTTTAAATAAATTTGGTTATTCGATTTCTTTTAATAAAGCCTTTATTATTAGTAAGAATAACAAATTTGTTTGCAAAGGTACATTAGAAAACGGTTTATTCTATTTGCATAGAAATATCTCTCACTTGTTAGACACAGAATAAACAGAACCTAATCAAAAAAGAGTAAAATTATCAAAAGATGAAACCTACCTATACGCATTTGTGCCTAGGTCATATTAACCTTAATAGGATTAAAAGATTGGTTAGTGACAGACTTCTAAGTGACTTAAAGGTTGATGATCTACCAACTTGTGAATCTTGTTTGGAAGGTAAAATGACCAAAAGGTCGTTCACGACCAAAGGCACAAGAGCCATTGAATGTTTAGGATTTATACACACTTATGTGTTGGGATCTATGAGCATTCAAGCTAGAGGTGGATATGAGTACTTCATCACTTTTACGGATGATCACTCAAGATTTGGTTGTGTATCTCATGAGATATAAGTCGGATGCGTTTGACATGTTCAAAGCATTTAAAGCTGAAGTAGAAAATCAACTTGAGAAACATATAAAAATCTTTAGGTCGATCGTGGTGAAGAATATCTATATGGTGAGTTTCAACAATATCTTATTGATAATGGGATAATTTCTCAATTTTCTGCATCAGGTACACCTTAACAAAATGGGGTGGTAGAAAGGAGAAATAGAACTCTTTTGGACATGGTTAGGTCTATGTTGAGTTATTCAATGCTCCCTAATTCTTTTTGGGGATATGCTTTACAAACCGCAATGTACATTCTAAAAGATATACCATCTAAGTCGGTTCCTAAAACACTGCATGAGTTGTGGACCAGGCGAAAACCTAGTTTAGAAACACTTAAGGATATTTGGATTTCTTGGGCACGTGTTAAAAGGAAAGACAGAAAAGATGGAGTCCCATTTAGAAACATGCATATTTGTAGGGTATCCAAAAGGAACAAAAGGATATTATTTTTATAGTCCTTCAGATCTTAAAGTATTTGTTTCGGCAAATGCTAAATTTCTGGAAAAGGACTATATGAATAATTTTGTGCCAAAAAGTAGAATCGTCGTAAATGAGCTTTTAGGAGATACAATTCCACAAGAGGTTTTGTAACCAAGCCCAATTGTAAGTTTCGTACCAAAACAAGATAAACAATCTACCATACCTCATCGTAGTGGGAGGGTTGTTAGACAACCCGAGAGATATATCAGTCTAGGAGAATCTGTAGAGAATCTTCCGGATGACAATGATCCCTATACGTACAAGGAAGCAATGGAAGATGTTGATTGTCGCCATTGGCAAAAGGCAATACAATCCGAAATTGAATCTATGTTAAAAAACAAAGTCTGGTCTCTTGTAGACTTGCCTAAAAGGGATAAAACCCATCGGGTGCAAGTGGGTATACAAGAGGAAAAGAGGAATGGATGGAAAGGTGGAAACCTTTCAAGCTAGATTGATAGCTAAAGGTTATACACGGAAGTAAGGTACTCATTATGAAGAAACCTTCTCTCCTGTGGCCATGCTTAAATCCATTAGGATACTCTTATCCATTGTGGCATATTTTGAGAGGTCCCTTGAATATTTTCATATATTCATTTTTGACCTGAATATTTTTGATGCAACTTTTCAAATTTTGGTTTGGTGATATCTCTCTCATTACAACTCGGATTGACTTGATTCAAAAACCGAAATCAAGTGTCTTGAAGAGATCTACAAACCCCAAGTATTTTCAGAACCAATGGATGTCTTGATTATTCACAGTGTTCAGATTTTCAGTTCGAGATTTCATCCTTGTTGGTAAAATCATCTTCTTCTTAGTTTTCTTCTTAGATCTTCTTATTGATTGATGCCTTTTGATTAAGAAGCATGACTAAGATGATTTTGATATCATTTTGTGGTTTGTTGATTTGATTTTCAAGTTTAGCTAGATTTGTGATAAGTTGATTGATTTGTGCTAAACTTGATAAACATGAAATTGTTTCTAGAAATCTTTTGTTCTTATGCTTGATTGACTATTTCTAGATTTAATTTCATTTTCTAAGAACTAGGTCTACATCAATTGGTATATTCATTTCATTGATTTTGTTCTTAGTTGATAACATTCTTAGGTTGCCTAGATACATTTGTGATTGTTCTTTGAAAGCATAATCTAGCTATCTAGTTGGATGTCCATAGAATTTGTTGATCATCATTTTCTATTTTGAGTGCTTGTTTGCGTTTTGCATTCATGATCACTTAGAAGCCTTATGAAGAGGTGGGAAGTCTCATATCTTAGAGTGATTTTTTGATTTGAGAAATTAGAAGTCTTAGCTAGACTCGGGAGGACTTGGATAGCTAAGCAAGTGAAAGTCTCGACAAGAGGTGTGAGACCTCGGATTGTTGAGCAAGGAAGTCTCAACTAGAGTTGGGAGGACTCGGATAGTTGAGCAAGAAGTCTTGCCTAGGGTCGGAAGGATCCAAAAAGGTGAGCAAGGAATCTTCAAAGAGACAGGAGGTCTTGGATAGGAAGTCGGCTTAGTAAATCAATAGATTCAAGGGTAGAGTAAGAGTGATAGCTTGGAGAGCATGTGTCGATTGATTGAGTGTGTAACTCTTATTTGAAATTGTGGATTTTCTTTTACCGGTGGTTGTGGTATCAACCCTGTGGATGTTTCCTCTTTGGAGGTTTTACCACGTAAATATCTTGTGTTTATTTTTAGCATCTTTAATTTCTTCACTTAGTTGATTTGTGTTGCTTGAACATTTGCTTTGCCATATATCATTTTGGATATTATACTAAGTGTTGTATAAGATTGCTTGTGTTTTTAAAGAATTTTAAAATTTGAGCGTATACCTATTCACCCCCCACTAGGTATATTTTACACTATGATTGGTTGAGGGCATTTACAATTGGTATCAGAGCAGGTGTCTAGAAGTAATATAGATAGGTCCATATTATAGTGTTCGTTGTTTTTGTGTTATAGGTGATTCTATGTCGGAAGGTGCATCTAGTACTAGACCTCCACTCTTGAATAGTGGTAACTACTCCTTTTGGAAAATTAGGATGACAGCCTACATTAGATCCATCAATGAAAAGGCATGGATGAGTATTGAGAAAGGTTATTAGATACCTACCAAAAGGCTAGAAGATGGCACTATGATTTTGAAGCCTAGAGCCGAATGGAAGGCTATTGATGATAATGCTAAGTGGCATCATAGGGCAATGAATGCAATATTTGGTGGTGTAGATGGTACTCAATTTATCTACATCCAAAACCTTGAATCAGAAAAAGAAGAATGGGATACTTTGCAAACTATCAATGAGGGTACATTGGCGGTTCGAAGGTCAAGAGTACAAATGCTTACCTCTCAATTTGAAAGTCTTGTTATGGATGAGGATGAGAAGTTAGTAGACTTTCAAACTAGACTCTTGAATATCACCAATCAAAGTCAAACTTTGGGAGACCTATATCCACAAGAGAGAATTAATTGGAAAATCTTAAGATCCTTACCTAAGAGATTTAAAGCAAAGGTGACAGCAATTGAAGAAAGCAAGAACGTCGATCTTATGAGGGTTGATAAGCTTCTTGGGTCTCTACAAGCATATGAGCTTAGGTTCAAGCCAAGGTTTGAGGATAAGGGAATAACACTCAAAGTGACTAATGAGAAGAGTGAAGATGATATGGTTAGTATGATGATAGCTTTCAAGAAATTTCTAAAGAACATATGTTCTAAGAGAGTGGAAGTTGATAAAAAGATCACTCCAAAAGAAGTGGTAGATTGCAAGGATGAATCTAATAAGAAGCTAATTCGATGTCTTAAATGCAAAAGGATTGGATTTATTTCTACCAAGAGTGCTAATGAGAAGAAAGAGTCTAAGAAAGGCTTAGCAATGGCGGCTACTTGGAGTGATGTGAGTGTGAGTGATGTAAAAGAGGAAGAGGAGTCCTCGGATGATCGAAAATATACTAGCAATTACATTGCTCACCCAACTATATATGAAGGAAGATTTGCTGATAGTGGTGAAGACTCCTCATATAGTGACGAAAATGAATACTCTTCAAGTAATGAAGATAGTGAATTCTCCTTAAATCGTGATGAAACAAATTTCAATGACAAGATCTTTCAACTAACAAGTGAAAATGTCAAGAAGAATGATAAGTACCATAATTTCAAGTTGATAAATGCCAATTTAGTCGTGATAATCAAAGCTCTTGAAAATGAGAAGAATGTGAGAAGGTATACTACTTCAAATGCTCAAGCTAAAGGTAACCCTCTCAAATTTGTACCTATTTGCCATTTTTGTAACATGGTAGGACATACAAGACCTAGATGCTATGAATACATTAGTAAATGCAAATATGAGAATGATTTGTATGATATGTCTTTGATGAATGATCTTAGGCAATCATCCATGCATGGATCTAGATCTAGACCTAGGAAGATCTTGGAAAAGCATGTTGAGAAAAATATTGTTGATGACTTACTTGTGAAAATACATGTTGTGCCTCATACTACTATGCATAAAAAGGTTGTTAATGTTTTGTTTGACTTGTTTGAAAACGTGACTAGTAAAGTCGATTTGCATGATTGTAAGCCAAAGAATAAGTCAAAGCATGTTGTTAGTAGTAATGAGAAGCATGGTGTTAAGAAAATTAGGATTAGAAAAGGGTCAACTACTATTTCTTCCAAAACTAAAGAAAAAGGCAAGAAGAACTATGGAATTTCTCAACCAACTTCTCAACCAAAGCATGCACACTCAAAAGGTAATTTTTCTAAATTTATTTCGGTTTGTCATTATTGCAATGTAATTGGTCACATTAGGCATAGATGTTATGGATATATTAGACAATGCAAACTAGGGAATAATATGCATGCTAGTGAGTTGAACAAATCTTCTTTGAAAGATTCTAAACATGATAATGGTTTTGATGTTTTGAAAAATGTGCATATTGGTCATGATCATGTGAAGAAACTTACTAGGAAAGTTTGGATTAAAAATCATGATGTGAAAAAGGTTCCTAGTCATTCTTCTAAACATGTTGATATTGATAAATATTTGAATGTTGTGCATAATAATGTCAAACATGTGAAGAAGAATGTCAAGAAGATTTGTGTTGATGAGAATGTGAAAAAGCATGATGGTCATATATCTTGTATTGATGAAATATTTGTGTGTGGCAATAACAATGAATTTAAAATGAGTGATATTTTCATGAAGAAGATAGTTGATGATTTATCTTCTAGATTTCAGTTTGCCATGAGTAATGATCATGATGTTATTTGTGTTGGTTCACCTAAGACCAATATGGTCAAAGGTAGGTGCTCTCATACTTGATTAAGTAGCACATATGAGAATATTTCTTTTTGTTCTTGTTTGATAAGAGTTCTAAGTTTGATGCTTGACTAAGCCATTTGTAATATGCTCGATTTAGTATTCAAACTTGGTGTATCTAGTCAATACATGGATTTAATATTCTCGTACTTTTACTATGATGGTCAAAATTTGTTGGTTGACTTTAGAGAAGCCCAATTTTGAAATCTATTAGGTGTAATTTGTTAAGACTTTTGGAGAAAGTCATTTTATATGTTTGTTTGATTTGAGATGTTTAGTATTTATTCTCTTGGGAAGACACACCAATAACTTGTTGTCATGAGGAAAAACAAGCCAAGAGAGCTCATAAAAAGGGCAACTACTTTACGTTGATGAAAAAGCTTGCTAAGGTATATCTCTACTCTAAAGCTTGCTTTCTTGATTCATCGTTTCAACTCTATGTGTGCATTACATCATGTAGCATGTCATAATAGAGAACTAGTATAGCTTTCATATGGTTCTTAGTGACATTTGCTCTCCAAAGATCATTTAGTGATTTGTTAACATTATATATGATGTGTGAATTGCTTGTTTGATTGATGAGTGACATACTTTTGAAAATTATGAGCTTCATATTCAATGAAAGCTACTCTATTGAGAAGTAAAGATCTTAAGTAAGTCTCTTTGTATTGCTTTTAGATCATGTGCTTTTAAGCTTAAAAACAAATTGGTTTTCAAAAGTGCACACCTTGCTTCTGTCATATGTTAAGTTTGAGTAAGTTGAGTTTGAAGATATGTGAGTTATTGATGCATCTTGAAGTCTTTTGACTAGTACATTTAAGATGACCTATGGTTAGTATCCATTTTCTTCGGCAACTACATAGAACTCAACGAGCACCTTCTTGAAAAGGGCTACACACTTTGGTTGTGAAGCTACCCAATGCAGGAAAGGGCTACACCGTTGTGATGAGTGAAAGCCATCATGAAGTGTATATTTTTATGTTTAAAAAAAAACCAAAGAAGTGTTGCGAAGAATAAAAAAAAATCTTTGATTCAAAGCCTAAAAAGAAAATAAGGAAGGCTTAAAGGAGTTTAGTTGAAAATCAAAAAGTACTCGGGTTGAAAAACAAAAATGGGATGACGAGCCATATGCACACACACACTCATATGTTGAAATCTATTTTCTTAAAAGCAAAAATTTCGGATGATAATCGTTTTGACCTTTTATGGAAAAGCTTAAGATGAATAGATGTTGATATGGTTTGCACATTGATGATCCAATTTCTCCTTTATATATGTTTGGAGCAAATCCACACACACGCTTATTTTGCTTTCAAGTGAATTTGATATGCTAGCAATTTTAGAAGAATTATGAGAGAGATTGAAAATCTTGGTGTATCTCTCATAGCTTGTGGAGCTTATTTTTATTGGATTTCTTTAAAATTGCTTGATTGTTTGATTGTGAGGATATCATTGTGAACAATATACTATCTTAATCTTAGATAGAGCATTTATCAAGGGGGAGCATATATGCTAGACTTTGTTCTCTTTTATGATAAGTTCACATAATTTTATTTTGATAAAAACATGACATAATTGAACATTGAGAATGCATGTTACTTATCTCATATATTTGACTATATTCCCTTGTTAATCCCTTGTTTGTTTCTTTGACTATTCCTTGACAAAAAGGGGGAGAAATGTATACCTCACCATGTGTGGGAGAAATGTACCTCATATGGGAGAATGTACCTCTTTGTGGATTATTGGCATTCTTGTATTAAGGGGGAGAGTTCTTTTCTTAAGGGGGAGTAAAGAATTCTTGTACATTGAGGACAAGGAACTAAAGTGAGTGCTTTAAAGTGAACTTTTATATAAGATATAGACTACTTGTCTAATTTTGCATATATATCTCACCAATCTTCTTTGTAGAAGATTTCTTATTTGTTGGGTTGTGTGTTTCTCATAGGTGCTTGATGATTAAAGAGGAGAATCTTGAAGACTCATGAAGACTTGAAGATATGTTAGTTTAGGGTTCTCTTTGTACTGTGAGGATGTGAGAATGCAATCAACTATGAGTGATCATTGTATGGTGAGGTTGAGGTTTTGCCATGGAATAGCCAAAGGGGGTGATTGTTAGGTTTTAGATTTGTGTTGGCTTGATTCCATAACAAAACACTCTTTGTTTGTATTGCTTAGTTGCTTAGGTGGTTTATGATTAGATCGGGCTTCAAAGATTGAAAGTGACTTCGCATGCAAAGTTCGTCTTCAAGAGGATATATGCTTACTTGGATGCTAAGGTATCAAGATTCTTCCTCATCTTGCAAGGCGAAGGCGCACACACACACACATGTCATACATTTGTGTCCCTGCATCATTGTGCATCGTTTGCTATAACACATTCACACACTTGAAGTTGAATGCTCATGCATTTGTATGAAAGTAACATGTTTTGGAAAAATGCATGATTGAAGACTATCTCTATATAGTTTGCATTCTTGTGTGAAATGTGTTTGTATGTTTATATGTTTGTATAACATGGATATTGATCTTGAATTTGATGTTATATTGTTCCTTATTGAGTTCTGGTCATTTCGGCTACTAATACATTTGATTTTGAGTTTCGAGTTAAAAGTTATGGAACTTTTCAGTCATGTTGCATACATTGTCTTCGTATTTGTATATCGAGTTGAATTTTTATTTTCTGGGTTGAGTTTCATAATCATCCATGTTCGTGAGAGAGTTCTGATTCATAATCCGTAAACAGATTCGAATTCGGAGTTCGGAGACCGAAGAACTGTCAAAGAATACGAGAGGTATTTGAAAAGGAGAAAAAGAGAAAAAATAATGTCAATTTGCCATTTGCCTCCCTTGGCCGCGTAGGCGCGAGACCATCTCGCCATCATTCCCTCTCTGGTCACGAGATGCCCACGGCATATCTCGACTGTTTTTTATTTCTTGAATTAAAGAGGTTTTTATTACATATATTGCATGTATATAATGTTTGTTGTGGATGATCAATCAAATCAATTGGAGTCACATGCTTGATTTCCTACTAGTTAACTTGAATGCTTCATTGAGTGGAATAATTTTCTCTAGCAAATATGTCATATCTCTCATCCCCGTGTTCTCTAGATGCTAGTCAAAACTCTTTTATGGAAGAGCCTTTGTAAAGGGATTTGCTAGATTTTATGTTGACACGGTCTTGGTGATCGTCACGTCACCTCTATGCCCATCAAAACTCTCATCCCCATGTTCTGGTTGCATCATGTATATGCTTTTGTCAAGACTTCCATTAAGGAAAGCTGTCTTGACGTCTATTTGCCAAATCACTAGGTCTAGAGATGCCGTAATGGATAAAAGTATCCTAATGGATTTAAGCATGGCCACAGGAGTTAAGGTTTCTTCATAACCGATACCTTCCTTCTATTTATAACCTTTAGCTACCAATCTAGCTTTAAAGGTTTCCACCTTTCCATCCATTCCTCTTTTCCTCTTGTATACCCACTTGCATCTGATGGGTTTTATCCTTTTAGGCAAGTCTACAAGAAACCAAACTTTGTTTTTGAACAAGATTCAATTTCGGATTGCATTGCCCTTTGCCAATGGTGACAATCAACATCTTCCATTGCTTCCTCGTACGTCTAGGGATCATCGTCGTCTGGAAGATTCTCTATTTATTCTTCTAAACTGATGTATCTCTCGGGTTGTCTAACAACCCTCCCACTATGACAAGGTATGGTAGATTGTTGATCTTCTGTTGGTACGGAACTTACAATTGGGCTTGGTTGCAAAACCTCTTGTGGAATTGTATCTCCTAAAAGCTCATTTAGGACAATTCTACTTTTAGGTGCAAAATTATTCATATAGTCCTTTTCTAGATATTTATCATTTGTCGAAACAAATACTTTAAGATCTGAAGGACTACAAAAATAATATCCTTCTGTTCCTTTTGGATACCCTACAAATATGCATGTTTATGAACGGGACTCCATCTTTTATGTCTTTCCTTTTAACACGTGCGCAGGACATCCAAATATCCTTAAGTGTTATAAACTAGGCTTTCACCCAGTCCACAACTCATGCGGGGTTTTAGGAACCGACTTAGTTGGTACATCGTTTAGAATGGACATTGCGGTTTGTAAAGCATATCCCCAAAAAGAATTAGGAAGCATTGAATAACTCAACATAGACCTAACCATGTCCAAAAGAGTTATATTTCTTCTTTCTGCCACCCTATTTTTCTGAGGTGTGCCTGGTACAGAAAACTGAGAAATTATCCCATTATCAATAAGATATTGCTGAAAATCACCAGATAGATATTCTCCACCAGGATCAAACCTCAAATTTTTATGCGTTTCTTAAGTTGATTTTCAACTTCAGCTTTAAATGCTTTGAACATGTCAAAAGCATCCGACTTATATCTCATGAGATACACATAGCCAAATCTTCAGTGATCATCCATGAAAGTAATGAAGTACTCATATCCACCTCTAGCTTGAATGCTCATAGGTCTACACACATTAGTATGTATCAAACCTAAACACTCAATGGTTGTTGTGCCTTTGGTCGAAAATGACCTTTTGGTCATTTTACCTTCCAAACAAGATTCATAAGTTGGTAGATCATCAACCTTTAAGTCACTTAGAGGTCCGTCACATACCAATCTTTTAATCATATTAAGGTTAATATGACCTAGGCGCAAATGCCATAGGTAGGTTTCATCTTTTGATAATTCTACTCGTTTATGATTAGGTTCCGTTGATCCCGTGTCTAACAAGTGAGAGATATTTCAATGCAAATATAATAAACCGTTTTCCACTGTAGCTTTTCAAACAAATTTGTTATTCTTCATAATAATAAAACCTTTATTAAAAGTAACCAAATATCCAAATTTATTTAGACAGGAGACTGAAATTAAATTCCTCTTGAATTGTGGTACATAATAAATGTTTATTAAAACTATATGCATATAAGAATCTAAATTGATTCTAATATCTCCCACTACACTAGTAGACACCAATGCTCCATTGCCTAAATGCAAGTTGAATTCATTCTTACTCAGTCTATTCCTTTGACCCTTTTCACCACAAAGGAAACACTTCCCTTAGATCTTGGTTACTTTATTGGTCTCATTCTTAGAAGACTCAAGTTGCTTTTTCTTCTATTGTCTCTTGACCTTCTTACGGGTCTTTAATAGTAGCAACTTACCAAGCATATGAATCTCTTGATCCTTGCCTTTCACAAGGATTTTCTTGGTGCTTTGAAGATCTTGCATCAGGCCTTGCAAGGTGTATTCCTTATTTTTCAAGGCGTAGTCCAACTTAAACTGATCAAAGGAATCTGACAGTGAGTTAACGATCATGTCAATTTTCATCTCACCATCTATCTCAGCACCTTTTAGTTCAGCAATGTTCAGATATGCTATGACTTTCATCATATGATCTTTCACAGCCTGTCCAGGTTTCATCCTAAGATTCATGAAAGCAGACACTACCTCTCCTCTTAGTAGTCCTAGACCTCATAGCTAATATCTCCTATAGACACATCATTATATCGGGAGCAGTCTCCATTTCTTCATGTTGCTATTGCAACACATCGGAGATGATGACCATAATGTAACATACATTTAGCCATCTCATCTGAAGACATCCACTACTGATACTCATCTCTTTGCTTTTGAGTAGATTCATTAGTTTGGTGGTTTATGAATAGACATGATGATCTTATTGTTTTTCAACTTATAATAACCCAATTTTCCCTTTTCCATGTGACATAATTATCATCAGTTTAAGTATTATCCTTAAGGAATTTGATTAGGGATGGGGTCATGATTTCTTTATATTAACAAAAATTATATAGTAAATAATCATGATATAGCACTTTTGAATATTTATCTTGAAATAAATAAAATAATTCAATAGTAAAAATTCAACGGTGATCCAACACCCATAAATGTCACGCCTCCTTTGGGAGTTCACAATATTTACTAGTTGGACTAGGTCCCACCTAACTGTTAACATATAACCAACGTTTTCAATTTTAGCTTTGTAAGTTTTATTAACAAGAACTCTTGGGAGGATATTAATAAAATTACATTGAGTGTAATACCAAGTTATCAACCTTCAATATAATCCCTCAGGAATATCCCTCCTTTGGGAGTAAATATCGTTTGGGCTAATTGTCTAGTCTATCCTTGTAAGGAAGTATCTTGCTAAATTCCATTCATGAATACCCCTTGGGGGGTTATTCATGAAACATATAGCTCAACTAAACTTGGTGGTCGTAGGTGATCCAAAACACCTTCTCCCACTCAATAATATAAGGCGTGTGATCGAATTCCAAAAAATGATTTACCAAGTTATCTAGATGCCAATTTAGATACCTAAACCATTCAATGCATGTTCATACAAAAATAGATATATGAGTGGCACTCCTATTCTGTATGACATGTTATCAAACAGTGATAAACATTGCAATATTTACAAAAATATAAATAGCTACAATTTGATGTCCATCCTAGAAAAACAAGTAAATTACATATGTCTTGGAATACAAAAACTACTTTCTTGGCGAACAAGTCTTCATACTACCTTCGTCGTCCAGACTCTCTCGGCTACCTCCCATAGGCGTGCGGACCCTTGGCCCCTACCCATGGGCGTCGCATTCTACAACCCCATAAAGGGCTGCTATGCGCAGCCCATGGTTTCCATAGGGCTGCCGTGCGCAGCCCATGCCACAACAAACGTGGCCACGTGCTCTTCGCACGCACGTTTGTTGCTACGGCTCGCATGGTCCCAAACATGTTCCGGTTGCTTCTAATTTTTCAAACCTTCGAGTCTTCGATACTTGAATGTATTACAGAAGAATTTAAAATAAAAAAATACTGCATTTTTTTTTATTACAACAAGTGCAGTTTTTTTATTATTATTACAACAACAGAATAAAAAAAACTTAGCAACTACCAAGAAGGAAATTATGGCGATGATAGACCACCCTTCTTGTTACAATCTCAAAACAAAAATACATTAAAATTCTAGGACCAAAATTGAGCAATAACAATCCACATATAAAACATATATATATATCCATACATTCCAATGTAATTATATATGTGAATACCTAGAGTGCCATCTTTTTATAAAACATGCACATATACAATAAAAAGAAAAAGATTCACGAACACATACATCAATTAATCAAGAGTACAATCTAGCTCTGATACCAATTGTAGGTAAATAAAACCCGCGCAGCGGAAGCGTGAGAAAATTTTATAAAATTAGGGTTTGCTTATAAATAAAAAATTTCCCTTTTAATAACAAGAACCTTAACCCTAGATTAATTGATGTATATAACAAGTGTCGTACCTTTTTCTCGTGACCATTGAACAAGCGCAGAATTGATTCCGCAAGATCTTCCAATCCAATCACGAATGTGAATCACCTAGGAGTGTGGGCTCCCTTTCTTTAAATTGTATATCTGAGGATGGAGACAAACAAAATCTTTTCTTTGTTAGTTACAAATATCCTCCAAGAGAAAAATCCAAGAAAGTCCGGTCACTTGTGAATTAACAATCTACTTGATTGAAGCTGGCGTGAACCCGATTTGATTTTGTACACAAATCCCTTTTGATGTAAATGATACTAGTGTACTATCAAAAACAAAAATGTTCTCTTTTTTTCTTTTCCCCTTAGCCAAATTCTACACCCTATATCTTAGAGTTGATTGAATTTTGTCTAGAGTAAAATACTAAATTTTTCTCTCTCAAAATTCTCTCTTGCAAAGCAAAATTCTCTCCTAGAAAATACTTATGTTGGCCGAAATTTTTACTCTAAAAATCATAGGGCTTGCCGAAATTCACAAGGGTATATATATATATAGGATCACAAATCATTTCCTAAGAAGGATTTACTTGGTTGGCAAGAAACCTTTCCTTAGGTGAATTTATTTGGTAGTTAAGAATCATTTTCTAAAAGGAATTCTATCCTTTTATATATATTTATGAGCTGGCCGAAATTCACCAGAAAATATAATAGAATCACAAATCCTCACAAATCCATTCCTAAAAAATATTTACTTGGTTGTTAAGAATCTTTTCCTTAGGTGGATTTACTTGGTGGTTAAGAATTCTTTTCTAAAAGGAATTCTATCTTCCACCAAGACTCCTAATCCAACTCAATAGTGTATTTGTAACCATATTAAAGACTTCCTAATTTGATTAGATAAATAATTCCTTTTATTTATCTACTTATTAAATATAGTCTTTAATATTAATTATACTGCCAACAATAGCATAATTTTAGGAGACTATCTCCTACTAGGAAAAAATTTCGACTTTTAATTAAATATTTAATTAATCACCAAATTAATTAATTTCCATTAAATTAAATAATAAAATAAAATAATATAATTAAGCTATTCTAAATAGCCTTTCGGCCCAAACCATATATATGGGCCAATATATTATTTTCTTTTTTTATTAAATCCATTTGACCTTCATAAAAAGTCCACATGTGAACTAGACCCATTCTTACAAAAAGAAACAAGTCCACATGCCTCAATACAATTCTAGATGGACCCCTAAATTAGTCCTGCAGAATATATCAAATGATCTATGCAAGTTCGTGTGGATTGAGGATCTTGGCGGGCTATCTAAATTTAAGCTCCAATAGACACAACCCAATCACAATCAACAAATGATTAACTTAGGTACAATCTATTTAATTTTAGTTCATTAAACTAAAGAACTAAAATTGAACTCTTAAATAAAGATAGAATAAGTTGATGTTACTCATTCATATCCTAGACAACCTTATTGGAGAAAGTGTATCATCGTGAAGAATACCAGTAATCGCCATGGGCTCATAGACCGTCTATAGCTCTCCAAGTTACCATATTTACTTATATTACCACATTTTGAACTTGGATTTTTTGTCTTGTCCAGAAGCCATGTTTAATATACACTATTTAAAACTAAACGTTATGATTTAACATCCAATACCTCAAAACATCCATATGATGGTATTCTACTCTCATTCAATAAATGGAGCCATGATGTCCATATCTATAAATGAAGTCCTCTATCGATTAACAAATGAATACCACCAAAACTATCAAGGATAGACTATGCTATATAATCGTCCTCATTGATAGCTCAAATGATAACACTTGCAACCATAAGTCCATCATTTATCTCGGGATTGAGATAGACTCTCTGATTGTCTTCAAATGAAAACTTTTATCCATTGACGGTTCTAGATAAAGTATTTCAATTTGATCCTATTCAATGCGCCAAGTGCACTAGATTCTTTTGATCCCACTCAAATGCTAGCAAAAGAATAAACAACTTTGACAAGATAAAGGCGCCCAACCTTTTATCTTAAGTTGTGAATGTTATTCAAGACTAACTAAAGAATTGTGTCTATCTCATACATATCTAGATGTATGAACAATTCTTCTTTTCTCAGAGTCTTTTGATCTTATTATTATTTACTTTTGACAATTATAATAATTAAACTATAAATGCTATAAGATTTGTTAAAATAGAAATCACTTTATTAATATGCAAAGATTGTCAAATACATTATTATACACTTGTTATAGAGCATAATCCTAACAGATCCTATACGTAGATGTTATCCTGCTCATTGGGAATGATGTGGGAGTATTGTCTGATGTAAAAAGCTAGTTGGCTAGCCCATTCCAATTGAAAGATTTTGGAGAGACAAATCATGTTCTAGGGATCCAACTTATAAGGGATCGTAAGAAGAAACTCATAGCATTGTCTCGGGTATTATCTAACGATATTGTTGTGCGATTTTCGATGCAGAACTTCAAGAAAGGTAATTTACCTTCCAGTCATGGAGTTCATTTGTCTAAAGAAAAGTGTCCTAAGACACCTCAAGAAGTTGAGGATATGAGACGTGTACCCTATACCTCGACAGTAGGTAGTCTCGTGTATGCTATGTTATGCACGAGACTGAACATCTGCTATGCAGTGGGAGTAGTCAACAGATACCAGTCCAACCCATGATTGGATCAATAGGTTATTGTCAAGAGAATTCTCAAGTATCTTCGGACAATGAGAGACTACATGCTAGTGTATTACGGGCAGGATTTGATCCCGTTAGGATACACAGATTCTGATTTTTAGTCAGATAGGGATTCTAGGAAATCCACGTCTGGATTAATATTCACCCTAGATGGTGGAGCCATTGTGTGGAGAAGTATCAAGCAATCTTACATTGCTGACTCCATCATGGAAGCCGAATATGTAGCCTCTTGTGAAGCTGCTAAAGAGGCTGTTTGGCTCCGTAAGTTCTTGAGTGATCTGGAAGTTGTTCTAGATCTAGATAGGCCCATCACACTTTATTGTGATAACAATAGTGTTGTGGTTAGTTTCAAAGAACCAAGATGCCACAAAAGAGGGAAGCATATAGAGAGAAAGTATCATCTCATTAGAGAGATAATACATATAGGAGATGTGATCGTCACAAAGATAGCCTCACAAGACAATCATGCTGATCCATTTACAAAGACCTTATCGACTAAAGTGTTTTCAGGTCACCAAGATGGTCTAGGGTTACGAGACATGCCTCACATGCTTTAGTGCAAGTGGGAGATTATTGGCGTTTACGCTCTAAAGATGTAATTTGTAAATGGATTTATGAAATAAATAAAAGGAAAAGTTTAATACATTCTTGTTATGTTGTTTATTTTATAACTTGTGCATATATTTAACATCCAAGATTGCTGGATGTAATCTCGAACTGTGTATATGAGTGTCATATACGGATGGATGCAGTAAGAGATAAGAAATCTAAAGAGTCCATAGATAGCAAATAAAGCTAGTACATTATTTATGGTTAGTCTATAGTTGCGGTCCATTCCGTAATGTACGGTAATTCTATCCTGAATCATTCATCTGGAGATATGAGAATTAGGGAACCTTGTATGATGTGATCATATAAGACTGGGCCATGATCTATATGAATATCTCACCAAGATCCGTTTACCGATGAGATTCATATATATCAATTAATGATGGCTATATATGGGTGATCTTAATCCTGAGTGTCTTATCGACTTCTTCAGGTTAAATCGTGGTCTTTGATATACCATGGGTGAGGTCAGATGCATTTTCTGATCAATATACTCCGTATGTTGGGATTGCCGTTTGGCTTATGGCTGGGAAGGTTTGTACACAATAAATAGCCTTACAGTCCATACCACATATATGGGTCATATATTATTTTTCTTATTAAATTAAATCCATTAGACCTTAATAAAAAAGTCCACATGTGAACAAGACCTATTCTTACAAAAAGAAACAAGTTCTCATGCCTTAATACAATTCTAGATGGACCCCTAAATTGGTCTGGTAGAATATATCAAGTGATCCATGCAAGTTCGTGTGGATTAGGGATCTTGGCGGGCTATCTAAATTTAAGTTCCAATAGACACAACCCAATCACAATCAACAAATGATTCACTTAGCTCTGATCTATTTAATTTTAGTTCATTCCACTAAAGAACTAAAATTGAACTCTTAAATAAAGATAGAATAAGTTGATGTTATTCACTCATACCTTAGACAACCTTATTGGAGAAAATGTATCCTCGTGAAGAATACCAGTAATCGCCAAGAGCTCATAGACCGCCTATAGCTCTCCAAGTGACCATATTTACTCATATGACCACATTTACTCATATGACCACATTTTGAACTTGGATATTTTGACTTGTCCAAAAGCCATGTTTCAATATACACTATTGAAAACATAACGTTAAGATTTAATATCCAATACCTCAAAACATCCATATGATGGTATTCTACTCTCATTATATAAATGGAGCCACGATGTTCGTATCTAAAAATGAAGTCCTCTATCGATTAACAAATGAATACCACTAAACTATCGAGGCTAGACTATGCTATATAATTGTACTCATTGACAGCTCAAATGATAACACTTGTAACCATAAGTCCATAATTTATCTCAGGATTGAGATACTCTCTGATTGTCTTCAAATGAAAAACTTTTTTCTATTGACAGTTCTAGATAAAGTATTTCATTTTGATCCTATTTAATGCACCCAGTGCACTAGATTATTTTGCCCAAAGACACCACACTTTGATGATTTTAGACTCATCATAACACATTTGATCCTACTCAAATGCTAGCAAAAGAATCTACAACTTTGAAAAGATAAAGTCGCCCAACCTTTTTTCTTAAGTTGTGAATATTATTCAAGACTAACTAAAGAATTGTGTCTACCTCATACATATCTTTATGTATGAACAATTCTTCTTTTCTCATAGTCTTTTGACCTTATGATTATTTTCTTTTGACAATTATAATTATTAAACTATAAATGCTATAAGATTTGTTAAACTAGAAACCACTTTATTAATATGAAAAGATTGTTAATTATAATATTACACTCTTGCTATCGAGTATAATCCTAACATGAGGATTATTGTGACTAACAAAGAAGAAGATTTTGTTTGTTTTCATCCTAAGGTATACAATTTAAATAAAGGGAGCTCACACTCCTAGGTGATTCATGTTTGTGACAGGATTGGATTTTCTTGTGGATTCAAGTCGACGCTAGTTCAATCATCACAAAAAAAAAAGGTACAACATTTTTTATATACATCAATTAATCTAGGGTTAAGGTTCTTGTTATTAAAAGGGAAAATTTTTATTTTTACCAAACCTTTATTTTTTTTCACGCTTCCGTTGCGTGATTTTCCTTACATTTTTGAGTCTGTTAAATATTTTTAAAATCTGTTAAAAAATTTCAAAATATTAAAAAAAATTGTTTTAGAGTCTGTCTTTTACGTGTATTCACCATCATGAGATACTTACATTTATGCCCAAGAGGTAATATGCATTAACCACTTAGTTTGCACTAATTGCTTGTCAATTAAAGTAGTGCATTGCATTTTTCAAAATTTATGACATGCTCTTGATGTGATAGTGGGTATGAAGCTTAGTTGGATAACCATGATTAACAGTGGAGACTACCCTTGTGAGTTCACTAAGCCAAAAAGCATTACATAAACATCATATGAGGGTTTTTTTATTTCTACTCCTGAACACTCAATAGATTCTTAGTATTAGATTTGATCTCTATAGGTTGTACATTGAACATTATAGAACTTTTATCATTAAAAGAATTCACATGTTAATTTTGATATTTTGTAAGTCAAACCAGTGGAAGTGATGATTAGACTGTGTGCTTGAACTACTTAAAAAGCCTTAAATATTTCCTACCCTTGTGTGTGTGCTCCATAGACCTGTTTGAAGCCAAACACTGAATAAGCCTTTTTCTTTATTCACCACGTTAACTGTAACCTATGTGGTCATGTGTGATCAAGACAAGTGGTAACTCTTCAAAATACCTGGAATGGGTGTGGGAATCCTTGGCCCGCCCTAATAGGGTGCGATTAGAATTCCATTAATACATTAAGAATATAATTTGCACATTTTAATTAAATGGGCTGTTTAAATTATATTAATATTTTAATTTAAGGCATGTGGACTTGTTACTTTTTAAGTATGAATGGGTTTAGTTCACATGTGGAATTTTTATTAAAGTCTAACGAATTTAGTAAAATGGAAAAATAATATATTGCCCATATAGTAGGCTTGGGCGGGAAGGGCTAATATTATAGCCCAATATATTATTTTTTATTTTATTATTTAATTTAATAGAAATTATTTATTTATTTATTTAAAATTCAAAATATTTTCCTAGTAGGAGAAGATCTCCTAGTGCTATACTGTTCTTGGTAGTATAATAAGAATCAAATACTTGATTTGATAGGTAGGTAAATAAAAGGAATTTATTTATCTAGTCAAATTATGAGGTATTTGGTATATATTAAAGCTCTAATAGACAATTGATCAAATAAGGAAGTTTTTGATAAAGTCACTAATTAATTTATATTCATTAATTAGTTATTAGATAAATAGAATAATGAGTTGGAATAAGAGTCTTGATGTGGAAAAGAATTCTTCTTTGAGTCAGGTTTCTTGGCTAACACACAAATCCTTCTTTTAATAGGACTTGGAAACAAGACATAAATCCTTCTTAGGAGAGGATTCGGCTATGACCAATATATACTCTAAGTGAGAATTCGACAAAAAAAAGTTTGATAGAGCGAAAATTCGGTCAAGATCAAAATCTTGAAGAGAAAATTCAGCCACCACCCTAGTTCTTGTGTGAGAAGTTTATTTATTTATTTGCTTATATTGTTAAAAAAAAACTTCATTCAACTCATTGTGTGAAGAATTCGGCCAATCATAGAAAAAAGAGGGAAAATTTTTGTTTTCAATAGTGTATTACTTGCTTTTACATCAAAAGGCTTTGTGCACAAAATTGAATTGGGTTCATGCGAGTTTCAATCAATAGATTGTGAATTCACAAGTGACCAAGCGTTATTCATTTTTCTCTACTAAAAAAAGGAAATTATTTTGTTTGTTTTCCATCCTCAGGTACACAATTCAAAGAAAGGGAGCCCACACTCCTAGGTGATTCACGTTCGTGATTGGATTGGAAGATCTTACATATTCAATTCGGCGTAACTTTAATCATCAAGAGAAAAATGTACGATACTTTTATTATATGTTAATTAATCAAGGGTTAAGGTCCATACTTCTAAAGGAATTTTTTTGAAGTATACCAATCTTATGTAACGCTTATGCCGCGTGTTTTTCCAACAAATGGTATCAGAGCCCTGGTTGTACCCTTGATTACTTGATGAAACCAACATATGGAATTTGTGCCTAGTTCATACTAACCTTGGTAGGTTCAAAATATTGGATAGTGATGAACCTTTATGTGACTTAAAGGTTGATCAACTACCAACTTATGAATCTTGTTTGGAAGGTAAGATGACCAAAAGGTCGTTCAAGACCAAAGGCACAAAAGCCACTAAATGTTTATGATTAATACACACTGATGTGTGTGTTCCTATGAGTATTCAAGCTAGTGGTGGATATGAGTACTTCATCAATTTCACGGATGATTAGTCAAGATTTGGCTATGTTTATCTCATGAGACATAAGTCGGATGCTTTTGACATATTCAAAGCATTTAAAGCTAAAGTACAAAATTATCTTGAGAAACACATAAAAATCTTGAGGTCTGATTGAGGTAGAGAATATCTATCCGGTCAGTTTCAGAAATATCTTATTGACAATAGGATAATTTCTTAGTTTTCTACATCAGGTACACCTTAACAAAATGGGGTGGTAGAAAGGAGAAATAGAATTCTTTTGGACATTGTTAGGTCTACGTTGAATTATTCAACGCTTCCTAATTCCTTTTGGGGATATGCTTTACAAACTACTATGTACATTCTAAATGATGTACCACCTAAGTTGGTTCCTAAAACACCACATGAGTTATGGACTGGGCAAAAGCCTAATTTACAATGTTTAAGGATATTTGGATGTCCTGAGCACGTGTTAAAAGGGAAGATAGAAAAGTCGTAGTCCCTTTCAGAAACAAGCATATTTGTAGGGTATCCAAAAGGAACCAAAGGATATTTTTTCTATAGTCCTTCATATCTTAAATTTTTTGTTTTGACAAATGCTAATTGCATGAAAAGAACTACATGAGTAAATTTATGCCTATAAGAAAAATTGTTCTGAATGAGCTTTCAGGAGATTCAATTCCACAAGAGGTTTTACAACCTAGCCCATTTGTAAGCTCCCTACCAACATGTGATCAATAACCTACCATTCCTCATCGTAGTGGGAGTGTTAGTATATAACCTAAGAGATACATCGGTTTAAGAGAATCAGTGGAGAATCTTCCAAACAACGATGATCTCTACACGTACAAGAAAGCTACGGAGGATGTTAATTGTCGCCATTGGCAAAAGGCAATACTATCCGAAATTAAATCTATGTTTAAAAACAAAGTCTGGTCTCTTATGGACTCGCCTAAATGGATAAAACCCATTGCGTGCAAGTGAGTATAAAAGAGGAAGAAAGGTACGGATGGAAATATAGAAACCTTTAAAGCTCGATTGGCAGCTAAAAGTTATACACAAAAAAAGTATCGATTACGAGGAAACCTTTTCTCTTGTGGCAATGCTTAAATCCTTTAGTATACTGTTATCCATTGCAGCATCTCTAGATCAATAGATTTGAAAAATAGGCGTCAATACGGCTTTCCTTAAAGAAACTCTTGACGTAAGCTTCTAGATCCTGAAACAAGGCTAAGAGGAAAGGGTATGCAAGTTGTAAAGATCGATATATGGATTGAAGCAATCATCTAGATCCTGGAACATAAGGTTCGATCAAGCAATGAAAAGTTTTGTATTTATTCAAAACCGTGATGAACCATGTGTATACAAAAGGATCAAAGGTAACAAGTTGGTTTTTATAGGTCTTTACGTTGATGATATACTACTCATCAGAAACAATATAGGTGTATTGACAATAAAAGAATGGTTAGCAAAACAATTTGATATGAAGGACTTAAGCGAAACAAGTTATAGTCTTAGTATCCAAGTAATAAGGTATAGAGAGAATAGAATGATTGCATTATCCCAAGCTTTATACAAAGATAAAATCTTGTCTAGGTTCTCCATGTAAGATTCCAATAAAGGTATGTGTTAACCGAAGATTTGCTCTAGGTGAAGAATCTCAGCTAACACCTTCAGGACCATAACCTCGAGTAGATTGCAGTCAGGGTAGGTACCTTCAGTACCAGTTTCTTATGTGAAGATGGGTGAGGCAAATGAAGGTGTATTAGATGGTATTCTTTTATTGAACAATGCGATGAGTACAGTGAAGTGATGATCAATACAATGGAGTAAAACTCTTAATTTCTATCTCTCTTTCATAATTGATTGGCTCTGGCAAACTTGTATCTGTCGATAAGTGGGCACTTCTCTCAATGGTGATGGATAGGCTTTTCCTTGATTGCAGAGTTAAGCGATAGTTCTTAAGGTTTTTGGACCCTCTTCTCCCTTTTCTTCCTTTTTTTTCTAGTTGATATCATCCTTGTACTTATACACCAAGTTGCTGGGAGTTTTCCTTGGCGTACAATCCGATGATCACTGGATTGATCTTCTTTCCTCGTTTGGCAGGATTTTATGTTTAAATTGACCCTAAAGAATCGACAGATAGAGGATATCTTGGCAGGATACGTGTTTGTTTCCCTTTTGAACTCTTTCATCGTGATGTATACATGGAGCTTATTTATTGCTTAGGGAACACTTCATCTTCCGTTGTTAATGGCATGATACCTCAGGGTATTAACCCGGTGGTGTGGAAAACTACCTGGGAGTGCAAATCAACTAATGAGGCATCTTGAGGTACCATCCTGGTAGCGAGATGCTTGGTCAATCTCGTTGGAGCCTCACGATCTCCTAAGAGCTTTACACGCATCTTTCTTTCTACTAGAGAGGTAGGATATGCACCTCGATGGGATAACAGAATAGTTTTCTAGTACTTGGGTAACCTGTGAGGGTGCATGAGCTTCTTCTTGCTCCTACATCGATGTTGAGGTACCTAGGTTGTGCTAGATCTGGTACTTTGAGGTAAACCATTACATCTAGTACCTGTTGACGTCAATTACTCGATGGATTAGAAAGTTAACAATGTTGGATTTGGTTATGACCTGTCAAAAAGAAAGAGAAAGAGAATGCAATTGAAATGTTAGTGACACGAGTTTACATTGTAAAACTCTGATAACAGCAGAAATGTCCATGAGTGGCTGGATGACCAACCAAACCAATCCAATATTTAAACGAAGAATTACACTACTCTATCTCCATTGCCTCTCTTTTTTTAGTTATTCATTCTGTCTCATGTCTCGTTTACAGTAGGATTATGGGTCTATTTATACGTACATAGAACCCTAATCCTAATTGTACAAGGAAAAGAATTTGTATTTAATTGTGATTGGTTGCTTATTGAAGTTGTCATTATCTTCTTTCCTATTTTGGAGATATTATAGGTTGAGTCTGAATCTTCGTGGGACTCTAATTACATAGTGTGTTTAGGATTTATTCCCTAATCAATATGTAGTCTTCTAGAATAATAGAGTTGTTGCCTGATTTGGACTCGCTTCCTGTTTGGTGTTTTATCCTTTTAGAAACTTTCTAAACTCTTTCCTCTTTTAATACAGATGCTTATTGGAGTATGATTCTTGGGCTTACTCATGTATGTGAATCGCGTGTTGAACTCCTTTATTCGGGCTTCCTGTGTTGTCCCGAGTAGAGCTGAAAGTGCCGAGTACCCTTGTTCGGGCTTACTCGGGTTCTTATTCCTTTATAATGTCTTGGATTGTGTCTTCTAGATGTCTGCTCAGATGCCCATCTGGAAATCATTTGAAGGGACTGTCTTACCTTTCAACGACGTGTACATTCAATAAAATATACATATAACAATACCCCCTTAAAATACTTTTGCCGAGTAGGATTTATGTTGGCGAAAGTATTTTAATTGCTTGATTCTCCAACTAAATTTTGTCCCGTCCTTCATTAATGCCTTATTGAATAGGAACTATAACCTTTAAATCAATTCACAGCATTTATGACGTGTCTTAATGGCGACCATGTATGTGCAATTTGTCCCTTCACGTGAAATCCCAGTGATTATGACATTTTGAAATCCTGATGGCTTGGTTAGTTTTTTCCACGACATGTGTCCTTTAATCGCTTGGTTTCTCTGATAACATTTATCAGATACGACCGATTGACTATTGGATACGTCACTTACATCACTGAACGTTCCTTTTATTCTTTCATTATTTCCCCTTTTCTCGAAACCCAAGGTCTCGTGCCTTTCAATCATTGAATGATTTATTTAAACTGATGGAGGTTGTTCTTATCATTCATTTCAGAGAAAACAAAAGCAAGAAACCTAGGTTCTCACCCACAGATTCATCTAAGTTCTTTGCTAAAGCTTTTTTTCTGATCTCTCTTGATCTACTTTTAAGATCAGTTAAGATGGATCCTATTTCACGACAACACCTTTTTATTATAGCTTTCGATACACTTGAGAATGGAGATCTTCAATTGGTTTCTTGTATTCGTAGATTATTGGGGGAAACCCCTACTGATGACCCTTATTTTCTAAATGTTAATTTTTCTAGGCTTTATCTTGATGTTTATTTCAATTCTAGCTCTGAATCTTTTTCCAGCTTTGAGTCTTCCATTTCTGAATGTCACAAGGTTCCTTTACAATCTAGGATGGGGAAGCATCTGAGCAATTGTATGGTTCGTAGACATGGTTCAAGCAACATTCAGATTGGGAGGCAAGTAATTAATGAGAATGATGATAGGAAGAGCATCATGCCTCTCGGATTCTCTTTTCTCTTAATTTTTTGAGTGCATATGATGCCGAACCGAACATGGTCGGGGAAGTAGAGATCGAAAAATATCGTGCTCAATTTGATCTGGACGACTCAGTTTTGATGGTTCCTGCTGGTAATTGGGCTGCATGGAACCCTTCTTCAAGTATGGTAGCAGTTCATGGATCTATGCTCTATTGTGGTGTGACTCTTCCCCTCCAGCCTTTCATTGCTTAGTTCCTTGCTGAGGCAGGGATCACCCCAGCCCAGCTAGCCCCGAACAGCTATAGGATCCCTATGTGGATATGGCATATGTTGAGCCGGATGAATTTGACACCACTTTCTCATTGCAAAATTAGACATTTTTATACTCTAAGGCAATCCGGTTAGACTGGGACTTACTTTATTCTATCCAACCAGCCAGCCAGATAGTTGGATTCCTTAGGGGACGAAGGTGAACCGGGGAATCAACATCTCCTTGGACGTCAATAAGTTGGGTTTTGTATGGGGTTTTCCTTCCTCCAATAAGTACTGGAAAAGCAGTTAGTTTTTTACCGTAAGAAACTAGGGACACGAGATCGAGCTCTCAGCCGGGGAAAACCGAGAAGTATTAAAGGTTCCTCATTTCTTTTGTTCTCCTGCTAGCTGGAACAAGTCTCGGCCTGTCTTCACTGATACCGAACTGAGTAACCTTGCTCGGGCGGTCGTGCATACTCTGGAGAAAAAGAGTAGGTCCTATCTTTTTGATAAGAAAAATACGATAGCTCTCGGCTTTTTTACTCAGATTTCAGCATACCGTAGACGTTGTAAGTGGATTATTCTCGTTGCTTTTACTTTGTCTCTTTTCCCCGTGTCTTTTTGACTCGTCCTTTTTTGAATTCAGTGTATGATATGTTAGGATTATGCTCGATTGCAAGAGTATAATAATGTATTTGACAATCTTTTCATATTAATAAAGTGATTTCTAGTTTAACAAATCTTATAGCATTTATAGTTTAATTATTATAATTGTCAAAAGTAAATAATCATAAGGTCAAAAGACTATCTAGATATGTATAAGGTAGACACAATTCTTTACTTAGTCTTGAATAATATTCACAACTTAAGATAAGGTTGGGCGCCTTTATCTTGTTAAAGTTGTAGATTCTTTTGCTAGCATTTGAGTGGGATCAAATGTGTTATGATAAGTCTAAAATCATCAAATTGTTGTGTCTTTGGGCAAAAGAATCTAGTGCACTGGGTGCATTGAATAGGATCACAATGAAATACTTTATCTAGAATCGTCAATGGATAAAAGCTTTCATTTGAAGACAACCGGAGAGTCTATCTCAATCCTAAGATAAATGATGGACTTATGGTTGCAAGTGTAATCATTTGAGCTATCAATGAGTACGATTATATAGCATAGTCTATCCTCGATAGTTTGGTGGTATTCATTTGTTAATCGATAGATGACTTCATTTATAGATATCGACATCGTGGCTCCATTTATTAAATGAGAGTAGAATATCATCATATGGATGTTTTGAGGTATTGGATATTAAATCTAAACGTTAAGTTTTCAATAGTGTCTATTGAAACATGGCTTCTGGACAAGTCAAAATATCGAAGTTCAAAATGTGGTCATATGAGTAAATATGGTAACTTGGAGAACTATAGGCGGTCTATGAGCTTTTGGCGATTACTGGTATTCTTCACGAGGATACACTTTCTCCAATAAGGTTGTCTAGGGTATGAATGAGTAACATCAACTTATTATATCTTTATTTAAGAGTTCAATTTTAGTTCTTTAATGGAATGAACTAAAATTAAATATAAGTGAATAATTTGTTCATTGTGATTGGGCTGTGTCTATTGGCGCTTAAATTTAGATAGGCCACCAAGATCTCCAATCCATACAAACTTGCATGGATCACTTTATATATTCTACCAGACCAATTTAGAGGTCTATTTAGAATTGTATTAAGGCATGTGAACTTGTTTCTTTTTGTAAGAATAGGTCTAGTTCACATGTGTAAATTTGGTCTCCTATATATACTTGTAAATTTTGACCAAGTATGAATATTTTGGTGTGAGAGGTTGTTTTTTATTGTTATAAAAAAAAACTTCGTCCAACTCATCGTGTGAAGAATTCGGCCAAGCATAGAGAAAAGAGGGAACGTTTTTGTTTTCGATAGTACACTAGTATCCTTTGCATCGAAAGGGTTTTGTGTACAACATCGAATCAAGGTTCACGCGAGTTTCAATCAAATTGATTGATAATTCACAAGTGACCGAACGTTCTTGGTTGTTTCTCTTGGAGGATTATTGTAACTAACAAAGAAGAAGATTTTGTTTGTTTTCATCCTCAGGTATACAATTTAAAGAAAGGGAGCCCACACTCTTAGGTGATTCACGTTCGTGATTGGATTGGAAGATCTTCCGGAATTAATTCGTCGCTAGTTCAATCGTCACGAAAAAAAAAGGTACGATACTTTTTTTATACACCAATTAATCTAGGGTTAAGTTTCTTGTTATTAGAAGGGAAAATTTTTATTTATACGCAAACCCCAGTTTTTTTTTTTTTTCTCACACTTCTGTTGCGTTTTGAACCATTTTTTCCCTACAAATGGTATTAGATCCTGGTTGTACCCTTGATTAATTGATGTATGTGTATGTGAATATTTTTCTTTTTATTGTATATATGCATGTTTTAGAAAGAGATGTCACTCTAGGTATTCGCATATATATATATATATATATATATATATATATATATATATATATTTATATTGAAATGTATGGATATATATATGTTTTATATGTGGTTAGTTATTGCTCAATTTTGGTCCTAGAATTTCAATGTAATTTTGTTTTGAGATTGTAACAAGAAGGGTGGTCTATCATCGCCATAATTTCCTTCTTGGTAGTTGCTAAGTTTTTTTTATTTTGTTGTTGTAATAAAAAAAAACTGCACTATTGTAATAAAAAAAAAACTAAAGTATTTTTTTATTTATAATTCTTCATTAATACACTCAAGTTTCGAAGACTCGAAGGATTGAAGAATTAGGAGCAACTGGAACAAGTTTTGGACTGTGCGAGCCGTAACAACGAACGTGCTTGCGAAGAGCACGCAGCCACGTTTGTTGTGGCATGGGCTGCACACGGCAGCCCTTTTATTAGCCATGGGCTGCGCATGGCACCCATTATGGGTTTATGGCATGCGCAATCCCGTGGGTAAGGGCGAAGGGTACGCACGCCCATGGGAGGTAGCCGAGGGAGTCCGAACGACGAAGGTCGCGTGAAGACTTGTTCGCCAAGGAAGGAGTTCTTGTATTCCAAGATATATGTAATTTACTTGTTTTTCTAGGATGGACCAAAAGTGTAGCTATTTATATTTTTGTAAATATTGCAATGTTTGTCATTGTTTGATAACATGTCATATAGAATAAGAGTGCCACTCATATATCTCTTTTGGTATGAATATGCATTGAATGACTTAAGTATCTAAATTGGCATCTAGATAACTTGGTAAATCATTCTTTGGAATTCGATCACACGCCTTAAACAATTGAGTGGGAGAAGGTGTTTTCAAACACCTACGGCCTCCAAGTTTAGTTGAGCTTTATGTTTCGTTAATAACCTCCCAAGAGGTATTCATGAATGGAATTTAGCAAGATATTTCTTTACAAGGATAGACTAGACAATTATCCCAAACGATATCTACTCCCAAAGGAGGGATATTCGTGAGGGATTTTTTTGAAGGTCGATAACTTGGTAACACAGTCAATGTAATTTTATTAACATCCTCCCAAGAGTTCTTATTAATAAAATTGCAAGGCTAAAATAGAAACGTTGGTTGTTATGTTAACAATTAGGTGGGACCTAGTCCAACTAGAAAACGGTGTGTACTCCCAAAGGAGGCGTGACATTTATGGGTGTTGGATCACCGTTGAATTTTTTCGATTGAATTTTTTTATTTAATTCTAGTTAAATATTCAAAAGCGCTATATCATGATTTTTTACTTATTTAATTTTTGTTATTAAAAATAAATCATGACCCCATCCCTAATCAAATTCCTAAAAGATAATACTTTAACTGATGATAATTATGTCACATGGAAAAGGGAAAATTGGGTTGTTGTAAGTTGAAAAACCATAAGATCATTTTGTCTTTTCCTAAACCACCAAACTAATGAATCTACTCAGGAGCAAAGAGATGAGTATCAGTAATGGATGTCTTCAGATGAGATGGCTAAATGTACATTACATTATGGCCATCATCTCCGACGTGTTGCAACTGCAACATGAAGGAATGGAGACTGCTACCGATATAAATGATGTCTCTATAAGAGATATTAGTTATGAGGTCTATGACAACTAAGAGGAGAGGCAGTGTCTGCTTTCATGAATCTTAGGATGAAACCTTGACACGTTGTGAAAGATCACATGATGAAAGTCATAGCACATCTCAACATTGCTGAACTGAATGGTGTTGAGATAGATGGTAAGATGAAAACTTGACATGATTGTCAACTCACTATTAGATTTCTTTGGTTTATTCAAAGTTGGACTACACCTTAAACAATTAGGAATACACATTGTAAGATGTTCAAAGCGCCAAAAGGATTCTTGTGAAAGGCAAGGGTTAAGAGATTCATATGGTCGGTAAAGTTGCTACTGTTAAGACCTGACAGAAGGTCAAGTAACAATAGAAGAAAAAGCAACTTAGGCCTAACTAGAAGGGGTTTCGGGAAAGGAAAAGACTAAATGAGAATGAATTCAATTTTCATTTAGGCAATGGAGCATTGGTGTCTACTAATATAGTGGGAGACGTTAGAATCAATTTAGATTCTTATAGGCATTTAGTTTTAATAAACATTTATTATGTACCACAATTCAATAGGAATTTAATTTCAATTTCTTGTTTAAATAAATTTGGTTATTCGGTTACTTTTAACAAAGCTTTTATTTTTAGTAAGAATTACAAAATTATTTGCAAAGGTACATTGGAAAACGGTTTATTGTATTTCCATGAAAATATCTCTCACTTGTTAGACACGGAATCAACGGAACTTAATCATAAAAAAGTAAAATTATTAAAAGATGAAACCTACCTATGGCATTTGCACTTAGGTCATATTAACCTTAATAGGATTAAAAGATTTGTAAGTGACGGACCTCTAAGTGACTTAAAGGTTGATGATCTACCAAATTGTGAATCTTGTTTGGTAGGTAAAATGATCAAAAGGTCGTTTACGACCAAAGGCACAAGAGCCATTGAATGTTTAGGTTTGATACACACTGATGTGTGTGGACCTATGAGCATTCAAGCTAGAGGTAGATATGAGTACTTTATCACTTTCACAGATGATCACTCAAGATTTGGGTATGTGTATCTCATGAGACATAAGTCGGATGCTTTTGACATGTTCAAAACATTTAAAGCTGAAGTTGAAAATCAGCTTGAGAAATGCATAAAAATCTTGAGGTCTGATCGTGGTGGAGAATATCTATCTGGAGAGTTTTAGCAATATCTTACTGATAATGGGATAATTTCTTAGTTTTTTGCACCAGGCACACCTCAACAAAATGGGGTGGAAGAAAGGAGAAATAGAACTCTTTTGAACATGGTTAGGTCTATGTTGAGTTATTCAACGCTCTCTAATTCTTTTTGGGGATATGCTTTACAAACCGCAATGAACATTCTAAACAATGTACCATCTAAGTCAGTTCCTAAAACACCGCATGAGTTGTGGACCGGCCGAAAGCCTAGTTTACAACACTTAAGGATATTTGGATGTCTTACGCACGTGTTAAAAGGAAAGACAAAAGATGAAGTCTCGTTCAGAAACATGCATATTTGTAGGGTATCCAAAAGAAACAAAATGATATTATTTTTATAGTCCTTCAGATCTTAAAGTATTTGTTTCAACAAATGCTAAATTTCCTGGAAAAGGACTATATCAAAAATTTTGTTCCTAAAAGTAGAATTGTCCTGAATGAACTTTTAAGAGATACAATTCCACAAGAGGTTTCACAACCAAGCCCAATTGTAAGTTCTGTACCAACACAAGATCAATAATCTACCATACCTCTTCGTAGTGGGATGGTTGTTAGACAACTCGAGAGATACATCGGTCTAGGAGAATCTGTAGAGAATCTTCTGGACGACGATGATCCCTATACGTACAAGGAAGCAATGGAAGATGTTGATTGTCGCTATTGGCAAAAGGCAATGCAATCCGAAATTGAATATATGCTAAAAAACAAAGTTTGGTCTCTTGTAGACTTGCCTAAAGGGATAAAAACCATCGGGTGCAAGTGGGTATACATGAGGAAAAGAGGAATGGATGGAAAGGTGGAAACTTTTAAAGCTAGATTGGTAGCTAAAGGTTATACACAGAAGGAAGGTATCAATTATGAAGAAACCTTTTCTCCTGTGGCCATGCTTAAAACCATTAGGATACTCTTATCCATTGCGGCATCTCTAGACCTAGATTTGGCAAATGGACATCAAGACAGCTTTCCTTAATGGAAGTCTTGACGAAAGCATCTATATGATGCAACCAGAAGGATTCATTGAAAAGGGCCAAGAGGAAAGGGTATGCTAATTGCAAAGATCCATTTATGGATTGAACGAGTAACATTAACTTATTATATCTTTATTTAAGAGTTCAATTTTAGTTCTTTAGTGGAATGAACTAAAATTAAATAGATCAGACCTAAGTGAATCATTTGTTGATTGTGATTGAGTTGTGTCTTTTGGAGCTTAAATTTAGATAGCCCGCCAAGATCCCCAATCCACACGAACTTGCATGGATCACTCGATATATTCTACCAGACCAATTTAGGGGTCCATTTAGAATTGTATTAAGGCATGTTAACTTGTTTTTTTTTGTAAGAATAGGTCTAGTTCAAATGTGGACTTTTTATTAAGGTCCAATGGATTTAATAAAATAAGAAAAATAATATATGGCCCATATATATGTGTTGGGCGGTAAGGCTATTTAGAATAGCTTAATTATATTATTTTTATTTTATTATTTAATTAAAAAGAAATTAATTAATTTATTGATTAATTAATTATTAATTAAAAGTCAAAATCTTTTTCTATTAGGAGATGGTCTCCTAATATTATACTATTGTTGGTAGTATAATTAATATTAAAGACTATATTTGATAAGTAGATAAATAAAAGAAATTATTTATCTAATCAAATTAGAAAGTCTTTAATATGGTTACAAATACACTATTGAGTTGGATTAGGAGTCTTGGTGTAGGATAGAATTCCTTTTAGAAAATAATTCTTAACCACCAATTAAATCCACCTAAGGAAATGATTCTTGCCAACCAAGTAAATCCTTATTGGGAGAGGATTTGGTCTTCTATATTTATACTTGTAAATTTCGACCAAGTATGATTTTTTTGATGTGATAAGTTATTTTTTATTTGTTTTTTATTGTTATAAAAAAAAACTTCGTCCAACTCATCGTGTGAAGAATTCGGCCAAGCATAGAGAAAAGAGGGAACGTTTTTGTTTTCGATAGTACACTAGTATCCTTTGCATCAAAAGGGTTTTGTGTACAATATCGAATCAAGGTTCACGCGAGTTTCAATCAAATTGATTGATAATTCACAAGTGACCAGACATTCTTGGTTTTTTCTCTTGGAGGATTATTGTAACTAACAAAGAAGAAGATTTTGTTTGTTTCCATCCTCAGGCATACAATTTAAAGAAAGGGAGCCCACACTCCTAGGTGATTCACGTTAGGGATTGGATTGGAAGATCTTGCGGATTCAATTCGACGCTAGTTCAATCATCACGAAAAAAAAGATACGATACTTTTTATATACATCAATTATTCTAGGGTTAAGGTTCTTGTTATTAAAAGGGAATTTTTTTTATTTATACACAAACCCTAGTTTTTTTTATCAAGATTTCATTGCATTTTGAATCGTTTTTTCCCTACATGATATGGATATCGTCTGTGGCGCCTAAGCCTGCCAAGTGAAAACAATTATTCAAGCGAGTCGTAAAGAGGCTTCTCATCAAAACAAAGAAAGGATTGCTTTGCCTGATGATGAATCAGATGAAGATTCTGAAAAGGCAAATGAGCAGGTTCTTGAATATATTCCTGAAGAGGTCGTTTGACCAACTGTAGGGGAATCAAGCGGTCTGAGTGGCCCTATTAGACTTGATATTGACCAAAGGGTTTCTGAAGAAGAAGGCAAGTAAGAGAGGCATCTAGGTGGTGTAACATCTGACGATCCTAGATTGAAAGGTGAAGAATGTAGCCCCCCTGCTGAATAGGTTAGCCCTTTCTCTATTCTTTTCGAATCTTTTGAAGATATCACGGAGGATCAGGTAGATCTTGCAGCTGACCTTGGCTTCCACCGTACTCGAGCTGAGAAGAGGATGGCAGTTGATTCTCCCATTTGACCTCTTCCAAAAATTCCTCGAGTGGTTTCGTTCATCGAGTCAAGCGATGATGATGCTGACATTAGGGGTTCCCTGAGTGCTCAAGCTGAGACACCGTTGGGAAGAGAGGAAAATCTAGAAATTTTTAACAGAGATTCTTTACCCCTTGAGGTTAGGGATACGGGAGTGGGATCCTCAGGAAACCCTACACGTCCCACCTCCCAGGATATGCTGAGTATGATGTCATCTGGTCAGGCTTTTATTGGTGACGACCATTGGAGTCGCTTCAAGAATGGTTCTCCTACGGAACGTCTTCACAACATTTTTAGTATTGTCACTTATGTAAGTCTTTTGTCCCGACTTTGTCTTAATATGCCTTAATTCAGATCTTTAACTTACTTCCCGGCATGTGGTTGCTGAGTTTGATGAGTTTATTCAGACGCAACAATATCAAGCTGATCGGATTAAGTGTCTTGAAGCTTAGTTAAAGGAGAGTGAGGATTGTCATGCTCGGATTGAGGTGGCCTATCAAAAGGAGGCGAGTTATGCCCAAGAGCATGTCGATAGTTGGTGGGTGAGATAGATGGAGGTTGAGGATAGAGCTTCCGCTACAGAAGAGAAGGCTATATCTTTTCAAAACTTACTCTCTACTGCCATGAATCAATGCTCAAAGCTGAACAAGCAAAATCATCTTGTGAGCAAAAAATTGAAGACCTTAAACGCCATGCCTTGACTGTTGAATCTCTTTCGAAGGAAGCCCGGTTGGAACTTAAGGATCAAAGGTTTGATCCTTTAGAGAGGTCCCTAGCTTATGATGCCCTACTTCTCAGAGAGTTCCAACGAGGGTTGGTCTCGGCTGGTGAATTCTTCAAGGTCAAGAATCGAGCAACTGAAAAGGCTCGAGTCAACTGGGAGCTATCAATCAAAAATCACGTGGATTGCTCGTTGGAGGCTCTTCAGATTCAAACGAAGGAGTGGAGAGCTTATTGTCATAGCAAAGGCAAATATCTCCATCCTATGCATCTGGAGGTCCCGTCCGAACATTCTCTTTGGGCTTTTTATGCCAGTCAAGAAACTTGTGTGGATGGGTCGGAGCCTGACATTGGACCGGTCTCTGGAATGGATTACCATGAATGGATGGATAATTCGGTTGACACATCGTCTGGCCTTCTAATGAAAGTCTCCTATATTAATATGAAATGGTGCCTGATCCGAGCATCAGGTAGGGCTCCAAATCCTCCCCCACCTTAGGCATATTTGTAAAACTCTTCGGCATAATAAAATTCCATATTTTGCTTGATTGCTTTTTGTTGTGAATCTTTATACGAATGTTAAAAACACCGAGTATCTTATTAAATTGGATAAAGCAATTTTAAGTGCCAATTGTCTTATTAAACTGGCTAATATTATTAACCGAGTCATCTTGAAACATGCAAGTAGATTTGTACTTGTGTTTCATACTCGCTTGCTACCCAAACGTTACATCGAGGCTCACCATGATCATACGTTTGATTCCTTACGCAAGTCACTGAGGACGTCTTCTAGTTTTGTCTACGGAAGGGTTTGCTGAATCGTTAAGCTCTTAATTGCTTAAAACAGCTGCACAACTCACTGGGATTTTCCCGACAGTGCCCCGAGCTATTTTCAAGAATATGGTGCATCGGGTTTGCCTTTTGGCTCTCCACCTAATCACAATTTTTGCCAAATTAATGGCTGCGAGCAATTTATCTCATGCAGTTTCATGTTATAATACGCTTCATCTTTTTCATATGTTCTTATTATCATATGTTTAGATTTCTGGAATCTCGTGTCCGGCTTTTATTCATAACTGTAAAACTAACAATATGAAAATCTGAAAAGGATTGATAAGAATAAGTAAATCATCCTGACTAAAAATAAAAACAAATCAGAGGTAGAAGATCTATAAATATTAGGCATTTCATGGTCGGGGTAAACTTCTTCATCTGGTCGGGCAATCCAATATGCTCCGTTACTAGCTATTCCTTCAATTTCTTATGAGCCATCAACTTTGTTCATCATGTTCAGTGATACTTTTTTGAGCACCAAGTCTCCTAACTGGAACTTCCTAATCCAAATATGAGAATTATAGTGTCGGGCCACTCTTTGCTGATATGCTGCATTTCGTACTCAGAATTACTCCCATTTTTCTTCCAACTCATCTAAGTTTTGTAACAGCATATCAACATTTTGATCTTTATCATATAGCCTGATTCTAGGTGACATGTATGATGTTTCTAACAGGATAACATCCTCCATTCTGAATTCCAAAGAAAATGGTGTTTCTCTTGTAGAAGTCCTTGTTGTCGTCCGATAAGCCCATAATACTTCGGGAATTTTTTCGACCTAACTGCCCTTTTTGGCATCTAGTTTTACTTTGAGCATGTGTTTGATGATTTTGTTCACTGCTACAACATGTCTATTTGTTTAAGGGTGGGCAGGTGTGGCATAATAATTTGCAATCTGGTACCCGTTGCATAACTGTCTGAACTTTTGATTATCAAATTGGGTGTCATTGTCAGTGATAATAGTGTTCGGGACTCCAAACTTGTAAAATATGTTTTTCTTCATAAATTGTTTTGTGTTTGCTTCCGTTATGTGAACAAATGCTTCAGCTTCCACCCACTTAGTAAAATAATAAACAGCCACGATTGCATGCTTTACTCCACCCCCTGTTCCTGCTGGCACCGGAATAACTAAATCCAGGCGCCCCACATGGCGAACGTCCACCGGTATGTGAGGCCTCTAAGGTGTTTTAGGGATTGCTGAATGTCATTGGCTATCCTTTGGCAAGTGTTGCAACTTTTATGAACATCGTTGTGAATCAATGAATAGATAAGGCCAATAAAAACCTTGTCTGAGTACCTTGTGTACCAAGCTTTTACCTCTTGTATGTTTCCCACATACTTCGCCATGGATTTCCTGTAGTATCCGATGTGTATCTTCCTCTGGAACACATCTTTGGAGTGTTAGGGAAAACCTTCTTCTGTACAGTTCTCCTCCAGTCAGAGTATATCTTGTTGACCTGAACCTGATACGTTTTATCTCCAAGGGGTCTTCTGGGAGTATATCTTCTTCCAAGTACTTTTTTAGTTGATTCTTCCAACCATCTAACGGTGTTTGGATTTCTAAGACTTCAATGTGTAAGTTCCTCAGTTTTTGATTGGCTCATTTCGTTGGCAACCACATTTGGAGATTAATGTGTAGGGGTAGTTTATGCCTTCATTGCTCAACACCTAGCTCAAGCTTCAAAAGGTAAATCACTTGCTTAACCTTTTCTAAAGAGTTTTTACTGCACACACACACTCTCATGCATGTCTTTGATCATCTTGCATGAATGTTTAATTCCCTTAATTGTGTGCCTCTTTGCCATAAATCTTGCTTGGGTGTTTGTTGCATTTAGTTTGCCCTTAGAAGAGGTTTTTCCCCTTGACCGCGGCCGAGACTGCTCCCTGTGCATTTCCTCCATCGCGGTATGCACAACGGTGTTCTCCAGGCGTTGCACGCTGCTGCTACCGAGACTTGTGCACGTTGCATGCACAGCGGTCTCCCAAGCGGAATTTCCCAGTGATGCACCGCTGGCTCTACCACGGTCTGGACATTTCCTGTATCACGGTGCAGACAGCAGATATTCCAAGGCAATGCACCGCTCGCGATACCACGGTCTGGACAATTGCCTAGGCCGCGGCATGCACAACGGTCATGACGGGAATCAGTTGACCCTTGTCCAAATTGACACCAGTTCGTGTAGGGCACATTATATATATGTTCTCTTCTCTTTTCTTTGGGTGTATGAGTCCAAGAAGCCATCTTTACTCACCAAGATTTTCCTTGAGAGAAAATTTGACTCCAAGAGAGAGAGAGCTCCCAAGAATCCAGTTTTACTCAACCAATCTTCAATCCAAGAGCATCTAGCATCTTCCAAGCATGGTTTCTCTCATTTGTCATTGACTAGGTAATCTTTACATGCCTTAGAATTTCTTGTTCCATTCTTATTACATGTATGCCTAGGTTTAGCAATTATTGTTCGTTAAATGTATGTGATTGAGTTTAATTGCATTTATAACATGCTTGGGTTGTTGATTGTGGTTGAGATTTATATTTTGTGATAACTAGGGTTTATGACCATTTCGCCCTTCTAGGTAAATGTTTATGCTTTGTATTTAGATATTGTTTAGGACTCATTGATTGCTTTTTGTGATTGCATTATAGTCCTTGCCATGTTTTATGACAACATGTGTTGATTAGCTCTTTGTTTGATAACTAGGATATATTGTTGCATATATATATCTAGTTAAGTCTTAATGAACATTCATTTAGACATTGATATCTAGGAATTGTACTTAGTGACATTCTTAAATTCCTAGATAAGCATTTAGTGTTGCCTAGCATTACTTGCATGTTTGAATATTTTATCTTATTCACTTAGGTTGTGTTTGACTCTTCATTGAGGTTAAGTCTTGTGACTAAGTGGTCAGGGCACAAACAAATAGATCTAGAATCACTATTAAGGTCGTTGGGTAGAGTGAAAGGGTTAGTAACTGGAGGGTGTGATGGAAGGTCAACCTAGTTTGTAAACTTTAATTCAATAGTAGATTTGAGGATTAAGTGTGGCGCACATATCAGCCCGTGGTTTTTCCCATTTGAAGGGTTTCAACATAAATATTTTGTGTTGTTATTGTTTTAAGCATAATTGATTTTATTGAATGCTTGTTTACTAGGGGTCATTTGTGTTAATATTGATTTATCGAAAAATTGGTATTTGATTCGATTAAAACCTATTTACCCCCCCCCCCCCCCTCTAGGTGATAGACACACACTTTCTTAGGGAATTTTCAATTGGTATCAGAGTCAGTGCCTAGATATACTTAGGTGATCCGTGCTTTGTGTGTGTCTTGCTTTTGCATTCTTGTTGTTTGCACCTTGTATGGTGCATTACATTTGCATCTCATTCATTTAACCCAAACACTATGAGTGAACTTGGGATGAGCAAAGAGGGAGCATCAAGTATAAGACCACATTTGCTTAAAGGTGATAATTATGCCTGATGGAAAGGCAAAATGGAGTCTTATATTTGTCAAATAGATGACCGTGCATGGATGGCGGTTGAAGATGGGTACACTCTTCCAAAGATGACCAATGATGATGGAGATGAAGTTCTCAAGCCTAAGTCTCATTGGAGCACACAAGAATTTGAAGCTTCCAAGTGTAACAACAAGGCTATGCATGCAATCTTGTGTGCCATGGATGACAATCAATACAAGTTGGTTCAAAACACTAGGCATACAAAAGAAGGCTTGGGAGATTCTACAAACGGCTCATGAAGGAATAGAAGTGGTCAAGGATTCCAAGCTTCAAGTCCTTCAAATGCAATTTGAGGCAATTCGGATGGAAGAGGACCAGTGCATTAATGACTTCCAAGTGAAGTTGATGGACATCGTAAATCTAAGCCATCAACTAGGTGACCAATATTCGGATAGAAGGATCAAGCAAAAGATCATGAGGTGACTCCCCAAGAGATTTGAGTCCAAGGTGACGGCACTGGAAGGAAATATCAACTACAAGACTATGAAGCCGAGTGAAGTAATTGGAAGGCTTCTAGCCTATGAGTCTAGGTGGACTTATACACCTACATCTCCTAAAAAGCAAAAGAACATAGCATTGAAGACATCCAGAGTAGAGATGGAGGAGGATGAATCAGATGAGGAGATGGCTCTTATGGTGAAGAAATTCAAGAGATTTATGAAACTTCACAAGAATTACTCAAAGAAGAAGATTGAGCCAAGGCAAGAGAAGCCTACAAGAAAAGGCATTCAATGCTATAAATGTAGTGGGTTTAGTCATATAGCCATCGAGTGTACTAATTCGAAGAAGAAGAAGAAAGGAAAAGTGGTGGTTGCCTCATCAAGTAAGACTGGAAGTGAAGAAGATTCCTCAAATGATGAAGAGGTTATTCTTAACTACACGGCTTTTGGAGCCTCCTTTGTGGAAGATGTAGAAAAAGGAAACAAAGCCTTAAGTAGTGACCTTGAAAATGGAGTAGATGAAAAAGTAGCTAAGAGAGTGATAAGTGAGGCTACTTCTGTAGATGATGCCATCATGGCAACAAGTGACACTAATGATGACTCTAGTGATAAGAGTTCCTCATCTCACTCTACAAATGGAAATGTAGAGAGCATGAACCTTGAAGGGTTCATTGAGCATTTTCAAAGCTCAAGGTTGAATATGAAGAAAGAGGTTCAAAAGCTTAAGGAAGAGAACCTCAAGCTATCAACCGAAGTGACTTACTTGAGTGAGAAAATGAAGAATGGAAGAAAGGTGGAAGAAAGCTTGAAAGAGGAGCTTAGAGAAGCTAGAGAGTTGATTTCTAAGATGACTTCGAGTTCGGAGAAACTTGATCATATGTTGGGAGTTGTCAAGAAGCCAAGTGACAAGAGAGGTCTAGGGTTTGAAGATGACAATGAGACCTCAACTCCTAGCAAGACGGTATTTGTCAAGAGCATGGACTTCAAAGAACCTATTCCTCCACTTCATCCTAAGAAGAAAATGGCACTAGGAGAGTGTTCTAGAAATGTCGAAGTCATGATGGCACCAAGAAGTCAAGCTCAAGCTTAACCAATAAGAGCACTTCAAGCAATTATCCCTCAAACTAAAAGCCATCAAGCCAAGAAGCATTTCCTGCATGCTCAACAAAGGAAGCAATCTTCTCCAACTTAATAACAAGGGAGAAGAGAATCAATACCATACCAAAGGAAAGCTCAATGACATGGGAAAACACCTTTGTCCTCACAAAGGAATGGTATGACCCCTCATTTTATTCCTTCATGTCATTTTTACGGTGTTGATGGTCATATTAGACCAAATTGCTTCAAGTGCATTAACATGTGTTTAGAACTAAGAGCATGATTGAAAGAAAATGGGGTAGACCCAATATGCATGTGCTTGCTTAAGAAAGCTAGTGTTAATGATCCTAGGAGTAATATGATGATCTTGACCACTAGAAATGATAATGTGTCACCTAAGTGGATTAGAAAAGATGAACCCACATGCCATTGTGCTAAGGTTTCACCCATAGGCTCAACTAGGTCAAATGGACTTGGTAAGTCTATAGGGACTTATATCCCCTCTTGACTTGTTTTGTTTGACCCCATATGGGGATCTCAAGCAAAGAGAGCAATGCATTGTGCTCATTGATAATATTTATGCTTCTTTATTAATTGCTTGAGATGTTCGGTTATACATATTTTTTTAATAAGTGTGCAACTTTGCTTTACATGCAATCCATGTCTTATTTATGACCAAACATGCATTTTTGGAATAAGAGAATTGATTGGGAAGTACATTTTGAATGACCTAGAATTAATCTCCATGACATGTTGCTTCTTTATATGACATGCTTTAAAGTAATATGCATGATGAAATTGTTGAATGCTCTAAAATGAATGCAAAATTAGTGTGTGAAAGCAATTATGAGACTTCAATCAATAAGGATCTTGTATCAATTTTAAGGATTTTACAATCCAAAAGTCTCTCTCTCTTTACTTGTCAAACAAGGCTACTATCATACGGGCATTCCACCCAGAAAAATCGAAAAGGGCACAATAGTCGCTAATGTCTTGCTTTGCTCGTAAAGTTTGATATAGTTGTTCTTAAAATGAGTTTATTTTACAGTCTATATCTTGCTTACTCCATGACAAAGGGTGAAATTGGTTAGAATTCTCTTGGAAACCCTTGTCATTTTGCTTTGCTAAATGCCATGTTTTGATTTTGAATACAACTTGTCTTGTATGGAAAGCATTCGTTCACACATTTTTTTTAATAATAAAACTCCTTGATTATCTCCTCTTAATTAAGTTGCATAAATTTGGTTATATGATTATGCATATGTCTTGTGCCATAAGAACTCCTTGCTAATGCCTTCTTAAGAGGATACTCCTTTGTCTATCTCATAACAAAAATGAGGAGTAGTATGGATTTAGAGGGAGTTAAGAGTAGCATGATTTAATGGGGAGTTGAGAGTTGCATATGAGGGGAGTTTAATTCGTTGAGGGGGAGTTAACCTATTTAGAGGGAGCATTTGCATTTGCATTGTTGATGCATGTTGCTTGTTTCTATTGTATGCAAATTGCTCTTGTTTTTATGCCTTTGATCACCTCACATACACTTGTCTTGGAAAGTACAGTTATTTTGTTTTATAGAGATGTTGATTCTACACAAGATGGATGACTTGAAGATCTAGTTTATTAGGCATCTCTTTGTAATGTAGAAAAACTTTGTTGACCCTTGTTTTTTTTTGTTTTGTTTATTTGTAAGGATGAATTGTGAGTGGCGATTTTGTCATGAAATAGCCAAAAGAGAAGATTGTAAGTTCCTCAGTTTTTGATTGGCTCATTTCGTTGACAACCACATCTGGGGATTAATGTGTAAGGGTAGTTTAGGCCATCATTGCTCAAGACCTAGCTCAAGCTTTAGAAGGTAAATCACTTGCTTAACCTTTTCAGAAGAGTTTTTAGTGCACACACAATCTCATGCATGTCTTTGATCATCTTGCATGAATGCTTAATTGCCTTAATTGTGTGCCTCTTTGCCATAAATCTTGCTTGGGTGTTTGTTGCATTTAGTTTGCCCTTAGAAGAGGTTTTTCCCCTTGACCGCGGTCGGGACTGCTCCCTATGCATTGCCTCCACCGCGATATGCACAACGGTGTTCTCCATGAGTTGCACGCTACTGCTACCGTGGTCTGTGCATGTTGCATGCACAACGATCTTCCAAGCGGAGTTTCACAGTGATTCACCGCTGGCTCTACCGCTGTCTGGACATTGCCTATACCGCGGTCCAGACAGTGGAGATTACTAGGCGATGCACCGCTTGCGATACCGCGATCTGGACACTTGCCTAGGCCGCGAAATGCACAATGGTCATGACGGGAATCGGTTGCCCTTTGTCCAAAACGATGCCATTTCATGTAGGGCATATTATATATATGTTCTCTTCTCTTTTCTTTGGGTGTGTGAGTCCAAGAAGCCATCTTTACTCACCAAGCTTTTCCTTGAGAGAAAATTTGACTCCAAGAGGGAGAGAGCTCCCAAGAATCCAGTTTTACTCAACCAATCTTCAATCCATGAGCATCTAGCATCTTCTAAGCATAGTTTCTCTCTTTTGTCATTGACTAGGTAATCTCTACATGCCTTAGAATTTCTTGTTCCATTCTTATGACATGTATGCCTAGGTTTAGCAATTATTGTTCGTTAAATGTATGTGATTGAGTTGAATTGCATTTATAACATGCTTGGGTTGCTGATTGTTGGTTGAGATTTATATTTTGTGATAGCTATGGCTTGTGACCATTTTGCCCTTCTAGCTAAATCTTTATGCTTTGCATTTTGTGATTGCATTATAGTCCTTGCCATGTTTTATGACAACATGTGTTGATTGGCTCTTTGTTTGATAACTAGGATATATTGTTGCATAATTATATCTGGTTAAGTCTTAATGAACATTCATTTAGACATTGATATCTAGGAATTTTACTTAGTGTCATTCTTAAATTCCTAGATAAGCATTTAGTGGTGCCTAGCATTACTTGCATGTTTAAATATTTTATCATATTCACTTAGATTGTGTTTGACTCTTCATTGATTTTAAGTCTTGTGACTAAGTGGTTAGGGCACAAGCAAATAGATCAAGAATCACTATTAAGGCCGTTGGGTAGAGTGAAATGGTTAGTAACTGGAGGGTGTGACGGGAGGTCAACCTAGGTTGTAAACTTTCATTCAATAGTGGATTTAAGGATCTAGTGTGGCGCACATATCAGCCTATGGTTTTTCCCATTTGGAGTTTCCACGTAAATATTTTGTGTTGTTATTGTTTTAAGCATAATTGATTTTATTGAATGCTTGTTTACTCGAGGTAATTTGTGTTAATATTGATTAATCAAAAAATCGGTAATTGGTTCGATTTAAACCAATTCACCCCCCCTCTCAAGGTTATAGACACACACTTTCTTATGGAATTTTCACAAGGTCTTTTGGCTTAACTATACTTGGTCTGATAAGATGTGTAATCGAGATTTTCTTTGGCCTGATTGTGGTTGATGTTGATGCTAGTTTGGACAAAGCATCTGCCTTTTCGTTTTCTTCTCTAGGGATCTGGACAATCCTATATTCCTTGAATCTTTGGTGGAGTTGTTTTGCTATGCTCAAATAAGCCATCATACTTTCATTTCTGGCTTGATACACGTTTAAGAATTGGTTGACGACTACCTGTGAGTTGTTGAATATCTCAACCTCATCTGCTCCGAGAGCTATGCTAACTCTAAGCCATGTCAGTAATGCCTCATATTCGGCTTGGTTATTTGTTGCTTTGAAATCGAATCTCATGGCAAAATCAACATCATATTCTTCTGGTGTGCATACCATGATCCCTATCCCGCTTCCACGAGTGTTGGAGGAACCATCGACATACAATCACCATGAGAAACTTCTGCACAACATTCTTTTTTCTTCTAGATTAGGTTCTGTGAACTTTGCTACAAAATCTGCCACTGCTTGGCCTTTGAGTGATGTCCTGGCATGTACTGAATATCGATTTTGCTTAGCTCGATTGCTTATTTAGTTAATCTCCCTGAAATCTCAGGCTTCTGTAGAAGTTGCTTAAGCGGGCAGTCGGTGAAAACCTAGATTGTATGTATGTGCCTGAAAGTATAGCCTCAGCTTCCTTGCTACCGAAACCAATGCTAAAGCAATTTTCTCTGCCTGTGAATACCTGGTTTTAGTTGGGAGAAGAGCCATGCTGGTATAGTACACTGGCCCTGTATCCTGTCTTCTGTCCTGACCAGAACCGAGCTTACTGCTAACTATGTAAGGGACAAGTACAGGTGAAGTATTTCCCCCACATTAGGTTTTGAGAGGATCGGAGCCTGACCTAAGTATTCTTTGATCTTCAGGAATTCCTGTTCACACTATTCATTCCATTCAAGTCCTTTCCCCTTTTTAATCACTTTGAAAAAATGAGCACATCTATCTGTGGCCTTCCAAATGAATCTGCCTAGGGAGGCTAGGCATCTCCTTAGGCGTTGTACCTCTTTTAACATCCTTGGTGAAGTAATTTTTTAAAAAGCTTGGATCTTCTCGGGATTCACTTTGATTCCACTCTGGTGAACTTGGAACCGAAGGAACCTTTCTAAAGGAACCCCAATTAGGCACTTGTTCGGATTTAACTTCATCTGATACCTTCTCAAGACATCGAATGTTTCACGTTGGTATAAAGTATGTTCGTCTGTCGAGATACTTTTGGTTAACATGTCATATATGTAAACTTCCATGTTTCTTCCTATTTGACGAGCAAATATTCTATTGACAAATCTTTGATATGTTGCCCCAACATTTGTTAGCCCAAACGGCATCACTGTATAACAGTAAAAGCCCTGATTTGTCGTGAATGCTGATTTTTCTTCATCAGCTTTATTCATTCGGATCTGATTGTATCTCGAAAAAGCTTTCACGAAATGGAGCAATTCATGGCCTGATGTAGCATCAACCAGTTGGTCTATTCTCGGGAGTGGAAAACTGTCTTTTGGGCAAGCTTTGTCCAGATCCATGAAGTCCACGCACATCGTTCATTGACCATTCTTATTTTGGACAAAAACCACATTTGCTTCCCACTGAGGATAGTTGATTTCTCTGATCGACCCTACAAAGAGTAACTTCTTCACCTCATGCTTAATCGCCCGACTTGTTTCGAGGTTGAAAGATCTTCTCTTTTTGTATTACAGGTTTTGCATTTGGATCCACCGCCAAGTGATGTGATATTACTCGTGCGTCTATCCCCATCGTGTCTTTATGACTCCATGCGAACACATCTTTGTATTCTCTGAGCAAATCGATAAGATCTAGCTTGACATTTTCTTCTAAGTTGGCTCCAATTTTGACCTTCCTATTCGGATCATCTTCTTTTAAGATCACCTCCTCTGTTGGTTCACTCTTTGATGTTTCTGGTTCTTCCCTTGGATCGAACTCGAACAATAGTGATTCTTCTTGCTTGATATGATATGGTTGAGCTAAAGTGCATACCTGGTGTTCACTATTATCTCTGTCTTTGTAAACTAGAAGATTAGCTCTTCCAACCATCCCCTACAACCCCTTGATTATTCCTACCCCCCATTCAGTCGTGAACTTGATCATTAGGGCATAGGTAGCTGTTACTGCCTTCTTTTTGTACGGGAAAGGACGACCTAGTAATGCATTATAATGCCAGTTGTCCAGATCTACCACCTTAAAGTTGAGTAACACTATCTTCTGGCAAAGAGCTACTCCGATCTTCACGGGCAGCTTCGTTTTTCCGAGAGACCTAACATAGACTCCCCCGAATCGTCTGAGTGGGGTATTGAAGGTTACAAGTTCTTTTGATCCAATATGAGCTGATCTTAAATAGCCACAACGAGGATGTCTGCCGAGCTACCATTGTCCACTGAAATTCTCCTGAATTCTCTATGGCCAATTCTAACACTAATGACGAGAGTGTCATTTAGTCTAACACCGGCCCATATGAGTTAGCTTTAGTGAATATTATCGAGTCTAATCCTTCCTTTATTCCCTTCCGATCAGGCTCGATAGAGTTAATGTCAAAATTATGTCTTGCTTCCACTACTTCTCGGTTTTCTTGAGTTTGCTATCGATTACTTATGCCAGTTGATGGTCCTTCGAAGATTGTCTGTATCACTTCATTCATCTTGGGACTGGTACTTTTATTCCTACCAGAGTTATGATCTCCCGTTCTGGTTTCTTTCTGGGTCTCTGACTTATCATTTTTCTTTAAGATTACATCTTACAGATGTCCTTCTTGGATGATGGTTTCTATGTAGTCTCTGTGCTAGTAATATTTGGAGATCTCGTGACCGGTTTCTTTAATGAATCTGTAATACTTTGACGTGTCTTGCCCAACAAATTATGACTGCCGGCGTGGCTCCTTCACCAGATTCTTCTCTTCTATATTGCCAGGATCTCTTCCTGTCTTTTCCAAAGTGAGGTGTAGTTCGTATACTTTCCTTGAAAGTTTTCCTTGTTTTGGTTAGTATTACGTCCACTTCCCCCATATTTGCTTCTCTATTTACTGTTTCCTTTATGTTGCCCTTTACGGTTTTGTTCCTATGACTCGGCATCTTTTTGTTCGGGTCTACTGCCATACATGTAATAACCTCCTGTTGCTAACTCTTCGTTTTCCACCAAAGCGTATCCACCTGCCATATCCATCATATCTACGTATCAGCCAAGGAGGTGATGGAGGATTTGGTGGATGCGCCTCTCTTGTGGCAAGTAAATATATTCCTTCTTACGCCGCATCCGTTAATAACTGCTATAATGCATCACGAAAGCGACGCGTTATGTCCTCGCTGGTATGAGGGACTTGCTGAATGCCAGCAGGGATATTGGTTTGATCCTGTTGGTTATGGTGGGATCTTGAGTGGTCCCGCCTATATGAGCATTATCTGCAGATTTCTCGATGTCCCTGGAACTTTCTTTGCTTCCATTACCGACCACCGTTTAAACAGATCGGAGGTTCGATGCCCTCATTCTAGTGCCAATTGTTGACATCGATTTCTCAATGAATTAGAAAGCCAACAATGTTGGATTTGGTTATGACCTGTCAAAAGAGAAAGAGAAAGAGAAAGAGAATGCAATTGGTATGCGAGTGATACGAGTTTACGTGGTAAAACTCTGATAACCAGAGAAACGTCCACGAGTGGGTGGATGACCAAACCAAACCAAATCTATTATTTGAATGAAGAATTACCTCACTTTATCTCCCTTGCCTCTTTTTTTTAGTGATTCGTTCTGTCTCATGTCTCATTTACAGTAGGATGATAGATTTAATTACACATGCATAGAAATCTAATCCTTGTTGTACAAGTAAGGAAAAGAATTTGTATATAATTATGACTGGTTGCATATTAAAGTCGTCATTGTCTTCTTTCTTGTTTCAGTGATCTTACGGGTTGAGTCTGAATCTTTATGGGACTCTAATTACACAATCTGTTTAGGATATATTCCCTAATCGATATGCAGTCTTCTAGAATGATAGAATTGTTGCATGATTGAACTTGCGTCATGTTGGTGTTTTATCCTTCTAGCAACTATCTAAACTCTTTCCTCTTTTGATACACATGCGTATTGGAGTATGATTCTTGGGCTTACTCACGTATGTGAATCGTGTGTTGAACTCCTTTATTCAAGCTTCCTGTGTTGTCCTGAGTAGAACTGAACGTGTCAAGTACCCTTGTTCGGTCTTACTCTGGTTCTTATTCATTTATAATGTCTTAGATTGTGTCTTCTAGATGTCAGCTCGGATGCCCATCTGGCAATCGTTTGAAGGGATTGTCTTACCTGTCAGTGATGTGTACATTCAATAAAATATATATAACAGTGCCTATCCGGTGTTTGTAGATGCCTTTTACCAGGTGGTACCTAGGTGGAAAATTTCCCTTTGACCCCATACAAAAAATGGCTATTAACAGAAGTCCCCTCTGATTCGAACACTGGGATTGACTTGGGGTTAGAGCAAATTTCCTATTTTCTTTGGGATTTTTTTTGTTATTAGCTAGTTACCAGAATCAGTGAGAAGATCTTTTCATTAAATGCAATGGCCATGTGTCAAGTGGGGGAAGGCTTCCCATTTGAAAAAGGAAAGACTTTTTGTGTTATGCATATATCGAGGTAAAAATATCATCTCTTCGATCACATCTCTGTCACCGGTTACTGTTCCATTACATTTATTTAAACCCTGCCTCCTTTTCATTTCACTCACGATTTTAAATCTTTTACTTTTAAAATTAAAAAAACCTTTAAGCCTTTATATCCTCTTCACTTCTCTCTAGCATTCTCCTCTTGACTTTCAAACCTCGAATCCTTCGTTACCAAGTCAAACTCTGATCGTGACAGTATTAAAAGATTGGTGGAAGGCAATTCCCCAAGTCTCACTAGTAAAAAAGACAGCGGAGACAACGACGTTTCTTCTCTATAACCACATTGTCGTTTCTGTCGAAACACTGCTACCGAGACAAATTTCTCAAACAACCCTTATACGCTATTGGAGATAGTTGAGGGGAATTCGAGTGAATCCGACGATCTCAAAGCCCGTGGGAACAAGTTAACGTCTCCTCCATCTTACCGAGGGGGGGGGGGGGGGCTTTTCCCTTCCCTATTATTTTAGAATTGTTCTTGATTCCACAGCCACTGTGAAGTCGATCTATTGTATGAGGGAGAGATGGTGTCCTTGATAGCATTATGATTACTATTCCCCATAAGAGGTACGACATGTACATTCCTCCCCCTAGAGTGCTCTCTATCCATACATTTGCACTAAAAAATGAGGTGAGGTTACCTATCCACATGTCTCCCCATACGGCGCTTCATGACCTTCAGCTTGCTCCCTTTCAATTGACACCAGAGTTTTTAAGGCACCTGATAGGTTTCAACAATTTATGGAAGGAGCAGTACGAGAAGGACAATATTGACAGGGAGCCAGAGTAGATGAGTTGTAGTTTCTTTTCCAGATTACTACTTTAACTCTTGGTCTCAAGGGCTACTTCTATCTTTGGGTGAAAAACAATATGAAATTCATCATATCAGGTTCTATCAAGAAGGACGCCTCCTGGAGAAAAAAATGAGTGGTGGTCGGTAGAGATTTGGGGAACTCTATTTTTATTAGGGGGATAGAGTATCAAGTCCCTATACAGTTTAATGACAAGCCGATCTGTGGGTAAACGTCTCTGCTAGCTGAATCCAGGGCGATCTCGAAACTGATCGTTGACCGTAAGCATGTCAATCTGAAGTTTCCTACCCCGGATGCTTATAATCCAAGAAGGGTGAACCGGCATCTGTGCATCTCAGCTACTTCTCCAGGTGTGATAAAACTCTTGATTTCTATTGATGTGTGTTTCTTGCTTTTCAATAATGTGTTCTAATTCTCTGTTAATTTTTACAGTTTTAGCTGTTCCACTACTGGTCCAGCGGAAGTCTGGCTTGCTTGATAGCCAGACCCTTCAAAGATCTCTTTCTCCGTTTGGTTCCCCCACCACTCAAACTGCTAAGTCTCCTCCTTCTCCTGTCGAGGCAAGGTGTATACCCATTGGGAACCCCGGGACACCTCTCACCTCTAGACCTATATCTCAGATGGATGTCTTCGTATCCCGGATTACCAGGGTGAGAGGTCAGGGCTTTACTAGTCCTGTTGCTACTAATATCGTTGCACCTAGCTCCACTATTGTCGTCTCTACTTCTTCTATAACTGCTATTATTCTGCCTCATCCGTCTACTTTAGTACCTCCCTGGGCAGTGGAAGGACCTGAAACATCCAATGCGACCACCATTGCAACTCTCTGAGTGAATACTAGACCCCGACCGAGGATTATTAGTCGGAACGAGATTTTTGACTAGTTTTTCCTCTCCTGCCTTAGTGGGGTTTAGCTCCAATGACCTCATTGCCTTCTGAGGTTCTGCTCACCAAGGGTTCTGCCCTTACTACTGAGGTAAGCAAGAATCACACCTTGAATAATCATTGTCTTGTTACACTCATAACTAATACTTTATGGGTAGCTAACTTGATTGTTGTGATTTGTAAACTTTCATGTATAACATAGTAATAAGCCAATATAAGGCTTCATTAAGGAATCTTACTGAAAAGGCTGAATCTGATACTGAGGAAGTCAGATGGGAGCTTGCTCAAACTTAGAGCACGGTGCATATGCTGAATCTCATCCTAAACACGATCGAGAAGGCATTAGAGGATACTCTCTGTGACCTAGAGAGGCTGTAACGTGCTCTTGATTAGGAGAACCTCAAGTCAGAGCGGCAAGCTATGGAGAGAAACTCTTAAAGGAAGAATGCCAGGGAATATATGGAGGAAAACCAAGCTCTGCACGCTCAGGTGGCAAGCATGGAGGCTGAAGTAGACTCCTCTTTCAGTGATGGCTACTTATATCTTACATTCCAAGTGGCCCAGGCTCTACCTCTTCATTTTGACTTGGCCACCAACGTGAACTGGGATACAGAGGAGATTATGGATAGAGCCAAGAGGGTGTCTTAATGAGGGCACATATGGTGATAACGGCCAGCCGATTACTTTTTATCCTCTGCTTGATTCCGGGATGATAGAGGACCTACTTGTTTCAAAAAAAGTCATAGAAGACCCGGCTTCTTCCTACGAGGTGATGGACCTCCCAACTACCTAGGAGTTGGTGGAGGATCAGCCTCTCACCAAGGAGATATGGGAGTGGACTGGACTGGGTGCCATTATGGAAATTCAAGCTGGCCGAGCTTAAGCGGCAGTACATGCAGTGGCGATAGATAGATCAATAGATGTGCCTTATATTGACCTTGATGGTGGACCTTTGGATGCTGCGAGTGTTCCTGTAGAGGGGGTTGAAGAAGTTAGGATTGCAGAGAAGAAAAGACTCCTAGGGAGGCAGATGTGTGACCCCTTATTATGATCTTTTTTGAGTGTTGCTTGGAAGTGAGGGTGGGCACCCTGTTTTGATCGTGTTTCAATCTTAACCATTCATGTTAATTAACATTTTTTTTATCGCCCGAAACTTGGGGATGGGCTCCCTGCTTGCTCCGATGTAGCCTGATAAGGGGATGAGCTCCCTTAATTCTATGAATGGAAGCTTCTTATTTCTTCTTACCCATATCTATAAATATTTTGGTTGAATGAACTTTGCCTTGCCCCTGAACATGATTTGAAAATCCTGTTCCCTATGTATACTTGACTTAACCAAAAATCTAGTAATACAGGAAAACTTAATATTCTACTAACTGTAATATATCAATATAGGCTGAGTGGTTAACACCTCCTCTAGGTGCTTAGTCAAGATTTTGATCCTGCAACCACTAGGTCATAAGCTTTTCTGCTTCTTAGGTTTTTCAGTCTCCTGATGATATTGCATTCGTAACTTGGGTTGTTATGGTGACTAGACTCTTGGCGAACGTACATGTAACATATGTTTAGGTATCAGGCTTCTTTTGTTTACCGTGGTACCCTGTAATGACTTAGCCGGAGTGCTTACTGCCACTACTCCAAGTCCCCAATGCATGCCTGGTTCAATTAGATCCTGATAAAAAAACTTGAAAAGATGGCGAAAAGATAAATAGGGGTAGATAAGTAATTGGTACCATGGTACTTGGTCGAGGTGATCCTCATAGGACCGTCTATCATATTGATTTTTTTTCCTGGGAGAATTAGGGTACTAGGTACCCTGCCTTAAGGAATTTTGGTACCTTAGGCGAAATTCCTAGTCGAATTAATCTATGTACCTTTCGTCCATAAACCAGTGATGTACCATACCGTGACGATCCCGATCTAGCAGGTAGCTATACACTTATGCCTTAGCCCTTCTTTGGGGTGGTATCCTAACCAAGGCATCAGGATTGTCATTCAGTTATCCTGGTCTCGTGATCTGGCTGGCAACTATGCACTTAGGCTAAGATCCCTCTCACCGGGGGGTGGTTCTCGGCCAATGCATCAAAGGTGATGAGGGGGCTTCCCCGACCAATCCATGGTCTTGTTATCTGGCTAGCAACTATATTCTTACACTCAGATTCTTCTTGGTGGGGGATGGTACCCGGCCAAGGCATCGAGTGTGCCATATGGTCTTTCCCTTTTTCTAGAGATCATGGTGAATTTCTGTTAGAGGAAACAACAACAGAATGGAGATGGAAACACAAAACAAAAATTTTATTGATGATTAACAAAAATTACAATTTATTCATGAACTGATAATGTCGATATCTAGATGGTCCTAATTTGCTTGGAGTCCCTTACCTAGGGGTTAAACCTCTTCAAATAGTCAGTGTTCCATGTATGGTCGATGGGTCGTCCTTCCTTGTCTTCAAGCTTGTAAGCCCTGTTAGGATTATGCTCAATAGCAAGAATGTAATAATGTATTTGACAATCTTTTCGTACTGATAAAGTGATTTCTAGTTTAACAAATCTTATAGAATTTATAGTTTAATTATTATAATTGTCAAAAGTAAATAATCATAAGGTCAAAAGACTATGAGAAAAGAAGAATTGTTCATACATCTGGATATGTATGAGTTTCTTTAGTTAGTCTTGAATAATATTCACAACTTAAGATAAAGATTGGGTGCCTTTACCTTGTTAAAGTTGTAGATTCTTTTGCTAGCATTTGAGTGGGATCAAATGTGTTATGATGAGTCTAAAATCATCAAAGTATTGTGTCTTTGGGTAAAGGAATCTAGTGCACTAGGTGCATTGAATATGACCACAGTGAGATACTTTATCCAGAACTGTCAATGGATAAAAGTTTTCACTTGAGGGCAATCGAAGAGTCTATCTCAATCCCGAGATAAATGATGGACTTATGGTTGCAAGTGTTTTTATTTGAGCTATCAATGAGTACGATTATATAGTACATTTTATCCTCGACAGTTTAGTGATACTCATTTGTTAATCGATAGAGGACTTCATTATAGATATGGACACCGTGTCTCCATTATTAAACGTGAGTAGAATATCGTCATATGGATTTTTTTTTAGGTATTGGGTATTAAATCTTAATGTTAAGTTTTCAATAGTATCTATTAAAATATGGCTTCTGGATAAGTCAAAATATCCAAGTTCAAAATGTGGTCGTATGAGTAAATATGGTAACAAGGAGAGCTATAGGTGGTCTAAGAGCTCTTGGCGATTACTGGTAATCTTTACGAGGGTACACTATCTCCATTAAGATTGTCTAGAGTATGAATGATAAATATTAACTTATTCTATCTTTATTTAAGAGTTCATTTTTAGTTCTTTACTGGAATGAACTAAAATTAAAAGATCGAACATAAGTGAATCATTTGATGATTGTGATTAGGTTATGTATATTGGAGCTTAAATTTTGATAGCCTCCAAGATTTTCATTCCACACAAACTTACATGGATCATTTGATGTATTCTACCAGACCAATGGATGTATTCCAAGGCATTTGGACATGTTTCTTTCAGTGAGAATGGGTCTAGTTCACATATAGACCTTTTATTATAGTCAAATGGATTTAATAAAGTGGAAAAACAATATTTGGCCCTTATGTATATAGCTTGGGCTGCAAATGCCTATATAATAGCCTTATATGTTGTTTGTTATTTTTTTATATAATTAAATGGAAATTATTATTATTTTAATTAATTAATTGTTTAATTAAAAATCAAATTCTTTTTCCTAGTTAGAGAAGGTCTCCAAGAGTCGTATTATTGTTGGTAATACGACTAGTATCAAATACTATATTTGATAAGTAGATAAATAAAATGAATTTATTTATCTAGTCAAACGAGAAAGTATTTGATTTCTATTAAAACTCTGAAATGACAATTGGTCAAATTTGGAAGTTTTGATATAGTCATAATTTAATTTATATTTAATAATTGGTTGTTGAATAAATACACAATTGAGTTAAGAGTCTTGGTGTGGAAAAGAATTCCTCTTTGAAAAGGATTATTGGTCACAAAGTAAATCCTCCTACAGGTAGGATTCTTACCTACTAAGTAAATCCTCCTAAGGAGAGGATTTGGTCACCTATATATATTTCTATAGAGGAATTCGGCCAAGCAAATACTTCAATACTCTAGAATTCGGCCAACGCTTGTTGGTGACTTGACAGAAGTTTTTTTTTATTTTTCTTATATTGTTAAAACAAAAACTTCATCCAACCATTGTGTGTAGAATTCGGCCAAGGAGAAGAGAAAGAAGAACATTATTATTTTCGATAGTACACTAGTATCCTTTACATCAAAAAGGTTTTGTGTACAAAAATGGAATCGTGTTCACTCGAGTTTCATTCACAAGTGACCAAACGTTCTTTGGCATTCTGTTGGAGGATTATTGTGACTAACAAAAGGAAAAAGTGTAGGGAAAAAACATACACGCAGCGGAAGCGTGAGAAAATTTAATGAAATTAGGGTTTGCGTATAAATAAAAAAAATTCCCCTTGAAATAACAAGAACCTTAACCTAGATTAATTGACGTATATAAAAGTGTCGTACCATTTTCTCGTGACGATTGAACAAGCGCCAAATTGATTCCACAAGATCTTCCAATCCAATCACGAACGTGAATCACCTAGGAGTGTGGGCTCCCTTTCTTCAAATTGTATACCTGAGGAAGAATCCTTTTCTTAAAGGAATTCTATCCTCTTATATATATATATATATATATATATATATATATATATATATGAGCTAGTCAAAATTCACAAGAATTAATATTAGGATCATAAATCCTTTCCTAAGATGGATCTACTTTGCTGTTAAGAATATTTTCCTTATGTGGATTTACTTGGTGGTTAAGAATCCTTTTTCTAAATGAATTCTATCCTACACCAAGACTCCTAATCCAACTTAATAGTGTATTTGTAACCATATTAAAGACTTCCTAATATGATTAGATAAATAATTCCTTTTTTTTATCTAGTTATCAAATATAGTATTTAAAATTAATTATACTATCAACAATAAGATAATTTTTGGAGACCATCTCCTGCTAGGAAAAAGATTTTGACTTTTAATTAAATAGTTAATTAATCAACAAATTAATTAATTTCTATTTAATTAATTAAATAAATAAATAATATATAACTAAGCTATTTTATATAGCCTTGCCGCCCATACCATATATATGGGCCATATATTATTTTTCTTATTTTATTAAATCCATTGGACCTTAATAAAAAAGTCCACATGTGAACTAGACCTATTCTTAAAAAAAGAAACAAGTCACATGCCCTAATACAATTCTAGATGTACCCCTAAATTAGTCCGGTAGAATATATCAAGTGATCCATTCAAGTTCGTGTGGATTGAGGATCTTGGCGGGCTATCTAAATTTAAGCTCTAATAGACACAACCTAATAACAACCAACAAATGATTCACTTAGGTCCGATGAATTTAATTTTAGTTCATTCCACTAAAGAACTAAAATTGAACTCTTAAATAAAGAAAGAATAAGTTGATGTTACTCATTCATACCCTAGACAACCTTATTGGATAAAGTGTATCCTCGTGAAGAATACTAGTAATCGCCAAGTGCTCATAGACCGCCTATAGCTCTCCAAGTTACCATAATTACTCATATGACCGCATTTTGAACTTGGATATTTTGACCTGTCCAGAAGCCATGTTTCAATAGACACTATTGAAAACTTAACGTTAGGATTTAATATTCAATACCTCAAAACATCCATATGATGATATTCTACTCTCATTTAATAAATGGTACCACGATGTCCATATCTATAAATGAAGTCCTATATCGATTAGCAAAAGAATACCACAAAACTATCGATGATAGACTATCCTATATAATCGTACTCATTGATAGCTCAAATGATAACACTTGCAACCATAAGTCCATCATTTATCTCGGGATTGAGATAGACTCTCTGATTGTCTTTAAATGAAAAACTTTTATCTACTGATGGTTCTAGATAAAGTATTTCATTGTGATCCAATTCAATGCACCTAGTGCACTAGATTATTTTGCCCAAAGACACCATACTTTGATGATTTTAGACTCATCATAACACATTTGATCCCACTCAAATGCTCGTAAAAGAATCTACAACTTTAACAAGATAAAGGCGCCCAACCTTTATCTTAAGTTGTGAATATTATTCAAGACTAACTAAAGAATTGTGTCTACCTCTTACATATCTAGATGTATGAACAATTCTTCTTTTCTCATAGTCTTTTGACCTTATGATTATTTACTTTTGACAATTATAATAATTAAATTATAAATGCTATAAGATTTGTTAAACTAGAAATCACTTTATTAATATGAAAAGATTGTCAAATACATTATTATACTTTTGCTATCGAGAATAATCCTAACAATCTCCCACTTGCTCTATAACAAATGTGTCATATCTCTCATCCCTATAATCTTTAGATGCCAATCAAAACTCTTTTGGGGAAGAGCCTTTGTAAAGGGATCTGTTAGATTTTTTACTGACACAATCTTTGTAATCATCACGTCACCCCTATGTACAATTTCCCTCAAAAGGTGATACTTTCTTTCAATGTGTTTCCCTCTCTTATGACTTCTTGGTTCTCTCGAATTAGCCACTGCTCCACTATTGTCACAATAGATAGTGATCTACTTATTCGCATCAGGAACCAATTCTAAGTCAATCAAGAATTGGCAGAGCCAGACAGCCTTATTAGAAGCCTCGCATGCGGCAACATAATCGGCTTCCATGGTGGAATCAACAATACAAGATTGCTTAATACTACTCCATATGACTGCCTTCCTCCAATAGTAAACACAGATCCTGATGTTGATCTCTTGGATTCAGAATCTTACTGAAAATCAGAATCCGTATACCCAACGGGAATTAAATCCCCTCCAGAGTATACAAGCATATAATCTCTCGTTCTCCTAAGATACTTGAAAATATGCTTGATTGTCGTCCAGTGATCAGGACCATGCTTCGATTGAAACCTGCTAATTATGCCCACAGCAAAACAAATATCTGGTCTAGTACAGAGCATTGCATACATGAGACTTCCTACTACCGAAGCATATGGAATCCTACTCATGAATTGCTCATCATGTTCATTCTTAGGAACTTGTTCCTTAGAAAGTTTGATTCCATGTCTGAAAGGTAACATACCTTTCTTGGAATCTTGTATGGAAAACCTAGAGAACATTTTATCAATGTATGAAGCTTGGGGTAATGCAATCATTCTATTCTTTCTATCCCTTATGACTTGGATACCAAGAATATAACTTGCTTCTCCTAAGTCCTTCATATCAAATTGTTTTGCTAACCTTTCTTTTATTGATATCAATATGCCTACATTGTTTCCGTTGAGTAGAATATCATCAATGTAAAGAACTAGGAAAACCAACTTGTCACCTTTAATCCTTTTGTATACACAAGGTTTGTCAAGGTTTGTCAAGGTTTTGAATAAATCCAAAACTTTTCACGGCTTAATCGAACCTTATGTTCCAGGATCTGGATGCTTGCTTTAATCCATATATGGATCTTTGCAACTTGCATACCCTTTCCTCTTGGCCTTTTTTAATGAATCCTTCTTGTTGCATCATGTAGATGCTTTCGTCAAGACTTACATTAAGGAAAGCTGTCTTGACGTCTATTTGCCAAATCTCTAGGTCTAGAGATGCTGCAATGGATAAGAGTATCCTAATGGATTTAAGCATGGTCATAGGAGAGAAGGTTTGTTCATAATCGATACCTTTTTTCTATGTATAACCTTTAGCTACCAATCTAGCTTTAAAGATTTCCACTTTTCCATCCATTCCTATTTTCCTATTGTATACCCACTTGCACCCAAAGGGTTTTATCCTTTTAGGCAAGTCTACAAGAGACCAAACTTTGTTTTTGAACATAGATTCAATTTCGGATTGCATTGCCATTTGCCAATGGTGACAATCAACATCTTCAATTGCTTCCTTATATGTATAGGGATCATCGTCGTCTGGAAGATTCTCTACAGATTCTCCTAGACCGATGTATCTCTCGGGTTGTCTAACAACCCTCCCACTACGATGAGGTATGGTAGATTATTGATCTTGTGTTGGTAAGGAACCTACAATTGGGCTAGGTTGTGCGAAACCTCTTATGGAATTGTATCTCCTAAAAGCTCATTCAAGACAATTCTACTTTCAGGTACAACATTATTCATATAGTCTTCTTCCAGAAATTTAGCATTTGTCGAAATAAATACTTTAAGATTTGAAGGACTATAAAAATAATATCCTTTTATTCCTTTGGATACCCTACAAATATACATGTTTCTGAACATGACTCCATCTTTTTTGTCTTTCGTTTTAACACGTGTGCAGGACATCCAAATATCCTTAAGTGTTGTACACTAGGCTTTCGCCCGGTCCACAACTCATGCGGTGTATTAGGAACCGATATAGATGGTACATCATTTAGAATGTACATTGCAGTTTTTAAAGCATATCCCCAAAAAGAATTAGAGAGCGTTGAATAGCTCAACATAGACCTAACAATATCCAAAAGAGTTCTATTTCTCCTTTCTGCCACCCCATTTTGTTGAGGTATGCCTGGTGCAGAAAACTGAGAAATTATCCCATTATCAATATGATATCGCTGAAACTCACCAGATAGATATTCTCCACCATGATCAGACCTCAAGATTTTTATGTGTTTCTCAAGCTGATTTTCAGCTTCAGCTTTAAATGTTTTGAACATCTCAAAAGCATCCGACTTATGTCTCATGAGATACACATAGCCAAATCTTGAGTGATCATCCATGAAAGTGTTGAAGTACTCATATCCACCTCTAGCTTGAATGCTCTTAGGTCCATAAATATCAGTGTGTATCAAACCTAAACATTCAATGGCTCTTGTGCCTTTGGTCGTAAATGACCTTTTGGTCATTTTACCTTCTAAACAAGATTCACAAGTTGGTATATCAACAACCTTTAAGTCACTTAGAGGGCCGTCACATACCAATCTTTTAATCCTATTAAGGTTAATATGACTAAGGCACAAATGGCATAGGTAGGTTTCATATTTTGATATTTTTACTCTTTTATGATTAGGTTCCATTGATTCCGTGTCTAACAAGTGAGAGATATTTCCATGCAAATAGAATAAGCCGTTTTCCAATGTACCATTGTAAATAATTTTGTCATTCTTACTAATAATAAAAGCTTTATTAAAAGTAACCGAATAACCAAATTTATTTAAATAAGAAAGTGAAATTAAATTCCTCTTGAATTAAGGTGTATAATAAACATATATTAAATCTAAACGCCTATAAGAATCTAAACTAATTCTAATATCTCCTACTGAACTATCAGACACCAACGCTCTATTGCCTAAACACAAGTTCAATTCGTTCTTATTAAGCCTTCTCCTTTCCTTGAACCCTTGTATGAAAAATCAAACATGATTAGTGGCTCTGGAGTCTATGATCCAAGAATCTATAGAATTTGCCAAAAAACATGTTTCAAGATAATTAATATTACCTTCTTCCTTATTGTCTTGAGACTTTGCGTAATTTCTTTTCCAATGTCCCTTTTCATCACAAAAGAAACATTTCCCTTTGATCTTGGTTACTTTCTTTGTCTCCTTCTTAGTAGGTCCTAGTTGCTTTTTCTTCTGTTGTTCCTTGACCTTTTTACGGGGTCTTTACAGAAGCAACTTTACCTACGAAATGAATCTCTTGACCCTTGCCTCTTACAAGGGTTTTTTTCCGTGCTTTGAACATCTTGCATCAGGCCTTGCAGAGTGTATTCCTTTTTATTTAAGGTGTAGTCCAACTTGAATTGATCAAAGGAATCCGATAGTGAGTTGACAACCATGTCAATTTTGGTCTCACCATCTATCTCAGCACCATTCAGTTCAGCAATTTTAAAACGTGCTATCACTTTCATCATGTGATCTTTCACATCCTATTCAGGTTTCATCCTAAGATTCATAAAAGCAGTCACTGCCTCTCTCTTAGTCGTCATAGACCTCATAACAAACATCTCCTCTAGAGACATCATTATATCGGCGGCAGTCTCCATTCCTTCATGTTGTTGTTGCAACATGTCGGAGATGGTGGCTATAATGTAACATTTAGCCATCTCATCAGAAGACTCCCACTGCCGATACTCATCTCTTTGCTCTTGACTAGATTCATTTGTAGGAGCAGGTGGTTTAGGAGTGCACATAACGAACTTATGCTTTTCAGATTGCAATAATAACCCAATTTTCCTTTTCCATGTGACATAATTATCACCAGTTAAAATATTGTCTTCTAGGATGTTGATTAGGGATGGGGTCATGATTTCTGAACAATAGCAAAAATTATATAAGTAAATAATCATGATAAAGCACCTTTGAATATTTACCTTGAATTAAATAAAATAATTCAATCGTAAAAATTCAACGGTGATCCAACACCTATAAATGTCACGCCTCTTTTAGGAGTACGCACCATTTACTAGTTGGACTAGGTCCCACCTAATTGTTAACATAACAACCAACATTTTCTATTTTAGCCTTGCAATTTTATTAACAAGAACTCTTGGGAGAATATTAATAAAATTACTGTAAGCACCTCAATTTTATGATTGACTTATTTCACGACAAACAACACCACACTGGGGATGATTGTGTATGGGTAGCTTAGGACCTCATTGGCAAGCTTCCAAGCATCTCCATGACTTCAAGATCAAAATGTATATTCACTTGACTTTGCCTCTTAAAGAGTTTAGGTGCACACACACACCTCATGCATGCTTTATTGATCTTGCATTTGTGTTGATATTGTTTATATGTGTGTATCTCTTCACAATCACACTTGCACTTCATTTATAGATTTAAGTATGGTATTGTGTTGTGTTCGTACTTGCATGATGGTGTGCTTGTTTTAGCGCGTTGAGTGACCATATCAGAAGGTCTCAATCTTCTCTAGGTTTGGTTATATAGAGTAAGGTGTCTAGTTTTAAAATAGTATATTTCAATGATTTAAATGTTTTTCAAAATTGACCTTTGTATGGTCTTGTGACCATATCTTTTTATAAACTGGTTCAAAATGAGTTTTATTTTTTTTTTATAAACTAGACACCCATACCTTTCCAACGGTATATTATTCGTAATATTTCATGACCGTTTGGATTGGTTTTGAAATCTCCAAATTTACCATAAAAACATGGCATCTCTGTTGTTGTTCGTTTCTGACCTTTGGTCACTAAAATGGCCATAACGTTTCCTACAGACATCCAAATCATGTTTTGTAATTGGAGTAGACAGTAGACTTCCTTACCTTTCCAATGGTATAATATACTAAAGGTTTGGATGTCGTTTGGTCATGTTTTGGGTCGCTCGAAGCTCGAGCTGTTGTGCTGTCTGGCGTGTACCGCGGCCTAGACCTCCTTTGGTGCCATGCCTAGGCAGCGACCTAGGCAGCGGTATTTTTCAGCAGTGCCATGCTACACAAGACCACGGTCTGGACACTTTCCTAGGCCGCAGCATGCACATCGGTCTTGATGAAACTTTGTTTTCTTCATCCAAAATGATGTCATTTCACTTCGGCATCATAAATACATCCTTAACTCATCTTCTTCATTAGAATGACTCTCAAAAACGAACCCTAGAGTGAGAGAGAGAGTTTCTTGAGAGAGAAGCTTGATTAACTCTCCAAACCCAAAACCCATATCAATCTTGCATCATTCTTCATCATATGAGCATGGGTGTTCTTGGTTTCATGACTTGGTAAGTAAGAACTTCATTGAATATCTTTTATTGTTCTTCTTACTCTAGATTAGTTGTTTATTGCATGATTAAATACCTAGACTCTAGTTATTGCATATATTTAAGAGTCTTGGTAACATGATTGGGTTTGTTTGCTGATAGCTTGAATTTAGGACATATTTGCCGTTCTTGATAAGTCTCTATGCATTGCATTTAGACATTATTGATTAGGTCATATTATTTGCATTTTGATGATTGCATTACTGACCATGCCATGCTTAATGACAACATATGTTGAAATGACTTTGTTTGATAACTAGGATAGTATGTTGCATAACTATATCTAGTTAAGTCTTTATGAACATTCATTTAGACATTGATATCTAGGAATTGTACTTAGTGACATTCTTAAATTCCTAGATAAGCATTTAGTGTTTTTCCTAGCATTATTTGCATGTTTGAACATTTCATCATATTCACATAGGTTGTTGAACTCTTCATTGAGTCAAGTCTTGTGGCTTCGGTGTGAAGTTGCACAAGCAAGGGAAGTCTTGCAACCAAGGGTGGGTTGACAAGCAATTGGTCGCGTGCCACTATAAAAGGCCCAAGGGGGTAGAGTATGAGGCATTCATGCCAAGAGTAGTGTATCAAGGGATATCAATAGGGACTGAACCAAGAGTTGTGAGTGGCGGCGTCCATAGCCTGAAGTTGTCGAGAGTGAGAGTTCGAGAATCACTTGAGGGTGTGACCTTTTATTCATATAGTGGATTTATGTGACCGAGTGTGGTGCACTTAACAGCCCGTGGTTTTTCCCATTATGAAGGTTTCCACATATACATCTTATGTTATTTATATTTCCGCACCTTACACTTGATGTTGTATGTTTGTTTTATTGGGTGAATTTTGAATATTGACTAATCAAGAAAAATTGGTAATTGACTTGATTAAAACCTATTCACCCCCCCCCCCCCCCCCCCTTCTAGGTTTAGACACACAAGTTTTTAGGGAACTTTCAATTGGTATCAAAACAGGTGCCTAGACATACTTAGGTGATCCAAGCTCTTGTTTGTGTGTCTTGTATTTGTTTGCATTTGATTGTTGCATGCATTTGCATTCATCTCAATCATTTTTACACTATAAGTGGCATTGAGATGTTAGAGGGCGATTTGACCTCCAAAGTTGATATGGAGGAATACGACTCCGATGAGGAGATGACTCTTATGGTTAAGAGATCTAAGAGATTCATTAAATCTTGCAATAAGAGTATGACCTCCAATGTGAACGAGGAAAAGAGAATGAACTTTAAAGAAATTGAGGTAAAGAAGAATGCACCTTTCAAGAATGGTAAATCTAGTCAAGGCAAGCCTTCAAGAAATGTCATTCAATGCTTTGAATGTGAAGGATTTGGTCACATAGCTCCCATGTGCATTAACTTGAAAAACAATAGGAGAGGAAAAGTCGTGATAGCATGGAAAGGAGTCCAATTCTTTGAATATGGTGGACTTGATCACATAGCCTCCATGTGTGGTAACTTGAAGAACAAGAAGAAAGAAGAAGCTATGATCGCCACCTTGAGCAACTCTTGTGATAATGTGGTGGATTATCAAGAGTTGATTGACTCTCTTTAAAAATGTTTGAAGATTAAGGAAAATGATATCCTTGAGTTGAAAAGGGATAACCTTCAACTAGAGGCCAAAGTGACTTACTTGGATGAACAAGTGAGATGTCTAAAAGAAATCGAAGGCATGTTGAAGATGGAACTCAAAGAAGCAAGAAGTACAGTTGCTAAGATGACTTTGGGTCCATAAATGATTGGCATCAACTTAAAGCCAAATCACAAGCGAGGGCTTGGTTTTGTAAATGATGAGACCACACCATTATTGGACAAGCCTACATTTGTGAAGGAGATTGCTCCTACTTGTGCACCTAGGTCTCAACACCACAAGAAGATTCTTGATGTAGGTGAATCATCTAAGAGCTCAACCTTGAAGATGCTTCCAAGGAGACAGGCTCAACCTCAACCTTTGAGGATACCTCAATCAAAGCCAAATCAACCTTTGAGGCAAAATTCTCATGCTCAACCACAAACGCACCAACATCCAGCGAATGTTCCAAGTACAAGCCAACCGGTGCAACTTCAAAGACAACCTCATCAACATGATCATGCCTTGATGAGAGCTAAATGCAATGTTATGAATTCTTCTTTTATACCTACTTGCCATCATTGTGGTATGATTGGTCATATTCGACCAAATTGTGTTAACTACATCAAGTCTTGTAGAATTAAAAGCATGAGAGAAAGAGAAAATGAACTGTAGGACTAAATTGAATAATCCTAGGAATCCTATTAAGGATAAAATCTTGACCACTAAAAATGATTTAGTGGAACCTAGGTTGGATAAGGAAAATATGCATCCTATCCCTTGTGCTAAAATTTCTCCCTTAAATTCTACTAGGTCAAATGGACTTGGTATGTCTAGTGGGATGTGCCCCTTGCCTTGATACGGTTCTATATGTGACTCCATTCGGGGAGCTCAAGCAAAGAGAGCGAACTTGCATGATTTGCTATATGCAAAAAGTTAAGTTGTTTTATGCTCTTTTGATAATTGCTTGAGATTCTTGGTTGCACATATGCTTATATCTTTTTTTAATAAGTGTGCACCATTGCTTTGTTTGCAATCCATGTCATATTTATGTTCAAACATGCATTTTTGGACTAGGAGATTAAAGTGGGAAAGTACATTTGAATGACCTATAATTTAGCTCCATGACATGTGAACTTGCTTTTTAATGACATGCTTTAAAATGATATGCATGAATTGAGTTTGATTACTTTAATGTAAATATGTGTGAGTGCAAATGAGAGGACTAACCGATAAGGATCTTGTATCCATGCAATTAATAAGGATTTTATATCCAAATTAGTCTTCTATCTTTTCTTAATGGTGAAACAAGACTACTATCATACGGATAATTATCCGAAAAAATAAAAAAGGGTGCAATAGTCACTCATGTCTTGGTTTGCCTTTAAGGATTGATATAGTTGCTTTATTTTCAAATTTTTGGAAACTATATCTTGTTTGCATATGACAAAAGGGTACAAATTGGTTTGAATTCTTTTGAAAACCCTTTTGATGTTTGCTTTGCCAAATACCATTTGTTTTGGATTTGAATGCAACATGTCTTGCTTGCAAAGCATCCTTGTAACACATTTTTTCTTTAAATCAAACTCCTTGAATCTCTCTTAATTATTTAAGTTGCATAAAGTTTGTGTATATGATTATGCAATGTTCTTGTGCGAATAGCTCTCTTTGCCAAAGCAACCCGATAGGAGCTCCTTTGCCTATCTCATGACAAAAAGGGGTAGTTGTCTTGAGAAATATAAGGGGAGCAATGGTTGTACTTTGGTGAGAGAGTAGCCCATTTAGGGGGAGCATTGCACAGGCATTTGTTTATATTGTTTTATTGAGTGCAATTGCTTTTTATGTTTGTTCACCTTATATGAACTTGTTCTTGGAAAGTGCTTTCTTGCTATTGTGTGTAGTTATGATGATCTACGAAGAGATTGAAGACCTTGAAGACTTAGATTCTTCGGTATCTCTTTTTATAACGTAGAATGGACTCTCATGAAAAATAGCTAGATTATTTTTGTTTTGTGAGGATTTATTTGTGAGTGGTTGTTTTGTCATGAAATAGCCAAAGGGGGAGATTGTAAGGACCTCAATTTTATGATTGGCTTATTTCATGACAAACCACACCACATTGGGGATAATTGTGTAATGGGTAGCTTAGGACCTCATTGGCAAGCTTCCAAGCATCTCTATGACTTCAAGAGGAAAAGGTATATTCACTTGACTTTGCCTCTTGAAGAGTTTAGGTGCACACACACACCTCATGCATGCTTTATTGATCTTGCATTCGTGTTGATATTGTTTATGTCTGTATCTCTTCAAAATCACATTTGCACTTCATTTATAGATTTAAGTGTGGTATTGTGTTATGTTCGCGCTTGCACGATGGCGTGCTTGTTTTAGCGCGTTGAGTGACCATATGAGAAGGTGTCAATCATCTCTTGGTTTGGTTATACGGGGTAAGGTGTCTAGTTTCAAAATAGTATATTTCAATGATTTAAATGTTTTTCAAAACTGACCTTTATATGGTCTTGTGACCATATCTTTTTATAAAATGATTCAAAATGAGTTTTGAAATTTTCAGTAAACACTAGACACCCATACCTTTCCAACGGTATATTATTCGTAATATTTCATGACCGTTTCGATTGGTTTTAAAATCTCCAAACTGACAACAAAAATAGGGCATCTCTGTTGTTGTTCGTTTATAAAATTTGGTCACTAAAATGCCTATAACGTTTTATACAGACATCCAAGTCATGTTTTATAAATTGGAGTAGACAGTAGACTTCCTTACCTTTCCAATGGTATATTATACGAAAGGTTTGGATGTCGTTTGGTCATGTTTTGTGTCGCTCGAAGCTCGAACTATTGTGCTGTCTGGCATGTACCGCGTCCAAGACCGCTTTTGGTGCCATGCCTAGCCAGCAACCTAGGCAGCGGTAATCTCCAGCAGTGCCATGCTACACAAGACCGCGGTTTGGACACTTGCCTTAGCCACAACATGCACAGCGGTCGTGACAAAACTTTGTTTTCTTCATCCAAAACGATGTCATTTCACTTCGGCATTATAAATACATCCTTAACTCATCTTCTTCATTAGAGTGACTCTAAAAAATGAACCCTAGAGTGAGAGAGAGTTTCTTGAGAGAGAAAGCTTGATTAACTCTCCAAACCCAAAACCCATCTCCATCTTGCATCATTCTTCATCATATGAGCATGGGTGTTCTTGGTTTCATGACTAGGTAAGTAAGAACTTTATTGAATATCTTTTATTGTTCTTCTTACTCTAGATTAGGTGTTTATTGCATGATTAAATACCTAGACTTTAGTTATTGCATATATTTAAGAGTTTTGATAACATGATTGGGTTTGTTTGTTGATAGCTTGAATTTAGGACATATTTGTCGTTCTTGCTAAGTTTCTATGCATTGCATATAGACATTATTGATTAGGTCATATTATTTGCATTTTGATGATTGCATTAATGACCATGCCATGCTTAATGACAACATATGTTGAAATGGCCTTGGTTGATAACTAGGATATTATGTTGCATAACTATATCTAGTTAAGTCTTTATGAACATTCATTTAGACATTGATATCTAGGAATTGTACTTAGTGACATTCTTAAATTCCTAGATAAGCATTTAGTGTTTTGCCTAGCATTATTTGCATGTTTGAATATTTCATCATATTCACATAGGTTGTTGAACTCTTCATAGAGTCAAGTCTTGTGGCTTCGGTGTGAAGTTTCACAAGCAAGGGAAGTCTTGCACCAAGGGTGGGTTGACAAGCAATTGGTCGGGTGCCACTATAAAAGGCCCAAGGGGGTAGAGTATGAGGCATTCAATCCAAGAGTACTGTATCAGGGGATATGACTAGGGACTGAACCAAGAGTGGTGAGAGGCGGTGTCCATAGCCTGAGGTTATCGAGAGTGAGAGTCCGAGAATCACTTGAGGGTGTAACCTTTTATTCATATAGTGGATTTATGTGACCAAGTGTGGCGCACTTAACAACCCGTGGTTTTTCCCATTTGGAGGGTTTCCAGGTATACATCTTGTGTTATTTATATTTCTGCACCTTACACTTGATGTTGTATGTTTGTTTTATTGGGTGAATTTTGATTATTGACTAATCAAGAAAAATTGGTGATTGACTTGATTAAAACTTATTCACTCCCCCCCCCCCCTCTTTAGGTTTAGACACACACGTTTTTAGGGAACTTTCAATTACATTGAGTGTGTTACCAAGTTATCGACCTTCAATATAATCCCTCACGAATATCGCTCCTTTGGGAGTAGATATCGTTTATGCTAATTGTCTAGTCTATCTTTGTAAAAAAGTATCTTGTTAAATTCCAATCATGGATACCTCTTGGGAGGTTATTCACAAAACATAAAGCTCAGCTAAACTTGGAGGCCATAGGTGTTCCAAAACACCTTCTCCCACTGAATTGTTTAAGGCATGTGATCGAATTCCAAAGAATGATTTAGTAAGTTATCTAGATGCAAATTGAGATACTTAAACCATTCAATTCGTGTTCATACCAAACGAGATATATGAGTGGCACTCCTATTCTATATGACATGTTATCAAACAATGACAAACATTGCAACTTTTTTAACAAATATAAATAGCTTCAATTTTGGTCCATCCTAGAAAAGCAAGTAAATTACATGTCTTGGAATACAAAAAACTCTTTTCTTGGTGAACAAGTCTTCACGCGACCTTCATCATTTGGACTTCCTCGGCTATCTCCCACGGGCGTACGCACCCTTGGCCCCTACCCATGTGCGTGCGCATGCCACAACCCCATAAAGGGCTTCCATGTGCAGCCCATGGCTTCCATAGGGCTGCCGTGCACAGCCCATGCCACAACAAACGTGGCTGCATGCTCTATGCACGCAGGTTCGTTGCTACGGCTCGCACAGTCCCAAACTTGTTCCGTTTGTCCCTAATTCTTCAAACCTTCGATTCTTCAAAACTTGAGTGTATTACAGAAGAATTCTAAATAAAAATACTACAGTTTTTTATTTATTACAACAACAAAATAAAAAAAAAACTTAGCAACTACCAAGAAGGAAATTATGGCGATGAAATACCACCCTTCTTATTACAATCCCAAAACAAAAACCCATTGAAATTCTAGGACCAAAATTGAGCAATAACAAACCACATATAAAACATATGTATATATATCCATACATTCCAATGTAAATATATATGCGAATACCTAGAGTGCCATCTCTTTCTAAGCATGCATATATACAATAAAAAGAAAAAGACTCACGAACACATACATCAATTAATCAAGGGTACTATCAGGCTCTGATACCAATTGTAGGGAAAAAACACACATGCAGCGGAAGCGTGAGAAAATTTAATAAAATTAGGGTTTGCATATAAATAAATGAAATTCCCTTTTAAATAATAAGAACCTTAATCCTAGATTAATTGATGTATTTAAAAGTGTCGTTCCATTTTCTCGTGACGATTGAACAAGCACCGAATTGATTCCGTAAGATCTTCCAAATCAATCACGAACGTGAATCACCTAGGAGTGTGGGCTCCCTTTCTTCAAATTGTATACCTATGGATGGAAACAAACAAAATCTATTTCTTTGTTAGTTACAAATATCCTCCAAGAGAAAAATCAAGAACGTCCGGCCACCTGTGAATTATCAATAAATGTGATTGAAAATCATGTGAATCTTGATTTAATGTTGTACACAAAATCCTTTTAATGTAAAGGATACTAGTGTACTATCGAAAACAAAAATGTTTTCTTTTTATCTTTTCTCGTTGGCCAAATTCCACACCCTATAACTTAGAGTTGATTGAATTTTGTCTAGAGTAAAATACTAAATCTTTCTCTCTCAAAATTCTCTTGCAAAGCAAAATTCTCTCTTAGAAAAACCTTTGGTTGGCCAAAATTTTACTCTAAGAAATCATAGGGCTGGCCGAAATTCACAAGGGTATATATATAGGATCACAAATCCTTTCCTAAGAAGGATTTACTTGGTTGGCAAGAATCCTTTCATTAGATGTATTTATTTGGTAGTTAAGAATCCTTTTCTTAAAGGAATTCTATCCTCTTATATATATATATATATATATATATATATATATATATATATGAGCTGGCCGAAACTCACAAGAATATATATTAGGATCACAAATCCTTTCCTAAGAAGGATTTACTTGGTTGTTAAGAATCCTTTCCTTAGGTGGATTTACTTGGTGGTTAAGAATCTTTTTTCTAAATGAATTCTATCCTACACCAAGACTCCTAATCCAACTCAATAGTGTATTTGTAAACATAGTAAAGACTTCCTAATTTGATTAGATAAATAATTCCTTTTATTTATATACTTATCAAATATAGTCTTTAATATTAATTATACTATAAACAATAGTATAATTTTAGGAGACCATCTCCTACTAGGAAAAAGATTTTGACTTTTAATTAAATAGTTAATTAATCAACAAATTAATTAATTTCCATTTAAGTAAATAATAAAATAAAAAATAATATAATTAAGCTACTCTAAATAGCCTTACCGCCCATACCATATATATGGGCCATATATTACTTTTCTTATTTTATTAAATCCATTTGACCTTAATAAAAAAGTCCACATGTGAACTAGACCTATTCTTACAAAAACAAACAAGTTCACATGCCTTAATACAAATCTAGATGGACCACTAAATTGGTATGGTAAAATATATCAAGTGATCCATGCAAGTTCGTGTTGATTGGGGATCTTGGCGGGCTATCTAAATTTAAGCTCCAATAGACACAACCCAATCACAATCAACAAATGATTCACTTAGGTTCGATCTACTTAATTTTAGTTCATTCCACTAAATAACTAAAATTGAACTCTTAAATAAAGATAGAATAAGTTGATGTTACTCATTCATACCCTAGACAACCTTATTGGAGAAAGTGTATTCTCGTGAAGAATACCAGTAATCGCCAAGAGCTCATAGACGGTGTATAGCTCTCCAAGTTACCATATATTACTCATATGACCACATTTTAAACTTGGATATTTTGACTTGTCCAGAAGCCATGTTTCATTAGACACTACTGAAAACTTAACGTTAAGATTTAATATCCAATACCTCAAAACATCCATATGATGATATTATACTGTCATTTAATAAATGGAGCCACGATGTCCATATCTATAAATGAAGTCCTCTATCGATTAACAAATGAATACCACCAAACTATCGATGATAGATTATGCTATATAATCGTACTCATTGATAGCTCAAATGATAACACTTGCAACCATAAGTCCATCATTTATCTCAGGATTGAGATAGACTCTCTGATTGTCTTCAAATGAAAAACTTTTATCTATTGACAATTCTAGATAAAGTATTTCATTGTGATCAAATTCAATGCACCTTGTGCACTAGATTCTTTTGCCCAAAGACAACACATTTTGATCATTTTAAACTAATCTTAACACATTTGATCCCACTCAAATGCTAGCAAAAGAATCTACAACTTTAACAAGATAAAGGCACCTAAACTTTATCTTAAGTTGTGAATATTATTCAAGACTAACTAAAGAATTATGTATACCTCATACATATCTAGATGTATGAACAATTCTTCTTTTCTCATAGTCTTTTAACCTTATGATTATTTACTTTTGACAATTATAATAATTAAACTATAAATGCTATAAGATTTGTTAAACTAAAAGTCACTTTATTAATCTGAAAAGATTGTCAAATACATTATTTTACATTTGCTATCGAGCATAATCCTAACAAAAAGTTGTTGTTCGTTTCCATCGTTAGGTATACAATTTAAATAAAGGGAGCCCACACATTTAGCTGATTCACATATGCGATTGTATTGGAAGATCTTGTGGATTCAATTCAGTGCAACTTCAATTGTCACGAGAAAAAGGTACAACACTTTTAATATACGTCAGGTAAATTTTTTAATATACTCAAACCCTTGTTTACGCTTCCACCGCGTTTTGAATCGATTTTTCCCTATAGTGGGTATCCGAGCCTGGTTGTACCCTTGATTAATTAATGTATATATACGTGAATATATTTCTTTTTATTGTAAATATGCATGTTTTAAAAAGAGATGGCACTCTAGGTATTCACACACATATATATATATATTTACATTGGAATGTATGGATATATATATATATATATATATATGTTTTATAATGTGATTTGTTATTTCTCAATTTTGGTCCTAGAATGTCAATGTATTTTTGTTTTGGGATTGTAACAAGAAGGGTGACCTATCATCACCTTAATTTCCATCTTGGTTGTTGCTAAGTTTTTTTCATTTTAATGTTGTAATAATAATAAAATAAAAAAACTATAGTAATTTATTGTTTAAAATACTGTTGTAATATATTCAAGTATAGAAGAATCAAAGATTTGAAAAATTAGAAGCAACCGGAACAAGTTTGGTACCATGTGCGCCATAGCAACATTCGTGTGTGCAAATGAGCACGCAACCATGATTGTTATGGCATGGGAATTATACGGCAGCCCTATTGATGCCATGGGCTACACACGGCAGCCGTATGGATGCCATGGGCTGTGCACGATAGCCCTTTATAGAGCCAAGGGGTGTACCAACGGATGATGGCCGTGTGAAGACTTGTTCGCCAAGAAAGGAGTTTTTATATTCCAAACATTGTGATTTACTTGCTTTTCTAGGATGGACCAAAATTGTAGCTATTTGTATTTTCATAAATATTGCAATGTTTGTCATTGTTTGATAACATGTCATGTAGAATAGGATTGCCACTCATATATCTCTTTTGGTATGAACATGCATAGAATGGTTTAGGTATCTAATTGGCATCTAGATAACTTGGTAAGTCACTCCAAGGAATTCGATTACACGCCTTAAACAATTGAGTGGGAGAACGTGTTTCGGAACACCTACGACCTCAAAGTTTTGTTGAGCCTTATGTTTCATGTAACAACCCCTCAAGGGGTATTCTGAATGGAATTTAGCAAGATGCTTTATTACAAGGATATACTAGACAATTGACCTAATCAATTTCTACTCACAAAGGAGGGATATTATTGAGGGAATAAATTGAAGGTTGATAACTTGGTAACACACTCAATGTGATATTATTAATATCCTCCGAAGATTTATTTTTAATAAAATTGCAAGGCTAAAATTGAAAACGCTGGTTGTTAAGTTAACAATTAGGTGGGATCTAGTCCAACTAGTAGATGGTGTGAACTCCCAAAAGAAGGCGTGACATTTAAGGGTGTTGGATCATCGTTGAATTTTATGATCGAATTGTGTTAATAGCCAAATTTGGCTTGGGACCAAAGGAAATTTTTTCCTTTCCAGCCTTTATGCAAGGGTCTAATTTTAGGCTTATGTAATGAGGTATTAATGACCCCGAGGTTGAGCTACCACACAATCCTGTATGAGCAAGGCGAGGCTGCCCATACCATCTGAGCATCTTACACGCATCCAGGCTCACCATTTAAAGCCTGACGTGACCAAGTCAAGCTCCCTGTTCCAGGATAGGAGCCCAAAGCTAGGTCGACGTGGGATGACCTGGGTTCCCTGAGGTTGAGGTATCTCGTGACCTCTCATAGATTATTCTACCATCTCTACCTTTACCAAGAGACCTTTAGGGTGTTGAACGTGTCTTATATTGCCATCCCGCTTCGTCGAGGCATAATCTCAACCTATTCGAGCAAGCAAAAGGAAGCCCATAAAGCTCCGTCATCACCGAAAAGTGCCTACACAGTTAGGTCAACCTCCAACGGAGGCCCGAAATGGTCGATAATAGTATCGATACTTAAATATACTTCGCCAATCGAAGTAGTAATTGCCACAATTAGATGACCTCAATAAGGTACCTTTCTAGGGAAACATACAAGATCAGATCTACAACATCCATTAAACCATTACTTGTATGCAGGTCAAGTCATTGAAACCAATGGGGAGACAAACTTATCTCCTAAGGAGATATCTTCGAGTCCATTGATCAGCTAAAGTCAACCACATTTAAACGTAACATCCCGCCTAATAAGAGGGATTCTATTTAGTGATTGAAGGTGGGATAATAACCAGCTAAACCTAAAATCTACATTATAAATGTGCCTTGACATGCATGAAGAAAAAGGGAAAAGAGGGACAAGATACTCACCACCAGTGATCAAAGCTCCATTGTCACCTAAATTCTATCAATAGAACACGACCACCAATGGGAAATTTTGTCCAATTATCGACAGGCCCATGGTTGCCACCTCCAGTCCATTCAGAAAGAGAGAAATTAAGCTATTTCACCATTTGTAAACAACAAGAATTAGACAATAAAACGGTGCCATTTCCATTATAAATCTCCTTTAGTGTTTTGTTATCGTCTTATCTTCTTCTTAACACTTAACCCTGGTACCGATGGTACCTATTCCGACTGTGACCTCTAAGGTTGTGGTCTTGAGGGTGTTAATTGATATTCCTCTCCTTGAGAGAATTTACAGTTAACACTTTTTGGCACCGTCTGTGGGAAGATCCATACCCTTTTTTCTATTACACGTTTGAATTTCATTTACAGAAACGGTAAAGCCTTGAAGCTTCGATCTTCCAAGGAGCATCCTAAGGCATCAAGATGCCAATCCGTTGCCTCTACCCAAAAGGCAAAGAGGAAGGGAAAGAAATCTAAGCACCCCGATCCTGATCCCTTGGCAATAAGCCAAGTCATTATAGATCTGCAGGCTACGGCTTACGTGGAAAGAGTCTGATCGCGATTGGTTGCAAGGGAATCACCCCCAACCAGTAGAACCTAGCACACGAGAAGGTCCTAACCAATTAGGTGCTAGGATAACCGCTTTCGACCAATTGTGGCCACCACCACCACCAGTGCCAGTCCATGATGGGCTAGGGCCCCTACCCTCGATCCGGGATCAGTTAAGGCCTATCCCTATGGATCAGTGAAGACCTACCTGCTACCTACCTCCACATGTGCAATCAGCTATTGATATACAATCGAGAAGGCCCAGCCACTTAGGGCAGTCGAAAGACACCAGAAAGGAACCTCTGGCCAATGTAGGGGGTAGTAGGAGAAGTGACCTGGAAACCCCCCTTAAGAGGACGACCGGGGTGATGACCTATATCGTCTGAGGGATCAGGCAGTGACAACCCTAAGGTCGAGTCTAAAAAAATAAGGAGCAAACGCTTACGAGATCAGATAGATCACATGTAAAAAGAGATTTAGGAGCTTAGAAAGGGCAAGCATAAGGGGGACCAGAAAGATCCCTTTGGCGAGAGGAATGCCCCTTTCTACTGGAGGATCAGGGAAATAGAGCTCCCTGAAAGGTTTAAAATGCCAACAGATAAATATTTTGGCACTGAAGATCCTCTAAGCTGCCAATAGAGTGACGTCCATCAGATAGAGGTCCAGAACGTGACCCGGGTGGCAATGTGTAGGATGTTCCCAACCACATTAAACAACTATACGTGGCTAAGAAGGCAGCCCCCTAACAACGTAGATAGTTTCACCATGCCCTCTAGGAACTTCTGCTCACAATTCCAATGAGTCAAAACATGACACAAGGATCCTATCTGCCTTCACTAGATGATCCATGGGTGAGGGAAAACTCTTAAGTCCCACGTGGAGGGGTTCCACAAAGATGTGATTTATATAGGGGTTTTTACTGAAAAAGAGACTCTTGCCAATTTTTACAGGAATTTATGGGCAGGGAGGCTGTTTCGCTCATTCGCCAAGTGCCCTCTAGAGACCTATCAGGAGGCCTATGTTAGAGCTCTTGAGCAGGTCGAAATTGATGAGCAGCTCAAGGTCAAAATATAGCATGATGACATGAGGACTGTTAAGCGCTAAAGGAAACAAATGCCCAAACCTACTTCGATCCAGAAAGCCAAGAACAGACCTACAGAATAATTTTAATAATGCCCACCACCTCGCCAACCTCAATAGGACCGATATCTCTTTAGGAAAACCCCTCTTCGAGCTTTGCCAGCTCCAAGAGTAGTAACTCTTGTGACCTAGGATAAGAGAGGTTACAACCACTACACCCCCTAAATGATTCTCGTGAGACAATTTATCTGGCCATCGGGGATAAGGGCTTACTTAGAAAGCCAACTCTTATGAAAGCACTGGTGGATACAAGGAGCCGGTACAAGTACTGCGATTTCCACGAGGATGTTAGGCAGAACACATCAGAGTGATATAGCTTGCACAATTAGATTAAAGCTCCGGTAAGGGGGTTGCTTGGTAGAATTCCTGCTGCAGGTTAGAGATAATATCCAGACCGGAAAAGAAGTGCAAACAGAGATCAAGGACCATGATGAGAAAAACAAAGGAGAGCAGAAGGACCTGATGCAACAAACCCAGCTATTACATACTATCAGTAGAGGCCCTACATTGGCATGAACCTCTAACAACTCTAGAAAGAACCACACCAAGAAGATACCCAGGATCGAGGAGGGTTAGGAGATTTTCAAGGACCATAAGGGTTCCGGGGGGCTACCAGTCTATTCAAATCATCTGGTACAGATCGCTAATTGTTTTGTCCACCGCGTGCTGATCGACATAGGTAGAAGCGTGGACATCCTTTTTAAGGACACCCTGGAGAAGCTCAACTTGAAACAGTGGTGCAACAATAGCTGTATCACTTCCTTATATGGCTTCACTGAGGACTTCATCATACCAGTTGGGTCAAAGATCTTACTGGTAATTGTTGGGACCCCGTATCTATAACAAAACCTCATGACATATTTTGTTATGGTTGACACCCCCTCAGCCTACAATGCCATTATAGGGAGGCCTTTCCTGTCAGCCCTTAAAGGGGTATTATCCGTCTACCATAAAATCTTGAAGTTTCCAATTGGGAATGAGGTAAGAGAGATACGAGGAGACCCATAGGTAGCCCGTAAATGTTACGTAGTCTCTACCAACCCTGCAGCGTTGGTAAAGCAGTTCGCCCAAGTTGCCATAGTCAATGAACAGGAATTGCTAGAAGTGGTTCCCGAGACCTTAGAGGCCAAGGGAAGTTCGGAGAATGACATCTAAGATAAGGACAAGGTATAGAAGGACAGGGAGTGGGACAATGGCCACACTGTGGATGAGCTATAAGGGATCCCAGTCAAGAGTGACGACCCATCCAAGATGGTCAAAATTGGGCCAACATTGGAACCGAGAGTGAATGAATGATTAATCGGTCTATCTAAGAATTCAACGACATATTTGATTAGAGCCATAACATGCTAGGAATCCCAATATCCTTAGCTGATCATCGGTTGGCAGTCGACCCTACTGTCAAACCGGTTAAACAGAAAAGGTGTCACTTTAACATTGAAAGAAACATTGCTGTTGTTGAGGAAGTCGATAAACTGATCAAAGCAGGGATCATTTGGGAAGCCTATTACCTACACTGGATCGCAAATGTGGTTATTGTCACCAAAGCAAATGGAAAGTGGCGCATGTGCGTCAATTACATTGACCTCAACCGAGATTGCCACAAGGACAGTATTCCGCTGCCTGAAATTGACCAGTTAGTGGACTCCATTACGGGGGAATAAACTCCTAAGCTTCATGGATGCTTTTACGGGATACATCCAAATCATGATACACCCCGCAAACTAAGACAATATCAGTTTAATCACCAGGCAAGGCCTCTACTGCTATAAGGTGATGCCATTTGGCCTCTAGAATGCAAGTGCTACATACCAACGTCTGATCAATCAGTTGTTTCAGTCCGAGATTGGAGGGAAAATGGAGGTATATATTGACGACATGATCACCAAGTCCCATGTAGCAGAAGAGCACCAGGATCACCTTCGTAGAACCTTTTAAATTTTAAGGGATAACCAAATGCATCTAAACCCAACCAAGCGTGCATTTATGGTAATTGTGGGCAAGTTCCGTGGCTTCATGGTCCATAAGAAAAGTATAGAGGCCAACCCAGATAAGATTCGAGTTGTACCAGACCTAGAGCCCCTTACCACGCTCAAGCAGGTTTATGCATTGGCTCAGCGGGTGGCAGCGCTTAATCCTTTCTTTTTGCGGTCGACAGACAAATGCTTTCCTTTCTTCGAGGTGATCAAATAGGGAAGGAACATGATATGGGACAAGGAGAGCGAACAGTCTTTCCTATCCCTCAAGGCTTACCTTGCCTGCACATCACTATTGGTCAATCTAGACCTCGAAGAGGAGCTACAAATTTATTTGGCCGTGTCTAAATGGTTGTGAGCGGGGCCTTGGTCAGAGAGTGTAAAGATGGGGTCCAGTGACCCATCTACTATGTGATCCATGCACTAACCAAGCTTTAGAAGAACTACATCCCCTTGGAAAAACTCACATTTGACCTAGTAATCTCAGCAAGAAAGCTCTGCCCTTACTTCCAGGTGGATACAGTGGTGATAGTGACAAATCAACCCCTCTACCAGTTCTTGCAAATATCAGACGTTTCTGGAAGGTTAGTCCTTTGGGCTCTAGAGCTCAACCAGTATGATTTGAAATATAAAGTAAAAACAACGATTAAGGTAAAAGCATTAACGGACTTTGTGGCTGAATTCTCGGCTCTTCCAAATCAAGAAACCCAAACCAAACCAAATCTGGCTCTCCAGATGCCCTCATAGCTTGATAGTTGGCCAGTTGGTTGCCTTCCTTGGACCCTCCACATAGATGAAGCATCCAGACAAGCTGGGTGAAGATTCAGCATAATTCAGATAGACCATGAGAAAGCAAATTGTTGGCACTGTTTCAGGTTCGAATTCAAGGCTACCAATAATGAGGCGGAGTACGAAGCACTTATGGTATGGATAAAGGTTTCCTTAGAGCTCAGAGACGAATACTTACATGTTAAAAGAGATTCACAACTTATTGTTAACCAGATCACGGGGCTCTAGCAGGCTAAAGGTGACAACATGGTTCCTATCTCAAGCAAGTTCAACAACTCTGAAATAAGTTAAAGGGATTCAAGATTGAGCAGATTCCTAGACAGCAAAATCACCGAGCAGATATGGGGATCATTCAGGAGAAAATGTTTTTTGTTAGGGATCGAGCTTTTTCGGTGAGGGATCGAGCTATTTTTGTAAGGGATCGAGCTATTTGTGCTAGGGATCGAGCTTTTTTTGTCAATGATCGAGCTTTTTTTTACGGATCGAGGTTTTTTTTTATGGATCGAGCCTTTTTCGAGGGATCAATTTTTTCTTTTACTTATCCAGCATATATTTTTTGGATCGAGCTTTTTTAGAATTTGGTCGAGCTTTTTTTCAAATGTTTCGAGCTTTTTTACAGATGTTTCGAGCTTTTTTTAAAACCTTTCCAGCTTTTATGCCCAAGATTATAAACTTGTTTGCACCACTACAACTGAACTCGGCCAAATATATATACAAAAAAATATGCATACATCTTCATTCATTCTTTTTAAAAAGTTTACAACTACAGGACATAAACATAAAAAAATTGAGACAACATGTTCATAAATGTTTATACAGTGTTATACCACACAGAAATACAATAAAAAATGGAAATGAAGATCAGAAATATTAATTTACCTTTTTGTGCAATATCTGGAATGGAGCTCGTTTTCTGAAGATAAAATGGAGTAGGTGATTGATTTCCATTTTAGCTATAATGATGTTTGCATATAAATAAAAAAATTCCCTTTTAAATAACAAGAACCTTAACCCTAGATTAATTGATGTATTTAAAAGTGTCGTTCCATTTTCTCGTGACAATTGAACAAGCGCCGAATTGATTCCGCAAGATCTTCCAATCCAATCACTAACGTGAATCACCTAGAAGTGTGGGCTCCCTTTAAATTGTATACCTGAGGATTTAGACAAAACAAAATCTTTTCTTTGTTAGTTACAAATATCCTCTAAGAGAAAAAAATCCAAGAACGTCCGGTACCTTTTGAATTATCAATCAACTTGATTGAAACTCGCGTGAACCTTGATTCAATGTTGTACACAAAACCCTTATGATGTAAAGGATACTAGTGTACTATTAAAAACTAAAAACGTTCCCTTTTTTTTCTCTTCTTGGACGAATTCACACACTATTGTTTAGAGATGGTCGAATTTTGTCTAGAGTAAAATCAGATTTTTCTAACTCAAAATTCCTATGATGGCCGAATTCTTCTCTTAGAAAAATAGGGCTGGACGAAATTCTCCTCTCAATTGCCTTAGGGCTGGCCGAATTTCTTATACACCTATATATAGGATCATAAATCCTCCCTCAAGAAGGATTCACTTGGTTGGCAAGAATCCTTTCTTTAGGTGGATTTATTGGGTAGTTAAGAATCCTTTCCTAAAAGAAAATCTATCCTCTCCTATATAAACATGGGCTGGCCTAATTTCTCTTTGATATAGATTAGGAGAGTTTATTCTTTCATAAGAATGATTTACTTGATGGACAAAAATCCTATCCTTAGGTAGATTTACTTGATGAATAATAATCCTTTTCAAAGAAGAATTCTACCATTAAGTAGTTTTACTTGGTGACCAAGAATCCTTTTCCAAAAAGAATTCTATCCTACACTAAGACTCTTAATCCAACTCAATAGTGTATTTGTAACCATATTAAAGATTTCCCAATTTGATTAAATAAATAATTCCTTTTATTTATCTACTTATCAAATATAGTCTTTAACATTAACTATACTACCAACAATAGTATAGTTTTAGGAGACCATCTCCTACTAGGAAAAAGATTTTGACTTTTAATTAAATAAATAATTAATCAATAAATTAATTAATTTCAATTTAATTAAATAATAAAATAAAATAATATATTTAAGCTATACTTAACAGCCTTGCCGCCCATACCATATACATGGGCCATATATTATTTTTCTTATTTTATTAAATAATAAAGGCGCCCAACCTTTTATCTTAAGTTGTGAATATTCTTTTCTCATAGTCTTTTGACCTTATGATTATTTACTTTTGACAATTATAATAATTAAACTATAAATGCTATAAGATTTGTTAAACTAGAAATCACTTTATTCATATGAAAAGATTGTTAATTACAATATTACACTCTTGCTATCGAGAATAATCTTAACATATTCACAACTTAAGATAAAAGATTGGGCGCATTTATCTTGTTAAAGTTGTAGATTCTTTTGCTAGCATTTGAGTGGGATCAAATGTGTTATGATGAGTCTAAAATCATCAAAGTGTGGTGTCTTTGGGCAAAATATTCTAGTGCACTGGGTGCATTGAATAGGATCATAATGAAATACTTTATCTAGAACAGTCAATAGATAAAAAAATTTCATTTAAAGACAATCGGAGATTCTATCTCAATCCTGAGATAAACGATGGACTTATGGTTGCAAGTGTTATCATTTGAGCTATCAATGAGTACGGTTATATATCATAGTTTATCCACGATAGTTTGGTGGTATTTTTTGTTAATCGATAGAGGACTTCATTTATAGATATGGACATCGTGGCTCCATTTATTAAATAAGAGTAGAATATCATCATATTGATGTTTTGAGGTATTGGATATTAAATCTAAACGTTAAGTTTTCAATATTGTCTATTGAAACATGGCTTTTGGACAAGTCAAAATATCCAAGTTCAAAATATGGTCATATGAGTAAATATGGTAACTTGGAGAGCTATAGACGGTCTATGAGCTCTTGACGATTACTGGTATTTTTCACTAGGATACACTTTCTCCAATAAGGTTGTCTAGGGTACGAATGAGTAACATCAACTTATTCTATCTTTATTTAAGAGTTCAATTTTAGTTCTTTAGTGGAATGAACTAAAATTAAATAGATCGGACCTAAGTGAATCATTTGTTGATTGTGATTGGGTTGTGTCTATTGGTGCTTAAATTTAGATAGCCTGCCAAGATCCCTAATCCACACGAACTTGTATGGGTCACTTGATATATTCTACCGGACCAATTTAGGGGCCCATCTAGAATTGTACTGAGGCAGGTGGACTTGTTTCTTTTTGTAAGAATGGGTCTAGTTCACATGTGGACTTTTTATAAAGGTCAAATGGATTTAATAAAATAAGAAAATAATATATTGGCCCATATATATGTATTGGGCGGCAAGGCGATTTAGAATAGCTTAATTATATTATATTATTTTATTATTTATTTCAGGAAATTTGTTTAGGATGAGAATTCCCCATTAACACCCTCGAGACCACTACCACGGAGGTGGTGACCGGGGTTGGTATCGTTGATACCTGACCTGATCTTGTATGAATATGAAGGAGGATGAAACAGTAGGTAGGAGACAAGCTATCCTACCTGTCGAGCTTCATGCTTATGAAGTAGATCTAGGAAGCTCGAGGTTCCCTTACTGGTGTGAAGGGGTGATCTTGGACCTTGTTCCTCGGTCGGGGTCGGAGCCCATCCTGGTACCCAAAGCCTGGTTCTGGAGCCTGACTGCTTCCTGTAATACCCCAACGTCCATAGCAAGTAAGAAGAGGGGCTCATCTATCTCCATTGTTGGAGAGCTTGATTTTTTCCATAAGAAGGATACGGGAGAGCTTCTCGACTCCCTTCGAACTGGTCTGGGCGGTTTCTCTTCATCTTGATGTGCGACTTTGACGTGTAGATAAGAGGATACGAGCATTAGGTCCAGTGGAGTAGGAATCTAGATTCAGTTCCTTAGGTCTTCGTTGTTGTTTCCCGATCTCATGTAAGAAAGATTAGAGAGCTAGGACCAATGGGATCGGTACCTAGCCCATATACACAGATGCGTAATACAGTAGATAATAGGAAAAACACAAGTCTCATGTAGATGGAGGTGGACTGAACAAGGCGGGGAAAAGCATCACGAGTGATCACATGCTGAAAAACCCCTAGGCAGTATCCAGAGGAAGAAGGAATACCCTTCCTTGTATATATATATCATGCGATGCTCCGAGGAGGTTACAAAGATGTCAAAGTAGTACAAAGTATATGCTCCGGGGAGCTTACAACAATGAGTGTTTACCGATACCGGTATTTTTCTGGTCGGGGTACACATATAATGATGATCTATAGAGAACTTTAAACGAAACATGTGTCTTCTGTCATCGATCAGAGACCTTCACTATGCATTTTACAGGCATATTTATACATGGTGACTACCTTGGCGTGCAAGTCCAGGACTCTTCAATTAGTCTTCGTTTTCTTATCGAATACGATTCTTCCTTTCATGTAGTTGATCGGCTTGTAGCTATTACCTTGGAGAAGATATGATTGTTTCCTCTTCGGACTCTTCCTTCCTTGATAGGCGAGATTTTCTGTTATAGTTGACCCCCAATAATCGGTTGTGAAGGATATCTTGGAGGAAAAGGTATTTTTTTCCTCTTTGGACTCTTTCACTAATGATGCCTATTAAAGAGTTTAATATTCTCTTATTAATGGTGTTGATCATGTCATTAATTGGGTTGACTGCCTCTACTAATATATTTGACCTCATTAATATGGTTGACTACCTCCATTAATACGGTTGACCTCATGAATGGTACTTTAAATGTCATGAAGTCAACCCTAGAGGTTACTTAAGGTGACATTTGATATTCCTTCATGGCGAGGTACCATAGGATCCAGTACACTGGCAAGGTCCCCCGGGGACCTCATGATTGTCACAGAGCTAGATCGATCATGCTGGTCTTCCCATGGAGCTTGTGCTAACCATTTTAAGGGCGAAATATCCCATATGGTTCCAACCTTGTAGTTGAGAGCTTGGTTTAGCTACGCCGAGATTTATCATGGAGCTTGACCTAATTATGCAGACTTCCTAGCGGGGTAACGGGCTTGGCTAGCAAGCCCTGGTAAGGTGTTCGCCATAAACAGGTGACCTTGGCTTGCTTCTGGAAGGGTGGAGAGGTTCGCTCGAGAACTGCTCTTGCTACTTGATTTAACCATGTCAGGATCTACAATGGATCTTAGAGCTTTTGGTGACGATGGGGCTTTACAATCTTCTTCCTTTTATGCTCGGACAGGTCGAGATTTCACCTCGATGAGGTAAGAGGGCCTTTACAAGACAAGTTTGGCACCTTGAAGGTCTCCTAGTGAAAGTAGAGATAGTAGCAAGCTCTAGGAGAGTGTCACGAGATACCTTGATGTCGGGGGACCCAGGTCCTTTCACATCGACCTAGCTTCGGGCTTTTATCCTGGTATAAGGAGCTTGAAGCGGTCTCATCAGGCTTCATTTGGTAAGTCTGGACACATGCGAGATGCTCAAATGGTATGAGTGGCCTCACCTTGCTCCTGTAGGATCGCGTGGTAGCTCGACCTTGGGGAGCTTGATACCCCGTCATATAAGCCCGAATTAAGACCTTTGAAGGAAGGCTGGGAAGTGAAAAATTCTTCTTTGGTCCCTACCCAAAATTTGCTATAAACAAAAGTCCCCTCTGACTTGAACACCGATAAGTATTTGGGGATGGAGTCTGAATCTCGTACTACATGAAGAATTTTGCTTGTCGCTTCTTTCATGTAACAAGAATCGCTCCTAATGTTTGGCTTAGCGAACCGTGGTACTAGTCATTCCTGTTTTAGGAGTACAAGTACATTTGGTGAAAAAGATCCTAGTAGGCAACTAAAGCCACTTTCTTACTAGTTCTTTTTACATAGGCGAAACATAGATGCATTCGACGTACTTGTAAAATAAATGAGCGATGGCGGACCACAGAAGGGATATTCCCTTTGTGGAATTTCTGACGCTCTAGTCAGTATAAAATTTGGTAAGTGAGAAAGGTCACAAACCGTATTGCTCGATCATGTAGGATGAAGTTTTAGTGGCTGAGACCCTGAAATTTCTGTTTCTAGACTTGGTAGGCAACTATGCTCTTACACTCTCATAGCCCGACCAAGGCATCAAGAGCGCTATATAGCTATATCCTGGTATTTCGATCTGGATGGCAACTATGCTCTTACACTAAGACCCTTATTGGGGGTCGTAGCCCGACCAAGGCATCAGGAGCGCTATCTAGCTATATCATGGTATTTTGATCCGAATGGCAACTATGCTCTTACACTTAGACCCTTCTTAGGGGTCGTAGCCTGACCAAGGCATCGTGAGCGCTATCTAGCTATATCCTGTTATTTCAATCTGGATGGAAACTATGCTCTTACACTCAGACTCTTCTTGGGGGTCGTAGCCTGACCCAGGCATTAGGAGCGCTATCTAGCTATATCTTGGTATTTCGATCAGGATGACAACTATGCTCTTACACTCAGACCCTTCTTGGGGGTTGTAGCCTGACCAAGGCATCAGGAGTGCTATCTAGCTATATCCTGGTATTTTGATCCGGATGGCAACTATGCTCTTACACTAAGACCCTTCTTGTGGGTCGTAGCCTGACCAAGGCATCAGGAGCATTATCTAGCTATATCCTGGTATTTTGATCCAGATGGCAACTATGCTCTTACACTCAGACCCTTCTTGAGGATCATAGCCCGACCAAGGCATCAGGAGTGCTATCTAGCTATATCTTGGTATTTTGATCCGGATGGCAACTATGCTCTTACACTCAGACCCTTTTTGGGGGTCGTAGCCCGACCAAGGCAACATAAGCGCTATCTAGCTATATCATGGTATTTTAATCTAGTTGGTAACTATGCTCTTACACTCAGACATTTCATGGGGGTCGTAGCCCGACCAAAGGAAACAGGAGCACTATCTAGCTATATCCTGGTATTTTGATCCGGATGACAACTATGCTCTTACACTTAGACCCTTCTTGGGGGTCGTAGCCTGACCAAGGCATCATGAGCGCTATCTACCTATATCCTGGTATTTTGATCTGGATGGCAACTATGCTCTTACACTTAGACCTTTCTTGGGGGTGGTAACCCGACCAAGGCATCAGGGATGATGAGGGGGCTTCTCCGATCAATCCCTAGTCTCGAGATCCGGATGGAAACTATGCTCTTACACTCAGACCCTTCTTGGCCTGGGGGTGGTGCCCGGTCGAGGCATCAGAGGTAGTGATGAGGCTTCCCCGACCAGTCTCTGGTCATAAGGAGATCACTGTCGAAATACTATGGTGATCCTCTTGAAGGGATTAATCCAGTCCAGGGCATTATGAGGGCTATCTAGCTCTCCTAGTCAAGGTAATCCTCTTGGAGGGATTCGATCCTTTCTAGGGCATCAGGAGTGCGTTGTATCTCTCTTGGTAATGGCGATCCTCCTTGAAGGATTTGATTCGGTCTAGGGCATAGGGAGTGCGGTGTAGCTCTCTTGGTGATGGTGATCACATGATATCTACTACGGATACCGAAATCGAAAGAGATGCAAACTCATGGCGAGCTAATACAAAGTTGTATCATTGCATAGTTGTATCGGTTGATAACCAGTCTTGCTCTATGAGTTTTTTAACGAGTAGAATCTCTTGAGATGATCTGCATTATGAGTGTAGATAGTAGAATAGCTCTCTATAAAAGATGTTTTTTATTGCGAACTAGAGGAAATTGTCTCACGCTAGAGTCATCGCCCCTCACACTGGAGTACTGAGAAAATATTGAGCTTCTAGTCCCCAAGTGATGTAACCAGTTTGGAAGTCCGCTTGAGAGTCTTCAACAATCGTAATCGAGCTCGAGACCCCATTGTGAACGAATCAGGACCTTTGGGTGCTCCCTGAACGGATCGAGACCTTGATGGCTTACTAGGACATTGGAAGGCCCAGTACAAATGGAGATGAGCCATCGGTCGGGAGCAAGCTGGTGTTTTCTAAAGTCGAGCTCGTGCCAGCCAAGGAGGATGGTTACTTCTTCACAACCTTCCAGGTAGAGCTGGCTCTACTTCCCCCATTTGACTTAAGAGTCATTGATGGACGGGAAAAGAGAGAGGATTAAGAAGAAAGTGGTTGAGATGGTTGTGTATGTTCCTATCGTAGCTGGCAAGTCTTGGGTTGCTGAAGCAGACCCGACTCAAAATCCCATGGTGCAGTAAATGATCAATCCGAATAAGGAGCTTCTTGTTCAAATAAATGCCATAATATAGGTGGTTGTTTATATGGAAAGTGAGCCCTGGTTGATCCAAAAGTAGATGTTTTAGATTGAGAAAACTTCTCTCTTAGGGGACGTCAAACCAAAAGGAGGATGAGCTGACCACGGTAGTAAGGGGCGCAGTTGTTCTGAATGAGGACATGACCAGAATTGAGGCAACCATGGCTAATATGCATGTAACCCGGGAGTGGATCCAACATGCATATGATGTGGAGAGACTCAGGTCCATACATCGTGCCATGTGAGGATTGCTCCGAAAGAGTAGGTAAACTCTTGAGGGAGTGGTTTAAACTATGCATGGCAGCCTGGCTACCTTGGGAGCCAAGGTGGGTGCTTCATTTGCTGAATGACGCTTCTGTGTTGCTTGCTAGGCAGCTCGAGCTCTTCTTCCCTCTGACCTGATCATCATTGGAGGATGGATACCTTGAATAGATCACAGAGAAAGTTAAGAGTTACCTGGGGCCGCTCTGACTGAAGCCGGAGATTATTGAGATGATGGATGCGTAGATGATGAGGAGGACTTGGTTCCTATTTCTGCTTTCATGTCTAATTGTGTTGAGGCAGGAACTACCTTGAAGTCCTCATCTGCTGTAGATGCATAGGGGGCTTCAAGTCTGTCTACCTTTCTATCTGAATCTGTCAAAGTAGAGGTCCAGATTGGTGTTACCAAGGTAGGAGAGGTAAGAGAGGTAGAAGAGATCTCGATTGATCCAACTGAGAAGATGGAGGTCAAGGCAGATTGAAGTTGATCCAACCAAGGTGGTGGAAGCTGGCTCTGAAGTAGCAGTGTAAAGGGATGATGACCCGTTCTTCAACCAAGCAATGAGACAAAGGAGGAAGGAGTTGCTACTGTTGAGGAGACTAACCAGAGAGGTAGATCAGGGCCAAGGTAGCTCGCTAGGGCAATAAATGGCACCATACAAGTGGAGAGGAAACTTTGGACCCCTCCGGGATGAGTGGTGACTCACTTGAGCATTGGATGACCCTATATAAAAAAGAGATGGGCTACATGTCTAGTACTGGTCCAGAGGCATACTTGAGATTTCAAGGAGCCCCCAACAACTGAGAGAAAGCTCTGGACCCTTTTGGAATGAACCAAGAATTTAGTGGCTCACTTGGGCGTTGACTGGCCCAGTATAAGAAGTGAGGAGCCACTTGGCCTTACAGTGAGACTGCTACTCCAGAGGTTAGCTTAGGCATGTAGGAGGACTTACCAAGAGTGGGAAACCTCTGGGCTCTCTTAGATCAAATCGGGCTTCGGTGGCTTGCTAGGGCAATGAATGACCCGGTACATATAGAGCGAAGCCACCGGTCTTGTAGCGGTGCTACTGCTCTAGAAGCTTGCTTAGGCACATAGGTGGCCTTACCAAATGTGGGAAGCTTATGAGACCTCCTTGATCGGATCGGGCTTCAATGGCTTGCTAGGGCGGTGAATGGCCCGATAAATATGAAGCCACAGGTCTGGTATTCTTCCAGAAGCATGCTTGGGATCCTTAGAGTCCCCTACAATTGAAATAAGGCTTTGGACCATGCAAGAACGAACCAGGACTTCAGTGGCTCAATTGGGCATTGACCGGCCCTGTATAAGAAGTGGGGAGCCACTCGGCCTTACAGTGAGGCTGCTGCACCAGAGGTTAGCTTAGGCATGTAGGAGGCCTTACCAAGAGTGGGAAAGCTCTGGGCTCTCCTCGATCAGATCGGGCTTCGGTGGCTTGCTAGGGCGATAAATGACCCGGTACATATAGAGCAAAGCCACCGGTCTTGTAGCGGTGCCACTGCTCTAGAAGCTTGCTTAAGCACGTAGGTGGCCTTACCAAATGTGGGAAGCTTCTAAGACCTCCTCGATCGGATCAGGCTTCGATGGCCTTCTAGGGCGATGAATGGCCGGTAAACATGAAGCCACCAGTCAGGTACTGGTTCTGAAGCATTCTTGGGATCTTTGGAGTCCCCTGCAATTAAAATGAGGGTCTGGACCATGCTGGAGTGAAACAGGAGCTTAGTGGCTCAATTGGGCGTTGACCGGCCCTGTATAAGAAGTGAGGAGCCACTTGGTCTTACAGTGAGGTTACTGCTCCAGAGGTTAGCTTAGGCATGTAGAAGGTCTTACCAAGAGTGGGAAACCTTTGGGCTCTCCTCGATTAGACCGGGCTCCGGTTGCTTGCTAGGGCGATGAATGACCCGGTACATATAGAGCGAAGCCACCGGTCTTATAGCGGTGCTATTGCTCTAGAAGCTTGCTCAGTCACATAGGTGGCCTTACCAAATGTGGGAAGGATCTGAGATCTCCTCGACGGGATCGGGCTTCATTGGCTTCCTAGGTCGGTGAATGGCTTGGTAAACATGAAGCCACCGGTCTGGTACTTGTCGGTGAAATTTTCTTAGGATACGAAATCCCTATTAACACCCTAGAGATCACTACCACGGAGGTCGTGGCCGAGGTTGGTATCATTGATACTTGACCTGATATTGTATGAATATGAAGTAGGATGAAACAGTAGGTAGAATACAAGCCATCCCGCCTGTCGAGCTTCGTGCTTATGAAGTAGATCTGGGGAGCTCAAGGTACCCTTGCTAGTGCGAAGGGGTGATCCTGGACCTTGTTCCTCGGTCGGGGTCGGAGCCCATCCTGGTACCCAGAGCCTGGTTCTGCAGCCCGACTGCTTCCTGTAATACCCTAACGTCGATAGCAAGTAAGAATGAGGGCTTATCTAGCTCCAGTGTCGGAGATCTCGATTTTTTCCATAGAGAGGATACATGAGAGCTCCTCGATACCCTTCGAACTAGTCTGGGCGGTTTCTCTTCATCTTGATGTGCGACTTTGACGTGTAGATCAGAGACATTCACTATGCCTTTTACAGGCATATTTATACATGGTGACTACCTTGGCGTGCAAGTCTAAGACTCTTCAATTAGTCTTCGTTTCCTTATCGAATACGATTCTTCCTTTCATGTAGTTGATCAGTTTGTAGCTATTATCTTGGATAAGATATGATTGTTTCCTATTCGGACTCTTCCTTCCTTGATAGGCGGGATTTTCTGTTATAGTTGACCCCCAATAATCGGTTGTAGAGGATATATTGGACGAAAAGGTATTTGTTTCCTCTTTGGACTCTTTCACTAATGATGGCCATTAAAGAGTTGAATATTCTCTTATTAATGGTGTTGAACATGTCATTAATTAGGTTGACTGCCTCTATTAATATATTCGGTTGACTACCTTCATTAATACGGTTGACCTCTTTTAACAGTGAAATTTGGCCAGGGGTCAAAGAGAAATTTTCCACTCATATTCGATAATCATAAAGCCCGGAAAGATAGTAAAGCCACCCCGTAGAAGCTGGGAAGGCCGGTTCGGATTCAAAGCTACCAGAAGTCTAGCCAGACGTGATCTGGAAGAGTCCCCACCAGAATACTGAAACCCAGGCTTCTTCAGGCCATCTATCAGGGAACCTCGGCTTTGAGGTCGAGCTCCACAACCGCCCCGTAAATGCCAGGGGAAGTCTCCAAGCTCAAGAGACATTCGAAAGAAGCCCTCCAACCTATCCAGAAGCCCGATGTCCTTGCTGGACATAAAGGAAGAATCACACCTAAATCTACACTACCCCAGCTACCTCACAGGAGGGTCTACAAGAGCATCTCAAGCCCCCAAGGGTCAGGAAAAATCCATCTTAAGCTTCTAAGAACAGAGCCAGAGCAGGGATATACCTCGCTCTACGGGGCAACAGGCAGCTGGCAGGGTGACCTCCATGATGATTCATGATAAGAGTGCATACAAGATCGTCTCCACGTAATATTTACATGCACGTCAAGAGTTTGGTTCAAATAAAGGATTAAACTTATCTCCGTCAACGATATCATCAAATCCCGTAACAATTCAAATTCAAATGACGAATCCCACATGATAAAGAGGGAACAGATTCATGGGATCACGGTAAAGTATTTGCGAATTAAAAACCTATTTGGACGATATAAATATGTGAAGCCAAGCATGGAAAAAAAAGATGAAAAACAGGGACGAACGATGGATACAAAATTACAACAGCATATAAGATAGAAAGAAGAGAGGAAGGCCTAAATTATTGATTCAAACACGGTCACCTTCATCTCCACTATTCGATAAGCACCGAGTTGCCACCACCCTACAGCTTCGAGAGACTATGAGCATACAAGAGAGCGATTTGTACTTTAAAGCAATATATCAACAATTAAGCTCCCATTTACTGATCTACCTCTTAAACAAGTCGGGAACCAACGGTACCGACCCCGGCCACCACTTTCGTTGTAATGGTCCTGAGGGTGTTAACAGGAATTACTAATCTCGTGTAAATTTCCCGTCAACACTTTATGGCGCTGTCTGTGGGAAACCTTTCACACCACCATCTTTTTACATTCAAAAAGTTCGTTATTTCAAAGTCATCATAAGGCTCCGCTCCTCACAAGGGTAGTAGGGCACCTCGGGGCAACCTTCTGCTACATCGACACGAAAGGTCTTGAGAAAAGGTAGAAAATCCAGGCTCCATAGCCAGATTCCCACCCAGCCAGCTACTGCGCGGGCTCTGGATCCCCCTCTAGGAAGCCAGGTCTAGCTTGACTAACAAGCGGCGGCCTTTATAGAGAACGTCCTCCTTCGACTACTCGCTGAGGGTATCGCTATCGAACAAACGGGTCTCTGCAATAAGGAGGAGTCAAGTAGGCCTGGGGCTAGGCAACCCGCCTTTGATGGCCTGGGACCTGCCCCTTGGGAATCAACTCGCAACAGAACGGGGCTCCCGACCTCAATCTGGGATAGGCTAGGGTTCATGCCCAATGTTCCAGAAGCGCTGCCACGCTACCAACCAAGACAAGTCAGATCTGCAGCAGATGTCCTTCCCCGGGGATGAAAAGAGCTTCTCCACCCAACGACTACAAGGAGGGAAGCCCAGGGTGGAGAAGAAGAAAGTTAGTAAAGCCCCCGAGCGAGCCCCCTCCGAAGAAGGAACTGGGTAAAGGTCGATAGTTCATCATAGGGATCTGATTGTAAGGAATCAGAGATCGACTCAAGGAAATCCGAAAGTAAGCGACTAAAAGACCAGTTGGCAGAGCTACAGAAAGAGGTCAAATTGATAAAGAAAGGGAAGTACAAGAAGGACAAGAAAGATCCTCTAAGTGAAATGAATGCCCCCTTCACCAAAAGAATCCAGGAGGCAGGCTCCCGCCTAAGTGCAAAATGCCAACTGACAGGTTCTCCGGGACTGAAGATCCTCTGAGCCACTTAGAGAGCTTCGTTTAACACATGAAGGTCCAGAACACAACCAGGGCCGCTATGTGTCGAATGTTCTCCACTACACTCACAAATTATTCTAAGACCTGGTTTAGAAAACTACCCGCTTGGGGCGTGGATTCCTTCACCAAGTTATCAACCGATTTCTTCTCAAAATTCTAAGGAATTAAGCCCCGACTGAAGGACCCAATCTATCTACAATACATGATCCGGGAGAGAGGGGAAACTCTCTTGCCTTATGTCGAGCGTTTCCACAATAAAGTCATCTAGATGAGAGTCTTTACGAGAGGGAAACCCTCGCCAACTTCAGAAGAAACTTGTGGGCATGAAAACTATTCTGGTCTTTTGCCAAGAGACCTCCGGAAACCTACCAGGAAGCCTATGATCGGGCTCTAGAACAGATTGAGGTTGACGAACAACTCAAGGTCAAGATGGAGCATGACGACATGAGAGCAGTAAAGTGATAAAAGAAGGAAGCTCCCAGACCCGAGCAAGCTCAGAAAGCAAGAATAAACCCCTTAATAAATCAGCATACGGCTTCCCTCTTACTCATCCCAGATCGGAAAGGTATCCAGATAAACGGGCTCCTCCTCAAGCTTTACAACCTCCTAGGACAGTGACCCAATAGCCCACGATGAGAGGGGGTACGACCAATACACTCCTTTAAATGGATCCTGAGAAACAGTCTACCTCGCCATTCGGGACAAGGGTTTGTTACAGAAGCCCGCTCCTACGAAATCCCTGGTCGATAAAAGAAATCGTTATAAATATTGTGACTTTCACGAGGACGTAGGGCACAACACTTTAAGATGATACATCCTGCGGAACCAGATTGAGGCTTTGATAAGGGGAAGATGCTTGATAGAGTTCTTACAACAAGTCAGGGAGAACATTCAAACTAAAAGGGAGGTGTGGGCCGAGATCCGAGAACATGCTGAGAAGAGGAAGGGAGAACAGACTGACCTGATCCAACAATTCAAGGAAAAGCCATGCGAGGAAGGTCCCTCAGACGGACGAGGGGTGGGATATCTTCAAGTTCGATAAGAGACCGACCAACCCCTCTCAGCTGTCACAGATCATCTTCACCGAAGCAGATGTTTATAACACCGTGCATCCACATAATGACCCTATGGTTATCAAAGTACAAATTGCCAACTTCATGGTGCACCGCGCGCTCGTCGACACAGATAGCAGCGTCGACGTTCTATTCAAAGACACTTTGGAAAAACTAAACTTGAAGCAATGGTGCTACAACAGTTGTACTACTCCATTATATGGGTTCACTGGGGACTCCATCACACCCGTAGGATCAAAAATCCTACCAGTGATAATCAGAGTCGTACCTCTCCAGCAAAACATCATGACGGATTTCGTGGTTGTCAATACCTCGTCTGCCCAGAATGCAATATTAGGGAGGCCATTTCTGTCATCCTTGAAAGGGGTCCTCTCTATTTACCACAATATCCTGAAGTTCCCGGTAGGAGACAAGGTAGGGGAAGTTCGGGAAGATCAACAAGCAGCTAGGAAATGCTACACAGTGTTAGCCAACCCAGCAGCTCTAGCTAAACAACTCACCTAGGTGACAACTATCCAAGGTAAGATAACTCCAGCACTTAACTTGGAAGATACAGGCTCCACTGATTATCTCGAAGAAGGCCTTGTGGTGCCCAAAATAGAAGAACAAAGAATGGAATGGGCCAACGGCCATCCGGTCAATAAGTTAGAGGAGATTCCTATTCGACTAAGGGTTCCCTCAAAGGTCGTCAAGATCGGAGCTACCCTTGAGCCAGAAATGAAAGAGGGCTTGATTAGGCTCCTCACGGTGTTCAACTACATTTTTGCCTAGAGTCATGCGGAGATGCCGGGGACCCCGATGACATTAGCTACACATCACTTGGCGGTGGATCCGACCTTCAAGCCTGTCAACCAGAAAAGGCACCACTTTAACAGTGAAAGAAATGTGGCGGTTCAAGAAGAGGTGGATAAACTCACCCAGGCAGGCTTCATTCGAGAAGCCCACTACCCCTAATGGATCGCCAACGTGGTTATGGTCACGAAGGCGAATGGGAAGTGGCGCATGTGCATGGACTACACCGACCTCAACCGGGCATGCACGAAGGACAGTTTCCCTATGCCAAAAATTGATCAGTTGGTCGATTCCACCTCAGGGAACAAGCTCTTGAGCTTCATGAATGCATTTTTCGGCTACAATCAGATTATGATGCATCTCGCGGACCAAGAAAAGACTGCTTCATCACCGTGCAAGGAATGTACTGCTACAAGGTTATGCCTTTCGGGCTCAAAAATGCTGAAGCTACCTACCAGCGGTTAGTTAACCGTTTGTTTAAGCCCAAATTTTGAAGGTCGATGGAGGTGTACATCGCAACATGATCACTAAATCTTCAGCCTTGGAAGGCCACCTAGATGACCTTCGTAGGACATTCATAATCCTAAGGGAAAATCAGATGAGGTTGAACCCTTCCAAATGCGTCTTTGGGGTAACTGTGGGGAAGTTTCTGGGCTTCATGGTCCATGAGAGAGGCATAGAGGCTACTCCGGAAAAAATCATGGCTATCCTGGATCTGGAATCCCCCATATCTCTTAAACAGGTTCAAGCCTTGACCGGACAGGTAGCAGCGCTCAACAGGTTCATCTCCTTGTCTACCGATAAATACCTACCATTCTTTAAAGCTATCAAGTAGGGAAGAAACATGAAGTGGAATCAGGAGAGCGAACAGGCTTTCCAAGCTTTGAAAAGATACTTAACAAGCCCTCCATTGCTGGTGATGCTAAATCCTAGAGAAGAGCTCCAAGTATACTTGGCTGTTTCAGAAACCGTTATGATTGGGGCCTTGGTCAAGGAATACGGGGATAGGATCCAGCGACCTATCTACTATGTGCGTCACCCTCTAACCAAGCCCGAAAAGAACTATACTCTGCTGGAGAAGCTCGCTTATGCCTTGGTGACCTCGACAAGGAAACTCCGTCCTTACTTCCATTCTCATTCAATAGCTGTTGTAACGGACCAACCCCTCCGTCAGTTCTTATAAAGGCCAGAAAATTCTGGAAGGCTGGTTCTATAGGCCCTAGAGCTTACCAAGTTTGATTTAAAGTATAAGCCTAGGACCGTGATAAAATCTCAGACACTATCGGATTTTGTAGCCGAGCTTTTAGTACCTTCAGATCAGGCAACCCCTGCGGTAACAGATGTCACCCACTGACGGAGCTTCTGGGCAGTCTGGGGGAGGAGCTGGTATAGTCCTCATCGACCCAGAAGTAACTGAGTGCTGCCATTGTTTCAAGTTTGAATTTAAAGCCATGAATAATAAACCGGAATACGAAGCCCTACTAGCTGGGATAAAAGATGCCATAGAGCTCGGGGTTGATTACCTGAATATCAAGAGCGACTCTTCACTCGTGGTCAACCAAGTTTCTAGGGATTACCAGGATAAATGGGATAACATGATCGCTTATCTGAAATTGGTACAACAACTCAAGACCAGATTTAAGGGATTCAAAGTCGAGTAGATACCTCGATAGCTAAATCATCGGGCTGACATCCTAGCCAAGATAGCTGCCTATGGTGGCCAGACCCTACCTCACAGAGTCCCTTTTCAAATAATCCTCCTACCTAGCATTATAACAAGTAAGGAAGCTTATACCCTGGACCGACAGCCATGCTCGATGGATCCAATAGAAGAATATCTAAAGGATGGGAAACTCCCCGGGGAGCCCGACCAAGCTAGAAGGGTTAAAAGGCTCTCGGTCCGGTATTGTATGGTGGATGGGAATTTATACCGAAGGGGAAAATCCCTTCCCCTGCTTCGATGTCTACACCCTAAAGATGCTAAGTGGGCTTTGAGAGAGGTTCATTCCGGGGAATAAGGGAACAATATTAATGGAGAGGCCTTGGCATATCAGGTTCTCCGCATGGGGTATTTTTGGCCGACTATCCATTAAAATGCTAAGAACTTTGTGCAAACCTGCAAGGCATGCCAGAAGACCGCCAACTTGAGTCACCTCCCTTCGGAGTGCTTGTCGTCCCTTAGCTCGCCATACCCCTTTGCTATATGGGGAGTCAATTTGATTGGACCGCTTCCTACAGCTCCGGGACAGGCCAAGCACGCTATCGTAGCAATTGACTACTTCACAAGATGGGTTGAAGCCAGACCACTCTCCCAGATATTATAAGAGAACACAATAAGGTTCATCAAGACCAATGTAGTTTGCAGGTTCGGAACCCTTCTTGCCATCATAACCGACCTCAGAAAGCAGTTCGATAATGGCCGATTCAGAGATTTCTATAAAGGTTTAGGAATAGACCTTCGGTTTGCTTCGGTAGCCAACCTTCAGACCAATGGTTTTGTGGAATCCACGAACAAAACCATCAAGAAGTTGCTGAAGAAAAAGCTACAACAAAAGAAAGGCAGATGGGCAGAGAAGCTCCCCGAGGTCTTCTTGGCTTACCGCACTACAAGGAGAACAACTATCGGGGAAATACCTTACTCGCTGGCCTTCAGGGTTGAAGCAGTCCTACCTATGGAGCACAAGTTGACCTCTTTAAGAGTCCAACGATTTGAACCAGGGAGCAATAAAAGCTAGCTCCGAGCTAGCTTAGACCTCCTGGTGGAAAATAAAGATCGAATAGCTGATAAGGTAGCGATCTACCAAGACAGGATTGCCAGATACTTCAACAAAAGGGTTAAAGCTCGAAGCTTCAAAGAAGGGTCTCTAGTCCTCAGAAAAATGATGTTGAACACTAGAAAGAGGCCAGATGTGGTCCTAGGTCCCAACTGGGAAGAACCCTACCTAATAAAGATGGTGATCCATAATGCAGCATACAAGCATAAGGATATGGATCCCCGACTCATTGACCATACTTGAAATGCGGATCACCTAAGGAAATTCTACCTTTGAACAAGGGACTAAGGAGTAGGCGACCTCTGACTAGCTCCTTTTATTTTTTCTTCTGATAGTAGTGTACTCCATCTTCCATATCAATAAAGCTTGCTTTTTTTTTTGCTCATTCTTTAACTATGTCCTACAATGATTTGGGTCTATATGGAAAGTTTCGACATTATCACCTCAAGACTAGGGGTAAGCCGGGTAAGCTCCCTCGCTATTCTTGATGCCTCGGCCGGGCACTACCCCCCGCCAAGAAGGGTCTGAGTATAAGAGCATAGTTGCCATCCAGATCTCAAGACCAAAAAATTGCTAGACAGCCCTCCTGATGCCTTGGTCGGGCTACCACCCCCAAGAAGGATCTGAGTGTAAGAGTATAGTTGCCATCCAGTTCTCATGACCAGGAAATAGCTAGATATCCCTCTTGATGCCTTGGTCGGGCTACCACCACCAAGAAGGATCTGAGTGTAAGAGCATAGTTACCATCCAGATCTCGAGACTAGGAAATAGCTAGATAGCTTTCCTGATGCCTTGGTAGGGCTACCACCCTCAAGAAGGATCTGAGTGTAAGGGCATAGTTGCCATCAAGATCTCAAGACCAAGAAATAGCTAGATAGCCCCCCTAACGCCCTGTTCAGACAACCACCCTTAAGAAAGATTCAAGATTAAGGGATAAATCCTTCACTAAATACCTCACTCGGGTTTACAGCCCTCTAGAGGGACTCAAAGATAGAAGGCTCGACCTTCTTAAATTCTAAATATGCCAGTAAGTTACTACAGCAGACCCAAAATCAAACAAGGGGACTGTCAGCTGTAGAAGTTGAGCTAGTAGTTTCATTAACATGAGTGCTCATTGCCAACAGCCTCTTTTCTTATCTTATTTTTCCCTCAATGATAGCTCGTTTCGATATAAGAGCTGGACGATCAAGCAAGTACATGCAAGCCAAAGTTAGATCTAAGATTAAAATTTTATTATCAAGTAAAGGAGCCTATCCCCTAACGAGGCTACAACAAGCAAAGGAGGCCCAATCCCTGGTTCCGGGCTACAAAAGCAATAATAAAACTGCAAACACAGTTGAAGATGGGATGCCCACCCCCTTTTCTGGGCATTCAAAATAGATTACATGGGAGAGAACTCAAGCTTCTTCTTCTTTCTGAGGACCTCCAGTCTCCTCCTCCGCAGAATGAACCACGCACCCTGCTCCTCTCTTTGGTCGCGGATCATTCTGGTAAGCTGCATCTACCGCATCTGCCACCTCCGCTTAGGGATTAGCCCCGGCTGCCTCAGGTCAACAGGATCCTCCTCCACGATTTCATTGATCACCGCTATAACTTCAGGTTGTATAGCTGTATCAAAAAGGCTGGCCACCGACTCAGGCAAGTTCCCGCCTTCTGTTGACTCCAATCATGAGAACACTGCAAGGGGATCTAGGGCTTCAGCAAGGCCTCTTTCTAGCTCCTCGTTGTGAACCCCTTAGAGGATTCGCCATGACCAGATGCTGGAAAGGATAGAATAGAAGGAGGCAGATCTGGTATCTCCAACTGCTTCCCATCTCCCTCTCTAGAAAGACAAGCTCCATCAGTTTCGGGGCGAGACATCTCTACAGCCTGCGACATGACCTCTTCTGTATCCCAGTCAACTTTGCTAGAGAGATCGAATAGAGGAGGTAGAGCCTCTGCAACCTGATAAGAGGCATAGAAGTACCCCTAGTTAAAAGAGGCTTCAACCTCGGTCTGGAGTTGGGTAATTTAAGCCTGTAAGGTTTTGTTCTCAACATCCAGGGTCTTCGCCTCTCCTCTCCAGTAATCCCGTTTGCTAGCCCGCAGCTTCGACCGAAGAGCCTCCTGATCAAAAGCCCGTTTTAACCTCTCATGGTCGTATTGAAGCTCAGTTAGTTGCGTCTCTATTCCTTGTTAGCTGGAGGTCATCCCCTAGACCAGGGTCTGAGCCCGCGTAAGCAACCCCATGGCTAGCTCAGCTTCAGCCTTAGCCTTGGCTGCCCGATCACGGAAGAAAGATACCTGATGCCCCATGGCCACCTGAAACTTGAAAGGCTGTAAAGGAAAATCATGTTAGAAAATGGCAAATCAAAATGTTGAATGAAGAAGTGAAAGCGAAGGTTACCTCGGCTAGTAGGGTGGACCCTTTGGTAATCATGATGTCCACTATCATCGCGGTCATCCTAGAAAGTCCACTGCCTGGAAAGGTTGTGACAAATTACATTAGGACCTCGTCCTGACCCACCAAGCTCGATTGATGGTAGGGGCGAGAAGGGGCATCCTCAGGAATATCGGCATGAGGCTTCCTGGGAACCTCGACTGCCCGAGTTACAACCAGATCATCAAGGAGAAATAATGAGACTCGGGAAGCATCGGCTAAAGCAAATACTACTGGTAAAAGGGTAGCAATGGACTTATATAATACTTAGGAGGCAGACCCTCCTCGGTTTAGAGCCTTCACAGGCCGAGATGCAAGAAGAGCCATCTTGGACTTCACTTGGGAATGAGAGGGGGAAGAAACGAATGGGGCATCTACCTTAGTGGTTGACCCCCCCCCCCCCCCCCCTATCGAAACATCCAAGAGAGCTCCCAGGGACGATCTAGAAGGAGGATGATGGATCTCAGCTCGTCGAGCATCGCGAGAAGCTGGAGCAATAACAAACACTATTAGAGAGAGAAATCAAGATCATCAGAACTGAACCATCCAAAAAAAAACAAACAACAAGATAGAGCGAGATACTTACAAGGGGTAGCATCGGATATTAACAGGTACCTGTTTACCCTATGGGGATCGAAATGGTCGGCGGTTGGAAACTTCATATTCAAATAGTTTCGAGCCAGGATGGTCTTTAGTATGGCTTCAGACTCAGCGGGCAAGGAATCTCGACCCTATGTGGGTTTGTCATTAAATGCGGTGGGAAACTCGAGCTCGTGTTCACTGATGAAGGCAGAGCTCCTCCAGTCTCCCCCCGCCAGAATCAATTCCTCTTTCCAAGCAGGGTCCTTCTTTGAAGCCCCAGGGATGATAAAGTTGAGCCTATTCTTGGCCTTGGCATAAGATTGGCCTCGTGGAACCCCAACCAGGCTACAGATCTGGAAAATAAAGGCTAGCTCTTCATCCCCAGGCTCCTTGGTTACATTGCTCAACTCACATTGCTCCCTCCATAATACAAGAAAGCCGACTATATGTCTCCAGAAGCTGAGTGTCAATTGAAGCGGAGCCTGCTGAAGGGCAGTGAGAGTCCGCCGAAAGGTGGGGTGAAACGGAAGCCTCACCTCGCTCTTAAAAGCTGTGACGTGGATAGGGAGCACGCCTTTAGGCTGGCTAAAAACATCGTAATTCTGGTAGGGGACAGTTAGAGAAACAATGTCAGGAATACCATACTTGTCCCATAGACGGTCGATCGACTGAGGGTAGACTGTAGAGTCGAGGATGAAGGGTTCAAAAGTAAGGGTTACCACTGAAGAAAGCTCTGCCCTTGTGACTTGAGGCCTCTCGACCACATCGACTTTCTCTTCGACATAAGAGTCTTCGTCGACTAGGTTCAGAGGATTGTCAGGCTGGTTCGAAAAGCCAGAGCCGATAGAGACGTTCCTGTTAGAACAATGACACTGGAGAAGCAGGGAAGATTCCTCAACTCTTGAAATCCCTCGCACCCGCTTGGAAGGAGCTAGGTTAGGGCCTCATGAGCCTTTAACCAAGGCATCAACACTATCTGTGGAAGTCGACATTGATGGGTAAAGAAGACTTGGAAGTAAGCGGAGGCAAGCAGGGATTTCGGTAGAGAAAATAGGGAAGAAGAAATTTGAAAGTTTGAGATTTGAGGAAGTATGAATAAAGTGACGGTAAGGCCGGGCTTAAATAGAAGATTATTGGTGATATCCTCGGGAAGATCACCTGGAGTCGTATTACAACCATTTTTCTTCGAATAACACTTAGTTTCAAATTCAAATATTGGGTAATTAATGAGAAAATTTCGCTCTCATTAATTATCTTTATGGCGAAAAACTTTCTCAATTAAACAAGGAATCTGACTCCAACCCCAACTCTACCACTGGTGTTCAAGTCAAAGGGGACTTCTGTTAATAGTGAAATTTGACCAAGGGTTAAAGAGAAATTTTCCACCCATAATCGACAATCATGAAGCCCGAAAAGAAGGTAAAGCCACCCCGCAGGAGCAGGGAAGGCCGGTTCGGCTTCAAAGCTACTAGAAGACAAGCCAGACGCGACTGGGATGAGCCCCCATAAGAGTACTGGAACCTGGGCTTCTCCAGGCCATCTATCGGGGAACCTCGGCTCTGAGGTCGAGCTTCACAACAACCCTGTAAATGCTTGAGGAAGTCTCTAAGCTCAAGAGACATTCGAAAGAAGCCTGTTGTCCTTACTGGACAAAAAGGAAGAATCACACCTAAATCTACACTACTCTAGCTACCTCCTAGGAGGGTCTACAAGAGCACCTAAAGCCCCCAAGGGTCTGGAAAAATCCACCTTAAGCTTCTAAGAACAGAGCCAGAGTAGGGATCTACCTCGCTCTACGGGGCAACAAGCAGTTGGCAGGGCGACCTCAATGAAGATTCATGGCACAAGTGCACACAGAATCGTCTCCACGTAATATTTACACTCACGTCAAGAGTTTGATTCAAATAAGGGATTAAACTTATCTCCGTCAACTATATCATCAAATCCCGTAACAATTCAAATTCAAATGATGAATCCCGCCCGATAAAGAGGGAACGGATTCATGGGATCACGGTAAAGTATTTACGAAATAAAAACCTACTTGGACGATATAAATATGTGAAGCCAAGATTGGTAAAACGAAGATGAAAAATAGGGACGAACGATATATACAAAAATACAACAGCATATAAGATAGAAAGAAGAGGGGAATGCCTAAACTCTGGATTCAAAACACGGTCACCTTCATCTCCACTATTCGACAGGCGCCGAGTTGCCACCACCCTACACCTTCGAGAGACTGTGAGCATACAAGAGAGTGATTTGCACTTTAAAGCAATATATCAATAATAAAGCTCCTATTTACTGATCAGCCTCTCGTCTACCTCTTAAATAGGCCAGGAACCAATAGTACCAACCCTGGCCACCACTTTTGTGGTAGTGGTCCAGAGGGTGTTAGCAGGAATATCTCATCTCGAGCAAATTTCCCATCAACAACCTCATTGATGGTACTTTAAATGTCATGAAGTCAACCCTCTCTTCCTTCGTTGCCAAGAGGAGAGCTCTAGTTCTGCATGTCACTTTGGAGATGTACTTCATGGAGGTTAGCTGAGGTGACATTTGATATTCCTTGAGGGCAAGGTACCCTAGGATACAGTACACTGCGGGGTCCTCTAGGGACCTCTCGATTATCACGGAGCTAGATCGATCATGCTGGTCTTCCCATGGAGCTTGTGCTAACCATTTTAGGGGTTAAATATCCTATAGGGTTCCAACCTTGTACTTGGGAGCTTGGTTTAGCTATGCCGAGCTTTATTATGGAGCTTGACCTAATTATGCAGGCATCCTAACGGGGTAGCGGGCTTGGCTGGCAAGCCCTTGTAAGATGTTCGCCATAAACAGGCGACCTTGGCTTTCTTCTGGAAGGGTGGAGAGGTACGCTCGAGTACTGCTCTTGCTTTGATTTAACCATGTCAGTATCCACAGTGTATCTTGGCGATTTTGGTGACAATGGGGCTTTACGGGCTTCTTTCTTTTATGCTAGGACAGGTCGAGATTATACCTCGACCAGCAAGGAGGGCCTTTGCAAGACAAGTTCGGCACCTTAAAGGTCTCCTAGTGAAAGTAGAGATAATAGCAAGCTCTAGGAGAGTGTCACGAGATACCTTGATATCGGGGGACCCAAGTCCTTTCACGTCGACCTAGCTTCGGGCTTTTATCCTGGTATAAGGAGCTTGACGCGGTCTCGCCAAGCTTTATTTGGTAAGCCTAGACACGTGCGAGATGCTCAGATGGTATGAGAGTCTTCACCTTGCTCCTGTAGGATTGTGTGGTAGCTCGACCTCGGGGACCTTGATACCCCGTCATATAAGCCTGTATTTAGACTCTTGCAAGAAGGCTGGGAAGTGGAAAATTCTTTTTTGGTCCCTAGCCAAATTTTGCTATAAACAATTTAATTAAATGAAATTAATTAATTTGGTGATTAATTAATTATTTAATTAAAAGTCAAAATCTTTTTCTATTAGGAGATGGTCTCATAATATTATACCATTATTAGTAGTATAATTAATATTAAAGACTATATTTGATAAGTAGATAAATAAAAGAAATTATTTATCTAATCAAATTAGGAAGTCTTTAAGATGGGTACAAATACATAATTGAGTTGTATTAGGAGTCTTGGTGTAAGATAGAATTCTTTTTAGAAAAGGATTCTTAACCACCAAGTAAATATACCTAAGGAAAGGATTCTTAACCACCAAGTAAATCCTTCTTAGGAGAGGATTTGGTCTGCTATATATAACACTTGTAAATTTCGACCAAGCCTTAGTTTTTGGAGTGAGAAGTTGTTTTTTATTTGTTTTTTTATTGTTATAAAAAAAACTTCGTCCCACTCATTGTGTGAAGAATTTGGCCAAGCATCGAGAAAAGAGGGAACGTTTTTGTTTTCGATAGTACACTACCATCTTTTGCATCAAAAGGGTTTTGTGTACAACATCGAATCAAGGTTCACGCGAGTTTCAATCAAGTTGATTGATAATTCAAAAGTGACCGAACATTCTTGGTTTTTCTCTTGGAGGAGTATTGTGACTAATAAAGAAAAAGATTTTGTTTGTTTCCATCCTCAGGTATACAATTTAAAGAAAGGGAGCCCATACTCCTAGGTGATTCACGTTCGTGATTGTATTGAAAGATCTTACGGATTCAATTCGACTCTAGTTTAATCGTCAAGAAAAAATAGGTACGATACTTTTTATATACATCAATTAATCTGGGGTTAAGGTTCTTGTTATTAAAAGGGAATTTTTTTTATATACTCAAACCCTAATTTTCTAATTTTCTCACGCTTCAGTTTAACTATTTTTTCCCTACACACCCTGCCGGTCAAGTCTTATCTACCATGTTCCTTTTTCTACAAGGTTTGATTAAATGGAACGCTTGCCTGGGACTGCGACTGGCTCAAATTAGGAATGAAAGAGGGCCAACCACTCAATCTATGCTTAGCAGAATATACAACTTTCTTGCATTAATGGGATTAGACTTAAGTCATGTATGTTCAAGGTCAATCAAGATGAAAACCAGTTAGAAGTAGATAAGGGAAGAAAAATGCTACTCATAGAATCAAGGAGCTCATCCCCTATTTCGAGCTACATCAAATCTTTAAAGGAGTCCATCCCTTAGTTTCGGGCTACAGAAAGAAATTAATAATAATAAAAATAGAAGGATGAGTAATGAATCTTGGTTCATGATAAAGCGGGGTGCCCACCCCCCCGTTCCGGGCAACAGAAATATAACCAACATCAAAATCATGTGGCACCTCCTTCTGGCAATCCCTTTCGACTGTTCCCCCCTTTGGTAGCTACATGTCATCCTCCTTCCCTACAACCCACTCTTCAATCAGTACCCAGTCAACCTCATCCAGAATCTAAGAAGGGACTATCTCGGTTTGAGAAGTAGAGTCACCCCTACCTTAATCTGCTCATCTGCTAGCCTCACTCCAATCCCGATCTCCTCCAAGGCTAGCTCAACTTGATTTTCCACTATCTCATTAGAGGCAGGTTGGTCTTACACCACCTCTTGGATAGCATGTGGCACTACATATATCACCCTGGAGCAGGCAAGACCACCACAACCCCATACTGCAGCTCCTCATCGATAACACCTTCTTCAGCACCAACAGTCATAGAGGGCCCTTCCCCATCACCAATCGGGGGTGGACAACTTCTTCACCCTCTCCAAGATCTGTTCCCGATTCTAGTCGGTGATGCTGGATAGTTCAAACGGAGAAGGTAGTGTTTATGCAGCCTGGTAGGTAGCATAGTAGTACCTGTCACCAAATGCGGAGTTTACCTCAGCCTCCAAGCCAGCTATTTGAGCATGCAAGGCCTTGTTCTCCACTTCTTATCCCAGGATCTTTTCCTCCAAAAGTTCCTCTCCATAGGTGGCCATTCTGACTTAAGGGTCTCAGTGTCAAGAGCACTCATCAATCTCTCCAAGTCGCAGCGCGTAACCTCTAGCTCATTCCTGATCTCTCCCAAGTTCAATTTAAGCGCATGTACCTTGCCATGGTCTAATCAAGCTCCCATTAGGTGACCTAGCATCAAATTTAGCCCTCTCAGCATGGGTTATCAACGTTGTCATTTGATTGATCACAACTACATTGTACTTGAAGGTCTACAAGTCACAACGACCAAGTTAGTCACTACCTGGATAAAACAAACCACTGGCGAAACAGGATATGAACACTAGCTTACCTCGACGATAAGGGTAGATCCTTTGGTGAGTAGGATCTCTACAGATAGAGAAGTTATTGAGTTTAGACCTCTATAATAACATGAGAGAAGGAACCAACTCAGGACCTCGTCCTGACCCGTAACCCTTGGTCGGGGTCGATTTCGTATTTGGGAGGTCGCAGAGGTGGTAGCAGCAGTTAACTCTAGAACCCCCTCAGCTCGGGGAGGTACTAAAGTAGACAGATGATAAGAAATAGGAGCAGTAGCGGTACAAGTAGAGGCAACAGTGGTAGGAGGAGCATTAACAGTTTGATCATTAGAACCTTGATTCCTCACCCCGGACAGTCGAGAAGCGAACGCGTCTATCTGTGTGGCAGGACCGGGGGGATTAGTTGAAGGCCCCCTGGGGATCCCAGTAGGGATGCACCCACTGCCTCTCATTAATATAGGAGGAAGATGAGTCTTGGCAGCTCAGATGACGGGGGACCAAGGTGGGTAGGACATAGGCAAGAAAGAGTATCTTCCAATGGTCTAGGCTCTGAGTTGGCCTCTATATCTCTCTCGTGAACCATAAACCCAATAAACTTTCAGCTGTTAACTCTAATATACATTTGGCGGTGAATATGGTTCTAGTGCTCCTCATCTACCTAGGATTTGGTGAACATGTCATCGATGTACACCTTTATCATCTTTCCTTTCTCTGGCTTGAACAACCGATTCACCAGTCGCTGGTATGTTGCACCTGTATTTTTTTTTGCTGAATGGCATCACCTTGTAGCAATAGAGACCCTACCTGGTGATAAAGCTAGTCTTATCCGAATCAGTAGTGTGCATCATTATCTGAATGTACCCCGAAAACGCATTCATAAAGCTCAGGAACTTGTTTCCTGTAGTGGACTCCAGTAGTTTATCGATTTTTCCCAAGGGAAAGCTATCCTGTAGGCAGGCGCGGTTGAGATCTACGTAACCAATACATATGCACCGTTTCCCATTTACTATGGTGACCTTAACCACATACGTGACCCAATCGGGGTATCGAGACTCCCTATTGAATCCAGTTTTTATCAACTTGACTACCCCTTCCTGAATGGCAGCAGTTCTTTATACGTTAAAGTGTCACCTCTTCTCCTTGACCGGTTTGAAAGTGGGGTCGACTGCCAACCTATGAGTGGACAGAGAGATAGGGATTTTTGACATTTTGTCATGGCTTCTGGTGAATATGTCACTATATTCTCGAATGAACTTGACCACCTTCTTTTACTCCTAGTTCCAAGGTTGCCCCAACCTTGACAACCTTGGACTGGTCGTCTTCCTTGATCAGATTTCTTCTAGCTCTTTAACGGGGTGTCCACTGGCCCACCCCTAATATTCTTATACTTTGTCCTCAACTTGGACATCATTCTTTGGATATTGCATGAGCTCTTCCGCATCTCCTAGGACCTCGGAACCCACCTCTGACAATTCTTGTCTATGCATCATAGTTACTTATACATACTGCTCTGCTAATGCTATAGGATTGGTGGATACTGCATCACATTTATGGGCAGCCTGTTGATCTACACGTACTTCACACACCTTGTTCCCTACTGGAAACTTTAAGATGTTATGGTAGATGGACAACACCCCCTTGAGCACTGATATGAAAAGCCTCCCTAAAATGGCATTGTAGGCCGACGAGGTGTCGACTACAATGAAGTATGTCATGATGTTCTATTGTAGAGGCGCAGTCCCAATGATGACTGGTAGAATTTTTAACTTAACTGATACAATTGAGTCCCCGGTGAATCTATACAAGGGGTTGTGTAACTGTTGTAACATCACCGCTTTAAGTTGAGCTTTTCTAGAGTGTCTCTGTAAATGATGTCAACGTTGCTACCTGTGTCAATTAGGATGCGATAGACCAAGCAATTAGCAATATATACCATGATCACCATTCGGTCATCGTGTGGCTGCACGATGTTATATATATCTGCTTCAGTAAAAATCTTCTGGGATGATTGAGAGATTCCTGCCAAGCTCTGATTTACCTTAAAGATACTCTGCCCCTCTTCAATCTAGGAAACCTTCATGGCATGGTTCTTTCTTGAATGTTGGAGGTACCAGCTAGAGTGGGTCCTCCACTGATGGTGTGTAAGACCTAGATCTACTGCATCAGGTATTTCTGCTATTCTTTCCTTTTCTCAGCATGATCTCGGATCTTGGCCTAAACCTCTTTGCCTTTGTAGATGTTATCTCGAACCTGCTGCAAGAACTCCACCAAGAAGCCACCCCTCACTAGCACTTCGATCTGGTTATGCAAACTAAAGCACTCCGAGGTTGTTGTGCCCTACGTCCTTATGGAAGTCACAATATTTATATCTGTTCCTTGTGTTGACTAGTGCCTTCATGGGACCTGGCTTTCTTAGCATCCCCTTATCCCAGATGGCGAGGTAGATCATCTCACGGGATGTATTTAGAGGATTATAATGGTCATATCCCCTTTCATCTTGGGGTATAAGAGCCACCATTATGGGAGGTGGTGAGGCTTGAAGAGGGGTTCGTCTAGCCGGATATCGATCCTGATGAGGTTAGTTAAGTGCAGGTCGGTATGTGGACCGATTGGGAGGTATGTTTTTGTCCTTCTTTACCGGTGCAGATTTGGGCACCTCTTTCTTTTGGCGTTCAGCAGTCCTCATGTAATCATCGAGCATATACCCTCACTATGATAGCTGCCAATGGGAGGCAAAATTTACCTAAAGAAGTACCCCTCTAGGTGATCTCTCAATCTAGTAAAACACCAGACAAATAGGTTAGCCCTGTAGATCACCTTCGATATTGGATGGACCCAATAACTGCCTATCTCTAGGAGGGGAAGCTTCCAGAGGATCCGGAGCAAGCTCGAACTCTCAAAAGGAATTCAGTCTGATACTGTCTGATTGTCGGGTACCTCTACCTTAGGGGAAAGTCCCTCTTCGTACTTTGATGCTTGCATTCAGACGATGCTGGTTAGGAACTGAAAAAGGTACACTCAAGTGAATACGGGAACCGTACTTGAGGGGAAGCATTGGCATACCAGGTGCTCCTGATGGGTTACTACTGGCCGACCATACATCAAGATGTAAGAACCTTTGTACAAACATATGGACCTTGCCAAATGACCTCAAACCTGAGCCATCTGCCTTTGAAATGTCTACAACCAGGTCACCATACCCTTTTGCTATATGTAGGGTTGATTTGATCGAGTCCCTCCCTACCACTTTAGGTCAAGCAAAGCACGGTATTGTCGCGATTGACTACTTCACTCGGTAGGTCAAAGTAAGACCACTATCCCAGAACACAAAGGAAAACACCACCAAGTTTATCAAGACTGATTGGTGTGCAGGTTCGGTACCCTTGATCATCATTATCATCGACCTCAAAAAGCTTTTTGATAATGCTCGATTTAGAGATTTCTGTGAGGACTTTGGAATTGACCTCCGTCTTGCCTCAGTAGCCCACCCCTAAACTAATGGCCTAGTGGAGGTTACCAAAAAGACAATTAAGAAGCTCTTGAAGAAGAAACTCCAGTAGAAAAAGGGCAAGTGGGAAAAAGAGCTACCCGAGGTACTTTGTACCTACCGAACAACTAAAAGAACCACAACCGGGGAAAAGCCCTACTCCTTAGCATTTACGGTGGAGGCGATTCTGCCTATCCAGCACAAACTGACCTCATTCCGGGTCCAACACCTCGAGCCAAAAAAAAATTAGGCCAAGCTTAGGGCCTAACTGGACATCCTGGAGGAAAAGCAAGACATCGACAAAATGGGTAGCAGTTTACAAAAGCCGGATTACGAGGTACTTTAATAAAAAGGTGAGGACCCAGAGTTTCAAAGAGAGGACTTAGTGCTCCAGAATGTGACTCAAAACACCAGGGTCAAATCAAATGGGGTCCTAAGACTAAATTGGGAAGGCCCTTACTTGATAAAAGTAGTGATCCTGAGCGGGGCTTAAAAGCTCGAAGACATAGATGAATGACTCATCGACCATACATGGAATGTTGATCATTTGATGAGGTTTTACCCCTAGGTAGGGGACTTTGAGAAGATTAGGCCCATTTAGGTATCGATATTAGTAGTTCATAAATAAATTATAATTTCAGTTAATCATCAGTAAAGTTTCTATTTTGTCTCTCCATCTCCATTATGTTGCCGTTTCCACCAACCGAAATTCACCATGATCGCTAAAAATTGGGATGGGCTATATGGCCTACTCGATGCCTTGGCCGCGTACCACTCCTTACCAAGAAGAATCTGAGCATAAGATTATAGTTGTCAACTAGATAACAACACTAGAGATTTGTCGGTGAAGCCCCCTCACCACCTTTGACGCCTTGGCCAGGCACCAACCCTCGCTGAGAGGGATCTGAGCATAAGCGTAAAGTTACCAGCCAGATCACGAGACAAGGATAACTGAATGACAATCCTGATGCCTTGTTCGGGCTACCAACCCTAAGAAGGATCTAAGCATAAGTGCATAGTTGCCTGCTAGATCGAGATTTCCATGGTAATGCACCTCCATGGTACAATGATGAAGGTACCTAGAAAAATTTGACCAGGTATTTCGCCTAAGGTACTGAAATTCATAAAGGCAGGGTACCCGGTACCCTGATTCTCCTAGAAAGGAAAATCAATATGATAAAGGGTCCCATGAGGATCACCTTGAAAATGTAAACACGGTTAATTTTTCATAAGCTAAACTGGGGGTGTGAATAAATTAGTACGCCTTTCTGAATCCCTTGAACCAAACTTAAGTTCGTCCCTCTAGATAGCTTGTATCACAATTTTTTTAAACACACAAACACAATCAGTTAGATAATAGAGTGCTTGATTAACTGAAAGCAATATAGTTAATAATCAACATGTGATACAAACTCATTTATCCTTAACATACCCAAACAATATAATGTAAGGAAGTCAATTACAAATATGACTATACAATATATCTATTACACATACATATATGAGAGATAGAGATATAGACAATTGATGCAAGATATTTACGTGGTAAACCTTCAAAGATGAAACATCCATGGGTTGATTCAACAACCACCAACAAACGTAATCCACTAGTAGATAAAAGGACACAGTTTATCAAGTGACCATTTAACCTAGAAACTACCTTCCTATCCTACTCAATGAATATTATCACCTTGCTCAAATATCTGAGTCTTCCTTAATCTAGTCAAGACTTCCTTGCTTAGCTATCCAAGGCTTCACACCTCTAGCTAAGACTTCCTTGCTTAGCTATCCAAGGCTTTACAGCTCTAGCTAAGACTTTCTTGATCAACTATCCAAGGTTTCACACCTCTAGTCAAGACTTTCACTTGCTTAGCTATCCGAGTCTTCACAACTCTATCTAAGACTTCCTCTTGCTTAAATCAAAGATTCACTCTTTGAAATGAGACTTCAAACCTCAACATAAGGCTACTAAGTGATCATGAATGCAAAATGCAAATAAGCACTCAACATAGAAAATGATGATCAACAAATTCAATGGAAACTAGACATAGGTATTAACTTTCATAAATCAAATATTGTCAAGTCAAAATGCTTGAATGATAAATCTAGATCATGTGAAGAATACTCAACATTATTTAGAATATAGATACATTCATAGATTTAAAACTTGAACCACAAGAAATTCAGTTTTAGCAAATATTCAAGTTTTAATCACATATACAAAAATATGCTTAAAATCAAATGACAAAGTCACTAAGATTTCTAGCACAAGTTCTAGAGCCTATTATATTCATAAAATCAGTCAATCACAAGAATAGCTCAAAGAACAAAACAACATGTATTTTATAGAGTAGATTCGGTCAAAGAGAACCTAATACATGTGTGAACTAATTTTCCTCAAAATCATTCAATCAAAGATCATAAAATAGTCCTAGATGCAAAGCTAGCACAATACAACTTCAAACATGTGAAAACATAGGTAAAATAAAAAACCTAACCCAAAATGTGAGATTTCAATCAAAATTGAACTAGCTTCAAAAGAGTTCAAAACTCAAATTAAACAAATCACAATATACATACATTCATTGAAGAAGATAACCCAAGGTAATTGATCAAGTTTTGAAGCAAAACTCAAGAAGAAAATCAATACCTTAGTAAAAATAGTGCACTCCCGTTTTTGTGAGAATAGCCTCCCAAAAAAGCAACAAAAACTCCTCAAACCTGCTTAGAAAAGATAGAATAAGGATAGATAAACACTCTCAACTTTCAATCACTCAAATTGGAGCTCAAACGAAGAGGATACAGTGTTTGGAAGGTGAGAAAATGTAGAGAGAAAATTCTGAACTTATTTTTCAAATGTCTTCTTAGAATGAAATGGAGAGGGAAAGAGTTAATAAATGAGAAGGAAGAGAAGTGTGAGAAATGAACAAAAATTACCCTTTCCTAATGCCTCCCGAGAAGGTACGTGACCATCTCGGGTGCAGCAAGGTGTCCACCCGGAGATGGCCATGCACCATCTTGTGTAGGTGCCATAAAATGGCCTTTGGCCATTGCACATTATCCCTTGTGCTCCTTCCGCGTTCTTCGACCGTTCTCTAGCCTCGAAACTCTAAATTTGAATCTGTTTGAAGATTACAATCCAAGAATCTCTCACAAACATGGAAGGCTATGAAACTTTGACCATGAGTTGCAAATTAAACTAGATATACTCAGATGAAGACAATGTATGCAACATGATTGGAAAGTATCGTAACTCTTGACTCGGAACTCTAAATAAAATGTATGAGTAACCAAAATGACCGGAACTCACTAAGGATCAATGTAATATAAAATTCAAGTTCAAGGTCCATGCTATACATACATATAAACATGCAAACTCATAGCACACAAGAATGCATATCATTTGGACATAGTCCACAAACATGCATTTTTCACAACTAGTCAATTCTACACCAATGCATATGCATTCAATATAAAGTGTGTGAATGTGTTATACAAAATGAGCACAACGATGCAGGTACACATATGTATGCAATGTGTGTGTGTGTCTAAGCCTTGTAAGAGAAAAGAGATATACCTTTTGTAGAACAATGAAGCACTTTTTCTCTTTGAAGACTTGAACTTGATTGAATAATTGTCAAACCTTCTTTGAAGCTTGAATCATCATCAACTAAAGACAACTAAACCAATACAAGTAAAATATTTTTTTGATATGGAATTAATGCCAACACAAACCTTAAACCTAACAATCTCCCCCTTGGCAAATTCCATGTCAAAACACCTATACATATAGGAAAAACATACAAAATGAAGATTGGTCACAAAATCACTCCCTCACATTACAATGAGTTATTTCTTAAAGACTAATCTTCAACACAAACTTGAACTTCTTCTTGATCTTCTCTTGTAGCAACCTAAAATCACCTCATATACAAGAATATATGGCAAGTATATGGCAAACAAAATGAGCAACATGTATCTCCCCTTTAGTACATGCCATTCACAAATAAAAATATTACATGCCTGTTTCATGCCATAATAAAGTTCAAGTTATTACATTAAAAACTTACAAGAAATCAAGTAAGCTAGCACCTAATTTCTCCCCCTTTTTGACATGAAATTACGCCAAAATGATAAGAAATGTACCTCAAAGAATCAACGCTAGCCACTTGCTTCAACAAAAAACTTTATGCGCTTGGTAGTTCTCACAAAATGCTTTAGAGATGATCTTGAGCTTGTAGCAAGTTGATTCTCCAACTCCTTGATCCATACATTTTGTTGAATAGCCCTAGCACTAAGTTCATCAATCTTTTTCATCAATTGAGTAGCCCACTCCGGAAGTTGACTTGTGCTTACCATATGTCTTGTATTTTGAGATTCACTAAAAAGACTTAGTGTATCACAAGCCTTCCCTTTGTTTTTGTATGACATGTAAGGTACACACCTAGCACTATACTTTTCAAGAGAAGATAAAATCACATCATCTTCAAGTGCTTTCACACCAAGAACTAAACACAATTGAGAGATAAACCCCGGTAGTGCCAACTTTTTGTCCAACCTAGTTGTTAGAGCCACACTATCTATATCTAACATAAGAATTTCTCCAAGGTTTATAGGTCGATTATTCAATGAGGCATCTACAATCTTGATTTTCTCTTTGTTAAGTTCAGTGGCATTAGAAGATCCTACCAGATTAGTACATGTAAAAAGATGACAAAAAGCTCTCACCTGAGTCAACTCTCCTTAATCAATATAAGCTCTATTCTTCCACTCAAAAGAATTATCATCACAAAGGATTTGACCCATGATATTGAGATTCTCAACTACAACAAAATCTAGAAAATTTGACTCAATATCATTAGGTAATCCGAAGAACTTATTGATGTTCTCCGAATTAATCCTAAACAAAACACCCCTTATGTCTACCAAAGCATCAAGAATGGTTTCACTCTCCTTATATTCATGACAGAATTCTCTAACATCGCTATCATCAACCATATTAAACATGCCTACCCAAGATTACCAATGTTGATCAACAAAACATCTACGGACATAAGAACCTACACATTTGTCTAAATCATTACCTCTCTCCAGAAATAGCTTCTTCTTTCTCATGACACCAAGAGATTTCACCTTAGAGGAATTAGACCCTTTTGATGTTGACTTGGGCTTGTCAATGGGATTGGCTGAGCTACCACTACCAACAAGATTGGTTCGTCTGATGATCTAGTGTAGATAAAAACTATACACACAAAAATAAGTTGAAAGAATAATTGAGACAAGTTAGTAACAAGAGAAACAAAAATATGATACCAAAAGATGAATCATTATGTAAGGTAAAGAAAATGAGAAACATCTTACAACAATCATCATGTTAACAAAAATATATGCCAAAATATAACAATATAATGTTGGGGTTTATGCCCTAAAGATGTAATTTGTAAATGGATTTATGAAATAAATAAAAGGAAAAGTTCAATTCATTCATGTTGTGTTGTTTATTTTATAACTTGTGCATATATTTAACATCCAATATTGCCAGATGTAATCTCGAACTGTGTATATAAGTGTCATATACGGATGGATACAGTAAGAGACTTGCAATCTAAAGAGTCCATAGATAGCAAATAAAGCTTGGTACTTTATTTATGGTTAATCTATAGTTGCGGTCCATTCCGTAATGTATGATTATTCTATCCTGAATCATTCATATGAGATATGGGAATGGAGGCACCTTGTATGATGTGATCATATAAGACTGAGCCATGATCTATATGAGTCTCTGATGAGATTCATATATATCAACTAATAATGGCTATATGTGGGTGATCTTAATCCTGAGTGTCTTATCGACTCTTTCAGGTTAGATCGTGGTGCACTCACTAGCAGAATTTCCATATTCTTAACAATTATAGCCTTTAACATCTCAGTCCTTGAAGGTTTCCTAACTCCTTTCTCCTTAGGAAAACTACCGTTAAGCTTGGCATTTATTCTTAAAAACTTCTTAAACTTCCTAACCAAAAGGGTCATATGTTAATTCTCGTCATCACTCTCCGTTTCTATAGCGTTGAGAGTGATTCCTTTACTTTTAAACTTTGAATTCAAGCACAACTCATAAGTTTAGAGTGACCCAAGCAATTCATCAATACTCATGCAATCTACATCTTTGCTTTCTTATATGGCCGTTACCTTTTCCTTGAATCTCTTGGGGAGAGATCTTAAATTTTTTCAATTCAAACGCCCTCTTGAGATAGGCACTCCAAGTGCTTGACATTGGTTAACAATGTTAAGAAGACGGAATTGGAAATCTTCAAACCTTTCTTCATCACTCATACGTAAACTTTCAAATTGTGACGTCAACATTTGAAGCCTAGACTTTCTCATTGCCAATATACCTTTATTTGTGACTTGAAGTGTGTCCTAAGCCTCCTTGATGGATTCAAGATTTTGTATCACAAAAAAAAATTGTCTATTAGTGACGAACTATTTCCGACGACACTAATTGTCGTCGGAAATAGTACCTTTTTCGACGGTCATATTAGAGTTGTCGAAATCAGTCAAAATATAATAACGCAGTTCTGATGGTCGAATAACCATCGGAAATAGTCTTTATGCCGTCGAAAATATAGAAAAAGTAATACAATATTTCCAATATTCATGAGGCCGTCGGAAATAGTCCACATTTCCGACGGTATTTTTTGTTCCGTCAGAAATGATAAAATTTAATTTAAATTAATTTTTAGGAAAATTAAGGCTATCGAAAATGGAGTACTATTTTATATATTATTTGTTATGGCATTGTCATTAAAAAAAATAATTTATTATTATAATATTAAATAATAAATTATGATGAAATGTATTTGATAATTTATCCACTATAAAAAAATTGTGACTTGTAGATCAATAATTTAAATGTATCACTATATATGTTTTTTTTTATCACTATTTTTATTAGCGAAATCACATTGTCAAATTTTTCGCCAAATATTTTGATTTAATTTTGAATTTTTCAAATAATATGTCATAGATAATGTAAAAAAAATAAAAAATTATGGCGATCACTGTAAGAAAATAAGACAATAGGGACCAGACTTTAGGAACAAAACAATGGGACTAATAAGAAGTCTACTTTATGTCTATATCTAATTAAATTAAATAAATATAAATATAGGAAATTATTAGTAATTACAAGAATATTTAGTTATGTATAATTATGTTTAATGACACTACTATATCATATTTTTTGAAAAAAAAACTCTAATAATTTTATTTAATATCTATTTGTTTATCATACAAAGTATTTATAATTTTACTGAAATAAGTATAAATTATTAATTTTTTAGTAAAATGTTGATTACAAAAAATAGAATCAACAATGATATAAAATATGTATCATATTTAAAGATAAAGTATTAAAATGTAATTCCTATCAGATAAGGGAAGTATTTTATTAAAAATATTATTTTATAAAACAATTTCACTAGTTATATTTAAATATTGTACAAAGAAATATATTTAATTATCATATCAATAGCTTATATATAAACAGTATGCAAAAAAAAACATATATAAAGTTATAGCAAAATGGTAAGAGTAACATTTACTATCTAGCATTGAGATCACGGGTTCAAGCCACATGAAGTGCATAGAATTAGCTTGTTGGGCGACAGAGTGATGTGGTACGCGTCAGGTTTTTTTTTCATTAAACTTTTTTCGAAGACCAATCCCTGTCGAAAATAAAGGTAAGTCGTCAGAAATACTAGTATTTTTGACCACCTCTAATTACTATTATCGACTGTATTTTTATTTTTTCCGACGGCCTTGACCGTCGGAAATGGTCATATTTGTGACAGCTCGTCAGTAAATTGTTATTTACGACGAGCGCATTTGTGATGGCCTATGATGGCCTTTTCCATCGGAAAAACGTATTTTCGATGGGAAATCGTCTTTTTCGACGGTATATAGCCATCAAAAAAGAGCATTTTTTTGTAGTGTATAGAGGAGAATTGGTGACCATCCACTCCTTTAAATATAGCATTGATAGCACGATGGTGCCACTAAGCAACCTTAAACTCGTTTCTTATCCATTCCTTCTAGGCTTAAATATATTGGTTCCATCTTCTTGAACCTTGGTAGTAGGAACCAAAGTAGACCTTTTTCAATCCATTTAAAAAAACTTAAGTTTGTCCCTCTAGATAGCTTGTATCACAATTTTATTAAACACACAAGCACAATCAATTAGATAATAGAGTGCTTGATTAATTGAAAACAATGTAGTTAACAATCAACATATGATCAAACTCTTTTATCCTTAGCATACACAAACAATATACTGTACGGAAGCCAATTACAAATATGGCTATACAATATATCAATTACACATACATATAAGAGAGATAGAGATAGAGACAGTTGACACAAGATATTTACGTGGTAAACCTCCGAAGAGGAAACATCCACGGGTTGATTCCATAACCATCGACAAATATAACCCACTAGTAGATTAAAGGATACAATCTCTCAAGTGACTCACTTATAAACTATCCTTCTATCATACTCAATGAATATGATGCCACCTTGCTCAACTATCTTAGTCTTCCCAACTCTAGTCAAGACTTCCTTGCTTAGCTATCCAAGGCTTCACACCTATAGCTAAGACTTCCTTGCTTAGCACCTCTAGCTAAGACCTTCTTGATCAACTATCCAAGGCTTTACACCTCTAGTTGAGACTTTCAGTTGCTTAGCTATCCGAGTCTTCACAACTCTAGCTAAGACTTCCACTTGCTCAAATCAAGGATTCACTCAATGAAATGAGACTTCCAACCTCTTCACAAGGCTACTAAGTGATCATGATTGTAAAACGCAAACAAGCACGTAATATAGAAAATGATGATCAACAAATTCTATGGAAAATAGACATAAGTATTAACTTTCACAAATCGAATATTGTCTAGTCAAAATGAATGAATGACAAATCTAGATCATGTGAAGAATACTCAACATTTTTTAGAATCTAGATACATCCATAGACCTAAAACTTGAACCACAAGAAATCCATTTTTAACACATATTCAAGTTTTAAACACATATACAAAAACATGTTTAAAATCAAATGACAAAGTCACTTAGATTTCTAGCACAAGTTCTAGATCCTACTATATTCATAAAATCAATCAAGCACAAGAATAGCTCAAAGAACACAACAACATGCATTTTAAAGAGTAGATTCAGTCAAAGAGAACCTAAAACATGTGTGAGCTGTTTTTCCTCAAAAGCATTCAATTAAAGATCATAAAATAATCCTAGATGCAAAGCTAGCACAATACAATCTCAAACATGTGAAAACATACGTATAATCAAAATCCTAACTCAACATGTGAGATTTCAATCAAAACTGAACTAGCTTCAAAAGCGTTCAAAACTAAAATTAAACTAATCACAATATACTTTCATTTAATGAAGAAGATAGCACAACACAATTGATCAAGTTTTGAAACAAAACTCTAGAAGAAAATTAATGCCTTAGTAAAAATAGTGTTGTCCCGTTTTTTTTAGAATAGCCTCCTACAACAAAATTTGATTAGGAGTTCTAAGTCAATAGTCACAATTTAATTATATTCAATAATTGGTCATTTAATAAATAGACTATTTGAGTTGGATTAGGAGTCTTGGTGTGGAAAATAATTTTTTTTTTAAAAGGAATCTTTGTCACCAAGTAAATCAACCTAGAGATAGGATTCTTGCCCACCAAGTCAATCCTCTTTAGGAGAGGATTTGGTCTCCTAATTTAAAAGAAGGTAGAATTTAGCATATATATATATATATTAATATAGTTGAATTCGGTCATGCATAATTTTGGTTATAGAAAATTCAACCAAGGCATTACTTTCTATGGAGAAATTCGGCCAAGAGAGAATTTTCAGTGTAGAGAATTTGGTTCTTACTCTAAATAAATTCTTCCAACTCTAAAGATTGGTGTGTGAAAATTCAGCAAAGAAGAAAAGAAAGAAAGAACGTTTTATTTTCAATAGTGCACTAGTAGCCTTTACATCAAAAGGTTTTGTGTACAACATCGAATCAAGGTTTATGCGAGTTTCAATCAAATTGATTTTTAATTCACTAATGACCTAACAATCTTTGTTTTTCCTCTAGGAAGATTATTGTGACTAACAAAAGAAAGAGATTTTTTTTGTTTCCATCCTTAGGTATACAATTTAAAGAAAGGGAGTCCACACTCCTAGGTGATTCATGTTCATGATTAGATTGGAAGATCTTGCGGATTCAATTTGACGAAAGTTCAATTGTCACGAGAAAAAGGTACGATATTTTAATTATATGTCAATTAATCCAGGGTTAAGGTTCTTTCTTTTAAAGGAAAATTTTTAAAATATATCAAAACCATAATTTTACGTTTCCGTCGCATTTTGAACCAAATTTTCTTTACAATTGGTATCAAAGTCTAGTTGTACCCTTGACTAATTGATGTATATAGATGTGAATCTATTTCTTTTTATTGTGATTGTGCATGTTTTAGAAAGAGATGGCACTCTAGGTATTCACATATATATTTACATTGGAATATATGGATATATGTATGTTTTAATATGTGGATTGTTATTGTTCAATTTTGGTCCTAGAATTTGACCAAGCTATATTTAGTTGTTATAAAATGCTCGTCAAACAAATATTTATAAAGTCCTTAGCTATGTCCTTAAATTGTGAAGACAAGTATAATGACAAGCAAGAGTATCATCCACAGGGAAAGGGAAATCGAATGGCTAAAACTAGTTAACTATTATTAAACTAAAACTATGCATGAAAAGGTAAAGATAAATGGTTTTGGTTTTGAAATGTTAATTAACTACAAAATCAACTACAATTAGGCTAGCTAATCTAACATGAAATTAGTGTTAATGAGAATCAGTGTTAAAATATGATGGTTAGGGCTAAGGAATTGTTGGATCACACAAGTAAACAATGGGCGTATTGGTAATTAACATAAATGAACATTAATCTTTTGTAACCAATCAAGAGTTTATAGCATTTGTTGTATATCCCTTATGGGTTTCTAATCTAGAGGGTATAGTATTGGCTACCCACAATTGATCGTCCATTTATCAAATTAAGGGACTAATCTCTTTATAAATTCACCAACCTAGAGGGTATAGACTTGATGCTTAATCTCTCACAAGACACCAACCTAGAGGGCATAGTATTGGTTACCCATTTGAAATTAGTTAGAGATTGAGATTAAAATGTCCAGATTTCACTCGTGGAGGGTACTCTTGTTCAACCCTTCCACTCAAATGAGCTTAAGAGAATAGAATGGAGGGTATACCCAATTCTCTACTGAAATAATTTCTCAAACAATTTTGTAAAGAAAGGAGGGTACAATCGCATGGAGGCTAGGGCATGATCTGGGCATGAAAGGACACATTTACCCCTAAAAACATGGCTGATTTTCATCCCAAGAGTTGTTCCCGTCAGATTCACGACTCTCTGTGCGCGGGCAAATGGGCTGGTGGTGACCTGCGCATCTCTACGCACCAGTCACTAAAATCGGCATAACTCCCTCTAGAAATCTTGGAATCATAATCAGTAAAAGCCACTGGAAACTAGACTTCTGGGGCTATTCGAATATATGTAGATGAAAGCATGGATTGATGGGAGGAGAAATATATGACCTTCCGAAATTGGATGACTTGCATGACCTTTTTACAATTTCAGCTCCTTTTGCCTCTAAATCTCACTTTTTGCTAATTTTTGCCTCCCCAAACTTACTTTGAGCTTAAACACCATCGGTAAGGAATATAGCCTTTGCTCTTTTTGACCTACTTTTTGTCATGCACTAACTATATTGCCTCTGATCTGCTTCTGGGTATTGATGTTTGCAAGGGTTGTAAATCGCACAGTGACCCGCGTATAGACCTGATGCTCTATTTTCATCTATCAGGTCTTGGAAAATGCATGGACATATGCACGGTTGGTGCGCGGGTTCAGGACCCATCCAGTGTCCTGCACTCTCTAGTTTTTCTTTACTGATTTTGGCCCGTTTCGCCCAATATTCGCTCTTTTCATCCTTGAAATATACCTAATTGCCTGCAAACATAACAAACGAGCCAATGGAATTGAGAGCCAAAATATATAACAATTTTGGCGCGATCAGAATTTCAATGTATTTTTGTTTTGGCAGTGCAAAAAGAAGGTTAGCCTGTCATCGCTAAAATTTGCTTCTTGGTAGTTGTTTATTTTTATTTATTTATTATTTTGCTATTGTATTTAAAATACTGCAGTAGTTTTAATTAAAAAAAACTGCAGTGTTTTATTTAAAATTCTTCTGTAATGCATTCAGTATCGAATACTTAAAGGTTTGAAGAATTAGAGGCAATTGGAACAAGTTTGGGACCTTGCGAGCCATAGCAACGAACGTGCGTGCGAATAAGCACGCGGCCACGATTGTTGTGGCATGGGCTACGCACGGAAGCCCTATGGAAGCCATAGGCTGCCTATGGTGACCCTTTATGGGGTTGTGGGGTGTTCACACCAATGGGAGCCAGCCAAGGGGTGCACAAACAATGGACGCATGAAGACTTGTTTGACGAGAAAGGAGTTTTTTTGTATACCAAAATTGTAATTTACTTGTTTTTCTAGGATGGACCAAAATTGCAGCTATTTATATTTTCATAAATATTACAATGTTTGTCATTGTTTGACAACTTGTCATACAGAATAGGAGTGCCGCTCATATATATCTTTTGGTATGAACATGCATTGAAAGGTTTAGATATCTAATTGGCATCTAGATAACTTGGTAAATCATTCTATGGAATTCGATCACACGCCTTAAACAATTGAGTGGGAGAAGGTGTTTTGGAAAACCTACGACCTCAAAGTTTAGTTGAGCTTTATGTTTCATGCAATAACCCCAAAGAGGTATTCATGAATGGAATTTAGCAAGAAACTTCGTTACAAAAATAGACTAGACAATTGAACCTAACGATATCTACTCCCGAAGGAGGGATATTAGTGAGGAAATATATTGAAGGTCGATAACTTGGTAACACACTCAATGTGATTTTATTAATATCCTTCCAAGAGTTCTTGTTAATAAAATTGCAAGGCTAAAATTGAAAACACCGGTTGTTACGTTAACAATTAGGTGGGACCTAGTCTAACTAGTAAATTGTGCAAACTCCCAAAGGAGGTGTAACATTTATAGGCATTGGATCGCGATGATTGAATTATTTTATTTAACTCAATATAAATATTCAAAAGTGTTTTATCATGATTGTTTACTTATATAATTTTTGTTATTAAAAAAAAATCACGACCCCATCCCTAATCAACAACCTAAAAGATGATACCTAAACTGATGATAATTATGTCACACGGAAAAAGAAAAATTGGTCTATTATTACAACCTGAAAAGCATAAGTTCGTTCTGTTTATCCATTAACCACCAAACTAATGAATCTACTAAGGAGCAAAGTGACGAGTATCAATAGTGAAAGTCTTCAGATTAGATGGCTAAATGTTACATTATGGCCACCATTTCCGACTTGTTGCAACAACAACATGAAGGAATGGAGACTGCTATCGATATGATGATGTCTCTAGAAGAGATGTTTGCTATGAGGTCTAGGATGACTAAGAGAGAGGCAGTGACTGCTTTCATGAATCATAGGATGGAACCTGGACAGGCTGTGAAGAATCACATAATAAAAGTCATAGCACATCTAACATTGTTGAACTCAATGGTGTTGAGATAGATGGTGAGACAAAAATTTACATGATCATCAACACACTGTCAGATTCCTTTGATCAGTTCAAGTTGGACTACACCTTGAACAATAAGGAATACACCTTGCAAGGCCTAATGCAAAATGTTCAAAGCACCGGGAAATCCTTGTGAAAGGTAAAGGTCAAGAGATTCATATTGTTAGTAAAGTTGCTACTTTTAAGACCCGTAGGAAGGTAAAGAAACAACAGAAGAAAAAGCAACTTGGGCCTAACTAGAAGGGGTTTCAGGAAAGGAAAAGATTGAATGAGAATGAATTCATCTTGTGTTTAGGTAACAGAGAGTTGGTGTCTGCCAGTGCAGTGGGAGATGTTAGAGTCAATCTAGATTCTAGTTGGCATTTTGATTTAATAAACGTTTAATATGTACCACAATTCAAGAGGAATTGAATTTCGGTTTCTTGTTTAAATATTCGGTTACTTTTAATCAAGGTTTTATTATTAGTAAGAATAACAAATTTTTCTGCAAAAGGTACATTGGAAAAAGGTTTATTCTACTTGCATAGAAATATCTCTCACCTATTAGACACGGAATCAACATAAGCCAATCATAATAGAGTAAAATTATCAAAAGATGAAAACTACCTAAGGCATTTATGCCTAGGTCATATTAACCTTGATAGGATTAAAAGATTGTGTAGTGACGGACCTCTAAGTGACATAAAGGTTGATGATCTACCAACTTGTGAATCTTGTTTGGAAGGTAAAATGACCAAAAGGTAGTTCACGACCAAAGGCACAAGAGCCACTTAATGTTTAGGATTAGTACACACTGATGAATGTGGTCATATTAGCATTCTAGTTAGAGGTGGATATGGGTACTTCATCACCTTCATGAATAATTACACAAGATTTGGCTATGTGTATCTCATGAGACATAAGTCAAATACTTTTGACATGTTCAAAGCATTTAAAGCTGAAGTAGAAAATCAACTTGAGAAACGCATAAAAATCTTGAGGTCTGATCATGGTGGAGAATATCTATTTGGTGAGTTTCAGCAATATCTTATTGATAATGGGATAATTTTTCAGATTTCTATGCCAGGTACACCTCAACAAAATGGGGTGGTAGAAAGAAGAAATAGAACTCTTTTGGACATGGTTAGATCTATGTTGAGTTATTCAATGTTGCCTATTCTTTTTGAGGATATGCTTTACAAACCGCTTTGTACATTCTAAACGATGTACCATCTAAGTCAGATCCTAAAAGACCGCATGAGTTGTGGAGTGGGCAAAAGACTAGGCTACAACACTTAAAGATATTTGGATTTCCTACACACGTGTTAAAAGTAAAGACAAAAAAGATGGAGACCAGTTCAAAAAAATGTATATTTGTAAGGTATCCAAAAGGAACCAAAGGATATTATTTTTATAGTCCTTCAGATCTTAAAGTATTTGTTTCGACAAATGCTAAATTTTTGGAAGAGGACTATATGAATTATTTTATGTGTAAAAGCAGAATTGTCCTGAATGATCATTTAGTAGATACAATTCCATAAGAGGTTTGACAACCTAGCCCAATTGTAAGTTCTGCACCAACACAAGATCAACATTTTACCATTCCTCATCGTAGTGAGAGGGTTAGTAAACAACCCGAGAGATACATTGGTCTAGGAGAATCTATAGAGAATCTATAGAAAATCTCCCACATGATGATAATCCCTATACGTACAAGGAAGCAATGGAAGATGTTGATTGTTGCCATTGGCAAAAGGCAATGCAATCGAAAATTGAATCTTTGCTCAAAAAGAAAGTCTGAAGTCTGGTCTCTTGTAGACATGCCTAAAGGGATAAAACCCATTGGGTGCAAATGGGTATACAAGCGAAAAAGAGGAATGGATGGAAATGTGGAAACCTTTAAAGCTAGATTGGTAGCTAAAGGTTACACAAAGAAGGAAGGTATTGATTATGAGGAAACTTTCTCTCTTGTGGCCATGGTTAAATCCATTAGGAAACTCTTATCCGTTAGGGCATCTCTAGACTTTGAGATTTGGCAAATGGATGTCAAGACAGCTTTCCTTAATGAATGTCTTAACGAAAGCATCTATATGATGCAACCAGAAGGATTCATTGAAAAGGGCCAAGAGGAAAAGGTTTGCAAGTTGCAAAGATCCATATATGGATTGAAGCAAACATCCAGATCCTAGAACATAAGGTTCGATCAAGATGTAAAAGGTTTTGAATTTCTTCAAAACCTTGTAAATATTGGAGCAGTGGCTAATTCGAGAGAATCAAGATGTCATAAGAGAGGGAAAAACATTGAAAGAAAGTATCACCTTTTAAGGGAAATTGTGCACAGGGGTGACGTGACAATTACCAAGATTGCGTCAGTTGAAAATCAAGCTGATCCCATCACAAAGGCTCTTCCATTGAAGAGTTTTGATAGGCCAATAGAGAACATGGGGATGAGAGATATGACACACTTGCTATAGAGCAAGTGGGAGATTTCTAGGATTATGCTCAATAGCAAGAGTGTAATAATGTATTTGATAAACTTTTCATATTAATAAAGTGATTTTTAGTTAAACAAATCTTATAGCATTTATAGTTTAATTATTATAATTGTCAAAAGTAAATAATCATAAGGTCAAATGACTATGAGAAAAGAAGAATTGTTCGTACATCTTGATATGTATGAGGTAGACACAATTCTTTAGTTAGTCTTGAATAATATTCACAACTTAAGATAAAATGTTGGGCACCTTTATCTTGTCAAAGTTGCAGATTCTTTTGCTAGAATTTGACTGAGATAAAATATGTTATGATGAGTCTAAAATCATCAAAGTGTGGTGTCTTTGGGCAAAAAAACATAGTGCACTTGGTGCATTGAATAGGATCACAGTGAAATACTTTATCCAGAACTGTCAATGGATAAAAGTTTTTGCTTAAAGACAATTGGAGAGTCTATCTTAACCCTGAGATAAATGATGGACTTATGGTTGCAAGTGTTATCATTTGATCTATCAATGAGTACGATTTTATAGCATAGTCAATCCTCGATTATTTGGTGGTATTCTTTTGTTAATCGATAGAGGACTTTAGTTATAGATATGGACATCGTGGCTCTATTTACTAAATGAGGGTAGTATATCATTATATGAATGTTTTGAGGTATTGGATATTAAATCTTAACGCTAAGTTTTCAATAGTGTCTATTGAAATATGGTTTCTGGGTAGCTGTAGGCGGTGTATGAGCTCTTGGCGATTACTATTATTCTTCACGAGGATACACTATCTCCATTAAGATTGTGTAGGGTATGAATGAGAAATATTAACTTATTCTATCTTTATTTAAGAGTTCAATTTTAGTTCTTTAGTGGAATGAACTAAAATTAATAGATCGAACCTAAGTGAATCATACGTTGATTGTGATTAGGTTATTTCTATTCTAACTTAAATTTAGATAGCCCACCAAGATCCCTAATCCACATGAACTTGCATGGATCATTTGATATATTTCATCGGACCAATTTATGGGTCCATCTAGAATTGTATTAAGGCATGTGGACTTGTTTCGTTTTGTAAGAATGGGTCTAGTTCACATGTGGACTTTTTATTTAAGTCCAATGGATTTAATAAATTAGGAAAAACAATATTTAGCCCATATATATTGGCTTGGGCGGCTAAGGCTATAGATAACAGCTTATTATATTGTTTTTTATTTTTTTATTTAATTAAATAGAAATTAATTAATTTGTTAATTAATTAATTATATGATTAAAAGTCTAAATCTTTTTCCTAATAGGAGTAGGTCTCCTATTGTCATATTATTGTTGGTAATATGGTAAGTATCAAATACAATATTTGATACGTAGATAAAAAAAATGAATTTATTTATCTAGTCAAATTACGAAATATTTGATTTCTATTAAAACTCTAGTTGACAATTGGTCAAATTAGGAAGTTTTAATTTAGTCATAATTTAATTATATTCAATAATTGGTTGTTGAAAAAATACACTATTTGAGCTTAATTAGGAGTCTTGGTGTAGAAAAGAATTCATTTTTGAAAAGGATTCTTGGTCACCAAGTAATCCACCTAAGAAAAAGATTCTTGCCCACCAAGTAAATCCTTCTTAGGAGAGGATTAGGTCTCCTAAGCTAAAGACAAGAGGAATTCGGGTAAACCTGGCCAACCCCAAATAAATTAGGGCAAGGAATTTTCCCACTACATATATGGGATGTAGAATTAGGCCAAGCCTAATTTTAGAGAGAGAAATTTCAGCCACACCCTAATCCGAGGGAGAGAAATTTCAGCCAGGAGAGAATTTTGAGTGTAGAGAATTCAGATCTTGCTCTAGTAAATTCTTCCAACTCTAAGGATCGGTGTGTGAAAATTCAGCAAAGAGGACATAAGTGACCTAATGTTCTTTGTTTTCTTCTTGGAGGATTATTGTGACTAACAAAGAAAGAGATTTTTTTTGTTTCCATCCTTAGCTATACAATTTAAAGAAAGGGATCCCACACTCCTAGGTGATTCACGTTCATGATTAGATTGGAAGATCTTACGGATTCAATTCGACCCTAGTTCAATCGGCACGAGAAAAGGTACCATACATTTAATATACATTAATTAGTCTTGGGTTAAGCATTTTTTGATTAAAGAGAAAAAATTTAAATATATCAAACCTTAATTTTACGCTTCCACTGTATTTTGAACCGATTTTTCCCTACTGACGAGGCATATGGAACCCTACTCATGCAATTCTCTTTGTGCTCATTCTTAGGAACTTGTTCTTTAGAAAGTTTGATTCCATGTCTTAAAGGTAACATACCTTTCCTGGAATCTTGCATGGAAAATCTAGACGAGATTTTATATATGTATGAAGCTTGGGATAAGGCAATCGTTATAATCTTTCTATCCTTTGTGACTTGGATACAAAGAATATTACTTGCTTCTCCTAAGTCCTTCATATAAAATTATTTTGCTAACCATTCTTCTACTGTTGTCAATACACCTACATCGTTTCCGATGAGTAGTATATCACCTATATGAAGAACTAGGAAAACCAACTTGTCACCTCTAATTCTTTTGTATAACATAGGGTTCGACAAGGTTTTGAATAAATCAAAAAAAATTCACAGATTGATCAAACCTTATGTTCCAGGATCTGGATGTTTGCTTCAATCCATAAACGGATCTTTGTAACTTACATACCTTTTCCTCTTGGCCCTTTTCAATGAATCCTTCTAGTTGCATCATATAGATGCTTTCATCAAGACTTCCATTAAGAAAAGTTGTCTTGATGTCCATTTGCCAAATCTCTAGGTCTTGAGATGTCGCAACGGATAAGAGTATCCTAATGGATTTAAGCATGGCCACATGAGAGAAGGTTTCCTCATAATCGATACCTTTCTTTTGTGTGTAACCTTTAGCTACCAATATAGCTTTTAAGGTTTCCACATTTCCATCCAGTCCTCTCTTCCTCTTGTATACCCACTTGCACCCAATGGTTTAGGCAAGTCCACAAGAGACTAGACTTTGTTTTTTTATCATAGATTCAATTTCAAATTGCATTTCCTTTTGCCAATGGCGACAATCAACATCTTCAATGGCTTCATTGTACATGTAGGGACCATCGTCGTCCGGGAGATTCTCTACTGATTCTCCTAGACCGATGTATCTCTTGGTTTGTCTACTAACCCTCCCACTACGAAGAGGAATGGTAGGTTTTTGATCTTTTGTTGGTACGAAACTTACAATTGGGCTAGATTGTGAAACCTTTTGTGGAATTGTATCTTCTGAAAGCTCATTCAAGACAATTCTACTTCTAGGCACAAAATTATTCATATAGTCCTCTTCTAGAAATTTAGCATTTGTCAAATCAAATACTTTATGATCTGAAGGACAATAGAAATGATATCATTTGGTTCCTTTTGGAGACCCTACAAATATGCATGTTTCTGAACGGGACTACATCTTTTCTGTCTTTCCTTTTAACACGTGCACAGGACATCCAAATATCCTTGAGTGTTGTAAACTAGGTTTTAACTCATGCGGTGTTCTAGGAACCGACTTAGATGGTACATCATTTAAAATGTACATAGTAGTTTATAAAGCTATCCCAAAAAAGAATTAGGAAGCATTGAATAACTCAACATAGACCTAGCCATGTTCAAAGGAGTTATATTTCCCCTTTCTGCCACCCTATTTTGTTGAGGTTTACCTGGTGCAGAAAACTAAGAAATTATCCTATTATCAATAAGATATTACTAAACTCACCATATAGATATGCTCTACCACGATCAGACCTCAAGATGTTTATATGTTTCTCAAGCTGATTTTCTACTTCAGCTTTAAATGCTCTGAACATGTCAAAAGCATTCGACTTATGTTTCATGAGAAACACATAACCAAATCTTGAGTAATCATCCGTGAAAGTGATGAAGCACTCTTATCCACCTTTAGCTTGAATGCTCATAGGACCAAATACATCAGTGTGTATCAATCTGAAACATTCAATAACTCTTATGCCTTTGGTCGTGAATGACATTTTGGTCATTTTACCTTCCAAACAAGATACACAAGTTGGTAGATTATCGACCTTTAAGTCACTTAAAGGTCCATCACTAACCAATCTTTTGATCCTATCAAGGTTAATATGACCTAGGCATAAATGTCTTAGCTAGGTTTCATCTTTTGTTAATTTTACTCTTTTACGATTAGGTTGCATTGATTCCGTGTCTAATAAGTGAGATATATTGCTATGCAAATAGAATAAACCGTTTTCTAATGTACATTTGCAAACAAATTTGTTATTCCTACTAATAATAAAAGCTTTATTAAAGTAACCGAATATCCAAATTTATTTAAACAAGAAGCAGAAATTAAATTCCTCTTGAATTGAGGTACGTAATAAATGTCTATCAAAACTAAATGCCTATTAGAATCTAAATTAGTTCTGATATCTCCCACTGCACTGGCAGACGCCATAGCTCCGTTGCCTAAATGCTAGTTGAATTAATTCCCAATTAATTTATTCCTTTGACCCTTTTCACCACAAAAGAAACACTTCTCTTTGATCTTGGTTACTTTCTTAGTATCCTTCTAGGTAGACCCAAGTTGATTATTCTTCTGTTGTTTCTTGACCTTCTTACGGGTCTTAACAGTAGAAACTTACCAGCCTTATGAATCCCTTAACCCTTGTTTTTCACAAAGATTTTCTTGGCACTTTTAACATCTTGCATCAGGCCTTGCAAGTTGTATTCCTTATTGTTCAAGGTGTATCCCAACTTGAACTGGTCAAAGGAATCTAACATTAAGTTGACTTTCATGTCAATTTTCGTCTCACCATTTATCTCAGCACCATTGAGTTCAGCAGTATTGAGTTGTGCTATGACTTTCATCATGTGATCTTTCACAGCCTATCCAGGTTTCATCTTAAGATTCATGAAAGCAATCACTGGCTCCCTCTTAGTCATCCTGGACTTCATAGCAAACATCTCTTCCAGTGGCATCATTATATTGATAGTAGTCTCCATTCCTTCACGTTGTTGTTGCAACACATCGGAGATGGTGGCCGTAATGTAACATTTAGCCATCTCATTTGAAGACTTCCACTGCTGATACTTATCTCTTTGCTCCTCAATAGATTCATTAGTAGGAGTAGGTGGTTTAGGAGTACACAGAACGAACTTATGCTTTTCAGTTTGAAACATCAACCCAATATTCCTTTTCCATATAACATAATTATCACCAGTTAAAGTATTATCTTTTAGGATGTTGATTAGGGATGGGGTCGTGTTTTCTTCATAATAACAAAAATTATATAAGTAAACAATCATGATATAGCACTTTCGAATATTGGTCTTTAATTAGATAAAATAATTCAATCATAAAATTCAATGGTGATCCAACACCCATAAATGTCACGCCTCTTTTGGGAGTTTGCACCAATTACTAGTTGGACTAGGTCCCACCTAATTGTTAACATAACAACCAGCATTTTCAATTATCAGCGATGATATTAATAAAATCACATTGCGTGTGTTACCAAGTTATCGGCCTTCAATTTATTCCCTTGCAAATATCCCTCATTTGGGTGTAGATATCGTTTGGTCCAATTGTTTAGTATCCTTGTAGGGATCCTTGTAGGGAAGTATCTTGTTAAATTCCATTCTTGAATACCCCTTGGGGGGTTATTACACGAAACATAAAGCTCAACTAAACGTAGAGGTCATATGTGTTCCAAAACACCTTCTCCAACTCAATTATTTAAGGCATGTGATCGAATTCCATAGAATGATTTACCAAGTTATCTAGATGCCAATCAAATACCTAAACAATTCAATACATGTTCATACCAAAAGAGATATATGAGTGGCACTCTTATTCTATATGACATATTATCAAACAATGACCAACATTGCAATACTTACGTAAATATAAATAGCTACAATTTTGGTCCATCCTAGAAAACCAAGTAAATTATATATGTTCGGAATACAAAAACTCCTTTCTTGACAAAAAAGTCTTCACGCTACAATCATCCGTTTGCACACCCTTGGCTGCCTCCCATGGGCATACGCACCCCCTTAGCTCTATAAAGGGTTACAGTGCACAGCCCATGGAATCCATAGGGCTGCCATGCGTAGCCCATGGCATCCATAGGGCTGCCATGCGTAGCCCATGGCATCCATGGGGCTGCCGTGCACAACCCATGCCACAACAATCGTGGCTGCGTGCTCATCCGCACAAATGATTGTTGCTATGGTACGGACGGTACCAAACTTGTTCCGGTTGCTATCAATTCTTCAAATTTTTGAATCTTTCATACTTGAATGTATTACAATAGTATTTTAAACAAAAAAAATACTGCATTTTTATTATTATTACAAATAAATAAATAAATAAACATAGCAACTGAAGGGAAAAAAACGATTCAAAACGTAACGGAAGCGTGAGAAAATGTTATTAAAATATAAAATTAGGGTTTGCGTATAAATAAAAAATTTCCCTTTTGACTAACAAGAAACTTAACCCTAGATTAATTGATGTATGTAAAAAGTGTCAAACATTTTTCTCATGGCGATTGAACAAGGGCCGAATTGATTCCGCAAGATCTTACAATCAAATCACGAACGTGTATCAACTAGGAGTGTGGGCTCCCTTTTTTAAATTGTATACATGAGGATGGAGACAAACAAAATTTTTTCTTTGTTAGTTACAAATAACCTCCAAGAGAAAAATCCAAGAACGTCCGGTCACTTGTGAATTATCAATCTACTTGATTGAAACTCGCGTGAACCCGATTTGATTTTGTACACAAATCCCTTTTGATGTAAAGGATACTAGTGTACTATAAAAAAAAAGTTCTCTTTTTCTCTTTTCCCCTTGGTCGAATTCTACACCCTATATCTTAGAGTTGATTGAATTTTGTCTAGAGTAAAATACTTAACTTTTCTCTCTCAAAATTCTTTCTTCCAAGCAAAATTCTCTCTTAGAAAATAATTATGTTGGCAGAAATTTTCCTCTAAGAAATAGGGCTGGCCGAAATATATAGGATCAAAAATTCTTTCCTGAGACAGATTTACTTTGTTTGCAAAAATCATTTCCTTAGGTGGATTTATTTTGTAGTTAAGAATCCTTTTCTTAAAGGAATTGTAACCTCTTATATATATATATATATAAACTGGTCGAAATTCACAAGAATATATATTAGGGTTACAAATCCATTCCTAAGAAGGATTTACTTGGTTGTTAAGAATCCTTTACTTAGGTGGATTTACTTAGGTGGATTTACTTTGTGGTTAAGAATCTTTTTTCTAAATGAATTCTATCCTACACCAAGACACCTAATCCAACTCAATAGTGTATTTGTAACCATATTAAAGACTTCCTAATTTGATTAGATAAATAATTCCATTTATTTATCTACTTATCAAATATAGTCTTTAATATTGATTATACTACCAACAATAGTATACTTTTAGGAGACCATCTCCTACTAGGAAAAAGATTTTGACTTTTAATTAAATAGTTAATTAACCAACAAGTTAATTAATTTCTATTTAATTAAATAATAAAATAAAAAATAATACAATTAAGCTATTCTAAATAGCCTTGCCGCCCATACCATATATATGGGTCATATATTATTTTTCTTATTTTATTAAATCCATTGGATCTTAATAAAAAAGGCCACATGTGAACTAGACCTATTCTTGCAAAAAGAAACAAGTTCACATGCCTTAATACAATTCTAGATGGACCTCTGAATTTGTCCGGTAGAATATATCAATTGATCCATGCAATTTCGTGTGGATTGGGGATATTGACGGGCTATCTAAATTTAAGCTCCAACAGACACAACCCAATCACAATCAACAAATGATTCACTTAGGTCTGATCAAATTAATTTTAGTTTATTCCACTAAAGAACTAAATTTGAACTCTTAAATAAAGATAGAATAAGTTGATGTTACTCATTCATTCCCTAGACAACCCTATTGGAGAAAGTGTATCCTCGTGAAGAATACCAGTAATCGCCAAGAGCACATAGACCACCTATAGCTCTCCAAGTTACCATATTTACTCATATGACCACATTTTGAACTTGGATATTTTGACTTGTCCAGAAGCCATGTTTCAATAGACACTATTGAAAACTTAACGTTAAGATTTAATATCCAATACCTCAAAACATCCATATGATGGTATTCTACTCTCATTCAATAAATGGAGCCACGATGTCCATATCTATAAATGAATTCATCTATCGATTAACAAATGAATACCATCAAACTATCGAGGATAGACTATGCTATATAATCGTACTCATTGATAGCTCAAATGATAACACTTACAACCATAAGTCTATCATTTATCTCAGGTTTGAGATAGACTCTCCGATTGTCTTCAAATGAAAACTTTTATCCACTGACGGTTCCAGATAAAGTATTTCATTTTGATCCTATTCAATTCACCCAGAGCACTAGATTCTCTTGCCCAAAGACACCACACTTTAATGATTTTAGACTCATCATAACACATTTGATCCCACTCAAATGCTCGCAAAAGAATCTACAACTTTGACAAGATAAAGGCGCCAACCTTTTATCTTAAGTTTTGAATATTAATCAAGACTATTTAAAGAATTGTGTCTACCTCATACATATCTAGATGTATGAATAATTCTTCTTTTCTCATAGTCTTTTGACCTTATGATTATTTACTTTTGACAATTATAGTAATTAAAGTATAAATGCTATAAGATTTGTTAAACTAGAAATCACATTATTAATAAGAAAAGATTGTTCAATACATTATTATACTCTTGCTATCGAGCATAATCCTAACAGTAACAACCAAGAAGGAAATTATGGCAATGATCGGCCACCCTTCTTGTTACAATCCCTAAACAAAAATACATTAAAATTCTAGGACCAAAATTGAGCAATAAAAAATCACATTATAATATATATATATATATATATATCCATACATTCCAATGTAAATATATATATATATATATATATATATATATATATATATATGCGAATACCTAGAGTGTCATCTCTTTCTAAAATTTGAATATTTAAAATAAAAGAAATAGATTCAAGTATATATACATCAATTAAGGAAGGGTACAACCAGACTCTGATACCAATAGAAAGAAAAAATTGATTCAAAACGCGACGAAAGCGTAAAACTAGGGTTTTGTATATTTAAAAAAAATCCCTTTAAAAGAAAGAACTTTGACCCTATATTAATTGACATATAATTAAAGTATCGTACCTTTTTCTCATGACGATTGGACTAGCATCGAATTGAATCCGTAAGATCATCCAATCCAATCACGAACGTAAATCACCTAGAAGTGTGGTCTCTATTTCTTTAAATTGTATACCTGAGAATTGAAACAAGTAAAATATTTTTATTTTGTTAGTCACAATAATCCTCCAAGAAGAAAAATAAAGAAAGTAAGGTCATTTGTGAATTATTAATCAATTTGATTGATACTCGGATGAACCTTGATTCGATGATGTACACAAAACCTTATAATGTAAAGGCTACTAGTGCACTTTCAAAAACAAAATGTTCTTTCTTCCTTTTCTTCTTTGCCGAATTTTCACACACCATATCTTTGAGTTGGCCGAATTTCGTTTCAAAATTCGCTCTCTTTATCGAATTTTACTCTTTGAAAACTTGCCATGGTCGAATTTTCTCTAACAAAAAAATAAATAAATTGGCTGAATTCAACCTAGAGATATATACAGGTTTCTCAAATCCTCTCCTATGGAGGATTTACTTGGCAGGCAAGAATCCTAACTAGGTGGATTTACATGGTGACAAAGAATCCTTTTCAAAAAAGATTTCTTTTACACACCAAGACTCCTAATCCAACTCAAATAATGTTTTACTCAATAATCAATTATTGAATATAATTAAATTGTGACTATATTAAAACTTCCTAATTTGACCGATGGCCAACCAAAGCTTTAAAAGAATTCAAATACTTCATAATTTGACTAGATAAATAAATTCCTTTTATTTATCTACCTATCGAATATAGTATTTGATACTTATCATATTACCAACAATAATATGACTCTAGAAGACCTTCTCCATCTAGAAAAAAGCTTTTATTGCTTCTAGATCATGCACTTAAGTCTTTGTAAAAAAAATTCAAAAGTGCACAAATGCTTCTCTTATATGTTTAAGTTTGAGTAATTGAGTTTGAAAGCATGTAGATTATAGATGCATCTTGAAGTTCATTGTCTAGTACATGATAGATGACCTATGATTAGTATCCATTTTGCTTCGGCATCTACGTAGAACTCAACGAGCACCTTCATGAAAAGGGCTACACACCTTGGTTGTGAAGCCGCACAATGTAGGAAAGGGCTACACCATTGTGATGAGTGAAAGCCGTCATGAAGAGTATATGTTTATGTTAGAAAAATCAAAGAAGTGTTCAAAAAGAATCAATTAAAAAAAAAATAAAAAATTCTTTGATAGAAAGCCTAAAAAGAAATGGAGGAAGGCTTAAAATAGAGTATAGTTGAAAATTATGATTGTTCGGATTGAAAAACATAAATGGGATGATGAGCCACATGCACACACACACTTATTTGTTGAAATCTATTCTCTTTAAAGCAAAAAATCCGGATGATAATCGGTTTGACCTTGATTGGAAAAGCTTTAGATGAACAGGTGTTGAAATAGTTTGCATGTTGATATCACAATAACTCCTTTTATATATGCTTGAAGCATTTTTTACACACACACATTTTTGCTTAATGTGCTTGATTTTTTAGCAATGAGGGATTATTTTTGAGAGAATAATGAAAATCTATGATTCTCTTGTTAACTTTGAAAAAATAATGGTTTACTATCTTTTATTGCTTGAAATGTGTGATTGTGTGAGTCCATTGTGAACAAGTTACCTTGCTTATTAATATGTGGAGCATATGTTAAGGGGGAGCTTAGTTTGTTAAACATAGTTCTCAATACAACTTGTTTGCTCACTATCTCATGATTTCATTGTGCATCCCTTATACCATTGTAGACATTTTCAATTGGCATTTATCTCTCTAGGTTGTGTAATATATTTTTTTCTATTCCTTGTCAAAAAGGGGGAGAAAGTGTTTCCTCACAATGTTACTTGTTTTTTATATAAAGGGGAGACAATCCATTGAGGGGTTGAAATTTTGGCTTAAGGGGGAGAAAGTAAGGGGGAGAAAATTTTTGTGTTTGCATGAGATAAGAAGTGTTAAGGGATCTTTTGTTTGGTATTTGTATATTGTTTGTTTATCTCACCTATCTTCTTCGTAAAAGATTTCTTTTGAATGTTCTTGTCCCACTGGTCTTTTGAATGTGTGAAGATATTCTTGAAGACTCATAAATACATTTTAGTCTAGGAATATCTCTTTGTAATGTGAGGATGTAAGAATGCAATCAACATTGATTATGAGTGATCATTGTATGGTGTGGTAGAGGTTTTGTCATGGAATAGCCAAAGGGGGAGATTGTTAGGTCCTAGATTTGTGTTGGCTTGATTCCATAACAAAACTTCATTTCTTTGTAATGCTTAGTTGCTTAAGTGGTTCATGATGATAAGAACTTCAACGAAGAAAAGCAACTTCTCATGATGCAAAGTTCGTCTTCAAGAGGATTGGTACTATTCTTGGATGCTAAGGTATCGAGATATTTCTTCCTCTTGCAAAGCGTAGGCGCACACACACACAATTCATTCATATGTGTCCCTACTTAGTTGTGCATCTTTAAATGAGCACACACACACAATTCATACATTTGTGTCCCTGCATCATAGTGCATCATTTGGTATAACATTTTCACACACTTGAAGTTGAATGCTCATGCATTAGTTTGAAAGTAACATGTTTTGGAAAATGCATGATTGGAGACTATCTCTATGTAGTTTGCATTCTAGTGTGAAATATGTTTGTTTGTTTATATGTTTGTATAATGGATCCTAAACTTGAATTTAGTCTTAAATCATTCTTGATTGAGTTCCGGTAATTTCGGTTACTCATACCATTGATTTCAAGTTCTAAGACAAAAGATACTACACTTTCAACTCATGTTGGATACATTGTCATTGTCTTCATATATAGAGTCGAATTCTTATTTTCTGGGTTAAGTATATTATATTTCTGTGTCCATGAGGGAGTCCCGGTTCATAATCTTTAAATGGATTCGAATTCGGAGTTTAGAGGCCAAAGAACGGTCGAAGAACGCTGGGAGAGCGCAAGGGGTGAGGTGCGATGGCTTAAGCCATCACCATGCACCAACCCGAGATGGAGCGTGGCCATCTCGGCCCCAAGAGTGTTCTGGCCCGAGATTCCCACATGCCATCTCGGGGAGACACTAAGGAAGAAGGGCAAAAATGTATTTTTGGCTTTTTCTCTCTTTAAAACCTCTCATTCCCTCTCATTTCAAAAGATAAGAACAAGTTGAGAAATTGAAGAACAATTGCATAATTTTTCTCTCAACATTTTGATTTTTGTTTTTGTGATAACTTCTTCATTTCTACTCTAAACCACTTGATTCAAAAACCAATTTCGAGTGTCTTGAAGAGTTCTACAAACCAAATAATTTATAGAACCAAAGGATATCTACATTGTTTGTTGTGATCTGACCTTTAGTTCGTGATTGTATCCTTGCTGGTAAAATCATCTTCTTCTTAGTTTTCTTCTTAGATCTTCTTATTGATTGATGTTATTTGATTAAGAAGCATGACTAGGATGATTTTGATATGATTTTATGGTTTGTCGATTTAATTTTCAAGTTTAGCTAGATTTGTGATATATTGAATGATTTGTGCTAAACTTGATAAACATGAAATTGTTTCTAGAAATCCTTTGTTCTTATGCTTGATTGTTTGTTTCTAGATCTAATTTCATTTTCTAAGAACTAGGTTTTGTTTCAATTGATGATATCTTTATATCTATGTTCTTAGTTGATAACATGCTTAGGTTGTCTAGATGCATTTGTGATTGATCTTTGAAAGCATAATCTAGCTATTTATTTGCATGTCCGTAGAATTTGTTGATCATCATTTTCTATATTGAGTGCTTGTTTGCGATTTGCATTCATGATCACTTAGATGCCTTGTGAAGAAGTAGAAAGTCTCATATCTTAGATTGATTCTTTGATTTGAGCAATTGTAAGTCTTAGCTAGAGTCGGGAAGACTTGGATAGCTAAGCAAGTGGAAGTCTCAACAAGAGGTGTGAAATCTTGGCAAGAGGTGTGAAGCCTCGGATTGTCAAGCAAGGAAGTCTTGGCTAGAGGTGTAAAGCCTTGGATAGTCAACCAAGAAGTCTTGCCTAGGGTCGGGAGGATCCGGATAGGTGAGCAAGAAATCTTCCTAGAGATAGGGGATCTTGGATAGGAAGTCGGCTGAGTAGATCACTACGTTCAAGATAGAGTAAGAGTGAGAGCTTGTAGAGCATGTTTGATTTCTTGAGTGTGTAACTCTATTTGAAATAATGGATTTGCTTTTGCCGGTGGTTGTGGAATCAACCCGTGGATGTTTCCTCTTTGGAGGTTTTACCACGTAAATATAGTGTGTCTTTGTTTGCAATTTTCATTAAGCATTTAGAATTGCATTGTTTTAAAAAGAAGATAAAAATTGAAGCATATACCTATTCACCCCCTCCCCCTTTAGGTATATTTCACTACAAATATAAAGGGAATTTCAAAGTCCACATGTGAACTAGACCCATTCTTGGCGGGCTATCTAAATTTAAGTTTCAATAGACACCACCCAATCACAATCAATAAATGATTCACTTAGGTCTGATCTATTAATTTTAGTTCATTCCCTTAAAGAACTAAAATTGAACTCTTAAATAAAGATAGAATAAGTTAATATTGCACATTCATACTCTACACAATCTTAATGGAGATAGTGTATCCTCGTGAAGACTATCAACAATCGTCAAGAGCTCATAAATTGCTCATAGCTCTCCTAGTTACCATATTTACTCATATGACCACATTTTGAGCTTGGATATTTTGACTTGTCCAGAAGCCATATTTCAATAGACGCTATTGAAAACTTATCGTTCAGATTTAATATCCAATACCTCAAAACATCCATAAGATGATATTCTACTCTAATTTAATAATTGGAGTCACAATGTCCATATCTATAAATGAAGTCCTCTATCGATTAACAAATGAATACCACCAAACTATTGAGGATAGACTATGTTGTATAATTGTACTCATTGATAGCTCAAATGATAACACTTTCAACCATAAGTCCATCATTTATCTCAGGATTCAGATAGACTCTCCAATTGTCTTCATGTGAAAAATTTTATCCATTGAGGTTCTGGATAAAGTATTTCACTGTGACCCTATTCAATGCACCCAGTGCACTAGATTTTTTTGTCCAAGGACATTATACTTTGATATTTTAGACTCATCATATCACATTTGATCCCTCAAATGTTAGCAAAAGAATCTATAACTTTGACAAGATAAAGACGCCCAACCTTTATCTTAAGTTGTGAATATTATTCAAGACTGACTAAAGAATTGTGTCTACCTCATACATATCCAGATGTACGAATAATTCTTCTTTTGTCATAGTCTTTTGACCTTATGATTATTTACTTTTGACAATTATAATAATTAAACTATAAATGCTATAAGATTTGTTAAACTAGAAATCACTTTTATTAAGGTGAAAAGATTGTCAAATACATTATTACACTCTTACTATCGAGCATAATCCCAAAAGAAATATGGCTAAAGATTGCAACAAGCTTGAATTATGGCGTGAAAGATTAGTCCATATAAATTTTAAAGATTTAAAGAATCATTAAAAATATAACATTGTTACAGGTCTACCTTGTCTTGGAAAGAAGTTTGATGGAGTTTGTTAACCTTGTCAGCTTGGTAAACAAACCAAAATGTCTCATATAAAGAACACTGATTTTGTTACCAAGAGGCCCTTAAAACTAGTACACATGTACCTAATGGGACCAATCCAAACCCAAAGCATTAACAGAAAGAAATACATGTTTGTGTGTGTTGATGATTTTTCTCGGTTTGCTTGGGTTTATTTTCTTAGAAATACGACCAAAACTTTTAATTACTTCAAAAAACAAATTGTAATAAATTTCAAATTGTAAAAGGTCTTAGAATTAACAGAATATGTCACATTGGGAGTGATCATGGGAGTGAGTTTGAAAATGTCAAATTTAGTGAGTTTTGTGATGACTTAGGGATATCTCATGAGTTCTCGGCACCTAGAACTCCTCAACAAAATGGTATTGTGAAGAGGAAGTTTCTTGCAAGAGATGGTTAGAGTCATGCTCAGTAGCAAGAAAGTCCCTAGGAATATTTAGTCCAAAGTGGTCAATACCGCTTTTAGATGGCCCAGCACAAAACAAATCTCCTACGAACGTTCGAAGGGTAAGAAACCCAATGTGAGTTACTTTCATACCTTTGGAAGTAAATATTTTATTTTGAATGATAAAGATCACTTAGGAAAGTTTGAGGCTAAAAGTGATTTTGATATTTTTCTTAGGTACGCTTCTAATGGTTATGCTTATAGAGTTTTCAACTCGAATACTAAGACTGTTATGGAGTCTATTAATATTAAGATAAATGACTTTAGCATGCTAAACTTGTGTGATTATAAAAGTGTTAATGAACCTAAAGAAAATCATGTGAATGACACTAAGACACCTATTGATGTGACTAGTTATGAGTCTAGTAAGGATTCCCATAGTGATTCTAGTTAAAATGGTGACAATGATAGTTGGATTGAAGTAGGAAGTCAAGGGTTAGAAAAAGCTATTTTTGATAATCAACAAAATGTTGGACACTCGAACTCTAGACATAGAAACAAACACTATCAAGAAGACATCATAAGTGATTTAAATAAAAGGGTTAGAACTAAAAGGCAACTAGCTAACCAAATTTCTTATGCTTGCTGCATATCTCAAATTGAACCCAAAAACATTAATGAGGCTATAGATGATAAGTTTAGGGTTGGGGCTATGCAAGAAGAACTAAATCACTTTGAGAGGAATGAAGTGTGGTCCTTAGTTCCTAGACCAAAAGGCATTAATATGATTGGGACAAAATGGGTGCTTAGAAATAAGACCAACGAGAGTGGTAAGATTGTGAGAAATAAAACAAGACTAGTGGCGCAAGGTTACACTCAAGTTAAAGGTGTAGATTTTGAAGAGATATTTGCATCCGTTTCCTGTCTTGAATCCATTAGACTTTTGCTGTCCATCGCATGTCTTAAGAAATTTAAACTGTCTTATATGAATGCCCAAAGTGCTTTTCTTAATGGATATCTTCAAGAAGAAGTGTATGTTGAACAACCTAAGGGTTTTGTAGACCCACATCCTCCTAATCATGTGTATAAATTGAAAAAGGCTCTTTATGGCATTAAGCAAGCTCTTAGAGCATTGTGTGATAGATTGACCCAATTCCTTGTTGAGAACAACTATAGGAGAGGTGGTATTGATAGAACTTTGTTTGTCAAGCATCATGATAATGATATATTTGTTGCACAAATATATGTTGATGAATTTGTTTTTGGGTCTACATGTAAAAACAAGGTTGATGAGTTTGTTAGTGTCATGTCAAGTGAATTTGAAATGAGTATGGTGGGTGAGCTCAATTACTTTCTTGGTATGCAAGTAAAACAATCTAGTGGTAGCATTATGTTGACACAATAAATCTTGTTAACAAGTTTGGGCTTGAATATGTTAAAGATTTTGAAACACCTATGAGTACTACTTTAAAACTTGACAAAGAAGATAAAGGAAATAGTGTTGATCAAAGTCTCTATATTAGTATGATAGGTAGCCTTCTCTATCTAATGGCTAGTAGGTTGGATATTTGTTTTAGTGTTGGTTTGTGTGTTAGGTTGAAAGCCATGAAAAGAATCATTAGGAATATAAAAGGAACACATAATCTTGTCTTATTTTATTCTTATGAAACTAATGATATTCTTATAGGCTATTGTGATGCGGAAAATATTATTGATTATAAAAGCAAATTGGGCGATTGTTTTTACTTGCAGAATAACTTGGTTTCTTGGCAAAGTAAGAAGCAAAATTCCGTCTCTCTCTCCTCTTTCGAAGCCGAGTACATTTAGACCGAAATTGTATGCACACAACTTCTTTGGATGAAGCAAATCCTCAAGGATTATGAGATTGAACAAGGTAAAATGACTATCTATTGTGATAATATGAGTGCCATTAACATCTCTAAAAATCCAGTTCAACACTCACGCACAAAGCACATAGATATTAGACATCACTTCATTAGAGAACTTGTTGAACATTCTATTGTTTCTCTTGAGCATATGCCTACTAAAAATCAACTTGTTGATTTGTTCACCAAGCCTTTGGACAAAGAGAGATATAAATCTCTCAGAAGATCTATTATCATGATTAGTATTGATCGATGTCTATGTGTGATTGTGAGTGGCTTGATAAGCAAAACTGATTTTTTAGTATCATTTTCTTTGAGAGCTACTCACTTGAGAAGTAATGATCTAGAGCAAATAACTTTTATTGTTTCTAGATCATCAACTTGAGCTTTAAAACTTTTTTAAAAAGTGCACTAATGCTTCTCTTATATGTTTAAGTTTGAATAGTTGAGCGTAAAAACGGTAGATTATAGATGCATCTAGAATTTTTTTGTTAGTACATGATGGATGACCTATGGTTAGCATATATTTTGCTTTGAAAACTACATAGATCTCAATGAGCACCTTCATGAAAAGGGCTACACTCTTTGGTTGTGAAGTCACCCAATGTAGGAAAGGGCTACACCATTGTAATGAGTGAAAGCTGTCATGAAGTGTATATGTCTATGTTTTAAAAAAAAAAACCAAAGAAGTGAAAAGGATCAATAAAAAAAATCTTTGATTCAAAACTTATTAAAAAAAATGCTTAAAGGAGTATAGTTAAAAATCGTGATTGCTCGAGTTAAAAAACAGAAATGGGATGACGAGCCATATGCATACACATGCTCATATGTTGAAATCTATTCTTTTTAAAGTAAAAACTTTTGATGATAATCGGATTGACCTTGATTGGAAATGCTTTAAATGGATAGGTGTTGATGTGGTTTGCATGTTGATATCACAATTGCTCTATTTATATATACTTGAAGCATTTCACACATACACACACACACACATATTTTGCTCAGTAAGCTTGGTTCATTAGCAGTGAGAGATTATTTTTGAGAGTTTAATGAAAATCTATGTTTCTCTCCTTGACTTCGAAAAGTAATGATATAATTTCTCTTATTGCTGAAATGTATGATTGTGTGGTTCCCTTGTGAACAAGCTTACTTCTTGATCAAAATGTGGAGCATATGTTAAGGGGGAGCTTGGTTTGTTTAATTTAGTTCTCTATACAACTTTTTTGCATTTTGTCTCATATTTTTTGTATGTGTCCCTTGTGAAGGGAAAATCAAACCCACGCAGCGGAAGCGTGAGAAAATTTAATAAAATTAGGGTTTGAGTATAAATAAAAATTTTCCCTTTTGACTAACAAGAACCTTAACCCTAGATTAATTGATGTATATAAAAAGTGTCATACATTTTTCTCGTGACGATTGAACAAGCGCCGAATTGATTCCGCAAGATCTTCCAATCCAATCACGAACGTGAATCACCTAGGAGTCTGGGCTCCCTTTCTTTAAATCATATACCTGAGGATGGAAACAAACAAAATCTCTCTTTGTTAGTTACAATAATCCTCCAAGAAGAAAACAAAGAACATTAGGTCACTTGTGAATTATCAATCAATTTGATTGAAACTCGTGTGAACCTTGATTCGATTTTGTACACAAAACCTTTTGATGTAAAGGCCACTAGTGTACTATCGAAAACCAAATGTTCTTTCTTCCTATTTCATCTTTCCCGAATCACACACTATTTCTTAGAGTTTATCGAATTTTGTCCAGACTAAAATCAAATTTTTCTCCCTCAAAATTCCTACGATGGCCAAATTCTTCTTTTAGAAAAATTAGGGCTGGTCGAAATCTCTATGAATTTAAAATTAGGCTGGGCGAAAATCACACACACACACACACACACACACACATATATATATATATATATATATATATGATCATAAATCCTCTCCTAAGAAGGATTTACTTGGTAGGCAAGAATCTTTTCCTTAGGTAGATTTATTTGGTAGTCAAGAATCCTTATCTAAAAGGAATTCTATCCTCTCCTATATATACATGGGCTGGCCAAAAATCATAGGATATAAAATAGGAGGCCTAATTATTTTCCTAAGAAGAATTTACTTGATAGTTAAGAATCCTTTCCTTAGGTAGATTTACTTGGTGATTAAGAATCCTTTTCAAAAAATAATTCTATCATACACCAAGACTCCTAACCCAACTCAATAGTGTATTTGTAACCATATTAAAGACTTCCTAATTTGATTAGATAAATAATTCCTTCTATTTATCTACTTATCAAATATAGTCTTTACCATTAATTATACTACCAACAATAGTATAATTTTAGGAGACCATCTCCTACTAGGAAAAAGATTTTGACTTTTAATTAAAAAATTAATTAATCACCAAATTAATTAATTTCCATTTATTTAAATAATAAAATAAAAATAATATAATTAAGCTATTCTAAATAGTCTTGCCGCCCAACACATATATATGGACAAATATATTATTTTCTTATTTTATTAAATCCATTTGACCTTTATAAAAAGTCCACATGTGAACTAGACTCAATCTTACAAAAAAAAACAAGTCCACATGTCTCAATACAATTCTAGATGGACCCCGGTCCGATAGAATTTATCAAGTGATCCATCCAAGTTCATTTGGATTAGGGATCTTAGCGGGCTATCTAGATTTAAGCTCCAATAGACACAACCCAATCACAATCAACAAATGATTCACTTAGGTCCGATCTATTTAATTTTAGTTCATTCCACTAAAGAACTAAAATTGAACTCTTAAAATAAAGATAGAATAAGTTGATGTTACTCATTCATACCCTAGACAACCTTATTGGAGAAAGTGTATCCTCGTGAAGAATACCAGTAATCGCCAAGAGCTCATAGACCGCCTATATCTCTCCAAGTTACCATATTTACTCATATGACCACATTTTGAACTTGGATATTTTAACTTGTCCATAAGCCATGTTTCAATAGACACTATTGAAAACTTAACGTTAAGATTTAATATCCAATACCTCAAACATCCATATGATGATATTCTACTCTCATTTAATAAATGGAGCCACGATGTCCATATCTATAAATGAAGTCCTCTACCGATTAACAAATGAATACAACCAAACTACAGATGACAGACTATGCTACATAATCGTACTCATTGATAGATCAAATGATAACTCTTGCAACTATAAGTCCATTATTTATCTCAGGATTGAGATAGACTCTCTGATTGTCTTCAAATGAAAACTTTTATCCATTGACGGTTCTAGATAAAGTATTTCATTGTGATCCTATTCAATGCACCTAGTGCACTCAATTCTTTTTCCCAAAGACACCACACTTTGATGATTTTAGACTCATCATAACACATTTGATCTCACTCAAATGCTAGCAAAACTAACTAAAGAATTGTGTCTACCTCATACATATCTAGATGTATGAACAATTCTTCTTTTCTCATAATTTTTTGACCTTATGATTATTTAATTTTTACAATTATAGTAATTAAACTATAAATGCTATAAGATTTGCTAAACAGAAATCAATTTATTAATATGAAAATATTGTCAAATACATTATTACACTCTTGCTATCGAGCATAATCCCAACACCTTGTCTATTCCTTGACAAAAACGGGGAGATATGTATTCCTCACCATGTGTGAGAGAGATTTACCTCCTGTCTTTAGGAGGAGAATTCTTGTCTTAAGAGGAAGAAAAAAAATTCTTGTTTATATGAGATGGGGGAGTTTTTGTTTCCTGTTTATTTTTGTGAAATTTCTCACCAATCTTCATTGTAATATCTCTTGTTTGTTTGCTTATGCTTGTCTCACAGGTATTTTGTTGTTCAAAGAAAGGATTCTTGAAGACTCACGAAGACATGAAGATATTTTAGTCAAGGGATCTCTTTGTAATGTCATGAGGTGAGAATGCAATCAACTATGAGTTAGTTTGAGAGATCTTTGTATGGTGAGGTTGAGATTTTGTCATGAAATGTTGGGATTATGCTCAATAGCAAGTGTGTAATAATGTATTTGACAATCTTTTCATATTAATAAAATTATTTCTAATTTAACAAATCTTATAGCATGTATAGTTTAATTATTATAATTGTCAAAATTAAATAATCATAAGGTCACAAGACTATGAGAAATGAAGAATTGTTCATACATTTGGATATGTACGAGGTAGACACAATTCTTTAGTTAGTCTTGAACAATATTCACAACTTAAGATAAAGGTTAGGCACCTTTTTTTCTAGTTAAAGTTGTAGATTTTTTTGCTAGCATTTGAGTGGGATCAAATGTGTTATGATGAGTCTAAAACCATTAAAGTGTGGTGTCTTTGGGCAAAAGAATCTAGTGTAGTAGGTGCATTGAATAAGCTCATAGTGAAATACTTTATCCAGAATCGTCAATGGATAAAAGTTTTTACTCAAGAACAATCGGAGTGTCTTTTTCAATCCTGAGATAAATGATGGGCATTATTACAAGTTTTATCATTTAAGCTATCAATCACGAGATAAATGGCGGCCACATGGCCGTCGATCAAACTATCGGATCCAACAGGATTCTTATACCACCCAATTTGACGGTCCCCAAACCGCCGATCACAAACGCTAAATGAAGAACAAAGGTACTGGTTTCAAAATAGCGGTCCATTTGGCTGTCACCTTAACCACTGATTTTGACCGCTGATCAAACCCTTGAAGGGACAACTTCAAGAGCGGTCAAACATCGTGCTAAAAACTCAAGCACACCAACATGCCAGCGCAGACAAAACACAAGCACACCATCGTGTAAGTGCAGATGTTTCTGAATATACAACGGAAAAAGTAATACACAACAACCACATGTAAAAAACAAACAATGAAGTGCTCATGTGAGTTGCGACTTAAATGCACAAAATCATGGAAGCACAAATGCAAGTAATATGAGAATGTATGCAAGTGTGTTTGTGCACCTAATCTCTTTAAGAATCGAGTCAAGTGATTTACCTTTTTCTCTTGCACTCACTCTTGAAGTCACTAAGATACTTGGAAGCTTGCCAACGAAACCTAAACTGCCCATTACAAAATCATCCCCAATGTGGTATGTCATGAAATAAGCCAATCACAAAATTGGTATGTCATGAAATAAGCCAATCACAAAATAGAGTTTCTTACGATATATATATATATATATATATATATATATATATTGCTTTGATCTAGAAGATTATTATACTTTGATCCAACAGATCAATGAATATCTTTGTTGAGGCTTTTATCCCACTGGATTTTTCCTAGCAAAATATAAATTTTAGAAAATTTCCAAAGAAACCATTAATTGTTAACATATGCGCACCGTACTCTTTTCCCCTTCGATCAAGTGCTAATCCCATTAGGTTTTTCTGATACTGGTTTTCATGAAACAGTTTTGAGAGCATCCAATACAACAACATCTATAAGATTATTGTATATATTTTACGAAGGCTTTTTATCCCACTGGATTTTTCGTTACCAAATTAAAATATAAGTGATGAAAATCCAAGGGGTATTATAAAATATTGGATTTGGATTAGTCTCCACCATTTGACTTTAAATGTGGCAACATATGGAAATATATGGTGTTTTGATATGAGACGTGTCATATGACACAACATGTGTGGAAAATTTTGTTTTAGTCCCTGGTTTTGTTTGCCTATATATATGGCATTTCTAATGTAAATGTTAAGTGAAGTTAAGCTATCAGTGAAACAAAATCAATAAAATGCATATGAAAGTCAGTTTTCTTTCCATCTATCCGTTTTAACCTAAGTAGTATAGATACTCCATTTGGTGGAGGTAACTCGTATCCAACTTATATCCAGTTTAGATACTTTCCAAATATTTCAGTATACGTATTTGATACGCTAAACGGATGAATACGGGGATCATACGTTGTTTGGGTCAATATTATAATTATTTAAGTATAAAACGGAATCAAATTATAATTTAAAAAAGATATTGAAAGAAATATATCATATTAGGGATCTAAGGCGCATTTCAATTTCAATCGGCCACTTAAAACTTGAAAATGTAGAAAAAAGAGAAGAAAAAAAAAGAAAGAGAAGAGGAAGAAGAAGAACTAACTTGAAGACAGAAAAAGCTTCGACCAGTAATACTTATCTAGCATGTTTCATAATTTTTTCATAATTGTTTCTATTAACAACCTTTTTTTATAGGAGTCCAAAAAAGATTTTTTCTCCCCCGCCAAAGCTGCTTGAAATAGAAGAACGCAATAGAAATAGAGAAAGCATCAGGTTGACTCCTAATAGGACTTGGATCGGGACCATCCTGGTTCCTCGGTACCGAGAAACACTGATTCCATAGTCTAAAGAGTCTGGAGGCCACAACATGCCATGTCCCTGGTATCAAAGAGTACCGGTACCGCTGCCCCAGTTGCCTAGATCAAAATAACATGATACCTGTCCTGATCCTATCCATTAAGTATATCCCATCCATCCAACATGGAGAACGATAGTGAGAATGCGCCAGAATGCTAAAAAGCAAATCGGCCCAACAAGAATGGATCGGTACACCAAGAAACCTAGAACAAAGCTACATCCAAAAGTATGAAACCTGCATTTGTCTCCAACCAAGCAGAAAAGAAAGTTGACCTCTCTAGCCATTTAAAAGCACCATAAATGAAATGAAAATAGTCAACCTAATCAGAGTTTACAAATATGGGAACTACAACTTGATTTAAGGGACAATTCATGTGTTTACATATAGCCTCAATCAACGCCAAAACAGGATTTTTGATGAATGCATATACATTCTCGGGGATTGACAACATAAATTAGAGACCATAAATATGATGAAAAAGGTCGAAGAAAGGGATCGATAAATTTAAAAAAAAATGCCAAAAAGATAATTGGAACATCATTGCCTATTATGAAATTTCCAATTGTCGACTTGAACAAGTTCTTCATCGCCTACTGTGCAAAGAGAGAAAGAAAGAGAGTGTGTGTGAAAATCAGACCTACTTTGTATCAGGAAAAATTATATCATCAATAAAAGAATCCCTAGTGTTTGTTTTTTACTCTACCTACTACACCTCATCTTTTACTCATACAAACCCTGGTACCTAGAGGTACCAATCCTATTGCAATCTCCCATGTTACAGTTTGAGGGTGTTGATCGGAAATCAACCCAATAATTTTTCGGTTAACACTTTTTGGCACCGTCTGTGGGGATATATCCATTAAAAAAAACTGCTTATCTCTACTTTGTAACGTGCTAGTATGAGGCTCTAATCCTCTTAAGGGTAGCCCGACCCATAGGTGCACCTGTCACTTGCTTTTTTTCAAAGGATTCAGAAATGAGGAAACGGATCGAAGCACCACATCCCAGCACCGATCCCACCAACAAATACATGATCTACGCCTAAGGCCTAATTGCCTTGAGAGTAAACCAAGGCATCCTGGAACAACAGGCTACGACATTCGTGAAAAGCATCCACCTTCGAATGATCATGAAAGAGATTGTCCACATTTTAAGGTACCTTGAGCCAGGGGTGATACCACCAAACCAGGTACCCAGATATCGGCCTTAGATAGGCTTAGGCCACAACCTCCATTTCAAGATCGTCCCATGGATTTCCAACCTCGACGGGTGAGATTCGTGATCGAGATCCCGCCCAGGGAATATCACCCCATAGTCAGACCGGTAGTGGAGGAGAGACAACCGCTGTCCAACTTTGATGGTAAAATCGGCCCAAAAAAGAGTTCCCAAGGAAACCATCCTCGAGGGGAGGACCGTAGGGAAGCATCCGCAGCATCATAAACATCAGACAATAAATACCCAAAAGTTCGGTCCATGGATGGTGGATCCAAGCGCCTCCATGATCAAGTGTCCAAGATGGCCAAAGAGATTAAGGAGCTAAGGAAAGGGTAAGCATAGAAAAATTTGGAAGGATCCCTTGGGTGAGATGAATGCACCATTCTTAATAATACTCAGAGAGGCAGAGTTGCCTCCTAAATTTAAAATGCCGACCAAAACATTCTCTTGGACAAAAGATTCTTTGAGCCACCTAGAAAGCTCTGTGCATCAGATGGTAGTCAAGAACGTTACATGATTAGCGATATGTAGGATGTTCCCCTCAACCTTGACTGATTGCGCCAAGACTTGGTTCAGAAATTTACCTCTAGATGGTGTTAATTCTTTTAAATGACTAACGACAGATTTTTAAGCTCAGTTAAAAGGAATGAAACCCCATCCCAAGGATCGTATCCTACTCTAGTATGTGATCCAGGAACGGGGAGAATCATTAAAATCTAATGTGGAAAAGTTCCACAAAAAGCTGGTACATATGGAAGTGTTCATGAAAAAGGAGACCTCAGCTAACTTCAGAAGAAATCTACAGGCAAGTAGGTTGTTCCGATGATTTGCAAAGCATCCAGTTGAAACATATCAGGAGGCTTACAAAAAGGCCCTGGAATAGATAGAGAAAGAAGAGTAGCTTAGAGTTAAGATCGAGCATTATGAGATAAGAACTGTCAAGCGTTCAAATTAAAAAGCTTATAAATCAGGATCGATTTAGAAAACTCTGAATAGACCCCCAAATCGATCTACATACCGGCCACCTATTTTCCCATCACAGCGACATCAATATTAATCCTGAATGACCCATTCTATAACAACACCTTCACCGAGGGAAGTAGCACGGATAGCAAGGGAGGAGGAAGGATATAGCCATTATACCTCTTTCAACGCTTCCTATCAAACCATATATCTCGCCGTTCATGGTTGCTCAGAAAGCTCGATCCTATAAATCTCCAGTAGACCAGCGAAATCTATACAAGAACTATGATTTTCATGAGAACGTGGGGTATAACACGTTAGAATGCTACAGTCTTCTAACCAGATTGAAGGATCGGTAATAGAAGGCCTTTGGTTAAATTTTTCTAGTAGGTACATGATAGCATCCAGATAGGGAAGGAGGTACATGGAGACCTTTCCTGCCAGCAATTAGGGGAGTATTGTCCATTTACCACAATGTCTTTAACTTCCTGGTAAGAGACAGGGTAGGAGAAGTTCGAGGAGATCAGCAAGCAACATGCATGTGTTGTGCGATATCTACCAATCCTACTACATTGGCCAAGCAATGTGCACAGGTGACTGTCATCTAGACCAAGAAGGTACCAATGAGAGGTCGCAATGACCAAGAGGGATATAGGTTTCATGTGTAATCTAGGAGGAATCAGAGGTGAAAGTATCAGTTGCAATTGAAGAGGAGCTGGAAGAGGAAGATCCATGGTGGGCCAGTGAGCCCCTTGTGGAAGAGGTAGACGATGTACCCATCAGAGGATATGATCCTACAAATGTGGTGAAGATAGGAGCCACATTGGAGAAAAGAGTCAAAGAAGGTTTAATAAAATTCCTTCGAGAGTATAATGACATATTTTGCTGAAGCCATGATGAGATGCCAAGGATTCCCCTTTCTCAGCTGCTCATATATTAACGGTGGATGCTACTTTCAAACCGGTCAAATAGAAATGGAGACATTTCAACCAAAAATGGATTGTCATGGTACAACAAAAGGTGGCAAGCTCTTTAAGGCCAAATTCATCAGGGAATCCCAATACCGGGAGTGGATCGCTAACATGGTCAAGGTAACAAAAGCGAATGGGAAGTGGCGCATGTGCATGGATTATTCAAATCTCAATCGGGACTGCCCAAAAGACAGTTCTCTACTACTAAAGACAAACCAGCTCGTGGACTCAACCATTGGGAAAAAGATTCTAAGTTTCGTGGATTCCTTGGGTACAACCGGATCATGATACATCTCGTTAACCAAGACAAGACCAGCTTTATCACTGGGCAAAGCCTCTACTGCTACAAGGTAATGCCATTTGGTATTAAAAATGTAAGTGCCACCTACCGGTGGTTGGTGAACCAGTTATTCAAGGAATAGATAGGAAAAACCATGGAAGTTTACATAGACGACATGATCACCAAGTTCTAGGTAGCGGATTAACACGATGGTCACCTGACAAACTTTTCAGATGATTAAGGCGAACTGGATGCAGCTGAAACCCGACAAGTGCACCTTCAGAGTAGCAGCATGAAAGTTCCTTGGTTTCTAGGTACATGAGAGAGGGATTGAAGCCAACCTAGAAAAGATCAAGGCCATCTTGGACCATGAATCCCCTACTTCTCCCAAACAGGTGCAAGGGCTAACCGGTAGAATAACAGCTCTAAACCGTTTGATATCACTGTCCATAGATAAGTACATTCCTTTTGTTTTAAATTATTAAACAGGAAAAGGATATAAAATGGGAATAGGAAAGTGAGCAAGCCTTCCAGTCTCTGAAGGGTTATCTAGCTAACTCACCGCTACTAGTGAAACCTATACTATGAGAAGAGCTGCAACTGTACTTGGAAGTATCGAAGACTGTCGTTAGAGGAGCCCTAGTGAAGAAATATGGAGATGGAGTTCAATGACCCATTTATTACATGAGTTAACCTTGACCAAGCCTGAAAAGAACTACACGCTTTTAGAGAAGTTCTCCTATGTACTTGTGACCATAGCCAGAAATCTTCTGCCTAATTTCCAAACACACATGATTGCGGTTGTCACAGATCAACCCTTGGGATAATTCCTTTAAATATTGGATGTATCGAATAGATTAGTGTTGTAGGCTTTGAAGCTCACCCAATATGATATCAAGTACAAGGCTAGAACCATGATCAAAGCCCAAGCTTTGGCCAATTTTATGGCAAAATCCAGTATGACTTCTGATCCGAATACCGATTCAAGCTTAGATCTAACCCTTCATCCAGAGAAGGAGCCCCTTGAGTGGCCTACCGATCTTGAAATCTAGATACTACAAGGAGAGGATTGTCTTGACCAATCCTGGAGAAGTTGAATGCTACCACTACTTTAGAATTGAGTTTAGCACTACCAATAACGAAGTAGATTATGAAGCTTTGCTAGTAGGGATAAGGGTAGATAGGGAACTTAGAGTAGACTTCATCATTGTTAAGAGTGACTCGCTACCAGTGGTCAACCATGTAATCGAACAATACCAAGCTAAGGGTTAGAATATGGTAGCGGGCCTCAAAAAAATCCAAGAAGCAATGGCCAGATTCAAAAGAGTGAAGATAGAACAAGTACCTAGGCAGTAGAATCATCGGGCAGATGTCCTAGCCAAAACTGCTGCAAACAGAAGACAAGCGCTACAGAAGGGGGTACCACTCCAGCTAATTTCCCGGTCTAGCATAACCAAATGTAAGGAGGTCAACCCGATGGACCGTCTCACTTTCCAGATGGATCCCATCGTTTACTACCTCTAAGTTGAAATACTACTAGAGAATCTAAACCAGGCAAGAAAGCTCAAAAGGGTCGTGGCCGAATATTGCCTGGTAGTTGGGTACCTCTACCGTAGGGGAAAATCCCTTTCACTATTGAGATGCCTTTACCCTGATTATGTGAGATGGGTGCTTAAGGAAGTGCATTCAAGGGACTGCGGGAACCACATAGCGGGCAAAACATTGGCATACCAGGTGCTCCGCATGGGATACTATTGACCCACCTTACACCATGATGTGTGGCAGTTTGTATGATCCTGTGAACCTTGCCAGAAGATAACAAACCTGAGCCACCTACCTCTAAAGTGGCTCTCCTCCATCAACTCACCTAATCGATTTGCTATCTGGAGGGAAAGTCTCATTGAACCGCTCCCGACCACGTATAGTCAAGCTAAGCATGCAATAATGGCCATAGTTTATTTTACCCGGTGGGAGGAGGCGGAGTCCCTTACCTGTTTAACTGTGGAGAATACAATAAGATTTATTAAGAAGAACGTTGTCTACTTGTTCGATACTTGTATATCGATAATCACCGATTTGGGCAAGCAATTCGATAATGCTCGATTTAGAGACTTATATGAGAACTTGGGAATCAAGCTCCGCTTCGCATCAGTGGTGCATCCTTAATTCAACGGATTGGTAGAAGCCACGAACAAAACTATTAAGAAGCTCTACAGAAGAAACTCCAACAGAAGAATGGGAAATGGGCAATAGAGCTCCATGATGTTTTATAGGCTTATCAAACCACGAAGAGGGTTGTTACTAGAGAAACCCCTTACTTATTGACATTTGGGTAGAAGTATTCCTACCAGTTGAACATAAGTTAACATCTTTTAGAGTTTAACACTTTGAACCAATAAACAACGAGACCAAGCTCAGAACCAGCCTGGACCTCCAAGAAAAGAATAAGACAAAGTTGTAGAGAGGGTAGTGATCTATCAGAGCAGGATTGCTTGGTACTTTAATAAGAAAGTCAAAATTTTAAGCTTTAAGGTACCAGCCTTGAATTAGGAAAGACCCTACCAGATTAAAATGGTAGTCCACAATGTGGCCTACAAGCAGGAAGACATGAAGGGTCGCCCCATTGACAGCACCTGGAACGTAAATCACCTTAAACGGTTCTACCCATGAAATTTTAAGAAGTTGGATTGATCACAAACTGGCATCACATAGAGTTTGTATTACCTTGAGTTTGTATTGCCTTAAGCTTGCTTGTATCACCTAAACATGATCAATAAAGAAGTCATCTATTTTCTCCTACAAATTATGCTTATGATAACCTCAATAATCTTTATTTTGACCTATGATCACCTTCCGCCTGTGATCGCCTTGAGATCGGGAGAACCATATGGCACTCTTGATGCCTTGGACAGGATCCACCCCTCTTTAGGAAGGGTATAGTGCACAAGTGGGCTTAGTTGCCTACCAGACCATGTATGCAGATTTGTGGCCACGGTTGGCAGTTGCATCCTCAGGATCCACTTCTAAAGCCTTGGACTGAACCCAATCTCTCCAAGAAAAGACAAGGTAAAAATGTGGCCTTAATTGCCTACCAAGATCTTTTCGCGTAAGTACCAGGACTCTAAGAACAGGAATGCTAGGTACCCGAATTCGCCGTTGTATAAGTATCGGTGCAAAAGTGGCCTTAATTGCCTATTGACACGTCCTAAAGAAGTGTTCCTACTCCCAAGTATAAGAGTGTCACAGTAATAAGTTAAACCGGTAAGACCGGGTTGAACCACAGGGAGGTTGTTCACTTGTCTTTGTAGAATTAATTATCAAGATTAATTTCTAAACTTGTTATAAAAATTTAAATCAATTAAAATTAAAACTAGGGCTAAGTGATCCACTGTTGGATTTCAAATATTATCCAATTATTAACATTTAGTCCAAATTTATGGGAGGGTATTCCACTCCGCTGACCACTCTTTGATAGATATGGGTAAAGTACCTACTGTGCCAAACAACATCTGTCTGTCCAAAGTGAGTAAAAGCCTCCACAAAAATCAGAGGGGAAAAAGCAAAAAAACAAGGAATAAATTTACCAAAATTGAATCATATTTTCCACACCAACAGTATCACATTTGACCCCAGCTATATTAAATTAGCTAGACATAGTGACTTTTACTAGAAAATAGCTATTTTATTTAAACTGAGGAGGGAGGTCCCCTATTTATACAAAATACAGATAAAAATCGACCATCGGATGAATTTAGAATGGAGCATCCAGATTTCACCACATGGCACACTCTGATTAGACCGAACAAAAGTTAAGTCAACAACTTTCTAGAATGTGATTCCTTGCAGTTGCGTGTATAGTGCACTAGCAATTCGGTCCCATAAAAATGTGCCACATCATCAGTCAACCATCAAAGTCAATAGTTTAATGGTGTTTGCAGATCTACTGTAGAGAGTGTGAGCTCACATGCGTGTGCCAATCAGACGCTGCCACATCATCAAAGTCAATATGGGCTCACTATACTATCGTACACCTTTTAGCACTGGACCCGAACTTATTTTGCATAACCGATGACTGTTTTGACTCCAGCTTTCTCCAATCCCAAGGTTTTAGGTCTTTTGAGTTTGTTTTTTATGTCGGTTCTACTAACCAAAACTCCGAACATAGTCACAATTACAAAAATACCCTTCGTGACCTTCATAGGGTTTTCGAACCTTCAGAACTTGAAAATGATGTATGTTTTGCCATCTGACTTTTCTATAACTCTAAATTGATCATATTACCCCTAAAATAAAAAGAAGAATACACTATTTTCTACAAAACACATTTATTTAGGTAAGCGAACAAAAATATATCAAAATTGGGGAATTAATAATATTGGAAGCGTAAAATGGTGATATTATCCCTTATAAGACATTCATTTTTCAGTGTTGTTATATGTATATTTTATTAAAAGTACATGTCACTGAAAGATAAGGCAGCCTCCAAAAAAATTTGCCCGACAAGCATCCAAACTGCCAACTGAAGAACACCATCGATGGTATCACCAAGACATGAGAATCTGAGTAAAGCCGAATACGAATATTTGGTACATTCAGCTTTACTCGGGACAACATGAGAAGCACGGGTAAAGAAGTTGTTGAGAAATATGTGATCCATAAAAGCAAAAAAGCCTAATGAAGGGATCTAGAATCACACTCCAATACGGAAACATCCTTATTCCAATCCCCAATATCAGAGGAGGAAAGAACTTAAAATCTTCCAAAAGATAAACATCAAACAGGAAACAAGTCCAAATCAAGCAATAACTCTACTCTTCTAGAAGATTGCACATAGATTAAAAAATAAGTCCTAAACAGACTGTGCCACTAGAATCCCATTAAGATTCAGGCTCAATCCACAAGATCTCAGAAATAGGATTGAAGTCAAAGATGACTTCAACAAGCAACCTGTTCAAATCAAACACTATCACATTTCCTTATATGTAACAAAAATTAGGATTCTATACATATATAAATAGACCCATAATCTTATTGTAAGACAAGAAAAGAAGATATAGACCAGAGGTAACAAAAAGTAATCACTGAAAAAGAGAGGCAAAAGAGATCGAGTGGTGTAATTCTTTATCTATTAGTGGATTTAGCTCGATTGTGATTACAACTACCCGTGGATGTTTCTCCGGACACCGGATTTTTACCACTTATATTCATGTCTTAAACATATCAATTGCATTCTCTTTCTCTTTCTCTTTTAACAGGTCATAATCGAACAAAGCGTTGTTGACTTTCTTACCTATCAAGAAATTGACGTAAACAATTGGTGCTAGAAGGTAGGGCATAAACCTTCGATCTGTTTAAACGATGTCTGGTGATGGAAGTAAAGATGGTTCTAGAGACATACGAAAATTTCCAGATAATGCTCACCAAGGGGGGGACCACTCAAGATCCCACAACCATCACTAGGAACTAATAGGTATCCTTGGCTAGCATACAACGAGTTCCTCCGACAAGCGAGGACACAACGCTCTATTTCGGGGATGCATTGCAATAGTTATTGATAGATGTAGCGAAGGAAGGAATAGATCTGTTGGCCATAAGAGAGAAAAATCCTCTAAACCAACCATCCTTACAAAATCAGTCACCTCCTAGGCTACGATCGTTAATAGTTGTGCCATAACAAAACGCGCTAGCAGCTGTTAGAAATTCATATCCTTCCAACCAAACTAGGGGTATATCTCACCACCATAATAAGAAACTAGAGATGCCCACAGAGCAACCTCATACAAAACGAAGCTATAGTTAAGCAAGGCATGATAGGCACCATAAACATAATCGGCGGAGGGATCATTCATCATCATCAGAAGACAGTGACAGTTATCATTGTAAACGCCACCGTGGAATTATATGCTTGCAAGGATTGGCTAGTGAAACCCAGAGGTAGGATGAAAATTAACTACATACAGGTTTAACAGTCACCCAAGAATTCAACGATCAAGGAGAGCTGATTGGCGATAGAGATATTGTGATATAGAGCCTGACCCGAGAAGTTGAGAATAACTGGCGTCAAATAGATGGGTTGATTAGGCGTTACGGACACAATGAGTTGTCTGATGATGATTTTGATAGCCCTTTCACTATAGACATTATGCGAACACCTTTCCCAAAGAGATTCAGAATGCCACACATGGAATAAGTCAGAAAGGATACAGATCCCAAGGAGCATGTGAGATTGTATAAGGGCGTTATGGCTCAATATACCCACAACGATCCCTTGTTGTGTCTTAACTTCCCACAGATACTTGGGGATGTAGGCTCAAGATGGTTCAGAAGATTGCTCGCGATAAGTATTGGGAGTTTTGGGGAATTGAACTGAAGTTTCCCAAGATAATTCCTCGGGAATGTGCACATGAAAAAATCAGTGGCATACCTTTCTCAACTAAAACAAGGGAAATATGAGTCACTAAAAAAGTACTTGGAAAGATTTGTCCAAGCATTCTCAAAAATCGACAGTGCAAATGATGAAACAATAATCGATGCTTTCATAAACAACCTACATAACGGGTGGTTGTCTTTTGACTTAAGAAGAGCTCACCTAACTAGATATGCAGACATGATAGACATGGAAAAGGATATGCATTGGCTGAAGAAGACGAGTTAGCAACAGGAGGTTGTTACATGCATGGAGAAAGACCCGAGCAAAAAGATGTCGAGTCAAAGAACCATAAAGGGAAACAAAAAGGAAATAGAAAAGAAAGAAGCAAAGATCGGGAAAGCGGACGTAGTACTGACCAAACCAGGGAAAAGTTTCAAGGAAAGAACACAAACTACACTCTACTTCGAAAAAGACAAGACGAGATCCTAACAATATCAGAAGAAAAAAAATCTGATGAAGGAGCCTAGCCGGCAGTCACAATATGCCCGACAAGACACGACAAAGTATTGCAGATTCCACAAAGAGAGCAGGCATGAGACCTTTAAATGTTACCAGTTATGAGATCATATAGAAACCCTAATCCGAAAAGGGCATCTACACGATATTATCTTGAAGAAATATTAGAAGACAGAACCTCAGAAAGAAACCAAGTCAAGAGATCACAGCTCAGATCGAAACAAAAATGCCAGTTATGAGGTGACCGGAGTAATTCAAACCATCTTTGGAGGATCTTCAACTAGGAGAAGTAACCGAGAATGGACTTAGGAAATTTGAGAAACGGTTGAAGCAAGGTAAAATTTTGACGTTAATTCCATCAAGTTTGATCCAAAGAGAATAAACGAAGGATGAGACCCAATAGTATTTACTGAAGCTGATTCACATGAGGTCGACGATCAACCAAATGATGCTCTCGTCATTAGCGCCCCAATTGGCCATAAGAAAGTTTGAAGGATATTAATGGATAATAGTAGCTCAATAGACACCTCAGTGTAGTAGTTTATGATCACCTGAGGTTGGATCAAAAGGACTTGCAACCATTTCAAACCCCGCTCAGAGGATTTGGAGGAGTCAAGGTCAGGTCTCTAGGAACGGTGAAATTGTCTGTGAAAATTGGATTGGCACCTTGCCAGAAAACTGTGCTACTCAACTTTGTAGTGGTAGACATGGAGAACTGGCCTTACAATGCCTTATTGGGTCAACCTTTCCTTAACAAAACAAAGGCAGTAACGGTAACCTACACCCTGATGATCAAATTCTCGATAGAATGAGGGGTAGGAAAGATCAAGGGTTCGCAAGAAATGGACAGAATAGCTAATCTCTCCGTTTACAAGGACAAAGATAACAGTGAGCTCCAAGTGTGTAGCCTGACTCAACCGGATAAGACTAAGCAAGGAGAATCATTGATGTTCGAGTTCTACCCAATAGAGGAACCCAAAACATCAAAGAATGAGCAAATAAATGAAATAGTCTTAAAAGAAGACGAACCAGCAAAGAAGGTTATAATTGGAGCTAATCTAGAAGAAAAGATCAGGACAGATCTCATCAATCTGCTCAGAGATTACAAAGACGTATTTGCATGGAGTCATGAAGACACGGTGGGGATAAACACACAAGTGATATCACATCACTTGGTCGTGGATCCAAGCGTAAAACCTGTAATTCAAAAAAAAGATCTTTTAACCTCGAAAGGAGTCGGTCAATCAAGCAGGAGGTAGATAAGTTACTCGTTGTAGGATCAATCAGAGAAATCAAATATCCGTAATGGGTAGCGAATGTGGTCAAAAAATGGTCAAAAGAGAATGTGCGTGGATTTCACAGATTTAAACAAAGCCTACCGAAAAGATAGTTTCCACTTCCCATAATAGACCAGTTGGTCGATGCTACATCAGATCATGAGTTGCTCAGTTTTACGGATGCCAATTCGAGATATAACCAGATCTGGATGAACAAAGAAAATAAAGAAAAAACAGCATTCACAACCGACTATGGCCTGTACTGCTACACAGTGATGCCCTTTGGGATAAAAAATGTCGGGGCCATGTTTCAAATACTGGTTAACAGAATTTTCGGTCACCAAATAGGAATAAACATGGAAGTCTATATTGACGACATGTTAACCAAATGTATCAGGCAGCCAATTATACTTTGGACTTGTGTGAAACATTTGATGTCTGGAGAAGGTATCAGATGAAGCTAAATCTGAGCAAGTGTTTGATCGAAGTCCCTTCGGGAAGATTCCTCGGCAAGTTCACTAGAGAGAGATTATAGTAAATCCTGAGAAGATTAAAGCCCTCGAAGAAATTATTTCTTTGAGAAATTTAAAGGAGGTGCAACGCTTGATGGGATGCCTAGCTTCCCTCAACATATTTATTTCGAAAGCTAGAGACAGATGCTTACCATGTTTTAAAATAATCAAAATGGGGAAGAGACTCGAATGGAATGCAGAATATGAACAGGCATTTCGAAAGATAAAAGAATACTTAGGACATCCACCCATCCTCTCGAAACCAAAGGAAGGAGAAGTACTTTATCTGTATTTGTCCCTAATAGAATTAGCTGTAAGCTTGGTCCTAGTCAGAACAGAGGATGGAATACGAAGGCCAGTATACTATACCATCAAGGCTCTTCTTTTGGCTGAAACCAGATATTCCCAGGTAGAAAAGATGGCTTTAGCATTAGTTTTGGCAGCAACGGAGTTGAGGTCGTATTTTTAGGCACATGCTATCAAGGTAATTACATACTGCCCGCTTAAGCAGATTCTTTAGAAACCTGAGATTTCGGGGAAATTAACCAATTGGGAAATCGAGCTGAGTGAATTCGATATTAAATATGAGCACAGGACATCACTCAAGGGCCAAGTAGTGGTAGATTTTATAGTAGAGTTAACAGAGCCTGATCTAGAGGCAAAAATAATGTTAGGTAGAAGCTTCTCACGGAGATTATATGTTGACGGCTCCTCGACCACTCATGGCAGCAGGGCAGGGATCGTGGTATGCACCCCAAAAGAAGATGACATTGAATGTGCCATGAAATTCAACTTCAAACCAACAAACAACCAAGCAGAATACGAGGCATTGTTGGCAGGGCTTAGAGTTTGCATCACACTCGGAGTTGTTGAGGTTTATGCCCTAACGATGTAATTTATAAATGGATTTATGAAATAAATAAAAGGAAAATTTCAATTCATTCATGTTGTGTTGTTTATTTTATAAATTGTTGATATATTTAACATCCAAGATTGTCGGATGTAATCTTGAACTGTGTATATGAGTGTCATATATAGATGGATACAGTAAGAGACGTGCAATCTAAAGAGTTCATAGATAGCAAATAAAGCTGGGTACTTTATTTGTGGTTAATCTATAGTTACGGTCCATTCCGTAATGTACAGTGATTCTATCCTAAACCATTCATATGGAGATATGAGAATGGAGGAACCTTGTATGATGTGATCATATAGAACTAGACCATGATCTATATGAATCTCTCACCAAGATCCGTGGACCGATGAGATTCATATATATCAACTAATGATGACTATATATGTGTGATCTTAATCCTGAGTGTCTTATCGACTTCTTCAGGTTAAATCGTGGTCTTTGATATACCATGGGTGAGGTCAGATGCATTTCTTGATCAATATACTCCATATGTTGGGATTACGGTTTGGCTTGTGGTTGGGAAGATTTATACACAATAGTGGAATCCACTCATTCTTGTGAGAAGTAGATGGTAGTTCCCTTAAGGGTTGATTCGGGGCTTGGACAATATAAGCGTTCTCCTAATTCCGTGAGGAAATATGATTTATTGTCCATTAGAGAATCAATGGTACTTAAAGGATATAAGTAATTAAAGGGGTATAATGGATATTATGACCCAGCTCTAATTATGAACTGATATGGAGGATCACACCATATGTTATAGCTATATCGATGGATACTGAGTTGTATCGGTCTGCGTAAAAGCATCTACAGTTGAGAGAATGCAGCTTCGGGTTTTTAGTGGAATAACACCGGAGTTAATAGTCAAGGAATAATAATTAAGGAGTTTAATTAATGATTCCAATGATTATTGGAGCTCAAAATACTGTGGGTCAATTAGGTCCCCTCACTAGCCCGATTGATTTAGGTAACAAGGGTCATGATTAATTAATTGGATTGTCCAATTAATTGTGTTACAAAAGTGACACGTGTTTATTCGAGAATTAATTGAATAATGAGATTATTTAATTAATGAATGTTAATAGTTAAATTAATTAAATAATTAGATTATTTAATTATATTGATAATTATGAATTATTAATTAACTATTAATTAGAGGGTGTTAGTTGATATATGGATTTAGGTGAAGATAAAATAATAGGATTATTTTATTTTACTAAATCATTTATCTAAGTATTTGAATTTAAGTTTAAATTTAATATACTTATTATCACTTTTAATATATTAGACATATTTGAAAATGATAATTAAAATATATATATCAATTATAACATAAGAGATTGCATTGGATACAAATTGATGTGTGCACATATACAAGTGTTTGTATAGGATACAAAAAAGAATATATATATATATATATATATATATATATATATATATATATAAGATATATAGATATATATAAAAAAACGCAAGTGGAGGTGTGTGGTGTATATAGATATATATTTTGTGTAAAAAATCATGTAGAGGCATATTTTTTATTAAAATTAAAAGTGCTTGTTCTGTTGAAAAAAAAGGGACCGTGCGTAATGATATATATGTATATATATATACATATATATATATATTTGATATATATTGTTTTTGGGAGATACGGAACCACATCTGTCAATATATTTTTTGCTTGAGATGCAATTCATGTGTGCATGAAATCAATACACCAAATTGAGAAGAAAGAGTTTATTCAATTATTTCTCTACATCCTCTATTCAAGTTCTTGAGACCGTGACGCTCCCACAAGCAGTTACCAGTTCTGGGAGATAGCGAGGAAGATCGAGTGGTTCAGACATGAGCATATCATAAAGTAAAGGAGCCTCCAAACGTTGGTAAGATTTTCTTCTTATTATTATATCGATTTCAATTTCCTGTGATTACATATTGTATGTATTAGTTTCAAAAAATAATTACGATCTCAAGTTCACTGGTCCCAATTATAGATTATGATTTGTATAAAAAAATTAAAACCTATTTCCGCTGTGTGACCGGTGAACGGGGTTCCAACAATTGGTATCAGTGCCAATTTTATTTTCGAAACAGGAAATTGTTTTTTATGCTTCTGTATGTATGATTCTGTAGGCACGATTTAAATTGATTGTATGCTGTTTTTGTTTGTATATATATTTTTTTAATTTACTAAAACATGATTGATCGTTAATTATATGTTACTGTGAATTTAGGGTTTATGGGTTGTATTTTTTTTTGTTTATATTTTTTTTACTGTTATTGTATTGTAAAAAAAATATTAACCTATATTGAAGACCTGGAAAAATCGTGAAAAAGGATTCATGAGATGAATCGGAGTGACCTGAAGAGACTGGAAGACTCGGAAATTACAAGAAGACCAAGGAATGCCTTGGGATTTTTTTTTGTAATTTTAGATTCCAATTTTTTAGATTAAATAATCCATAGTACTCGGTCAATTCATGTATGCTTTATATTATGTGATGATAAAAGCATTGTCATGCATACGTATGTCATTTAGATTAGATGTGTCTACACAAATATATTTGATATGTCATACATGCATCATAGCCTAATATTTTATGTATTTTTTTAATGTGATTAAAATGGGAAATATACATAATTGGCTATGAAAAATGAGATTAGTTTTTAATGGTTAGAAACCTTGGTAATTCTCATTAATATTAAACTAGTTATTAAAGAGTTTAATAAGTTTGATTTGTAAGGTCATTTATTGTAATTAGGATTAATATAATTAATTACCTAATAATAAATGAACCGAATAAAGTGTTAGAGTTTTAATAGTTAGAACTTGGCAAACACTAACATAATAATCTGAGCTTAGTAAATAGTTTACAAAAGCTTAGACTATTCACTAATAGATTAGATTTTTAATTATTAAAAATCGTTAATAACTTATTAGTTAATTAGAATTTGTTTCTAATTAGTTAATGCACTAGATAGCTTGATTAAAGTTAGTCATTTAATCCTGTAGAATCTAGGTGCATTAACGGTTAATAGAAAATCCTAATTTTAAAATAGTGAGTGGAAGAGGGATATATGACATAAATATCTCACGGTCTCCATCATTAGTTCAACACCGTGAGATCTGAGTGGGGCCTCGTGACGACTTTGTTTTCGTCTTGCCTAAGGACGGTTTCCACAAAGGTCAATACCAAGGTTGACTTCCTAACGGATAGGATTTATGAGGGTATTTCGGGATTGACCGACCCTAAGGTGGCAATTCTCGAGTTAAGCTAGTGAGATCTGAAATGGTGGGTTACACTCACGAAGGTTTTGATTAAGTTTGTTAATTAAAAAACTGACTGAATGAACGGTGGTTGAATGATATGGAATAAGAGTTATTCTAGAATATCATTTGATTGAGAATGTCTCGGTCCAACATGCAAAGACTTGACCGACCCTAAGGCGGCACTTCTTTGTGGTATGTTGGATTGTCATGGTTTAGCAACTAGTTTTAGGGTAGTTCTAGTTCGTTAATGTAAGTTCCTCAGTTTTTTTATTGTCTCATTTCATTGACAACCACATTTGGGGATTAATGTGTAAGGGTAGTTTAGGCCATCATTGCTTAAGACCCAGCTCAAGCTTCAGAAGGTATATCACTTGCTTAAACTTTTCTGAACAGTTTTTAGTATACACACACACACTCTCATGCACGTATTTGATCATCTTGCATGAATGCTTAATTGCCTTAATTGTGTGCCTTTTTGCCATAAATCTTGCTTGGGTGTTTGTTGCATTTAGTTTGCCCTTAGAAGAGTTTTTTCCCCTTGACCGTGGCCAGGACCGCTCCCTGTGCATTGCCTCCACCGTGGTATGCTTAGTGGTGTTCTCCAGACGTTGCTCACTGCTGCTACCGTGGCCTGAGCACGATGCATGCACAACGGTCTCCCAAACGGAGTTTCCTAGTGTTGCACCGCTTGCTATACAGATGTCTGGACATTGACTGTACCGCGGTCCAGACAGCGGAGATTCACAGACAATGCACCTCTCGCGCTACCGCGATCTGGACACTTGCCTAGGCCACGGTATGCACATCAGTCATAACGGGAATCAGTTGCCCCTTGTCCAAAATGACGCCATTTCGTGTAGGGCTTCTTTATATATGTTGTCTTCTTCTTCCTTGCTTCCTGAGAGTTCAAAGACCACATTTGTTAAAGAGAGAGAGAGAACCTCCCCAAGTGAGAGAAAGCACCAAGCTTGCTTCTTTGACTCTCCAAACCCAATTTTTCATCATTCTTCATCATATGAGCATGGGTGTTCTTGATTTCATGACTAGGTAAGTAAGAACTTCATTGAACATCTTTTATTGTTCTTCTTACTCTAGATTAGGTGTTTATTGCATGATTAAATACCTAGACTCTAGTTTATTTCATATATTTATGAGTCTTGATAACATGATTGGGTTTGTTTGTTGATAGCTAGCATTTATGACATATTTGCCCTCAAGCTAATTAAGTCATATTGATTGCATTTATTGACCATGCCATGTTTATTGACAACTTGTGTTGAAGTGGCTTTGTTTGATAACTAGATTGTAATATTGCATATTCATATCTAGTTAAGTCTTTATGCATTGCATTTATACATTATTGATTAGGTCATATAAATTGCATTTTGATGATTCCATTAATGACCATGCCATGCTTAATGACAACATATGTTGAAATGGTTTTGTTTGATAACTAGGATATATTATTGCATAACTATATCTAGTTAAGTCTTTATGAATATTTATTTAGACATTGATATCTAGGAATTGTACTTAGTGACATTCTTAAATTCCTAGATAAGCATTTAGTGTTGCCTAGTATTACTTGCATGTTTGAATATTTTAACATATTCACTTAGGTTGTGTTTGACTCTTCATTTAGGTTAAGTCTTATGGCTTCAGTGTGAAGTTTCACAAGCAAGGGAAGTCTTGCAACCAAGGGTGGGTTGACAAGCAATTGGTTGGGTGCCACTGTAAAAGGCCCAAGGGGGTATAGTAGGAGGCGTTCATGCCAAGAGTAGTGTATCAAGGGATATCACAAGGGACCGCACCAAGAGTGGTGAGTGGCTATGTCCATAGCCTGAGGTTTTCGAGAGTGAGAGTCAGAGAATCACTTGAGGGTGTAACCTTTACTCATATAGTGAGTTTCTGTGACCAAGTGTGGAGCACTTAACAGCCCGTGGTTTTTCCCATTTGGAGGGTTTCCACGTATACATCTTGAGTTATTTATATTTCCGCATCTTACACTTGATGTTGTATGTTTGTGCTATTGGGTGAATTTTAAATATTGACTAATCAAGAAAAATTGGTAATTGACTTTATTAAAACCTCTTCACCCCCCCCCCCCCCCCCCCCTCCTCTATGTATAGACACGTTTTTAGGGAACTTTCAATTGGAATAAGAGCAGGTGCCTAGATATACTTAGGTGATCCGTGCTCTGTGTGTGTCTTGCTTGTACATTTGTGTTATTGCATTGCATGTGCATTCATATAACCCAAAACACCATGAGTGATTTTGAGAGACTAGAGGGTGCTTTGATCTCTGAACCACCAATGCTCACCAAGGATAACTACTCCTCTTTGAAAGTGAGGATGGAAGTTTTTTTGTGTGACCTTGATGAGCATGTATGGATGTGTGTGGAATAAGGGTATTCACCTCCCATGGAGACACAAGAGAATGGGGCTTCTATGCCTAAACCCAAGTCCAAGTGGACAGTTGACGAACTTGAGGCTGCCGAATGGAACTCAAAGGGCCTCCGTGCCTTATATTGTGCAATGGGTGAGAGTCATGCAAAACTCATCCAAACAACTCAAGATGTTCGAGAAGCTTGGGAGATTCTAAGAATCATCCATGAAGGTACCGTGAAAGAAGAACACAAAAAAACTAGGTACCTCAAAAATCAAGCTTAAATGTTTTGATTGTGGTGGCTTTGGGCACATTTCCACATATTGTGGAAATTCAAAGAGCAAGAGTCAAAGAGGCAAATCAAAGGCCTACTCTTCTAGTAAAAGTGAAGAATGCTTTTCGGGTTCCAAGGAATGTGAAAGGAATCACATATCCATGTATGCTTTACACGATGACAACTCTAAAACGGCCACAATACACCCATCACTCAAGTTCGACATTGAAGAAGCTAGCTTAGATGATGATTACCATGAGAGCACAAGTGGTAGAAGCTTCGATGAAGAAATTTCAAGCTCCAAGAACTTGAGTTGTGAAGGGTTTGATTATGAAGACTTCATCGAAAGTCTTCAAAGGTCCTTGAAAAAGAAAAATCAAGAAATCAAGAAGTTCAAGGAAGAAAATCTTTAACTAAGGACCAAGTTAGATGACTCCTTGAAGATGGACATAGTTGATGTGTCCAAGTATGAGAAGGAGATTGATGATTGCCATTAAAGGATGAAGGCAATGAAGGATGAACTTGCCAACAAAGACAATTCCTTGAAGATCATCAAGGAGAATGAGATGAGGTGCCTTGGATAATTGAAGAAAGCCAAGGTCATGCAACCTCAAGCTCAAGGCAAGAAAAGAGCTTTACCTCCACAACATCTTATGAGGAAGATTGATCTTGGAGAGACATCCAAGAATGGCCTAGTGAAGGGCCAATAAAGAATGGAGCTAAACCTCAACAATCAAGAGCTCCACCTCCAAGCTTTCCTCAACCAATGAGGCAAGCCAATCAAACTCAACCAAGGAAGCAATCTTCTCCAACTCAACATCCCAGTGTTGCACTGCTTGCTATACCGTGGTCTGGACATTGCCTGTACCGCGGTCTAGAAAGCGGAGATTCACAGGCGATGGACCGCTCGCGCTAACGCAATCTGGACACTTGCCTAAGCCACGGTATGCACAGCGATCATGACGGGAATCAGTTGCCCCTTGTCCAAAATGACGCCATTTCGTGTAGGGCTTCTTTATATATGTTCTCTTCTTCTTCCTTGCTTCCTGAGAGCTCAAAGAACACATTTGTTAGAGAGAGAGAACCTCACCTAGTGAGAGAAAGCACCAAGCTTGCTTCTTTGACTCTCCAAACCCAAAACCCATCTCCGTTTTGCATCTTTCTTCATCATATGAGCATGGGTGTTTTTGATTTCATGACTAGGTAAGTAAGAACTTCATTGAACATCTTTTTTTGTTCTTCTTACTCTAGATTAGGTGTTTATTGCATGATTAAATACCTAGACTCTAGTTTATTTCATATATTTATGAGTCTTGATAACATGATTGGGTTTGTTTATTGATAGCTAGCATTTATGACATATTTGCCCTCTAGCTAATTAGGTTATTGACCATGCCATGTTTATTGACAACTTGTGTTGAAGTGGCTTTGTTTGATAACCAGATGGTAATATTACTTATTCATATCTAGTTAAGTCTTTATGCATTGCATTTAGACATTATTGATTAGTTCATTTTAATTTCATTTTGATGATTGCATTAACGACCATGCCATGCTTAATGACAACATATGTTGAAATGGTTTTGTTTGATAACTAGGATATATTATTGCATAACTATATCTAGTTAAGTCTTTATGAATATTCATTTAGATATTGATATATAGGAATTGTACTTAGTGACATTCTTAAATTCCTAGATAAGCATTTAGTGTTGCCTAGTATTACTTGCATGTTTGAATATTTTATCATATTCACTTAGGTTGTTTTTGACTCTTCATTGAGGTTAAGTCTTGTGGCTTCGGTGTGAAGTTGCACAAGCAAGGGAAGTCTTGCAACCACGGGTGGGTTGACAAGCAATTGGTCGGGTGCCACTGTAAAATGCCCAAGGGGGTAGAGTAGGAGGCGTTCATGGAAAGAGTAGTGTATCAGGGGATATCACTAGGGACTGAACCAAGAGTGGTGAGTGGCGGTGTCCATAGCTTGAGGTTGTCGAGAGTGAGAGTTCGAGAATCACTTATGGGTGTAACCTTTACTCATATAGTGGATTTCTATGACCGAGTGTGGCGCACTTAACAGCCCGTGGTTTTTTCCTATTTGGAGGGTTTCCACGTATACATCTTTTGTTATTTATATTTCCGCATCTTACACTTAATGTTGTATGTTTGTTCTATTGGGTGAATTTTGAATATTGACTAATCAAGAAAATTTGTTAATTGACTTGATCAAAACCTATTAACCCCCCCTCTATGTATAGACGCACACGTTTTTAGGGAACTTTCAGTTAAACATGTTCGTGCATCATGTTTAAATTTATGCCAAAGCACTCGCACTTGTTTTAAATAAATGATTGAATGAATGTTTTATTTATTTTAGCAATAATATCTTCTGCATTACTTCAAATTCTCGTAAATGACAAATTAACTGGTGATAACTACACTAAGTGGAAACTTAACATTAATACAATATTAGTCACCAAAGACCTCAAGTTTGTGCTTACGGAGGAATGTCCTCCAGCGCCTGCTGCCAATACCACAAGAACTGTTCATGAGGCATACGAGCGATGGGTCTCATCTGATGAGAAGGCTTGAACATATTTGTTGGCTTCTATGATAGACGTGCTTGTCATAAAGCACAAAACAATGACTTCAGCATTCGAAATCACGGATTCATTGCAAGCTATGTTCAGGCAGCCCTCCGAGAAAAAGCGACACGAAATTGTTCGTTCCGCTATGCTCGTTTGTATGAAGGAAGGAACGTCAGTTTGGGAACATGTCCTGAGCATGATATCCTACTTCAACTAGGAAGAAGTCAATGACGGGGCCATTGACAAACCCAGTCTAGTAAGCATCATACTGATGACTCTTCTGAAGAGTTTTGATCAGTGTAAGAGCAACTACAAGATGAACAAGTTAAGGTTCAATCTAACACAATTGCTTAATGAGCTCACCACTATTAAGTCCTTGACAAAGGAATACAAGGGCAAACCGGTGAGGCAAATGTTGTTGAACCATCTTCCTCCAATAATAAGAAGAGGAAGAGGTCTACTGGGAAAGCAAAGGGTAAGCCCAAACCCAAGAAAGCCCAAAAGCAAGAAGAAGTCAAAGAAAAGTAAATATGATTTACTTGTTCTTGAGTCATGTTTAGTGGAAGATGATTCTTCACCCTGGATAGTTGATTCAGGGGCTACTAACCATTTTTGTTCTTCTTTACAATAGATTGATTCTTGGACACAGCTATAGGAGCAAGCCTTCTCAATGCGTGTGGGGTCAGGAGATGTCGTGTTGGCACAAGCAGTGGGCGTAATTAGATTATATTTTTGTAATAATTATATACTGTTGGAAAATGTATTTTATATTCCTGGATTTACACGGAATTTGATTTCAATTTCTAAGTTGTTAGAACAAAAATTTTATGTTTCTTTTAATAATAAGTCTTTTATTATTAGAAAGAATGGTCTGAATATTTGTTTAGGAATTAATGAAAACAATTTGTATGTGTTAAGACCGTTAATACATACAACACTACTCAACACCGAAATGTTTAAGGTTGAAAAACCAAAAACTAAATGACATAGGATTTCTCCAGATAATGACACGTATCTCTGGAATCTAAGGTTCGTTCATATCAACCTTGACTGGATAGACATACTAGTAAAAAGTGGACCGTTAAGTGAGTTAAAGGTTGGCACCTTACCTGTCTGTGAATCTTATATGGAACGTAAGATGACTAAGATACCTTTTACTGGAAAAGAGCTTAGAGCTAAAGAACTGCTAGAGCTTATACATACAGACATCTGCGGATTGATGAATGTTAAAGCTATGGGTGGTTATGAGTATTATGTCACCTTTATAGATGACTACTTAAGATACGAATATGTCTACCTAATGCAACGAAAGTCGAAAACATTTGAAATGTTCAAAGAATTCTGAGCTGAAGTTGAGAATCAATTAGATAGGACTATCAAGTCACTATGATCGGATCGTGGTGGTGAGTACCTTGACCAAGAGTTTGAAGACTTCATGGTCGAGCATGGGAAAGTTTCCCAACTCACAACTCCAAGTACATCTCAGCAAAATGGTGTAGCGGGGAGGAGAAATAGAACCCTGATGGAAATGGCGAGATTTATGATTAGATTCTCATCATTACCAAATTCCTTTTGAGGATATGCGTTACAATCAGCGGTATACATTTTGAATTTAGTGCCATCCAAATCTGTTCTTGAGACTCCTCTAGAGTTGTGGATTGGTCGTAAAGCTAGTTTACGATATTTCCACATATGGAGGTGTCTAGCACACTTGCTAAAGAACAGAAGTGGAAATCTAGACTCTAAGTCTGTGGTCTGCCTATTTGTAAGATACTCCAAGGAAACCAGAGGTGGACACTTCTATAGTCCCGAAGATAACAAAGTATTTGTATCGACAAATGCATCATTTCTTGAGGACAATTATATTAGTAACCATAAACCTCACTCTAAGATTGTATTGAATGAGTTGGAGCCTGGTAAGACTAGTGCTTCATCAACAAGAGTTGTTGATCCATAAACATCTGAGAGTCAGATGGCTCTTGATCAGGATACACTACCACTTAGACGTAGTGAGAGGGCTGTGAGACAACCTGAACACTATTTAGGTATAGGTGAGGGACAAGGTGTTGTCTCTGCTGATAGTGTTGATGATCCATTGACATTTAAGAATGCAATAGAAGATCTTGATAATGAGGAATGGCTTAAAGCCATAAATCTCGAGATGGAGTTGATGTACTCTATTTTAGTCTGGGATATTGTAGATTTACCGGATAGGGTAAAACCCATAGGGTGTAAGTGGATCTACAATAGAAATAGAGGAGTAGACGGAAAGGTAGAGACCTTCAAAGCAAGGCTAGTGGCCAAGGGTTATACCTAAAAGAGAGGGTCGATTATAAAGAGACCTTCTCGCCAGTAGACATGTTTAAGTCTATTAAGATTCTCTTATCCATTGCTGCCTATTATGATTATGAAATTTGGCAAATGGATGTCAAGACTGCATTCTTGAATGACAATCTTGATGAAAGCATTTATATGATGCAACCAGAGGGATTCGTTTCTCAATATCAAAAGCAAAATGTTTGCAAGCTACAAAGGTCCATCTATGGACTTAAGCAAGCATCTATATCGTGGAACTTAAGGTTCGATGATGTGATCAAAACCTATGGCTTTGAGCAGAATGTCTATGAGCCTTGTGTCTACAAGTGCATAATTGACAAGAAAGTATTTTTCTTGGTCCTATATGTAGATGATATCCTACTCATTGGGAATGATGTAGGAGTGTTGTCTGATGTAAAGGGCTGCCTAGCTAGCTAATTCCAAATAAAAGATTTGGGCAAGGCGAGTTATGTTCTAGGGATCCAACTTATAAGGGATCATAAGAACAAACTCATAGCACTGTCTCAGGCATCATATATCGACAAGATTCTTGTGCGATTTTCGATGTAAAACACCAAGAAAGGTAATTTACCTTCCAAGAATGGAATTCACTTCTCTAAGGAACAGTGTCCTAAGAAACCTCAAGAAGTTGAGGATATGAGCCGTGTACCCTATGCATCGGTAGTAGGTACTCTCATGTATGATATGTTATGCATGAGACCGGACATCTATAATGCAATGGGAGTAGTCAGTAGATACCAGTCCAACCCAGGATTGGATCATTGGGTTGCTGTCAAGGCAATTCTCAAATATCTTTGAAGAACGAGAGACTATATGCTAGTGTTTTCCGTGCAGGATTTGATCCCATTAGGATACACGGATTCTGATTTTCAGTCACATAGAGATTCTAGGAAATCCATGTCTTGATCAGTATTCACCCTGGGTGGTGGAGCCATTGTATGGAGAAGTATCAAGCAATCTTGCATTACTGACTCCACCATGGAATCCGAATATATAGCAACTTGTGAAGTAGCTAAAGAGGTTGTTTGGTTCCGTAAGTTCTTGAGTGATCTGGAAGTTGTTCCAGATCTAGATAGGCATATCACACTTTATTGTGATAACAGTGGTGCTGTGGCTAATTCCAAAGAACCAAGAAGCCACAAGAGAGGGAAACATATAGAGAGAAAGTAGCATCTCATTAGAGAGATAATGTAGAGAGGAGATGTGATCATCACAAAGATAGCCACAGAAAACAATCATGTTGATCCATTTACAAAGACCTTACTAACTAAAGTGTTTTCGGGTCACCTAGATGATCTAGGGTTACGAGACATGCCTTCACATGCTTTAGTGTAAGTGGGAGATTGTTGGGGTTAATGCCCTAAAGATGTAATTTGTAAATGGAATTAAGAAATAAATAAAAGGAAAAGTTCAATTCAATCTTGTTGTATTGTTTATTTTATAACTTGTGCATATATTTAACATCTAAAATTGCCAGATATAATCCTGAACTTGTGTATATGAGTGTCATATACAGGTGGATATAGTAAGTGACGTGCAATCTAAAGAGTTCATAGATAGCAAATAAAGCTGGGTACTTTATTTATGGTTAATCTATAGTTGAGGTCCATTCCGTAATGTACGTTGAATCTATCCTGAATCATTCATATGGAGATATGAGAATGGAGGCACCTTGTATGATGTGATCATATAGGAATGGGCCATGATCTATATGAATCTCTCACCAAGATCTGTTTACCGATGAGATTCATATTTTCTTAACCTTTGTCTCATTTTTAGGTGTTTTTATGTCCCTTATGACTTTTTATTTGTGTTTTCAGGTGATTAGGTACATTCCAGATTATTGGATAATAGATGCGGTTTTGTGTGGAAAAAGTTCAAAAATCTGATGAAGTATAAAGGTCAGGTGCACTGGTCATGCGCAGGTCACTACCCGTACACATTCTAGTGAAAGAAGACATTAGGTCGATGTACGGGTCTGGACTCGTACACAACCGTGCATGTGTCCGCACATTTGCCAAAATTGAGAGTTAAGAATCGACATTACACGGGTCACTATCAGCGCACTACTCGTTCATTTTACGCGTCAGGACTGCCACATCAGCATTTTCAGCCCTATTTTGGAATCCCTATAAATATATCTTGTTCTTATCATCTAAGGGACAAATTCTAAATCTAAGAATCATTTATTCTCTCTCATAAACACTTTCTCTCATCTCTAACCACTAACCGAGGTTTAGGAATCATTCCTCACCAAATCTAACCATCATTTATCATCATCTACTCAAGGACACTTGGAGATTAAATTTGAGCTTGAAGGAAGGATTATCTCTATGGGTTTTCTCTATCTCTTATCTTCTATCTCCTAGTTATTTTTATGTATTTGTTAAGAGTAGCTAATCATCCCACTAGGGGATTGATGTAATTCATTTGTGAACCTTGGGGTTGTATTGAATTTTATTTACTTTATTAAATCTATTGAATATGTTTCATTCATTGTTTTAGTTGATTTCAAGAATAGCTTGTTTTAGATTGTACCCTCATTTCTTTGCAAATTGTTTGAGAAATTATTTGAGTAGAGAATTGTGTATACCCTCCATTCGATTCTCTTAAGCTTATTTGAATGGAATGATTGAACAAGAGTAACCTCCTCGAGTGAAATCCGGACATTTTATTCTTATCTCTAACTAATTTTAAATGGGTGACCAATATTATACCCTCTAGGTTGGTTGCTTGTGAGAGATTAAGCACCAAGTCTATACCCTCTGGGTTGGTGAATTTATAAAAAGATTAGTTCCTCAATTTGATAGATGTGCATTTTAATGAATAATCACTTGTGGTTAGTCAATACTATACCCTCTAGATTGGAAACCCATAGGGGATATACAACCAATACTATACCTTTTAGATTGATTACGATAGATTAATGTTCATTTATGTTAATTACCAATACGCCCATTGTTTGCTTGTGTGATCCATCAATTCCTTAGCCCTAACCATCATATTTTTAACATCCATTGCATATTAACACTAATAGCTTTTTAGATTGACTTGTCTAATCCTAGTTTGCACATTTAGTTGTTAACTTTTCAAAACCATACCATTTATCATTACATTTTCATGCCTAGCTTTAGTTTCACATTAGTTTACTAGGTTAAGCCATCTGATTCCCCTTTCCCTTTGGATGATACCCATACTTCTACTATATTGTTATCAAATCTGAGTGCAAATAGGGTTTTATAAATTTTGTTTGACAAGCTATTTTACAAATATAAAACGGCACTTGTTAATGAGGATCTTTACCTTGGCTTCGACAATAATCTCTCTACTCTCTCATCTAAGTTCGAAGAGACTCCAAGGACCGCTTCACATGGTTTTTGATTGATAATTTCCAATTGGCTCAAGCCTTGTTAGTCTCTCGGTTTTTTACCTTGAGTAACTCGCCAGCTAAAACCAACCCTCACTGGAACTCCTTAAGGAGTAAGGCATCATAAGCTAGAGATCTTCTAAAGCGATCAACCCCTTGAACTTCAAGTTCTATCCTGGCTTCTTTTGAGAGGGATTCAATCGTCAGAGCTTGACGCTTAAAATCTTCAATTTTGCCCTCATAAGATGACTTCATTTTTTTGGCCTCCTGCTCAGCCCGAAGCATTGACTCCTAGGGAACGAAGAGCAAGTCTTGTAAAGACTTAGCCTTCTCCTCCGCAGCAGAGGCCCTCTCCTCGGCCTCTATCAGTTTCACTAAGCAGCGATCGGTGAACTTCTGGGCATAACTCGTCTTCCTTTGATAGGCCGTCTTAATCCGAACACGGTTATCCTCACTCTCCTTTAACTGAGCTTCCAAACACCTTATTCGACCAGCTTTATGTCGTTACGTCTAAAAGGCCTTAGCAAACTCAATAACCACCTGTAGAGAAATAGGTTAAAGAAGCCCAAATTAAGGTGTATTGATGCGAAGTTCGATTCAGAAAACTTACGTAGATCGTACTGTTGAAAATATTATGAAGTTGCTAAGTAGGGGAACCATTCCTGGAACTGCTCCAATAATCATCACCAATAAAAGCACAGCCGGAAGACATGGTCTTAAGTATATCCAGGGTGAAGGGCTTAGGGGCCATTCCGAGAACCCTGCTTCTGTAGTTTCAACCTAAGGGGGCAAGGAGCTCTCTTTGTTCAGACTCTCTCGAGGATTCTCCCCCTCTTCTGAAGACTACTCGGGGAATCTCTAGCATCAGTATCTTCATCGCTCGACTCAATGAATGACACCATTCTTGGAAATTTTGGAGGAGGTCGAGCAGGAGAATGAGCTGCCTTTTTATTTTTGGCCCGAGCACGACGAAAACCAAGATCAGCTACAAGATCTTCCTAATCTTCAATTATATCGTGAAAAGGCTCAAAAAAGCCAAGAAATGAAGAATCAACGTGTTCAAAAGGGGGTTAACTAACTCCTTCCATGCCTCTATCAACAACTGATTAGCTAGCACCCCATCGATGGAGGAATTAGGCCCTCTCAGAGGCTATACCAACGTGATACCCTTCTTGCTTGCCTATATCCTCAAGCAATCTCTGGTCATTATCAGGCCCAATGGGACCACTCGGGCAGTTTGATTCCCCCACACTCGGCTGGATGACCTCATCAGGGATGTACTCAGGAACTTGTTGAGCTGCTTTCTTAGAATTCTCTTTCGATTCATCATCAGGCGAAGCAATCCCCTATTTCCTCTGATGAGAAGCCTCTTTACGACTTGCCTGAATAATCGCCTTCACCTAGCGAGCCTGGGCATCACAGACGATGTCTATATCATACACTATGCGAAAGGGATAAGAAGTTAAAATGTATAAAACCGGTAAAAGCGACAAAATAAGAGCAACAGGAAAGCTCACTTACATCGTCTGTGATGAGCAGAAATCTGAGCAAAGAAGCCAAGATCCATCATTTTCTTCTCATCAAAAAGGTAGGACCTGCTTCTTTTTTCTAAAGTACGTACAGCTACCCGAGCAAGGTTAGATAACTCAATATCAGTGAAAACGAGCGGCGTTTTGTTCCAAAGATCAGGAGAGTAAAAGTAACAAGGAACCTTCAGTATTTCCCGAGCTTTACCGACTAAGAGCTCAACCTGGTTTCCCAGTATTGTCCAACGAAAAACCAACTATTTTTCCAGTATTTATTTGAAGTGGGAAAACCTCAGTTAAAACTCTTTTTCTTGACATCCAGGGAAGTTTAGACACCCCAACTCACCTTCACTCCCTCCAGAATCCAGTTATCCTGGTGGTTAGACAAAACGAAATAAGTCCCAGTTTGACCAGACTGCCTAAGAGTGTAAAATTGCCTTTTTTCATGAGAAGAAGGTGGTGGCAACTTCATCCGACTCCACATGTACTACATGAACATAAAAATCCTATAGCTATTTAGGGCAAGCAGGGCTGAAGCAATCCCTACCTCGGCAAGAAACCATGAGATGAAAAGTTGAAGGGGAAAAGTCACCCCGCAACTAAACATGGATCCATAAATTACAACCATACCCGGGGGAGGATTTCTGTGACCCTATCACCGGCAGGCATTACAAAAATAGAATCATCTAAATCAAACCGAGCATGATATTTCTTGATCTCTGTATCCCCGACCACGTTCGGTTCAGTATCATAAACACTCGGGCAATAAAGAGAAAAGAGAATCCGAGAGGCACGGTGTTCTTCTTCAACATCATTCTCACTCTAAGTTCCTCGGTGTTTGATTGGCTTATTTCGTTGACAACCACATTTGGGGATCTATATGTAAGGGTAGTATAGGGCTTCATTGTTCGCAACCAAGCTCAAGCGTCAAAGGTAAAATCACCTGCTTAACTTTCATTGAAGAGGTTTTAGTGCACACACACACTCATGCATTTTATTTTAATTATCTTGCATATATGCTTATTTGCCACCTTGTGTGTCTTAATTCTTGCTTGAGTGTTGAATGTATGTTTGTGACTAAAAAAAAGGATTTTTTCCCTCTATTCCGCGTTTAGACCGCTCTATGTGCAGTGCCCTCGTTGCGGCCTGAACAGTGGTGTTAACCAGAGGATGCACGTTGTGGCTACCGTGGTATGTGCTTGTTGCATACGCTGCAGTCTCCCAAATGGAGTTTCACAGACGTTGCATGCTGTCCAGACCACGGTCTGTACACACTGCATGCACATCGGCTTACAGAGCAGCGTTGTCCAGATGATAGACCGTTCTTTATGTCGCGGTCTGGACACTTACCTAGACCGTGGTACAGCAGGCGATCCTGACGGGATTTGGTTGCTTTTCATCCAAAACGATGCCATTTGGTGTAGACACCATATACATCTGTTCTCTTCTCTTCTTCTTGTTCTTAAGAGTCCAATAAGTCATTTTTATGTGTTCTTAGTTTTTCTAGAGAGAGTGGGACTCCCAAACACTCATCTTTACTTAACCCAACTTCATCTCATAATCATCTAGCTTCATTCTAGGGTCATTCAAGCATGGAGCATCATCTTCTTCTTGACTAGGTAACTTCTCCATGCTCTAAACCTCATAGTTTCATTGTAAAGACATGTATGCCTAGGGTTTTAGTCTTTATTGCATATTAAATGCTTGTTTGAATGTTTAATTGCTTTTATGACATGCTTGAGTATTGATTGTTTGTTGAGATGCATTAATTTGTGATGGCTAGAATTTAGGATGGTTTTACCCTTCTACCTAATTCTTCTTGCATTTGCATTTAGAACATTGATATATAGGATTTGATTTTATTGTCATTATTAATCCTAGATAAGAATGAATGTCTTGACCAAGCATTTTTGCATATAGAATATTGTTGCATATTCTCTTAAGTTGCCATTATCTCTTCATTGTTGGTTAAGCTTGTGGCTATGTGATTAGTGCACAAGGTTTGTGATCCAAAATCACTATTAAGGCCCGTTAGGTAGAGTGAAAGGGTTAGTAACTAGAGGGTTAGACGGGAGGTCAACCTAGGATATAAACTTTTACTCGATAGTGGATTTGAAGGATCAAGGGTGGCGCTCTAAACAGCCCGTGGTTTTTCCCATTTGGAGGGTTTCCACGTATATATTGCGTGTTGTTACTGTTTTATGGTTGCTGTATTTTATTTGAACATTCAGTAGAATGAGGCAGAATTGTTGATATTGATTAATTCGCAAAATTGGTAATCTATCGAATTAAAACCTATTCACCCCCCCCCCCCCCCCTCTAGGTTATAGACACACACTTTCTATGGAATTTCAAGTTGTATCAGAGCCGGTGCCTAGATATACTTAGGTGATCCGTGCATTGTGTGTGTCTTACCTTGTGTATTTTGGTTGTTTGCATTTTGTGAGTTGCATTACATTTGCATCTTCATATCATTTATTACCCTCAAACACTATAAGTGGAAACAGAAATAGTCATGAGGGAGCCTTAATCACAAGACCCCCTTTGCTCAATGGGGTGAATTATGCTTCTTGGAAGGGCAAGATGAAAGTCTATCTTTGCCAAATAGATGACCATGCTTGGATGGCTATTGAAGATGGGTATACTCCTTCAACAATGACCATGGACGATGGTGTAGAAGCTCTTAAGCCCAAGTCTAATTGGAGTACTCAAGAGTTTGAAGCATCCAAGTGGAACAACAAGGCTATGCATGCCATACTTTGTGACGTGGAAGATAATCAGGACGAGCTGGTCCAAAAAAACTAGGATTGCAAAGGAGGCTTCGGACATTCTTCTAACGGCATATGGGGGAACCGAGGTAGTCAAGGACTCAAAGCTCTAAGTCCTCCAAATGCAATTTGAGATGATTAGAATGGAGGAGCATGAATGCTTTAATGACTTCCAAGTGAAGTTGATGGATATTGTCAACCAAAGCCATCAACTTGGTGACCCCTATTCAGATAGGAGAGTCAAGCAAAAAATTATGAGGTCACTTCCGTCAAGGTTCGAATCAAAGGTGACGGCACTTGAAGAGAATGGTGAGTACAAGAATATGAAGCCAAGTGAAGTTATTAGAAGACTTCTAGCTTATAAGTCAAGATGGAACACCTCACCCACACCTCCGAAGAAGCAAAATAGCATAGCCTTGAAGACCACTAAGGTTGAAGAAATGGAGGAGGACTCAAATGAAAAAATGGCCCTCATGGTTAAAAGAATCAGGAAATTTATGAAGTTTGAGAGGAAAGGATTTGGGTCTAAGGGAAAGGAAGTGAAAAAGAAAACTCCTTTTAAGAAGATGGAAAAGTCTCAAGAAAGTGACTCCAATAAGGGCATTCAATGCTTTGAATACAGTGGTTTTGGTCACATCGCTCCAAAATGTTCAAATTTGAAGAAGAAGAAGAAGAAGGGGAAGATAATGGCGGCTACTTGGAGAGATAATGAAGACTTAGAAAAGGAAGAAAAATCTTCGGATGATGAAGATAGAGTTGCCAACTTCATTGCCTTCACAATATCTCATAATTGCAAGGAAGTTATGAGTGATAAGGAAGAAATAAGTGACTTTAGTGATGAGAGTACTTCTTCTAACTCCATATTTGAGATTGATGAGGAAATGGACTATGTAGACTTTATGAAGTTTTTTGAAAAATCTAGATTGAAAAAGAAGAAGGAGATTCAAGAGTTGAAAAAGGAGAACCTAGAGTTGACTTTCAAGATTACTCACTTGACTGAGAAAGTAAAGAGTGGAAAAGAGTTAGAAGAGAGTTTTAAGTTGGAGCTTGTGATCACTAAGAAGAGTGAAGAGAACTTAAAGGATGAGCTTTGGGAAGCGAAAGAATTAGTTGCCAAGATGACATCCGGAACCAGGAGACTTGACAAGATGCTATCATGTGGGAAGATTCCTAGTGATAAAACAGGCTTAGGATATGTGGAAGGCAAGGATGCCACTTCCTTGAAGAATACCATCTTTGTCAAGAGTTAAGAGGATAAAGAGACTCAAGGTTCACACCGACAAATGAGTTCAAATAAAGTTGGAGAATCATCAAAGCAAGCTCAAATGAAGGCTCAAACAAATTCTCAAGCTAGAACTTATCAAACAAGACCTCAACTTCCAAGGAGTTCTCAAAGTCAACAAAGGAGTTTTAACCCACAACCAAGAAGAGGAGCTAATTTGGCTCAATCAGAAAGGGTGTTTCAAAGAAGAGATTCGGCTTAACAACAAAGGACAACTTAAAGGAGAGGGAAGTCTTCCATGCTTGCACAAGGATATGGTATGAATTCTTACTTTACTCCCATTTGTCATTATTGTGGTGTTGAAGGTCACATAAGGACGAATTGTTTTAAATTTATTAAGTTGTGTCGTTTTGAAAGCATGATTGAGAAGAATATGCTTAGAAGAGCCAAAATGCATGCACCTAGGAATTTTAGAGCCAATGAACCCAAGGCTCCTAGAAATGACAATGTTGCTACTAGGTGAACTAGAAAAAATGAGTATGCTTGCCATGTTGCCCAAGTGGCCTTGAAGACGAAAGCCTCTAACATTTGGTATCTTGATAGTGGGTGTTCTAGGCACATGACCGGAAATAAGAGTTTCTTTGAGACTCTTGTTATGGAGGATGGTGGATTTGTCACCTTTGGTGATGGTTCACGTAAGAATGTTTTAGGAAAAGGAAACATTTCCATCCCCGGTTTTCCCTCCTTACCTAATGCTCTATATGTAGATGGATTGCAAGCTAATCTTACTAGCATATCATATTTGAATGATGAAGGGCTTTCGGTTTTGTTTAGGAAATTTGATTGCTCTATTCTAAGAGAAGATGGACAAGTTCTATTGAAAGGCATGAGATCAAGTGACAACTGTTATTGTCTTGGTTCTAATGACATCTCGTGTAATTTGTCTAGTTGTGATTAAGTTGAATTGTGGCATAAAGTTCTTGAGAGGTTGAATGTTGTGAGAGGCCTTCCTAAGTTTGGAAATAGGATTGAGGGAGTTTGTAGACCTTGCCAACAAGGAAAGCAAACTAAGAGTGTGCATAAAAAGGGTAAGTATCTTGCCACCAAGAAGCCACTAGAGCTTCTTCATATGGACCTTATGGGTCCCATGCAAACCGAGAGTCTCGATGGCAAGAGGTACGTCTTTGTATGTGTTGATGATTTTTTTAGATTTACATGGACCTACTTTCTTAGAGAAAAATCTGAAACGTTTGAAATTTTTAAAATGCTTTGCACTAAAATTCAAAATGAGAAATATTCTCACATAAAATGCATTAAGAGAATTAGAAGTGATCATGGGAGAGAATTTGAAAATGCTAGCTTTGAAAACTTTTGTGATAATCTTGGCATCTCTCATGAGTTCTCAGCTCCTCGAACTCCTTAACAAAATGGGGTAGTAGAGAGGAAGAATAGAGTCCTCCAAGAAATGGTCTGTGTGATGTTGCATAGCAACAATGTGCCTAAGAATCTTTGGGTTGAAGGCTGTCAATACGGCTTGTTATATAGCAATAGGGTTTTTCTTAGGCCCAGAACTAGGCAAACCTCCTATGAATTATGGAAGGGAAAGAAGCCAAATGTTAGCTACTTCCACTCATTTGGAAGCAAGTGCTGCATTCTAAATGACCGTGATCAACTTGGCATGTTTGATGCTAAAAGTGATAAGGGGATTTTCATTGGCTATACTCTAAATAGTAAGGCCTATAGAGATTATAATTCAAAAACTCAAAGTGTAATGGAATCATCTAATGTGGTCATAGATGATTGTAGGCCTAAGGTTAGTAACCATGATAAAGAGATTAGTGTGGTTGATGATTCTACCTTGGTGAATATTTATGATATTTCTAGTGATGAAAAATCAAATCTTGAAAAAGAGGTCACTCAATCTCTTGATAGAAATCCTACTTTGGACTCTAAGGAACCCGCTCCTTGGGTTAGGCATCTCCACAACAAGAGTGACATTCTTAGAAATGTGAATGAGGATGTGAGGACTATACATCAATTAGCAAATCAAATTAGTTATACTTGCTACACCTCAAAAATCGAACCCCAAAAAGTTGATGAAGCTTTAAGTGATGAGTTTTGGGTTCTTGCTATGCAAGAAGAGCTAAATCAATTTAAAAGGAATGAGGTTTGGACTCTAGTTCCTAGGCCTAAGAACACTAATGTGATAGGCACCAAATGGGTCTATAGGAACAAATCAGATGAGAATGGTAACATTTTACCGAACAAAGCTAGACTTGTTGCACAAGGATACTCTCAAATTGAGGGTATTGACTTTGAGGAGACTTTTGCTCCCGTTTCCCGATTAGAGTCCATTAGGCTTCTCTTATCCATATCGTGTGTTCACAAGTTTAAATTATATTAGATGGATGTTAAGAGTGCCATCCTCAATGGCTTCTAGCAAGAGGAAGTGTTTGTTGAGCAACCTAAGGGGTTCGTGGATCCACACCACCCCAATCATGTTTATCGCCTTAAGAAGGCACTATAAGGGTGGAAACAAGCACCGAGGGCTTGGTATGAGCGCCTCACTCTTTATCTTGTTGACAATGGCTATTCTAGAGGTAGTGTTGACAAGACTTTGTTCATCAAGTGCACTAAAGATGAGCTATTCATAGCTCAAATTTATGTTGATGACATCATTTTTGGTTCCGCCAATAACTTGAAAGTTCAACAATTTGTTGATGTCATGACTCATGAGTTTGAAATGAGCATGTTTAGTGAACTCAATTACTTTCTAGGCTTGCAAATCAAGCAAATACATGATGGGATCTTCATATCCCAAGCTAAATATGCCAAGAACCTAGTGAAGAAATTTGGCCTTGAGAATGCCAAGCATTGTGACACACCTATGAGTACCACCTTGAAACTTAGCAAGGATGCTTGTGGAAAAATTATGGATCAAAGTCTATATCGGGGCATGATAGGGAGCATGTTATACTTGACTGCTAGTAGGCCTGATATATCCTTTAGTGTTGGTGTGTGTACTAGGTATCAAGCCAACCCCAAGGAATCCCATCTCTCCTTCGTGAAGAGAATCATTCGATATGTGAATAGGATATCCAACTATGGGATATGGTACTCTTTTGACACTAATGCTAGTTTAGTTGGCTTTAGTGATACAGATTGGGCAGGTAATTATGATGATAGGAATAGTACATCGGGTGGTTGCTTTTTCCTAGGGAACAATCTTGTGTCTTGGTTTTGCAAGAAGCAAAATTCCATCTCATTATCCACAGCCGAGGCAGAGAAAATAGCCGACGGGAGTGCTTGCACACAACTCCTTTGGATGAAGCAAATGCTTGTGAATTATGGCTTTGAGCAAGGTACTCTAACCATTTGTTGTGATAACATGAGAGCCATTAATATTTCAAAAAATTCTGTCCAACATTCTAAAACTAAGCATATTGACATTAGACATCATTTCATTAGAAAGCTAGTTGAGAGCAAATGCATTGCACTTGAACATGTGGGCACAAATGATCAACTAGCGGATTTGTTTACGAAACCATTAGATTCAACTAAGTTTAAATCTCTTAGTAGGTCTATTGGGATTTGTCATATGCATTATTGAGTTTTGTTGGTTTACCCCATATGGGGAGCTCAAGCAAAGAGAGCGAACATGCATTCTAATAATTGTTCAATCTTATGCTCTTTAATTAATTGCTTGAGTATCTTGGATGCATATATTATTATATGACTTTTCATATAATAAGTGTGTTTTTGCCTGTTTCGAAATGCATGTTTTGAGACTTCATTCAATAAGGATATTGTATCCATTTCAAGGATTTTCACATTCCTATAGTCTCTCTCTCTCTTTACTTATTGAACAAGGCTACTATCATACGGGCATCTTGCCCAGAAAAATCTAAAAGGGCGCAATAGTCGCTCATGTCTTATTCAACTTGTAAAGTTTGATAGTTGTTTTTTTTTTGGTTAAACTATATCTTGTTTTCCATTGACAATTTGGTGCGAATTTGTTTGACTTCTCTTGGAACCTCATGTGTTATTTTCCTTTGCCAAATACCATGCTTTTGGAAGTTGATGTTACATGTACTTCATTCAAGGCAACCTTTCGCACATGTTCCAATCAATAAAACTTCCATGAATTTCTCTCTCTCTCAATTAACCTGCATAAAGTTATTGTATATGATTATGCATTTACATTACAAATATCTCTCTTTGCTAACGTCCCGGTTGGGGAATACTCTTTTGCCTATCTTGTGACAAAAAGGGAGAGTAGTATTGGATTTAAAGGGAGTTGATATTGGCATGATTTAAGGGGAGATTGACCTATTGAGAGGGGGTGGATCTATTAAAGGGGAGCATTTGCTATGTGCATTGTTGATATAGGCATGATTTAAGGGGAGATTGACCTATTGAGAGGGAGTGGATCTATTTAGGGGGAGCGTTTGCTATGTGCATTGTTGATTGCATGTTTCTTGTTTCCAATTCATGCAAATTGAGCTTGCTTTTATTTATCTTGATCCCTCTCATACACTTGTCTTGGAAAGTGTAGTTCTTTGTTTTGTAGAGATGATCATTCTACAAGAGATGAAAGATTTGAAGTTTTAGCTTTAGGTATCTCTTGTAATATATAATGTTTTTTGTTGACCTCTTGTTGTTTCTTGTTGTTTGTTGTGAGGATACTTTGTGAGTGAGTGGTTTTGTCACGAAATAGCCAAATGGGGAGATTGTAAGTTCCTCGGTATTTGATTGGCTTATTTCGTTGACAACCACATTTGGGGATCAATATGTAAGGGTAGTTTAGGGCTTCATTGTTCGTAACCAAGCTCAAGCATCAAAGGTAAAATCACCTGCTTAACTTTCATTTAAGAGGTTTTAGTGCACATACACACTCATGCATTTTATTTTAATTTTCTTGCATAAATGCTTATTTGCCACCTTGTGTGTCTTAATTCTTGCTTGAGTGTTGAATGTATGTTTGTGCCTTAAAAAGAGGATTTTTCCTCTATTCCGCGGTTTAGACCGCTCTCTATGCAGTGCCCTTACCGCGGCCTGCACAGCGGTATTTACTAGAGGATGCAAGCTGTGGCTACCGCGGTCTGTGCTTGTTGCATAAGCCGCGGTCTGTGCTTGTTGCACAGATGTTGCATGCTATCCAGACCGCGTTCTGTGAACACTGCATGCACAACGGCCTACAGACCAGCGTTGTCCAGGCGATACACCGCTCTTTGTGCCCCAGTCTGGACACTTACCTGGACCGCGGTACACCCAGTGGTCCTGACGGAATTTGGTTGCTTTTCGCCCAAAACGATGCAATTTGGTGTAGGGCAACATATATATTTGTTCTTTTCTCTTCTCCTTGTTCTTAAGAGTCCAAGAAGCCATTTTTATATGTTCTTAGTTTTTCTAGAGAGAGAGGGACTCCCAAACACTTATCTTTACTCAACCCAACTTCATCTTACAATCATCTAGCTTCATTATAGGATATTCAAGCATGAAGAATCATCTTCTTCTTGACTAGGTAACTTTTACATGCTCTAGACCTTATAGTTTCATTCCAAAGACAAGTATGCCTAGGGTTTTAGTCTTTATTGCATATTAAATGCTTGTTTGAATGTTTAATTGCTTTCATGACATGCTTGGGTATTGATTGTTGGTTGAGATGCATTAATTTGTGATAGCTAGAATTTAGGACGGTTTTACCCTTCTAGCTAATTCTTCTTGCATTTGCATTAAGAACATTGATATCTAGGATTTGCTTTAATTATCATTATTAATCCTAGATAAGCATGAATGTCTTGACCTAGCATTTTTGCATATAGAATATTGTTGCATATTCACTTAGGTTGCCATTATCTCTTCATTGTTGGTTAAGCTTGTGGCTATGTGATTAGGGCACAAGGTTTGTGATCCAAAATCACTATTAAGGCCCGTTGGGTAGAGTGAAAGGGTTAGTAACTGTAGGGTTAGACAGGAGGTCAACCTAGGTTGTAAACTTTAACTCAATAGTGGATTTTAAGGATCAAGGGTGGCACTCTAAACAGCCCGTGGTTTTTCCTATTTGAAGGGTTTCCACGTGCGTGTTGTTATTGTTTATGTTTGTTGTCTTTTATTTTAACATTCAGTAGAATGAGGTAGAATTGTTAATATTGATTAATTCGCAAAATTGGTAATCTATGGAATTAAAACCTATTCACCACCCCCCCCCCCCCCCCTCTAGGTTATAAACAAACACTTTCTGGGGAATTTCACTCACTAACCACTCGCCTCTCAATCTGAACATCGCTTGAACCATGTTTGCGAACCGTGCGACCACTTTGATTCTTTCCCATCTTATATCGTAAAGGAACCCTATGACAATCATAAATGGAAAACTCAGAACTGGAAGAAGATTCAAAGCTTGGGCTAGAAGGAACACCAGGGTAGAGCCCAGAAACGTCAACATTCAAAAAATGAGGCTGGTCAGGGGTGATTCTCCCAATAATTTAAAAATACACAAGACTAAATAAGTATCTCCATGCTCAAGTGTGTCAAAGGCTTTAACAAAAAGATGATGTTGTGCAACAGGATCCATGAAAACTGACCTTTAAAGAAGATCCATAAAATTGGAAAAAAAGCTTTAATGAAGAGTGAAGAACAGATCTGTGCGCAAGAGCAAGAAGGCAGAAGCAAGCCTGATTTTCTTTTAGTAAGGATAGCTGTGAAATAGCCCTCGTCAATTTAAATAAGCCATTTGATGATTAAAGCACGAGACCCTAGGGTTTGCAAAGGCGGGAAGATTGAAAAAAAGGGGACGTTCGATGACATAATAGGCGTATCGAAAACTCAGCAGGTCGTATCTCATAAATGCCAACAGATATACCAAACGATAGAAAGACACGTGTCGTGAAGAAAACAAATCAAGCCGTAAGAATTTCAGAACGTCACAATCATAGGGATTTGGCATGAAGAGACAAATTGTACATACATGGTCGCCATTAAGACACGTCATAAATGCTGTGAATATATTTAAGGATTATAATTCCAACTTTAATGAGTCATTAATGAAGGAAATAACAAAAAGCTAGATGGAGATTCAACGATTAAAATACTTTCCCTAAAAGCAATTCTACTCGGTAAAAGTATTTTAATGGGGTATTGTTATATGTATATTTTATTAAAAGTACACATCACTGACAGATAAGGCAGCCTCCCAAAAAGATTGCCAGATAAGAACCCAAACTGGCAACTGAAGAACACCATCGGTGGTATCACTAAGACATGAGAATTCGAGTAAATATTCGGCACATTGAGCTTTACTCAGGACAACATAAGAAGCTCGAGTAAAGAAGTTGTCGAGAAATATGTGATCCACATAAGCAAATGAGCCCATAGAAGGGATCTAGAATCACACTCCATTACGGAAACATCCTTATTCCATTCCCTCGTATCAGAGGAGGAAAGAACTTAAAAGCTTTCAGAAGATAAACGTCAAACAAGAAACAAGTCCAAATCAAGCAATAACTCTACTCTTCTAGAAGATTGCACATCGATTAAGAAATAAGTCCTAAACAGACTGTGCCACTAGAATCCCACGAAGATTCAGGCTCAATCCATAAGATCTCAGAAATTTAAAAGAAGATAAAGACGACTTCAACAAGCACTTCCAATCAAACACTATCACCTTTCCTTATATGTAACAAGGATTATGGCTCTATACACATATTAATACACACATAATCTCACTGTAAAACGAGAAGAGAAGATATAGAACAGAGGGAATAGAAAGTAATCACAAAAAAAAGGCAAGAGAGATCGAGTGGTGTAATTCTTTATTTAATAGTGGATTTGGCTCGGTTGTGCTTACAACCACCCGTGGATGTTTTACCGGACACTGGAGTTTTATCATGTATATTCGTGTCATATACATATCAATTGCATTCTCTTTCTCATTTTTTTTAACAGGTCATAATTGAATCAAGCATTGTTGACTTTCTTGCCTATCAAGAAATTGACATCAACAAGTGTTAATCACAACCCCCCCCCCCCCCCCCCCCCCCCCCAATTAGCTTATTGCTAGTCCCTAGCTATTAAAGTAAAAATAGTACTAAATAATAAAATCTCAAATTTAAATCTCCAATCTACCAAACAGACAAACTCTCCCGGATCTCTTTTCTCACCCACTGTCAACCAATCATCAATCGAGATATCATTCAAACTTTTCTTGTGCTCAATGAAGATCAACACAATAACTAGGAGATTCAATTGAAATCAAGCAAAACTTTCATTCTGAAATCTCATCAAGGCTTCTTTCTTAGGCAACAATTTAATTCTCTTATTCTTCTTCTTCATCTTCTTCTTTTTTAATATAACAAAATTGGAAACAAACATTCCATCTTTAATCCATGTAGCAAGCTTTAGGTCAATGACTCCTAAACCAGTTGGCTTTAGAACATTAAGTGTTGAAACACTCCTACAGGCTTAATTACTAGGATTGTGATGTTTATTAGTACAATTCCCTTAAGCTTTCTTTTTAACACGTGTAGTGAGCTTCGGGTCAATGGCTCTCATACCAGTTGATCTTAGGGCATTAGGTGTTGAAGCATTCCTTAGACTTAATTTCTCGAGTTAAAGAGGGTATGAAACTGCACTTTATTCTTACTCCACCATTTTAAACGAACACTCTATGCTTGCTGAGGCATGAGGTCTGGCTACTAAGTAAGAGTTTTGGTCAAAACACACAAAATTATTATCATTATTATTATTATTATTATTATTATTATCATCATCATCATCATCATTATTATTATGATTATTATTATGATTATTATTATTATGATTATTATTATTATGATTATTATTATTATTATTATTATTATTATTATTATTATTATTACTGTTATTATAAATATTTTTTTTAAATAAGACCACTGCTTTCGATTGTTACCCTTAAATAAAGTTTTCGAATTAAATATAGCAAAATCTTGACTTACCACACATAATCACGTGTCAGTGTGTCTGTGTGTCCAGAATAGTTTGAAAAATCTCTCAAGATGACTAAATGAACAAAAAGATTAGTCAATGATATCACAATAGAGAGTTCATAAATTTGAATAGTCTGAAGAAAGGAAACAAAGATAATTTACTCTGAATCTTAAAAATTAAAATGTATCAGAACTAAAAATATGCATCTCATGAGCAATTGAAAGAACTCATTGCTCGACCATCTTGACTATAAAAAAAAGGTCAGAAGTTTTTTTTTTATTTGAAAAACAAAAGTTATTAAAACCACATTAATGTCAATTATCCCTTCCCCTCAACCAGAATGAGACATTGCCCCCAATGTCTTTAGAAAGAGGTAAGGTTTAGAAGATATCACATGACCAACTTGAAAGACAACAAAATCCTGCAAAAACAACAAAAGTAATACAAAATAAAGGAAAATAAAATGCATAAACACCATTGGAAAATTACAAATTGAGATTCAAATCAATTATGCGTTTCTTGTTGTCTTCATAAATGAACCAATCTATTCTGGAGGTTGAGGGATCTGACTCATATTTAAAAGCTTGTAAATGGTCAATAAGCTCATGAGGATTTAAAACAGAGATAAAGATTTTTCGGGTTGAAGGTGGAATGTAATAATTTTTCTAAGCATGATCAAGAAATGAAAGTAAACCATCATAAAATTTATTAACATTTAACAAACTGATGGGTTTCTCATGGATGTGTAGTTGTGCCCAGAATGCCATTTGAAATTTCCCTTTATCTTTATAGTGTGAATATACCTAGAGGGGGGGTGAATAGGTATATGATCCAATTTTTTGTCTTCTTTTAAAAACAATGCAATTTTAACAATGACACACAATATTTACGTGGTAAACCTCCTAAGAGGAAACATCCACGGGTTGATACCACAACCACCGGCAAAAGCAAATCCACTTTTTCAAATAAGAGTTACACACTCAAGCAATCAACACATGCTCTCCAAGCTATCACTCTCACTCTATCCTTGAAACTAATGATCTACTAAGCCGACTTTCTATCCAAGACCTTATGTCTCTAGGAAGATTCCTTACTCACCTATGCGGATCCTCCCGACCCTAGGCAAGACTTCTTGCTCAACTATCCGATTCCTCCCGACTCTAGTCAAGACTTCCTTTCTCAACAATCTGAGGTCTCACACCTCTTGTCGAGACTTCCACTTGCTTAGCTATCCAAGTCCTACCGACTCTAGCTAAGACTTCCAATTGCTCAAATCAAAGAATCACTCTAAGATATGAGACTTTCTACCTCTTCACAAGGCATCTAAGTGATCATGAAACTAAAACGCAAACAAGCACTCAACATAGAAAATGATGATCAACAAATTCTATGGACATTCAACTAGATAGCTAGATTATGATTTCAAAGAACAATCCCAAATGTATCTAGGCAACCTAAGCATGTTATCAACTAAGAACATAGATATGAGGATATAGACACCAATTGAAACACAAACTAGTTCTTAGAAAATGAAATTAGATCTAGAAAAAGTCAATCAAGCATAAGAACAAAAGATTTCTAGAAACAGTTTCATGTTTATCAAGTTTAGCACAAATCAATCAACTTATCACAAATCTAGCTAAACTTGAAAATCAATTCAACAAACCACAAAATGATATCAAAATAATCCTAGTCATGCTTCTTAATCAAATAGCATCAATCAGTATGATTTTCTAAGAAGAAAACTAAGAAGAAGATGATTTTACCAACAAGGATGAAAATCACGAACTGAAGATCTGGTCACAACGAAACCTCTTGACATTCTTTGGTTCTGGAAATGCTTGGGGTTTGTAGAAATATTCAAGACACTCGAAATCGGTTTTTGAATCAAATGATTCGGAGTTGAATTGAAGAAGTTATCACAAAAACAAAAATCAAAATGTTGAGAGAAAAATTCTGCACTTGTTCTTCAAATTCGTTTTTCTCAACTTCATATTGAATGAGAGGGAATGAGAGGTTTTAAAGAGAGAAAAACCATTATTTAGTGCCTCCCTGAGATGGTGCATGGGCATCTCGGGGCAGAGCAACTTTGGGGCCGAGATGGCCACACGCCATCTCGGGATGGTGCCTAGTGATGGCTTATGCCATCGCACCTCTTCCCTTGCGCTCCTCTCACGTTCTTCGACCGTTCTTTCTCCTCCGAACTCCGAATTTGAATCCTTTTGAAGATTACAAACCGGGACTCCCTCACAGACATGTACATATAAGATACTCAACCCAAACAATAATAATTCGACTCGATATATGAAGACGAAGACAATGTATGCAACTTGAGTTGAAAGTGTAGTATCTTTTGATTTAGAACTCGAAATCAATAGTATGAGTAACCGTAATGACCGGAACTCAATCATGAATAATCTAAGACTAAAATCAAGTTCAAAATCCATGTTATACAAACATATAAACAAACAAACACATTTCACACAAGAATGCAAACTACATAGAGATAGTCTCCAATCATGCATTTTCCAAAACATGTCACTTTCATACCAATGCATGAGCATTCAACTTCAAGTGTGTGAATATGTTATACCAAATGATGCGCTACGATGAAGGGACACATATGAATGAATTGTGTGTGTGTGCGCTTATGCCTTGAAAGAGGAAGAAGGATCTCGATACCTTAGCATCCAAGAATAGTGTCAATCCTCTTGAAGACGAACTTTGCATCATGAGAAGTTGCTTTTCTTCCTTGAAGCTCTTATCATAACGAACCACTTAAGCAACTAAGAATTACAAAGAAATGAATTTTTGTTATGGAATCAAGCCAACACAAATCTAGAACCTAACAATCTCCCCCTTTGGCTATTCCATGACAAAACCTCTACCTCACCATAAAATGATCACTCATAATCAATGTTGATTGCATTCACACATCCGCACATTACAAAGAGATATTCCTAGACTAAAATGTCTACAAGAATCTTCAAGAATATCTTCATACATTCAAAGCACCTGTGAGACAAGAACAACCAAAAGAAATCTTCTACAAAGAAGATAGGTGAGATAAACAAACAATATACGAAACAAAACAAAAATTCCCTTATCTCTTCTTATCTTATGCAAACAAGAATTCTTTCTCGCCCTTAAGACAAAATTTCTCCCCATTAATAAATTTTCTCCCCTTTTATATCAAAAGTAAGTAACATGGTGAGGAAAACACTTTCTCCCCCTTTTTGGCAAGGAATAGACACAAACATATTACACAACCTAGAGAGAGAGAGATAAAGGCCAAATGAAAATACCTACAAGGTTATAAGGGATGCATAACAAAATATTGAGATGATGAGCAACAAGTTGTATAGAGAACTAAGTTAAACAAACTAAGCTCCCCCTTAAGATATACTCCACATATTAATAAACAAGTAAACTTGTTCACAAGGGAATCACACAATACACATTTCAAGAAATAAAAGATAGTAAACCATTATTTTTCAAAATTAATAAGAGAAGCATATATTTTCATTATTCTCTCAAAAATAATCTCTCATTGCTAGTGAATCAAGCACATTAAGCAAAAATGTGTGTGTGTAAAAATGCTTCTAGCATATATAAAAGGAGTGATTGTGATATCAACATGTAAACCACTTCAACACCTATCCATCTAAAGCTTTTTCAATCAAGGTCAAACCGATTATCATCCGGATTTTTGCTTTAAAAAGAATAGATTTCAATATATGAGAGTGTGTGTGCATGTGGCTCGTCATTCCATTTCTGTTTTTCAACACGAGCAATCACAATTTTCAACTATACTCCATTTTAAGCCTTCCTCCATTTCTTTTTAGGCTTAGTATCAAAGATTTTTTTTTAAATGATTCTTTTTCAACACTTCCTTGATTTTTCTTACATAAACATATACTCTTCATGACGGCTTTCACTCATCACATTAGTGTAGCCCTTTCCTACATTGGGCGGCTTCACAACCAAGGTGTGTAGCCCATACTATGAAGTTGCTCGTTGAGTTCTTTATAGATGCCGAAGCAAAATGGATACTAACCATAGGTCATCTATCATGTACTAGACAATGAACTTTAAGATGCATCCATAATCTACATGCTTTCAAACTCAATTACTCAAACTTAGACATATAAGGAAAGCATTTGTGCACTTTAAAAAAAACAAGATTTACAAAAGCTTAAGTGCATGATCTAGAAGCAATAAAAGCTATTTTATCAAGATCATTACTTCTCACATGAGTAGCTCTCAAAGAAATAGATATACAATATAGTTTAGCTAATCAAGCCACTTATAACCACACACAAGCATTAATCAACACAAATCATGCCAATGGATCTGCTAAGAGATACAAATCTCTCTTTGTCCAAGGGCTTTGTGAACAAGTCCGCAAGTTTATTTTTAGTAGGCATATGTTCAAGAGTTACTATTGAATGTTCAGCAAGTTCTCTAATGAAATGATGCCTAATGTCTATATGCTTTGTGCGTGAGTGTTGAACCGGATTTTTAGAGATGTTAATGGCATTCATATTATCACAATATAGAGAAATTTTACCTTGATCACTTTCACAATCCTTGAGAATTTGTTTCATCCATAGAAGTTCTGTGCAATCACTTCCGGCCGCAATTTCCTCAGCTTCGAATGAAGAAAGAGAGACGAAATTTTTCTTCTTGCTTTGCCAAACAACCAAATTATTCCCCAAGTAAAAGCAACCGCCCGATGTGCTTTTACAATCATCAATGTTTCCTGCCCAATCCGTATCACAATAGCCGACAAGAATATCATTAGTATCAAAAGAATAGAATAAACCAAGATTATGTGTTCCTTTTATATATCTAATAATTCTTTTAACGGCTTTCAAGTGAGATTTTTTTGGATTGGCTTGAAACCTAGCACACAAACCAACACTAAAACAAATATCCGGCCTACTAGCCGTTAGGTAGAGAAGGCTACCTATCATGCTCCTATAGAGACTTTGATCATCATTTTTTCCTTTTTCATCTTTGTCTAGTTTTAAAGTAGTACTCAAAGGTGTTTCAAATTCTTTTCCACTTTCAAGGCCAAATTTCTTAACAAGATTTCTAGCATATTTAGATTGAGACAACATGTAGACCCAAACACAATGTATTCCATTCGAAACAATTTGAATTTTTTAAGACATGCAATGGACAACAAAAGCTTAATGGACTCAAGACGTGCAACAGGTGCAAAAGTCTCATCAAAGTCTACACCCTCAACTTGAGTGTATCCTTGAGCCATTAGTCTTGCTTTATTTCTCACTATCTTGCCACATTCATCGGTCTTATTCCTAAACACCCATTTTGTACCAATCACATTGACTTCTTTTGGTCTAGGATCTAAGGACCATATTTCATTTCTCTCAAATTGATTTAGTTCTGCATGGCATTAACCCAATATTCATCAATGATTGCTTCATTAATATTTTTGGGCTCAATTTGAGATATGTAGCAAGCATATGAAATTTGGTTAGCTAGTAGCCTTCTAGTTCTAACCCCTTCATTCAAATCACCTATGATGTCTTGATGGTAATGCATGTTCCTAAGTCTAGAATTAGAATTTTCAACATTTTGTTGGTCACATTTAAACCATTTTTTAACTCTAGACTTTCTTCTCTAGCAACACTACCATTATCATCATTATGACTAGACTCACTTTCATCACAACTAGTCACATCAATAGGTGCTTTAGTGTCATTCAACAAATGTTCTTTAGGTTCATTGAGACCGTTTTTATCAAACAAATCAAGCATGCTAAGATCATCTATTTTCACATTAATAGACTCCATAACAGTCTTTGTTTTCAAATTGAATACTCTATATGCTCGACTATTATTAGCATACCCAAGAAAGAGACCAATATCACTTTTAGCATCAAACTTTCCTAAGTGATCTCTATCATTCAAAATAAAACACTTACTCCCAAAAGTGTGGAAGTAACTCACATTGGGCTTCTTGCCCTTCCAAAGTTCATAGGAGGTTTGTTTTGTGTCGGGCCTTCTAAAAACTCTATTTGTGACATAGCATGCTGTATTGACCGCTTCGGGCCAAAGAATTTTAGGGAATTTTTTGCTATTGAGCATGACCCTAGCCATCTCTTGCAAGACACGATTCTTCCTCTCAACAGCACCATTTTGTTGAGGAGTTCTAGGAGCCGAGAACTCATGTGAAATCCCATAATCATCACAAAACTCACTAAATCTAGCATTTTCAAATTCACTCTCATGATCACTCCTAATGCGACATATTTTCTTGATCCTAAGACCTTTTTCATTTTAGACTTGATTACAAAACTTCTTAAAGTAACCAAAAGTTTCGGTCTTGTCTCTAAGAAAATATACCCAAGCAAACCGAAAAAAATCATCAACACATACAAAAATGTATTTTTTACCATTTATGCTTTCGGTTTGGATTGGTCCCATTAGGTCCATATGCACAAGTTCTAAGGGCTTCTTGGTAGCAAAATTAGTGTACTTTTTATGAGTCACTTTGGTTTGTTTACCTAATTGACATGGTTCACAAACACCATCAAGCTTTTTACCAAGACTGGGAAGACCTTTAACAATGTTATATTTCTCAAGCTTCTTTAAATCTGTACAATTTATGTGGCCCAATCTTTCATGCCATAATTCAAGCTTGTTGCACTCATGTGCCATATTACATGTTAGTGGATCAACCTCTAAACAATAGCAATTGTCCGAATACCTTTTGACTTTCAAAACAATTTTGGCCTTTTTATCAATTATCGTGCACACATCCTTATCAAATCTAACTTCTTTAAAATTTTCACACAATCGAGTGATGCTTATTAGATTAGCTTGTAAACCATCTACATAAAAGGTGTCATGAAGTTTAGGCAATCTGGGGATACAAATTATTCCCTTGCCTAGAACTTGCTTTTTAGTTCCATCACCAAGTGTAACCCATCCACCATCATTCATAACAAGATTCTTAAAGAATTCTATGTTACCGATCATATTCCTAGAGCAACCGCTATCTAGGTACCAACAATAGTATGAATTAGCTCTTAAAGCATATTGTGCAACCAAACATTGTGTTGTGTTTTTCTTAACCCAAACTTTCTTAACAAGTTTCTCATTCCTACTTTTATTAACATGCTTTGACTTGTTTTTAGGCACATTGACTCCATTAGTCACATTTTCAAACAAATCAAACAAAATATTATCAACTTTCTTATGCATAGTAGAACGAGGCACAACACAAGATTTAACAAACAAATAATCAACACATTTATTCTCAACATGCTTTTCCAAGGTCTTCTTAGGTCTATTTCTAGATCCATACATGGATGATTGCCTAGGACCATTCAAAGACATATCATGCAAATCATTGGCAATTCTACATTTACAAATGTATTCAAAGCATCTAGGTCTTATATGTCCTACCATGTTGCAATAATGACAAATAGGTATAAGTTTGAGAAGTTTACCATTTGCTTGAGCATTCAACTCATTTTGCCTTCTCACATTTTTACCTCTTTGGCATGCAACACTAGATGTCTTGCCTTTTGCATTTGATGATGATGTAGCTTGTCTTTGGAATTTCTGAGTCTTTTCCTTGACTTTCATTATTGATGTTGAGGTCCCTCCTGTAGCATTCATGGCTTTACCGTTAGAGAGTGTACCTACAATTAAATTGCTACAAGCTTTGACAAAAGTAGATTTGTTAGATGAAGGAGTTGCATTTTCATTAACATATCCTAAACCTCTTTTATCGCTTGAAGGCTTTCCAACCTTAATGAGAGCTTTCACTTTGTTAGAGCTAGATAACATCTTGTTAATCATCTCTTTAGTCTCATTAAGTTTGTCATTAAGCACTTTCTCTTGATTCTCATGCTCATTAAGTTTTGCTCTAAGCATATTTTCAATTCTCCTAGCACGATCAAGAGATTCATCTTTTTGCTCAATTTCATGCTTCAAAATACTTAATCTATCATTGCTATCAATTAAGTTTTTCTCAAGATTAAGAATTTTGTCATTAAAATCAATAACAAATTTTGAGCTACAATCATGATTTTCTAACTTCTTAGTGAGAGACTTATTGATCTTAGAGATCCTTTCATTTTCTTGAATAAGATCTTGGATCTTTTGATCATCTAAGTCAATAGACTCACCTTCAACAAGAGAAGCCACAAAAGAATACATTTCTTTAATCATGATGAAACAAACGAAGATAACAAACACTACAAAGAAGATCTATCTAAGTGCATCCAGACACCAACTCTGATACCGATTGAAATTTCTCTTTATCTTTATAGTGTGAATATACCTAGAGGTGAATACGTATATGCTCCAATATTTGTCTTCTTTTAAAAACAATGCAATTTTAACAATGACACAATATTTACGTGGTAAACCTTTTAAGAGGAAACATCCACAGGTTGATACCACAACCACCGGCAAAAGCAAATCCACTATTTCAAATAAGAGTTACACACTCAAGCAATCAACACATTCTCTCCAAGCTATCACTCTCACTCTATCCTTGAACCTAGTGATCTACTAAGTCGACTTCCTATCCAAGACCTCCTGTCTCTAGAAAGATTCCTTGCTCACCTATCCGGATCCTCCCGACCCTAGGCAAGACTTCTTGCTCAACTATTCGAGTCCTCCCGACTCTAGTCAAGACTTCCTTGCTCAACCATTTGAGGTCTCACACCTCTTGTCGAGACTTCCACTTGCTTAGTTATCCAAGTCCTCCTGACTCTAGCTAAGACTTCCAATTGCTCAAATCAAAAACTCACTCTGAGATATGAGACTTTCTACCTCTTTACAAGGCATCTAAGTGATCTTGAATGCAAAACGCAAACAAGCACTCAACATAGAAAATGATGATCAACAAATTCTATGGACATGCAACTAGATAGCTAGATTATGCTTTCAAAGAAAAATCACAAATGTATCTAGGAAACCTAAGTATATTATCAACTAAGAATATAGATATGAAGATATAGACACCAATTGAAACACAAACTAGTTCTTAGAAAATGAAATTAGATCTAGATTTCTAGAATCAATTTCATGTTTATCAAGTTTAGCACAAATCAATCAACTTATCACAAATCTAGCTAAACTTGAAAATCAATTCAACAAACCACAAAATGATATCAAAATAATCCTATTCATGCATATTAATCAAATAGCATCATCAATAAGAAGATCTAAGAAGAAAACTAAGAAGAAGATGATTTTACCAACAAGGATGAAAATCACGAACTGAAGATCTGGTCACAACAAAAAATATAGATATCATTTGGTTCTGGAAAATCTTGTGGTTTGTAGAACTCTTCAAGACACTCGAAATCGGTTTTTGAATCAAGTGATTCGGACTTGAAATGAAGAAGTTATCACAAAAACAAAAATCAAAATGTTGAGAGAAAAATTCTGCACTTGTTCTTCAAATTCGTTTTTTCTCAACTTCATATTGAATGAGAGGGAAGGAGAGGTTTTAAAGAGAGAACAACCAAAAGAACAAAAAGCCCCAATTCTTTAGTGCCTCCCCGAGATGGAGTGTGGGAATCTCGGGGCAGAGCAACTTTGGGGCCGAGATGGCCACGCACCATCTCGGGATGGTGCCAAGTGATGGCTTATGCCATCTCACCTCTTCCCTTGCGCTCCTCTCGCGTTCTTCGACCGTTCTTTGGTCTTTGAAATCCAAATTCGAATCCATTTGAATATTATGAACCGGGACTCCCTTACAAACATGGACATATAAGATACTCAACCCAGAAAATAATAATTCGACTCGATATATGAAGACGAAGACAATGTATGCAACATGAGTTGAAAGTGTAGTATCTTTTGATTTAGAACTTGAAATCAATAGTAGGAGTAACCGAAATGATCGGAACTCAATCATGAATAATCTAAGACTAAAATCAAGTTCAAAATCCATGTTATACAAACATATAAACAAACAAACACATTTCACATAAGAATGCAAACTACATAGAGATAGTCTCCAATCATGCATTTTCCAAAACATGTTACTTTCATACCAATGCATGAGCATTCAACTTCAAGTGTGTGAATATGTTATACCAAATGATGCGCTACGATGCAGGGACACATATGAATGAATTGTGTGTCTGTGCGCTCATGCCTTGCAAGAGGAAGAAGGATCTCGATACCTTAGCATCCAAGAATAGTGTCAACCCTCTTGAAGACGAACTTTGCATCATGAGAAATTGCTTTTCTTCCTTGAATCTCTTATCATCACGAACCACTTAAGCAACTAAGAATTATAAAGAAATAAAGTTTTGTTATGGAATCAAGCCAACACAAATCGATAACCTAACACCGTTGTAAAGATTTCTTTTAAGGTTTCAAAACCACCTGGCAAAACTACAAATGCATCAACATGATGTAGCATTGTAGTCAGTCTTTCTTGCATACATGAAACAACTAGCTCTTTGCCATTTGTTTTCAAATGATGTTTACTGCGGCCATAGGTTTTGGGCAATACCCAGAAATTGACTACCTCATCTTGTGCAGCTCGTGAAACAAACCCCATTAATCCCAAGTTACCTCCCTCATACACTAGGTGTATTTTCCGTTCAGCCAAAACCTCATCAAGATGAGTTGCAGTCTCAACAAACTCTCTATATTTCCCATAATTAGTGCCACTAAATACACAAATGTTTGTGAATCGTTTACCTGAAAGTGAAGCCATTAATGCACTCTCTGAATTTTTCTTTTGAATGTTTATGAGTGCTTTGAAGAAAAAAAGGAAAACAAATACTTTTATTTATAAATATTGAAAAGGTAACACAATGATACACCTATATGTATAGGGCGGTGCATTTGTTATATCCAAATGGTTTAAAAATCCAAAGTAAACAATATTAATTATAAAAGACATTAAATGCAGAACGAAAAAGATAATAAAAACAAAAGGATATTTACAGGTAGTTATGATTGTGACTCACATCTTCCTTTGATTTTACGTCCAGTAACGGCTTCAACGCCCTGTATGGGTCTGGGATATGCTTCCCATCCAATCTTCTTATATCTTTTGCATGTTCTTTTTAAAATTGTGGCCATAATTGGTCAATTGCCATTTATACATATCCACTAGGATGTGAATCAAGAGTCGTTGGGATATTATCCAATGACTCCCTATGCAAACCATGCATAATGCATAAAATTTTATCCTCCCGATTATTAGACACCATTCCTAAAGAACAACAATGTGTGTTGCAACTTGTACGTGCACATTTGTGACAAGTAACACCTAACTTCTTATCTCTTCGTTTTCTTGCTAGGTTACTTCTTCCAAAACTAGGCATGTAAGATATAAATGGATCAAAAGACTCACATGCTAGACTTACCATAGCTTCGATCAATCAGCGAACATAAACAAGAATGTTGTACCTCAACAGTAAGCACAATTTTTCGAACCGTGCTCTATAAATCTTTTTCAGAGCATTTTAAGGTAACGATGGAAAATGTTTTTGCAGGTTTGTGAAAATCTCATCCATGCCTTGTTTTTGGAATCAATTATTTGGGAAACTGAGTTAAACCGACTTGAATTGTCATGAATTACCGTTATCCGCCACTTAACCGAGGGTATATAGCAAAACACACCAAGCAAAAATTGAACCTAGAAATTAATCCTGTAAAAATTCGAAACGTAAAAGTGAACAAAAATGAAAAAAAAAATTGCAAACACAAATAAAGTCAAAAGCAAGAGATTTGTTTACTCACCATTGTAACAAGGGACAGAAAGGATGACAGAGTCTTTTTGAAAATCTATATTTTCTAAGAATGGCTTCACACTTTGTCCATTTACTTTAAACACATTACCATTCCTAGGATTCTCCATGTCAATGGCACCATATGGATACATGTTTCACAACAAATGGACCACTCCACTTTGATTTCAATTTGCTAGGAAATAAATGTAGTCCAGAATTATAAAGCAAAACCTTTTCACCAACTTCAAATGATCTTCTTAAAATTTGTTTGTCATGAAAGGTTTTAGATTTTTCTTTAAGAATTTTTGCATTTTCATATGCATCATTTCTTACTTCTTCCAGTTCATTTATTTGCAACTTGCCCAATTAACCAGTATCATTTAGGTTAGAATTGAAAGCTTTAATGACCCAATATGCTTTTTTCTCAAGTTCAATAGGTAAGTGGCAAGGTTTTCCATAAACTAAACGATAAGAGAGATACCTAAAGATGTTTTGAATGCAGTGCGGTAAACCTAAAGTGCGTCATTTAGTCTTAGAGACCAATCTTTTCGATTAGGGTTAACCGTTTTTTGCAAGATCTGCTTTATCTCCCTATTCGCTAATTTAACTTGACCAGTTGTTTGAGGGTGGTATGGTGTGGCAATTTTGTGTATGACTTCATATTTCCTCATTAAAGACTCAAAGGGTCTGTTACAAAAGTGTTTGCCTCCATCACTGATAATGGCTCGAGGGATTCCAAATCGACTCAGAAGATTTTCCTATAAAAACTTAATCACTTTTTTGTGATCATTATTTCGACAAGGAATTGCCTCAACCCATTTTGACACATAATCAATGGCAACCAAAATGTACAAAAATCCAAATGATAGTATAAACGGACCCGTAAAATCAATTCCCCAACAATCAAATATTTCAATGGCAAGAATGGGGTTTAAAGGCATCATGTTTCGCTTGGAAATAGATCCTAATTTTTGTCAATTTGCACAGGTTTTACAAAATACATGTGCGTCTTTAAACAAGGTGGGCCAGTAAAATCCACACTGTAAGATTTTTGTAACTATTTTTTTGACGAAAAATGACCATCAAATGCTTCAGAATGACAAAATTTAATAACACTACTTACCTCATTGTCTGGAATACACCGTCGAATGATTTGATCAGGAAAATACTTGAATAAGTACAGGTCATCACAGTAAAAGCGTTTTACCTCAGTCAAAAATTTCTTTTTATCTTGTGTATTCCAATCAAGTGGCATCATTCCTGTTGCATGATAATTAACAATGTCAACATACTAATGCATAGTTACGACAGAGAATAAATGATCATCATGAAAAGAATCATTGATGGGTGCTTTATCAAATGAGGACTCAATGGTGAGTCGTGATAAATGGTTTGCGACAACATTTTCAGCACCCTTTTTGTCCTTGATTGTGAGATTGTATTCTTGTAGCAACAAAATCTAGCGAATCAGTCTTGGCTTCGCATCCTGTTTAGACATTAAATACTTCACAGTAGCGTGATTAGTAAACACAATGGTTGATGCGCCAATCAAGTATGATCGAAATTTATCCAATACGTATATCACATCAAGTAATTCTTTCTCAGTGGTGGCGTAATTCATTTGTGCATTATTCAAAGTTTTACTTGCATAATAAATCACAAAAGACTTACCTTCTCTTCTCTGTCTTAAGACAGCTCCAACAGCATTGTCACTCGCGTCACACATTAATTCAAAAGGTAATGACCAATCAGGAGATTGCATGATAGGAGTAGATGTTAAAAGGTCAATTGTCATTTTAAAACACTCTTGACATTCATGTGTCCATTCAAATTTTGCATCTTTTAATAAGAGGTTACAAAGCGATTGAGATATGACACTGAAATCTTTAATAAACCTGCTATAAAATCCTACATGCCCTAAAAATGACCGCACATCTTTGACTGTTTATGGTAGTTGTAACTTTGAAATGACTTCAATTTTTGCCTTCTCAACCTCGATTCCTTTTTATGACATAACATGACCCAAATTAATTCCAGACATGGTCACATAATGACACTTTTCCCGATTAAACACAAGTCCTTTTTCTATATAACTTTTCAAGACTCTTTCCAAGTTATTAAGACAATCATCAAAAGAACTCCCAAACACAGTTAAATCATCCATAAAGACCTCTAAAAAACGTTCAGTCATGTCACTAAAAATGCTTAGCATGCATCATTGGAATGTAATTGGTGCATTACACAAACCAAATGGCATTCTTCTAAATGCAAAGGTTCCAAAAGGATATATGAATATGGTCTTTTCTTGGTCTTCTAATGCATTGGGAATTTGATAGTATCTTGAATACCCATCAGTAAAGTAGTAGTACGAATGTCCCGCTACTCTTTCTAAAATCTGGTTAATGAATGGAAGGGGACAATGATCTTTTCTACTGGCATCATTTAATTTTCTATAATCAATGCACATGCGCCAACTAGATGGAACACGAGTTGGAATTAACTCACCCTTTTCATTTTTAACAACATTAATTCCATATTGTTTTGGCATAACTTGTGCTGGACTCACCCACTCACTATAAGAGATAGGGTAGATAATTCTCACGTTAAGTAATTTAAGGACTTCAGTCCTGACAACTTCTTTCATGTGTGGGTTAAGTCTTCTTTGGGGTTATCGATATGTTTTAGCATTTTTCTCTAAATTTATTCGATGTGTCAATACCTTTTAAATATTTCAAAGTCCAACCAATTGCATTCTTATATTTCTTTAAAACATGTACCAATTTACCTTATTGCTCTTCAGTGAGGTTAGAAGAGATTACCATTGGGTAGGTTTGCTCGTATCCAAGGTACGCATATTTGAGTCCTTCTGGTAAGGGCTTCAAATCCAGTTGAGGTGCCTTTTCTTCTGGATCGTCATCTTTTTGTTCCAATTCTTCAAAATCTGGAGTGTCTCGTTCTTCTTCGACAACCTGCAAACGATCATCAAGATGTAAATGCATACTTGAAGCATGAGAATTGATCAAAAAAACTTCAGATGAGTTAAAAGAATCATTTTGAACATGATCTTCAACAATGGTTTCAATAATGTCTACATCTTCATCTTCATTTTTATCATCAAATGTCCTTAGACATATTGAAAACATTAAGCTTAATTTCCATATTTCCAAAAGTCATGCTCATTATTCCATTCCTGCAATTAATAAAGGCATTAGCAGTAGCTAAAAATGGATGGCCCAATATAACATGAATTGATTTGTGCTCATTAACAGCGGGTTGTGTTTCCAAGATAATAAAATCTACTGGGCAGATAAATTTATCGACTTGTAATAACATATCTTTCACTATTCCTTTTCATATTTTAATTGACCTATCAGTAAGACAAAGTGTGGTTGAAGTCGGTTTTAACTCACCAAGTTTAAGTCGCCGATAAACTGAGTATGAGAACAAATTTACACTAGCACCTAGGTCAAGTAAAGCTTGCTCAATTTTAGAGTTACCGATTATGCAGGAAATAGTGGGACAACCAGGATCTTTATATTTCAAAACATTTTTGTTGGAAAGAATGGAACTTACATATTTAGCCATAAAGGCTTCTTTCTTATCTGATGCTTCCTTTTCACAGTGCACAGATCTTTCAAAAAATTAGCATAGGAAAGTACTTGTTTGATCACGTCCAACAAAGGGATATTGATCTTTACCTGTTTGAAAATTTCAAAAATCTCTAGGGGGTGCTTCGATTTCTATGAAATTTTAAAAGCTTAAGGAACTGGGAGTGTAGGTGGGGATTCAATTATTTCTTCGTCAACCCCTTCCTTACCCTTGGAAAATGAATCATCATCATTTGTACCGTATTCAAGAATAGGTTTTTCGATGACCTTACCACTACGAAGAGTGATAATTGACTTGACTTGTCTGGGCATTGGTTATTGTCATAGGAACTAGACTGGCTCTTGGGATTTGGTTGTGGTTAAGATGGAAACTTACATTTTTCGTACGTGTTGAGTGTAGAAGCAATCTTTGCTAAAGTATCTTTAACATCTGTCAAGGTTTGTATAGTTTGGTTGTTAATGGCTTCTTGTTTTTCAATGAATGAGTGCAAAGTGTCTTCAAGGTTTTTCCTAGATTATGGGACATAAGGTTCATAACCTTGAGGGTTTTGGAAATTCTGGTGTGTTTATGGATGTGATGGACCTGGTGGTTATGATGACTGGGCTTGATTATTATTTCTCCAACTAAAGTTTGAGTGATTTCTCCTACCAGAATTGTAGGTTTGTGATTATGGGTTGGAATTTGGCTTGTTGAAAGTGTGCAAAGCATTGGATTGTTCATGAATGCTATCTTTTAAGGCTGGTAAAGTTGGGAAACTATGAGTGATATGATCACCAGAATCATATACATGCCATGCAATTTCTTGTACAGATTTTACATGTTCACTCTTTTTTAATTTTTAAAGCTTCAACTTTCCTAGCTAGGGATGCAAATCTAGCTTGAGGGTTATGGTCTTCCCTAAGATTGTAAATGCCTCCACTAGATGGAGATGGTTGTGGTTTGCTCATGGACTCATAAGAACCAATGGTGTCCCAATCTTTAGCATTTTCAGTGACGTGGTCAAGGTAGTCAAGTGCTTCTTTGAGATTTTTATCCCTAAACTCCCCATCACACATCATCTCAAAGACTTGTCTACTTAGGGGTGTGAGTCCCTCGTAGAAATATGACACTATTCTCCATGTTTCAAAACCATGATGTGGACAGACATTTAACAACTCTTTGAACCTATCCCAATATTGTTAAAGTGTTTCCCTAGGTTTTTGGGTAAATGAAGTGATTTACCTCTTAAGAGAGTTTGTTCTATGAGGTGGGAAAAAAAATTAAGAACTGCTGTTGCATATCATTCCAAGTTCGAATTGATCCTGACCGAAGGTTTTGTAACCAAGTTTTAGCTTTATCTTTTAAGGAAAAAGGGAAAAACTTAAGCCTGATTATATCCATGCTAACATTTTGGTCAGTGTAAGTGTTACAGACTTCCTCTAACTCACTAGGATGCAAATTTGTGTTTTCAAATTCAAAACTGTGAAAATTGGGTAAAAGTTGAATAATTTTGAGTTTAAAATTAAAGTGTGCTATATTTTATGGGAAAGCTATGCATAAAGGTGCTCCAGTGCATGTGGGGTTCTTGTAGTCTCTTAGAGTTCTAAGTAGATTTGGGTTAATGTGTTACTCATGGTCAACATAAGGGGAATGATTGTTCTGTTGAGACATGTTGTCAAAGTTGTCAAAATGGTTCTCTACTTGGTTTCCTGGTGGATGTCTAAGTGGGATTTCAGCCATGCTGTTGGTGAATGTGGGTGATTGTGATTTCCTAATTAACGTGCCGCTAGATGTTCGAGATCAACGTCTCATGCAAGTTTAATGAGGGTTCATGGAGGTGAAACACACAAAAATGAAGAAAATAAAAGAAAAAGTGGTGAAAATAACTGATATGCAAAATTCTATGGGTGTAAATGCAAATATACACAAGTGTTTGGGTGAAAGTGTAAATGCCCAAAAATCTAGGGGCTAGAATGCAAATACAAAAAGTGGAAGGACTATAATGCAAAAATGTGATTACTAATTAAAAGTGATTTTTTTTTTGGGATGAAGTTTATGATTTTTTGTTATGAGTGATGCAAAACTGAACACAAATTGAGAACAAGGAAGATTAGAAAAAAATAACAAAACTAAAATAAAATTAAAAAGAAATTACTTCTACAAAGAAAAGGCGGACTTACCTCCCCGGTAACGGTACCAAAAACTTGAAACGCCCTAAATTAGTATTCCTACTCCCAAGTATAAGAGTGTCATAGTATTAATTTAAACCGGTAAGACCGGGTCGAACCACAAGGAGGTTGTTCACTTGTCTTTGTAGAATTAATTATCTAGATTAAATTTTAAACTTGTTATAAAAATATAAATCAATTAAAAGTAAAACTAGGGTTAAGGGATCCACTGTTGGTATTTCAAATATGATCAAATTATTAACATTTAGTCTAGATTTATGGGAGGGTATTCCACTCCAATGACCACTCCCTGATAGATATGGGTAAAGTACCCACTGTGCCAAACAACATCTGTCTGTCCATAATGAGTTAAAGACTCCACAAAAATCAGAGAGGAAAAAGCAAAAAAAGATTAATTTACCAAAATTAGATCATATTTTCCATACCAACAGTATCACCTTTGACCCCAGCTATATTAAATTAGCTAGACATAGGGCCTATTTGATTTTTCCACTTAACACTTAATGACACTTAATGTATGTCATTAAGTTGTTTTGTTTGATTTTTTTAAGTGATAAAATCACTTAATGGACTCTTAAAATCACTAGTTATGAAAAGTGAATTTTTTTCTCTTTTCACTTAGCAACAAATCAATTGAATATGTATTAATTTATAACTTCCAAATTTATCCTCACAAATCGTATATAATTTCCTGTTTTATGTTCTCTCACACCCTTAACCATATTAATATTTTTTTTTCTTCTCACTATTTAAATAATTTTAGTAGCCATAAAACCTAGTTTTTTCAAGACTCCAAAATCTCCATTTGAATCCAACATTTTTAATTATTCAAACCTATTTCGACTTCTCATAATTTGATTAGTTTTATATTATATGATTGGAGAAAATTATCACTTCTTAAAAAAAATCGGTTTAGCAAACAAACTTAACCATAAACTACATGCATTTTACATGTGTCGCAAACACCACGATATAATCTTTATATTCCAATATGAGATACTCCCAAATTAGACACTAATTTTGTTAATTTACATATATTAATATATATAATTGAATTATGCTTGTTTGTGACAATTATGGTATGTTCACATTGATAGAGCATGTAGATTTTATTATAAATATAAAAGTATTTATTTCCAGATATTTGTAACTTAAAAAACAAACAACTTATTACTTATATTCAGTTTTCAGTGAAAAAAGATCAAACATATTATTCAGTTTTTACTTTTCAGTCACTATTCAGTCTTCAGTATAATTCAGCACTATTCAGTCTATAGGCGAAAAATCAAATGCAACCATAGTGACTTTTATTAGAAAATAACTATTTTATTTAAACTGAGAATTTGAGAACAATTGAGAGAGAATTTTCCAAATCTAAGCTCAGAAATGGATTCAGGATGTCCAAATTAGAGGGGAAGGTCCCCAATTAATACAAAATACAAATAAAAGTTGACTATCGGATGAATTAAGAATAAAGTGTCCAGATTTCACCATGTGGCGTGCTCTGATTAGGCCGAACAAAGTTAAGTCAACAACCTTTTAGAATGTGATTCCCTACAGTCACATGTACGGTGCACTCGTAATTCGGTCCAATAGAAATGTGCCATGTCATTAGTCAACCATCAAAGCTAATAGTCTTTTGGTGTTTACGAATCTACTGTAGAGAGTGTGTGCTCGCATGCATGTGCCAATCAGATGCTGCCACATCATCAAAGTCAATGTGGGTTCACCATACTATCGTACACCTTTTAGCACTGGATCCGAACTTCTTTTGTGTAATCGATGACTGTTTTGACACCAGTTTTCACCCTCTCCCAAGGTTTTTGGGTCTTCTGAGTTTGTTTTTTATGCCGGTTCTACTGCCCGGAACTTCAAACATGGTCAAAATTATAAAAATACCATTTATGACCTTTCTAGGGTTTTTAAACGTTCTGAACTTGAAATTTATGTATGTTTTGCCATATGACTTTTCCGTAATTATGAATTGACCATATTGCCCGTAAAATAGAAAGAAGAATACACTGATTTCTACAAAACACATTTCTTTAAGTAAGCGAAAGAAAATATATCTAAATTGTAGAATTAATAATATTGAAAGTATAAAATGATGATATTATCCCTTATAAGATAAACACTTTTTAGCATTAATCACATACCAGGATCTTTTAGCCTAAGTACTAGGATTCCTGGAATAAGAATGCCAGGTACCCGGATTTGCCTATGGATAAAGAGCTTGTGCAAAAGTGGTCTTAGTTGTCTATCAGGATCTTTTCACCTAAGTACTAGGATTCTCGAAACATGAATGCTAGGTACACAGATTCACCTATGGATAAATACCTGATGAGAAAGTGGATTTAGTTGCCTATTAGGATCTTTTAGCCTAAGTACTAGAACTGTTAGAACAAGAATGTCAGGTACCCAGATTAGCCTATGTATAAGGACCTGGTGCGAAAGTGGTCTTAGTTGCCTACCAGGATCTTTTTACAGAAAAAATCACACAACGGAAGCGTGAAACTATGGTTTGATATATTTAAAAAAAATCCCTTTAAAAGAAAGAACCTTAACCCTAGATTAATTGACGTATATTAAAAGTATCGTACCTTTTTCTCGTGATGATTGAACTAGCGTCAAATTGAATTCGTAAGATCTTCCAATCCAATCATTAACGTGAATCACCTAAGAGTGTGGGCTCCCTTTTATTGAATAGTATACTTGAGGATGGAAACAAACAAAATCTTCTTCTTTGTTAGTAACAATAATCCTCTAAGAGAAAAATAAAGAACGTTAGGTCACTTGTGAATTATCAATCAATTTAATTGAAACTCACGTGAAGCTAGATTCGATGTTGTACACAAAACCCTTGTGATGTAAAAGATATTAGTACACTATCGAAAACAAAAATGTTCCGTTTTTCTCATCTTTTTTGCTGAATTCAATGCACAATATCTATGAGTTGGCAGAATTTTGTCTAGAATGAAAACTAATTTTTTTTCTCTCTCAAAATTCTCTCTCATAAAGCCCTAGCCTTGGCCAAAATTTCACTTAGAAATTAAGCCTGGGTTGAAATTTATGGGTAGTATATATAGGAGACCAAATCCTCTCCTAAGAAGGAATTACTTGGTGGGCAAGAATTCTTTCCTTAGGTGGATTTACTTGGTAACCAAGAATCCTTTTCAAAAAATGATTCTTTTCTACACCAAGATTCTTAATCCAACTCAAATAGTGTATTTATTTAATAACCAATTAATGAATATAAATTAAATTGTGACTAAATCAAAAACTTCCTAATTTGACCAATTATCAATTAGAGTCATAAGAGTAATCAAATACTTCCTAATTTGAATAGATAAATAAATTCATTTTATTTATCTACTTATCAAATATAGTATTTGATACTCATCATATTACCAACAATAATATGACTCTAGGAGACCATCTCCTACTAGGAAAAGATTTTGACTTTTAATTAAATAATAAATTAATTAACAGATTAACTAATTTCCATTTAATTAAATAATAAAATAAAAACAATATATTAAGCTAATATATTTAGCCTTGCCGCCCAAGACCACACATGGGCATATATACTATTTTTTTTATTTTATTAAATTTATTGGACCTTAATAAAAAATCCACATGTGAACTAGACCCATTCTTACAAAAAGAAACAAGTCCACATGCCTCAATACAATTCTAAATGGACCCTAAAATTGGTCTAGTAGAATATATCAAGTGATCCATGCAAGTTCGTGTGGATTGAGGATCTTGACGGGCTATCTAAATTTAAGCTTCAATAGACATAACCTAATCACAATCAACAAATGATTCACTAAGGTCCAATCTATTAATTTTAGTTCATTCCACTAAAGAACTAAAGTTGAACTCTTAAATACAGATAGAATAAGTTGATATTTCTCATTCATACCCTAGACAATCTTTATGGAAATAGTGTAACCTCGTGAAGAATATCGGTAATTGCCAAGAGTTCATAGATAGTCTATAGCTCTCTAAGTTACCATATTTACTCATATGACCACAATTTGAACTTGGATATTTTAACTTGTCCAGAAGCCATGTTTCAATTAACACTATTGAAAACTTAACGTTAAGATTGAATATCCAAAACCTCAAAATATCCATATGATGGTATTCTACTCACATTTAATAAATGGAGCCACGATATCCATATCTATAAATGAAGTCCTCCATCGATTAACAAATGAATACCACCAAACTATCGAGGATAGACTATACTATATAATCTTACTCATTGATAGCTCAAATGATAACACTTGCAACCATAAGTCCATAATTCATCTCAGGATTGAGATAGACTCTCCGATTTTCTTCAAGTGAAAACTTTTATCCATTGACAGTTCTAGATTAAGTATTTCACTGTGATCCAATTCAATGCACCCAGTGCACTAGATTTTTTTGCCCAACGACTCCACAATTTGATGATTTTAGACTCATCATAACACATTTGATCCCACTCAAATGCTAGCAAAAGAATCTGCAACTTTGACAAGATAAAGGTTCACAACCTTCATCTTAAGTTGTGAATAATATTCAAGACTAACTAAAGAATTGTGTCTACCTCGTACATATCTAAATGTATGAACAATTCTTCTTTTCTCATAGTCTTTTGACCTTATGATTATTTACTTTTGACAATTATAAAAATTAAACTATAAATGCTATAAGATTTGTTAAACTAGAAATCACTTTATTAATATGAAAAGATTGTCAAATACATTGCTATCGAGCATAATCTTAATAATCTCCCACTTGCTATATAACAAATGTGACATATCTCTCATCCCCAAGTTCTCTAGATGCCTATCAAAACTCTATTGTGGAAGAGTCTTTGTACAGGGATTCGCTAGATTATCTATTGATGTGATCTTGGTAATCGTCACGTCACCTCTATACACAATTTTCCTCAGAAGGTGATACTTTCTTTCAATATGTTTCCCTCTCTTATGACTTCTTGGTTCTCTCGAATTAGTCACTGCTCCACTATTGTCACAATAGATAGAGATTTACTTATTCGCATTAGGAACCACTTCCAAGTCAATCAAGAATTGGCGAAGCCAGATAGCCTCTTTAGCAGCCTCACATGCGACAACATACTCGGTTTCCATGGTGGAATCAACAATACAAGATTGCTTGATACTCCTCCAGATGACGGCCCCTCCTCTTATAGTAAACACAGATCCTGATGTTGATCACCTGGATTCAAAATTTGACTAAAAATCAGAATCTATATACCCAACAGGAATTAAATCCCCTCTAAAGTATACAAGCATATAATCACTCGTTCTCCTGAGATACTTGAAAATATGATTGACTGTCGTCTAGTTATCAAGACTTGGTTTCGATTGAAACCTACTAACTATGCCGACAAAAAAATAAATATCCGGTCTACTGTAGAGCATTGCATACATGAGACTTTCAACTGCCGATGCATATGGAACCCGACTCATGAATTGCTCTTCATTCTCATTCTTAGGAAATTGTTCCTTAGAACGTTTAATTCCATGTCTGAAAGGTAACATACCTTTCTTAGAATCTTGCATGGAAAACCTAGATAAGATTTTATCTATGTATGAAGCTTGGGATAAGGCAATGATTCTATTTTTTTATCTTTTATGACTTGGATACCAAGAATATATCTTGCTTCTCCTAAGTCCTTCATATCAAATTGTTTAGCCAACTATTCTTTTAATGATGTTAATACACCTATATCATTTTCGATGAGTAGTATATCATCAACGTAAAGAATTAGGAATACCAACTTGTCACCTTTAATCCATTTGCATGCACAGGGTTTGTCAAGGTTTTGAATAAATAAATAAAAAATCATGGCTTGATCGAACCTTATGTTCTAGGATCTGGATGCTTGCTTCAATCCATATATGGATCTTTGCAACTTTCATACCCTTTCATCTTAGCCATTTTCAATGAATCCTTATGGTTTTATCACATAGATGTTTTCATCAAGACTTCCATTAAGGAAAGCTGTCTTGACTTCCAATTGCCTAATCTCTAGATCTGGAGATGCCGTAATGGATAAGAGTATCCTAACGGATTGAAGCTTGGACACAGGGGAGAAGGTTTCCTCATAATCGATATCCTACTTCCGTGTGTAACCTTTAGCTACCAATCTAGATTTAAAGGTTTCAACCTTTCCATCCATTCCACTTTTACTCTTGTATACCCACTTGCACCCGATGGGTTTTATCCCTTTAGGCATGTCTACAAGAGACCAGACTTGGTGTTTTAACATAGATTCATTTTCGGATTGCATTACCTTTTGACAATGGTGACAATCAATATCTTCCTTTGCTTCCTTGTACGTATAGGGATCATCATCGTTCGGGAGATTCTCTATAGATTTTCCTAGACCGATATATCTCTTGGGTTGTCTACTAACCCTTTCACTACGACAAGGTATGATAGATTGTTAATCTTGTATTGGTACGGAACTTACAATTGGGCTAGGTTGTGAAACCTCTTGTGGAATTGTATCTTTTGAAAGCCCATTCAAGACAATTCTACTTTTAGGCATAAAATTATTCACATAGTCCTCTTCCAAAAATTTATCATTTGTCGAAACAAACACTTTAAAATCTGAAGGACTATAGAAATAATATCCTTTGGTTCCTTTTGGATACCCTACAAATATGCATGTTTCAGAACGGGGCTCCATCTTTTCTGCCTTTCCTTCTAACACGTGCGCAGGACATCCATATATCCTTAAATGTTTTAAACTAGACTTTCGCCCAGTCCACAACTTATGCGGTGTTTTAGGAACCGACTTAGATGGTACATCGTTTAGAATGTACCTGGCATTTTGTAAAGCATATCCCAAAAAAAAATTAGAAGCATTGAATAACTCAACATAAACCTAACCATGTCCAAAAGGGTTCTATTTATCCTTTCAGCCACCCCGTTTTGTTGAGGTGTACTTGGCGTAGAAAACTGAGAAATTATTCCATTATCAATAAGATATTATTGAAACTCACCTAATAGATATTCTCGACCATGATTAGACCTCAAGATTTTTATGTGTTTCTCAAGCTGATTTTTTACTTCAGCTTTAAATGCTTTGAACTTGTCAAAAGCATTCGACTTATGTCTCATGAGATACACATAGCCAAATATTGAGTGATCATCCGTGAAAGTGATGAAGTACTCATATCCACCTCTAGCTTGAATGCTTATAGGTCCACACACATCAGTGTGTATCAATCCTAAACATTCGATGGCTCTTTTGCCTTTGGTCGTAAATGACCTTTTGGTCATTTTACCCTCCAAACAAGATTCATATATTGGTAGCTCATCAACCTTTAAGTCACTTAGAGGTCCGTCACTAACCAATCTTTTAATCCTATCAAGGTTAATATGAACTAGGCACAAATACCATTGGTAGGTTTCATCTTTTAATAATTTTACTCTTTTATGATTAGGTTTCGTTGATTCCGTGTCTAACAAGTGAGAGATATTTCTATGCAAATAGATTTGGAAATAATTTTGTCATTCTTACTAATAATAAAAGCATTATTAAAAGTAACTGAATAACCAAATTTATTTAAACAAGAAACTGGAATTAAATTCCTCTTGAATTGAGGTACATAATAAACGTCTATTAAATCTAAATGCCTATAATAATCTAAATTGATTCTATTATGTCCCACTACACTAGAAGACACCAACACTCTATTGCCTAAACGTAAGTTGAATTCATTCTCATTAAGTCTCTTCCTTTCCCGGAACCCCTTCTAGTTAAGCCCAAGTTACTTTTTCTTTTGTTGCTTCTTGACCTTCTGACGGGTCTTAACAGTAGCAACTTTACCAACCATATGAATCTCTTGACCCTTGCCTTTAACAAGAATCATTTTGGTGCTTTGGTCATCTTGCATCAGGCATTGCAAGGTGTATTCCCTATTGTTCAAGGTGTAGTCCAACTTGAACTAATCAAAGGAATCCAACAGTAAGTTGACAATCATATCAATTTTTTGTCTCACCATCTATCTCAACACCATTGAGTTCAACAATATTAAGATGTGCTATTAATTTAATCAAGTGATCTTTCACATCCTGTCTAGGTTTTATCCTAAGATTCATGAAAGCAGTCACTGCTTCTCTCTTAGTCGTCCTGAATTTCATAGCAAACATCTCTTTCAGAGACATCATTATATCAACAATAGTCTCCATTCCTTCATGTTCCTATTGCAACACATTGGAGATGGTGGCCATAATGTAACGTACATTTAGCCATCTCATCTGAAGACTTCCACTACTGATACTCATCTCTTTGCTCCTTGTTAGATTCACTAACATGAGTAGGTGTTTTAGAAATTAGACAGAACGAACTTATGGTTTTTCAACTTGCAACAACAACCCAATTTTCCTTTTGCATTTGACAAAATTATCATCAGTTAAAGTATTATATTTTAGGATGTTTGATTAGGGATGGGGTCAAGATTTCTTTTTAACAACAAAAATTATATAAGTAAACAATCAAGACAAAGCACTTTCGAACATTTATCTTGAATTATATAAAATAATTCAATCGTAAAATTCAACAGTGATCCAATACCAATAAATGTCATGCCTTCTTTGGGAGTTCGCACCATTTACTAGTTGGACTGGATCTCATTAAATTGTTAACATAACAACCAACATTTTTAATTTTAGCCTTACAATTTTATTAACTGTTGGGATTATGCTCGATAGCAAGAGTATAATAATGTATTTGACAATCTTTTCATATTAATAAAGTGATTTCTAGTTTAACAAATCTTATAGCATTTATAGTTTAATTATTATAATTATCAAAAGTAAATAATCATAAGGTCAAAAGACTATGAGAAAAGAAGAATTGTTCATACATCTAGATATGTATGAGGTAGACATAATTCTTTAGTTAGTCTTGAATAATATTCACAACTTAAGATAAAGGTTGGGCGCCTTTATCTTGTCAAAGTTATAGATTCTTTTGCTAGCATTTGAGTGGGATCAAATGTGTTATGATGATTCTAAAATCATCAAAGTGTGATGTCTTTGGGTAAAAGAATCTAGTGCACTAGGTGCATTGAATAGGATTATAGTGAATAAATTTATCCACAACCATCAGTAGATAAAATTTTTCACCTGAGGACAATCGGAGAGTCTATCTCAATCCTGAGATAAATGATGGACTTATGGTTGCAAGTATTATCATTTGAGCTATCAATGAGTACGATTATATAGCATAGTCTACTCTCGATAATTTGGTGGTATTCATTTGTTAATAGATAGAGGACTTCATTTATAGATATGGACATCGTGGCTCTATTTATTAAATATGAGTAGAATACCATCATACAGATATTTTGAGGTATTGGAAATTTAATCTTAACGTTAAGTTTTCAATAGTGTCTATTGAAACATGTGTTAGGTTTTAGTTTGTGTTGACATGAATTCCATATCAAAATGATGTTTACATGTAATGACTTAGTTGTTTAGGTTCATGATGATTCAAGCTTCAAGGAAGAAGAAACAACAAGTCAAAGCAAGTTCTAAGTCCTTAAATAGAAAGGGTGCAATTTGGTTCTACAAAGGTATACTAAGACCTTATTATTCTCTTACAAGACTTAGGCACACACATATCATACATTTGTGTCCCTGTATCGTTGTGCACCTTTATAGGCACACACACACATATCATACATTTATGTCCCTGCATCGTTGTGCACCATTGTAGGCACACACATACAATTAATTCATGTGTCCCTGCATTGTTGTGCACCATGTATAACACATTCACACACTTGAAGATCAATGCTCATGCATTGGTTTGGAAATAACATGTTTCGGAATATGCATGATTAGAAACTATCTCTATGTAGTTTGCTTTCTAGTGTGAATTGTGTTTGTGTGTGTATATGTTTGTATAACATGGATGTTGAACTTGGATTTAGTCTTAAATCATTCTTGATTGAGTTCCGGTCATTTCGGTTACTCATACTATTGATTTCAAGTTCAAAGTCAAAAGATACTACACTTTCAACTCATGTTTCATACATTGTCTTCGTCTTTGTATATTGAGTCGAATTATTATTTTCTGGGTTGAATATCTTATATTTCCATGTCCGTGTGATATTTACAGTTTGTAATCTACAAACGGATTCAAATTCAGAGTTCAGAGGCCGGAGAGCGGTCGAAGAACGCGAAGGAGGGTCGAAGGAGAAAGAAGAACGCATTGTCTTCATTCAAGAGATGGCGCGTGGCCATCTCAGAGCAGAAGGCTTGCTTGGCTTCATTTTTCCCCTCTTGGTCATTTCACATGTCCAAGTCTCCTACTCCTTTATAAACTCTTTCCCTCTCACATTTCATTCCAAGAAGAAATTCAAATCAAGTGTGCAGAATTTTCTCTCTAAATTTTCTCAGCTTCCAAACACCATAACTTCTTCATTTGAACTCTGATTTCAGTGATTCGAAGTTGAGAGTGTTCATATATTCATCCTCTATCCTTTCTCTGAAGGTTGGAGTTTATTTTGCTGCTGTTTTTGGTGTCTAATCATACAAAAACGAGACTGCACGTAGATCAACTAAGGTATGGATTTTCTCTCTAAGTTTTCTTTTAAAACATGTTCAATTGCCTTGGGTTTTCTTCTTCTACATATATTTGTATATTGTGAGTGTTTTGATTTGTGTTTTGAACACTTTCAAAGCTAGGTTGAATTTCAATTGAAATCATACATGTTGAGTTAGGTTTTGATTTTGCCTATGTTATCACATGTGTGGGATTGTATTGTACTAGCCTTGATTCTAGGACTATTTTGTGATCTTTGATTGATTGATTTTAAGAAAAATAGTTCTTCACATGTATTAGGCTCTCTTGGCCGAAATTCTCACATAATACATGTGTTTATGTTCTTTTGAGCTATTCATGTGATTTGTTGAATCTAAGATTAGGAATATGCTCTAGAACTTATGCTTAGATCTATTTGACTTTGTCATATGATTTTAGCATGTTTTAGGTTTTTATGATTTAAACTTGATCTTGTGATTGGTTGATCATATCTTATGATACAAGTTTAGATATATGCATGAATCTAGTTTGTGATTAATGTTGATCATATCTTACATAATCTAGATTGACTACTCATGCATGACTAACTAGACTATATGTGATTTGTGCATTCATGCTCATGTCTAGTATTTTCCATAGGATGTGTTGATCATAGCATTCTATGTTGTGTGCTTGTTTGCGTTTTGCATTCATGATCACCTAGATGCCTTGTGAGAAGGAAATCTTGACAATAGGTGTGAAACCTATGGTGTTGAGCAAGAAGTCTTGGCAAAAGGTGTGAAGCAAGGAAGTCTTGGCTAGAGGTGTGAAGCCTTGGATAGTAGAGCAAGAAGTCTTGCCTAGAGTTGGGAGAACTTGGATAGGTGAGCAAGAAATTCTTGACTAGAGTCGGGAAGACTCGGATAGTTAAGCAAGAAGTCTTGCCTTGGGTTGTGAAGATCCGGATAAGGTGAGCAAGAAAGTCTTGACAAGAGGTGTGAAGCCTTGGATTGTTGAGCATAGGGCGGCAACTTCTAGAGTAGGATAGGAGGGTAGTTTCTAGGTGAAGAGGTCACTTGAGAGATTGTACTTATCTTATCTACTAGTGGATTTTGTTTGCCAGTGGTTGCTAGCCCGTGGATGTTTCCTCTTTGGAGGCTTACCACGTTATATCTTGTGTCAACTTTTCTCTATCTCTATATCTCTAATATTTGTATTGTGGATAGAACTCTTTATGTATGTTGACTTCCTCTTTATAATATTGATTGTGTATGTGTAACAATTACTTGTTTGTATCACACTTTACTTGTGTTTATATATTGATTAATTGTCTTTAATTAATATATATATTGTGATACAAGCAATCTAGAGGGACAAACTTTTGTTTGTTTCTAAGGGAGTCGAAAAAGGTGCCTAACTTATTCACCCCCTCCCCCCCCCCCCTCTAGGTTAGCCTTGAGCATTTAACCGTGATTGTGTTTTCAATCTGTATCAGAGCAGGACACTTGATTGCACTTAGTGTGAGTCCGGGGTGATACTTTCACGGTTTTTGTAAGGCGTTTGAAGTCATGGGTTTTCAAGATGATGTAATGGCGGAAGGAACCTCAAATACTAGGCCACCATTACTTCATGGCACTAACTATGGGTATTGGAAGTTGAGGATGAAAGCCTACATACGCTCTATTGATGAAAGGGCTTGGATGGTAGTGGAAGAAGGTTATAGTCCTCCTACCAAGGTTTTAGAGGATGGAACCATGATACTCAAGCCAAGAAGTGAATGGACAACGAATGAGTTTGAGGTTGCTAAATGGTACCATCGTGCTATGAATGCCATCTTTGGAGGAGTTGATGGGCATCAATTCTCATACATTCAAAATCTTGAATCTGTAAAGGAAGCTTGGGATACTATCCAAGTTACTATTGAAGGAACCTTAGCGGTGAAGAAATCGAGGCTTCAAATGTTGGCATCACAATTTGAGGGTTTAAGTTTGGGTGAGGAAGAAAAGTTTGAAGACTTCCAATTCCGGCTTCTTAACATAACTAACCAATGTCAAGCACTTGGAGTACCTATCTCAAAAGAATGTTTAAATTGGAAACTCCTTAGGTCTCTTCCTAAGAGATTTAAATCATAGGTGACGGCCATTGAGGAAAGCAAGGATGTGGATAGTATGAACATCGATGAGTTGCTTGGGTCTCTCCAAACTTATGAGATGTGCTTGAATCCAAAGATCAAGAGTAAAGGAATTGCTTTCAATGCTATTAAGGAGGAGAGTGATGATGAAAATGAAGAAATGACACTCTTGGGTAGAAGGTTCAAGAGTTTTCTAAAGAAGAATGTCAAGCCTAAAGGCAAGTCTTCTAAGGGAAAAGGAGTCAAGAGAACACCATCTCCAAGGATTGTGAAGAATAGTCAAGCCATGAACAAAAAGGAGGTTCAATGGTATAATTGTCAAGGTTTTGGTCACTTTGCTAGTGAGTGCACCAAGAAGCCATCTAAGAAAGGCAAGAAAGGCAAAGTGTTGGCGGCTACTTAGAGTGATGATAATTCTAGTGATAATGAGAGCTCTAGTAGTTAGTCTTCAAGTGATGAAGAGTTGGTGAGCAACTTTGTAGCTCTAACGGCTTCTCATTCTCCACTAGATGTTAGTAGTACAATATCTTTGAACAAGAACCTTGATGCAAATCATGATGGAAGCTCTAGTTCAATTCCTACTAATCTTGAGTTGTTGAAAAAGATAGAAAAGCTTGAAGAAGCTAGAGACAATGCTCAAAGGGAAGTAGTTGAGAAGGATGATTTGATCAAGAAGCAACTAGATGAGTTTGTGGTTGTTACTCGTAGACTTCTTGGTGAAAAAGGTGATATTGTGAAGAAGTTTAGAGAAGTTGAAATGATAAACCCTAAGAAGGATAATGTGATATCTTCTTTGAGGAAGAGAGAACAAGAATTGATGGAAGAGATAGGCACGGCTAAAGAGGCTATCAAGGATTTAGTGAATGATTCGGTTAGTGTGTCTAGTGTTAGGAATCTTGTTAACTCTCATAGTGGTGAAGACGACTTGGTAGTTGAAGAGGAGCTCTTGGAAGCACCATTTCCTACACACTTTGATGAAGTCGTGAATGATAAGATACCACACAAGAAGAGAAGATCAAAAGCCAAGAAGAAGTTGGCAAACAAGGTATATTTGCAAACTCCTAGTGAAGCTAGTTCAACTCCAAAAGGTACGATCACATATTTTATTCCAATTTGCCATTATTCCAACACAATATGTCACATTAAGCCTAGGTGTTATAAATATATTGAAAAATGCAAATTAGTAAATGAATCTAGGGATAAGGAGATTAAACTTCAACTTGAACATGCTAAGACCTTGAAAGTTGAGAAACATGATAATATTGCTAAGCATGAGAAAAAGTTATGGAGTAGAAAGAATTCTAATCTTGTTCAACTTGACAATGCTTGTGTTGAAAATGTTAAGGAAAAATGTGTTAATGATATTCCTGTTAATCAAGTCATTGAATGACTTTACTCTAAATTTAACATTGTTGTCAAGGATGATATTGGAAATTTTTGTGTAGGTACACCCAAGAACAAGTGGTTCAAGGGTGAGTGCTATTATCACTAATATAAGAAGCACATGTGAGATAGCTTTGAGGCTATATATCAATTGTGTTGAGAATTCTTGCTTGCTAGCTTTGAATACTCCATCTATTGATATGAACTTGGTTATCTCACATCATGTTTGTTATGATGGTCAAAATTTGTTGATTAACTTTGAAGAAGTTCTTTTGTTATATGTGTTGATTGAGTTGAGATATTATGCTTTTTATACTCTTGTTGTGAAACATCGTCAACTTGGTGTCATGAGGACATTCAAGGCAAGAGTGCTCATAAAAAGGGCGGAAGTATGATAATTGGTGGATATAATGTGCAAAAAGGTATCTCTATACTTTATTGCATGTCATATTAGAGAATTTTGTATGGCATACATATGGTTCTCATTGACATTTGCTATTTTAAGATCTAATAGTGATATTGTTCACATTGATCTTAACTTTGATGATTGTTTGTGTTTGGTATATTGAGTGGCATTACTTTTGAAAATATGAGCTTCATATTCTTTGAAAGCTACTCTTTAGAGAAGTAATGATCTTGAATAAGTCTCTACTTATTGCTCTTAGATCATGTGCTTATGAGCCATAAAATCTTGGTTTTCTAAAAATTGCACATTGCTTCTCTTATATGTTTTGCTAGTAGGTTGAGTTTACTAATATGTAAACATTGGATACACCTTGAAGTTTTTGTGCTTAAGTACATTTAAAATGACCTATGGTTAGTATCCATTTTGCTTCGACAATTACATAGAACTCAACGAGCACCTTCATGAAAAAGGCTACACACCTTGGTTGTGAAAGCTACCCAATGTTGGAAAGAGCTACATCATTGTGATGAGTGAAAGCCGTCATGAAGAGGATTTTGTTTATGTAAAAAAAAATGGGAAAATCAAAGAAGTGTTGAAATGAAATCATAAAAAAAAAAATCTTTGATTCAAAGCCTAAAAAGAAAAGGAGGAAAGCTTAAAAAGAAGTTTATTTGAAAATCAAATGAGCTCGGGTTGAAAAACAGAAATGGAATGATGAGCCACATGCACACACACGCTCATATGTTGAAATCTATTCTCTTAATAGCAAAAAATCCGGATGATAATCGGTTTGACTTTTTATGGAAAAAGCTTAAGATGAATAGTTGTTGGAAATTGTTTGCATGTTGATTATCAAACTACTTCTTGATATATATTTGAAGCATATCTCTCACACACACACTTTGTTTATGAGTATGATGATATCTTTGCAATTGTTGAAGAATTATGAGAGAACTTGAAAAATCTTTGTGTATCTCTCTTAGCATATGAAACTTATTTTGTTGATATTTCTTCAAATTGCTTGAATGTGTGATTGTGTGAATATCTTTGTGAACCTTATGCTATCATAAATCTTAGTCATAGCATTTATCAAGGGGGAGCATTGTATGCTAGACATTGTTCTCTTTTATGATATGTTCACATGCTTCGTTTTGTTACATGTTGGCATATTTTGACTTAATGATACTTGTAAGATATTACTCACTATCTTTGTCTTGCATGATGATTCACTCTTAAGTCATATGTCATTGTTTTATATATTTGTGACTAATAAGCTTGTTTTGTCTTTCACTCACTTTTGTATGTTAATAGCATCTTATTTCATAAGAACAAATGGGAAGAACTAAAGTTACCGGAAGTGGAAATCAATTGAATCCCATTGTGAAAGCCAAGTCAATCTTAAAGAGATCCAAAGCTTCAAAGTCAAAGGATTTGGGGATCTTTGCAACTAAGAAGATATTTCAAGAGAGAGGCATTGACTTAGGTAAATGTAAAGATTCTTATGTTCTTAAATGCATTAAGGATAGAAATTGGGAATCTTGGGTGAGCATGCTAGGAATAGTGAATGACACTATTGTTAGAGAATTTTATCATGAATATAGAGAGAGTGCCACCTTATTGGATGCTTTGATGGATGTTAGGGGTGTTGTGTTTAGAGTTAACCCGGTAAACATTAACAAGTTTCTTGGGCTATCTAGTGATATTGATTCAAACTTTCTAGATGTTGATATCATTGAGAATCTTAATATCATGGGTAGAACTCTATGTGACAATGCTTCTTTTGAGTGGAAAGGAAGAGCATATATTAGTCAACATGAGTTAACTAAGGCAAGTGCATTTTGGCATCTTTTCATTTGCACAAATATTATTGGATCTTCGAATTCAATCGAGTTGAATAAAGACAAGATCAAAATTAATCTTAGGGATTTGCTTATGTTTTATTTGGATAATACTGCTTTCTCAACTAGAGGAGATAAAAGCTTGCATTACCGGGGTTTATAACTTCTTTATGTTTTGCTCGTGGTGTTCAAAGTAGTGGAGATGTTATGTTGGTACAACCCTTTGAAAAGTATAGTGATAAACGTGTGTCATACATGTAATATAAGGATTAGGGTAAGACATGTGAGACTTTTGGTCTTTTTAGTTCACAAGTTGATTGTCAAGAGACTAGCATAAACATTTTTCCAGATTGGGCTTTACATTTGAAGAAGAAGGTTGATGAGCTTAGTGCCATATTTGAAAAACAAGATGCAAGAATAAAAGAGTTGGAGGAGTGTATTGCATCAAGTTCAAGACCACCTCTCAAGCATTATGTTAGGTCAACTACACACACATCTCTCTTTGGTGGATCTAGCAGCTAGTATTTGAGTCTCATGGTATGTTTCTTACCTTTTGGCATCATTTCATGTCAAAAAGGGGGAGAAAGAGTTCTTATGAATTGCTAGTTACTTAGTTTCCTTTTTATGTTGTTTTTGTGAAATTTTGGACTTTCAATGGCTTGTAATAATTAGTATTAAGATTTGGTTAAGAATTCTTGTATTTGGCATGTATTGAGGGGGAGATACATGTATTTGTGGACTTAATTGCATATTCTTATCCAAATTATATGTTGTCATTTGTTGTTTTTCTCTTGTATATGCATTGTGCTTTGAGATGATTTGTAGGTTGCTTCAAGAGAAGATCAAGATGAAGTTCAAGAGTTGGTGAAGATTAGTTATAGGAATCTTACTCATTGTAATGTGAGAGAGTGATTTTGTGACCTATCTTCATTTTTATATTTGTAGTAAATGTATAGGTGTTTTGACATGGAATTTTCAAAGGGGGAGATTGTTAGGTTTTAGTTTGTGTTGGCATGAATTCCATATCAAAATGATGTTTACTTGTAATGACTTACTTGTTTAGGTTCATGATGATTCAAGCTTCAAGGAAGAAGAAACAACAAGACAAAGCAAGTTCTAAGTCTTCAAAGAGAAAGGGTGCAATTTGGTTCTACAAAGGTATACTAAGACCTTATCTTTCTCTTACAAGGCTTAGGCACACACATATCATACATTTGTGTCCCTACATCGTTGTGCACCTTTAGAGGCACACACACACATATCATACATTTGTGTCCCTGCATCATTATGCACCATTATAGGCACACACATACAATTCATTATTATGCGTCCCTACACGGTTGTGCAACATGTAAAACACATTCACACACTTGAAGATGAATGCTCATGCATTGGTTTGGAAATAACATGATTTGGAATATGCATGATTGGAAACTATCTCTATGTAGTTTGCATTCTAGTGTGAATTGTGTTTGTGTGTGTATATGTTTGTATAACATGGATATTGAACTTGGATTTAGTCTTGAATCATTCTTGATTGAGTTCCGGTCATTTCGGTTACTCATACTATTGATTTCAAGTTCAAAGTCAAAAGATACTACACATTCAACTCATGTTTCATACATTGTGTTCATCTTCATATATCGAGTTGAATTATTTTTTCTGGGTTGAGTATCTTATATGTCTATGTATGTGTGAGAGTTATGGTTCGTAATCTACAAACAGATTTGAATTCCGAGTTCGGAGGCCGGAGAACGGTCAAAGAATACAAAGGAGGGTCGAAGGAGAAAGAAGCAAGCATTGTCTTCTTTCCTGAGATGGTGCGTGGCCATCTCGGGGCAGAAGGCTTGCTGCCCTGAGATGCCCACGCGTCATCACGGGTAGCAAGCTTGCTTGGGTTCATTTTTCCCCTCTTGTTCGTTTCACATGTCCAAGTCTCCTACTCCTTTATAAACTCTTTCCCTCTCACATTTCATTCTAAGAAGAAATTCAAATCAAGTGTGCAGAATTTTCTCTTTAAATTTTCTCAGCTTCCAAACACCATAACTTCTTTATTTGAACTTCGATTTGAGTGATTCGAAGTTGAGAGTGTTCATCTATTAATCCTCTATCTTTTCTCTGAAGGTTTGAATTTATTTTGCTGCTGTTTTTGGTGTCTAATCATACAAAAACGAGACTGCACCTAGATCAACTAAGGTATTGATTTTCTCTCTAAGTTTTATTTTAAAACTTGGTCAATTGCCTTGGGTTTTCTTCTTCTACATATATTTGTATATTGTGAGTGTTTTGATTTATGTTTTGAACACTTTCAAAGCTAAGTTGAATTTCAATTGAAATCATACATGTTGAGTTAGGTTTTGATTTTGCCTATGTTATCACATGTCTGGGATTGTATTGTGCTAGCTTTGATTCTAGGACTATTTTGTGATATTTGATTGATTGATTTTGAGAAAAATATTTCTTCACATGTACTAGGCTCTCTTGGCCGAAATTGTCACATAATACATGTGTTTATGTTCTTTTGAGCTATTCATGTGATTTGTTGAATCTATGATTAGGAATATGCTCTAGAACTTATGCTTAGATCTATTTGACTTTGTCATATGATTTTAGCATGTTTTAGGTTTTTGTGATTTAAACTTGATCTTGTGATTGGTTGATCATATCTTATGATTAAAGTTTGGATATATGCATGAATCTAGTTTGTGATTAATGTTGATCATATCTTACATAATCTAGATTGACTACTCATGCATGACTAACTAGACTATATGTGATTTGTGCATTCATGCTCATGTCTAGTATTTTCCATAGAATGTGTTGATCATAGCATTCTATGTTGCGTGCTTGTTTTTGTTTTGCATTCATGATCACCTAGATGCCTTGTGAGAAGGAAGTCTTGACAATAGGTGTGAAACCTATGGTGTTGAGCAAGAAGTCTTGGAAAGAGGTGTGAAGCCTCGGATTGTCGAGCAAGGAAGTCTTGGCTAGAGGTTTGAAGCCTTGGATAGTCGAGAAAGAAGTCTTGCCTAGAGTTGGGAGAACTCGGATAGGTGAGCAAGGAAGTCTTGACTAGAGTCGAGAAGACTCGGATAGTTGAGCAAGAAGTCTTGCCTTGGGTTGTGAAGATCCGAAAAAGGTGAGCAAGGAAGTCTTGACAAGAGGCGTGAAGCCTCGGATTGTTGAGCATAGGGCGGCAACTTCTAAAGTAGGATAGGAGGGTAGTTTCTAGGTGAAGAGGTCACTTGAGAGATTGTACTTGTCTTATCTACTAGTGGATTTTGTTTGCCGGTGGCTGCTAACCCGTGGATGTTTCCTCTTCGGAGGTTTACCACGTTATATCTTGTGTCAACTTATCTCTATCCCTATCTCTCTAATATTTGTATTGTGGATAGAACTCTTTATGTATGTTGACTTCCTCTTTATAATATTGATTGTGCATGTGTAACAATTACTTGTTTGTATCACATTTTACTTGTGTTTATATATTGATTAATTGTCTTTAATTAATATATATATATTGTGATACAAGCAATCTAGGGGGACAAACTTTTTGTTTGTTTCTAAGGGAGTCGAAAAAGGTGTCTAACCTATTCACCCCCCCCCCCCCCCTCTAGGTTAGGCTTGAGTATTTAACCGTGATTGTATTTTCAACATGGCTTCTGGACAAGTTAAAATATCCAAGTTCAGAATGTGGTCATATGAATAAATATGATAACTTGTCGAGCTATAGGTGGTCTATGAGCTCTTGACGATTACCGGTATTCTTCACGAGGATACACTATCTCCATAAAGATTGTCTAGGGTACGAATGAGAAATATTAACTTATTCTATCTTTATTTAAGAGTTCAATTTTAGTTTTTTAGTGAAATGAATTAAAATTAATATATTGGACCTAAGTGAATCATTTGTAGATTGTGATTAGGTTATGTCTATTGAAGCCTAAAATTAGATAGAATCCACACGAACTTGCATGGATCAATTGATATATTCTACCAGACCAATTTAGGGGTCCATCTATAATTGTATTGAGGCATGTGGACTTGTTTCTTTTTGTAAGAATGGGTCTAGTTCACATGTGGACTTTTTATTAAGGACCAATGGATTTAATAAAATAATAAAAAATATATATATATGCCCATGTGTTGTCTTGGGCGGCAAGGCTAAATGTTTTAGCTTAATTATATTGGTTTTTATTTTATTATTTAATGAAATGGAAATTAATTAATTAATTAATTAAAAGTCAAAATCATTTTCCTAATAGGAGATGATCTCCTAATATTATACTATTGCTGGTAATATAATTAATATTAAAGACTATATTTGATAAGTAGATAAATAAAATGAATTATTTATCTAGTCAAATTAAGAAATCTCTAATATGGTCACAAATACGCTATTTGAGTTGGATTAGGAGTCTTGGTGTAGGAAAGAATTCTCTTTGGAAAAGGATTCTTGGTCACCAAGTAAACCCACCTAAGGAAAGGATTCTTATCAACCAAGTAAATCCTTCATAGGAGAGGATTAAGTCTCCTGAACTAAATACAAGTTCAATTCGGCCAACTCTAAATAAAATAGGGCAAGGAATTCGGCCATTATATATATGACTTATACAATTCGGCCAAAGATGATTTTTGAGCTCCAAAATTCGTCCAAGCATAAGGAACTTTTCTAAGAGAGAGATTTCAGCCACCATAAGAATTTTGAGATAGAATTTATTTTTTTTTTTGCTCTAGACAAAATTCTGTCAACTCATAGAAATAGTGTGAAATTCCGCAATGAAGAAAAGGAAGAAAGAACGTTTATTTTTTGATAGTGCATTAGTAACCTTTACGTTAAAAGGTTTTGTGTACAACATTGAATCAAGGTTCACGCGAGTTTCAATCAAATTGATTGATAATTCACAAGTGACCTAATGTTCTTTTTTTTCTTCTTGGAGGATTATTATTACTAACAAAGGAAAAGATTTTGTTTTTTTCTATCCTCATTTATACAATTTAAATAATCCTAAGCGATTCACATTCGTGATTGGATTGGAAGATCTTGTGGATTCAATTCGGTACTAGTTCAATTGTCACGAGAAAAAGGTACGATACTTTTAATATACATCAATTAATCTAGGGTTAAGGTTCTTTCTAATAAAGGGAAAAATTTTAAAATATATCAAACCCTAATTTCACGCTTCCGTTGTGCTATTTTCCCTACAATTGGTATTGGAGTCTGGTTGTATCCTTGATTAATTGTTGTATATATACGTGAACCCTTTCTTTTTATTGTGATTATGCATGTTTTAGAAAGAGAAGGCACTCTAGGTATTCGTACATATATATTTACATTGGAATGTATGGATATATATATGTTTTATTATATGGATTGTTATTGCTCAATTTTGGTTCTAGAATTTCAATGTATTTTTGTTTTGGGATTGTAACAAGAAGGGTGTCTATCATTGCCATAATTTCCTTCTTGGTAGTTGCTAATTTTTATTTTATTTTGTTCTTGTAATAAAAAAACAACTGCACTATATTGTATTAAAATGCTGCAGTATTTTATTATTTAAAATTCTTCTATAATACATTCAAGTATCGAAGACTCGAAGGTTTGAAGAATTGGAAGCAACCGGAACAAGTTTGGGACTGTACTAGCCATAGCAACAAACGTGCATGCAAAGAGCATGCGGCCACGATTGTTGTGACATGGGTTGCACACGACAGCCCTATGGAAACCATGGGCTACGCATGGCAGCCTTTTTTGGTGTCATGGGAGGGAGCCAAAGGTGTGCACGCCCATGGGAGGATGCTGAGGGAGTCCAAACGATGAATGTCGCGTGAAGACTTGTTTGACAAGAAAATAGCTTTTTGTATTCCAAGACATATGTAATTTACTTTCTTTTCTAAGATGGACCAAAAATGTAGCTATTTATATTTTTGTAAATATTGCAATGTTGGCCATTGTTTGATAACATGTCATATAGAATAGGAGTGTCACTCATATATCTCTTTTGGTATAAACATGCATTGAATGGTTTATGTATCTAATTGGCACCTAGATAACTTGGTAAATCATTATTTGGAATTCGATCACACATCTTAAATAACTGAGTGGGAGAAGGTGTTTTGGAACACTTACGGCCTCCAAGTTTAGTTGAACTTTATATTTCGTGTAATAACCTCCTAAGAGGTATTCATAAATGGAATTTAGCAAGATACTTCCTTATAAGGATAGACTAGACAATTAACCCAAACGATATCTACTCCCAAAGGAGGGATACTCATGAGGGATTATATTGAAGGTCGATAACTTGGTAACACACTCAATGTGATTTTATTCATAACCTCTCAATAGTTCTTGTTAATAAAATTGCAAGGCTAAAATTGAAAACGTTGGTTGTTATGTTAACAATTAGGTGGGACCTAGTCCAACTAGTAAATGGTGCGTACTCCCAAAGGAGGCGTGACATTTATGGGTGTTGGATCACCGTTGAATTTTTACGATTGAATTATTTTATTTAATTCAAGATAAATATTCAAAAGTGCTTTATCATGATTATTTACTTATATAATTGTTGTTATTGTTCAGAAATCATGACCTCATCCTTAATCAACATCCTAAAAGACAATATTTTAACTGGTGATAATTATGTCATATGAAAAAGGAAAATTGGGCTATTATTGCAATCCGAAAAGCATAAGTTCGTTTTGTGCACCCCTAAACCACCTACTCCTACTAATGAATCTACTCAGGAGTAAAGAGATGAGTATCACCAGTGGGAGTCTTCAGATGAGATGGCTAAATGTTACATTATTGCCACCATCTTTGACGTGTTGCGACAACAACATGAAAGAATGAAGTATGTTGCCGATATAAAGATGTCTCTGGAAGAGATGTTTGCTATAAAGCCTAGGATGACTAAGAGAGAGACAGTGACTGCTTTCATGAATCTTAGGATGAAACCTGGACAGGCTGTGAAAGATCACATGATGAAAGTCATAGCACATCTCAACATTGCTGAACTCAATGGTGCTGAGATAGATGGTGAGACGAAAATTGACATGATTGTCAACTCACTGTTGGATTCCTTTTATCAGTTCAAGTTGGACCACACCTTGAACAATAAGAAAATAGCCTTGCATGGCCTGATATAAGATGATCAAAGTACCGAGAAAATCCTTGTGTAATGTAAGGGTTAAGAGATTCATATTGTTAGTAAAATAGCTACTGTTAAGACCCGTAGGAAGGTCAAGAAATAACAAATGAAAAAGCATCATACGCCTAACTAGAAGAGGTTCCAGAAAGGAAGAGACTGACTGAGAATGAATTCAACTTGCATTTAGATAATTGAACGCAGGTGTCTACTAGTGTAGTGGGACATATTAGAATCAAGTTAGATTCTTATAGGCATTTAGATTTAATAGACGTTTATTATGTACCTCAATTCAAGAGGAATTTGATTTCAGTTTCTTGTATAAATAAATTTGGTTATTCGGTTACTTTTAATAGAGCTTTTATTATTAGTAAGAATAACAAAATTATTTCTAAAGGTACATAGGAAAACGGTTTATTCTACTTGCATAGAAATATCTCTCACTTTTTAGACACGGAATCAACTGGAATGTAATCATTAAATAGTATAATTATCAAAAGATGAAACCTACCTATGGCATTTGCACCTAGGTCATATTAACCTTGATAGGATCAAAAGATCGGTTAGTGATGGACCTTTAAGTGACTTAAACATGTTGATGATCTACCAACTTGTGAATCTTGTCTGGAAGGTAAGATGACCAAAAGGTCTTTCACGACCAAAGGCACAAGAGCAACTGAATGTTTAGGATTGATACACACTGATGTGTGTGGACCTATGAGCATTAAAGCTAGAGGTGGGTATGAGTACTTTATCAATATCACGGATGATTATGCAAGATTTGGCTATATGTATCTCATGAGACATAAGTCCGATGCTTTTGACATGTTCAACGCATTTAAAACTGAAGTAGAAAATCAGCTTGAGAAACGCATAAAACTCTTGAGGTCTAATCGTAGTAGAGAACATCTATCTGGTGAGTTTCGGCAATATCTTATTGATAATGGGATAATTTCCCATTTTTCTACACCAGGTACACCTCAACAAAATGGGTGGCAGAAAGGAGAAATATAACTCTTTTGGAGATGGTTAGGTCTATGCTGAGTTATTCAACGCTTCCTAATTATTTTTGGGGATATGCTTTACAAACTGTCATGTGCATTCTAAATGATGTACCATCTAAGTCGGTTCCTAAAACACCACACGAGTTGTGGACCAGGCGAAAGCCTAGTTTACTGCAAGGAAAAATCGCGCAAAGGAAGCGTGAAAAATTGAAATTAGGGTTTTGGTATAAATAAAAATTTTCCCTTTATAATAACAATAACCTTAACCCTAGATTAATTGATGTATATAAGAGTATCATACCTTTTTCTCGTGACGATTGAACTTGCACCGAATTAAATCTGCAAGATCTTCTAATCCAATCACGAACGTGAATCACCTAGGAGTGTGGGCTCCCTCTCTTTTAATTGTATACCTGAGGATGGAAACAAACAAAATATTTCTCTTTGTTAGTTACAATAAGCCTCCAAGAAGAAAACAAAGAACGTTAGATCACTTGTGAATTATCAATCAATTTGATTGAAACTTGCGTGAACCTTGATTCGATGTTGTACACAAAACCTTTTAATGTAAAGGCTACTAGTGTACTATCGAAATCTAAACGTTCTTTCTTCCTTTTCTTCTTTGCGGAATCTCACACTATTTCTTAGAGTTGATCAAATTTTGTCTAGAGCAAAAACAGATTTTTCTCCCTCAAAATTCTACGCTAGCCGAAATCTTCTCTCAAAAATACTAGGGCTAGCCAAAATTTCTCTCCAAGTTCAATTCTTATGGTAGGCCGAATTTTTACTTATATATATAGGGCTGGCCGGATTTTCTCTTGGAAATATATTAGGATTTCAAATCCATTTCTAAGAAGGATTTACTAGGTTGTTAAGAATCATTTCCTTAGGTAGATTTACTTGGTAACCAAGAATCCTTTTCCAAAAAGAATTCTTTCCTACACCAAGAATCCTAATCCAACTAAAATAGTTTATTTGTAACCATATTAAAGATTTCCTAATTTGACTAGATAAATAATTCTTTTTATTTATCTACATATCAAATATAATCTTTAATATTAATTATAATACCAACAATAGTATAATATTAGGAGACATTTTCCTACTAGAAAAAGATTTTGACTTTAAATTAAATAATTAATTAATTACCAAATTAATTAGTTTTCATTTAATTAAATAATAAAATATAAATATTATAATAAAGCTAAACTATATAGCTTTGCCGCCAAACACATATACATGGGTCAATATATTTTTTTCTTATTTTATTTAATCCATTGGACCTTAATAAAAAGTCCACATGTGAACTAGACCCATTCTTACAAAAAGAAACAAGTCCACAAGCCTTAATACAATTCTAGTTGGACCCCTAAATTGGTCTGGTAGAATATATCAAGTGATCCATGCAAGTTCGTGCGGATTGGGGATCTTAGCGGGCTATCTAAATTTAAGCTCTAATAGACACAACCCAATCACAATTAACAAATGATTCACTTAGGTCCGATCTATTAATTTTAGTTCATTCCACTAAAGAACTAAAATTGCACTCTTAAATAAAGATATAGTAAGTTAATATTTCTTACTCATACCCTAGACAATCTTATTGGAGAAAACGTATCCTTGTGAAGAATATCAGTAATCACCAAGAGCTCATAGACCGCCTATAGCTCTCCAAGTTACCATATTTACTCATATGTCCACATTTTGAACTTGGATATTTTGACTTGTCTAGAAGTCATGTTTCAATAGACACTATTGAAAACTTAACGTTAAGATTTAATATCCAATACCTCAAAACATCCATATGATGATATTTTATTCTCATTTATTAAATGGAGCCACGATGTCCATATCTATAAATGAAGTCCTCTATCGATTAACAAATGAATACCACCAAACTATCGAGGATAGACTATGCTATATAATCGTACTCATTAATAGCTCAAATGATAACACTTGCAACCATAAGTCCATCATTTATGTCAGGATTGAGATAGACTCTCCGATTGTCCTCAAGTGAAAACTTTTATCTACCGACGATTGTGGATAAATTAATTCACTGTGATCCTATTCATTACACCAGATGCACTAGATTCTTTTGCCCAAAGACACCACACTTTGATGATTTTAGACTCATCATAACACATTTGATCCCACTCAAATGCTAGCAAAAAAATCTACAACTTTGACAAGATAAAGGCGCCCAACCTTTATCTTAAGTTGTAAATATTATTCAAGACTTACTAAAGAATTTTGTCTACCTCATGCATATCTAGATGTATGAACAATTCTTTTTTTTCTCATAGTCGTTTAACCTTATGATTATTTACTTTTGACAATTATAATAATTAAACTAAAAATGCTATAAAATTTGTTAAACTAGAAATCACTTTATTGCTATGAAAAGATTGTCAAATACATTATTATACTTTTGATATCGAGCATAATCCCAACATTTACAACACTTAAGGATATTTATATGTCCTACGCACGTGTTAAAAGAAAAGAAAGAAAAGATGGAGTCCCCGTTAAGAAACATGCATATTTGTAGGGTATCATAAAGTAACCAAAAGATATTATTTTATAGTCCTTCAGATCTTAAAGTATTTGTTTTGACAAATGCTAAATTTCTGGATGAGGACTATATGAATAATTTTGTGTCTAAAAGTAGAATTATCCTGAATGAGCTTTCAGGTGATACAATTCCACAAAAGGTTTCACAACTTAGCCCAATTGAAAGTTCCACACCAACACAAGATCAACAATCTACCATTCCTTATCGTTGTGGGAGGGTTAGTAGACAACCCGAGAGATACATCAGTCTAGGAGAATCTGTAGAGAATCTCTCGGATGACGGTGATCCCTATATGTACAAGGAAGTAATGGATGATATTGATTGTCGCCATTGGCCAAAGGCAATGCAATCTGAAATTGAATCTATGTTCAAAAATAAGGTCCGGTCTCTTATAGACTTGCCTAAAGGGATAAAATCCATCGGGTGCAAGTGGGTATACAAGAGGAAAAGAGGAATGGATGGAAAAGTGGAAACCTTTAAAGCTAGATTGGTAGCTAAAGGTTACACATGAAAGGAAGGTATCGATTATGAAAAAAACTTTCTCGTCTGCTGCCATGCTTAAATCCATTAGGATACTCTTATCCATTACGGCATCTCAAGACCTAGTGATTTGGTAAATGGACGTCAAGACAGCTTTCCTTAATAGAAGTCTTGACAAAAGCATCTATATGATGCAACCAGAAGGATTCATTGAAAAATGCCAGGAGGAAAGGGTATGCAGGTTGCAAAGATCCATATATGGATTAAAGCAAGCATCCAGATCTGGGAATATAATGTTCGATCAAGCCGTGAAAAGTTTTGGATTTATTCAAGACCTTAATGAACCATGTATATACAAAAGGATTAAAGGTCACAAGTTGGTTTTCCTAGTTCTTTACCTTAATGATTTACTACTCATCGCAAACGATGTAGGTGTATTGACATCAGTAAAAGAATGGTTGGGAAAATAATTTAATATAAAGGACTTAGGAGAAACAAGTTATATTCTTGGTATCCAAGTCATAAGGGATAGAAAGAATAGAACGATTGCATTATCCCAGGCTTCATACATAGATAAAATCTTGTCTCGGTTTTCCATGCAAGATTCCAAGAAAGGTATGTTACCTTTTAGACATGGAATCAAACTTTCTAAGGAACAAGTTCCTAAGAATGAGCATGAAGAGCAATTCATGAGTAGGGCTCCATATACATCGGTAGTTGGAAGTCTCATGTATGCAATGCTCTGTACTAGACCATATATTTGTTTTGTTGTAGGCATAGTTAGCAGGTTTCAATCGAAACCTGGTCCTGATCACTGGACGGCTATCAAGCATATTTTCAAGTATCTTAGGAGAACGAGAGATTATATGCTTGTAAACTCTTGAGGGGATTTAATTCTCATCGGGTATACAGATTCTGACTCCAAGAGATCAATATCAGGATTTGTGTTTACTATTGGAGGAGGGGAAGTCATATGGAGGAGTATCAAGCAATCTTGTATTGCTGATTTCACCATCAAAGTCGATTATGCTGCCGCATGCGAGGTCGCCAAAGAGGTTGTCTGGCTTCGCCATTTCTTGATTGACTTGGAAGTGGTTCCTGATGGGAATAAGCAAATCACTATCTATTGTGATAATAGTGGAGCAGTGGCTAATTTGAGAGGACCAAGAAGTCAAAAGAGACGGAAACAGATTGAAAGAAAGTATCACCTTCTGAGGGAAATTATGCATAGGGGTGACGTAACGATTACCAATATCGCATTAGCAGATAATCTAGCGGATCCCTTTACAAAAGCTCTTCCACAAAAGAGTTTTAATGGGCATCTAAAGAACATGGCTATGAGAGATAAGACACATTTGTTATAGAGTAAGTGGGAGATTGCTGGGATTATGCTCGATAGCAAGAGTATAATAACGTATTTGACAATCTTTTCATATTAATAAAGTGATTTCTAGTTTAATAAATCTTATAGCATTTGTTGTTTAATTATTGTAATTGTCAAAAGTAAATAATCATAAGGTCAAAAGACTATGAGAAAAAAAGAATTGTTTATACCTCTATATATGTATAAGGTAGACACAATTCTTTAGTAAGTCTTGGATAATATTCACAACTTAAGATAAAGGTTAGTCGCCTTTATCTTGTCAAAGTTGTAGATTCTTTTGCTAGCATTTGAGTGAGATCAAATTTGGTATGATGAGTATAAAATCATCAAAGTGTGGCGTCTTTGGGCAAAAGAATCTAGTGCAACTAGGTGCATTGAATAGGATTATAATGAATTAATTTATCCTCAACCGTCAGTAGATAAAAGTTTTCACTTGAGGATAATCGGAAAGTCTATCTCAATCTTGAGACAAATCATAGACTTATGGTTGCAAGTGTTATCATTTGAGCTATCAGTGAGTACGATTATATAGCATAGTCTATCTTCGATAGTTTGGTGGTATTCATTTGTTAATCGATAGAAGACTTCATTTATAAATATGAACATTGTGGCTCCATTTATTAAATGTGAGTAGAATACCATCGTATGGATATTTTGAGGTATTGAATATTAAATCATGACGTTAAGTTTTCAATAGTGCCATTGAAACATGGCTTCTGGACAAGTCAAAATACCCAAGTTCAGAATGTGGTCATATGAGTAAATATGGTAACTTGGATAACTATAGGCTGTCTATGAGCTCTTGGTGATTACCGGTATTCTTCACAAGGATACACTATGTCCATAAATATTGTCTAGGGTATGATTGAGAAATATTAACTTATTCTATCTTTATTTAAGAGTTCAATTTTAGTTCTTTAGTAGAATGAACTAAAATTAATAAATTGGTCCTAAGTGAATCATTTGTTGATTGTGATTAGGCTATGTCTATTGAAGCTTAAATTTAGATGGCCTGCCAAGATCACCAATCCACACGAACTTGCATAGATCACTTGGTATATTCTACAGGACCAATTTAGGGGTCCATCTAGAATTGTATTGAGGCATGTGGACTTGTTTATTTTTGTAAGAATGGGTCTAGTTCACATGTGGACTTTTTATTTAGGTCCAATGGATTTAAAAAAATAAAAAAATAATATATATGCCCATGTGTTGTCTTGGGAGGCAAGGCTAAATATTTTAGCTTAATTATATTGTTTTTTATTTTATTATTTAATTAAATGGAAATTAATTAATTATTTATTTATTTAAAAATCAAAATCTTTTTCCTAGTAGTAGATGGTCTCCTAATATTATACTATTGTTGGTATTATAATTAATATTACAGACTATGTTTGATAATTAGATAAATAAAAGGAATTATTTATCTAGTCAAATTAGGAAATCTTTAATATGGTCACAAATGCACTATTTGAGTTGGATTAGGAGTCTTGTTGTAAGAAATAATTCTTTTTGGAAAAGTGTTCTTGGTCACCAAGTAAATCCACCTAAGGAAAGGATTATTGTCAAACAAGTAAAGGTTTCTTAGGAGAGGATTAAGTCTCCTAAACTAAATACAAGTTGAATTCGGCCAACCCTAAATAGAATAGGGCAAGGAATTCGGCCATTATATATATATATATATATATATATATATATATATATACATACATGTTTATATATATATATATATATGGCTTATACAATTCGGCCAAGGATGAATTTTAAGCTCCAAAATTCGTCCAAGCATAAGGAATTTTTCTAAGAGTGAGATTGCGGCCACCATAAGAATTTTGAGAGAGAAAATTTTGTTTTTTGTTCTCAACAAAACTCAGTCAACTCATAGAAATAGTGTAAAATTTAGCAAAGAAGAAAAGGAAGAAAAAGAGTCAGGTTTTCAATAGTGCACTAGTAGCCTTTACATTAAAAGGTTTTGTGTACAAAATCAAATCAGGTTCACGCGAGTTTGAATCAATTAGATTGATAATTCATAAGTGACTGGACGTTCTTGGATTTTTCTCTTGGAGAATAATTGTAACTAACAAAGAAAAAGATTTTGTTTGTTTCCATCCTAAGGAATACAATTAGAAAGAGAGGGAGCCCACACTCCTAGGTGATTCACGTTCGTGATTGGATTGGAAGATCTTGCGGATTCAATTCAGTGCTAGTTCAATCGTCATGAGAAAATTTTACTATACTATTAAAATACATCAATTAATCTAGGGTTAAGGTTCTTTATAATTAAGGGAAAAATTTTAAAATATATCAAACCCTAATTTCACGCTTCCATTGTGTGATTTTCCCTACATTAACAAGAACTCTTGGGAGGATATTAATAAAATCACATTGAGTGTGTTACCAAGTTATCGACCTTCAATATAATCCCTCACGAATATCCCACCTTCAGGAGTAGATATCATTTAAAAACTTAACGTTAATATTTAATATCTAATACCTCAAAACATTCTTATGATGATATTCTACTCTCATTTAATAAATGGAGCCACGATGTCCATATCTATAAATGAAGTCCTCTATCGATTATTAAGTGAAAACCACCAAACTATCGAGGATAGACTATGCTATATAATCGTACTCACTGATAGCTCAAATGATAACACTTGCAACCATAAGTCCATCATTTATCTTAGGATTGAGATAGACTCTCCGATTGTCTTTAAATGAAAAACTTTTATCCATTGACAGTTCTAGATAAAGTATTTCAATGTGATCCAATTCAATGCACCCAGTGCACTAGATTCTTTTGCCCAAAGACACCACACTTTGATGATTTTAAACTCATCATAACACATTTGATCCCACTCAAATGCTAGCAAAAGAATCTACAACTTTAACAAGATAAAGACGCCCAACCTTTATCTTAAGTTGTGAATATTATTCAAGACTAACTAAACAATTGTGGCTGCCTCATACATATATAGATGTATGAACAATTCTTCTTTTCTCATAGTCTTTTGACCTTATGATTATTTACTTTTGACAATTATAATAATTAAACTATAAATGCTATAAGATTTGTTGAACTAGAAATCACTTTATTAATATGAAAAGATTGTCAAAAACAATATTACACTCTTGCTATTGAGCATAATCCTAATACTCTATCATTCAATGACATTTACACCCCCTACCGTTAGGTCAAACTTAGCCGTTGACTAACTGTTATATTCAAAAGACTAAATTACCCCTAATCTTTAAATTAAATTAATAAAAAAAATATCAGAAAAAATTAAATAACAAACAAAAAAAATCATATTTCTTCATCAATATTTAAAAAAATTAAAAAAACCTTCATATTCAACCCAAACCCAAAAATATCCACCCAAACCAAATCCAAATCCAGACAAAACAACCCAAACCCAAACATCAAACAATTGCTTCTCTTCTTGCAACAATCACTTCGATCTCTAATTTTTCAAACTTTAATATGGAGAGAAAAAAAATCCATCTTCAATCAAACACCATCAATAACCCCATTCAATAATCAATAACTCTGTTTTTCATGAATGTGGAAAAATAAAATTGAACTTGTCTCTTCTTTGTCACACTTCTTCTCCATTCACTAGAATCCCACATCTCAAACAAAGCCACTTTTATCTTCCTCAAAATATACCTGGTAATGTTCTAATCTCTTTACTTAATTTTTATTTTCATTTTCCTACTCTCTACTCATTCACGTTAATTCAAAAAATTTATATACTTTTCACAAAAATTAATTGCTTTTCTGTAAAAAAAAACAATTTGATTTGAAATCTAGAAATTTTTCTAGATTTCTTCAAATCTAGAAATTTTTTCAGATTCTGGAAAAAGGCAACAAACCACCACCAAATCCACACTCAAACCACCACCAAATCTACACCCAAACCATTTAAGTCCACTCGCACATCAGAAAAGAGGAAGAGGGAGAGAGAGAGAGATAGAAAAAGTCAAGGCGAGGAAGAGAAGAGGGATCACGACGGAAGGAGGAAAAGACAAAGGCTGGTGCGACGACAATGCAACACAACGGCGGGTCGAGCTCTGGCTTTTCGTTGTGATGGGTTTAAGCGCTAGGGTTTGGGTGGTGGTGTTTGATGTTGAAGATGAATAGATGTTGATGATGGGGTTTGATGGTGGTGATCGGGGAGGATGATGAAAGAGAATTGATGATGGGGTTTGATCATGTTGAAATGATGATGGTGTTTGATGAGAGAGGTAGTGAGATGAGATAAAGAGATAATGATGTTTGGTGGTGTTTAGGGTTATAATATTTTATTTTCATATTATTTTTAATTTTTTTTCTTTTTTTTCTAAAAAAATGTTTTTAAATTTCTATTTATTGTTTTTTAAAGTTGATTAGTTTTTTTATAACAATTAAAGAGAGAACAACTCTTAAATAAAATAGAACAAATAAGATCATGTCCTGCAGCTGTTTTTCAGTCCGTTTTCGTTTTTATTTTTCAAAAACGATTTCAAAAACGATTTCAAAAACGCGTTCGTTAACCGTTTTTCATTTTTTTTCACATTTTATTTGCAAAAAATGAAAAACAAAATGAAAAACAAAACCAGTGTTAAAAGTGAAAGATTTGAAAAACACAAAATAATTGGTTTTTGTTTTTGTTTTCGTTTAACATTTTGTTTTTCACTTTTTGTATATAAAAAAATCATTTTTTAAAACTATTAATTATACTGTTATGCGTTTGATATGGCTAGGACAAGACGGGACAAGATTTTCAAATGACCAAAGTGCCCCTCTTATAAATATATATATATCAGAATAATTTATTTCCAACTGGAACTAAAAATATTCATGCAATATTATATATTATTATATATTATAGTAAAATATTATATACTATATATATAATACATATTTATATAATATATAGTATTAATATGTATAATATTATAATATAAATAATATTATAATATATCTATATATATATATTGTTGGGATTATGCTCGATAGCAAGAGTGTAATAATGTATTTGACAATCTTTTCATATTAATAAAGTGATTTCTAGTTTAACAAATCTTATAGCATTTATAGTTTAATTATTATAATTGTCAAAAGTAAATAATCATTGTGTCTATTGAAACATGGCTTATGGACAAGTCAAAATATCCAAGTTCAAAATGTGATCATATGAGTAAATATGGTAACCTGGAGAGTTATAGGCAGTCTATAAGCTCTTGGTGATTACTGATATTCTTCACGAGTATACACTTTCTCCATTAAGATTGTCAATGTATGAATGAGGAATATTAACTTATTCTATCTTTATTTAAGAGTTCAATTTTAGTTCTTTAGTGGAATGAACTAAAATTAATAAGTCGGACCTAAGTGAATCATTTGTTGATTGTGATTGGGTTGTGTCTATTGGAGCTTAAATTAAGACAGCCCGCCAAGATCCCCAATCCATACGAACTTGCATGGATCACTTGATATATTCTACTGAACCAATTTAGGGGTCTATCTATAATTGTATTGAGCATGTAGACTTGTTTCTTTTTTGTAAGAATGGGTCTAGTTCATATGTGGACCTTTTATTAAATCGGCCCAATGGATTTAATAAAATAAGAAAAATAATATATTAGCCCATGTATATGTGTTGGGCGGCAAGGCTATAAAAAATTTCTTAATATATTGTTTTTTATTTAATATTTAATTAAACGAAAATTATTTAATTTTGTAATTAATTAATTATTTAATTAAAATTCAACTTTTTTCTAGTCGGAGAAGGTATCCTAATATTATACTATTGTTGGTAGTATAATTAATATTAAAGATTATATATGATAAGTAGGTAAATAATAGGAATTATTTATCTAGTCAAATTAGGAAATCTTTAATATGATTACAAATATTCTAATGAGTTGGATTAGTAGTCTTGGTGTAGAGTATAATTCTTCTTTGAAAAGGATTCTTAACTACCAAGTAAATCCACCTAAGGAAAGGATTCTTGCCGACTAAGTAAATCCTTCTTAGGAGAGGATTTATGATCCTATATATACCACCTCATAATTTTCGGCCAAGCTAGGTATTTTTCAAGAGAGAATTCTGCCTAGCAAGAGAGAATTTTGAGAGAGAGAAACTTAGTTTTTACTCTAGACAAACTTCGATCAACTAATAGATATAGGGTGTAGAATTCGGCTAAGGAGAAAAGAGAAAAAGAGAACGTTTTAGTTTTTGATAGTACACTAGTATCCTTTACATCAAAAGGGTTTTGTGTACAAAATCAAATCGGGTTCACGTGAGTTTCAGTCAATTAGATTGATAATTCACAAGTGACCGGACGTTCTTGGATTTTTCTCTTGGAGGATAATTGTAACTAACAAAGAAAAAGATTTTGTTTGTTTCCATCCTCAGGAATACAATTAGAAAGAGAGGGAGCCCACACTCCTAGGTGATTCACGTTCGTGATTGGATTGGAAGATCTTGCAGATTCAATTCATCGCTAGTTCAACCGTCATGAGAAAATTTTACTATACTATTAATATAAATCAATTAATCTATGGTTAAGGTTCTTGTTATTAAAAATGGAAAAAAAAAATTTATACCGAAACCCAATTTTTTGATTTTTCACACTTCCATTTCACGTTTTTTCCTTACAATTGGTATCAGAGCCTGGTTGTACCCTTGATTAATTGATGTTTGTGTATGTGAATCTTTTTCTTTTTATTGCATATATGCATGTTTTAGAAAGAGATAGCACTCTAGGTATTCGAATATATATTTACATTGAAATGTATGGATATATATATTTTTTATTTGTGTTTTGTTATTGCTCAATTTTGGTCCTAGAATTTCAATATATTTTAGTTTTGGGATTGTAACAAGAATGGTGATATATCATCGCCATAATTTTTTTCTTGGTAGTTGCTAAGTTTTTTTATTTTATTGTTGTAATAAAAAAAATTAATTGCACCATGTTGTAATAAAAAAATACTGTAGTATTATTTTTTTAAAATTCTTCTATAATACATTCACGTATCAAAGACTCAAAGGTTTGAAGAATTGGGAGCAACCGAAACAAGTTTGGGACCGTACGAACCGTAGCAACAAACGTGCGTGCGAAGAGCACGTGGCCACATTTGTTGTAGCATGGGCTGCACACATGCAGCCCTATGGAAACCATGGGCTGTGCATGGCAGCCCTTTATGGGGTTGTGGCATGTGCACGCCCATGGGTAGGGGCCAAGGGTGCGCACCCCCACAGAAGGCAGCCGAAGGTGTCCAAACGACCAAGGTCGCGTGAAGACTTGTTCGCCAAGAAAGGAGTTTTTTTTTGTATTCCAAGACGTGTAATTTACATGCTTTTCTAGGATGGACCAAAATTGTAGCTAATTATATTTTTTGAAATATTGCAATGTTTGTCATTGTTTGATAACATGTCATATAGAATAGGAGTGTCACTCATATATCTCTTTTGGTATGAACATGCATTGAATGGTTTATGTATCTAAATTGGCATCTAGATAACTTGGTTAATCATTCTTTGGAATTTGATCACACACCTTAAATAATTGAGTGGGAGAAGGTGTTTTGGAACACCTACGACCTTCAAGTTTAGTTGAGCTTTATGTTTCATGTAATAACCTTCCAAGAGGTATTCATGAATGGAATTTAGCAAGATACTTCCTTACAATGATAGACTAGACACTTAACCCAAACGATATCTACTCCCAAAGGAGGGATATTCGTGAGGGATTATATTGAAGGTCGATAACTTGGTAACACATTCAATGTAATTTTATTAATAACCTCCCAAGAGTTCTTGTTAATAAAATTACAAGGCTAAAATTGAAAATGTTGGTTGTTATGTTAACAATTAGGTGGGGCCTTGTCCAACAAGTAAATGGTGCGAACTCCCAAAGGAGGCGTGACATTTATGGGTGTTAGAGCACCGTTGAATTTTACGATTGAAGTATTTTATTTATAATTCAAGAAAAATAATCAAAATGGCTATATCATGATTGTTTACTTATATAATTTTTGTTATTATAAAGAAATCATGACCCCATCCCTAATCAAAATCCTAAAAGATAATACTTTAACTGATGATAATTATGTCACATGGAAAAAAGAAAATTGGGTTGTTGTTGTAAGTTGAAAAACCATAAGTTCATTCTGTGCACTCCTAAACCACCCACTCTTACTAATGAATCTACTCAGATGCAATGAGATGAGTATCAACAGTGGGAGTCTTCTGATGAGATGGCTAAATGTTACATTATGGTCACCATCTCCGACGTGTTGCAATATCAACATGAAGGAATGGAGACTGCTGCCGATATAATAATGTCTCTAGAGGAGATGTTTGCTATGAGGTCTAGGACGACTAAGAGAGAGGCAGTGACTGCTTTTATGAATTTTAGGATAAAACCTGGACAGGGTGTGAAAGATCACATGATGAAAGTCATTGCACATCTCAATATTGCTGAACTGAATGGTGCTGAGATAGATGGTGAGACCAAAATTGACATGATTGTCAACTCACTTTCGGATTCATTTGATCAATTCAAGTTGGACTACACTTTGAATAATTAGGAATACACCTTGCAAGGCCTGATGCAAGATGTTCAAAGCGTGGAAAAATTCCTTGTGAAAGGGAAGATTCAAGAGATTCATACCGTAGGTAAAGTTGCTACTGTTAAGACTCGTAAAAAGGTCAAGAAACAACAGAAGAAAAAGCAACTAGGACCTACTAAGAAGTAGACAAAGAAAGTAACCAAGATCAAAAGGAATTGTTTCCTTTGTGGTGAAAAGGGACATTGGAAAAGAAATTGCCCAAAGTCTCAAGATAAGAAGGAAGAAAGTAATATTAATTATCTTGAAACATGTTATTTGGCAGATTCTAGGGATCGGTCTCTCCGACTGTCGGTCCGGTCGTCAGTCCGGGGACCACTGTTTTGTGGGCTGGTAGTGCTGTGTTGATCTTTTTCGAGGCAAGTTCATCTCGAATTTTTTTCTTGCCAATGTTTTCAAGGGGAAAGCGTGATCATGGCTTCGATTATGTACGCGTCGGAACGGAGAATGCTACGGCAAGATTTTTAGATCATAGACTCCGGAGCCATTAATCATGTTTGTTTTTCCTTACAGGGGTTCAAGGAAAGGAAAATACTGAATAAGAATGAATTCAACTTGCATTTAGGCAATGGAGCGTTGGTGTCTACTAGTGTAGTGGGAGATATTAAAATCAATTTAGATTCTTATAGTTATTTAGTTTTAATAAACGTTTATTATGTACCACAATTCAAGAGGAATTTAATTTTGGTCTCTTGTCTAAATAAATTTGGATATTCGGTTACATTTAATAAAGGTTTTATTATTAGTAAGAATAACAAATTTGTTTGTAAAGGTAAATTGAAAAACGGTTTATTCTACATGCATAGAAATAACTCTCACTTGTTATACACGGAATCAACGGAACCTAATCATAAAAGAGTTAAATTATCAAAAGATGAAACCTACCTATGGCATTAACGCCTAGGTCATATTAACCTTAATAAGATTAAAAGATTGTTAAGTGACGGACCTCTAAGTGACTTAAAGGTCGATGATCTACCAACTTGTGAATCTTGTTTGGAAGGTAAAATGACCAAAAGGTCATTTACGACCAAAGGCAAAAGAGCCATCTAATGTTTAGGATTGATACACACTGATGTGTGTGGACCTCTGAGCATTCAAGCTAGAGGTGGATATGAGTACTTCATCACTTTCACGGATGATCACTCAAGATTTGGCTATATATATCTCATGAGACATAAGTCGGATGCTTTTGACAAGTTCAAAGCATTTAAAGCTGAAGTTGAAAATCAGGTTGAGAAACGCATAAAAATCTTAAGGTCTGATCATGGTAAAGAATATCTATCTGGTGAGTTTCAGCAATATCTTATTGATAATGGGATAATTTCTAAGTTTTATGCACCAGGCACACCTCAACAAAATTGGATGGCAGAAAGGAGAAATAGAACTCTTTCGAACATGGTTAGGTCTATGTTGAGTTATTCAACGCTCCCTAATTCTTTTTGGGGATATGCTTTACAAATAGTAATGTCCATTCTAAACGATGTACCATCTAAGTCGGTTCCTAAAACACCGCATGAGTTATGGACAGGGAGAAAGCCTAGTTTACAACACTTAAGGATATTTTGATGTCCTGTGCACGTGTTAAAAAGAAAGACATAAAAGATGGAGTCCTATTCAGAAACATGCATACTTGTAGGGTATCCAAAAGGAGCTAAAGGATATTGTTTATATAGTCTTTCAGATCTTAAAGTATTTGTTTCGACAAATGCTAAATTTCTAGAAGGTGACCATATGAATAATTTTGTGCCTAAAAGTAGAATTGTCCTAAATGAGCTTTCAGGAGATACAATTCCACTTGTGATTTCACAACCTCGCCCAATTGTAAGTTCCGTACCAATACAAGATCAACAATCTACCATACCTCGTCGTAGTGGGAGGGTTAGTAGACAACTTGAGAGATACATCGGTCAAGGAGAAGGTGTAGAGAATCTCCTAGACGACGATAATCCATAAAGGTACAATAAAGCAATGGAAGATGTTGATTGTCGCCATTGGCAAAAGGTAATGCAATACGAAATTGAATATATGCTCAAAAACAAAGTCTTGTCTCTTGTAGACTCGCCTAAAGGGATAAAACCCATCAAGTGCAAGTGGGTATACAAGAGGAAAAGATGAATGGATGGAAAGGTGGAAACCTTTAAAGCTAGATTGGTAGCTAAAGGTTATACTTAGAAGGAAGGTATCGATTATGAAAAAACCTTATCTACTGTAGCCATGCTTAAATTCATTAGGATACTCTTATCCACTGCGGCAACTCTAGACCTAGAGATTTAGAAAATGGACGTCAAGACAGCTTTCCTTAATGGAAGTCTTAACGAAAGCATCTACATGATGCAACCAAAAGGATTCATTGAAAAAGGCCAAAAGGAAAGGGTATGCAAGTTACAAAGATCCATATATAGATTGAAGCAAGCATCCAGATCCTGGAACATAAGGTTCGATCAAGCCGTGAAAAGTTTTGGATTTATTCAAAACTTTGATGAACCTTGTGTATACAAAAGGATTAAAGGTGACAAGTTGGTTTTCCTAGTTCTTTACGTTGATGATATACTACTCATCCGAAGCGATGTAGGTGTATTGACATCAATTAAAGAATGGTTAGCAAAATAATTTGATATGAAGGACTTAGGAGAAGCAAGTTATATTCTTGGTATCCAAGTAAAAAGGGATAGAAAGAATAGAACGATTGCATTATCCCAGGCTTCATACATAGATAAAATCTTCTCTTGGTTTTCCATGCAAGATTCCAAGAAAGGTATATTACCTTTTAGACATGGAATCAAACTTTCTAAAGAACAAGTTCCTAAGAATGAGCATGAAGAGCAATTCATGAGTAGGGTTCAATATGCATCGGTAGTTGGAAGTCTCATGTATGCAATGCTCTGTACTAAACCAGATATTTGTTTTGTTGTAGGCATAGTTAGCAGGTTTCAATCGAAACCTGGTCCTGATCACTGGGCGGTAGTCCATCATATTTTCAAGTATCATAGAAGAACGAGAGATTATATGCTTGTATAATCTAGAGAAGATTTAATTCCCATTGGGTATACATATTCTGATTTTTAGTCAGATTCTGACTCCAGGAGATCAACATCAGGATCTGTGTTTACTATTGGAGGAGGGGCAGTCATATAGAGGAGTATCAAGTAATCCTGTATTGTCGATTCCACCATGGAAGCCGAGTATATTGCCGCATGCGAGGCTGGTAAAAAGATTGTCTGGCTCCGGCAATTCCTAAATGACTTAGAAGTGGTTCCAGATGCGAATAAGCATATCACTATCTATTGTGATAATAGTGGATCAGTGGCTAATTCGAGAGAACCAAGAAGTCATAAGAGAGGGAAACACATTGAAAGAAATAGGGGTGACGTGACGATTACCAAGATCGCGTCAGCAGATAATCTAGCGGATTCCTTTACAAAGGCTCTTCCATAAAAGAGTTTTGATGGGCATCTAGAGAACATGAGGATGAGAGATATGACATATTAGCTGTAGAGCAAGTGGGAGATTGTTGGGATTATGCTCGATAGCAAGAGTATAATAATGTATTTGACAATCTTTTCATATTAATAAAGTGATTTCTAGTTTAACAAATCTTATAGCATTTATAGTTTAATTATTATAATTGTCAAAATTAAATAATCATAAGGATAAAGGACTATGGGGAAAGAATAGTTGTTCATACATCTGGATATGTATGAGATAGACACAATTCTTTAGTTAGTCTTGAATAATATTCACAACATAAGATAAAGGTTGGGCGTCTTTATCTTGTTAAAGTTGTAGATTCTTTTGCTAGCATTTGAGTGGGGTCAAATGTGTTATGATGAGTCTAAAATCATAAAAGTGTGGTGTCTTTGGGCAGAAGAATCTAGTGCACTGGGTGCATTGAATTGGATCACAGTGAAAGACTTTACCTAGAACCCTCAATGGATAAAAGTTTTCACTTGAAGACAATCAGAGAGTCTATCTCAATCCTGAGATAAATGATGGACTTATGGTTGCAAGTGTTATCATTTGACCTATCAATGAGTACGATTATATAGCATAGTCTATCCTCGATAGTTTAGTGGTATTCATTTGTTAATCGATAGAGGACTTCATTTATAGATACGGACATCGTGGCTCCATTTATTAAATGAGAGTAGAATATCATCATATGGATGTTTTGAGGTATTGGATATTAAATCTTAACGTTAAGTTTTCAATAGTATCTATTGAAACATGGCTTTTGGATAAGTCAAAATATCCAAGTTCAAAATATGGTCTTATGAGTAAATATGGTAACTTGGAGAGCTATAGACGGTCTATGAGCTCTTGGCGATTACTGATATTCTTCACGAGGATACACTTTCTCCAATAAGGTTGTCTAGGGTATGAGTAAGAAATATTAACTTAATTTTTCTTTATTTAAGAGTTCAATTTTAGTTCTTTAGTGGAATGAACTAAAATTAATAGATCAGACCTAAGTAAATCATTTGTTGATTGTGATTGGGTTGTGCCTATTGGAGCTTAAATTTAGATAGCCCGCCAAAATCCACAATCCACAATCCACATGAACTTGCATGGATCACTTGATATATTCTACCGGAACAATTTAGGGGTTCATCTAGACTTGTATTGAGGCATGTGGACTTGTTTCTTTTTGTAAAAATGGGTCTAGTTCACATGTGTACTTTTTATTAAGGTCCAATGGACTTAATAAAATAAGAAAAATAATATATATATATACCTATATATTGTTTTAGGCGGCATGGCTAATGTATAAAAGCCTAAATATATTATTTTTTATTTTATTATTTAATTAAATGGAAGTTAATTAATTTGTTGATTAATTAATTATTTAATTAAAAACCAAAATATTTTTCCAAATAGGAGATGGTCTCCTAAAATTATACTATTGTTGGTAGTATAATTAATATTAAAGACAATATTTGATAAGTAGATAAATAAAAGTTATTATTTATCTAATCAAATTAGGAAGTTTTTAATATGGTTACAAATACACTATTGAGTTGTGACAAATCCTAAAGAAGTGTTCCTACTCCCAAGTATAAAAGTGTCAAAGTAATAAATTAACTGGTAAGACCGGGTCGAACCATAGGGAGGTTGTTCACTTGTCCTTGTAGAATTAATTATCTAGATTAATTACTAAGCTTGTTATAAAATGTAAATCAATTAAAATTAAAACTGGGGCTAAGGGATCCACTGTTGGTAATTCAAATATGATCCAATAATTAATATTTAGTCAAGATTAATGGGAGGGTATACCACTCCACTAACCACTCTCTGATAGATGTGGGTAAAATTACTCACTGTGCTAGACAACATCTGTCTGTCTACAATGAGTCAAAACTCCACAAAGATCAAAGGGGATAAACCACTCTTTGATAGATATGGGTAAAATTTCCCACTGTGCTAGACAATATCTGTCTGTCTACAGAGAGTCAAAAACTCCACAAAGATCATAGAGGAGAAACCACTCTCTGATAAATATGGGTAGAAGTACTCATTATGCTAGACAATATCTGTTTGACTACAGTGAGTCAAAAACTCCACGAAGATCAGAGGGGAGAAAGCAAAAAAAAAAATAAACTTACCATAATTTGATCATATTTTCCATACCAATAGTATCACCTTTGGCCCCAGCTATATAAAATTAGTCAGACATAATTTAACTAGAAAATAGTTATTTTATTTAAACTGAGAATTTGAGAAAAAAAAGAGAGAATTTCACAAATCTAATATCATATTTGGATTTAGAAATGTATATTAAGGGGGAGAGGCCTCCTATTTATACAAAATACGGATGAAAATTGACTATCGGATGAATTTAGAATGGAGCGTCCAGATTTCACCACATCATCAATGAATAGTGAATAGTAAACAGTGAATAGTGATAGTAAACAGTAAACAGTAAACAGTAAACGCATCCGTGAAAATCAATAGTGAACAGTGCACCGGCTTCTGGAATATGATTCTCTACAGCACGTGTATAGTGCACTCACAATTCAGGCCAATAGAATTGTGCCACGTCATCGGTCAATAATCTTCTATAAAGTCAACTATGAACAGTGCACCGACTTCTATGATGTGATTCTCTACAGTCGCGTGTATGGTGCACTCGCAGTTTAGGCCAATAGGAATGTGTCACGTCATCAGGAACAGTGAAAGTCAACTGTAAACAGTGAATAGTTAAAATTACAAAAATGCCCTTCGTGGCCTTCCTAAGGTTTTTGACGTTCTATACTTGAAAACGATGTTTGTTTTGCCATCTAACTTCTCCATAATTCTTAATTGATCGAATTACTTCTGAAATACAAAGAAAAATACACTGATTACTACACAACACATTTATTTAAGCGAGCGAACGAAATTATGTCTAAATTGGGAAATTAATCATATTGGAAGTGTAAAATGATGATATTATCCCATAGTATTTTCAATGTTAATCACACCCCCCAACCAGCTTATTGCTAGTCCCTAGCAATTAAAGCGAAAATAGAAATTCAAATCTCTAAACTACCACATAGACAAACTCTCTGATACCTCTTTTCTCACCCTTTGACAACCAGTCATCAATCGAGTTATCAATCAAACTTTCTTGTGCTCAATAAAGATCAACATGATAACTATGAGATTAAATTAAAATCAAAAAACATTTTCATTCCGAAATCTTATCAGGGTTTTTTCCTTAGGCAGCAGTTTTATTCTCTCTTTTTTTTTGGTTTTTTTTTTAATATAACAAAATTGGAAACAAACATTCCATCTTTAATCCATGTAGCAAGCTTTAGGCCAATGACTCCCAAACCAGTTGGCTTTAGGGCATTAAGTGTTAAAACACTCCTACTGACTTAATTGCTCGGATTGCAGATATTTTTTTTAGTACAATTCCCTTAAGCTTTCTCTTTAATCCACGTAACGAGATTTGGGTCAATGACTTCCAAACCAGTTGGTCTTAGGGCATTAGGTGTTAAAGCACCCCTCGGACTTAATTGCTCAAGTTAAAGAGGCTACGAAACTGCACTTTATTCTTATCCAGACTCTACCGTTTTACGCGTACACTCTATGCTTACTGAGGCATGAGGTCGGGCTACTAAATAAGAGTTTTTGTCAAAACATACAAATTTATTATTATTATTACTATATATTTTTTGAAACAAGACCACTGCCTTCGGTTGTTACCCTTGAATGATGTTTAAGAACTAAATATCGCAAAATCTCAACTTACTGCATATAATCACGTGTCAATATGCGTGTGTGTCCAGAATAGTTTGAAAAATTTCTCAAGATGACTTAATGAACAAAAGGATTAGTCAATGATATCACAATGGAGAGTTTATAAATTTGAATAGTCAGAAGAGAGGAAAAAAAATACATCAGAACTACAAAGATGCATCTTAGAAGTATCTAAAAGATCTCTTTACTCGACCATCTTTACAAAAAAAAAATGGTCAGAAGTTAGTTTTTTTTTTTTTTGAAAAACAAAAGTTATTGAATCAACTATCCCCTCCCCTAAACTAGAACGAGACATTGTCCCCAATGTCTTTAGAAAGAGTTAAGGTTTAGAAGATATCACCAGAACAACTTGAAAGACAACAAAATCCTGTAAAACAACAAAAGAAATACAAAATAAAGGAAAATAAAATGCATAAAAATCATGGGACAATCACAAACTGAGATTCAGACCAATTCTGTGTTTCTTGTTCTCTTCATCAATGGACCAATCTTTTTTGGAGGTTAAGGGATCTGGCTCATAATTAAAAGCTTGTAACTGGTCAATCAGCTCATGAGGACTTGAAGAAAAGGTCAAGATTTTTCGGATTGAAGGTGGAATGTAAAATGTTTTTGAGCATGATCAAGAAATGAAAGCAAACCATCATAAAATTTATTAACATTCAACAAACCGATGGGTTTCTCATGGATGTGTAGTTGCGCCCAAGATGCCATTGTAAAGATTTCTTCTAAGGTTCCAAAACCACCTGGTAAAGCTATAAACGCATCAGTATGATGTAACATAGCAGTCAATCTTTCAGGCATACCTGAAACAACTAGCTCTTCGATGTTTGTCTTTCCGATGATGTTTGCTGTGACCATAGGTTTTGGGACAATACCCAGAACTTGACTACCTCCGTCTCATGCAGCTTGTGAAACACACCGCATTTATCCCAAGTTACCTCCTCCATACATTAGGTGTATTTTTTGCTCAGCCAAAACCTTACCAAGATGAATCGCAACCTCAACAAACTCTCTGTATTTCCCATAATTAGTGCCACCAAACACACAAATGTTTGTGAATCATTTAGTTGAAGGTGACGCCATTAATGCACTCTCTGAATTTTTCATTTGAATGTTTATGAGTGCTTTGAAGCAAAAAAAAAGGAAAACAAATGCTTGTATTTATAGATCCCGAAAAGGTAACACAATGATACACCTATATGTATAGGGCGGGGTATTTGTCAATGATATTAGATCCAAATGGTTCGAAAATCAAAATTAAACAACAATAATTACAAAAGTCAATAATTGCGGAAGGAAAAAGATAATAAAAACAAAAGGATATTTATTGGTAGTTGTGATTGTGGCTCACATCTTCCTCTGGTTTTATGTCCAGAAACGGCTTCAATGTCCTCTATGGGTCGAGGATATGCTTCCCATCCAATTTTCTTATAAATTGGCAAACAGAGTCTTTTAAAGTCAGATTCCCAAGACTATATTGTGCATGTTCTTTTTGAAATTGTGGCCATAATCGGTCAATTGCCATTTGTACATATCCACTAGGATGTGCATCAAGAGTCGTTAGGATATTATCCAATGACTCCCTATGCAAACCATGCCTAATGAATAAAATTTTATCTTCCCAATTATTAGACACCATTCCTAAAGAACGACAAAGTGTGTTGCAAGTTGTACGTGCACATTTGTGACAAGTAACCCCTAACTTCTTAGCTCTTAGTTTTTTTGCAAGGTTACTTCTTTCAAAACCAGGCATGTAAGATATAAATGAATTAGCAGACTCACCTGCTAGACGTACCTTAGCTTCGATCAACCAACGAATTTCAACAAGAATTTTGTTTATCATCAGTAAGCGTAATCTTTCGGAACATGCTTTGTAAATCTTTTTCAGAGCATTTTGGGGCAACGATGAAAAATGTTTTTGCAGGTTTCTAAAAATTTTATCCATGCCTTATTTTGGGGATCAGTTATTTGGGAAACTGAATTAAACCGACTTGAATTGTCACGAAGTACCGTTATCCGCCACTTAACCGGGGTTATATAGCAAAACACACCTACCAAAAATTGAACCTAGAAATTAATCCTGTAAAAATTCAAAACGTAAAAGCGAACAAAAACGAAAATAATAATTGCAAATACAAATAAAGTCAAAAGCAAAAGGTTTGTTTACTCACCTTTGTAACAAGGGTCAAAAAGGACAGCAGGGTCTTTTTGAAAATCTATATTTTCTAAGAAAGGTTTCACACATTGTCCATTTACTTTAAACACATTATCATTCCTAGGATCCTCAATGTCAAGGGCACCATATGGATACACGTGTTTCACAACAAATGGACCACCCCATTTTGATTTCAATTTGCCAGGAAATAAATAAAGTCGAGAATTATAAAGCAAAACCTTTTGACCAACTTCAAATGATGATCTTAAAATTCGTCTGTCATGAAAGGTTTTCGATTTTTCTTTAAGAATTTTTGCATTTTCATATGCATCATTTCTTAATTCTTCAAGTTCATTTATTTGCAACTTGCATAATTCACCAGCATCATTTAGGTTAGAATTGAAAGCTTTAATGACCCAATATGTTTTTTTCTCAAGTTCAACATGTAAGTGGCACGGTTTTCCATAAACTAAACGATAAGGAGACATACTCAAAGATGTTTTAAATGCAGTGCGGTAAGCCCAAAATGCATCATTTAGTCTAAGAGACCAATCTTTTCGATCAGGGTTAACCGTTTTCTACAAGATATGTTTTATCTCCCTATTTGCTAACTCAATTTGACCACTTGTTTGAGGGTGGTATGGTGAGGCAATTTTGTGTGTGACTCCATATTTCTTCATTAAAGACTCAAAAGGTTTGTTACAAAAGTGTTTGCCTCTATCACTGATAATGGCTCGAGGGATTCCAAATCGACTCAGAAGATTTTCCTATAAAAACTTAATCACTGTTTTGTGATCATTATTTCAACAAGAAATTGCTTCAACCCATTTTGACACATAATCAACGGCAACCAAAACATACAAAAATCCAAATGACGCTGGAAATGGACCCATAAAATCAATACCCTAACAATCAAATATTTCAATGACAAGAATAAGGTTTAAAGGCATCATGTTTCGCTTGGAAATGGATCCTAACTTTTGACAATTTTCACAGGTTTTACAGAATGCATATGCGTCTTTAAACAAGGTGGGCCAATAAAATCCACATTGTGAGATTTTTGAAGCCATTTTCTTTGACAAAAAATGACCACCACATGCTTTAGAATGACAAAATTCAATAACACTACTTACCTCATTGCCTGGAGTACACCGTCAAACAATTTGATCATGGACAATACTTGAATAAGTACGGGTCATCCCGGTAAAAACGTTTTACCTCGGTTAAAAATTTCTTTTTGTCCTGTGTATTCCAATCGAGTGGCATCGTTCCTTCTTGCTCTTCTGTGAGGTTAGAAGAGATTACTACTGGGTAGGTATGTTCGTCTCCAAGGTACGCATATTTGAGTCCTTCTAGTAAGGGCTTCAAATCCAGTTGAGGTGTTTTTTCTTCTGGCTCGTTATATTTTTGTTCCAATTCTTCAAAATCTGAAGTGTCTCCTTCTTCTTTGGCAACCTGCAAATAATTATCAAGATGTGAATACGTGCATAACTTAGGTGAATTGATCAAACAAACATCAGATAAGTTAAAAGAATCATTTTGAACATGATCTTCAACAATGGTTTCAATAATGTCTAGATCTTCATCTTCATTTTCATTTTCATTTTCATCATCAAATGGTTCCTTAGACATGTTGAAAACATTAAGCTTAATTTCCATATTTCCAAAAGACATGCTCATTATTCCATTCTTGCAATTAATCAAAGCATTAGCAGTAGCTAAAAATGGTCGGCCTAATATAACAGGAATTGATTTGTTCTCATTAACAACTGGTTGTGTTTCCAAGACAATAAAATCTACTGGGTAGATAAATTTATCGACTTGTAGTAACACATCTTCCACTATTCCTTTTGGTATTTTAATTGACCTATCAGGAAGACAAAGTGTGGTTGAAGTCGGGTTTAACTCACCAAGTTTAAGTCCCTGATAAACTGAGTATGGGAGAAAATTTACACTAGCACCTAGGTCAAGTAAAGCATGCTCAATTTTTACAGTTACCAATTATGCAGAAAATAGTGGGACAACCAGGATCTTTATATTTCAAAACATTTTGATTGGAAAGAATGGAACTTACCTGTTCAGCCATAAAGGCTTTATTTCTTATATGATGCTTCCTTTTCAAAGTGCACAGATCCTTCAAAAATTTGGCATAGGAACGCACCTGTTTGATTGCGTCCAACAAAGGGATATTGATCTTTACCTGTTTGAAAATTTCAAAAATCTCTGGGGGATGCTTTGATTTCTGTGAATTTTTAAGAGCTTGGGGATATGGGAGTGTAGGTGGGGATTCAATTATTTCTTTGTCAACAGTGGTTTCATCAACCCCTTCCTTACCCTTGGAAAATGACTCATCATCATTTTTACCAGATTCAAGAATAGATTTTTCGATGACCTTACTACCACGAAGAGTGATAATTGATTTGACTTGATCTGGGCACTGGTTATTATCATAGGAACTTGACTGACTCTTGGGATTTGGTTGTGGTTGAGATGGAAACTTACCTTTTTCGTGTGTGGTGAGTGTTGAAGCAATCTTTGCCAAAGTATCTTTAACATCTGTCAAGGTTTGTGTTGTTTGGCTGTTAATGGCTTCTTGTTTATCAATGAATGAGTGCAACGGGTCTTCAAGGTTTTTCCTAGATGGTGGGACATAAGGTGCATAACCTTGAGGGTTTTGGAAATTTTGGTGTGTTTGTGGATGTGATGGACCTGGTGGTTGTGAAGACTGGGCTTGATTGTTGTTCCTCCAACTAAAGTTTTTGATGATTTCTTCAACCAGGATTGTAGGTTTGTGAGTATGGGTTGAAATTTGGCTTGTTGAATGTGTGTAAAACATTTGCTTTTTCATGAAGGCAATCTTTTATGGCTGGTAAAGTTGGGCAACTATGAGTGATATGATCATCAGAATCACATGCATGGCATGCTATTTCTTGTATAGATTTTACATGTTTACTCTTTTTAGTTTCTAAAGCTTCAACTTTCCTAGCTAGGGATGCAAATCTAGCTTGAAAGTCATGGTTTTCCCTAAGATTGTAAATGACTCCACTAGATGGAGATGGTTGTGGTTTACTGATGGACTCATAGGAACCAATGGTATCCCAATTTTGAGCATTTTCAGCGATGTGGTCAATATAGTCAAGTGTATTTCAGTGAACTCCCCATTACACACCATTCGATGACTTGTTTACTTTGGGGTGTGAGTCCCTCATAAAAATGTGACACTATCCTCCATGTTTCAAAACCGTGATGTGGACAGACATTTAACAACTCGTTTTTAACAACTCGTTGAACCTATCTCAACATTGGTAAAGTGTTTCCTCAGGTTTTGGGGCAAATGAAGTGATTTGCCTCTAAAGAGAGTTTGTTCTATGAGGTGAGAAAAATTTCTTTAAGAACTGTTGTTGCATATCATTCCAAGTTTGAATTGATCTTGACCTAAGGTTTTGTAACCAAGTTTTAGCTTTATCTTTTAAGGAAAAAGGGAAAAACTTAAGCCTGATTATATCCATGCTAACATTTTGGTCAGTGCAAGTGTTACAGACTTCCTCAAACTCCCTAAGATGCAAATATGGGTTTTCAGATTCAAGACCGTGAAAATTGGGTAAAAGTTGAATGATTCCCTGTTTAAAATTAAAGTGTGTTGCATTTGGTGGGAAAGCTATGCATGAAGGTGCTCCAGTGCGTGTGGGGTTCATGTAGTCTCTAAGAGTTCTAGGTGGATTTGAGTTAATGTGTTGGTCATGGTCAACATAATGCAGATGGTTACTGTGTTGAGATATGTTGTCAAGGTTGTCTAAAAGGTTCTCGGCTTGGTTTCCTGCAGGATGTCTAAGTGGGTTTTCAGCAATGTTGTTAGTGAATGTGGGTGATTAGGATTTCCTAATTAATCTACCACTAGATGTTCGAGACCAACGTCTTATACAAATTTAATGAGAGTTCATGGAGGTGAAATACACAAAAATGAAGAAAATAAAAGAAAAAGTGATAAAAATAACAAGATGCAAAATTCTAGGGGTGCAAATTCAAATATACACAAGTGTTGGGCAAAAGTGAAAATAATTACAAATATAGGGACTAAAGTGAAAATATGATAATTACAGGGACTGATATGCAAAAATGAAAAATAAAATGACCTATATGCAAATACAAACAAGATCTAAGCTAAAATGCAAATAAAAAGTTGAAGGACTAAAATGCAAAAATGTGATTAATGATTATAAGTGCTTTTTTTTTAAGCGGATGAAGTTTATGATTAAGATGATTGATGCAAAACTGAATAAAAAATAAGAACAAAGAAGATATAAAAAAAAATAGCAAAACTAAAATAAAATTAAAAAGAAATTACTTCTACAAAGAAAAGGTAGACTTACCTCCCCGGCAACGGCGCCAAAAACTTGACACGTCCTAAAGAAGTGTTCCTACTCCAGTAAAAGAGTGTCATACTAATAAATTAACCGGTAAGACCAGGTCGAACCACAGGGAGGTTGTTCACTTGTCATTGTAGAATTAATTATCTAGAATAATTACTAAGCTTGTTATAAAATGTAAATCAATTAAAATTAAAACTGAGGCTAAAGGATCCACTGTAGGTAATTCAAATATGATCCAATAATTAATATTTAGTCCAGATTAATGGGAGGGTATTCCACTCCACTGACCACTCTTTGATAGATGTGGGTAAAAGTCACTGTGCTAGACAACATCTGTCTGTCTACAGTGAGTCAAAACTCCACAAAGATCAAAATGGATAAACCACTCTCTGATAGATATGGGTAAAAGTACCCACCGTGCTAGACAATATCTGTCTGTCTACAAAGAGTCAAAAACTCCACAAATATTAGAGAGGAGAAACCACTCTCTAATAAATATGGGTAAAAATACTCATTGTGCTAGATAATATCTGTCTGACTACAGTGAGTCAAAAACTCCACAAAGATCAGAGGGGAGAAAGCAAAAAAATAATAAACTTACCATAATTAAATCATATTTTCCATACCAACAATATCACATTTGGCCCCAGCTATATAAAATTAGCAAGATATAATTTAACTAGAAAAAAGCTATTTTATTTAAACTGAGAATTTGAGAACAAAAGAGAGAGAATTTCACAAATCTAATATCATATTTGGATTCAGAAATGTAAATTAAGGGGGAGAGGCCCCCTATTTATACAAAATACGGATGAAAATTGACCATCGGATGAATTTAGAATGAAGCGTACAGATTTCACATCATCAATGAATAGTGAACAGTGAACAGTGAACAGTGAATAGTGATCGTGAACAAGAAACGCATCCGTGAAAATCAATAGTGAACAGTGCACCGGCTTCTAGAATATGATTCTCTGCAGCACGTGTACGGTGCACTCACAATTTGGGACAATAGAATTGTGTCATGTCTTCGGTCAATAATCTTCTAGAAAGTCAACTATTAACAGTGCACTGACTTCTAGAATGTGATTCTCTGCAGCCACGTGTATGGTGCACTCGCAGTTCGGGCCAATAGGAATATGTCACGTCATCACAGTGAAAGTCAACTGTGAACAGTGAAAGTCAACTGTGAACAGTGAAAGTCAACTGTGAACAGTGAAAGTCAACTGTGAACAGTGAAAGTCAATTGTGAATAGTGAATAGTCAAAATTATAAAAATGTCCTTCATGGCCTTCCTAAGGTTTTTTACGTTCTAAACTTGAAAACGATGTTTTTTTTGCCATCAAACTTCTCCATAATTTTGAATTGATCAAATTACCTCTGAAATACAAAAAAAAATACAATGATTACTACACAACACATTTATTTAAGCGAGTGAACAAAATTATGTCTAAATTGGGGAATTAATCATATTGGAAGTGTAAAATGATGATATTATCCCTTAGTAAACATACACATTTCAGTGTTAATCAAGTTGGATTAGGAGTCTTGGTGTAGGAAAGAATTCTTTTTGGAAAAGAATTCTTGGTCACCAAGTAAATCTACCTAAAGGTAGAATTCTTATTTAAAAAGGATTCTTAACCAACAAGTAAATACACCTAAGGAAAAGATTCTTAACAACCAAGTAAATCATTCTTAGGAAAGGATTTGTGATCCTATATATACCAACTTGAAATTTTGGCCAGCCCTAATGATTTTATGAGCTAAATTTCGGCCAAGCAAGGTGATTTTCTAAGAGAGAATTCGACAAAGCAAGAGAGAATTTTGAGGGAGAAAAATTTAGGTTTTGCTCTAGAAAAAATTTGGTCAACCCATAAATAAATGGTGTAGAATTCAGCCAAAGAGAAGAGGAAAAATGAACGTTTTTGTTTTTGATAGTACACTGGAATCCTTTACATCAAAAGGGTTTTGTGTATAAAAACAAATCGGGTTCATGCGTGTCTCAATCAATTAGATTGATAATTCACAAGTGACCGGACGTAAACAAAGAAAAAGATTTTGTTTGTTTCCATCCTCAGGTATAAAATTTAGAGAAAGGGAGCTCACACTCCTAGGTGATTCACGTTCGTGATTGGATTGGAAGATCTTACGGAATCAATTCGGTGCTTGTTCAATCGTCACGAGAAAAAGGTACAACACTTTTTATATACATCAATTAATCTAGGGTTAAGGTTCTTGTTATTAAAAAGGGGAAATTTTATTTATACAATTTTTCATGCTTTCGTTGCGCTTATTTTCCCTACACTTTTCCTCCGACATGGGCTCATCATCATCAGCATCAGAGTCAGTAAAAACTAACTGATGCTTAATGGAGAATTGTATGGGGGTCTTCCCTGGGCTATGTATAGGTAGATCTGAGGAAGGATCATCTATTGAACTTGAGAAGGCTCAGATTGAGAAGAAGACACTGTCGGATCAGCTTCTTCAGTCATATCGGATGAGAGGGGAGAAGATGTTGCAGTTACCTGATCGCCTATTTTCTTCGAACGTTGTTCCCGTAAAATTAGATCAGTTAGGGTCTCTTGATCATCCTTCTCTTCCTCATCTAAGTTGGATGGCAATGGGTCAGTAACACGTGGAGCCTCTACTCTTTTATGAAGGGCCTCAGGGACAGAGAATCCTTCCATAGTCTTGGCCACTTTGCTGCCAGAGATCTCTTCACTAGACTCCATCATATGGGACTTCTCTTTGCTTGTTTTCTCTCTACTTGTCTTGTCCATAGTGGGTCTATCTCGGCTCGATCTCTCTCTACTAGACCTTTCTCAGTCAGATTCTTTTGGGGTAAATTGTACTCGGGCAGAACTATCCCCAGACGACCCTCGTTGACTACCTTGGGGAGGATGGGCATCACGATTACTCGTTTTAGCTTGCCCAGCAAAAACTATCAAAGAGTCGTGGTCAGACTCATATACGTGCTCCACCAAGTAATGTTCAGGGGGAGTAATCCCCTGAGCCACCTGATCAGTGATCGCTCTCCTGCTCACTCGGCCAAGGTTTTTAGCCTTTTCGGCTTGCTTACCGGTAACGATGTCCATCTCAAATACTTTAAAGAAAAACACTGAAAAGCAGTAAGGAAAAATACATACAATGAATGCTAAGGATGTTAGGATTACGCTTGATTGCAAGAGTATAATATTGTATTTAACAATCTTTTCGTATTAATAAAAAGATTTCTAGTTTAACAAATCTTATAGCATTTATAGTTTAATTATTATAATTGTTAAAAGTAAATAATCATAAAGTCAAAAGACTATGAGAAAAGAAGAATTGTTTATACATCTAGATATGTATGAGGTAGAAACAATTCTTTAGTTAGTTTTGAATAATATTCACAACTTGAGATAAAAGGTTGGGCGCATTTACCTTGTCAAAGTTGTAGATTCGTTCGTTAGCATTTAAGTGGGATCAAATGTGTTATGATGAGTCTAAAATCATCAAAGTGTGGTGTCTTTGGGCAAAAGAATCTAGTGCACTGAGTGCATTGAATTGGATCACAATGAAATACTTTATCTAGAACCGTCAATAGATAAAAGCTTTTCATTTGAAGACAATCGGAGAGTCTATCTCAATCCTAAGATAAATGATTGACTTATGGTTGCAAGTGTTATCATTTGAGCTATCATTGAGTACGATTATATAACATAGTCTATCCTAGATAGTTTGGTGGTATTCATTTGTTAATCGATAGAGGACTTCATTTATAGATATGGACATAGTGGCTCCATTTATATAATGAGAGTAGAATACCATCATATGGATGTTTTGAGGTATTGGATATTAAATCTTAATGTTAAGTTTTCAATAGTTTCTATTGAAACATGGCTTCTGGACAAGTCAAAATATCAAAGTTCAAAATGTGGTCATATGAGTAAATATGGTAACTTGGAGAGCTATAGGCGGTCTATGAGCTCTTGGCGATTACTAGTATTCTTCACGAGAATACACTTTCTCCAATAAGGTTGTCTAGGGTACGAATGAGTAACATCAACTTATTCTATATTTATTGAAGAGTTCAATTTTAGTTCTTTAGCGGAATAAACTAAAATTAAATAGTTCGGACCTAAGAGAATCATTTGTTGATTGTGATTGGGTTGTGTCTATTGGAGCTTAAATTTAGATAGCCCGCCAAGATCCTCAATCCACACGAACTTGCATGGATCGCTTGATATATTCAACCGGACCAATTTAGGGGTCCATCTAGATTGTATTAAGGCATGTGAACTTGTTTCTTTTTGTAAGAATATGTCTAGTTCACATGTGTACTTTTTATTAAGGTCCAATGGATTTAACAAAATAAGAAAAATAATTTATGGCCCATATACATGTGTTGGGCGACAAGGCTATTAAGAATAACTTAAATGATATTATTTTTATTTTATTATTTAATTAGATGGAAATTAATTAATTTGGTGATTAATTAATTATTTAATTAAAAGTCAAAATCTTTTTCTATTAGGAGATGGTCTCCTAATTTTATACTATTGTTGGTAGTATAATTAATATTAAAGACTATATTTGATAAGCAGTTAAATAAAAGAAATTATTTATTTAATCAAATAAGGAAGTCTTTAAAATGGTTACAAATACACTATTGAGTTGGATTAGGAGTCTTGGTGTATGATAGAATTCCTTTTAGAAAAGAATTCCTAACCACCAAGTAAATCCACCTAAGGAAAAGATTCTTGCCCACCAAGTAAATCCTTCTTGGGAGAGGATTTGGTCTCCTATATAAAACTTGTAAATTTCGACCAAGTATGAGTTTTTTTTTTGTCAGAAGTTGTTTTTTGTTTGTTATAAAAAAAAAACTTTGTCCAACTCATTGTGTGAAGAATTCGGCCAAGCATAGAGAAAAGAGGGAACGTTTTTGTTTTCGATAGAACACTAGTATCCTTTGCATCAAAAGGGTTTTGTGTACAACATTGAATCAATGTTCACGCGAGTTTCAATCAAATTGATTGATAATTTAAAAGTGACCGGACATTCTTGGTTTTTCTCTTGGAGGATTATTGTGACTAACTAAGAAGAATATTTTGTTTATTTCTATCCTCAGGTATACAATTTAAAGAAAGGGAGCCCACACTCCTAGGTGATTCACATTCGTGATTTGATTGGAAGATCTTGCGGATTCAATTCGACGCTAGTTCAATCGTCACGAATATATCAATTAATCTAGGGTTAAGGTTCTTGTTATTAAAAGGGAATATTTTTTTTTATATACGGAAACACTATTTTTCTAATTTTCTCACACTTCCGTTGCGTTTTGAACCGTTTTTTCCCTACAATTGGTATCAGAGCCTGGTTGCACCCTTGATTAATTGATGTATGTGTTCGTGAATCTTTTTCTTTTTCTTTTTTGTATATATGCATGTTTTAGAAAGAGATGACACTCTAGGTATTCGTATATATATTTACATTGGAATGTATGGATATATATATATATGTTTTATATGTGGTTTGTTATTGCTCAATTTTGGTTCTAGAATTTCAATGTATTTTTGTTTTGAGATTATAACAAGAAGAGTGGCCTATCATCGCCATAATTTTCTTCTTGCTTGTTGCTAAGTTTTTTTATTTATTTTGTTGTTGTAATAAAAAAAACTGCACTATTGTAATAAAAAAAACTACAGTATTTTTTTATATATAATTCTTCTGTAATACATTCAAGTATCGAAGACTCGAATGTTTGAAGAATTGGAAGCAATCGGAACAAGTTTGGGACCGTGCGAGCCGTAGCAACGAACGTGCGTAAGAAGAGCACGCAACCACGTTTGTTGTGGCATGGGCTGCGCACGGCAGCCCTTTGGTAGCCATGGGCTGCGCTTGGCAGCCCTTTATGGGTTTGTGGCATGCGCACACCCATGGGTAAGGGCGAAAGGTGCGCATGTCCATGGGAGGTAGCCGAGGGAATTTGAACGATGAAGGTTGCGTGAAAACTTGTTCCCCAAGAAAGGAGTTCTTGTATTCCAAGCTATATGTAATTTACTTATTTTTTAAGGATGGACCAAAATTGTAGCTATTTATATTTTTGTAAATATTGCAATATTTGTCATTGTTTGATAACATGTCATATAGAATAGGAGTGCCACTCATATATCTATTTTGGTATGAACATGCATAGAATGATTTAGGTATCTAAATTGACATCTAGATAACTTGGTAAATCATTCTTTGGAATTCGATCACACGCCTTAAACAATTGAGTGGGAGAAGGTGTTTTGGAACACCTACGGCTTCCAAGTTTATTTGAGCTTTATATTTCGTAAATAACCTCCCAAGAGGTATTCATGAATGGAATTTAGCAAGATACTTCCTTACAAGGATAGACTAGACAATTAGCCTAAACGATATCTACTCCCAAAGAAGGGATATTCGTAAGGGATTATATTGAAGGTCGATAACTTGGTAACATATTCAATGTGCTTTTATTAATATCCTCCCAAGAGTTCTTGTTAATAAAATTGTAAGGCTAAAATTGAAAACGTTGGTTGTTATGTTAACAATTAGGTGGGACCTAGTCCAACTAGTAAATGGTACGTACTCCTAAAGGAGGCGTGAAATTTATGGGTGTTGGATCACCGTTGAATTTTTACGATTGAATTATTTTATTTAATTTAAGATAAATATTCAAAAGTGCTATATCATGATTGTTTACTTATATTATTTTTGTTATTAAAAAGAAATCATGACCCCATCCCTAATCAATATCTTAAAAGATAATACTTTAACTGATGATAATTATGTCACATGGAAAAGGAATATTGGGTTGTTGTTGCAACCTGAAAAGTATAAGTTCATTTTGTATATTCCTTAACCATCAAACTAATGAATCTACTCATGAGCAAAGAGATGAGTATCAGTAGTGGAAGTCTTAGATGAGATGGCTAAATGTACGTTACATTATGGCCATCATCTCTAACGTGTTGCAACAGCTTGCAACAGCAACATGAAGGATTAGAGACTGCTGCCGATATTATGATGTCTTTAGACAGAGATTCATATGGTGGTAAAGTTGCTACTGTTAAGACCCGTTAGAAAGTCAAAAAACAACAGAGGAAAAAGCAACTCGGGCCTTCTTAGAAGGATACCAAGAAAGTAACCAAGGTCAAAGGGAAGTGTTTCCTTTGTGGTGAAATGGGACAAAGGAAATAGATTGAATAAGAATGAATTCAACTTGCATTTAGGCAATGGAGTGTTGGTATGTACTAGTGTAGTGAGCGATATTAGAATCAATTTAGATTCTTATAGGCATTTAGTTTTAATAAACGTTTATTACGTACCACAATTCAAGAGGAATTTAATTTAAGTTTCTTGTTTAAATAAATTTGGTTATTTGGTTATTCGGTTACTTTTAATAAAGCTTTTATTATTAGTAAGAATGACAAAGTTATTTGCAAAGGTACATTGGAAAACGTTTTATTCTATTTGTATGGAAATATCTCTCACTTGCTAGATACGGAATCAACGGAACCTAATCATAAAAGAGTAAAATTATCAAAAGATAAAACCTACCTATGGCATTAGCGCTTAGGTCATATTAACCTTAGTAGGATAAAAGATTGGTAAGTGACGGACCTCTAAGTGACTTAAAGGTTGATGATCTACCGACTTGTGAATCTTGCTTGGAAGTTAAAATGACCAAAAGGTCGTTTACGACCAAAGGCGCAAGGGCCATCGAATGTTTAGGATTGATACACACTGATGTGTATGGACCTATGATCATTCAAGCTAGAGGTGGATATGAGTACTTCATCACTTTCATGGATGATCACTCAAGATTTGGCTATGTGTATCTCATAAGACATAAGTCAGATGCTTTTGATATGTTCAAAGCATTTAAAGCTGAAGTAGAAAATCAACTTGAGAAACGCATAAAAATCTTGAGGTCCGATTGTGGTGGAGAATATCTATTTGGTGAGTTTCAACAATATCTTATCGATAATGGAATAATTTCTCAGTTTTCTGCACCAGGCACACCTCAACAAAATGGGGTGGCAGAAAGGAGAAATAAAACTCTTTTGGATATGGTTAGGTCTATGTTGAGTTATTTAACGCTCCCTAATTCTTTTTGGGGATATGCTTTACAAATTGCATTGTACATTCCAAACGATGTACCATCTAAGTCGGTTCCTAAAACACCGTATGAGTTGTGGACCTGGCGAAAGCCTAATTCACAAACACTTAAGGATATTTGGATGTCCTGCGCATGTGTTAAAAGGAAAGACAGAAAATATGGAGTTCCCGTTCAAAAACATGCATATTTGTAGGGTATCCAAAAGGAACAAAATGAACAAAAGGATATTATTTTTATAGTCCTTCAGATCTTAAAGTATTTGTTTCGACACTGGAAAAGGACTATATGAATAATTTTGTGCCTAAAAGTAGAATTGTCCTGAATGAGCTTTTAGAAGATACAATTCCACAAGAGGTTTCGCAACCAAGCCCAATTGTAAGTTCCGCACCAATACAAGATCAACAATCTACCATACCTCGTCCTTGTTAGACAACCCGAAAGATACAACGGTCTAGGAGAATCTGTAGAGAATCTGTAGAGACGACGATGATCTCTATATGTATAAGGAAGCAATGAAAGATGTTGATTGTCGCCATTGACAAAAGACAATGCAATCCGAAATTGAATCTATGTTCAAAAACAAAGTCCGGTCTCTTGTAGACTTGCCTAAAGGGATAAAACCCATCGGGTGCAAGTGGGTATACAAGAGGAAAAGAGGAATGGATGGAAAGGTGGAAACCTTTAAAGCTAGATTGGTAGCTAAAGGTTATACACATAAGGAAGGTATCGATTATGAAGAAACCTTCTCTCCTATGGCTATACTTAAATCCATTAGGATACTCTTATCCATTGCGGCATCTCTAGACTTAGAGATTTGGCAAATGGACGTCAAGACAACTTTCCTTAATGAAAGTCTTGACGAAAGCATTTATATGATGAAACCAGAAGGATTCATTGAAAAGGGCCAAGAGGAAAGGGTATGCAAGTTGCAAAGATCCTTATATGGATTGAAGCAAGCATCCAGATCCTGGAACATAAGGTTCGTTCAAGCAGTAAAAAGTTTTGGATCTATTCAAAACCTTGATGAACATTGTGTATACAAAACGATTAAAGGCGACAAGTTGTTTTTTCTAGTTCTTTACGTTGATGATATACTACTCATTGAAAACGATGTAGGTGTACTGACATCAATAAAAGAATGGTTAGCAAAACAATTTGATATGAAGGACTTAGGAGAAGTAAGTTATATTCTTGGTATCCAAGTCATAAGTGATAGAAAGAATATAACGATTGCATTATCCCAAGCTTCATACATAGATAAAATATTGTCTAGGTTTTCCATGCAAGATTCCAAGAAAGGTATGTTACCTTTCAGACGTGGAATCAAACTTTCTAAGGAACAAGTTCTTAAGAATGAGCATGAAGAGCAATTGACGAGTAGGGTTCCATATGCATCGACAGTTGGAAGTCTCATGTATGCAATGCTCTGTACTAGACTAGATATTTGTTTTGTTGTGGGCAAAGTTAGCAGGTTTCAATCGAAGCCTGGTCCTGATCACTGGACGGCACTCAAGCATATTTTTAAGTATCTTAGGAGAATGAGAGATTTTATGCTTGTATATTCTAGAGGGGATTTAATTCCCGTTGGGTATACTGATTCTGATTTTCAGTCAGATTCTGACTATAGGAGATCAACATCAGAATTTGTGTTTACTATTGGAGGAGGGACAGTCATATAGAGGAGTATCAAACAATCTTGTATTGTTGATTCCATCATGGATGTCGAGTATGTAGCCGCATGCGAGACGCTAAGAGACTGTCTGGCTCTGCCAATTCTTGATTGACTTGAAGTGGTTCCTGATGCGAATAAGCAGGTTACTATCTATTGTGACAATAGTGGAGCAGTGGCTAATTCGCGAGAACCAAAAAGTCATAAGAGAGGGAAACACATTGAAAGAAAGTATCACCTTCTAAGGGAAATTGTGCATAGGGGTGACACGACGATTACCAAGATCACGACAGCAGAAAATCTAGCGGATTCCCTTACAAAGATTCTTCCATAAAAGAGTTTTCATAGGCATCTAGAGAACATGAGGGTGAGAGATATGACACATTTGCTATAGAGCAAGTGAGAGATTGTTAGGATTATGCTCGATAGCAAGAGTATAATATTGTATTTAACAATCTTTTCGTATTAATAAAATGATTTCTAGTTTAACAGATCTTATAGCATTTATAGTTTAATTATTATAATTGTTAAAAGTAAATAATCATAAGGTCAAAAGACTATGAGAAAAGAAGAATTGTTCATACATCTAGATAAATAAAAGAAATTATATTATTTAATTAAATGGAAATTAATTAATTTGGTGATTAATTAATAATTTAATTAAAAGTCAAAATCTTTTTCTATTAGGAGATGGTCTCCTAATATTATACTATTGTTGGTAGTATAATTAATATTAAAGATTATATTTGATAAGTAGATAAATAAAAGGAATTATTTATCTAATCAAATTAGGAAGTCTTTAATATGGTTACAAATACACTATTGAGTTGGATTAGGAGTCTTGGTGTATGATAGAATGCCTTTTAGAAAAGAATTCTTAACCACCAAGTAAATCCACCTAAAGAAAGGATTATTGCCCACTAAGTAAACCCTTCTTGGGAGAGGATTTGGTCTCCTATTTATATACTTGTAATTTTTTTACCAAGTATGAGTATTTTTGGTGTGAGAAGTTGTTTTTTATTTGTTTTTTATTGTTATAAAAAAAAAAAACTTCGTCAAACTCATTGTGTGAAGAATTCGGCCAAGCATAGAGAAAAGAGGGAACGTTTTTGTTTTCGATAGTACACTAGTATCCTTTGCATCAAAAGGGTTTTGTGTACAACATCGAATAAAGGTTCACGCGAGTTTCAATCAAATTGATTGATAATTCAAAAGTGACCGGACGTTCTTGGTTTTTCTCTTGGAGGATTATTGTGACTAACAAAGAAGAAGATTTTGTTTGTTTCCATCCTCAAGTATTCAATTTAAAGAAAGGGAGCCCACACTCCTAGGTGATTCACGTTCGTGATTGGATTGGAAGATCTTACGGATTCAATTCGACGCTATTTCAATCGTCACGAAAAAAAGGTACGATACTTTTTATATACATCAATTAATTTAGGGTTAAGGTTCTTGTTATTAAAAGGGAATATTTTTTTTATATACGCAAACCCTAATTTTCTAATTTTCTAATTTTCTCACGCTTCCGTTGCGTTTTGAACCGTTTTTCCCCTACAAAGGAGAACATAAATGAGGACCTACGATGTTTACGTCGGGTAAAGATTTCAGGGAAAAGACCCAATTCAATCAACTCCTTTTCAGTATACAAATTACGGTGATCCCTGACCTCTTAAGAAGTCTGAGCCATCTTAACAACAATGTTAGCCTTATCCTGGGTCATTATAGGTGTAGTCTTGTTCCATAGTTCGAGGCTGTAAAAATGCCTCAGGACACTGCTCCTAGCCAACCGATGGGTAGGATCAGCCGCCACAGTCTTGCCCTTGTAGTCACTAACAAAAAACCAACTGTTCTTCCAGTATTTGTTCGATTAAGGGAACCCCCAGATAAAGCCTTTTTGGTCATTGTGCGTAAGAGGAGTAGGTTTTTCTTTATAACCATGGGGAATCCAACTGCTTGGGAAGGTCGCTTGAAGATAGAAGGTGCCTCTAGTATCAGATCGCCTCAGGGTGTAAAAATTGTGTATCTCTTGAGGAGTTGGGGGGTACTTAGCCCTGATCTTCCTACACAAATGCCATAAGCTGTTTAACATCTGGTACGAGTTGGGGGTCAGCTGAGTGGGGGTAATCCCTTCATCTGCCAAGAATCGAGCGATGAAGGGTTGAATGAAGAAAGTGACCTTAGAGGACAACATGACAGTGACTGCTTCGGGAGGAGGATTCCATATAGCGCGCTCACCGCTGCTAGACAGTCGCACCGAACATGGAAGGTCAAACCGATCTTGGAACTTCTCAAGTTCATCAGTAGTCACCATATTTATTTCGTAATAAAAAACGCAATGGTGATATGTAGAAAACTTTAACTTATGTGCCCGTCGCTCCCTTTAGACCTCTTTCATCTTTAGATTCTGCGAGACTATCTTTAAGTCTCATGCCAGCCGGACGGCTTCTTTGGGTGAAGCTCTGGAGGTTTAATGAGAACTGGCTATCTTCGACATATCTGGGCAAACATCAATAAAAGCAAAAGTAGGAGGGTTAACAAATGGAGGAACAAATTCAGGATGAGCCACAGAGTAATCTACATCTAAAGCAACATGTTGAAACGAAATGGTGTATGCATGAAAGTGACCCAAAAGTATAGACTCAAGCCTAACAATATTCTCTTTATCGCCAACCTCAATGACATGCATGAGAAGTTCAAAATATCGATAACGGCGAGTTGGATCCATACCTGGAATAGTAATGAAGGCGATGAGAACACGAATGATTCACAAAGAAGGGAAGGAAGCGACGAAAAGTTTGAAGAAGGAGAAACTAGGGTTTCCTTTACGAAGAGAATCTATGAAGTCGTGAGAGGGAAATGAAGAGTTTCAAATTATATGTAGGAGTAAGTAACGTCATCATGCCATAAACACGTCACTAAACGAGAGTGGAAGTAGGTGCACGAAGTTCAAAAATCACGTGCCGTTCGAAATTCAAAAAAGGGGCTAAATGATTGCGTCAGCTGAAACGAGCGTGATTAATAACTGTAAAACATTAAATGCGTATTAATGAACTACAAGTCGAGAAAAAAGAACAAATTAAACACACTTCGGCGAGTGAGCTCAATTTGAAAAGAGACACTCGGTGTCGTACATTTAACGGGGTATTGTTAATGGTGAAAATTAGACTATATGACACGACAACAAAAGATAAGAGTCGGGGATGTTAGATCACTATAAGTCAACCTAATCGAGTCAACCGAAGTTGACCAAATAATACTCATCAAATCCTCCAACCAAGATAGCACAAATGATCAGGGCTATCGAGATGATTGGGGTTGAGGCCATGATCGGGTGAAACCGCTGATCGGGGGAAAGAGAGTTTGGTCAAGTGTAATAGGCGGTCAGTTGTATGACATGTGGGCAACTTTCAGATTTAGCAAAAGTCACGAAGAGAATGAATCCTACTAAAATAAGGTGTCTATAAGTATGGTTTGGTGAGGAAGTAAATTTCTTTATATATATCAAAGTCCAGACTAGGCAAGAAGCCCAATACAATCGAAATACAATCGAAACACAATGAACGAAAGATAAGGAAGAAGGATAACACAACTCCAATAAGTTAGAGTTTTGTTTAATTACATGAATTTTCCTTACTTGTACATCAAGAATTAGGGTTCTATGCATGTATAAATAGACTCAAATAACATACAAAAAAGGGTGAACTTCAATTAAGCGTATAAGAGAGCAGACGAGATTGTGTATGTAATCTTGTGTCAACTTAGTGGATTCTTTTTTCCCTTGCTGTTATTGGCAATCGTAGATGTTTCCCCATCTTGAGGTTTTACCACGTAAAATCTTGTGTTGCTTCTCGCTTTTTGTTTATTTTGATTTACACTTTGATTACTTGTTCATATTACCTATTTAACGAGTGGATAATCCAAAAATCACAGTCAAACAATATATTTAACGGTCTGAACATTTTTCTTTTATTAAATGAAAATGGTTAATTCGAGTCAGACATGGATCATGCAACTTTAAACGGGGTTCGAGTACAAGACAAAAATTAAAAATTTATTTGAGACACATGCCAGGTATGGGGCACGTAACCTATGCTGGTTACGAGTCATGCTAATTCCGATCCGAATCGGTTCCATTGCTATCCTTGGTCTAGGAAGTCTCATTACAAGTTCAATAGTTAACTATCAAATACAAAACATTTTTTTTTATATATATATTTATATAAAATAAATTATAAATGACCTCCCAACAACAGCTTTCTAGAGAAGGCAAAATGGTCAGCTTAAATTAATTACCACTTAATTTGGACAGTACAGATTAAGATGTTCCGATAAAAATATGTCAATTTGTTTATTATTTTTTTTCTTAAATAAATACAAAAATTACCTTACCTAACCCTAACAAATTACTGAAATCTCACCCAACCCCTATAAAAATCCAAATCCTAAAGAAACGGATAAAACAAGTTGCCCGTCGAAAAATCCAACATTGCAATCAGACAAAGAGTCTCAGACTCCTGTCAGAACCCGGCGTCGTTTTCTCCAAGTGGACTCCCGCCTCCCGGTAAAATTTACTCGTGCCTCCTCACTGGCTACTCCCGGTAAAACTTCTTTTTTTTTTCCACCATCTCTTTCTCTTACAAGCAATTTAGTTTTTATTTTTCTCTCGCTATAAATACAAGCTCTCGACAACCTGCTCTTATTCTCTCTGATTTCTTTCTCGGCGTTCATTTACGGGCGAATACCTTGGCCGCCAGAGAAACTTCTCCTCTCTCTCTCTCTATGCTGAATTCGCCTTGGCCTACGCCTTCCGAGGTTTGCTCTCCCGTTTTCTCTTGATTCTTTTTTGCCTTCGCAGCTCCAGATCTGGACGTTCGTCTTTTACGTGGCTCATTATTTGTCTAACTGACAAAGTTTGACCGTTTATTTCAATTATAGATCTTGATCTGTTTGTTTTTATTACATATAGTATTATATTTTTTTTCCTGTCATAAGTTTCTGTCGAAATATAACTAAATTTGGCGCATTTGTTGGAATTTTTAATCTGCAAATGTAAATCTTGTAAATTCGTTGGAAAGTTTACATTTTTGTTTTTATCAGGTTGTGTCAGCTTGTAAATCTTAAATGTTTGATGGTGAGCTAGAGAGATTTCTGATAATATGTATAAAATAATTATGTGTTGCTCATTGTTTGAGTTTGATTCATTTGCTTGATAGATCTCAGGTTGTGATAAATAAAGACTGATTTTCGATTAAATCTGTAAGAGAAAAAGAAATGGACGGGACTAAAGAGACCATAGGACTAAGAAACGTGAGCTCGCATTGCTCAATCTCTGAAATGGACGACTATGATCTCTCCCGCCTTCTTGATAAGCCGAGGCTTAACATTGAGAGGCAGAGATCGTTTGACGAGAGGTCTCTGAGCGAGCTCTCGATTGGTTTGTCACGTGGAGGCTTAGACAATTATGAGAGCACGTATTCACCTGGTGGAAGGTCGGGGTTGGACACGCCAGCATCTTCTACTAGGAACTCGTTCGAACCACACCCAATGGTGGCAGAGGCGTGGGAAGCTCTAAGAAGGTCCTTGGTGCATTTCAGGGGTCAGCCGGTTGGTACGATTGCAGCATATGATCATGCTTCTGAGGAGGTTTTGAACTACGATCAGGTAAAACTAAACTTGTTAAGGTTTTGGAGATTCACTGTTTTTATTTTCTATGCAAAAAGTTTTGATCCAAGTTGGGAGCAAGGGTTGACTTTGTTCTGGTCCAGGACATGGGAAACTGTTATACTTTGGTGTCAATATGTTGAGATTGTAAGTCTGACTGAGTTTAAAAGGTTTCTTAAGCTAAAGAATCATGCATGTGCAAGTAAAATGTTCAATATTGAATTTTTGTTAATAATCAATGATACTTGAATTTGTTAATAGGTTTTTGTGAGAGATTTTGTACCCAGTGCTCTGGCTTTTCTAATGAATGGTGAGCCTGATATAGTGAAGAACTTCCTCCTGAAGACGCTGCATATTCAAGGATGGGAAAAAAGAATAGACCGCTTCAAGCTTGGGGAAGGTGCAATGCCTGCTAGCTTCAAAGTCCTTCATGATCCTGTTCGGAAAACAGATACTCTTATTGCAGATTTTGGTGAGAGCGCAATTGGAAGAGTTGCACCAGTTGACTCGGGATTCTGGTGGATTATTCTCCTCCGTGCATATACAAAATCTACTGGAGATTTGTCTCTGGCAGAGACACCAGAGTGTCAAAAGGGGATGAGGCTAATATTGGCTCTCTGTCTATCAGAAGGATTTGATACATTCCCAACCCTGCTTTGTGCAGATGGATGCTCAATGATCGATCGAAGAATGGTAAACATTCCTTGCTTTTGTGGATCAATTTTTTGCTTCATTTGTTTAGCTTATCAGTTTCACTTCTCATACTGCAAACAAACCTCTATATAGGTTGCAACCCCATCATATGCATATTTGTCTCTTAGTTTTTTTTAATGGTGTGCATAGGTTCCTTAGTCTGAACTTTTTTCTCCATCCAAAACCTTTATTAATCTAAAAATGGCGGATGAAGAAATTAGAGTATATTGTTGCACTTAAAGCAATGTTTATTTTCTATTTTGATTTTTGACAAGGGAACTTGTTTCATTTATGTCTTTCCTTAATATATGATATACTATATGTACTTGTCTTTAAGGGATATTTATCGGATACATTTCTCTCTCAAGGGCTCAACCAGTTTTATCATTTTCTACATTTAATCTTGTAATTATTTTACAGGGTATTTATGGTTATCCCATTGAAATTCAAGCACTTTTCTTCATGGCACTAAGATGCGCTTTGTCTATGCTGAAACATGATGCTGAAGGGAAAGAATTTATTGAGAGAATTGTAAAACGTTTGCATGCCTTAAGTTATCATATGAGAAGTTACTTCTGGCTTGACTTTCAACAGCTAAATGACATATACAGATATAAGACCGAGGAATACTCTCACACAGCAGTAAATAAATTTAATGTTATTCCTGATTCTATCTCTGATTGGGTTTTTGAATTTATGCCAACACGTGGTGGCTACTTCATTGGCAATGTCAGTCCTGCAAGGATGGATTTTCGATGGTTTGCTTTAGGTAACTGTGTTGCAATTCTATCTTCTCTTGCAACCCCAGAGCAATCGATGGCTATTATGGATCTTATTGAAGCTCGCTGGGAGGAGCTGGTTGGTGAAATGCCATTAAAAATAGCTTATCCTGCTATAGAAAGTCATGAATGGCGGATTGTAACCGGTTGTGATCCCAAGAATACCAGATGGAGTTACCATAATGGAGGGTCTTGGCCAGGTTTGACGTCCTTATCCTCAATTTCAAACTAGTATTTTATTTGATACTGTGAAGATAGTTACCGTTTTTTGTGATAAGTGGAACTTGTTTTATGTCAGAAAATGTTAAATTTAAGGTGGATTTCTTCGCTTAAGCTACTGTTTTGGATACCTTTCAATATTGGTACTGACTGACAGGTTGACACGAATTGTTGATAATCTAGATGATCTCTACTATTTCACAATGAAATGGATGTCTTTTACATTTTATTTTTTGTTTCAACAATAAAGTTATCCTTATTGACCTCAAATGCAGTGCTTTTGTGGATGCTAACGGCTGCGTGCATCAAAACGGGGCGACCTCAAATTGCAAGAAAAGCTATTGATCTTGCTGAGGCCCGATTGCTAAAAGATAGCTGGCCGGAGTATTACGACGGGTTGCACGGAAGATATATTGGTAAGCAAGCAAGGAAGTACCAAACATGGTCAATTGCAGGGTATTTGGTGGCAAAGATGATGCTGGAGGATCCATCACACTTGGGTATGATTTCCCTCGAAGAGGACAAACAGATGAAGCCGGTTCTCAAACGATCATCGTCCTGGACTTGCTGAAATGCACAAGTCCGTGAAATTAATTAGCAGGAAAGGATAGGGAAAAACAACACAAATTCAGAAGACTTGATCTTGGAATTTCTTTACAATAACACTATTCTTTTGCAGTCCTGGCCAGGTAGGTTTGATTTTAAAGTTTGTTTTCCTTTTTTGTACAATAGCTTCTGCTAAAACTAGAGTCTTGGGTTATCAAATAAAAGAAGATACATTTTGTTGTCCGTGTTTAAAATTTTTCTGATGGCAAATTCCTGAATGCCATGCTTTTGCAGTCAGGACTCGTTTACACCTTTTATCCTTTGTTTTGTTCATACTTCCTTGACATTAAAACATTGGTGATGTTTTCATTAACTTAAATTTGTAAATTTAACTTCAGACTGTTCATTTGTTTTAAATCTAAAGGTCTAGAAATTATTGGGTTAACATTTATTTACTATTCTCAAACTTTGCATTCATATAAATTTACTTAAAGACTAATGGATGATAAAATGGAAGTCTTCATTTTAAATGATAAATTAAAATTGACTTGTCATGTTAAATAAGACGTGTTCAAAACCGCGTGCTTGTTTTTTAATAAAGGGTATTTTGGTAAGATTGTGTAATATTGGTCATAAACAGGTTGAAGACGATTTTTTTTTTTAAATTGCCGACTATATATGATTTTTTGTAAACTATGTTTAGTTAAATTTGCAGATCTCCCAAAACAAATATATAAGCATTATTGACAAAAAATATGGTATGCTTATTCATTCTTAGTAAAGTGCCTATGCACTCAACACTTCCAAGGTTCAAGTCTAGGAGTTGCATTTTACTGACGAGAATGATTGACGATTGAAAACCGAATTATTATTTTTACTTCAAAAACATTGGGAAACAAACAACTTTACATTTATACCCTTATAAATACCAATTGTTAATGTGCTTTTATTTGAAATTTTACAAATAGCTAAAAACAAATAATTTAAATTAATCTTTGTTGTTAATAATATTTTTCTTTTAAAGTTGGATTGATCTAAGGGGAAAAAGAATTACAAGCAAAATCATATGCTGAAAAATTCCATAAGTAGTATCCATATATGTAAAAGATAAAAGAAAGTAAATAGTGATAAAAAGCAACAAAGTATAAATAACCAAGGGGAAAACAACCCTAAACAATAGAGGCATGCAAGCCACACCAAAAAGAAAAAGAAAATATCAAGAAAAACGAAAAGACTCTTGATCCATGCAGTCATTACCAACTAAATAAGAATAAAATGGTGATGTAGAGAACCACCAAGAAATAGCATGAAGCTTCAAAGTATACTTAGAAAGCACATCTGCAACCTGATTCCTCTCTTTGAAAATATTGGAAACATGAAAATCCATCTACGAGATCTGAAAGGTATAGAGCTACCACGCCTGACGAACCCTCAACAGAACTATTTCAGAACGAGAAGAAAGAAGTTGAACCACATAAGAAGATTCACTCTCAAGTCAGATTTTAATGGATGACGAGGTCACCATAAGCTAGACCTTAAACGTAAAAACTTGACCAAGATGAATAGCAAATCAACCCTTCACTAAGGCTTTACAGTTCCGAAAGATACCGCCATAACCTCTAACCCCCAAAGAGCACATATCGACACCATCTGTATTCATTTTGATCTAACTAGAAGTTGGAGGTGACCAAACCACACTTTAGATCACCGGGGATTTAGAAGAGCGACCTCGAAGATCAAATCAATGAAGAATCAAAAGGTCATACATACAATTACACATACAACAAATCTCCAGGCGATTAGCCTTTGAAACCGCATGCCAAACCAGAGAAAGGAAGGATCTAAAGTCCACCGACTTCCCTTCAAAAATCTGCTAATTACTGGCAGTCCAAAATCCCCAAATCACTGCATGGATAGTCGCCTTCCGTAAAATCCTAACCTACACACTAAAGGAAACAGACATGGATTGCAAGAAAAAGGATTGCCAAGTTTCGGTAGAGACATGTCGCTGGAAAGTTGAGAAATGCCTCCCAAAGAGCAGCCGCTAGGGACATTGAAGAAAAAGATGATCTATAGATTCTCTACTAACCCCACAAATACTACAACGAGAAGCCAATTAGAACCCAGATATGCAAAGACGATCCTGAATAGGAAGGCTGTTCAACATAAGATGCCAGGTCAAAGCTGATCAAGAAGGGGGAATAAAATGGAACCAAACATCTCTCCACCAAACAACTTGAGGAATATCACGAAAAAACTGGGAATAAGCAGCCTTGCAAGAAACACGACCATCCTGAGAATTAGCCCAAACTAGAGAATCCAGAATAGGAGAAATCACAATCTGATCAATCCGAAAACACAGATCCGAGAAGTGCGCTCAGAAACATTAGTCCAATTCTCATCTACCATATTGAATAAAATCCAAGATCCTCGTCCAGAGCAGATTACCTAAATAATCTAGAATCCTTAAATGATCACTTAGAAAGTCTTTGTAAAAGGTATGAAGTCGTGGCTAAAGTCAAGAGGACTCGGATAATCAAACAAGAAATTATTCGTTAGAGTCGGGAGAACTTGGATGACCAAGTGAGAAAGTCTTAGCTAAAGTTGGGATGACTCAGATAGCTAAGCAATAAGTCTTGTCTAGGACCGGGAGGATCCAGATAGGCAAGCGATGAATCTTTCTAGAGACGGGAGGTCTTAGATAGAAAGTTTCTTTCTAGAGGTGTGTTAGGCACATCTAGGATAGAGAGTAGGTAAGGTAGTTCACTAGGCTCGAGGGTAGGATAGAAGTGATAGCTTGGAGAGTGTATCATGGGATTTGGTCACTACTTTGAGTGTGTATCTTTTATTCGTCATAGTGGATTCATTTTACAGGTGGTTGTGGATTCAACCCGTGGATGTTTCCTCTCTGGAGGTTTTACCATTTAAAAATGATATGTCAAATATCTCTATCTCTATCTCTTTATATTTTGTATATGTGATCAATATATCTTATTTAAGATCTACATTTATTCACATCTTTGTAAACAAGATTTTTGTAGAGAAAGAGTTGCACACATTATTTGTTGAATCAACATTTGTCTCTTGTATCTTTGTAATGTGTAAACATTGTATCTTGTGAAATTCTATATCAATGTGTAAAGTTTTACTTAGTGAATTTACATTGTAATATTTGAAGTACAAGTTGTGGAATTTACTTTGCATTGAATATACTTGTATATAAGATACATTGTTTCTTGTTTTATATATGTGTTAAGTGTATTATATACTTTTACATTTATGTTTGTAGACTAAGGGTGCTGTATTGAGTATATATGTGATAGTTGTTATATGTTGACAATCATGTTAATTGTTAATTTGTATGCTCATGAAGTAATTGTTAATTTTTTAATATAGTATGTCAACCTATTCACCCCCCTCCTAGGTTGTTTAGTACATAACCTTGTAGTAGTTTCACCTATATTTGAAGATACATTACTCAATGTTAAACATTAGATTAGTGTGATTTTTTCAATTTTTATTCTAATCGGTTATTGTTTGTTAAACATTTTAGATGGAATTCATTAATAAAATCCCTATTGAGAGAGAAATTTTTCAAAGACCAAGTAAAATGTTCAAAGCAAATTTGTCCACGTCCATAAGGACAAGTCTGAATGCCCAATTTTGCTAAGGCTAAAGGGTGTTCGAGGGGCCTAGTGAGGGGGCCAAAAACAAAGTCTAAAGACAACACACACTAACCGAAATAGACTAGGTGTAAATTATAAAAAAAAGCACTGTTAGCACGCCTTCAGGTATTTAAAACATAATGGGATACATGAAGTTGAGTTGAGTTATGTTTTAACACCCTGACTCAGCGAATCTTGAGTAACAAACTACTAGGAGATGTCTCAGTGACTTAGTTACCAGATAAAAGGCAAGAGTCTATAAATAAAATACCATGAAAAAGGCGTAAAAAGAATACTACTTGGCAAAAATTGAGATTGGCTGAAAGCAGTCTAGGCGGACTAGCCCAAAGATGGATTACTAATCTAGTAAAAAATGATCAGCTAATAAGATATTTGATCAGAACAAAGATGATCAACTTATAAGATAGCTGATAGAATCAAAGAAAGTCAGTTGATAAGATAGCTGGTCGAATTAAACTTGGCCAGTTGATGAGATAACTAATTGAGCTAAATATGATCAACTAATGAGATGGATGATCATATCAAAAACGTTCAACCATTAAAATAGCTGATTAGGTTAAAAATGATAAGTTTCACAAAACAATTGGTCATACCAGAAATAACTAATCTAGATAAGACAAACAAACCGGGTTTAATAAAGATACTTGTTCAGACTGGGGTTATGAGATACTTAGGAATACATTGATTAGAATTATTTTTGTCAAGTTTATTACGCATTCCAATTAAGCTAATGAGTTATTTAAACCTAACATTGGTTGATAAGATACTTGGTTAATTAAGTTAAATAAATTGCTCAACCTTAATTAAGAAACTAATAAAGACATGATAAAGAAATCAAAAGGGAATCTATTATTTCTATAAATATTTAAGATAACAGAGACCGATGTATTCAAACAAAAAAGACAGTGGTGGTATAAGTTAAGCCTTGGATGAGCTCAAGGGACCTCCATAATTGAAACCGCCAAGGGGATCATCCCTATAACCTTTGGTTAGGTCATTGAACCAGCTAATGTCTTTAGGGTCATCGGTAATGAAGGAAGAATAAGCCTTGTTAGGAATAGACCCAACATCCCCCCTGTCACCCAGGATACCGGTCTTCTCATTGGTGTGAATGGTCACGAGGTAAGTCTTGGAAGGCAACTCTAGATGCATGACATGGGGTTACTTCTCGACCGAGTTGTAGTAGGCACGCCATTTCTTCTTATGATTTTGATGGCCAACAAAGATTCAACTTCATGTTTGTTGATTCTGGCATCCTACCTGTGCTGAACAATCATAGAGGCTCGCTCTTTACCACCGAAGAATATGACAGCAGTGCAGATCCTTTGCTCTAGTTCTTAGCATGATGGCATCAAAAGTGGGAGACCTTTTAAACCGATTGACGGCATGAACCTCACGAGCCACCTTGGCTAATTGTGAAAGTATCTCTATTGTGACCTGCAGGTGACTTAAGTCCTCAACCAGCTTTTTATAATACAGTTTGTGTTAGGTTTTTGGTTTGTGTTGGCATTAATTCCACATCAAAATAATGTTTCACTTGTATTGATTAGTTGAATTAGATTGATGATGATTCAAGCTTCAAAGAAGATATGGCAACCTATCAAGTAAGTTCAAGCCTTCAAATAGAAATGCGCTTCATTGTTCGATAAAGGGATATTTAAGACCTCATTTCTCTTACAAGGCTTAGGCACACACACACATTGCATTCATATGTGTCTATGCATCATTGTGCTCATTTTGTTTAACACATTTAAACACTTGATATTGAATGCTTATGCATTTGTGCTAAATTGACTTGTTTTGGAAATGCATTCATTTGAACCATGTCTCAAAAATAGCATTCTTGTGTGATATGTGTTTGTATGTTTATATATTTCTATAACATGGACCTTGAAATTGAATTTGGTATTATATTATTCCTTATTGAGTTCCAGTCATTTCGGTTACTCATACATTTGATTTCGAGTTTTGAGTCAAGAGTTAAGAAATTTTTTGGTCACTTTACATGCATTATCTTCATCTTTGTATATCGAGTATAATTCATAATTTATGGTAAAAGTTTCATAGTCGTTCATGTACATGAGAGAATCCCGGTTTGTAATCCGTTAACGGATTTGAATTCAGAGTTCAGAGGCCGGAGAACTGTCAAAGAACACAGAAGGAGTGTAAGGGAGTGAGGCGATGACCGAAGGCCATCAAATCCCATCTTCCCGAGATGATGTGTGGCCATCTCGGGCAAGAAGCCTTGCTGCCCTTGAGATTCCCACATGCCATCTCGGGGAGGCACTAGGCATGGGGCTATTTTGGTCTTTTTGCTTCTTTCTTTTCCTCTCCTTTAAATATCTCTTCCCTCTTATATTTTCATTTGAAGAAGTTGAAGAAGTTGAAGAAGTTGATGTACATAAAATTTTCTCTCAATTTTTCTCACCTTCCAAACACTATGTCTTTTTCGTTTGAACTTCGTTTTGAGTGATTTGAATTGGAGAGTGTTCTTCCTTCAATCCTCTATCATTTTCAAGAAGGTTTGAGAAGTTTTGATCGCGTTTTTTGGTGTCTACACACACAAAAACGGGACTGCACTTTATCTCTTAAGGTATTGAATTTCATCTTAAGTTTTTGTTCTTAAATGTGTTCAATTTACCTTGGGCTTCCTTCTTCCATATGTGTATGTGTATTGTATATAGTTTAATTAGAGTTTTAGACTCTTTTGAAGTTAGGTTAAATTAGATTGAAAATCTTACATGTTAAGTTAGGCTCTGATTTTTGTCTATGTTTTCATATGTTTGGGATTGTATTGTGCTAGCTTCTATCTAGTACTATTTTGTGGGCTTTGATTGATTGATTTTTGATAAAAATAGTATCTACATATGTTAGGCCTTTTAATTGAATATATACTGGATTAACACATGTGATTGAGTACTTAGAGCCATTCTTAGCTTTGACAGAATATTGTAAGAAAAATATGCTCTAGGGATTTTGCTAGAACTTTGATTGATATCATTGTATGATTCTAACATGTTTTTGTATTTGTTACTAAAACCTTGAATGTGTGCTAAATGTATATACTTTAATTCAAGTTTTAGTTTCATGAATGATTCTAGATAATAAATGTGTTTTATAGTGTTTTCACATGTTCTAGAATTATCATTCATGAATAGTAACTAGACTACATTTGTTTTGTGATCTTTCATGCATATGTCTAGTTTCCATAGGATATGTTTAATCATCATATTCTATGTTGAGTGCTTGTTTACATTATGTATTCACTGATCACATAAGAAGTCTTTGTAAAAGGCATGAAGTCTTAGCTAGGACATGTGGTCCAGATAGCTAAGCAAGGAGTCTTGATTAGGACATGTGGTTCAGATAATCAAACATGGGAGACTTTCTAGAGGCATGGGTGCCTTGGATAGAAAGTAGACTTTTATTGGTAGACCTGAGCTATTAAGATGCGATAGAGAGTCCAAAAGAGGGTGAATCACTTGTTGACCATTCTTGAGGAGTTCCCAACTTCTTAATGGTGTTGGTTAGAGTGGACTCCAATAGAAAGTGAGTCATTTGTTGATCAATTTTAAGGAATTTCCAATCTACCAATATGGATTAGGTAGATGTAGAGTCCAATAGAGAGTGTATCACTTGTTGGTCACTTTTGAAGAATTTTTTATCCACTTTCCAAAAAAAGTACCTGATGGTTGTATTCAACCCATGGATGTTTCTTCCTTGGAGGTTTTACCATGTTAAAAAAAATACCTGTGTCAATTCTTCCTACCTCTGTTATATTCTTGTATGTGTATGTTCTAATCTTGTCTCACTTTGTTCATGTTTAGATATTCTTGTAAACAAGATGAAACAATTATTATGGTGTCTTTAATAACAATCTAGAGGGGGGGGGGGGGGGGGGGGGGTTGAATAGATTTTAATCAAATTTTAATCAAATTTTACCCAATTTTCGTTAATGGTTAATTAGACGAAAATACCCCTAATTAGTCACAATAATATCACAAGCTAATTAGTTGTGTAGAGATTTTCTAACAAACTAATTGTTACAAAAAAACATCACATAAACATTCAAAAGCTTAACAAGTTGATTAATGAACAATCTATCAACCTAGTCAACAATGAATCACATAAGAATGTTTATGACCTAGCTTTTAGGAAAAAATTACCTAATCAATTAAACTATCAAAATACAAACCCAATCATGTCATCATTAAACAAAAATATGCATTCAAAAATGATTTCTATAAATCCTATGCAATAAAAACGAACTCTTGGAGTTTAAGAACAATAATCAAAGATAAAAGTTTGTTCTTACTTACCAAGTCATGAATGATGAAGACCCATGTCTAAAGATGAATAATAATGCATGAAGGATGATGGGTTTTGGATTTGGAGAGTTAAGGAACCACTCTTGGAGCTTCTCTCTCAAGGGAAATGTTTTCTCTCACTAAGAAATGGTTTTTAAGCTCTGAAAAACGAGTGAGGAAGAAGATGACACATAAATATGAGCCCTAGAACAAAACTACATCGTTTTGAAAATGCCCAGAATTTTACTCAGTGCGCTAGTGAGCTGTGCTGGTCGACAAGCGCCACACCAGCGCACACCTACTGTCCAAGGGGCGCTGGTGAGGTGCGCTTGTGCACCGGCGCAGCCGAGACAGCACAAAAGCTCGAGATTCGAGCGACCCAAAACATGACCAAACGACATCCAAACCTTTCGTATAATATACCGTTGGAAAGGTATGGAAGTATACTTTCTACTCTAATTTATAAAACAAGATTTCGACGTCTGTAGAAAACGTTATGGTCATTTGAGTGGCCAAAGGTCAGAAACGGACAACAATAGAGATGCCCTATTTTTGTAGTCACTTTGGAGATTTCAAAACCAATCCAAACGGTCATGAAATATCACGAATAATATACCATTGGAAAGGTATGGTGTCTAGTTTATACAAAAATTTTCAAACTTCATTTTGAATCATTGTATAAAAAGATATGGTTTTAAGACAATACAAAGGTCAGTTTTGAAAAATATTTAAATCATTGAAATACACTCTTTTGAAACTAGACACCTTACTCCACATAACCAAACCAAGAGAAGAATACGACCTTCTCAAATGGTCACTCAATGCGCTAATACAAACACACCATCGTGCAAGCGCGAACAACACACAAAACCACACTATGAATGCACATAGACAACAATGAAGCACACATGCATAACAAATCAAATGCAAGTAATTGTGTGTGTGAGCAACACATAATGCATGTCAATACAAATGCAAAGATGTGATCAATATAAACATGCAAGAAGAGTTATCAAAACAAGAATGCACACTCATATAAACACACAACATATACGAATAAGAAATATGCATAAGTTGTGAGTGTGTGCAACTATATCTCTTCAAAGCAAGTAAGCACAAGAATTTTAACTTGGGTGCTTCTCCTCTTGTGGTCTTGAGAGCCTAAGCTACCCTTACATAATACCCCAAACATGTGATTTGTTCACGAGATAAGCCAATCAATAATTGAGGACTTTACAATCTCCCCCTTTGGCTATTTTGTGACAAAACCACCACTCACATTGATCCTCACAAAACAAAATAAATTACCAGAAAGATATTCTACATTATAAATAGATAAATATAAAAAAAAACTTCAAATCTTCAATCTCTTGTAGAACTATCAACCCTACACACAAAGTAAGCACAAATACACTTTCCAACCAAGTGTATGTGAGATGATCAAGTGAATATAAAACAAAAGCAATTGCATTCAATAATATGAGTATGACATCATGAAATGCTCATGCAATGCTCCCCCTTAACGGGTTACACCCTCTACATGTAATCTCCCCTCAAACAAGTACAATCATGCAATGCTCCCCTTCAAAGCCAACACATGCTACTCCCCTAACATCGCAATGTTAGGTCAATGCTACTCCCCCTTTTTGTCATGATATAGGCAAATGAGAAGTCCCCAACCGGATCACTCAAGGAAAAGAAAGAAAAGAGCATACAAGATTGTTGCATAATTATATAAGCCACATTTATGCAACTCTATTAATAGGAGAGAAACAAGGAGATTTATTTGAAAAAAATGTGTGAATCAAAAATGCTTTGCATACAAGACATGTTGCATTCAAGTCCAAAAACAATGGTATTTGGCAAAGCAATTGACAAAGGTTTTCAATATAATTCAAACCAATTTCACCATTTGTCATGAGAGAAGCAAGGATATAGAGTTTTATAGATTCATGTTTTAAATGGCACTATATCCAACTTTATAAGATAAACATGGCATGAGCAACTTTGTACCCGGGAGGATACCCGTATGATAGTAGCCATGTTCAACTAATAAAGAAAGAGAGACATTGATGCAACATTTTAGTCTCACTAGCTTCTTTTCACACAATATTTTGCATTCAACAATTGCAATCAACAATTCATGCTTTATAATTTTTCATTAGCATGTCATTAAAGAATCATCATGTCATGGAGATAATTATAGGTCATTCAATATGTACTTCCTAAGTAGATCTCCTAGTCCAAAAATGCATGTTTGAACATAAATATGACATGGATTTTAAAGCAAAGTTCACACTTATTGAAGAAAATACAATATACTATAATAAGTGCAACCAAGCTACTCAAGCAATCAATAAGGGAGCATAAATATTTTCAAAGAAAAAATTGCATGCAACAAGTATACAATAGCTCTTTTTGCTTGAGTTCCCTTTATGGGGTCAAAAGCCACCACTCATCACTCTATGTGACAAATCCCAATAGATCTACTAAATCCATTGGACCTAGTTGAGCTTATGGGTGAAAACTTAGCACAATGAAAAGCTGGTTCATCTTTTTTAATCCACTTAGGTGACACATTGTTATTCCTAATGGTCAAGATCATCATATTACTCCTAGGATCATTAACAATAGCTTTCCTAGGCTCATGCATATTAGCTCTACCCCTTTTTCTTTCAATTATGCTTTTAGTTCTACACATGTTAATGTACTTGAAGCAATTTGGTCTAATATGACCATCAACACCACAAAAATGACATGAAGGAATAAAATGAGGGGTCATATCATTCCTTTGTGAGGACAAAGGTGCTTTCCCATGTCTTTGAGCTTTCCTTTGGTGTGGTATTGATTCTCCTCTCCCTTGTTGTTGAGTTGGAGAAGATTGCTTCCTTTGTTGAGCATGCAGAAAATGCTTCTTGGCTTGATGGCTTTTAGTTTGAGGGATAAGTGCTTGAAGTGTTCTCATTGGTTGAGCTTGAGCTTGACTTCTTGGTGCCATCTTGACTTGGACATTTCTAGAACACTCTCCTAGTTCAATTTTCTTCTTAGGATGAAGTGGAGGAAGAGGTTCTTTGAAGTCCAAGCTCTTGACAAATATTGTCTTGCTAGGAGTTGAGGTCTCCTTGTCATCTTCAAACACTAGACCTCTCTTGTCACTTGGCTTCTTCCCAACTCCCAACATATGTTCAACCTTCTCTGTACTTGAAGTCATCTTAGCAATCAACTCTCTAGCTTCTCTAAGCTTCTCTAAGCTTCTCTTTCAAGCTTTCTTCCACTTTTCTTCCATTCTTCACTTTCTCACTTAAGTGAGTCACTTCGGTTGTTAGCTTGAGGTTCTCTTCCTTTAGCTTCCGAACCTCTTTCTTCATACTCAACCTTGAGCTTTGAAAATGCTCAATGAACCCTTCAAGATTCATACTCTCTACATTTTAATTTATAGAGTGAGATGAAGAACTCTTATAACTAGAGTCATCACTAGTGTCACTTGTTGCCATGATGGCATCATCAATATAAGTAGCTTCACTTATCACTCTCTTAGCTACTTTTTCATCACATCCTTCTTCAAGGTTGCAAACTAAGGCTTTGTTGCCTTTTTCTACATCTTCCATAAAGGAGGCTCCAAAAGCCGTGTAGTTAAGAATAATCTCTTCATCACTAGAAGAATCATCTCTTTCATTGGAGTTATCACTTCCACTATCAATTGATGAGGTGGCCACCACCTTTCCTTTCTTCTTCTTCTTCGAGTTAGCACATTCGGGGGCAAAGTGACCTATCCCACCACATTCATAGCATCGAACCCCTTTCCTTTCGGTCTTTTCTTCCCTAGGCTCAAGATTCTTAAAAGGAGTCTTTTTTTTCAAGTCTTGACCCTTGAATCCGAAACCTTTCCTCTTGGACTTGTAGAATTTCTTGAACTTCCTCATTAGTAAAGCCATTTCCTCATTCGAGTCATCACTTTCCTCCTTCTCAACTTTGGAGGCGTTCAAACCAATTCCCTTTTGCTTTTTAGGAGATGTGGTGGTAAGACCCTTCCTAGATTCATAAGCTAGTAGCCTCCCAATCACTTCACTTGGCTTCATATCCTTGTAAGCACTGTTCTCTTCTAAAGCCGTCACCTGAAACTCAAATCTTTTGGGTAGAGATCTCATAATCTTTTGCTTGATTCTCTTATCTGAATAAGGATCATCAAGTTGATGACTTTGGTTCACAATGTCCATCAACATTACTTCAAAGTCATTGAAGCACTCGTTCTCATCCATCTTGAGCAGTTCAAATTGTGTTTAGAGAACTTGAAGCTTCGACTCCTTAACCACATCGGTTCCCTCATGTGCAACTTCTAGGATATCCCATGCCTCCTTAGCTATCCTAGTGTTTTGAACCAACTTGTACTGGTTCTCATCCATTGCACATAGGATGGCATGCATTGCCTTCCTATTCCACTTCGATGCCTCAAACTCTTGTTCGTTCCACTGTGCCTTTGGCTTGAGTACATCATCTCCTCCATCTGTAGGAGTCATCATGGGTGGAGTGTAGACATCTTCAACCGCTATCCATGCCCTGTCATGAATTTGGCAAATATATGACTCCATCTTGCCTTTCTAAGAGGCATAATTCAATCCGGTGAGAAGTGGAGTTCTAGTGCTAGAAGCTCCCTCGTTGCCACCGTTTCCACTCATTGTGTTTAATGAATGTATGATATGAATGCAAATGTATGAATGATCAATAAACACAAAAAATGCAACACACACCAAAAATGAGCAAGGATCACCTATGTATGTCTAGGAACCCCGCTCTGATACCAATTGAAACAATTATTATGGTGTGTTTAATAACAATCTAGAGGGGGGGGGGGGTGTGAATAGATTTTAATCAAAATTTACCCAATTTTCGTTAATGGTTAATTAGACAAAAATACCCCTAACTAGTCACAATAATATCACAAGTGTAATAAGTGCAAAAATAATAAAGACACTTGAGATATACGTGGAAACCCTCCAAATGGGAAAAACCACGGGCTGTTAAGTGCGCCACACTCGAACAACGAATCCACTGATTATAAAGACATTACAACCTACTCTCAGTATATAACCCACTACCACTAACTAATCCCGGTATTAAGTGGACCTAGTCCGATTTGCTTACGCTTGAAGCAACCTACTTCCGGATGCAACACAAGACTTATTCTCTTAAATGAAGAGATAAACACCATATGTGAACATATGATGATGTCCAAACAACAAACAAGGCTAGGGTACCTTATATGCTTATCTAGGATTATGAGATGGCAATAAATGCAATCCTAGATATCAAGAGCTAAATGACATGTCATAAAGCTTAGCTAAACATAGAACAATCCTATGAAGCTGTCATAAAAGCCAAATAACCAAATGTTGTCATTAAGCATGGCAAGGACTATAATGCAATCACTAAATGCAATCAATGAGTCCTAAACAATATCTGAATGCAAAACATTGAGATTTAGCTAGAAGTTATCAATAACAACATTCCTAGCTATCACAAAAAATCACAATGAATCAACAAATATGCTTACAATGTATTCAACATATACTTAGTATATATTCATGTGATTGAGACAAATAATTTAGCCACACAATAAATGCAAGTCTTAGGCCAATGTCTATCAATTACAAACTCAATTAGTTGTGTAGAGATTTTCTAACAAACTAATTGTCACAAAAAAACATCACATAAACATTCATAAGCTTAACAAGTTGATTAATGAACAATCTATCAACCTAGTCAAAAATAAATCACACAAGAATGTTTATGACCTAGCTTTTAGGCAAAAATTACCTAATCAATTAAGCTATCAAAATACAAACCCAATCATGTCATCATTAAAAAAAAATATGCATTCAAAAATGATTTCTATAAATCCTATGCAATAAAAACGAACTCTTGGAGTTTAAGAAGAATAATCAAAGATAAAAGTTTGTTCTTACTTACCAAGTCATGAATGATGAAGACCCATGTCTAAAGATGATCAATAATGCATGAAGGATGATGGGTTTTGGGTTTGGAGAGTTAAGGAACCACTCTTGGAGCTTCTCTCTCAAGGGAAATGTTTTCTCTCACTAAGAAATGGGTTTTAAGCTCTGAAAAACGAGTGAGGAAGAAGATGACACATAAATATGAGCCCTAGAACAAACCTACATCATTTTGAAAATGCCCAGAATTTTACTCAGTGCGCTAGTGAGCTGTGCTGGTCGACAAGCGCCACACCAGCGCACACCTACTGTCCAAGGGGCGCTGGTGAGGTGCGCTTGTGCACCGGCGCAGCCGAGACAGCACAAAAGCTAGAGATTCGAGCGACCCAAAAGATGACCAAATGACATCCAAAACTTTCGTATAATACACCGTTGGAAAGGTATGGAAGTATATTTTCTACTCTAATTTATAAAACAAGATTCGGACGTCTGTAGAAAACGTTATGGTCATTTGAGTGACCAAAGGTCAGAAACGGACAACAATAGAGATGCCCTGTTTTTGTAGTCACTTTGTAGATTTCAAAACCAATCCAAACGGTCATGAATTATTACGAATAATATACCGTTGGAAAGGTATGGGTGTCTAGTTTATACAAAGATTTTTAAAACTCATTTTGAATCATTGTATAAAAATATATGGTTAGAAGACCATACAAAGGTCAGTTTTGAAAAACATTTAAATCATTGAAATACACTCTTTTGAAACTAGACACCTTACTCCACATAACCAAACCAAGAGAAGAATACGACCTTCTCAAATGGTCACTCAATGCGTTAAGACGAACACACCATCGTGCAAGCATGAACAACACACAAAACCACACTATGAATGCACATAGACAACAATGAAGCACACATGCATAACAAATCAAATGCAAGTAAGTGTGTGTGTGAGCAACACATAATGCATGTCAATAAAAATGCAAAGATGTGATCAATATGAACATGCAAGAAGAGTTATCAAAACAAGAATGCACAATCATATAAACACACAACATATACGAATAAAAAATATGCATGAGTTGTGAGTGTGTGCAACTATATCTCTTCAAAGCAAGTAAGCACAAGAATTTTACCTTTGGTGCTTCTCCTCTTGAGGTCTTGAGAGCCTAAGCTACTCTTACATAATACCCCAAACATGTAATTTGTTCACGAAATAAGCCAATCAACAATTGAGGACTTTACACAAGATTTTTGTAATATGTGATATGCAAGCACTTTGTTAATAGTCTTTTTTGGTAGGGGCTCAAAGAAGAATTTACCAGCAAGCTTATACTTGGTAAGTTTCGGATCAGGACTAGTTCTCTGGTACTAGGAAATAAGGTCTCCAACATCTGGGAAGACCATTACCACATCGCACCTATTGCCAGATATCGAGCGGAACCGATACCACGCTACCTCCCATTTGGTACCTAGGTACCATGATGTCAACCCGATACCCAAGTACCACGGTTCCAGTTTGGGACCATCCGAGGTACATATCCTACCTGCCGAGCAGGAATAATGGTACCAAGAAAGAGCCAACATGCTAGAAAACACACTGCGACAACAAGAGTTGATCGGTACATCAGGGTACTGCACCCCTAAAGGTACAGAATCATCGTATTTCTTCTCTCGCAACGTAGAAGATAAAATTGACCTCCCTGACCATAAACAACGCCATTAATAGAGATATTCAACAATATTAATAGAGAGCATAAACTCTTTAATGGCTATTCAAAAAGCTATTAATGAGTAGTCAGCCAATTCTTTAATGGTCATTCACAATGCCACTAATGAGTTATCAGTCAACTCTTTAATGACCATTAACAACGCCATTCATGAGTAATCAATCAACTCTTTAATGGCTATTCAAAACACCATTTATGAGTTAACTCCATCAATACCAAATTAGTGTTTCTATGATTATGAATTGGTTAGCTAGATTGACGGAGTGGGCAATAAGCAAGTAGAACATATAAATATGACCAAGCTGTAGGGAAAATCACACAACGGAAGCGTAAAAAATTAGGGTTTAGTATATTTTAAAAAAAATTCCCTTTAAAAGAAAGAACCTTAACCTTAGATTAATTGATTTATATTTAAAGTGTCATACTTTTTTTTTCATGACGATTGAACTAGCATCGAATTGAATCCGCAAGATCTTCCAATCCAATCACAAACGTGAATCACCTAGGAGTGTGAACACCCTTTCTTTAAATTGTTCACCTAAGGATGGAAACAAACAAAATCTTCTTCTTTGTTAGTCACATAATCCTCCAAGAGAAAAACAAAGAATGTCCAGTCACTTGTGAATTATTAATCAATTTGATTGAAACTCACGTGAACCTTGATTTGATGTTGTACACAAAACCATTTTGATGCAAAGGATACTAGTGTACTATCGAAAACAAAAAAACGGTCCCTCTTTTCTCTATGCTTGGCCGAATTCTTCACACAATGAGTTGGACGAAGTTTTTTTTATAGCAATAAAAACAAATAAAAAACAACTTCTCACACCAAAAATTATGTCTTGGTCGAATTTAATAGGTAGTATATATAGAAGACCAAATCCTCTCCTAAGAAGGATTTACTTGGTGGGCAAGAATCCTTTCCTTAGGTGGATTTACTTGGTGACCAAGAATCCTTTAAAAAAAATATTTCTTTTCCACACCAAGACTCCTAATCCAACTCATTAGTGTATTTGTGACAATATTAAAGACTTCCTAATTTGACTAGATAAATAATTCCTTCTATTTATCTACTTATCAAATATAGTCTTTAATATTAATTATACTACCAACAATAGTATAATATTAAGAGACATTCTTCTATTCGGAAAAAGATTTTGACTTTTAATTAAATAATTAATTAATTTCCATTTAATTAAACATAAAATAAAAAACAATATAATAAGCTATTTTATATAGCCTTGTCGCCCATGACCACACATGGGCATATATATTATTTTTTTATTTTATTAAATCCATTGGACTTAACTAAAAAGTCCACATGTGAACTAGACCTATTCTTACTAAAAAAAACAAGTCCACATGCCTTAATACAATTCCAGATGGACCCATATATTGGTCCGGTAGAATATATCAAGTGATCCATACAAGTTTGTGTGAATTGAGGATCTTAGAGGGCTATCTAAATTTAAGCTCCAATAGACATAACCTAATCACAATCAACAAATGATTCACTTAGGTCCGATCTATTAATTTTAGTTCATTCCACTAAAGAACTAAAATTGAACTCTTAAATAAAGATAGAATAAGTTAATATTGCTCATTCATACCCTAGACAACTTTATTGGAGATAGTGTATCCTCGTAAAGAATACCAATAATCGCCAAGAGCTCATAGGCCGCCTATAGCTCTTCAAGTTACCATATTTACTCATATGCCCACATTTTGAACTTGGATATTTTGACTTGTCCAGAAGCCACGTTTTAGTAGACACTATTGAAAACTTAACGTTAAGATTTAATATCCAATACCTCAAAATATCCATATGATGGTATTCTACTCACATTTAATAAATGGAGCCACGATGTCCATATCTATAGTTGAAGTCCTCTATCAATTAACAAATGTGTAGGGAAAATTGCGCAACGGAAGCATGAATAAAATTAAAATTAGGGTTTGGTATAATTGAATTTTTTCCCTTTTAATAACAAGAACCTTAATACTAGATTAATTGATGTATATAAAAAGTATCGTACTTTTTTTTGTTACGATTGAACAAGCGTCGAATTGAATCCCCAAGATCTTCCAATCCAATCACGAACGTGAATCGCCTAGGAGTGTGGGCTCCCTTTCTTTAAATTGTATACCTGAGGATGGAAAAAAACAAAATCTTCTTCTTTGTTAGTCACAATAATCCTCCAAGAGAAAAACCAAGAACGTCAGGTCATTTATGAATTATCAATCAGTTGATTGAAACTCGCGTGAACCTTGATTCGATATTGTACACAAAACCCTTTTGATGCAAAGGATATTAGTGTACTATCGAAAACAAAAACGTTCCCTCTTTTCTCTATGCTTGGTCGAATTCTTCACACAATGAGTTGGACGAAGTTTTTTTTTATAACAATAAAATAACAAATAAAATACAACTTCTCACACTAAAAACTAAGGCTTGGTCGAAATTTACAACCTATATTTATAGGTTTACAAATCTTCTCCTAAAGAGGATTTACTTGGTAGGCAAGAATCCTATTCTTCGGTGGATTTACTTAGTGACCAAGAATCCTTTTCCAAAAAGAATTCTTTCCTACACCAAGACTCCTAATCCAACTCATTAGTGTATTTGTGACCATATTAAAGATTTCCTAATTTGACTAGATAAATAATTTCTTTTATTTATCTACTTATCAAATATAGTCTTTAATATTAATTATACTACCAACAATAGTATAATATTAGGAGACCATCTCCTGCTAAGAAGAAGATTTTGACTTTTACTTAAATAATTAATTAATTAACAACTTAATTAATTTCTATTTAATTAAATAATAAAATAAAAAACAATATATTAAGCTATTTTATATAGCCTTGCCGCCCAACACATATACTTGGGCCAATATATTATTTTTCTTATTTTATTAAATCCATTGTACCAAAATAAAAAGTCCACATGTGAACTAGACCCGTTCTTACAAAAAGAAACAAATCCACATGCCTTAATACAATTCTAGATGGACCCATAAATTGGTCCGGTAGAATATATCAAGTGATCCATGCAAGTTCGTATGTATTGGGGATCTACAACTTTGACAAGATAAAGGCGCCCAACCTTTATCTTAAGTTGTGAATATTATTCAAGACTAACTAAAGAATTATGTCTACCTCGTACATATCTAGATATATGAACAATTCTTTTTTTCTCATAGTCTTTTGACCTTATGAGTATTTACTTTTGACAATTATAATAATTAAACTATAAATGCTATAAGATTTGTTAAACTAGAAATCACCTTATTAATATGAAAAGATTGTCAAATACATTATTATACTCTTGCTATCGAGCATAATCCCATAAATCTCCCACTTGCTCTATAGCAAATGTGTCATATCTCTCATCCCCATGTTCTCTAGACACCTATCAAAACTCTTTTGTGGAAGAGCCTTAGTAAAGGGATTCGCTAGATTATTTGTTGACGCGATCTTGGTAATCGTCACATCACCCCTATGAACAATTTCCTTCAGAAGGTGATACTTTCTTTCAATGTGTTTCCCTCTTTTATGACTTCTTGGTTCTCCCGAATTTGCCACTGCTCCACTATTGTCACAATAGATAGTGATCTGCTTATACACATCAGGAACCACTTCTAAGTCAGTTAATAATTGTTGTAGCCAGAAAGACTCTTTAGCAGCCTCGCATGCGGCAACATACTCGGCTTTCAATATGGAATCAACAATACAAGATTGCTTGATACTCCTCCATATGAATGTCTCTCCTCCAAGTGTAAACACAGATCCTGATTTTGATCTTCTGGTGTCAGAATCCGATTGAATATCAGAATCTGTATACCCAACAGGAATTAAATCCCCTCTAGAGTATACAAGCATATAATCTCTCATTCTCCTGAGATATTTGAAAATATGCTTGACTGCTGTCCAGTGATCAGGACCAGGTTTCGATTGAAACCTGCTAACTTTGCCAATATCAAAACAAATATCTGGTCTAGTGCAGAGCATTGCATACATAAGACTTCCAACTGCCAATGCATATAGAACCCTCCTCATGAATTGCTCTTTATGCTCATTCTTAGGAACTTGTTCCTTAGAAATTTTGATTCATGTTTGAAAGGTAACATACCTTTCTTGGAATCTTACATGGAAAAACTAGACAAGATTTTATCTATGTATGAAGCTTGGGATAATGCAATTGTTATATTCTTCCTATCCCTTATGACATGGATACCAAGAATGTAACTTGCTTCTCCTAAGTCCTTCATATCAAATTGTTTTGCTAGCCATTCTTTTACTGATGTCAACACACCTAAATTGTTTTCGATGAGTAGTATATCATCAACGTAAAGAACAAGGAAAACAAACTTGATACACATGGTTCATCAAGGTTTTGAATAAATCCAAAGCTTTTCACGGCTTGATCGAACCTTATGTTCTAGGATCTGGATGCTTGCTTTAATCTATATATGGATCTTTGCAACATGCATACCCTTTCCTCTTGGCCTTTTTCAATGAATCCTTCTGGTTGCATCATATAGATGTTTTGGTCAAGATTTTCATTAAGGAAAGCTGTCTTGACGTCCATTTTCCAAATCTCTAGGTCTAGAGATGCCGTAGTGGATAAGAGTATCCTAAAGGATTTAAGCATGACCACATGAGAGAAGGTTTCTTTATAATCGATACCTTCCTTCTGTGTGTAACCTTTAGCTACCAATCTAGCTTTAAAGGTTTCCACCTTTCCATCCATTCCTCTCTTCCTCTTGTATACCCACTTGCACTCGATGGGTTTTATCCCTTTAGGCAAGTCTATAAGAGACCAAACTTTGTTTTTGAACATAGATTCATTTTTGGATTGCATTGCCTTTTGCCAATGGCAACAATCAACATCTTCCATTGCTTCCTTGTACGTATAGGGATCATCTTCATCCGGGAGATTCTCTACAGATTCTCCTAGACCGATGTATCTCTTGGGTTGTCTACTAACCCTCCCACTACGATGAGGTATGGTAGATTGTTGATCTTGTGTTGGTGCGAAACTTTAAATTGGGCTAGGTTTTGAAACCTCTTGTGGAATTGTATCTCCTGAAAGTTCATTCAAGACAATTCTACTTTTAGGCACAAAATTATTCATATAGTCCTATTCCAGGAATTAGAATGTGTTGAAACAAAAACTTTAAGATCTAAAGGACTATAAAAATAATATCCTTTTGTTCCTTTTGGATACCCTACAAATATGCATGTCTGAATGGGACTCCATCTATTGTCTTCCCTTTTAACACGTGCACAGGACATCTAAATATCCTTAAGTATTATAAACTAGGCTTTCGTCCGGTCCATAACTCATGCGGTGTTTTAGGAACCGACTTAGATGGTACATCATTTAGAATGTACATGGCAGTTTGTAAATCATATCGTCACAAGAAATTAGAAAGCGTTGAATAACTCAACATAGACCTAACCATGTCCAAAAAGTTCTAATTCTCCTTTCTGCCACCTCATTATATTGAGGTACACCTGGTGCAAAAAACTGAGAAATTATCCCATTAAATGCTTTGAACTTGTCATTTGGCTATGTGTATCTTTAGCTGTGAATATTATTTAAGACTAACTAAAGAATTATGTCTACCTCATACATATCTAGATATATGAACAATTCTTCTTTTCTCATGGTCTTTTGACCTTATGATTATTTACTTTTGACAATTATAATAATTAAAATATAAATGCTATAAGATTTGTTAAATTAGAAATCACTTTAGTAATATGAAAAAATTGTCAAATACATTATTATACTCTTGCTATCAAGTATAATCCCAACACAAGCTCTCTCTACGAAGAGAATCTCATCTTTCATATCCAGCCTAGAAATCACCCATTGAGAGAACGCAAAAGTGGATACCCGATAGAATCCAGAAATTGACTAGAAAGAGAGAAGCCGACATACCTCGCCTAAATGCTCCCTACACCATCATTGTGGTAACATCTCAGCTACATGTGTTACCTTTACCAGGAATGTACCGGTATTGTTTAACACTCGATTACTATTGTAGGCTTTCTAGAGCATTATGGTTGTACTATTTTGCCATTTTTGTAAGCTCCAAAGAGCACTCCTTGATATATACTTAAGGGAGGGTATTTCTCCTTCCTCTGGATATTGTCTAGGTGTTTTTCAGCATATGATCATTCGTGATGCTTTTTTCCCTAGTTCAGTCCACCTCTACAAAAGACTTGTCTCTCTCCAATTTATCTCATTTACTATGCATGTATTTAAGCAAGGTACCGACCCCAGTGGTCCTGGCTCTCTATCTCTCCTCCTTGCTTGCTACTTAGATCGGTTACTAGGACCAAGGTTTCAGGATGAGGATACCAGGACCAGTGATTTAGAACCAGGGTACTAGGACTAGTTTACCGGGACCAAGGACTTCCTTACCAGGACCAGCCTCTCACACCAGCAAGGGGAACTCAAAACACCATATCTTCTCCAAATGTTCGATGTCCCGATGGTTTGGTTGATATGTCTCCTTCCTACTGCACCTTACTTCTTTGTTTATACAAGATTCACCAAGGTACGAGGTACCTACTCCCTATAGCCTACTGGGTAACGGGTTGAGGGTGTTAATTGATATTCCTCACCTTGAGCGAATTTTCTTTTAACAAGTTTTGGCACCGTCTGTGGGAAGATCACTTGACCAACGTGGCTTTCTTATCTATACATGAACCTCAATTTTCAACTATTGAGGTGATAGATTTATTATGCATTATTTATGATGTCCTTTCCCCATATTTGTATATATTGCCTTTGCACCATGTGTGGTGCTCACTTTGTCATTTGACTAGCTCTGTTTGTTATGGAGCAAATATGGTACGTGGGACTTGTAAAAGACTCCTCCACAGTAGATTTACATTGGTACATTGAGAATCCCTGTGCAGTAGAGCAGTGCTTCTCCTGACGCTCCACAGTAAATTTGCTCCGGTACATCTAAAGCTTTTATGTAGTAGAGCTACACCTCTCATGTTTTCTTACAGAAGATTTGCTACACTACCGATAGACCTCCTGACCAGCAGATCCACTAGATTTTGCACCTGTTCGTATGGATTACCTCATGTCTCTAGATCCACTCTTCAAAAGTTCCTAGGTAACAGGTCAACATATGTACCCGAGAGGTCGGATCGACCATGTGATCGTAGGAGTAGCGTGGTCGGTAGAGGCCTAGTGGCTCCTCAATTCATGTACTAGGCTGGTCAACGTACAAGTGAGCTACTGAGCTCCCGGTTCATTCCAGGAGGGTCTAGAGCTACATTTTAGTTGTAGAGGACTTCTAGGATCCCAAGCATGCCTCTAATCCAAGATCGTGTTGTTGGCTCCGTTCCATCTGTACCGGGGGCATTCAACGCCCGAGTGAGGCATCATAGGCCCAATCTGATTGACGATAGCCCAGAGGCTTCATATATTTGGTAAGGTCTACTACATGCCTAATCAAGCATCTGGAGCAGTAACACCTCTACAAGGCCCAGTGACTCCTTACTTTTTATACCAGGCCAATCAATGCCCAAGTGAGCCACTGCGGTCATGATTCAAACTAGGTAGGTCCGAAGCTTCTTTTCAGTTGCTGGGGACTTCTAAAATCCTAAGCATGCCTCTAGATCGGTACCAGGCTAGTGGCTCCTCTCCATTTATACCATGCCATTCAATGCCCTAGCAAGCCACCGATGTTCCGATCCGTTCGGGGAGAGCCTTCCAACATTTGTTGAGACCTCACACATGCCCAAACAGGCCTCTGGAGTAGCACGGCTGGTATAAGAATAATGGCTTCTCACTTTATGTACCAGACCAATTAACACCCAAGTGAGCCATTGAGCTCCTGATTTATTCCAGGTAGGTCCGGGGCCTCCTTTCAATTGTTGGGGACTTTTAGGATCCCATGCATGCCTCTGGACCTATACTAGGCTGGTGGATCCTATCCATTTATATTGGGTCACTGAATGCCCTAGTGAGCCACCGATGTCTCAATTTGTCTAGGAGAGCCCTGAGGCTTCTCGTATTTGGTAAGGCCTCCTACATGCCTATGTAAGCCTCTAGAGCAACAACACCGCAGCAAGGTTTAGTGGCTCCTCACATATTGTACCGGGCGTGTCAACACCCTAGTAAGCCACTACAGTCATGGTTTGTTCCAGCAAGGTACAGAGCCATATTACTGCTGATAAGGAATTCTAGGATCCCAAGCATACCTCTGGACCAGTACCAGACTGGTGGCTCCTCTCCACTTATACCGGGCCACTCAACACCCTAGTAAGCCACAGATGTCCCGATCTGTTTGGGGAGAGCCCAAAGGCTTCCTACATTTGGTAAGTCCTTTTATATGCCAAAGCAAGCCTCTAGAGCAACAATACCGCTATAAGGCCTAGTGGCTCCTCATTTCATATACCTAGCCGGTCAACGCCCAAGTGAGCCACTGCTGTTTTGATTCATTCCAGGAGGGTCCAAACTTCATTTCAGTTGTATGGGACTTCTAGGATCTCAATCATGCCTTGGACCGGTACTAGACAGGTGGCTATTTATATCGGGCCACTCCATTCCTAAGTGAGCCACAGATGTTTCGATCTGTTCGGGGGGAGCCTAGAGGCTTTCCACATTTGGTAAGGCCTTCTATATGCCTAAGAAAGCCTTTGGAGCAACTCTTTTCTCCTTGGTCCCGCTGTTTGGTTGGATGAAGGGTCACCATCCCCTAGCACTCCTACATTAGAGCCAGTTTCCAAAACCTTGGTCGATTAGCCTGAATCAGCCTGGACCACTATTTCTTTAGCTGGATCGATCTGGACCACTTATACCACTATTGCATCAGTATGGACCTCTCATTCCTTAATAGAACAGGCCCGGACGTCTACCTCTTAGGCATGTTCCGTTGGAGTGGTAGGAAGGTATGAAGCTTCTCCCATATCCTAAACTACTACAACAATAGGGAACTTTGAGGTAGTTCTACCCCAATGCATCTCGACATGAAAGCGGAAGATGGACACCAAGTCCTCCTCATCACATGCGGACCCAGCAACTCAAGAAGGACTAATTTTAGTAGGAGTGAACTAAGCTAACTTCGTAGTTGTCTCCATGATCTCCTACTGGTCCCATCCTTCAATGATGATATGGTTAGAGGGTGGAAGAGCTTGAGTTACCCGGTAAGCAGCATAGAAGTGTCCTTTAGCAAAGAAAGCGTCCACCTTGGCTTCTAAAGTAGCCACGTTGCTTCACAGAGTTTATACCACTTCCTCTGGATTTTTTCTCCTCTTTCAGACCTATCTTCGCAAGGCATGATGCATGGATTTGAATCTCTCTATATCATATGCATGCTGGCTCCGCTCTCTGTCTACCTATGTTTCAGCCGCGGTTTCCTTAGCTCTACTTAGGGTCTCGTTCAGAATGACCGCACTTCTTGCTGCCTTGGTCAGCTCTATCTTGGCCTTCCCGAGCTCAACCTTAGCAGTATTAGCCTACTCCCGAAGAGTATCATATCGGTGGCTCTTCTCTATTTGTACTGGGCCATTGAATGCCCTAGCAAGCCACCGATGTCCCGATCCATTCAGGGAGAGCCCAGAGTCTTCTCACATTTACTATAGCCTCTTACATGCCTAAGAAAGCCTCTAGAGTAGCAGAACAACTGCAAGACCTGTGATTTCCTCACATACTGTATTGGACCTTTCATAGTGCCCATGTGACCTACCTAGGTCCCGATTCGTTTGAGCAAAGTCCAGAGCCTCTTCTCAGTTGCTAGAGTCTCTTTAAAGCCCAAACATACCTTTGGACCAGTACCATCAGATGAGGACAAATGGTTTCTAACTTCTGGTACGGGGCCACTTAATGCCCCGGTGAACTACCGAGGTCACAGTTTGTTCATTGTTGGGTCTCGAGCTCCATTATGATTGTTGAAGAATCTTGTCTACCTTGGGTAAGCCTCTAAATTGGTTACATCACATGGGGACTAGAAGTTCACTATTCTCTCCAGTACTCTTGTGGGAGGGGTTTGACCCCGACATGAGAAGATTTCTCCTGTTCACAGTAAAAAGTGCCTTTACGGATGGTCAATCTAATATCTACACCCAGAACACAGATCATCTCAAGAGATTCTACTTATTAGAAGCTCCTAAGCGAGGTTGGTTATTGACTGGTACCACATTGCGCTGATACAACCTCGTACTGATACCGCCTTGATTTTGTATTGCCAATTGAATTATCAGTAAAAATTCCCCATTTTTCTCCATTTATGCCTGTCTGTTTCTATCACTAATATTCACCATGGAAGTTCGCCATGATCGCCATGAACCAGGAAAATCCAAATGGCATTCCTGATGCCTTGGCTGGGTACCACCCCTCGCCAAGAAAGGTCTTAGCATAAGAGCATAGTTGTCTGCTAGATCACGAGACCAGAACAACCAAATGGTCATCCTGATGCCCTTGGTCGTGTGACCCCCCTGAAAGGGTCTGATTATATGTACATAATTGCCTACCAGACAATGAGACCAGGATAGTCAAATGGCATTCCTGATGCCTTGGTAGGGCTATCAACCCCAGGAAGGGTTTGGTCATAAGTGCATAGTTGTCTACCAGACCACGAGACCTGGACAACCAAGTGACATTCCTGATGCCTTGGTTTGGCTACCTCCTTTAAGAAAGATCTGGATGGCATAGTTGCCTACCGGGATTAAGTATGCCTAAGTACCTGTTTTCCATTTACCAGAATGATAGATACCCCAATCGTGATATTGATAAAGTATTGGGAAACCATGTACATGGAAATGATAGCCAAATGGCCATCCTCCTGTGTTGGTCAGGCCACACTCGTTAGGAAGGATCTGGATGGCATAGTTGCCTACCAGGATCTTTCCACCTATGTAATAGAATTCATAGAATAAGAATACTAGGTACCCGGGTTGGCCATCGGACCTTATCATCAAGCAATACAGTTAGTCATATCTTACCTCTCTTGCTTATCAAATTTTATACTAACTAGAGAGTCGAAAATCCCACCAAAGGGAACATTCCCATCTGCGGTCCGCCACCGCTAATTTATTTTGCAGGAACACCAGGTACCCGGATTCATCTATGTTTCGCCTATGTATAAAGACCTGGTGTGAAAGTGGCCTTAGTTGCCTACTAGGAGTTTTTCGCCTAAGTACCAATATTCCTAAAATGGGAATGTTAGATACCCTGATTCACCTAAGTCAAGTGTGTAGGGAACTATTTTCGTTTCAAGTAATGGTTATCGGTAAGAAGCGAAATTCTTCAAGCATTACTGATCCTGACTCCAACCCAAGCTAGGTACTGGTGTTCAAGTCAGGGGGGACTTCTACTAACAACCTTATTCGGCAGGGGTCCAAAGAAGAATTTTCCATCAAGCTTTTACCTGGTAAGTTCCGGATCAGTTCTTAAGTACCAAGAAATAGTGACTTAACCATCTGGGAAGATAAGTACCACATCACTCTTATTGTCAGATATCGAGCATAATCGATACCATGCTACCTCCCACCTAGTACCTAGGTACCATGATGTCAACACGATACCCAAGTAATGCGATACCAGTTTGGGACCCACCCGAGGTACATATCCTACCTACTGAGTAGAAAGAATGGTACCAAGAAGATGCCAACACGACAACAAGAGTGGACCAGTACATCAGGGTACCATGCCCCTAAAGGTACATAATCATTGTATTTCTCCTCCAGCAATGTAAAAGAGAAAGTTGACCTCTTCGGCCATACACAACACCATTAATGGAGATAGCCAACACCGTTAATAGAGATAGTCAACAATACTAATGGAGATAGTCAACTCTTTAATGGCCATTCACAACGCCATTAATGAGTAATCAGTCAAGTCCTTAATGACCATTCACAATGTCATTAATGAGTTATTAGTAAACTCTTTAATGGCCATTTACAACGCCATTAATGAGTCAACCCCATCAATACCAAATCAGTGTTCTTACAATTATGAATTGACTAACTAGATTGACAAAGTTGGCAACCAGTAATTAGGACAAATAAATATGACCAAGCTCTCTCTAAGAAGAGAATCACATCTCTCATATTTGACCTAGAAATCACCCATTGATAGAATGCTGAAATGGATTCCTGATAGAATCCAGAAATTGACAAGAAAAAGAGAAGCCTACTTACCTCGGCTAAACCGTCCCTACACCATCATTGTGGTAACATCTCAGCTACATGTGTTACCTTTACCAGGAATGTACCGGTATCATTTAACACTCGATTACTATTGTAAGCCCCCAGAGCATCACAGTTGTACTATTTTGTTATTTTCGTAAGCTACAAGGAGCACTCCTTGATATATACCTAAGGATGGGTATTTCTTCTTCCATTGGGTACTGCCTAAGGGTTTTTCAACATATGATCATTCGTGATGCTTTTTCCCCCTAGTCCACCTCTCCAAAAGACTTGTCTTTCTCCCATTGTCATGTATGTGAGCAAGGTACCGACCCCGCTGGTCCTAACTCTTCCATCTCTCCTCTTTGCATGCTAATTAGATCGGGTACCAGAACTAGGGTACCAGGACCAGGATACCAGGACCAAGGTACCAGGATCAGGGTACTTGGACCAGGGACTTCCTTACAAGGACCAACCCCTCACACCAGTAAGGGGAACTCAAAGCACCATATCTTCTCCACATGTTTGAAGCCCTGATATGCGGGTTGATATGTCTCCTTCCTACTGCACCTTACTCCTTTATTCATACAAGATTCACCGGGTACGAGGTACCTACCCCCTGCAGCCTACCAGATAGCGGGTTTAGGGTGTTAATTGATATTCCTCACCTTGAGCGAATTTTCGGTTAACACACTTCATATGATCGGAATTGTAAATGTATTTGTATGTGTATATGGGATATATTTGTATATAATAGCACTTGGAAGGATATTTGTACATATTAAGTATTAATGAGAATACAAGTATTGTATATTTGTTAGTTTTATTTGTCAGTCTTTCCTCTTGCAACTTGTAAGCTTGTTTGACAATACTTGATTTGATAATACATATTGCTTACTTACATATGCTTTATTATCTTATGTATTGTTATCCAAGCTAACTACAGAGACAAACATAAGTTTGTTTCAAGGGATTGAAAGAATTAACACAAAGATTTTTTTTCAACATGGTAAAACCTCATAAGAGGAAACACTCATGGGTTTAATACAACCATCAAGTACTTTTATTATTGGAAAGTGGATAAGACATTCCTCAAAAGTGACCAACAAATGACACACTTTATGTTGGACTCGACGTCTACCCAATACCTATTGGTAGATTTGAAATTCCTCAAAAGTGATCAATAATGAACACATTTTCTATTGGACTCCACTTCTACATAGCACTATTAAGAATTTGGAAATTCCTCAAGAGTGTTCAACAAATGACACACCCTCTATTGGACACTATCGCATCTTAATATCCCAGGTCTACCAATAAAAAGTCTACTTTCTATCCAAGGCACCCTTGCTTATAGAAAGTCTCCATTGCTTGAATATCTGAACCTTATGTACTAATCAAGACTCCTTGCTTAGCTATCCAGACCACATATCCTAGTCAAGACTTCATGCCTTTTACGAGGACTTCCTAGTGTGATCAATGAATGTAAAAATGTAAATAAGAACTCAAAATAGAATACGATGATCAATACATCCTATGGGAACTAGACATATGCATGTAAGTTTACAACACAAAAATAGTCTAGTTACTATGCATGAATGAAAATTCTAGAACAACAACACAAACACATTTAATTCCTAAAATCATTCATGCAACTAAAACTTGAATTAAGACATATACACTAAGCACACATTCAAAATTTTAGTAACAAACAAAAAAATGCTAGATTCATGAGATATGATCAATCAAAGTTCTAGCAAATATCGAGAGCATATTTTTCTCACAAAATTCAATCAAAGCCAAAATAGCTCTAAATACACAATCAAATCTGCTAATCCAAAATATGTTCATTTAAAAGAACCAATCATATGTAAATACTATTTATTATCAAAAATCAATCAATATAAAGCACAAATAGTCCAAAATAGAAAGCTAACACAATACAATTTCCAATCATGTGAAAACATAGATTTTAGAAAAATCTAACTCAACAAGTGAGAATCTAATCATATTCAATCTAGCTTTAATAGAGTCTAAAACTCTAATCAAAGTATACACTATAAATATACATATATAGAAGAAGAAAACCCAAGGTAATTGAAAACCTTGAAGAACAAAACTCATGAAATTTTTCAATACCTCAAGACAAATGTGCACTCTCATGTTTTTGATGAAGAACCACTAGAAAACTTGATCAAATAAGCTCAGACCGTCTTGGAGATGTTATAGAATTGGTATATGAATAATCTTCAATCTGAATCACTTGAATCAAAGTTCAAATGAGAAAGTTATGTCATTTGGAAGGTGAGAAAATTTGAGAGAAAAATTTCTGCACACTTTGGAAAATTTTCTTCTTCAAAGTGAAATGAGAGAGGGAATGAGATATTTAAATGAGAGTTAAAGAGAGAGATTTGGAGGACCAATTACCATGTGCCACCTCACATCCTCAAGGAGGCTCATGGCCATCTCAGGTGCAGGAAGCCCTCCTCCCTGAGATTTCCATGTGCCTTTTCGGGAATGGATGGCAAGTGATCTTTAGCCTCTTGCTTCCTCCCTTGCGTACCTTCACATTCTTCGACCGTTCTCTTGCGTTCGAAATCCGAATACGAATCCATTTTTGGATTAAAAATTGAGACTCTCTCACACACATGGAAGGCTATGAAACTTAGACTAGAAATCATGAATTTGACTCGATACACGAAGACGAAGACAATGCATAGTAAGTGACCAAAAAGTTTCATAACTTTTTACTCGGAACCTGAAATCAAATGAATGAGTAACCAAAATGACTAGAACTTAATAAGGAATGAAGTAATACCAATATTCAAGTCCGAAGTCTATAAAACATAAACAAAAAACACATAAATGCACAAGAATGCCATATCTTAGATGTAGTCCTAGAACATGCATATTACAAAATTTGTCATTTTAAGTATGATGCATGAGCATTCAATATCATGTGTATGAATATATTATACAAATTGAGCACAATGATACGGGGACACATATGGATGCAATGTGTGTGTGTGTATGTGCCTATGTTGGAGTTTATGCCCTAAAGATATAATTTGTAAACGGATTTATGAAATAAATAAAAGAAAAGTTCAATTCAGTCTTGTTGTGCTGTTTATTTTATAACTTGTGCTTATATTTAACATCCAAGATTGCCAAATGTAATATCAAACTGTGTATTTGAATGTCATATATAGATGGATACCGTAAGAGACCTACAATCTAAAAAGTCCATAGATAACAAATAAAGCTGGGTACTTTATTTGTGGTTAATCTATAGCTGCGATCCATTCCGTAGTGTACGGTGATCCTATCCTAGATCATTCATATGGAGATTTGAGAATGGAGGCACCTTGTATGATATGGTCATATAGGACTTGGCCATGATCTATATGAATCTCTCACCAAGATTCGTTTATCAAAGAGATTCATATATATTAACTAATTCTGAGTGTCTTATCGACTCCTTTTTTTTCATGGTTTTTGATATACCATGGGTGAGGTCGGATGCAGTTCCTGATCAATATACTCAGTATGTTGGGATTGCGGTTTGGCTTGTGGATGGGAAGTTTGTACACAATAGTGGAATCCACTCATTCTTGTGAGAAGTAGATGGTAGTTCCCTTAAGGGTTGATTCGGGGCTTGGACAATATGACCGCTCTCCTAATTCTGTGAGGAAGTAGGATTTTGTCCATTAGAGAATCAACGATACTTAAAGGATATATGTAATTAGAGGGGCAAAATGAATATTATTACCTAGCTCTAATTATGAACTACTGTGGAGGATCACACCATGTGTAATAGCTATATCGATGGACACCGAATTGTATCGGTCTGTGTAAAAGAGTCTGCAGTTGAGATAGTGCAGCTTCGGGGTTTTAGTGGAATAACACCAGAGTTAATAATGAAAGAATCTTAATTGAAGAGTTTAATTAATTTTCTAAGGATTATTGGAGCTCAAAATACTGTGGACCCGTTAGGTCTCCTTGCTAGCCTGATCGATTTAGGTAACAAGGGTCACAACGCTATGTGTATATTTTAATTGAATGTACACGTCACTAACAGGTAAGACAGACCACCCAAGACATCGCTAAGAAATAAAAACGAGTAAATCTGAGCACAAGTACCCGGGATATAATGTTTTATTCAGGACAAGCATAAGAAACTCGAGTGAAGAGGCAGCATACGATTCATATGTGTGAATAAGCCCAAGAATCATGCTCCAATACGCAAGACAATCGTATCAAAGAGAGTTTCCAGAAAGATAATGCACCAAATAGGAAGCAAGTCCAAATCAGGCAATGACTCTATCATTCTAGAAGATTGCATGTCGATTAGGAATGTAAATCCTAAATCAAATTATGTAATTAGAGTCCCACGAAAATTTAGATTCAACTCAATAGATCTCCAAAACAGGAAAGAAGATAAAGACGATTCCAACAAGCAACCAATCGTAATTAAATACAAATTCTTTTTCTTACTTGTACAACAAGGATTAAAGTTCTATGCATGTATAAATAGACCCATAATCTCATTGTTAAGATATATAAAATGATATATACAGCAAAATCACTACAAAAGAGAGAAAAAAGAGATCGAGTGGTGTAATTCTTCATTTAAATAGTGGATTTGGCTTGGTTGCACAGTCAACCACCCATGGATGTTTCACCGATCACCGGAGTTTTACCGAGTAAACTCGTGTCGTTATAGCTCACATTACATTCTTTTTTTCTTTCTCTTTTGACAGGTCTTAATGAAATTCAACATTGTTGACTTTCTCATCCATCGAGAAATCGACGTCAACAATTGGCACTAGAAGGAGGGGGACTGAACCTCCGATCTGATGGCTGGTAGCGGAAGCAAAGACATTCCTAGGGATATCCAAAAATCTCTAGATAATGCTCATATAGGCATGAACACACGAGATCCCACTACAACCATTGGGAACCAACCAGCACCCTTGACTGGTATCCAATAAATCCCTCATACTGGAGAGGACATAGCATGTCATTTCCGTGATGCACTGCAACAGCTACTGACGAACGTGGCAAGAGAAGGAGTAGACCTATTAGCTATAGGATAGGCACACCAGCCAAGTCCTCCACCACATCCTAGGCTCTGATCGGTTGTAGTTGGGCCGGGACTAGATGTACCAGTAGCCGCTGGGGATTCAAGCCCAATCAACCAGAATGGGGGTATGACCCACAATCAAGGCAAGAATCATGAAATGCCACAGAAGAACGGCAATGCCAGAGGATAAGCCACAGTCAGACGAGCCACGAGAGGCACCGTAAATATGACCGGCGTAGAGATCGGTAACCGTTACCGGAGGATAGTGATCGACACCATCATAAATGTAATTACGGGACTATACACTTAAAGGGGCTAGCTCATGATGCTCGGAGGCAAGATGAAAAGGAGATGGTGACAGGTATGACAGTCATGCGACGGGTTTACCATCGAGGAGAACCGGTGGGCGATAGAGATATCATAATTAGGAGCCTGACCTAGGATGTTGAGAATAACAGACGCCAAATGGATGCACTGATCAGGTGATACGGATACAATGAATTGTCTGACGATGATTCTGACAGCCCTTTTACCAGGGATATCTTGTGAACCCCTTCCCAGAAAGGTTCATGATGCCACATGTGGAACAATTCAAGAAGGATATAGATCCTAAAGAACATGTCAGACGATATAAAAGCACTATGGCCCGGTATGCCCACAACAACCCTTTGTTGTGTCTCAATTTTCCACAGACTTTGGGAGACACAGGTTTGAGATGGTTCGGAAGATTGCCTCCGGTAAGTATTGGGAGTTTCAGCGAATTGAGCATAAGCTTTTAAATATAATTCCTAGGCAATATGTACAGCAAAAGTCAGTGGCTTACCTTTCTCAGCTAAAGCAAGGGAAGGACGAGTAACTAAAGAAGTATCTAGGGAGATATGGTCTGGCGGTCTTAGAAATCGGCAGTGTAAATGACGAAGCAATAATTGTTGCATTCATGAATAACTTATTGAATGGGCGACTGTCCTTCTACTTAATGGAATCCCGATTAACGAGATATACAGACATGATGGATATGGCTGGAGGATATGCATTAGCCGAGGAAGAGGAGTTAGCAACAGGAGGTTGATACATGTATGGAGGGAGACCCGAACAAAATGATGCCGAGTCAATGGTACAGAACCATAAAGGAAGACAAAATGGAAATGGCAAAGAAAAAAAGCAAAGATGAGGGAAAAGAATGTAGTACTGACCTGACCGTGAAAACGTTTTGAGGAGAGTATACGAACTACACCCCACTCCGGAACAAGCAAGAAGAATTCCTGGCAATACTAGAAGAAATGAATCTGGTGAAGAAGCCACGTCGACATTCCCAATTTTCAAAACGTTCATATGATGGTATTCTACTCTCATTCAATAAATGGAGCCACGATGTCCATATCTATAAATGAAGTCCTCTATCGATTAACAAATGAATACCACCAAACTATCGAGGATAGACTATGCTATATAATCGTACTCATTGATAGCTCAAATGATAACATTTGCAACCATAAGTCCATCATTTATTTCAGGATTAAGATAGACTCTCCGATTGTCTTCAAATGAAAACTTTTATCCATTGACGTTTCTAGATAAAGTATTTATTTTGATCATATTCCATGCACCCAGTGCACTAGATTCTTTGCCCAAAGAAACCACACTTTGATGATTTTAGACTCATCATAACACATTTGATCCCACTCAAATGCTAGCAAAAGAATCTACAACTTTGACAAGATAAAGACACCCAACCTTCTATCTTAAGTTGTGAATATTATTCAAGACTAACTAAAGAATTGTGTCTACCTCATACATATCTAGATGTATGAACAATTCTTCTTTTCTCATAGTCTTTTGACCTTATGATTATTTACTTTTGACAATTATATTAATTAAACTATAAATGCTATAAGATTTGTTCAACTAGAAATCACTTTATTCATATGAAAAGATTGTTAACTACAATATTACACTCTTGCTATCGAGCGTAATCCTAACAATCTCCCAATTGCTCTATAGCAAATGTGTCATATCTCTCATCCCCATGTTCTCTAGATGCCTTTCAAAACCCTTTTGAGGAAAAGCCTTTGTAAAGGGATCCGCTATATTTTTTGCTGAAGCGATCTTGGTAATCGTCACGTCACCCCTATGCACAATTTCCTTTAGAAGGTGATACTTTCTTTCAATGTGTTTCCCTCTCTTATGACTTCTTGGTTCTCTCGAATTAGCCACTGCTCCATTATTGTCATAATAGATAGTGATCTGCTTATTCGCATCAGGAACCACTTCCAAGTCAATCAAAAATTGGTGGAGCCAGACAGCCTTTTTAGCAGCCTCGCATGCGGCAACATACTCGGCTTCCATGGTGGAATCAGCAATACAAGATTGCTTGATACTCCTCCATATAACTGCCCCTCCTCCAATGGTAAACACAGATCCTGATGTCGATCTCCTATAGTCAGATTCTGACTGAAAATTAGAATCTGTATACCCAACGGGAATTAAATCCCCTCCAGAGTATACAAGCATATAATATCTCATTCTCCTAAGATACTTGAAAATATGCTTGACTGCCGTCTAGTGATCAGGTCCAGGCTTCGAATGAAACCTGCTAACTATTCTCACAGCAAAACAAATATCTGGTCTAGTGTAGAGCATTGCATACATGAGACTTCTAACTATCGAAGCATACAGAATCCTTCTCATGAATTGCCCTTCATGCTCATTCTTAGGAACTTGTTACATCGAAAGTTTGATTCCATGCCTGAAAGGTAACATACCTTTCTTGGGATAATGCAATCGTTCTATTCTTTCTATCCCTTATGACTTGGATACGAAGAATGTAACTTGCTTCTTCAAAGTCCTTCATATCAAATTATTTTGCTAACCATTCTTTTATTGATGTCATTACACCTACATCATTTACGATGAGTAGTATATCATCATTGTAAAGAACCAACAAAACCAACTTGTCGCCTTTAATCCTTTTGTATACACAAGGTTCATCAAGGTTTTGAATAAATCCAAAACCTTTAACGGCTTGATCAAACCTTATGTCCAGGATCTAGATGCTTGCTTCAATCCATATATGGATCTTTGCAACTTGCATACCCTTTCCTCTTGGTCCTTTTCAATGAATCCTTCTGGTTACATCATATAGATACTTTCGTGAAGACTTCTATTAAGGAAAGATGTCTTGCCGTCTTTTTGCCAAATCTCTAGGTCTAGAGATGCCGCAATGGATAAGAGTATCCTAATGGATTTAAGCATGGCCATAGGAGAGAACGTTTCCTCATAATCGATACCTTCCTTCTGTGTATAACCTTTAGCTACCAATCTAGCTTTATAGGTTTCCACATTTCCATCCATTCCTCTTTTCCTTTTGTATACCCACTTGCACCCGATGGGTTTTATCCCTTTAGGCAAGTCCACAAGAGACCATACTTTATTTTTTAACATAGATTCAATTTCAGATTGCATTGCCTTTTGCCAATGGCGACAATCATCATCTTCCATTGCTTCCTTGTACGTATAGGGATCATCATCGTCCGGAAGATTCTCTACAGATTCTCCTTGACCGATGTATCTCTTGGGTTGTCTAATAACCCTCCCACTATGACGAGGTATGGTAGATTGTTGATCTTGTGTTGCTACAGAAATTACAATTGGGCTTGGTTGCGAAACCTCTAATGGAATTGTATCTCCTAAAAGCTCATTTAGGAAAATTCTACTTTTAGGCACAAAACTATTCATATAGTCCTCTTCTAGAATTTTAGCATTTGTCGAAACAAATACTTTAAGATCTTAAGGACTATAAAAATAATATCCTTTTGTTCCTTTTGGATACCCTATAAATATGCATGTTTCTAAACGGGACTCCATCTTCTTTGTCTTTCCTTTTAACACGTGCACAGGACATCCAAATATCCTTAAGTGTTGTAAACTAGGCTTTGGCCCAGTCCACAACTCATTTAGGAACAGAATTAGATAGTACATCATTTAGAATATACATGGCATTTTGTAAAGCATATCCCCAAAAAGAACTATGGAGTGTTGAATAACTCAATATAGACCTAACCATATCCAAAAGAGTTCTATTTCTCCTTTCTGCCACCCTATTTTGTTGAGGTGTGCCTGGTGTAGAAAACTGAGAAATTATTCCATTATCAATAAGATATTACTGAAACTCACTAGATAGATATTCTCCACAACGATCAGACCTCAAGATTTTTATACGTTTCTCAAGCTGATTTTCCACTTCAGCTTTAAATGCTTTGAACATATCAAAAGCATCCGAATTATGTCTCATGAGATACACATAGCCAAATCTTGAGTGATCATCCGTGAAAGTGATGAAATACTCATATCCACCTCTAGCTTGAATGCTCATAGGTCCACACACATCATTGTGTATCAACCCTAAACATTCAATGGCTCTTGCGCCTTTGGTCGTAAACGACCTTTTGGTCATTTTACCTTCCAAACAAGATTCTCAAGTTGGTAGATCATCAACCTTTAAGTCACTTAGCGGTCCGTCACATACCAATCTTTTAATCCTATTAAGGTTAATATGACCTAGGCGCAAATGCCACTGGTAGGTTTCATCTTTTGATAAATTTACTCTTTTATGATTAGGTTCCGTTGATTCCGTATCTAACAAGTGAGAGATATTTCCATGCAAATAGAATAAACCATTTTCCAATGTACCTTTGCAAATAAATTTGTTATTCTTACTAATAATAAAACCTTTATTAAAAGTAATCGAATATCCAAATTTATTTAGGCAAGAAACCGAAATTAAATTCCTCTTGAATATTGGTATATAATAAACGTTTATTAAATCTAAATGCCTACTAAGAATCAAAATTGATTCTAATATCTCCTACTACACTAGTAGAAAACAATGCTCCATTGCCTAAATGCAAGTTGAATTCATTCTTATTCAGTCTATTCCTTCGACCCTTTTCACCACAAAAGAAACACTTTCCTTTGATCTTGGTTACTTTCTTGGTCTCCTTCTAAGAAGGCTTAAGTTGCTTTTTCTTCTGTTGTCTCTTGACCTTCTAACGGGTCTTAACAGTAGCAACTTTACCAACCATATGAATCCTTGTCTAGAGACATCATAATATCGACAACAGTCTCAATTCCTTCATGTTACTGTTGCAACACGTTGGAGATGGTGGCCATAATGTATCGTACATTTAGCCATCTCTTCTAAAGACTTCCACTACTGATACTCATTTCTTTGCTCCTGAGTAGATTCATTAGTTTGGCGGTTAAGGAATATGCAGAATGAACTTATACTTTTCAGCTTGCAACATCAACCAATATTCCTTTTCCATGTGACATAATTATCACCAGTTAAAGTATTATCTTTTAGGATATTGATTAGGGATGAGATCATGATTTCTTTTTAATAACAAAAATTATATAAGTAAACAATCATGTTATAGCACTTTTGAATATTTATCTTGAATTAAATAAAATAATTCAATCGTAAAAATTCAACGGTGATCCAACACCCATAAATGTCACGCATCCTTTGGGAGTACGCACCATTTACTAGTTGGACTAGGTCTCACCTAATTGCTAACATAACAACCAACGTTTTATTTTTAACCTTGTGATTTTATTAACAAGAACTCTTGGGAGGATATTAATAAACTCACATTGAGTGTGTTACCAAGTTATCAACCTTTAATATAATCCCTCACGAATATCCCTCCTTTGGGAGTAGATATTGTTTGGGCTAATTGTCTAGTCTATCCTTGTATGGAAGTATCTTGATAAATTCCATTCATGAATACCTCTTGGGAGGTTATTCACAAAACATAAAGATCAACTAAACTTGGAGGCCGTAGGTGTTCCAAAACACCTTCTCCCACTCAATTGTTTAAGGCGTGTGATCGAATTCCAAAGAATGATTTACCAAGTTATCTAGATGCCAATTTAGATACTTAAACCATTCAATGCATGTTCATACCAAAAGAGATATATGAGTGGCACTCCTAATCTATATGACATGTTATCAAACAATGACAAACATTGCAATGTTTACAAAAATATAAATAGCTACAATTTTGGTCCATCCTAGAAAAACAAGTAAATTACATATATCTTGGAATACAAGAACTTCTTTCTTGGCAAACAAGTCTTCATGCGACCTTCATCGTTCGGACTCCCTCGGCTACCTCCCATGGGTGTGCGCACCCCTTGCCCTTACCCATGGGCGTGCGCATGTCACAAGCCCATAAAGGGCTTCCATGCGCAGCCCATGGCTACAACAAGGGCTGCCGTGCGCAGCCCATGCCACAACAAACGTGGCTGCGCGCTCTTCGCACGCACGTTCGTGTTTCGGTTACTCCTAATTCTTTAAACCTTCGAGTCTTCTATACTTGAATGTTTTACAGAAGAATTTAAATAACAAAATACTGCAGTTTTTTTTTTTATTTATTACAACAACAAAATAAAATAAACTTAACAACTACCAAGAAGGAATTTATGGTGATAATAGACCACCCTTCTTGTTACAATCCCAAAACAAAATTACATTGAAATTCTAGGACCAAAATTGAGCAATAACAATCCACATATAAAACATACATATATCCATACATTCCAATGTAAATATATATGCGAATACCTAGAGTGTCATCTCTTTCTAAAACATGCATATATACAATAAAAGAAAAAGATTCACGAACACATACATCAATTAATCCAGGATACAACCAGGCTCTGATACCAATTGTAGGGAAAAAACGGTTTAGAAACGCAACGGAAGCGTGAGAAAAAACGAGATTAGGGTTTGCATATAATTAAAAAATTTCCCTTTTATGCAACGAGAACCTTAACCCTAGATTAATTGATGTATATAAAAGTATCATACCTTTTTCGCGTGATGATTGAACAAGCTCCGAATTGATTCCTCAAGATCTTCCAATCCAATCATGAACGTGAATCACCTTGGAGTGTGGGCTCCCTTTCTTTAAATTGTATTCCTAAGGATGGAGACAAATCAAATATCTTTTCTTTGTTAGTTACAAATATCCTCTAAGAGAAAAATCCAAGAATGTCCGGTCACTTATGAATTATCAATCAAATTTGATTGAAACTCGCGTGAACCTTGATTCGATGTTGTACACAAAACCCTTTTGATGTGAAGGATACTAGTGTACTATCGAAAACAAAAACGTTCCCCTTTTTTCTCTACTTGGCCAAATTCACACACTATTGATTAGAGATGATCGAATTTTGTCTGAGTAAAATCAGATTTTTCTCCCTCAAAATTCCTATGATGGCCGAAACTTTCTCTTTCTAAAATAAAGCTTGGCCGAAATCACCTCTAATTGCCTTAGGGCTGGCCGAATTCATCATGCTCATATATATAGGATCATAAATCCTTTCCTAAGAAGGATTCACTTGGTTGGCAAGAATCCTTTCCTTAAGTGGATTTATTTGGTAGTAAGAATCCTTATCTAAAAAGAAATCTATCCTATCCTATATAATACATGTGATGAACGAAATTCCCTTCTTTGATGTAATTTAGGAGAGTTTAATCTTACCTAAGAAAGATTACTTGATGGACAAGAATCCTATCTTTAGGTAGATTAACTTGGTGGTTATGAATCCTTTTCAAATAAGAATTCTACCACTAAGTAGTTTTACTTGGTGACCAAGAATCCTTTTCCAAAAAGAATTCGTTCCTACACCAAGACTCCTAATCCTACTCAATAGTGTGTTTGTAACCATATTAAAGACTTCCTAATTTGATTAGATAAATAACTCCTTTTATTTATCTATTTATCAAATATTGTCTTTAACATTAACTATACTACCAACAATAGTATAGTTTTAGGAGACCATCTCCAAATAGGAAAAGATTTTGACTTTTAATTAAATAATTAATTAATCAATCAACAAATTAATTAATTTCCATTTAATTAAATAATAATAAAATAAAAATAGTATATTAAAGCTATTATCCATAGCCATTGCCGCCCATACCTAGTATAAAGGCCATATATTATTTTTCTCATTTTATTAAATCCATTGGACCTTAATAAAATGTCCACATATGAACTAGACCTATTCCTACAAAAAGAAACAAGTTCACATACCTTATTACAATTCTAGATGGAGCCTTAAATTGGTCCGGTAGAATATATCAATTGATCCATACAAGTTCGTGTGGATTGGGGATCTTGGCGGGCTATCTAAATTTAAGCTCCAATAGACACAACCCAATCACAATCAACAAATGATTCACTTAGGTCCAATCTATTTAATTTTAGTTCATTCTACTAAAGAACTAAAATTTAACTCTTAAATAAAGATAGAATAAGTTGATGTTACTCAGTCATACCCTAGACAACCTTATTGGAGAAAGTGTATCCTCGTGAAGAATACCAATAATCGCTAAGAGCTCATAGACCGCCTGTAGCTCTCCAAGTTACCATATTTACTCATATGACAACATTTTGAACTTGGATATTTTGACTTGTCCAGAAGCCATGTTTCAATAGACAATATTGAAAACTTAACGTTAAGATTTAATATCCAATACCTCAAAACATCCATATGATGGTATTCTACTCTCATTCAATAAATGGAGCCACGATGTCCATATCTATAAATGAAGTACTCTATCGATTAACAAATGAATACCACAGAACTATCGAGGATAGACTATGCTATATAATCGTACTCATTGATAGCTCAAATGATAACATTTGGAACCATCAGCCCATCATTTATCTCAGGATTAAGATAGACTCTCCGATTGTCTTCAAATGAAAACTTTTATCCATTGACGGTTCTAGATAAAGTATTTCATTTTGATCCTATACAATGCACCCAGTGCACTAGATTCTTTGCCCAAAGACACCACACTTTGATGATTTTAGACTCATCATAACACATTTGATCCCACTCAAATGCTAGCAAAAGAATCTACAACTTTGACAAGATAAAGGCGCCCAACCTTCTATCTTAAGTTGTGAATATTATTCAAGACTAACTAAAGAATTGTGTCTACCTCATACATATCTAGATGTATGAACAATTCTTCTTTTCTCATAGTCTTTTGACCTTATGATTATTTACTTTTGACAATTATAATAATTAAACTATAAATGCTATAAGATTTGTTAAACTAGAAATCACTTTATTCATATGGAAAGATTGTTAATTACAATATTACACTCTTGCTATCGAGCATAATCCTAACACATCTAAGTTCATTTATAGTGCATCAATGGATAGGGTTGCTTCATCACATCTTGTTTGGTAAGTTCTTCACTATCTTTTTACAAGTTAAGTGTTTTACTTGCTAAACCTTCTCTTTAATTATTTGTATGCTCTTAGAACATTTTCTAGATACAAATTAGAGATTGTTGTGATGCCATGGTTGAGTGTTGTATTGTGATAGCTTCATAGGATTGTTTGATCTATGTTTAGCTAAGCTTCTTGAACATGTCATTTAGCTCTTGATATCTAGGATTGCATTAATTGTCATCTCATTATTCTAGATAAGCATATAGGGTTTCCTAGCCTTGTTTGTTCATTGAATATCATCATATAGTCACTTAGGACATTTTATCTCTTCTTTGAAAAGTAAAACTTGTGTTGCTTTCGTGAGTAGGTTGCCTAAATCCCAAGCAAGATGGACTAGGTTCACTTATACCGGGATTAGGTAGTGGTAGTGGATTAAATCGGGATTAGGTTGTAATTCCTTTACCATGAGTGGATTCGAGATTCTAGTGTGGCACACTTATCAGCCCGTGGTTTTTCCCATTTGGAGGGTTTCCACGTATATCTCAAGTGTCTTTATTATTTCCGCATTTTTACAATTGTGATTTTGTTTTAATTAGCTAGGGGCATTTTCATAATCTTGACCTTCATTGAAAATTGGGTAAATTTGTTTAAAATCTATTCACTTCCCCTCTAGATTAATATTATACACACCATAATAATTGTTTCAGTATTCACGTCAGTAAAAGAATGGTTAACAAAACAATTTGATATGAAGAACTTAGGAGAAACATGTTATATTCATGGTATCCAAGTCATAAGGGATAGAAAGAATTGAAAGATTTCCTTATCCCGATCTTCATACATAGACAAAATCTTGTCTAGGTTTTCCATGCAAGATTACAAGAAAGGTATGTTAGCTTTCATACATGGAATCAAACTTTCTAAGGAACAAGATCCTAAGAATGAGCATGAAGAGAAATTCATGAGTAAGGTTCCTTGTGCCTTATAGTTGGGAGTCTCATGTATGCAACGCTATGCACTAGACCAGATATTTGTTTTGCTGTTGGCATAGTTCATAGGTTTCAATCGAAACCTGGTCCTGATCACTGGACGACAGTCAAGCATATTTTCAAGTATCTCGAGAGAACGAGAGATTATATGCTTGTATACTCCATAGGGGATTTAATTCCTGTTGGGTATACAGATTCCAATATCCAATTGGATTTTGACTCCAGAAGATCAATATCAGGATCTGTGTTTACACTGGAGGAGTGGCAGTCATATGGAGGAGTATCAGGCAATCTTGTATTGTTGATTCCACCATGGAAGCTGAGTATGTTGCCGCATGCGAGGTTGTTAAAGAGGCTGTCTGGCTTTGCCAATTCTTGATTAACTTGGAAGTGGTTCCTAATGCGAATAAGTAGATCACTATTTATTATGACAATAATGGAGCAGTGGCTAATTCAAGAGAACCAAGAAGTCATAAGAGAGGGAAACACATTCAAAGAAAGTATCACCTTTTAAGGGAAATTATGGGGAGACATGATGATAACCTATATCGCGTCAGTAGAAAATCTAGCGAATCCCTTCATAAAGGCACTTCCATAAAAGAGTTTTGATAGACACCTGGAGAATATGGGGATAAGAGATATGACACTTTTGCTATAGAGCAAGTGGGAGATTGTTGGGATTATGCTAGATAGCAAGAGTGTAATAATGTATTTGACAACCTTTTCATATTAATAAAAGTGATTTCTGGTTGAACAAATCTTTTAGCATTTATAGTTTAATTATTATAATTGTTAAAAATTAAATAATCATTAGGTCAAAAGACTATGATAAAAGAAGAATTGTTCGTACGTCTGGATATGTATGAGGTAGACACAATTCTTTAGTTAGTCTTGAATAATATTCACAATTTAAGATAAAGGTTGGGCGCCTTTATCTTGTTAAAATTATAGATTGTTTTGCTAGCATTTGAGTGGGATCAAATGTTTTATGATTGGTCTAAAATCATCAAAGTGTGGTGTCTTTAGGCAAAGGAATCTAGTGCACTAGTTGCTTTGAATAAGATCACAGTGAGATACTTAATCCAGAACCGTCAATGGATAAAATTTTTCACTTGAAGACAATCATAGAGTCTATCTCAATCCTAAGATAAATGATGCCCTTATGGTTGCAAGTAATATCATTTGAGCTATCAACGAGTACGATTATATAGCATAGTCTATCCTCGATAGTTTGGTGGTATTCATTTGTTAATCAATAAAGGACTTCATTTATAGTTATGGCCATCGTGACTCCATTTATTAAATGAGAGTAGAATATCATCATATGGATGTTTTGAGGTATTGAATATTAAATCTTACCATTAACTTTTCAACAATGTCTATTGAAATATGGCTTCTGGACAAGTCAAAATATCCAAGTTCAAAATGTGGTCATATGAGTAAATCTGGTAACTTGGAGAGCTATAGGCGGTCTATGAGCTTTTGGTGATTACTGGTATTCTTCACGAGGATACACTATCTCCATTAAGATTGTCTAGGGTATGAATGAGCAATATTAACTTATTATATCTTTATTTAAGTGTTCAGTTTTAGTTCTTTTATGGAATGAACTAAAATTAATAGATCGGACCTAAGTGAATCTTTTGTTGATTATGATTAGGTCATGTCTATTAGATTTTAAATTTCGATAGTCCGCCAAGATTCCCATCTACACGAACTTGCATGGATCACTTGATACATTATACCAGACCAATTTATGGGTCCATATAGAATTCTATTTGTTAATAGCCAAATTTGGCTCGAGACCAAAGAGAAATTTTCCACTCTCTCAGCCTGAATCCATGCCCGAGTTCACCTACCCTAGAACCCCAGGTCCTAGAGTCGAGCTTCGGAACCACCCCGTAAATGCGGGGAAAGGTTGTCGAGCTTGGCTAGCTTCCGTGGAGGAACCTGACACGATCAGATTGAATTCCGTACAACAAAAAGAGAATTCAAGTAAAGCACGACGCACGACGAACCACTCTTCCTGAACTCGGGATCACCTTACAACCTCCCCAGAAGCCCACCTGAGTCCTGCTACAACCAAAGGATGCCCACGAGGCCATCCTAAGCTCCAACAGACCTAGAAAGGTTTGACTAAGCTCCTAGAACCAAGGCCGAGGTGTATATCTGCCACACCCTATGAAACAGCAAACACCATGCTCGATGACCTCTATGAAGAATCATACCATGAATACACATGAAATCATATATACTGTATGGCGAGTGATTGAGTCCAAAGAGGAAACAAACTTATCTCCGCTAAAGATATTCTCGAATCCGTTTATTAATTCGAAGTCAATGACTTTCAAATTAAAGGTCCCGCCCGATAAGGGTGAACGGATTCTGAGGATCACGGTGGAAGATTCACTAGTTTAACCTATTCAAACCATGTATAAATACACCGACGGCAGGTCTTGGTACCCAAGGAGAGGCAAACAGATCCACTGCCAGGCAACCTGCCTTTGATCAACTGAGCCCCCTCCACCAGTTCCTGCCCACATTAGGATAGGACCCAGAACTTCTATCTATGACAGACTAGAGCCCATGCCCCTAGTCCCAGACATGCCGATCTACTCATCGGGGAAATATGACAACGAGAGCTCCGAGATCGACTCTAAGAAGCACAAAAATAAGCGCCTGAGGGTGCGTTTGGTACAGACATGGGACAGGACAAGATAGGACGGAACGGGATATGGCAGGCTGTTCTATATTGTGTTTGGAAGGTCTAGGACAGAACTGTTAACGGTACTGTTAAGCGTTTGGTATGATTGGGACATGATGGGACAAGAGGTTCAAATAACCATAGTGCCCCTTTCTAATGTTTAAAACAATTATATTAATTTTGAAAGAAAAAAAAACTCCTAGATAATGGGATCAAATTTTGGATTCTTTTGACCCACTACACTTGTATTTGAAAATTTTCAAAACTATTGAATTAAAACTATTTAAAAATCGTAAAAACATAATATTTTCTTTCATTTTCTCACTTCACAAACACCAAAAACTTTTCTTCAATAAAATTCCCCACAAACAAAAACAACAAATAAATTCCTCAAAATTCATCCTAATAATTTATGTGTTCTTAAATCAATTAAACAGAGAAAAACAATTGAAAAGAAACAAGGAAGACAAATTTTTTTTTGAAGTTGGGCAAATGAGTTGCTCAAAAGATCTGGATATCAAGAAAAACAAGGTAAAATGTTGAAAACAATTAATATACATTTTCTTCTTCTAACCAATCAACACAAGTCCTGATATTTATTTTAATTTTTTGATTTTGTTTTTGTCAACACCAGACCACCAGCTTCACAAACCCAAACCCAAACCCACAAGCTTCACCATCATCGTCAACACCAAACCCACAAATCACAACCAAACCCAGTACCTTCAACACAAAACCACCAGCTTCAATCAAACCTAGAACCACCCACCACTGGATTCAATCACATCCGGCCATAACCTCAAAAACCACAAGCCTGGCTGTCGATGATGCAATCCCATATGATTTTGTATTTCGATCATTGGAATCAAAAACCCCCAAATTGAGAACCCTAAATCAAAATAAAAAAAAGCCACCACCTACAAAATAGAAAGAAGCCGAACGAAGAGAGAGAGAGAGAGGAGAGATAGACAAGCGAGAGAGACTGAGATCTCTGCTCCTCGCCGTCGGCCAAAAAAGAGAGAATGGAGAGGGAGAGAGAGAAGCGTGAGAATGGAAGAGAGAATGAACACATATAGAGAGAAGCGTGAGAATGGAAGAGAGAATGAAGGGTTGGGTTTTATTTTATATTTGGTATTTTTGTAATTTTGCAAGATTTGAGCGCAAAAATGTCTTTTCCAGACTTGTCCCATGCATGGAACAAGTCTGGCCGAGGGTCTGAGGTGGGACAAGATTTTGTAGATTTTGTCCCACCTTGTCCCATCTCGTCCCACGCTAATAGCGTGCAAAACATGGGACACGAGAAAGTTGTGTTGTCCCGTCCCACGTACCAAACGCACGATCAGGGATCAGCTAGCTAAAATACAAAAGGAGATCTAACAGTTAAAAAGAGGGAAAGGTAAGGAGGTCAAGAAAGACCCCCTGAGTGAGATGAACGTTCCCTTTACAAGAAAGATTCGATAGGCGGAGCTTCCACCAAAGTTTAAGATGCCATCAGACAATTTCTCTGGTACGAAGGACCCTTTGAGCCACTTTGAGTGCTTCGTCCCATAGATGGAAGTTCAAAATACAACCAGGGCCACAATGTGTCGGATGTTCCCTACCATTCTGACAGACTATGCCAAGACCTAGTTCAGAAAGTTACCCCGCTGGATGTGTGGACTCCTTCACGAAGCTATCAACGGATTTCTGCTCATAATTCCAAGGTGTCAAACTCAGATCAAAGGATCCTATCCATCTGCAATACGTGATTCAGGAAAGAGGAGAAACGCTCTGGGCTTATGTGGAACGGTTCCACAATGAGGTTATTCAAATGGGAGTCTTCACTAAGAAAGTGACCCTTGCCAATTTCAGGCGGAACATGTGGGCGGGTAAGCTTTTCGATCCTTTGCCAATCGACCTCCAAAGACCTACCAAGAGGCTTATGATCAGGCTCTAGAGGAGGTCAAAGTCGATGAGCAGTTCAAGTTCAAGATGGAGCATGTAGATATGAGAATGGTGAAGCGTCAGAAGAAGGAAACTCCCAGACTTGAGCCAGCTCAGAAAAATCAGAACAAACCTCCTAATAGATCGACATAACGCTTCCTCATTTCTCAACCCAAGCAAGAAATGTATCCAATTAGGTGAAACCCTCCACAGGCTTCACCTCCTCCCAGGACAGTAGCCCCTGTAACTCGAGATGAGAGAGGGTATGATCACTACACCCCTTAAATGCATCCCGCAAAATAATCTATCTTGCCATTCGGGATAAAGGGCTACTACATAAGCCCGTACCCACGAAATCCCCCATCGATAGGAGGAACAGGTACAAGTATTATGACTTTCATGAAGACGTGGGCCACAACACTTCAGAGTGCTATAACTTGCATTATCAGATTGAGGCTTAGATAAGGGAAGGATGTTTAATAGAGTTATTGCAGTAGGTAAGGATAATATTCAGACTGGAAGGGAAGTACAGGCTGAGATCTGTGAGCATGCCGTGAAGAGAAAGAAGGAGCAAGCAGATCTGATGCAGTAAATCCAGGTGATACATACCATCAGCGGAAGGCCCACTTTGGCCGGTGCCTCTAATAATTCCAGAAAAAACCACGTGAGGAAGAGCCCTCGTGTAGATGAAAAGAGGGGTATCTTCAAGGTCGACTAGAGCCCGGTTGACCCCTCCTAGTTAACACAGATTATTTTCACCGAGACGGATGTCTATAACACCGTACAACCTCATGATGATACCGTAGTGATCACAGTATAGATTGCCAACTGCATGGTCCGCCGTGTGCTTGTTGACACATGCAGCTGTGTTGATATCCTCTTTAAAGGTACCTTAGAGAAGCTGAATTTGAAACAATGGTGTTACAATAGCTTCACTACCCCGCTGTATGGATTCATCGGGGACTTGATCATACCCGTGGGGTCAAAGATCCTCCCAGTAGTAATTGGAACAACACCTCCCCAGCAAAATATTATGACAGACTTTGTGGTGGTAGATACCCCATCAACTTACAATACGGTACTAGGAAGATTTTTCTTGTCATCCTTGAAGGGGGTCATGTCCATTTACCACAATGTCCTAATTTTTCCAATAAGAGATAAGGTGAGGGAGGTACGTGGTTACCAGCAAACAACTAGGAAGTACAATGCAGTATTTGCCAACCTGATAGCTCTAGCAAAACAGTTTGCACAGATTACAACGATCCAGGATGATGTAACACATGGGATGATCTTAGAAGATATAAAGCCCACAGATAACCCCAGAGGATGACCCCGTAATGCCAGATGTAGAAGAACATAGTAGGGAATGGGCCAGCGGGCATCATATGGACAAACTAGAAGATATACCTATCCGGATGGACGATCCTTTGAAGGTCATCATGTTCGGAGCTACCCTAGAATCTAGAGTGAATAAGGGTCTGATCAGGTTCCTCAAAGAATTCAACGACATCTTCCCTTGGAGTCATGACAAGATGCCTGGGATCCCAATGTCTTTGGCCATTCTCCGATTAGCAGTGGATCTGACCTTCAAGCCTGTCAAGCAGAAAATGTGTCACTTTAACATCGAAAGAAATAATGCGTTTAAGAGGAAGTAGATAAGTTAATAAGAGCATGCTTTATCATAGAAGCATGCTACCCCGAATGGATCGCCAATGTGGTCATGGTCACGAAGGCGAATGGGAAGTGGCGTATGTGCATTGACTACACCGACCTTAATCGGGCTTGTCTAAAAGATAGTTTTTCTTTTGCCGAAGATCGATCAGTTGGTTGACACCACATTTGGAAATAAGCTCATGAGCTTCATGGATGCATTCTCAAGATATAACCAGATTAAGATACAATCAACAGAATAAGAGAAGACCAGTTTCATTACAGGGCAAGGTCTGTCGGTTATAAAGTGATGTTGTTTGGTTTAAAAAATGCAGGGGCTACATACCAGCGGCTAGTTAATGGACTTTCCAGACCCGAGGTTGGAAATTTGATAGAGGTGTACATCGACGACATGATCACAAAATCACAATCCATAGAAAGACATTTGGATAACCTTCCCAGAACTTTCATGATTCTAAGGGAAAACTAGATGAGATTGAACCCCTCCAAATGTGCTTTCGGGGTAACCACGAGGAAGTTTCTGGTTATGAGAGAGACATAGAGGCTAACCCAAAAAAGATCAAGGCTATCTTGGACCTAGAATCCCCTATATAACTTAAGCAGGAACAAGTCTTGACCTAACCAATAGCAGCGCTCAACAGGTTCATTTCTTACTCCACCGAAAAATGTCTCCCTTTCTTCAAAGCCATCAAGCAGGGAAGAAACATGAAATAGGACTAGGAGAGCGAGCAAGCCTTTCAAGCCTTAAAAAGATATCTGACGAGCTCTCTATTGCTAGTCAAGCCAAGTCCTAGAGAGGAGCTGCAAATATACTTGACTGTTTCAAAAACTACATTGAGTGGGGCTTTGGTCAAGGAATGTGAATATAGGTTCCAACGATCTATCTAGTATGTAAGTCACACTCTAACAAAGTTGAAGAAAAATTATACTATTCTAGAGAATCTCGTCTATGCTCTCGTGACTTTGATAAGGAAGCTCTGTCCCTACTTTCAAGCTCACTTAATAAAAGTAGTGAAAGACCAACCTCTCCGTCAATTTTTAAAATGGCCGGATGTATCTGGAAGACTGGTCTTATGGGCCCTGGTACTCACCCATTTTGATTTTAAATTAAAAACCCAGGACCTCAATCAAAGCCCTTGCTTTAACGGACTTTGTGCTAGAGTTCTCAGTGCCCCTAGGCCAAGCGACCTCATTAGTGGCAAATACAGCTCCTAAGAGGATTCCAGGGTTCGATAATTGGCCGGTGGGGTGTAAGTCCTGGACCCTTTAAGCAAATAGAACATCCGGGCAAGCCGGGGGAGGAGCTGGCATAGTGCTAATAGACCTAGAAGGGATTGAGTTTTGCCACTGTTTCAGATTCGAATTTAAGGCCACCAACAATGAGACAGAGTATGAAGCCCTCCTAGCTGGGTTGAAGGCAGTCGTCCAGCTCAGAGTTGATTACCTACTGGTTAAGAGTGACTCATTACTCATAGTCAATCAGGTTTCCAGGGTTATCAGGCAAAAGAATATAACATGATCACATACTTAAGGCTAGTTCAATTGCTTAAGAGTAAATTTAAAGGATTCAAGATCGAGCAGATGCCTTGATAATAGAATCATCGAGCAGATGTCCTAGCCAAGATAGCTGCGAATGGTAGCTAGGCCTTACCACAGGGAGTTCCTTTCCAAGTGATCTCCCACCTAAGCACAACAGCGGGCAAGAAGATTTGTACCCTAGATCGTCAGCCATACTGGATGGATCCAATGGTGGTTTATCTCCAAGAAGGAAAGCTTTCGGAGGAGCCCGATCAAGCCAGAAGAATTAAGAGGCTCTCTGTCTGATATTTCCTAGTAGACAGATACCTCTACAGTAGGGGCAGGTCCCTTCCCCTACTTTGGTGCTTACATCCCGATGATGACATATAGGCGTTGAGAGAGGTTCACTATACGGAATGCGGGAACCACACTGGTGGGGAAGCTCTTGCATATCAGGTACTCCGTATAGGGTATTACTCACCAACTATTCATCAGGATGCGAAGAACTTTGTACAATCCTATGAGGCATGCCAGAAGACCTTAAAATTGAGTCATTTCCCACTAGAGCGTTTGTCATCTTTAAGCTCGCCTTACTCTTTTGCTATGTGGGGAGTCGACCTGATCGGGCCACTTTTCACCACTCCTAGACAAGCCAAACATTCTATTGAGATGATCGACTATTTTACAATGTGGGTTAAAGCCGGGCAGCTCTTCCAGATATTGGAAGACAATATGACAAGGTTTATCAAAATAAATATAGTCTACAGATTTGAAACCCCTCTTATCATTGTAGCTGACCTAGGTAATTTGATAACAACTGATTCAAGGACTTTTGCGAAGGCTTAGGAATCAACCTTAGATTCACTTTAGTAGCCCACCCTCAGACTAATGGGCTGGTGGAATCCAACAATAAGATCATCAAGAAGTTGTTGAAGAAGAAATTACAGCAGAGAGAGGGCAGATAGGCTGAAGAGCTTCCCGAGGTTCTTTGGGCTTACCAGACTACAAAGATAACAGCCTCCGGAGAAACACCCTATTCCTTAACCTCCAGGGTTGAAGCAGTTCTAAAAATACAAACACGGTTAAATGCTAGAGGCTAACCTAGAGGGGGGGGAGGGTAAATAGGCTAGACACCTTTTTCGACTCCCTTAGAAACAAACAAAGTTTGTCCTTCTAGATTGCTTGTATCACAATATATATATCAATTAAAGAAACTTAATCAATCTTAAATCTCATAAACCAAAAACATGCTAAAATCATATGACAACGTCATTTAGATTAAAGCTAAAGTTCTAGAGCATATTCCTATTCATAGATTCAACAAAACACATGAATAGCTCAAAAGAACATAAACACATGTATCATTGTGAGAAATCAACCAAATAGAGCCTAATACATGTGAGGAACTATTTTTCACAAAATCAATCAATCAAAGATCATCAAATAGTCCTAGAATCAAAGCTAGCACAATACAATACCAAACATGTGAAAACATAGGCAAAATCAAAACCTAACTCAACATGTGGGATTTCAATTGAAACTCAACCTGGCTTTAAATGAGTTCAAAACTTAGATCAAAACAATCACAAGACACATATTTATGTTGAAGAAGAAAACCCAAGGCAATTGACCAAGTTTTAAAAGAAAACTTTGAGAGAAAATCAATACCTTAGTTGATTTTGGTGCAATCCCGTTTTTGTGAGTTTAGACTCGAAAAAAAGCAATAAAACTCACTAAAACCTTCAGATAAAAGATGGAGGATGAATATAAAAACACTCTCAACTTTGAATCACTCAAATCAGAGTTCAAATGAAGAAGTTATGGTGTTAACAAGGTGAGAAAATGTAGAGAGAAAATTATGCACTCAAGTTTTAAATTTCTTCTTATAATGAAATGTGAGAGGGAAATATAAAAGAGAAGGAAAGAATGAAGCAAAAAGACCGAAATTCCCTCCTTTGAAAATGCTTCCCCAAGATGGAGCGTGGGCATCTCGGGGCAGCAATGAGTTGCAACCGAGATGACCACGCACCATCTCATGGCTTACACTCATCTAGCGTTCTTTGACCGTTCTCTGGCCTGCAAACTCGGAATTCGAATCCGTTTGTGGATTTTAAACCATAAATCTCTCACGGACATGGATATATAAGATAATCAACCCAGAAAATTATAATTCGACTCGATATATAAAGACGAAGACAATGTATGCAACATGAGTTTAAAGTGTAGTATCTTTTGACTTGGAACTTGAAATCAATAGTATGAGTAACCGAAATGATCGAAACTCAATCAAGAATGATTTAAGACAAAAATCAAGTTCAATATCCATGTTATACAAACATATACACATACAAACAGAATTGACACTAGAATGCAAACTACATAGAGATAGTCTCCAATCAAGCACTTTCCAAAACATGTTATTTCCATACCAATGCATGAGCATTCATCTTCAAGTGTGTGAATGTGTTATACATGGTGCACATGATGCAGGGACACAAATGTATGAATTGTGTGTATGTGTGCCTAAGCCTTGTAAGAGAAAGATAAGGTCTTAGTATACCTTTGTAGAACCATATTGCATCCTTTCTCTTTGATGACTTTGAACTTGCTTTGACTAGTTGTTCCTTCTTCTTTGAAGCTTGAATCATCAAGAATCTAGACAACTAAATCATTACAAGTAAACAATGTTTTGATATGGAATTAATGCCATCACAAACTAAAACCTAACAATCTCCCCCTTTGGCAAATTCCATGTCAAAACACCTATACATTTACTTCAAATATAAAAATGAAGATAGGTAACAAATCACTCCCTCACATTTCAATGAGTATGATTCCTATAACTAATCTTCATCAAATCTTGAACTTCATCTTGATCTTAAGACTAATTATTACATGCCATTGAAAGTTCAAAAGTTAAAAAAACAACATAAAAAGAAACTAAGTAACTAGCATCTCTTTCTCCCCCTTTTTGACATGAAATGATGCCAAAAGTTAAGAAATATACCACAAGACTCAAATACTAGCTACTTGTTCCACCAAAGAAAGTTGTGCGAGTAGTTGATCTAACATAATGCTTGAGAGGTGGTCTTAAACTTGAAGCAATACACTCCTCCAATTATTTTATCCTAGCATCTTGTTGAACAACTATAGCACTAAGTTTATCAACCTTCTTCTTAAATTGTATAGCCCAATCCGGAAGAATATTTGTGCTAATCACATGACTATCAACTTGAGAACTACTAAATAGTCCAAAAGTATCACAAGTCTTACCCTTATTCTTATATGACATGTACGACACACGTTTATCACAATACTTTTCCAAGGGTTGAACTAACACGTCATCTTCTCTACTTTTAACCCCACGAGCTAAACATAATGAAGTTATAAACCCCAGTAATGCAAGATTTTTATCACCTCTAGTAGAGAAAGCCGCACTATCAATATAATACATGAGAAGATCTCCAAGGTTTATAGGTTAATTAGTCACCAAGGCATACACTATTTTGATCTTGTCCTTATTCAACTCGGTTGAATTCGAAAATCCAATAATTTTAGTGCAAATGAATAGATGCCAAAATGCACTAGCCTTAGTTAACTCATGTTGACTAGTATATGCTCTACCTTTCCACTCAAAAGAAGCATTGTCACAAAGAGTTCAACCCATGATATTAAGATTCTCAATGACATCCACATCTAGAAAACTAGAATTTATATCATTAGATAGCCCAAGAAACTTGTTAATGTTTTTCGGGTTAACTCTAAACACAACACTCCTAATCTCCATCAAAGCATCCAATAAGGTGGCACTTTCCCTATATTCAAGATAAAACTCTCTAACAAGAGTATCATTCACAATTCCTAACATGCTCACCCAAGATTCCCAATTTCTATCCTTTAAGCACTTAAGAACATAAGAATCTTTACACTTACCTAAGTCAATGCCTCTTTCTTGAAATATCTTCTTTGTTCCAAAGATCCTAAATCTTTTGTCCGTGAAGCTTTGGATCCTTTTGAGGTAGACTTGGCTTTCACAACGGATTCAATTGATTCCCACTTTCGGTAATCTTAGTTCTTCCCATTTGTTCTTGTGTTATAAGATGCTATATACATACAACAAAAGTGAGTGAAAGAAAAAACAAGCATATTAGTCACAAAAATATAAAAACAAAGACATGACTTAAGAATGAATAATCATGCAAGACAAAGATAGTGAGTAATATCTTACAAGTATCATTAAGTCAACATGTAACAAAATGGAGCATGTGAACATATCATAAAGAGAACAATGTCTAACATACAATGCTCCCCCTTGATAAATGCTATAACTAAAATCAATGACGGCATAAAGTTCACAAAGATGTTCACACAATCACACATTCAAGCAATTTGAAGAAATATCAACAAAATAAGCTTCATATGCTAAGAGAGATACACAAAGATTTTTCAAGTTCTCTCATAATTCTTCAACAATTGTTAAAATATCATCATACTTATAAACAAAGTGTGTGTGTTAGAGATATGCTTCAAATATATATCAAGAAGTAGTTTGATAATCAACATGCAAACAATTTCCAACAACTATTCATCCTAAGCTTTTTCCATAAAAAGTCAAACCGATTATCATCTGGAATTTTTGCTTCTAAGAGAATAGATTTCAACATATGAGCATGTGTGTGCATGTGGCTCATCATCCCATTTCTGTTTTTCAACCCGAGCTCATTTGATTTTCAACTATACTCTTTTTTAAGCCTTTATTCTTATCTTATTAGGCTTTGAATCAAAGAATTTTATTTTTTATGATTCCATTTCAACACTTCTTTGATTTTTCCATTTTTTTTAATATAAACAAAATTCACTTCATGGTGGCTTTCACTCATCACAATGGTGTAGCTCTTTCCAACATTGGGTAGCTTTCACAACCAATGTGTGTAGCCCTTTCCATGAAGGTGCTCATTGAGTTCTATGTATTTTCCGAAGCAAAATGGATACTAACCATAGGTCATTTTAAATGTACTTAAGCACAAAAACTTCAAGGTGTATCCAAAGTTTACATATTAGTAAACTAAACCTACTAGCAAAACATAAAAGAGAAGCAAGGTGCAAATTTAGAAAACCAAGATTTTATGGTTCATAAGCACATGATCTAAGACCAATAAGTAGAGACTTATTCAAGATCATTACTTCTCTAATGAGTAGCTTTCAAAGAATATGAAGCTCATATTTTCAAAAGTAATTCCACTCAATATACTATACACAAACAATCATCAAAGTTAAGATCAATGTGAGCAATGTCACTATTAGATCCTAAAATAGCAAATGTCAATGTGAACCATATGTATGCTATACAAAATTCTCTAATATGACATGCTATGAGATGTATATCAAAAATTAATTCAAAGATGAATATCTAAGAGAACATGCATTAGAGTATAGAGATACCTTTTTGCACATTATATTCACCAAATATCATACTTCTGCCCTTTTTATGAGCACTCTTGCCTTGAATGTCCTCATGACACCAAGTTGATGATGTTTAACAACAAGAGTATAAAAAGCATAATATCTCAACTCAATCAACACATATATCAAAAGAACGTATCTAAAGTTAACCAATAAATTTTGACCATCATAACAAACATAATTTGAGATAACCAAGTTCATATCAATACATGGAGTATTCAAAGCTAGCAAGTAAGAATTCTCAACATAATTGATATATTGCCTCAAAGCTATCTCACATGAGATTCTTATATTAGTTATAAGAGCACTCACCCTTGAACCACTTGTTCTTGGATGTACCTATACAAACATTTCCAATATCATCCTTGACAACAATGTTAATTCTAGAGTAAATTCCTTCAATGACTTGATTAACAAGAATATCATTAACACACTCTTTCTTAACATTTTCAACACAATCTTTGTCAAGTTGAACAAGATTATTTTTCTTTCTACTCCACAACTTCTTCTCATGCTTAGCAATATTATCTTGTTTCTCAACTTTCAAGACCTTAGCATGTTCAAGTTGAAGTTTAATCTCCTTATCTCTAGATTCATTTCCTAGTTTGCATTCTTCAATATATTTATAACACCTAGGTTTAATGTGACCTATTGTGTTGCAATAGTGGCAAATTGGAATAAAAGATGAGATTATACCTTTTGGAGTTGAACTAGCTTCACTAGGAGTTTGCAAAGATACCTTGTTTGCCAACGTCTTCTTGCCTTTTGATCTTCTCTTCTTGTGTGGTTTCTTATCAATCACGACTTCATCCAATTGAGTAGGAAGTGGTGCTTCCAAGAGCACCTCTTCAACTACCAAGTCGTCTTCACCACTATGTGAGTTAACAAGATTTCTAACACTAGACACACTTACCGAATCATTCACTAAGTCCTTGATGGCCTCATTAGCCATGTCTATCTCTTCCATTAATTATTGTTCTCTCTTTCTCAAAGAAGATATCACATTGTCCTTCTCAAGGTTTATCTTTTCAAGCTCTCTAAAATTCTTCATAATATCAGCTTTCTCACTAAGAAGTCTACAAGTGACAATCACAAACTCATCTAGTTGTTCCTTGATCAAATCATCCTTCTCAACTACCTCTCTTAGAGCATTATCTCTATCTTCTTCAAGCTTCTCTATCTTGGCCAACAACTCAAGATTAGTAGGATTGGAAATAGAGCTTCCATGATGATTTGTATCAAAGTTCTTGTTCAAAGATATTGTACTATCAACATCTAGTGGAGAATGAGAAGCCGTTAGAGCTACAAAGTTGGTCACCAACTCTTCATCACTTGAAGACTCATTACTAGAGCTCTCATTATTACTAGAGTTATCATCACTCCAAGTAGCCACCAACACTTTGCCTTTCTTGTCCTTCTTAGATGACTTCTTGGTGCACTCACTAGCAAAGTGACTGAAACCATGACAATTGTAGGATTGAACATCTTTCTTGTTCATGGCTTGACTATTCTTCTCATTCCTTGGAGATGATGTTTTCTTAACTCCCTTTTCCTTAGAAGACTTGCCTCTAGGCTTGGCATTCTTCTTTAGAAACTTCTTGAACTTTCTAACCAACAGAGCCATCTCTTCATTTTCATCATCACTCTCCTCAATAGCATTGAGAGTGATTTCCTTACTCTTAATCCTTGGCTTCAAGCACATCTCATAAGTTTGGAGAGACCCAAGCAACTCATCAATGTTCATGCTATCCACATCCTTGCTTTCCTCAATGGCCGTCACCTTTGATTTGAATCTATTAGGAAAAGACCTAAGGATTTTCCAATTTAAATGCTCTTTTGAGATATGTACTCCAAGTGCTTGACATTAGTTAGCAAAGTTAATAAGCCGGAATTGGAAGTCTTCGAAATTTTCTTCTTCACCCATATTTAAACCTTCAAATTGTGATGCCAACATTTGAAGCCTCGATTTCTTCACTGCTAAGGTTCATTCATTAGTAAATTGGAGAGTATCCTGAGCTTCCTTTGTGGATTCAAGATTTTGGATGTAGGAGAATTGATGCCCATCAACTCCTCCAAAAATGGCATTCGTAGCACGATGATGCCACTTATCAACCTCAAACTCATTCGTTATCCAGTCACTCCTTGGCTTGAGTATCATGGTTCCATCCTCTTGAACCTTGGTAGGACGACTTAACTTTCTTCCACTACCATCCAAGCCCTTTCATCAATAGAGCGGATGTAGGCTTTTATCCTCAACTTCCAATACCCATAGTTAGTGCCTCGAAGTAATGGTGGCCTAGTATTTGAGGCTCCTTCCGCTATTACATCATCTTGTAAACCCATGACTTCAAAAGCTTTGCAATAACCATAAATGTATCACCTGGACTCTCACTAAGTAAAATCTAGTGTCCTGCTGTGATACCAATTGAAAATAGAAACACGGTTAAATGCTCAAGGCTAACCTAGAGAGGGGGGGGGGGGGGGGGGGGTGAATAGGTTAGACACCTTTTTCGACTACCTTAGAAATAAAACAAAAGTTTGTCCCTCTAGATTGCTTATATCACAATATATATATCAATTAAAGACACTTAATCAATCTTAAATCTCATAAACCAAAAACATGCTAAAATCATATGACAAGGTCATTTAGATTAAAGCTAAAGTTCTAGATCATATTCCTATTCATAGATTCAACAAAAAGCATGAATAGCTCAAAAGAACATAAGCACGTGTATCATTAAGAGAAATCGGCCAAAGAGAGCCTAATACATGTGAGAAACTATTTTTCAAAAAATCAAACAATCAAAGATCATCAAATAGTCCTAGAATCAAAGCTAGCATAATACAATCCCAAACATGTGAAAACATAGGCAAAATCAAAACCTAACTCAACATGTGAGATTCCAATTGAAACTCAACCTAGCTTTAAATGAGTTCAAAACTTAAATCAAAACAATCACAAGACACATATATATGTTGAAGAAGAAAACCCAAGGCAATTGACCAAGTTTTAAAAGAAAACTTTGAGAGAAAATCAATACCTTAGTTGATTTTGGTGCAGTCCCGTTTTTGTTAGTTTAGACTCCAAAAACAGCAATACAACTCACTCAAACCTTCAGAGAAAAGATGGAGGATGAATAGAAAAATACTCTCAACATTGAATTACTCAAATCAGAGTTCAAATGAAGAAGTTATGGTGTTTGGAAGGTAAGAAAATGTAGAGAGAAAATTCTGCACTCAAGTTTTAAATTTCTTCTTAAAATGAAATGTGAGACAGATGGGAAATATAAAGGAGAGGGAAAGAATGAAGCAAAAAGACTGAAATGCCCTCCTTTGATAATGCTTCCCCGAGATGGCACGTGGGCATCTCGAGGCAGCAAGGAGTTGCATCCGAGATGGCCACGCCCCATCTCAGGCTTGCACCAATTGATGGCCTTTGGCCATGGTGCAACTCCCTTGCACTCCTCTCGTGTTCTTCGACCGTTCTCCAGTCTCTAAACTCAGAATTTGAATCCATTTGCGGATTACAAACTATAACTCTCTCATGGACATGGAAATATAAGATACTCAACCTAGAAAATAATAATTTGACACGATATACGAAGACGAAGACAATGTATGCAACATGAGTTTAAAGTGTAGTATCTTTTGACTTAGAACTTGAAATCAATAGTATGAGTAACCGAAATGACCGGAACTCAATCAAGAATGATTTAAGACTAAAATCAAGTTCAATATCCATTTTATACAAACATATACATATACAAATACAATTCACAATAGAATGCAAACTATATAGTGATAGTCTCTAATCATGCACTTTCTAAAACATGTTATTTCCATACCAATGCATGAGCATTCATCTTCAAGTATGTGAATGTGTTATACATGGCGCACAACGATGCAGGGACACAAATGTATGAATTGTATGTGTGTGCCTAAGCCTTGTAAGAGAAAGATAAGGTCTTAGTATACCTTTGTAGAACCATATTGCATCATTTCTCTTTGAAGACTTTGAACTTGCTTTTACTAGTTGCTTCTTCTTTGAAGCTTGAATCATCATGAATCTAGACAACTAAATCATTACAAGTAAACATCATTTTGATATAAAATTAATGCCAACACAAACTAAAACCTAACAAGTTCTTCCCATCAAGCACAAACTAACCTCCTTCAGAGTGCAGCACTTTGAACATGGAAGCAATGAGGATAAACTCCGAGCCAGTCTAGATCTCTTGGAAGAGAAACAAGTTCGGGTAGCTAGGAAAGTAGCGATATACAAGAGCAAGATCGCTAGGTACTTCAACAGGAAGGTTAAAGCTCAAAACATTAAGGAAGGGGATCTAGTTCTTAGGAAAGTGACCTCGAATACCAGGAAAATGTCATATGGGGTCCTAGAACCCAACCAGGAAGGACCTTACTTGGTAAAGATAGTGTTTCATAATGGGGTTTACAAGCTTGAAGACATGGAGGACCGACCCATCGATCACACCTGGAATGCAAATCACCTGTGGAAGTACTACCCTTAAACAGGGGATTCGTGAGCATTGTACCTCTATTTCATTTTCAATAAAATCCCCAACAACAATGTACTTCATTTTTTTATCAATAAAGTCTGCTTTAAACATCTTTGATTATATTCTACATTAATATCTCCGTATCCATTTAGGGTCTACACGGGTAAGTTTGACATAACCACCTCAAAGATCATGGATTAGCCGGGGAAGCCCTATTGCCATCCTTGATGCCTCAGTCGGGTACCACCCTCCGCCAAGAAGAGTCAGAGTTTAAGAGCATAGTTGCCATCTAGATCTCGAGACCATAAAATAGCTAGATAGCCCTCATGATGCCTTGGTCAGGCTACCACCCCCAAAAAGGGTTTGAGTGTAAAGGCATAGTTTTCATCCAGATCTCGAGACCAGGAAACAGCTAGATAGCCATCCTGATACCTCGATCGGTCTATAACCCCTTAGAGTGACCTGGGCTTAGAAAGTTCTCCTACCTAAACTCCAATGTTCAAGTTATTACTGGTTGCTAATCCTCCATGTGCATATGATTGCTTACTATGACAGATGCAAACTAGCCTGAAATCATACAAGAGGACTACTCATTAGTGTCATCGAGCTACAAGTTTCTGTTGAGAGCTAAGAACTCAAGCTAACTGTCTACTTTCACGCTTACATAAATTTAAGATCTCAACTAAGTCAAGTTATTTCAAAGGTCACATCTAGGTCGAGATCAGGAATGAAGCAATGAGATGTCAATCAAGTCAAAATCCATTGAAGCAAGTATGAATGAAATCTAAAGATGGGAGCCTATCCCCTATAAAGGCTACAGCTATCAAGTAGAGAGACGAAAAAGCTAACTAGACATAACATAAGAAAAGCAGGGTGCCCACCCCCTTTTTCTGGCAACAAAATCAAGTTGTGAACAGATTGTATCATGTTCCAGCTTCCTTCTAGTTCTCTCATGTTGTACCTTCCTTAGGTGGTTGCTCATCATGGCCTCCCTCGCCTGCTACACCCTCCTCCGGAGAATCCTCTATTGCCTACTGTTCAGCTGGGTCCTCTTCTAGAACCTCATTAACCATCGCTATAACCTCAGGAGCGATGGCCACATCTAGAACGCTTGCCAGAGATTTTAACCTGCTTTGCTCAACCTCTAATTCATCTTTAGAGGGCTCTTCTAGACAATTGTTTGTCTCCTCCCAAGCTTCTGGCAGGTCCCTATCGGGCTGTGCAGGTCGACCCCCGCTAGAGGTTTCCCTGGGACCTAAGGCTAGTAAGACAGAAGGAGGAAAAGGAAGATCTATCACGACTGCTTGCTTCCTAACTCCAGCCTCGCTAGAAGGACCTGCTCTGTCACCTTTGGGGCAAGACATCTCTACAGCCCTGGTCATGATTTCCTCCCTGTCCCAGCTGGTGATACTACAGAGGTCAAAAGGAAGAGGGAGGGCTTTGGTGACCTGGAAGGAGTCATAGAAGTATCCTTCGCTAAAGGAAGCATCAACCTCAGTTTGTAGCATCACCGTTTGAGCATGAAGATCCTAGACCTCAACATATAGCATTTCGGCTTCCGATTTCTAGAAGTCCTTCTGCCTAGCATGCCTTTTAGATATTAGGATCTCTTGGTCAAAGGATCGCTTCTTCCTCTCATGGTCACACTGAAGCTCGGCCAGTTCTGCCTATAATCTTTTCTGGCTAGAAGTTATCTCCTATACAAGAGTTTGAGCTTGCACAAGTAGCCCTATGACCCTTTCGGCTTCAGCCTCAGCTTGTATGGCCCGGTCACTGAAGGAGGCTACCTAGTGACGGTCGGAGTGGGTAGGAATTCGAAAGCCTATAGGAAGAAAAGCCAAGGTTAGAAAACGTCCTGCCCCATCGAGCTTGACTGATGGTGGGAGCGGGCAGAAGGAACCTCTGAAACGCCAGCCTCAGGTTCCGCTGAAGCTTGAGAAGCTTACACAGATGGAGTGGTAGAGGCATCGAGCAAGGTGGCCGAAAGAGCATCAATAGTAGCAAGAGCAGCCAATGAAAGAGTAATGGTTGGTTGTATCTGCAACTTGGGAAGTGGGCTTTCCTTAGTTTAGAGCCCTGGAAGCCTGCGACGCAAAAATAGCCAACTTGGACTTAGCTTAGGAAGAAGACAAAGTGGGAAAAGGTGAAACCTAAGCTAGATTAGCAGACCCCTCTTTCTCCAAAGCAGCCAAGGGGGGTTCTCGGGATAATCTGACATGAGGAGGAGTATGAGCTTGCAGGACCTCGTAAGAAGCTGGAGCAACAACAAAAACTGTTAAAAAAAAAGAGAAGTGAGTCGTTAGAATCGAGCTAATCAATAAAAAATAATAACAGGATGGTTCAGTGTTACTTATGAGGAGTACCATCAGAAATTCACAGATAACGATTTACTAGGCGAGAATCGAAGGGTTCGACAGTCAAGAACTTTAGGTTCAAGTAGTTTCTAGTGAGGATAGTCTTCAGTACTACCTCAGACTCGACAGGTAAGGAATCCTGGCCCCACGAGTCTTTAATCATTGAACGCGGTGGGAACCACAAACTCATTCCCACCAATAAATATTGAGTTTCTTCAATCACCACCGCCAGGATCCACTCCTTCTTCTAGGCTGGATCCTTCCTCGAAGCACCAAGACTGATAAAATTTAGCTTGTTCTTAGCCTTTGCATACAGCTGACCCCGGGGAGCTCTGGACAGGCTTCCAATTTGAAAAAGGTATGCCAACACCTCTGCTTCGGGCTCCCTATTGACCTTACTAAGCTCGTATTGCTCCTTCCACAGCACGAGAAAGCCAATCAAAAGCCTCCAGAAGCCAGACGTCAAATAGAGGGAGCTAGCTGTAGAGCATTAGGAGCCCGTCGAAGAGTAGGATGGAGGGGAAGCCTGACCCCCTTAACGAGGGCCACTACATGAATTGGGAGCACTCATTTTGGAGGATTAAAGACATCAAAATTCCTGTGAGGAACTGAGATAGAAACACTGTCAAGGATGCCATACTTTGACAGCAGACGATCGAGTGAGTTTGGGTGGTGGTAGAGTCCGGGATAACCCTGAAGTCAGTAGGGAGAAGCCTTTACAAGGGAGGATCGACAACTGTAACCTGACCCCTTCTGGCAGTAGCATCATTGGGTTCACCATTAGAATCCTTGTCGACTAAATTCTTGAGGGTATCAGGATTGTTGGAAAACCCGGTCCTGATTACTACATTCTTGTTCGACCAGTATCTTTACGGGTTAGGTGAAGTGTCATCACTGTCAAAGTTCTATCGTGTTCTCTTCCTGAGGTTAAGATTGGAAACTTCCTTACCATCGACAATAGAATCAAAAAAATCACAGTTATTTTTCAACTTGGTAGAAAGAGTTTTTGAGTTCGAAGAAAAAGAAGAGAGCGCTGAAGGGAGGCCTTCTTTGAGAAAATTTAAAATCTGAAAAAAATAGGGGTCGTAAAGAGGGCGACGGAGTGGTCGAGTTTAAACAGAGGTAAATGAAGTAGTGACGTCGGTGAAATCCTAGACCAAGATTGCCTCAAAACCTGTGAGTTGACGTAACAGAGTCAGATAATCTTGAGAAACACATAATTTATTGTTTGCCACATCACTTTCACATTTAATGAGAAGATTTCCATCAAGATTCTGGTATCAACGTTGGAGGGAAAATTTCCCAATCAAAATAGTAAATCTGACACCAACCCCAACTCAATCACTGGTGTTCAAGTCAGAGAGGATTTCTGTTAATAACCAAATTTGACTAGGGACCAAAGAGAAATTTTCCACTCTCCCAGCCAGAATCCAAGCCCGAAATCACCTACCCTAGAACCCCGGGTCCTAGGGTCGAGCTTCGAAACTACCCCGTAAAAGTGGGGAAAGGTCATCGAGCTTGGGAAGCGTCCGTGGAGGAACCTGACACGATCAGATCGAACTCTTTATACCAAAAAAAGAATTCAAGTAAAGCCCGACGTATGATGAACCAACCTCCCCGAACTCGGGATCACCTTGCGACCTCTCAAGAAGCCCACCTAAGTCCCGCTACCACTATAGGATGCCCACAAGGCCATCCTCAGCTCCAAGAGACCTAGAAAGGTTCGACTAAGCTCCTAGAACCAAGACCGAGGCGTAGATCTGCCATGCCCTATGAAACTGCGAACACTGTGCTCGACGACCTCTTAGAAAAATCACACCATGAATACACACGAAATCATATCTACTGTGTGGCGAGTGATTGAGTCCAAAGAGGAAATAAATTTATCTCTGCCTAAGATATTCTCTAATCCGTTTATTAATTCGAAGTCAATGACTTTCAAATAAAAGGTCCCACCCAATAAGGGGGGAATGGATTCAGAGGATCAGGGTGGATGATTCACTAGCTTAACCTATTCAAACCATGTATAAATACACTGAAGGTGAACGATAAAAACAGACAAAAAGCAAGAGAAAAAGAGAGGAAGGGAGATTTGACTTCTGTCTACATTCTGGAATCAGAACATGACCATTGTTTTATTCTACTATTTGATAGGCATGAGGTTGCCACCCTACAGTATCCCCACAAAGTTGAGAGTGTTTGAGAGATTTTTGTATGGCATGTGTAATATATAATAAAGAGCTATATTCCTGTCTTCATTGTATTCACATATAAACATCCATATTTGTTTGAACAAGTTAGGTACAAGATACCTACCCCGACCGCCACCTCCGTGATAACGGTCTTGAGGGTGTTAGCTGAAATTTCTCACCTTGAGTAAATTTTCCGTTAATAGTATTAGAGCATGTGCACTTATTTCTTTTAGTAAGAATGGGTCTAGTTCAAGTGTGAACATTTTTATTTAAGTACAATGGATTTAATAAAATAGGAAAAACAATATTTTGCCCATATATATTGGCTTGGGTGGCTAAGGCTATATATAATAGCTTAATATATTGTTTTTTAATTTATCATTTAATTAAATAGAAATTATTTATTTATTTAAAAGTCAAAATCTTTTTCCTAAAGAGTATGCCCGAACAATAAAATCCTACAATCTGGAACTTGTGAGCACTTGTGGATATTTCTACAATCCGGGCCCAAACTACAAGTTATATAATAACTCTTATAACCCATATTAGAGAAATCATAAAGATTTCTCATAGAGTTACAATTAAGTCAATACTTGTAAGTAGCTTATCTCATCATGCCAACCATTGATCAAATCATTTGAAGATGAGATGAGAGAGTTAATGCAAGCTTCTTAAAGAATCCAAGCGTTTCATTCCACCAATTCCTTCTCCGAGCCGCATGCACAAGGGCCCCATGGAGAATAAAGCATAATAGTTGAGAAGACTCTACCATCCTAGAAGCAATCTGCAAATAAACTCCTCTGTAATACAAAACAAAAGAGGAGAGAGAGGATCCCCATGACGGACCCCTCAAGAGCATCTGATATAACCTTCTAGATTCCTATTGTTTAACACCAAAAGCCTCGAAGAACTAAGGATGCCATCAATACAATCCCTGAAAACAGAGGAAAACCTAAATGTCTGAAGCATTCTGTGAAGAAAACACAAATTCAAAGTTTCAAAGGCCTTACGAATATAATTTTTGATGGCCAAATTACCTCATAACACATATTATGAAGCACATTTACACGATCAGAGGCCAGAGCAATACATTCCACAATATAATGATCCCGAATAAAACTGAACTGATGAGGAAAGACAATCCTATCAGTAATACGAGTCAATCGATCTACTAAAATCTTGGAGAGGTATTGAAATGAAAATTACTAAGCGCTAACGGACAATACTGATCTATCAAAATCGAGTGTTTCAACTTCGGTAGAAGAACTATGAAACTGGAATTGAAACTCAGAAAAATAACTTTAGAGCGAAAGAAATCTTGAACAGTAAGAACAACATCACCACCAACAATATCCGAAAAATATTGATAGAATTTCCTATAAACATCGTCCAGTCCAAGTGTAGAATTTGCATTAATAGCAAAAACCGTGTCATGAATATCCTCTGTAAAAGGAATACCAATCAAAAAGTAATTCTCCACAATCATCACCATACTAGGAATCACGTCATCCAACACAGAAAGATCTTGCTTAACCTGAAAATTGGTTGAAGAGAATAGATCAGAATAAAAACATACGATATGATCCGTGATGACCAAGTGATCAGTCGATAACACGTCGCCAATCAAGAGCGTGGATAAAGTCTGCTAGCACTGTCAAAGCCTGATAGAAGAATGTATGAAAGTGAAGTTCCGATTGCCATCACTAAACTACTTGACCCTTGACCGATCATGAAGGAAGCACTCTTAACGGTGTAATAACACATCCAGCTCATAAAGAGCTCCATAGAGAAACCCATATTAGACATCTCTTGCTGAACGGAGTGATGCTCCATTGACTTTTTAGTTATGTTTGAGTTAAGATCACTAAACAAATCATTATTCCATGGCCTGAGAGCCTTCTTCAAACATCTTGATTTACTAAAGACCTCCTAATGAGGGTTACTCATAGAGGGAGGACTCCAAACTCTCCAAACAATATCTATGAAATTGAAATGATCCAACCACATAATCTAAAATCGAAAAGGCCTAGGCCTAGGAACATTAATTTCCAAAAACCAGATCAACAATGGACAATGATTAGAAAACCAACAAAGAAGAGCCACACAAGAAATGTCCTACCATCAAAAAAGATAACTATCATAAATAAAATCTTTATCTATTCTCATCTCAACTCGAGTACGGGTATACTAACCCCTAGCTCAAGTGAAACGACAATCTGGAGAGAGAATACCAATCTATTTACAATCATCAATCATCGATTTGAAATTTATGCAAGAACTTTAAGAAGAAGAACGAGAACCCAACATATTCACGTATTCATGTAGCCTAACATTAACTGCATGTTAGAATATTTCTACATATTCATGTAGGTTGCTTAATCTCTTCATTGATTGTTAAGTTTTGTGACTAAATGGATTAGTGTACAAGCTTGTTGGTCTAGGATCACTATTAAAGGCCTGTTTGGTAAGGTGAAGGGTCAGTGAGCAAGAATTATGTGACTTGAGGTCAACCTAGGTTGTAAACTTTCATTAAAGTAGTTGATTTTAAGGACCTTATGTGGCTAGAAGGATAGCCTATGAGTTTTTCCCAGTTGGAGGGTTTCAAATGTAAAACAAATCTTATGTTTTTATCATTTTGAGTATGCTTAACAATATTTGAATGCTTGGTAATTTGGGATAAATTCATTAACATTGATTAATCTAAAATGTTGGTAATCAATTGAATTAAAACCTATTCAAACCCCTTAATGCATTTGTTTATTTTCAATTGGTATCAGAGCGGCTTCCTAGATATACTTAGGTGATCCTTGCTCTTATGTGTGTGTTCTGCATTCTGTTTGTGGCTGTTTTTTTGCACTCATCCCATTCTCAAACCCTAAAAACTATGAGTAAGAACGAAGGTGGACATTAGGGAGCCTCAAGCACAAAACCCCCTTTGCTCAATAGAGTGAACTATGCCTCATGGAAAGGCAAGATGGAGTCCTACCTTCACCAAATAGATGACTGTGCATGGATGGCAATTGAAGATGGCTACACTCCTCCAACTATGACCGCCAAAGATGGAAGTGAAGTCTCCAAGCCTAAGTCTAAATAGATCATACAAGAATTTGAAGAATCCAAGTGGAACAACAAGGCAATGTATGCCTGTAGAGAAAAATCGATAAACGCGGCGGAAGCGTAAAAAAGGGTTTGTGTACACTAAAAAAAATTCCTTTAAAAGGAAGAACCTTAACCCTATATTAGTTGATGTATATTAAAAGTGTCGTACCATTTTCTCGTAACGATTGAAGTTACGCCGAATTGAATCCATAAGATCTTCCAATCCAATCACAAACATGAATTGCCTAGTAGTGTGGGCTCCTATATATACTTTGGGATGGAGACAAACAAAAACTTTTTCCTTTTGTTAGTCACAATAATCCTCCAAGATAAAACCAAAGAATGTTTGATCAATTGTGAATTTTCAATCTATTTGACTGAAACTCATGTGAACCAGATTCGATTTTTGCACACAAAACCATTTTGATGTAAAGGAAACTAGTGTACTATCGAAAACAAAAACGTTCCCATTTTCTCTTCTCCTTGGCCGAATTCTACGCACAACAGTTGGATGAAGTTTTTTTTAACTGTTTACGAAAAAAAAAACTCCTCTCAAGTCACCAACAAGCCTTGACCGAATTCTAAAGTACTGAATTATTAGCTTGGCCGAATTCCTCTATAGGAATATATATATATAGGTGACCAAATCCTCTCCTTATGAGGATTTACTTGGTAGGCAAGAATCCTACCTCTAGGAGGATTTACTTGGTGACCAAGAATTCTTTTCAAAGAGGAATTCTTTTCCACACCAATAGTGTATTTATTCAATAACCAATTGTTAAATATAATGTAAATTGTGACTATACAAAACTTCTTAATTTGACCAATTGTCAATTTAGAGTTTTAATAGAAATCAAATACTTCCTAATTTGACTAGATAAATAAATTCCTTTTATTTATCTACTTATCAAATATAGTATTTGATACCTATCATATTACCAAAAATAATATGACTCTCGGAGACCTTCTCCAACTAGGAAAAAGATTTTGACTTCTAATTAAACAATTAATTAATTAATAAATTAATTAATTTCCATTTAGTAAGAAAAAAACAGTATATAAGACTATTATATAGGCCCTTGCCATCCAAGCTATAGATATTGTCCAATTTTTTTTTCCATTTTATTAAATCTATCGGACTTTAATAAAAGGTCCACATGTGAACTAGATCCATTATTACTACAAGAAACAAGTCCACATGCCGTACCACAATTCTAATTGGACCCATTAATTGGTCCAGTAGAATATATCAAGTGATCCATCCAAGTTTGTGTGGATTGAGGATCTTAACGGGCTATCTAAATTTAAGCTATAATAGACATAACCTAATCACAATCAACAAATGATTCACTTAGGTCCGATCTATTAGTTTTAGTTCATTCCACTAAAGAACTAAAATTAAACTCTTATATCAAGATAGACTAAGTTAATATTTCTCATTCATACCCTAGACAATATTAATGGAGATAGTGTATCCTCGTGAAGAATACAATTAATCACCAAGAGCTCATAGACCGCCTATAACTCTCCTAGTTACCATAATTACTCATATGACCAGAATTTAAATTGGATATTTTGACTTGTTTAGAAGCCATATTTCAAAAAGCACTATTGAAAAATTAACTTTGAGATTTAATATCCAATACTCCAAAATATCCATATGATGATATTCTACTCATATTTAGTAAATGGAGCCATGATGTCCATATTTATAAATTAATTCCTCTATCGATAAACAAATGAATATCACCAAACTATCAAGGATAGACTATGCTATATAATCGTACTCACTGATAGCTTAAATGATAATACTTGCAACCATAAGTCCATAATTTATATCAGGATTGAGTTAGACTCTCCGATTGTCCTCAGGTGAAAACTTTTGTACATTGACAGTTTTGGATAAAGTATATCACTGTGATCCTATTCAGTGCACCTAATGCACTAGATTGTTTTGCCCAAAGACACCACACTTTAATGATTTTAGACTCATCATAACACATTTGATCCCACTCAAATGCTAGCAAAAAAATCTACAACTTTAAAAAGGTAAAGGCGCCCAAGCTTTATCTTAATTTGTGAATATTATTTAAGACTAACTAAAAAATTGTGCCTACCTCATACATATCCAGATGTATGAACAATTCTTCTTTTCTCATAGTCTTATGACCTTATGATTATTTACTTTTGACAATTATAATAATTAAAGTATAAATGCTATAAGATTTGTTAAACTATAAATCACTTTATTAATATGAAAAGATTGTCAAATACATTATTAAACTCTTGCTACTAAGCATAATCCTAACAATCTCCCACTTGCTCTACAGAAAATGTTTCATATCTCTTATCCCCATATTCTTCAGGTGTCCATCGAAACTTTTTTGTGGAAGAGCCTATGTGAAGGGATCCACTAGATTTTCTGCTGACGCGATCTTGGTTATCATCTCGTCTCCCTTATGCATAATTTCCCGTAAAAGGTGATACTTTCGTTCAATGTGTTTCCCTCTCTCATGAATTCTCGGTCCTCTTGAATAGTGATATGCTTATTCGCATCGGGAACCACGTCCAAGTCAACCAAGAATTATCAGAGCCAAACAGCTTCTTTAACTGCTTTGAATACGACAACATGCTCATCTTCCATGGTGGAATAAGTAATACAAGATTGTATGAAACTCCTCCATTTGACTGCCCCTCCTCAAAGTGTAAACACAGGTCCTGATGTTGATCTTCTAGAGTCAAAATCCGATTGGAAATTGGAATCTGTATACCAAACAAGAATTAAATCCCCTCAAGAGTATACAAGCATATAATCTCTCGTTCTCATGAGATACTTGAAAATATGCTTTACCGCCGTCCAGTGATCAGGACCAGGTTTCGATTGAAACCTACTAACTATGCCAACAACAAATTAAATATCTGGTCTAGTGCAGAGCATTGCATACATGAGACTCCCAACTGTCGAGGTATATGAACCCTACTCATGATGTGCTATTCATGCTCATTCTTCGGAACTTGTTCCTTAAAAGTTTTATTCCATGTCTGAAAGGAAACATACCTTTCTTGGAATCTTGCATGGAAAATCTAGACAAGATTTTATCTATGAATGAAGTTTAGGATAATGCAATCGTTCTATTCTTGCTATTCCTTATGACTTGGATGCCAAGAATATAACTTTTTTCTCCTAAGTTCTTCATGTCAAATTGTTTTTCCAACCATTCTTTTATTGATGTCAATACACCTACAACGTTTTCGATGAGTAGTATATCAGCTTTAAAGGTTTCCACCTTTCCATCCATTCCTCTCTTCCTCTTGTATACCCACTTGCACCCAATGGGTTTTATCCCTTTAGGCAGGTCCACAAGAGACTAGACTTTTTTTCTTAACAAAAATTCAATTTCAGATTGCATTGCCTTTTGCCAATGGAGACAATTAACATCTTCCATGGCTTCCTTGCACGTGTGGGACCATCGTCATCTGAGAGATTCTCTACTGATTCTCTGAGACATATGTATCTCTCGGGTTGTCTACTAACCCTCCCACTATGATAAGGAATGGTAGGTTGTTGATTTTGTGTTGGTACGGAATTTACAATTGGGCTAGGTTGTGAAACCTCTTGTGGAGTTGTATCTTTTGAAAGCTCATCCAGGACAATTCTACTTTTAGGCACATAATTTTTCCTATAGTCCTCATCCTAAAATTTAGCATTTGTCGAAATAAATACTTTAAGATCTGAAGGACTATAGAAATAATATCCTATAGCTTCTTTTAGATACCCTACAAATATGCATGTTTATGAACGAGACTTCATCTTTTCTGTCATTCCTTTTAACATGTGCGCATGACATCCAAATATCCTTAATTGTTGTAAACTAGGCATTCACCCAGTCTATAACTCATGCGGTGTTTTAGGTACCGACTTAGATGGTACATCGGTTAGAATGTACATAGCGGTTTGTAAAGCATATTCCCAAAAAGAATTTGGGAGCGTTGAATAACTCAACATAGACCTAACCATGAACGACAACCAATACAAGTTGATCTAAAAAACTATGAATGAAAATGAGCCATGTGATATTCTAAAAACGGCTCATGAAGGAACCAAAGTAGTCAAGGATTCCAAGCTCCAAGTCCTACAATTGCAATTTGAGATGAGTATGATGGATGAGCATGAGTGTTTCAATGAATTTTAAGTAAAGGGGCATCATTAATCAAAGCCATCGACTAGGTAATCCATACTCAGATATGAGGATTAAGCAAAGGATCATGAGGTCACTTCCTGAGAGATTCAAGTCCAAGGTAATGACACTTGAAGAAAATAGTGATTTCTAGACTATAAAGCCAAGTGAAGTGATTGGAAGGCTTCTATCCTATGAGTCAAGAAAGGGCTCCACACCTACAGTACCAAAAAAACAAAAGATCAAAGCCTTGAAGACCTCCAAAGTAGAGAAGTAGGAGGATGACTCAGATGAGGAGATGACCTTCTTGGTGATGAGATTTAAGAAGTTTATCGAGTTTGAAAAGAAGGGCTATGGATCTAAAGGAATGGATGTGAAGAAGAAGAAGACTCCTTTCAAAAAGATTAAGCCAAGTCAAGACAAGCCCACAAGAAAAAGAATCCAATGTTTTGAATTTAAAGGGTTTGGACATATTGTGGCAATATGAAGAGCAAGAAGAAAGCAAAGGCAATGGCCATCACTTGGAGCCAAAATGATGTCTTTAAAGAGGAAGGAGGATCCTTGGATGATGAAAAACATGTGGCAAACTTTATTGCCTTCACATCATCTCTCTAGATCAAAGAAGTAAATATGACCAAGAGGAAGAGAATTAAAGTGAAGATGACTCAAGTGATGGTAACTCTTCATCTCAATCCAGAAATTGAATTGTGGAAGGCATGGACCTTAAAGGGTTCATTGAGCATTTTTAAAGCTCAAGATTGAAGATGAAGAAAAAGATTCTAAGGCTAAAAGAAGAGAATCTCAAGCTATCAACCGAAGTAATTCAATTGAATGGAGAAGTGAAGATAGCAAAGGGAATGAGGCATTGATGGAAAAAGAGCTTGAAGAAGCAAGAGAAGTTATTGCTGAGATGACTTCGAGAATGAAGAAACTTGACCACATGTTGGTAGTTGACAAGAGGCCAAGTGATAAGAAAGGTCTTGGTTTTAAAGATGACAATGAGATCATATCCTTAAGCAAGACCGTGTTTGTCAAGAGCAGGGACATCAAAGAGTCTTCACCTCTACAATATCCTAAGAAGAAGATTGAAATAAGAGAGTGTTCAAAAAGTGCCCTTCAAAGGCATATCACTTATGTTTAATGCTTTGAAGAGACTTAGTTGCATACACACACACACACTATATTCTCATGAATGTTTATTCATCTCGCATTGTGCCTCTTGCTTACATGTGTGCGTCCCTTTCTTATAAATTCCTTGCTTGTTAGGGGTGTCTTTTGGCCTTGCTTAAGTCTTTTAAAACTCCCTTGAATAATCAATTTGGCACGCAAGTTTTGCACCCTTCACGAGTGAAGTCTCCCACGAAGTCTCCCTCGGAGAACCCTCAAGTGGGTTCTGCAGGATATGTCTCTGTAGGTCCCTCCCATAGAGTCACCCACATAAGGCCCTTGGGCCTTTTCACTGGACATGGCTCTGCAGGTCCCTCCCGTGAAGCCACCCATATAAAGCCCTCAAGGCCTTTCCGCAGGTGCCTCTGACAGAAGATGTAAAATTGGGCGGTTTGGTCTTTTCACCCGATGTCATTTTTTCCAAGAAGTCTCCCTTGCTTGTTAGGTGTGTCTTAAGGAGTCCAGAATTTGTATCTAGTAAGAGAAAATATTTTCCTATTGAGAGAGACTCCCAGGAATCATTTTTTACTCAACCAAACTCATACCCAGGTGCATCTAGCATCATCTAATCATGGGTCTTCTTGTTTTCTTTGACTAGGTAACTCTAACATGCCCTAGAACTTTCGTGTTCATTATTTATGTCATGTTTGCCTAAATTAACATCTATTATCTTATTCAAAACATGACTCCTTATTTAATGGTATTTATAACATGATTGAGTTGTTGTTTATTTGTTGAGGATACATGTTCATTGTTAGCTAGCATTTAGGACCATTTTACCCTCTAGCTAAATATTCTTTCTTTGCATTTGGGTATTTATATCTAGGTATTATACTTATTGTTATCTTTAAATCTCTAGATAAGCATTTTGCGTAGCCTAGCATTAATTGCATGTTAGAATGTTTCTACATATTCATGTGGGTTGCTTAATCTCTTCATTGACTGTTAATCTTTTTGACTAAGTGGACTAGTGTACAAGCTTAGTTGTCTAGGATCACCATTAATCGCCCGTTGGGTAGAGTTAAAGGGTTAGTGACCAAAAATGGTGTGACTTGAGGTTAACCTTGGTTGTAAGCTTTCATTCAAGTTGTGGATTTTGAGAAACTTATGTGGCTATAAGAATAGCCCGTGAGTTTTGCCCAGTTGGAGGGTTTCCCAAGTAAAACAAATCTTGTGTTTTTATTGTTTTGAGCAGGCTTAGCACTAATTGAATGCTTGGTAATATGGGGTAAATTTACTAACGTTGATTTATCCGAAAATTTGGTAATCAATTGAATTAAAACCTATTGATCCCTCCTCTCTATGTTGTTATACACACGCGTTTATTTTTTCTCATATCCTTTAACGATTCCTTGATTAAGAAATTTATTTTTCATATGGAACAAGGAAAGATACAAACTTGGAGAATAAGTTTTTTCTTTGATAAAATTATTCCTACTAAGCAGTAGAGTTTGAAAAGAATAAAATAAGAGATTATTATATAAAAGAGTTTAAGAAAATTAGATATCACATATTTAATTGATTAGTGGGGATATTGCCGCTCATAAATATTATAAGCACACTCATATTGATAAGTACACACATGTCTAATATTTAAAATTAAATCAATACTATAAACACCCATCTTAATGCAAATAATACCCTTATTTAAATGAATGTATTCATTTAACAAATTTTATTTATAAACCCTCCTAAATTATTATCACACCTAATTTCATAAATGATAAATTCTTAAGTTCTTCAGGCTCAAAAACACTAATAAAAACAAAATTAACCTTTTGAAATAATGCAAGGCTTGATGTTGTAAATGTATGGGAACTTAATAAGCAAACAAAAAAAACCAAAGGAAAAAAAAGAAAAAAGAAAAACATAATAAAAAAATAGCAATGAAGAAATAGAGTTCTCTTCCAAAATATAAAAATAGAGTTCTTCTAAATTTTTAGATTAAAAAAATATAAAATCTAAAAGTTCACATCAATTTTAAATAAATAAAAGTCTTCTCAAAATCACCTTAAAAAATCTCAAGATATTTAGATATATCTATTAGATCATCTCATGCATATTATGCGATTCAACAACAAAAGCTCAAGATAAAACGTAGTGATGATTATTTCTAAATTAGGGTTTATCATAAGTGCTTTTTTTATATATAAATAGATATATTCTAAGATATGAGTGTAATTATTGGGGTAGATAGGATTTGATTTATTTTTAATTCAATTAATGTATCCTTATTGGTAAATTTATATTGGGATATTTTTATAATTACTTTTTTTATTAAACTATGAGTGTGGATATCATATTTATGGGTGGCAATATCGGCACCCTTAATTAATAAATTAATTCTATTTAAGAATCATTGAAATATATTAACTCAATTTAATTACGATAGTCATAATTAAATAAGGACTTACTTAAAGTATAATTTTAGTAAAATTAAAATTTAGAATCTTAGTGGGACTATGATTCCATACCTAATGAGAAATCTGAAATATATACAATCACAATTAAATGGCCTAGCACCAACCTAGATGGGGGGTGAATAGATTTTTGCACCATTTTCAATCCCTTGAAACAACCATTGTTTGTCCCTCTAGATAGCCTATATCACAACGCATAAAGCAAATGAAAGCATATATAGACTATTGATAAGCATTCTCAAATAATCATGTTAAGTCTAAAGTCTGTAACTTGCAAGTGAAGTAAGAACACTCAAAACAAAAAACAAAAACCAACATGTACTTGTATACACACGCACACACACACACACACACACACACACACACACACACATATATATATAACTTATCATGTAAACAAGATTTAATTTACAAGAATAAAGATATATACAACTATGATCAAATGAGTTGTTTGCATATCACACTTTTACAAATCTTGTTATCCAAAGATATCTAGAAGAAATGATTCAAACAAGATTCATACAAACATATATACAAATATAAAGAGATAGAGATAGAGATACTTGACACATGACTTTTACATAGTAAAACCTCCAAAGAGGAAACATCTAATCCATAACCACCAGCAAATCGTAATCCACTTTGAAGAATAAAAGATACACACTCAAAGAAGTGACCAATAATATGATACACTCCTCAAGCTATCAACTTCTATTCTAACCTTGGGCCTAGTGAATCACTTTGCCAACTTCCTGTCCAAGATGTGGCTATCATACCTCTAGGAAGCAACTTCCCACCCAAGATGATCACTTCTCTATAAAGATTCCTTGCTTGTCTATCAGGATCCTCCCAATCCTAGACAAGGCTTCTTACGTAACTATTTGAGTCCTCCCGACTCTTGTCAAGACTTCTTGCTTATTTATTCGGATCCTCCCGATCCTATCTAAGACTTCCTTGCTTGATTATCAAGATCTTCCCGATCGTAACCAAGACTTCTTGCTTAGCTATACCAACCCTCCCTAGCCAAGACTTCATGCCTTTTACAAGGTTTTTCTAAGTGCAATCGTGAATGCAAAAGGCAAACAAGCACGCAACATAGAACTTGATGATCAACATATTCTACAGAAACTAGAAATAAACAATGAGCACACAATGTATGATTTTCTAGTAGCCAATTCTAACACAATGCAATCATACAAATGATGCATGTGCATATGAAATGCATGGATCACTTACACTTCATGAATAACTATACATAGGCATGAAAACATTCAAGATAATGTATCTTGACTCTTAAAAACTTGAACAACAATCAAGAAAAAACAAAACACCAAATACATGTACTAAGACCTAGATTCCATTCATGTTACTAAAGTTTGAAAATCAATACATATTCACGAAGAACATTTTCAAGACTTTAGAACTAAAACAAAAAAAAAAGCTAGAATCAATGGATACTGTCAACAAAATCATTAAGCTATCATTTAGAGCACATATTCACAAAACATTCAATTAAATCCTAATAGGCTCTAAACATACAAGAAATTGTGCTAATCTAAAATATGTTCAATTAAAGAGACTTAGCACTAGTAAAGACTATCAATAACCAAAATCAATCAATTGAACCACAATTGTCCTAAATAGAAAGCTAGCACTACACAAATTCACAAGCATGTCAAAACATAGGTTTTAAGAAAACATTACTCAACATACATGTTACTGATCAAGTTCAAACTAGCTTAAAAAGTTTCCCAAACTCTAATCAAAGTATACACAAGTAACATACGTATATAGAAGAAGAAAACCCAAGGTAATTGAAGATTTTGAAGATCAAAACTCAAGAGATGAATCAATACCTTAAGAAAAAAGTACATTTTCAGATTTTGGTGAATAGCCACCCGAAATCTTGAAGAAATGACCTCAAAATCTCTTGGAATGATAAAGAACTTTCCTATAAAGATTCTCAAATTGGAATCACTCTTATAGGACTTTGATTGAGAAAGTTATGGTGTATGGAAGTTGAGAGAATTAGAGAGAAAATTTCTGCACTTGTTTTTTTCTTTTTAATTTTCTTCTTAGAAACAAATGTGAAAGAAATTGGTATTTAAAAGAGAGAAATAAGAGGGAAATGAACCAACCAATGAAGAGCTACCAACTCAGCATCCCATGGAGCCACGTGGCCTCTACGAGGGTAGAGGGCATCTCTTCCGGTGGAGACCACATGCCTCCACCATGGCCTCAATGACGAAGGGGTACAAATGGCACTTTTGTTATCCCTCTTCCCTCGCCCACCACTTGCTTTCTTCGACCGTATTTCGGCCTTCGAACTTTGATTTCAAATCTGTTTTTGGATTATGAACCAGGACTCCTTTACGCACATCGATTTAAAAAAAAATCACTAAAGATATGGAAATCAACTCAAAAAACAAAGACAAAAACCATGGACGATAAAGATACGAAAAGTTTTGTAACTTCCAACTCAAAACCTGAAAACTAATGAATAAGAAATTGAAATAACCGAAACTCACTAAGGAAAAATATGAGAACAAATTCTAGTATGATATCACACAAAAATAAATAAACAAATACAAGAGCACACAAGTATGCCGCTTCCTAGATATAGTCCTACAACATGCAATTTTTCAAAAGTTGTTAAATTAAATCTAATGCATGCGCATACTTCAATAAGTGTGTGAATGTGTTATACAAATTTGGCACAGCGACGCAGGGACACAAATTTATGCAATGTGTGTGTGTACCTAAGCCTTGCAAGAGGAATAAGGTCTTAATATACCTTTGTTAAGCAATGGAGCTCTTGGAGACTTCTCTTTGTTGACATTTTGTCCAACTTCCTTTAAGCTTGATAAACCGTGAGACCTAGACAACTAATCAATACAAAGAAAATGTTGTTTTGGTAAGGAATTATGCCAACAAGATTGAAGAACTTAACAGTCCCCCCTTTGGCAAATTTCATGTCAAAACACCTATACAAATACTACAACAAACATGAGGATTGGTCACAAATACACACCCTCACTTTACAATGAGTATGAAAATCTTAGACTAATCTTCAACACTTCTTGAACTTCTTCTCTTGATAACACTTAAAATCAATCTTGAAAAACACATGAGCATACAAGAGAATATATGGCAATACACTTGACTAGAATTTATAAATTAAGTTGAAAGAGAAACATGTGTACTCCCCTTTAGTACATGCATATACAAAAGAAATTCTAATCAAGTTAAAAAATAATATTACATGCCATAAGTCCAAGACACCAATTAAAAAAATGAACAAAAAAAAATATAGACTAAGTGAGATAGATATCATGACTAAGTGAGCTAGATATCATGTTTATTTCTCCCCCCTTTTTGACACGAAATGAAGCCAAAAGGTAAAAAAGTAAAACAATACCTCTCGATCATGTAATTCTTAGCTATGCACTTATGTCATCAAAGAACTTTCTTTGGTTGGTTGATCTCATAAAATGCTTTGTGATGGTTGTGTTGTTAGAAGTAATTCGTTCTTCTAAGCACTTGATTCTTTCCTCTTGTTGCACCACCTTAGCACCTAGCTGCTCAATCTTGTTCACATGCACGACTTGTAGTTGTATTGCCCATTTCGGTAGAAGACTTGTGCTTGACACAATGCTTGACTCTTGATTCTCACCAAAAATCCTACATGTATCATTAACCTTGCCCTTTTCCTGGTATGCCATAAAAACCATCCATTTTTCACAAAACATCTCTAAGGAAGGTAAAAACACATCACCATATAGCTTTGGAACTCCAAGCACCATACACAAGTGATTTATAAACCTCAGAAATGCTAGCTTCTTGTCCAATCTAGTTGAACATGCTGCACTCTCAATATGCTCTATCAAAAGCTCGCCAAGGTTTAAAGGCTTGTTGATAACCAATGCATACACAATCTTGATTTTTTATTTGTTGAGCTCGGTTGCATTTGTAGAACCTACAAGATTGGCACAAACAAAGAGATGCCAAAAAGCATTCACCTTGGTTAACGCACTTTGGCTAATAAAAGCTCTCTTTCCTCACTCAAATCCACTATCATCACATAACATCATCCCCATCAAATCTAGATGTTCAATACTGTCCACATCATGAAATTCTAAGTAAATTTCATTTGAAAGTCCAAAGAACTTGTTGATGCTTTTTTAGGAGACTCTAAAGGTTTTTCCTCTTAACACTCATCAAGGAATTCTCAAAGGTTGTACTTTCCTTGAATTCAAAATAGAATTCTCTAACCAAACTCTCATTTACAACCCCAATTGAATTCAACCATGAACCCTATTGCCTTTCAAGAATAATACATGAATGTATGAACCCTCACAGAAATCAACACCTCTATCTTGAATAAGTTTCATTGTCCTCATGACACCCAAAAGCTTTAACCTATTGGTTTTAGACTTTTTAGAGGTTGATCAGGTAGGTTTGTGTTTAACTGTTTGGAGAATGGATAAGACCGAAAACTTTGTTTCTTATTATAGCTATGTGATGAACACTAACACAAAAAACACATGAGTGGAAAAGAAAAACAAAGTGAGTTAGTAATCAATTATACAAAGGCATCTTATGAAACCATGAATCTTAAAGCATATCAAGAGAATATAGGATTTATTGTTCATTATAGAATCAATGGTACTTAAAGGATCTATGTAATTATAGGGGGGTATAATGGACATTATGACCTAGCTCTAATTATGAACTACTGTGGAGGATCACACCATGTGTAATAGCTATATCGATGGACACCGAGTTATATCGGTGTGTGTAAAAACGTCTGCAGTTGAGAGAATGCAGCTTTGGGTTTTTAGTCGAATAACCCCGGAGTTAATAATCAAGGAATAATAATTAAAGAGTTTAGTTAACGATTCTGAGGATTATTGGAGCTCAAAATACTGTGGGTCCATTAGGTCTCCTTTCTAGCCCGATTGATTTAGGTAACAAGGGTCACGGTTAATTAATTGGATTGCCCAATTAATTGTGTTACAAAAGTGACACGTATATATTCGAAAATTAATTGAATAATGAGATTATTTAATTAATGAATGTTAATAGTTAAATTAATTAAATAATTAGATTATTTAATTATATTGATAATTATGAATTATTAATTAACTATTAATTGGAGGGTGTTAGTTGATATATGGATTTAGGTGAAAATAAAATAATACTAAATCATTTATCTAATTATTTGAATTTAAGTTTAAATTTAAAATACTTATTATCATTTTTAATATATTAGATATATTTGAAAAGGATAATTAAAATATATATATCAATTATAACACAAGAGATTGCATTGGATGTAAATTGGTGTGTGCACATATAAAAGTGTTTGTATAGGATACAAACAATATATATATATATATATAAAAGAGAGGTTGACTTTTTATAATATATGAAAGATATAAATATATATTTGTGATAAAGCATGCAATGGCGTGAGGATTAGTTAAAAAAAAAAACTGATCAAGAAATATATATTTGCAGAGGTGTAAGATATATAATTTTTTTTTATGAAAAAGCATATGCAGGCGATTTATATATATATATATATATATATATATGCAGGCATTTTTTTTGAAGAAAAAGTTTTTTTGGTGTGTATCTGATACACACGTAAAAAAAAACATAATTTCTTGCATGAGATGCAATTCATGTGTGCGTAAAATCAGTACACCAAATTAAGAAGAAAGAGTTTCTTCAAGTATTTCTCTACATCCTCCATTCAAGTTCCTGAGACCATGACGTACCCACACACAGTTACCAATCTCGGGAGATAGCAAGGAAGATCGAGTGGTTCAGACAGGAGCTTCCAAACGTTGGTAAGATTGGTTCAGACAGGAGCATAACGTAAAGTGAATGAGCCTCCAAACGTTGGTATGTTCTTGTAATTTTATTGATTACAATTTCCTGTGTATACATATTGTATGTATTAGTTTCGAAAAATAAATACGATCCCAAGTTCAGTGGTCCCAGATACAGATTATGATATGTATAAAAATTTTAAAACCTAGTTTCGCAGTGTAACCGGTGAGCGGGTTCCCAACATCTTACACTTCTCATGCCTTGGAGTAGATAACTTCTTGACTTCCCTTTCCTAGAAGAATTTGCCACCAGGCTTGGCACCCCTTCTCAAGAACTTCTCTTTCTAACCAAGAGTGCCATCTCTTCATCCCGATCTTCACTTTCTTCATCGATGGCCTTGAGAACAATACCTTTGTTCTTGAATTTAGGTTTCAAGATCATTTCATATGTTTAAAGTGATCCCAACATTTCGTTGATACACATACAATCAACATCCTTAATTTTTTATAAGATCGTCACCTTTGCCTTGAAGCTCTTAGGTAAAGATCTAAGAATCTTCCAATTTAGTCGCTCTCTAGAGATAGGCATACCAAGTGCTTGACATTGGTTGGCTATGTTTAAAAGTTTGAATTGGAAGTCTTCAAACATATCTTCTACACTCATTTGCAAGTTTTCGAATTGTGATGTTAGCATTTTAATCGTCGATTTTCTCACTGCCAATGTTCACTCATTGGTAACTTGTATAATATCCCATGCCACCTTGGCGGACTCAAGATTTTGAATATAGGAGAATTTGTGCCCATCAACTCCTCTAAAAATGTTATGGATTGGTGGTGCCACTTGGTAATTTCAAAATCATTAATCGTCTACTCACTCCTTGGTTTGGAAATTATGGAGCCATCTTCTAGCGTCTTACTTGGAGATGTGTAACCTACTTCCACTTCCCATTGTTATGTCCTTTAAGTAATGGAGGCCTCGAGTTTGAAGCTTCTTCTGCCATTATCTCTTCTTATAACCCCATTACTTTAAAGTTTTGCACCTAAACGAGAGTATGACCTGGATCTTGTTAATTACGTCTAATGACCTGCTATAATACCAATTGAAATATATACAATTACTGTTAAATTGCCTAAAGCTAACCTAAATGGGGGTGAATAGGTTTTTACAACTTTTTCAATCCCTTGAAACAAACCATTGTTTGTCTCTCTAAATAGCCCCTATCACGACGCATAGTGCAAATGAAAGCACAAATAGACTATTGACAAGCATTCTTAAATAATCATGTTAAGTCAGAAGTCCATAAGTTGCAAGTAAAGTAACAACACTCAAAACACAAATCGACAAGTACTTGTATACATATATATTTTACTAATATGAACGAGTACTAGATAGTAACTTGTCATGTACACAAGAATTAATTTACAAGAATAAAGACATATACAACTATGAGCAAATGAGTTGTTTGCATATCACTCTTTTATAAATTTTATTTTCCAAAGATATCTAGAAGAAATGATTTAAACAAGATTCATACAATCACATATACAAATATAAAGAGATAGAGAAAAAGACACTTGACACATGACTTTTACATGGTAAAACCTACAAAGAGGAAACATCCACGGGTTGAATCCATAACCACTGACAAATCATAATCCACTATGATGAATAAAAGATACACACTCAAAGATGTGACCAATCCTAGGATACATTCTCCAAGCTATCAACTTCTATTATATCCCCAGGCTTAGTGAATCACTTTGCCTACTTCCTATCCAAGATGTGACTATCAAACCTCTAGGAAGCAACTTCCTATCCAAGATGGTTACATCTCTTGGAAGATTCCTTACTTGTCTATCTGGATCCTCCATATCCTAGACAAGGCTTCTTACGTAACTATCCGAGAACTCCTGACTCAAGTTAAGACTTCTTGCTTAGTTATCCAGATCTTTCCAATCCTAACTAAGACTTCCTTGCTAGATTATCCGGATCCTCCCAATCCTAACCAAGACTTTTTGCTTAACGATTTGGATCCTCTCTATCTTATCCAAGACTTCATGCCTTTTAAAAGGTCATTCTAAGTGTTATCATGAATGTAAAACGCAAACAAGCACGTAACATAGAATATGATGATCAACATATTCTATGGAAACTAGAAATATACAATGAGCACACAATGTATGATTTTCGAGTTTGCAATCTTAAAACAATGCAATCATACAAATGATGCATGTACATATGAAATGCATGGATCAATTACACTTCAAGAAGAACTAGACATAGGTATGAAAACATTCAAGATAATGTAGCCTAGCTCTTAAAAACATGAACAACAATCAAGAACTTGGAAAACACTAAATACATGTACTAAGACTTAGATTCCATTCATGTTTTTAAAGCATGAATAACAAGACATATTCATGAAGAACATTTTCTAAACTTTAGAACTAAAACAAAAATTTCTAGAATCAATGGATATTGTCAACAAAATCATCTAGCAATCATTTAGAGAACATATAAAAAAATATTCAATTAAATCCTAATAGACTCTAAATATGCAGAAATTGTGCTAATCTTAAATATGTTCAATTAAAGAGATCTAGCACAAGTAAAGACTATCAATTATCAAAATCAATCAATTGAAGCATAAATAGTCCTAAATAGAAAGCTAGCACATTACAACTCACAAGTATGTCAAAACATAGGTTTTAAGAAAACCTAGCTAAACATACATGTTACTAATCAAGTTCAAACTAGCATAAAAAACTCTAGTCAAACTATACAAAAGTAACATACATATATAGCAGAAGAAAACCCAAGGTAATTGAAGACTTTGAAGCTCAAAACTCAAGAGATGAATCAATACCTTAAGAAAAACATGCAGTTTCGGATTTTAGTAAATAGTCACCATAAATCTTGAACAAATAACCTTAAAGGCTCTTGGAGATGATAGAGGACTCTCCTAAAAAGATTCTCCAACTTGAATCACTCAAATCAGACTTTGAATGAGAAAGTTATGGTGTTTGGAAGTTGACAAAATTGGAAAGTTGGAGTTGCTTTTTTTTTCAAATTTTCTTCTTAGAAACAAATGATAGAGAAAATGGTATTTAAAAGAAAGAAATAAGAGGGAAATGAACCAACCAATGAAAGGCTACCAACTCAGCATCTCATGGAGGTACGTGGCCTCTACGGGGGTAGATGGCATCCTTTCCTTGGAGGCCACGTGCCTCCACGGGGAAGGGGTGCAAATGGCACTTTTGCAATCCCTATTCTCTCGCGCACCACTTACGTTGTTAGACTGTATTTTGGCATTCGAACTCTGATTTTGAGTCCATTTTTGGATTTCATACAGAGAATCCCTCATGCACTTAGGTGTCAATACAATTTTTACAAAAGATATGGAAATCAACTCGATAAATAAAGATGAAAACCATGCACGATAAAGACACGGGAAGTTTCTTAACTTCCAACTCATAACTTGAAAACTAATGAATGAGAAACTGAAATGAACAAAACTCGGTAAGGAATAATATAGGAAAGAATTCAAGTCCAATATCACACAAACATAAACAAGCAAACACAAGAACACATAAGTATGTCATTTCCTAGATATAGTCCTAGAACATGCAATTTTACAAAAGTTGACAAATTAAATCTAATGCATGTGCATACTTAAGTAAGTGTGTGAATGTGCTATACTAATTTGGCACAACGATACAGAGTCATAAATGTATGCAATATGTATGTGTGTGCACCTAAGCCTTGTAAGAGGAATTAGGTCTTAATATACCTTTGTTAAGTAATGAAGCTCGTTCCTCTTGAAGACTTCTATTTGCCTGACATGTTGTCCAAATTCCTTGAAGCTTGATAAACCGTGACACCTAGACAACTAATCAATATAAAGGAAATGTTGTTTTGGTATGAAATTATACCAACAAGACTCAAGAACCTAACAAAATCAAACTTCTCTTCCTCAATGTTATAAATATATTACATTAATTGAATAAATGGTTAAGCTAAGCTTGTCTTTGTCATTGGTGTGACACAAGCTTAAAAATAAGTCTTTGTTATTTTCTTAGAATCTAAAATTATTCTTAAGTGCTTGTACATTGAAAAAGTACACCTTTTGATTCATAGGAAAATGAGCCCACACTTTTAGGCAATTCATATTGATACAAAGATTAGAAGATCAAATGGTTGATACTGTTAGGTTCTTGAGTCTTGTGCTAGCATAATTCCATATCAAAATAAAATTTCATTTATGTTGATTAGTTGTCTAAGGATGATGGTTTATCAAGCTTCAAGGAAGATTGGATGACATATCAAGCTAAATTGAACTCTTCAAAGAGGAACGAGCTCCATTGCTTAATAAAGGTATAATAAGACCTCAATCCTCTTACAAGGCTTGGGTGCACCCACACATATTGCATCCATATGCATCCCAAGATTATTGTGCCAAATTTATATTACACATACACACACTTATTGAAGTATGCACATGCATTATATTTTATTCGATAATTTTTTGAGAAATTGCATTTTCTAGAACTATATCTAGGTAATGGCAAACTTTTGTGTTCTTGTGTCTATTGTTTTATATTTTTATGGTATTGGACTTGAATTTATGCATATTCCTTATTGAGTTCCACTCATTTTGGTTACTCATTCATTAGGTTTCAAGTTCAAATTAGGAAGTTACAAAAGTTTCCATGCCTTTAATGTACATGGTTTTAATCCTTATGTATCATGTTGAATCCCATATTTTTAGTGAAAGTTTTGTTAACTTCCTTATGCACGAGGAAGTCCTGGTTTGTAATCCAAAAATGGATTTGAATTCAGAGTTTGGAGGCCAAAGAACGGTTGAAGAACACAAAGGTGCATAGGGGAGTTGAAGAAGCAAACAAAGAGGGCTAAGAACCTTTCCCCCTCCATGGGAGAAGATGCTCTCTGCCCTTGTGGAGGCCACGTGGCTCCATGGGCTGTAGAGGTGGCACCTCTTGATTGACCCTTCATTTTCGTCTTTAGCTTCCCTTCTATAAACACCATTTTCCTTCTCATTTCATTCCAAAAAGAAAAACTTGAAAAACAATTGTACAAAATTTTCTCTCAAACTTTCTCATCTTCCAAATACCATAACTTTCTCATTTGAACTCAAACTCAAGTGTTTCATCAAGATTGTTCGTCTATCAATTCTCTATCATCTCCAAGAAGGTTTGTTGTCATTTGTGTAGGAAAAACCCCGCGCAACAGAAGCGTGAGAAATCAAAATTAGGGTTTGCGTATAAATAAATAAAAATTCCTTTTAAATAACAAGAAACTTAACCCTAGATTAATTGATGTATATAAAAGTATCGTACCTTTTTTTTTCGTGACGATTGAACTAGCATCAAATTGAATCTAAAAGATCTTCCAATCCAATCACGAACGTGAATCACCTAGGAATGTGGGCTCCCTTTCTTTAAATTGTATACCTGAGGATGGAAACAAACAAAATCTTCTTCTTTGTTAGTCACAATAATACTCAAAGAGAAAAACCAAGAAGGTCCGGTCACTTGTGAATTATCAATCAATTTGATCAAAACTCGTGTGAACCTTCATTCGATGTTGTACACAAAATCCTTTTGATGCAAAGGATACTAGTGTACTATCGAAAACAAAAACGTTCCCTCTTTTCTCTATGCCTGGCCAAATTCTTCACACAATGAGTTGGATGAAGTATTTTTTTTGTAACAATAAAAAAAAAACAACTTCTCATACCAAAAACTAAGGCTTGGTCAAAATTTACATCCTATATTTATAGGTTCACAAATTCTCTCCTAAAGAAGATTTACTTGGTAGGCAAGAATCCTATTCTTAGGTGGATTTACTTAGTGACCAAGAATCCTTTTTCAAAATGAATTCTTTCCTACACCAAGACTCCTAATCCAACTCATTTGTGTATTTGTAACCATATTAAAGACTTCCTAATTTGGTTGGACAAATAATTCCCTATATTTATCTATTTATTAAACATAGACTTTAATATTAATTATACTACTAACAATAGTATAATATTAGGAGACCCTCTCATATTAGAAAAAAGATTTTGACTTTTAATTAAATAATTAATTAATCAATAAAATAATTAATTTCCATTTATGATAAAATAAAAATTATATATTATGCTTTTATATATCAGACTTGCCACCCATGACATTATATAGGCATATGTATTGATTTTTTTATTTTATTAAATCCATTGGACCTTCATAAGAAGTCAACAGGTGAACTAGACCGTTTCTTACTAAAAGAAACAAATCCACATGCCGTAATAAAATTCTAGATGGACTCCTAAATCGGTCCCTTAGAATATATCAAGTGATCCATACAAGTTCGTACGAATTGGGGATCTTAGCGGACTATCTAAATTTAAGCTCCATTAGACACAACCCAATCACAATCAACAAATGATTCACTTAGATCCAATCTATTAATTTTAGTTCATTCCACTTAAGAACTAAAATTGAACTCTTAAATAAAGAGAATAAGCTAATATTTCTCATTCATGCCCTAGACAATCTTAATGGAGGAAGTGTATCCTCGTGAAGAATATTAGTAATCGTAAAGAGCTCATAGACCGCCTATAGCTCTCCAAGTTACCATATTTACTCATATGACCACATTTCGAACTTGGATATTTTGACTTGTCCAGAAGCCATGTTTCAATAGACACTATTGAAAACTTAACGTTAAGATTTAATATCCAATACCTCAAAACATCCATATGATTATATTCTACTCTTTTTAACAAATAGAGCCACGATGTACATATCTATAAATGAAGTCCTCTATCGATTAACAAATGAATACCACCAAACTATCGAGGATAGACTATACAATATAATTGTATTTTCGATAGCTCAAATAATAACACTTGCAAACATAAGTCCGTCATTTATCTCAGGATTGAGATAGACTCTCAGATTGTCTTCAAGTGAAAACTTTTATCCATTGACGGTTCTAGATAAAGTACTTCACTGTGATCCTATTCAATGCACCCAGTGCACTATATTCTGTTGCCCAAAGACACCGCACTTTGATGATTTTAGACTCATCATAACATATTTTATCCAACTCAAATGCTAGCAAAAGAATCTACAACTTGTTCCTTAGAAATATTGATTTCATGTCTGAAAGGTAACATACCTTTCTTGGAAACTTACATGGAAAACCTAGACAAGATATTATCTATGTATGAAGCTTGGGATACTGCAATCGTTCTATTCTTTCTATCCCTTATTACTTGGATACCAAAAATATAACTTGCCTCTCGTAAGTCTTTTATATCAATTTTTTTTGCTAACCATTCTTTTATTGATGTCAGTACACCTATATCGTTTCAGATGAGTAGTATATCATCGATGTAAAGAACTAGGAAAACCAACTTGTTTCCTTTAATCCTTTTGTATACACAAGGTTCATCAATGTTTTGAATAAATCCAAAACTTTTTATGGCTTGATCGAACCTTATGTTCCCGGATCTGGATACTTGTTTCAATCCATATACGGATCTTTGCAACTTGCATACCCTTTCCTCCTGGCCTTTTTCAATGAATCCTTCTAGTTGCATCATAAGATGATTTTGTCAAGACTTTCGTTAAGGAAAGTTTTCTTAACGTCCATTTTCCAAATCTCTAGATCCATAGATGCCGCAATGGATAAAAGTATTCTAATGGATTTAAGCATGGCCATAGGAGAGAAGGTTTCTTTATAATCGATACCTTTCTTCTATGTACAACCTTTAGCTACTAATCTAGCTTTAAAGGTTTCCCGCTTTCCATCCATTCCTCTTTTTCTCTTGTATATCCACTTATACTCAATGGGCTTTATCCCTTTGGGCAAGTCTAAAAGAGACCAGACTTTGTTTTTGAACATAGATTCAATTTCGGATTGCATTACCTTTTGCCAACGGTGATAATCAACATCTTCCATTGCTTCCTTGTACGCATAGGGATCATGATCGTCTAGGAGAGTGTCTATAGATTCTCCTAGACCGATGTATCTTTCTGGTTGTTTACTAACCCTCCCACTATGATGAGGTATGGTAGATTGTTGATATTGTGTTGGTACAAAACTTACAATTGGGATTGGTTGTTAAACCTCTTGTGGAATTATGTCTCTTGAAAGCACATTCAAGACAATTCTACATTTAGGCACAAAATTATTCATATGGTCCTCTTCCAGAATATTAACACTTGTCGAAACAAATACTTTAAGATCTGAAGGACTATAAAAATAATATCCCCTTGTTCCTTTGGGATACCCAACAAATATGCATGTTTCTGAACGGGACTCCATCTTTTCTGTCTTTCCTTTTAACACGTGCGTAAGACATCCAAATATCCTTAAGTGTTGTAAACTAGGCTTTCGCCCGATCCACAACTCATGTGGTGTATTAGGAACAGACTTAGATGGTACATCGTTTAGAATGTACAATGTGGTTTGTAAAGCATATCCCTAAAAAGAATTAGGAAGTGTTGAATAACTTAACATAGACCTAACCATGTCCCAAAGTGTTCTATTTCTCCTTTTCGCCACCCCATTTTGTTGAGGTATACCTAGTGCAGAAAACTGAGAAATTATCTCATTATCAATAAGATATTGCTGAAACTCACCAAATGGGTATTAAGATTTTTATGCGTTTCTCAAGCTGATTTTCTACTTTAGCTTTAAATGCTTTGAACATGTCAAAAGCATCCGACTTATATCTCGTGAGATACACATAGCCAAATCTTGAGTGATCATATGTGAAAGTGATGAAGTACTTATATCCACATATAGCTTGAATGCTCGTAGGTCCACACACAATAGTGAGTATCAATCCTAAACATTCAATGGCTCTTGTGCCGTTGGTCTTAAACGACCTTTTGGTCATTTTACCTGTCAAACAAGATTCACAAGTTGGTAGATCATCAATATTTAAGTCACTTAGAGGTCCATCACTAACCAATTTTTTAATCCTATTAAGGTTAATATGACCTAGGCGCAATTATCGTAGGTTTCATCTTTTGATAATTTTACTCTTTTATGATTAGGTTTCGTTGATTCCGTGTCTAACAAGTGAGAGATATTTCTACGTAAGAAGAATAAACCGTTTTCCAATGTACCTTAACAAAAAAATTTGTTATTCTTACAAAAAGTAAAACCTTTAATGAAAGTAACAAAATATCAAAATTTTCTAAGACAAGAGACCGAAATTAAATTCCTCTTGAATTGTGGTACTTAATAAACGTTTTTTAAAACTAAATGCCTATAAGAATCTAAATTGATTCTAATATCTCCCACTACACTAGTAGACACCAATGCTCCATTGCCTAAATGGAATTTGAATTTATTCTTATTCAGTCTATTCCTTTTACCATTTTCACCATAAAGAAAACACATCCTTTTGATCTTGGCTACTTTCTTGGTCTCCATCTAATAAGGCCCAAGTTGTATTTTCTTCTGCTGTTTCTTGACCTTCTAATGGGTCTTAACAGTAGCAACTTTACAAACTATATGAATCTCTTAACCCATGCCTTTCACAAGGATCTTCTCGAAATTTTGATCATCTTGCATCAGGCCTTGCAAGATGTTTTCCTTATTGCTCAAGGTGTAGTCCAACTTAAACTGATCAAAGAAATCTGACAGTGAGTTGACGATCATGTCAGTTTTCATCTCATCATCTATCTCAGCACCATTCAGTTCAGTAATCTTGAGATGTGCTATGACTTTTCATCAAGTGATCATTCACACCCTGTCTAGGTTTCATCCTAAGATTCATAAAAGCAATCACTGCCTCTCTCTTAGTCGTCCTAGACCTCAATACAAACATTTCCTCTAGAGACATCATTATGTCGGTAGCAGTCTCCATTCCTTCATGTTGCTGGTGCAACACGTCGGAGATATTGGCCATAATGTAACGTTCTTTTAGCCATCTCATCTGGTGACTCCCACTGCTGATAATCATCTCTTTGCTACTGAGTAGATTTATTAGTAGGAGTATACTGAATGAACTAAAAATTTTCAGCTTGCAACAACAGCCCAATATTCCTTTTCCATGTGGCATAATTATAATCAGTTAAAGTATTATCTTTTAGGATGTTGATTAGGGATAGGGTCATGATTTCTTTTAAATAACAAAAATTATATAAGTAAATAATCATGATATAGTACTTTTGAATATTTATCTTGAATTAAATAAATTAATTCAATCGTAAAATTCAACGGTGATCCAACACCCTTAAATGTCACGCTTCCTTTAGAAGTTCGTACTTTTTTCTAGTTGGACTATGCCCTACCTAATTGTTAACATAACAACCAACATTTTCAAGTTAGCCTTGCAATTTTATTAACAAGAACTCTTGGGAGGATATTAATAAAATTACATTGAGTGTTTTACCAAGTTATCGACCTTCAATATGCTCCCTCGCGAATATCCCTCCTTTGGGAGTAGATATCGTTTGGGCCAGTTGTCTAGTCTATCTTGTAAGGAAGTATCTTGCTAAATTCCATTCATGAATACCTCTTGGGAGGTTATTACACGAAATATAAAGCACAACTAAACTTGGAGGCAGTAGGTGTTCCAAAACACCTTCTCCCACACAATTATTTAAGGCGTGTGATCGAATTCCAAAGAAGGATTTACCAAGTTATCTAGATGCCAATTTAGATACCTAAACCATTCTATGAATGTTCATACCAAAAGTGATATATAAGTGGTACTCCTATTCTATATGACATGTTATCAAACAATGACAAACATTGCAATATTTACAAAACATATAAATAGCTACAATGTTGGTCAATCCTAGAAAAGCAAGTAAATTATATGTCTTGGAATACAAAAAACTCCTTTCTTGGCGAACATGTCTTCACGCGACCTTCATCGTTCGGACTCCCTCGGCTGTCTCCCATGGGCATGCTTGGCCCCAACCTATGGGCATGCGCATGCCACAACCCTATAAAGGGCTGCCGTGCGCAGCCCATGGCTTCTATAGGGCTGCCGTTCGCAGCCCAAGCCACAAAAGACTTGGCCGCGTGCTCTTCGCACGCACGGTTATTGTTATGGCACGCACGGTCCCAAATTTGTTCCGGTTGCTCCCATTTCTTCAAACCTTTGAGTCTTCGATACTTGAATATATTACAGAAGAATTTTAAATAAAAAAATACTGCAGTTTTTTTTTTAATTATTACAGCAACAAAATAAAAAAAAAACTTAGCAACTACCAAGAAAGAAATTATGGCGATGATAGGCCACCATTCTTGTTACAATCCCAAAACAAAAATACATTGAGATTCTAAGACCAAAATTGAGCAACAACAATCCACATATAAAACATATATATATCCATACATTTCAACGTAAATATAGATGTGAATACCTAGAGTGCCATCTCTTTCTAAAACAGGCATACATATATTGAAAGAAAAAGATTCACGTACACATACATCAATTAATCCATGGGTACAACTAGGCTCTGATACCAATTGTAGAAAAAATCCCGCGCAACGGAAGCGTGAGAAATCAAAATTAGGATTTGCGTATAAATAAAGAAAAATTCCCTTTTAAATAACAAGAATCTTAACCCTAGATTAACTGATGTTTATAAAAGTTTCGTACCATTTTTTTAGTGACGATTGAACTAGCTTCGATTTGAATCCGTAGGATCTTCCAATCCAATCACGAACGTGAATCACCTAGGAGTGTGATCTCCTTTTCTTTAAATTGTATACCTGATGATGGAAACAAACAAAATTTTCTTCTTTATTGGTCAGAATAATCCTCCAAGAGAAAAACCAAGAATGTTCGGTCACCTGTGAATTATCAATCAATTTGATTGAAACTCGCATGAATGTTGATTCGATGTTGTACACAAAACCCCTTTGATGCAAAGGATACTAGTGTAATATCGAAAACAAAAACGTTCCCTCTTTTCTCTATGCTTGGCCGAATTCTTCATACGATGAGTTGGACGAAGATTTTTTTTATAGCCAAAAAAAAAACTTCTCACACCAAAAACTATGGCTTGGTCGAAATTTACAACCTATACTTATAGGTTTACAAATCTTCTCCTAAAGAGGATTTACTTGGTAGGTAAGAATCCTATTCTTCGGTAGATTTACTTAGTGACCAAGAATCTTTTTCTAAAAAGAATTCTTTCCTGCACCAAGACTCCTAATCCAACTCATTTGTGTATTTGTAACCATATTAAAGATTTCCAAATTTGGTTAGACAAATAATTCCCTATATTTATTTAATTATCAAATATAGACTTTAATATTAATTATACTACCAACAATAGTATAATATTAGGAGACCATCTCATATTAGAAAAAAGATTTTGACTTTTAATTAAATAATTAATTAATCAACAAATTAATTAATTTCCATTTATGATAAAATAAAAATTATATATTATGCTTTTATATATCAGCCTTGCCAATCATGACATTATATAGGCATATATATTATTTTTCTTATTTTATTAAATCCATTGGACCTTCATAAAAAGTCAACAGGTGAACTAGACACTTTCTCACTAAAAGAAACAAGTCCACATGCCTTGAGAAAAATCTAGATGGACCCCTAAATCAATCCCGTATAATATATCAAGTGATCCATGCAAGTTTGTGCGGATTGGGGATCTTAGCGGGCTATCAAAATTTAAGCTCCAATAGACACAACCCAATCACAAACAACAAATGATTCACTTAGGTTCAATCTATTAATTTTAGTTCATTCCACTAAAGAACTAAAATTGAACTCTTAAATAAAGATAGAATAAGTTAATATTTCTCATTCATACCCTAGACAATCTTAATGGAGAAAGAGTATCCTCGTGAAGAATATCAGTAATCGCCAAGAGCTCATAGACCGCCTATAGCTCTTCAAGTTACCATATTTACTCATATGACCACATTTTGAACTTGGAAATTTTGACTTGTCCAGAAGCCATGTTTTAATAGACACTATTGAAAATTTAACTTTAAGATTTAATATTCAATACCTAAAAACATCCATATGACGATATTCTACTCTCTTTAAACAAATGGAGCCACGATGTCCATATTTATAAATGAAGTCCTCTATTGATTAACAAATGAATACCACCAAACTATCAAGGATAGACTATACTATATAATCGTACTCTTTGATAGCTCAAATGATAACACTCACAACTATAAGCCCATCATTTATCTCAGGATTGAGATAAACTCTCCGATTGTCTTCAAGTGAAAACTTTTATCCATTGACGGTTCTAGATAAAGTACTTCACTGTGATCATATTCAATGCACCCAGTGCACTATATTCTTTTGCCCAAAGACACCGCACTTTGATGATTTTAGAGTCATAATAACACATTTGATCCAACTCAAATGCTAGCAAAAGAATCTACAACTTTAGCAAGAAAAAAGCTCTCAACCTTAATCTTAAGTTATGAATATTATTCAAAACAAACTAAAGAATTGTGTCTACCTCATACATATCTAGATGTATGAACAATTCTTATATTCTTATAGTCTTTTGACCTTATGATTATTTACTTTTGACAATTATAATAATTAAACTACAAATGCTATAAGATTTATTAAACTAAAACTAACCTTAATTAATGAAAAGATTGTCAAATTCATTATTATACTCTTGCTATCGAGCATAATCCCAACAATCTTCCACTTGTTCTATACGAAATGTGTCATATCTCTCATCCCCATGTTCTCTAGATGCCCATTAAAACTCTTTTATGGAAGAAGAGCCTTTGTAAAGGGATCCGCTAGATTATCTGCTGATGCGATCTTGGTAATGGTCACGTCACCCCTATGCATAATTTTCCTCAGAAGGTGATACTTTCTTTCAATGTCTTCCCATCTCTTATGACTTATTTGTTCTCTCGAATTAGCCACTGCTCCACTATTACCACAATAGATAGTGATCCGCTGATTCGCATTAGGAACCACTTCCAAGTCAATCAAGAATTGGCAGAGACAGACAGTCTCTTTAACAGTCTCGCATGAGGCAACATACTCGACTTACATGGTGGAATTGGCAATGCAAGACTGCTTGATACTCCTCCTTATGACTGCCCATCCTCCAATAGTAAACACAGATCCTAATGTTGATCTCTTGGAGTCCGAATCTAAATGAAAATCAGAATCTGTATGCCCAATGGGAATTAAATCCCCTCAAGAGTATACAAGCATCATTCTACTAAGATACTTGAAAATATGCTTGACTGCCGTCCAATGATCAGGACCAGGTTCCGATTGAAACCTATTAACTATACCTATAGCAAAACAAATATATGGTCTAGTGTAGAGCATTGCATACTTGAGACTTCCAACTACTTATGCATATGGAACTCTACTCATGAATTGCTCTTCATGCTCATTCTTAGGAACTTTTTCCTTAGAAAGTTTGATTCCATGACTGAAAGGTAACATACCTTTCTTGGAATCTTGCATTGAAAACCTAGACAAGATATTATCTATGTATGAAGCTTGGGTTAATGCAATAGTTCTATTCTTTCTATCCCTTATTACTTGGATACCATGAATATAACTTGCCTCTCGTAAGTCCTTTATATCAAATTGTTTTGCTAACCATTTTTTTATTGATGTTAGTACACCTACATCGTTTCCGATGAGTAGTATGTCATCGATGTAAAGATCTAGGAAAACCAACTTGTCGCCTTTAATCCTTTTGTATACACAAGGTTCGTCAATGTTTTGAATAAATCCAAAACTTTTTATTGCTTGATCAAACCTTATGTTCCAGGATTTGGATGCTTGCTTCAATCCATATACTGATCTTTGCAACTTGCATACCCTTTGCTCCTAGCCTTTTTTCAATGAATCCTTTTAGCTGCATCATGTAGATGCTTTTGTCAAGACTTTCATTAAGGAAAGCTGTCTTAACGTCCATTTTCCAAATCTCTAGATCCAGAGATGCCGCAATGGATAAGAGTATCCTTATGGATTTAAGCATGGCCACAAGAGAGAAGGTTTCTTCATAATCGATACCTTCCTTCTGTGTATAACCTTTAGCTACCAATTTAACTTTAAAGGTTTCCCCATTTCCATCCATTCCTCTTTTCCTCTTGTAAACCCACTTGCACTCAATGGGCTTTATCCCTTTGGGAAGTCTACAAGAGACCAGACTTTGATTTTGAACATAGATTCAATTCTGAATTGCATTTCCTTTTGTCAACGGTGACAATCAACATCTTTCAATGCTTCCTTATACGTATAGGGATCATCGTCATCCAGGAGATTCTTTAGAGATTCTCCTAGATCGATGTATCTTTCGGGTTGCTTACTAACCCTCCCACTATGACGAGGTATGGTATTTGATCTTGTGTTGGTACAAAACTTACAATTGGGCTTGGTGTTGAAACCTCTTGTGGAATTGTATCTCATGAAAGCTCATTTAAGCACAAAATTATTCATATAGTCCTCTTCTAGAAATTTACCATTTGTCGAAACAAATACTTTCAGATTTGAAGGACTCTAAAAATAATATCCTTGTGTTCCTTTTGGATACCCTATAAATATGCATGTTTCTAAACGGGACTCTATCCTTTTTGTCTTTCCTTTTAACATGTGCGTAGGACATCCAAATTTCCTTTAGTGTTGTAAACTAGGCTTACGCCCGGTCCAAAACTCATACGGTGTTTTAGGAACAGACTTAGATGGTACATCGTTTAGAATGTACATTGCGGTTTGTAAAGTATATCCCCAAAAAGAATTCGAAAGTGTTGAATAACTCAACATAGACCTAACCATGTCCCAAAGTGTTCTATTTCTCCTTTCCCCCACCCCATTTTGTTGAGGTATACCTAGTGCAGAAAACTGAAAAATTATCCCATTATCAATAAGATATTGCTGAAACTCACCAAATGGATATTCTCCACCACGATCAGACCTCAAGATTTTTATGCGTTTCTCAAGCTGATTTTCTAGTTCAGCATTAAATGCTTTGAATATGTCAAAAGCATCTGAATTATGTCTCATGAGATACACATAGCCAAATCTTGAGTGATCATCCGTGAAAGTGATGAAGTACTCATATCCACCTGTAGCTTGAATGCTTGTAGGTCCACACACATTAGTGAGTATCAATCCTAAACATTCGGTGGCTCTTGTGCCTTTGGTCGTAAATGACCTTTTGGTCATTTTACCTTCCAAACAAGATTCACAAGTTAGTAGATCATCAACCTTTAAGTCATTTAGAGGTCTGTCACTAACCAATTTTTTAATATGACCTAGGCACAATTGTCGTAGGTAGATTGCATCTTTTGATAATTTTACTCCTTAATGATTAGGTTTTATCGATTCCGTGTCTAACAAGTGAGAGATATTTCCACGCAAGTAGAATAAACCGTTTTCCAATGTACCTTAACAAAAAATTTATTATTCGTACAAAAAGTAAAACCTTTATTAAAAGTAACCAAATATCAAAATTTTCTAAGACAAGAGACCGAAATTAAATTCCTCTTGAATTGTGGTACTTATTAAACGTTTATTAAAACTAAATGCCTATAAGAATATAAATTGATTCTAATATCTCCCACTACACTAGTACACACCAACGATCCATTGCCTAAATGCAAGTTGAATTTATTCTTATTCAGTCTATTCCTTTTACCCTTTTCACCACAAAGAAAACACTTCCTTTTTATCTTGGTTACTTTCTTGGTCTCCATCTAAGAAGGCCCCAATTGGTTTTTCTTTTGTTGTTTCTTCACCTTCTAACGGGTCTTAATGGGTATCGATGCTTTGATGATCTTGTATCAGGCCTTACAAGAGGTTTTCCTTATTGTTCAGGGTGTAGACCAACTTAAACTGATCAAAGGAATCTGACAGTGAATTGACGATCATGTCAATTTTCATCTCATCATTTATCTCAACAATATTCAGTTCAACAATGTTGAGATGTGCTATGAATTTTCATCAAGTGATCTTTCACACCCTATCTAGGTTTCATCCAAGATTCATAAAAGCAGTCACTGCCTCTCTCTTAGTCGGCCTAGACCTCAAAGCAAACATTTCCTCTAGAGACATCATTATATCGGTAGCAGTCTCCATTCCTTCGTGTTGCTGTTGCAACACGTTGGATATAGTGGCCATAATGTAAAGTACATTTAGCCATCTCATCCGGTGACTCCAACTGCTTATAATCATCTCTTTGCTCTTGAGTAGATTCATTAGTAGGAGTATACAGAATGAACTTAAACTTTTCAGTTTGCAACAACAACCCAATATTCCGTTTCCATGTGACATAATTATCATCAGTTAAAGTATTATCTTTTAGGATGTTGATTACGGATGGGGTCATGATTTCTTTTAAATAAAAAAATTATATAAGTAAATAATCATGGTATAGTACTTTTGAATATTTATCATGAATTAAATAAATTAATTCAATCGTGAAATTCAACGGTGATCCAACACCCATAAATGTCACACCTCATTTGGGAGTTCATACTATTTACTAGTAATCAACCTTCAATATGTTCCCTCACGAATATCCCTCCTTTGGGAGTAGATATCGTTTGGGCCAGTTGTCTAGTCTATCCTTGTAAGGAAGTATCTTGCTAAATTCCTTTCATGAATACCTCTTGGGAGGTTATTACATGAAACATAAAGCTCAACTAAACTTGATGGCCGTAGGTGTTCCAAAACATTTTCTCCCACTCAATTATTTAAGGCGTGTGATAGAATTCCAAAGAACCATTTACCAAGTTATCTAGATGCCAATTTCGATACTTAAACCATTCTATGCATGTTCATACAAAAAGAGATATATGGGTGGCACTCCTACTGTATATGACATGTTATCAAACAATGACAAATATTGCAATATTTACAAAAAATATAAATAGCTACAATTTTGGTCAATCCTAGAAAAGCAAGTAAATTATATGTCTTGGAATACAAAAACTCATTTCTTGGCGAACATGTCTTCACGCGACCTTCGTTGTTCGGACTCCCTCGGCTGCCTCCCATGGGCATACACACCCTTGGCCCCTACCTATGGGCATGCGCATGCCACAACTCCATAAAGGGCTGCCATGCGCAGCCCATGGCTTCCATAGGGCTGTCGTGAGCAACCCAAGCCACAAAAGACAAGGCCGCGTGCTCTTTGCACGCACATTTATTGTTATGGCTCACACGGTCCCATACTTGTTCCGGTTATTCCTAATTCTTCAAACCTTCGAGTTTTGGATACTGGAATGTATTACAGAAGAATTATAAATAAAAAAATATTGCATTTTTTTTATTACAACTATTGCAGTTTTTTTTTAAATTATTACAACAAAATAAAAAAAAAACTTAGCAACTACCAAGAAGGAAATTATGGCAATGATACACCACTTTTCTTGTTACAATCCCAAAACAAAAATACATTGAAATTCTATGACCAAAATTGAGTAACAACAATCCACATATAAAACATATATATATCCATACATTCCAATGTAAATATATATATGAATACCTAGAATGCCATCTCTTTCTAAAACATGCATATATACAATAAAAGAAAAAGATCCTCGTACACATACACAAATTTATCCATGGGTACAACCAAACTCTAATACCAATTGTAGGGAAAACCCTGCGCAATGGAAGCGTGAGAAATCAAAATTAGGGTTTGCGTATAAAAAAAAAATCCCTTTTAAATAACAAAAACCTTGACCCTAGATTAATTGATGTTTATAAAAGTATAGTACATTTTTTTCATGACGATTGAACTAGCTTCGAATTGAATCCGCAAGATCTTTCAATCCAATCACGAACGTGAATCACCCAGGAGTGTGGGCTTCTTTTCTTTAAATTGTATACCTAAGGATGGAAACAAACAAAATCTTCTTCTTTGTTAGTCACAACAATCCTCCAAGAGAAAAACCAAGAACGTTCGGTTACTTGTGAATTATCAATCAATTTGATTGAAACTCGCATAAACCTTGATTCGTTGTTGTACACAAAACCCTTTCGATGCAAAGGATACTAGTGTACTATCAAAAACAAAAACGTTCCCTCTTTTCTCTATGTTTGGCCGAATTCTTCACACAAAGAGTTGGATGAAGTTTTATTTTATAACAATAAAAAAAAACTTCTCACACCAAAAACTATGGCTTGGTCGAAATTTAGAACCTATACTTATAGGTTTACAAATCTTCTCTTAAAGAGGATTTACTTGGTAGGTAAGAATCCTATTCTTAGGTGGAATTACTTAGTGACCAAGAATCCTTTTCCAAAATGAATTCTTTCCTACACCAAGACTCCTAATACAACTCATTTGTGTATTTGTAACCATATTAAAGACTTCCTAATTTGATTAGGCAAATAATTTCCTCTATTTATCTACTTATGAAATATAGACTTTAATATTAATTATACTACCAACAATAGTATAATATTATGAGACCATCTCCTATTAGAAAAAAGATTTTGACTTTTAATTAAATAATTAATTAATCAACAAATTAATTAATTTCCATTTATGATAAAATTAAAAATATTATATTATGCTTTTATATGTTAGCCTTGCCGCCCATGACATTATATAGGCATATATATTAGTTTTCTTACTTTATTAAATCCATTGGACCTTCATAAAAAGTCCACATGTGAACTAGACCCATTTTTACAAAAAGAAAAAAGTCTGCATGCCTTAATAAAATTCTAGATGGACCCCTAAATCAGTCCTGTAGAATATATCAAGTGATCCATGCAAGTTCGTGTGTATTGGGGATTTTTACGGACTATCTAAATTTAAGCTCCAATAGACAAAACCTAATCACAATCAACAAACGATTCACTTAGGTCCAATCTATTAATTTTAGTTCATTCCACTAAAGAACTAAAATTGAACTCTTAAATAAAGATAGAATAAGTTAATATTTCTCATTCATACCCTAGACAATCTTAATGAAGAAAGTTTATCCTCGTAAAGAATATCAGTAATCGCCAAGAGCTCATAGACCGCCTGTAGCTCTACAAGTTACCATATTTACTCATATGACCACATTTTGAACTTGGATATTTTGACTTGTCCATAAGCCAGGTTTCAATAGAAACTATTGAAAACTTAACGTTAAGATTTAATACCCAATACCTTAGATCATCCATATCATGATATTCTACTCTCATTCAATAAATAAAGCCACGATGTCCATATCTATAAATGAAGTCCTTTATCGATTAACAAATGAATACTACTAAACTATCGAGGATAGAATATATAATCGTACTTTTTTGATAGCTTAAATGATAGCATTTGCAACCATAAGTCTATCATTTATCTCAGGATTGAGATAGATTCTCCTATTGTCTTCAAGTGAAAACTGCAATTTATTGTGATCCTAGTCAATGCACCCAGTGCACTAGATTCTTTTTCCCAAAGACACCACACTTTGATGATTTTAGACTCATCGTAACACATTTATCCCACTCAAATGCTAACAAAAGAATCTAGAACTTTAACAAGATAAAAGTGCTCAACCTTTATCTTAAGTTGTGAATATTATTCAAGACTAACTAAAGAATTGTGTCTACCTCATACATATCTAGATGTATAAACAATTCTTCTATTCTCATAGTCATTTGACCTTATGATTATTTACTTTTTACAATAATAGTAATTAAACTACAAATGCTATAAGATTTGTTAAACTAGAAATCACTTTATTAATATGAAAAGATTGTCAAATTCAGTTTTATTCTCTTGATATCGAGCATAATTCCAGCAGTTTGGATTAAGCTTTTAGGAGGCTCTACACCAAAAATGAGACTGTACTTTTTTTCTTGAGTTATTGAATCTTCTCTTGAGTTTTCTTCTTAAAAGTGTTCAATTACCTTGGTTTTCTTTGTCAATACATGTATGTGTGATGTATAAAGGTTGATTAGAGTTTTAGACTTTGTTAAAGCTAGATTGAACTTGATTAGAACCTTCCATGTTGAGTTAGGTTTTCTTAAAACCTATGTGTTCACATGTTTGTGTTTTGTATTGTGCTAGAAATCAATCTAGGACTCTTTGTACTTCAATTGATTGATTTTGAAAAGTAATAGTCTCTACGTGTGCTAGGTCTCATTAATTGATCATATCTCGGATGAGCACAATTTCTTATATATTTAGAGCTTAATAGGTTTGTATTGAAAACTTTGTAAAAACATGCTCTAAATTTCTTAGTAGAGGTTTTGTTCATCATATCTTGTGAATCTAGCATGATTTTTGTTTGATACAAAATCTTGAATATGTGTTTAAATGCTTATGATTAATTCAAGGTTTAGTGGCATGAATAAATCTAGAAATTATATGTGTTTTGGTGTTTCACATATTATAGAATTTTTATTCATGCATAGTAACTAGATAATTTTGATTTGTGAACTTTCATGCATATGTCTAGTTCCCATAGGATGTGTTGATAATCATATTTTATGTTGCGTGCTTGGATGTTGAAAATATACAACATGGTTAATTTGCCTTAAGCTAACCTAGAGAGAGGGGGGGATAGGTTTTGTTACCTCTTTTCAATCCCTTGAAACAAACACAAGTTTGTCCCTCTAGATAGTTGTATCAAAATTTATCAAGCAAAGACAATCATATATAGTCCAATAAAAGATATTCCAAGTCAAGAAAAATGAATGTAGACAACAATTTACATGTGATACAATTTTTATTTTGTGTATAGGCTTATTAAACACAAGCCTTTTGAATATACAAAACTTGATAGAATATGAATATCAATTACAAAGATACCAAACAGAATGTTTATCAACACATATACAAATACCAAAGAGATAGGGTAAGAAAAAACCAACACATGAGTTTTACGTGGTAAAACCTCCGAAGAGGAAACATCCACAGGTTGATACCACAACCACTGGTAAAATAACTTCCACAAGAAAGATAAAAGTACAATTTCTCAAGTGATCAATCCACCTATAGAGCCACCTTTCTATCCTACCCAAAGATGAGTTGCCTCCATGCTTAACTATCAGGCTCACCCCAATCCTAGTCATGACTCCATGCTTAGCTATCTGAATCACCCCAATCCTAGCCAAGACTTCCACGGTTAACTATCCGGATCACCCCGATCCTAGTTAAGACTCCATGCTTAGCTATCCGGATCACACCCGATCCTAGCCAAGACTTCCACGCCTTTTACAACGACTTCTAAGTGATCATGAAATCAATGTACAAACAAGCCCGCAACATAGAATTTGATGATCAACACATCCTATGGGAACGAGACATATGCATGACAATTCACATATGAAGATTGTCTAGTTACTATGTATGAATAAAAATCTAGTATATGTGAAACACCAAAACATATTTAATTTCTAGATTTATTCATGTCACTAAACCTTGAATCAAACATATTCATTTAAGAACATTTTCAAGATTTAGTATCAAACAAAAATCATGCCAGATTCACAAGATATGATGAATAAAAGTTTAAGTAGGAAATATAGAGCATATGTTCACAAAATATTCAATACTAACCTATTAAGCTCTATATATATACAAGAAATTGTGCTAATCAAGAATATAGTCAATTAATGAGAACTAGTACAAGTCAAGTCTATTATTTATCAAAACCAATCAATTAAAGTAAGAAATAGTCCTAGATAGAAAGCTAGTACAATACAAAAGACAAACATGTGAAAACATAGGCTTTAACAAAACCTAACTCAACATGCATGGTTCTAGTCAAGTTCAATCTAGTTTTAATAGAGTCTAAAACTCTATTCAAACTTTATAAAACATACATACATGTATTGAAGAAGAAAACACCAGGTAATTGAGCACTTTTTAAAACAAAAATCAAGAGAAGATTCAATACCTTAAGAAAAACTGTGCAGTCCCGTTTTTTAGTGTAGAGCCACCTAAAAACATGATTAAATGACCTCAAATCTTATAGGATATGATAGATAATTGATAGAGAAACAATCTCCAATTTCAATCACTTGAATCAGAGTTCAAATAAGATAGTTATGGTGTTTGGAAGATGAGAAAATTTGAGAGAAAATTCTGCACTAGTGTTTTTCAAGTTTTTCTTCTTAGAACAAAATGTGGGAAGGAAAGGAGTATTTAAATGAATGAGAAGGGGGGATTAAGTCTATCACTAAGAAGATGCCACCTCTATATCTCGTGGAGGTGCGTGGCCTCCACGTGGGAAATGGGCACTCCTTCCCGTGAATGCCACGCGCCTCCACGGGGAGGCATGCATGGCACCTCCTCTCCCCTTTGCGTGACCTTCGTCTTCTTCAATCATTCTTAGGCCTTCGAACTCCGATTTTGAATCTGTTATTGGATTAAAAACCTAGATTTACTCATGCACAATAATGTGAACAGATTTAAAAAAAAAATATATGGAATCCAACCTGAAGCACAAGGATGAAAACCATATATTTTAAAGACATAGAAAGTTTCGTAACTTCCTAATTGGAACTTGAAACTTAATGAATGAGTAAACAAAATGATTGGAACTTAATGAGAAACCAAATAACCACACATTCAAGTCCAATACCATAAAATACAAACAAACAAACACAAAAACACATAAGTATATCAGTTCCTAGAAATAGTCCTAGAACATTCAATTTCTCAAAAATGGTCAAATTAAATCTAATGCATGTGCATACATGCATTAGGTTTAATAAGTGTGTGTAATATAAATTTGGCACATCGATGCATGACACAAATGGATGCAATGTGTATGTGCGCACCTAAGCCTTGAAATAGGATTGAGGTATTATTATACCTTTATAAAGAAATGGAGCCCGTTCCTCTTTGAAGACTTCAACGTTGCTTGATTTGTTGTCCAAGTTTCCTTGAAGCTTGATACACCTTGATACTTGGACAACTAATCAATACAAATATAATGTTGTTTTGATATGGAATTATGTCAACAAAAGACTAAAGAACCTAAAAATCTCCTCCTTTGGCAAATTCAATGTCAAAACACCTATACAAAAACTAATACATAGAAAATGAAATTGGTTATAATCACTCCCTCACATTACAATGAGTTTGTACATCTTAGACTAATCTTCAACAAGTATTAAACTTCTTCATTTGATCTTCTCTTGATAGCATCTAAAACAACTTGAAGAGCAATATATGGAAGAGAAAATATATGGCAACATGTACTTGATTAAGATGAAACAACAATGTCCAAGAGGATATATGTATACTCCCACTAAATACAAGCATATCTAATCAAGTTTAGAATATTACAAACCCAAGTACAAGATACCAATGAAAACAACAAATAAAAAAATAGATGAAATGAGCTAGTAGATATCATACTTTTCTCCAACCTTTTGACATGGAATGAAGCCAAAAGGTAAGAAAATAAAGTGATACCTCAAGATCAACTAGTGCCACCAATGAAAAATCTTCAATTGGTTGACCCCTCATAAATCTTGATGGTTGTTGCTTGAAGAAAGTCTTTTGTCTAAGTTTTGATCCTTTGTTCTTATTGCTCCACCTTAGCATTCAACTCGTCAATCTTTGACAAAATCCCTTTTGTAGTTGCATAGCTTAATCCGGTAGAATACTTGCACTTGACACCACACTTGAATCTTGATTTTCATAAAAAATCCTACAAGTGTCATTAGCCTTTCCCTTTTCCTTGTAAGACTTATAAGATGTATGTTTTTCACAAAATTTTCTAAGGGAGGCAAAATTACATCATCAACCAACCTAGGAACACAGTACATCATACAAAAATATGAAAGAAATCCCAGAAATGCTAGCATTTTGTCCAATCTAGATGAACTAGTCACACTTTTAATGTGTTCTATTAAAAGATCACCAAGGTTTAATGAGTTGTTAGTAACCAAGGTGTACTTAAAATTCCCCTTAATGTGTATGTCTAGATACCTAGAGGGGAGGGGGGGGGGGTGAATAGGTTTTTAATTGAATCAATTACAAACTTTTTGATTAATCAATATTAATTAAACTACCCCATGTTACCACGCATTCAATCAAACATAAAACAATAAAAACACAAGTATTTTATTTACGTGAGAAACACTCCAACCGGGCAAAACTCACGGGCTAACCATTTAGCCACACACGGTCAACAAAATCCACTACTTGAAAGAAAGTTTACAACCTAGATTGACCTCCCGTCACACCATCTATTTACTAACCCTTTCACTCTATCCAACATGCCTATAATAGTGATCTTGGACCAACAAGCTTGTGCACTAAACATTTAGTCCAAAGCTTAACAACTATGAAGAGAATATGCAACCTATGTGAATATATGGAAATATTCAAAATGCAAAAATGCCAGGTCAACACATTTAAGCTTATCTAGGAATTCAATGATAGCACTGAAACAACAATCCTAGATATCAATATGCATAAGTGAATGCACACAAAGACATAACTAGATATAGATATGCAAGTCTAAACTCTGGTCATCAAACAAAGCCATATCAACACAAGTTGTCACACAAAATGGCAAGGACAATAAATGCAATTAAAAAATGCAATCAATTAGACCTAATCAACAATATCTAAATACAAAGCATATAGATTTAGCTAGAGGGAAAAATAGTCCTAAATGCTTGCCATCACTAAACACAAATCTCAACCAGCAAACAACAACCTAAGCATATTATAAATGCAATTAAACTCAAAGACCTGCATTTAATCAACAACAAAAGCTATTCCTAGGTAAACATGTCATAAGAATTAAACAGGAGATTCTATGGCATGTAGAGATTACCTAGTTAAAGACAAAAAAGAAGACCCATGCTTGGAAGATGAAAGGATGATGCTAGATGCTCATGGATTAAAGTTTGGATGAGTCAAAATGGTTTCTTGGAGTTCTATATCATTAGGAGTTAATTTTTCTATCTAAGAGATTCAATTTCAGAGTTCTCTAGGTTATAAAAGATAAAGAAATTGATATGTATATATATATATATATATATATGGTGGGTCACAAATGTCTTTTTGGGTCGTTGAAAGCATTTTCAAAATATTTATAATAATCAACCTCACTAATAAAGCACGAGTCAAAAGACATATATAGCTATAAATTAGTACAACGTGCAAGCAAGGGTATCGTTCCATAGGGATGTGTGATTCGCTAACCATTTCTAGTTCTAGAGTTTATTGAGGGCAATTTTAATAGAATGTGGAAAGGTGAGAATGGTGTGTGAAGTGTGGTGTGATGTGTTTGCGGGAAAATGGAAATGATAGTAAAATAAACAAATGTAAAAGTAAATAAAAGAATATAGAGGGGTGGGAATGGTGATTAAGTGAGAAATAATAAAAGGGTGGATTGGAGAGATGAATGATAATGGACACATAAGGGGCAATAAGCTCACCAAACACAAAGGCATATATGTTATATTGTTAGTCAATTAAGCACATCTAATTCAAATCAAGGGTTTGTTCTAGCCTTAATCCAATTTATACCTATTCATAGAGTTAACGGTTGAAGAGTGTGTTGAGAGCCTCTCAAACACGAAACCGCAACCAACATTTGTGAACCAATTCTACAAACCAAAGCTGGATTGAGCCCCAGTACTAACATGGTAATGTAAAATGGCAACGTTAAGTCTAATGAATGTGGAAAGAGTAGTAGTTCCTCCAACCATAACTTACCTAGAGCCTCTAGCGTAAGAAATAGCCGAATTCTAAATTACTGTATCTCTAATCATAACTCACCTAAAGCCCCTAGCATGAGAAATAACTAAAGATCAATTTATAATATGGCATTTTTAATTTCATCCATTCTTCCTAGCTAATTAGCCAAGACAATGGTCGGAGAACCCCTTCTAAAGCACAATCCTAACTCTAATTCACTCAAACCCATCCAGGAACATGCAATTTCGACCATCCATCAACATTTACGCACAAATGGGATATTTTATTAAAAAAACTCTTAAATTAAATTAATCAACTCCTAATCCCATCCATGAACACATATTAATTTCCAATCATCCATAAACACGTATTCCAAGATAAGAGAAATAATCAATCATAGTAAGAATGAAACAAAACTCAAATGAATTATCATCATATATAAATAGCCAAAGTGTAGGATTACAAATATTTCCAAATGGGGATTACACAAGGAAAACAAGAAATACAGGGAGAATGAGTTTAGATACAACCCTTGAAGAAACCCCTGCAAGAGCTCTAACCTTTTCCTAGCCCAAAATTGGTCAACAACCTCTCCTAACTCTAAGAAATCTACTCACAAATATGGGGAAAGATCAATAGAAATGGTGGTGGTGAGCTTTCCATGGAGGAAAACCTCCATGGAAGCTTGAAAGCTCCTTTCTCTCCTAATTTGATGAAGATGAACGAAGAAGATGAAGTGTGGTCTGTGTATTAGAAAGGAGATAAAGAGGTATTTATATAGTGGAGTGAGGTTAGGGCATGAAATGGTAGTGAAGGGACAAAACTGGCCATCAATTTCGGGTACAAAAATAACATTCCGGAGGTGATCGAAGGCCAAATTGGCAGTTTGGGTGCCATCCAAATTTGACAGCCGAATTCCATTTCTGCACTGCACATTAGTTACTCAAAAAGGCATAACTTCCTCCAGATATGTTGGAATCGCAATCTGTAAATTTTTTTGTAAACTAGACTTCCTTATATTTCGAATATATGTGGATCTAATCATGGTTCAATATGAGGAAGGAGTTATGGCTCCTACAAGTCGTATGTTCTGCACAGGCCCATACAATTTCAGCCCACAAGCTGCCAAAAAATGCAAAGGGGTTCATGCACGCGGTCTTGGTGTTGCATTCTTGCTTGACAACAGATCAACCATGGAAACATCTGGATTTGCTTGGCCACAGCAGGGCTTAGAACATGTCGCGGTCTGTATCAATGGTGAGGTGTGGCAACTCTGCATACTTTCCTTTTTATTCTCTTTATTTGATCATTTTGCTTCTTAATCAAAACTTTAAGCTCAAAACCTTATAGTAGGGAATATGTACCTACATATGGCTCAACAAATACATTATAAACAAAAATATGCTTAAAAAACAAGAACAAATGATAGGAAATGGGGGACCTAAAATAGATATAAAATCGTTCGATCAGTGGGAAAATGAGCTGCATGAGAAAAGACATTTTTGCCCAAAAATCAGGTTTTCCACTTGAGGCTCCGCTTAAGGCCCAAGTGGAGACCTGATGAGCAAAATCCACTAGAAAGATCTCCGTGGGAGGGTCTATAGGAGGGACAAAATGGACTATCCCGGGGAACCCGCTCTCAGCACTCCAGCTTGAAATTCAAGCGGTTTAAAACATGACCAAACAACTTCAAAATCATTCATATATTATACCGTTGGAAAGGTATGGAAATCTACTTTCTACTCCAATAAAAAAAATATGATTTTGATGATTGTAGAAAGAGTAATGGTCAAATGAGTGATCAAAGGTCAGATTTGGATAACAACAAGAATGTCCAAACTCATGGAAAAAACTATGTGACCAAAAACCAAAACAATAGAAGAATAGGAACTTCTCAATTGGTCATTCAACATGCTAAAACAAGTAGACCATTGTGCAAGCGCAGACACAACACAAAATCTCACTTAAAACTAGAAATGAAGTGCAAGTGATTTTGACATGAATGCACACAATAGTAATAAGAAATTATTGCATGTCAATACAAATGCATGTAAGTGTGTGTGCAACTAATATCTCTTCAAGAGTTAAGCAGAGTGTTATACCTTTGAAGTGCTCTTGAGTTTGATGATGACGTTAAAGCTTGACAAAAGCAATAAGGCCTAATCTACCCTTGCATGTTAATCCCCAATTATGGTTTGTCAATTGAAATAAGCCAATCAATAAATGAGAAACTTACAGTACAAAGTCTTGATCTTCTCCTTGTTAATCTCAGAAGAATTATTAGAACCTATAAGATTTGCATATACAAAAAGGTGCCAAAAGGCACTAACCTTGGTCAACTCACTTCGGCCTAAATATGCTCTCGTTTTCAATTCAAATTCATCATCCTCACATAAATTTCTCACTATAAGATTCAAACGATCAATTTTATCCACATCAAGTAGTTCCGTAGTAACTTTAATAGAAATACCAAGAAACTTGTTGATACTGTCCGAGGAGACCCTAAATGTTTTCTCTCTAACAATCATCAAGGCATTTTCAAAGGTTGTGCTCACCTTGTACTCAAAATAGAACTCCTTTATAACGCTCTCATTAACAACCCCAATATAATTTATCCATGTATCCCATTGCCTTTCATGTAAGGAATGATGAATGTAAGAACCATCAACCAAATCAACACCCCTATTTTGGATAAGCTTTTTAGTTTCCATAACACCCAAGGCTTTCAACTTGTTAGGTTTGTGTTTTTTAGAGGTTGTTGGAGTAGATTTGTGTTTTGTTATGGGTTGTGGTGAATGGATAAAATTGGAAACCTTGTTTCTTCCCAAGGCTTTGTTGTCAACACAAAAACACAAAAACACATGAGTGGAAAAGAGTTCCAAGTGAGTGTTAGTCAACACGATAAACATAAAAAGACATATGATAAAATAATAAATCATTAATGCATAAATGTTTCTTTCAACCATATAGGTACATTTTACCAAAATCAACAAACGCATTTAACAAAAAAACATTCCCAAAAATGAAGGAATTGGTGTCAATCACAATTACTTTCAATCTCAAAACATGAAGGAATTGGTTTTAACCACAACGACTATCAATCTCAAGTAAGAAGGAAATTATTCAACCGCAAGCTAGGAGGAATTGATCGTAATCACAACTATTACCAACCTCATGAATGAAGGACTTCATTACAATATCTGTAAGAAAATACGTGCAGCGGAAGCGTGAAAATCAAAATTAGGGTTTCGGTATAATAATTTTTTTTACCCTTTTAAAAACAAGAACCTTAACCCTATATTAATTGACGTATATAAAAGTATCGTACCTTTTTCTCGTGATGATTGAACAAGCGCCAAATTGAATCCGCAAGATCTTCCAATCCAATCACGAATGTGAATCACCTAGAAGTGTGGGTTCCCTTTCTTTAAATTGTGTATCTGAGGATGAAAACAAACAAAATCTTTCTCTTTCTTAGTCACAATAATACTCCAAGAAGAAAACAATGAACGTTAGGTCACTTGTGAATTATCAATCAATTTGATTGAAACTCGCGTGAACCTTGATTCGATGTTGTACACAAAACCCTTTTAATGCAAATGATACTAGTGAACTATCGAAAACAAAAATGTTCCCTCTTTTCTCTGTGCTTGACCAAATTCTTCACAAAATGAGTTGGACGAAGTTTTTTTTTATAAGAATAAAAAAAAACAACTTCTCACACCAAAAACTAAGGTTTGGTCGAAATTTAACTCCTATATTTATAGGTATATATATTATTTTTCTTATTTTATTAAATCCGTTGGACCTTAATAAAAAGTCCACATGTGAACAGGACCCATTCTTACAAAAAGAAATAAGTCCACATGCCTCAATACAATTCTAGATGGACCCCTAAATTGGTCCGGTAGAATATATCAAGTGATCCCTGCAAGTTCATGTGGATTGGGGATCCTGGCGGGCTATCTAAATTTAAGCTCCAATAGACACAACCCAATCACAATCAACAAATAATTAATTTAGATCCGGTCTATTAATTTTACTCATGCCACTAAAGAACTAAAATTGAACTCTTAAATAAAGATAGAATAAGTTGACGTTACTCATTCATAACTTAGACAACCTTATTGGAGAATATCAATGCCTCAAAACATCCAAATGACGATATTCAACACTCATTTAATAAATAGAGCCACGATGTCCATATCTATAAATGATGTCCTCCATCGATTAACAAATGAATACAACCAAACTATCGTGGATAGACTACGCTATATAATCGTACTCATTGATAGCTCAAATGATAACACTTGCAACCATAAGTCCATCATTTATAATTCACTGTGATCCTATTCAATGCACCCAGTGCACTAGATTCTTTTGCCCATAGACACCACACTTTGATGATTTTAAACTCATCATAACACATTTGATCTCACTCAAATGCTAGCAAAAGAATCTACAACTTTCACAAGATAAAGGCACCCAACCTTTATCTTAAGTCTTGAATATTATTCAAGACTAACTAAAGAATTGTGTCTACCTCATACATATCTAGATGTATGAACAATTCTTCTTTTCTCATAGTCTTTTGACCTTGTGATTATTTACTTTTGACAATTCTAATAATTAAACTATAAATGCTATAAGATTTTTTAAACTAGAAATCACTTTATTAATATGAAAAGATTGTCAAATACATTATAATACTATTGCTATTGAGCATAATCCTAGCAATCTCCCACTTGCTCTATAGCAAATATGTCATATCTCTCATCCCCATGTTCTCTAGATGCCCATCAAAACTCTTTTGTGGAAGAGTCTTTGTAATGGGATCCGCTAGATAATCTGTTGACGCGATCTGGGTAATCATCACGTCACCCCTATGAACAATTTCCCTCAGAAGGTGATACTTTCTTTCAATGTGTTTCCCTCTCTTATGACTTCTTGGTTCTCTCGAATTAGCCACTACTCCATTATTGTCACAGTAGATTGTAATCTGCTTATTCACATCAGAAACGACTTCCAAGTCAATCAGTAATTGGCAAAGCTAGATAGTCTCTTTAGCAGCCTCGCATACGGCAGCATACTCGGCTTCTATGGTAGAATCAGCAATACAAGATTGCTTGATACTTCTCCAAATGATTGCCCTTTATCCAATAGTAAACACAGATCTTGATATTGATCTTCTGGAGTCTGAATCTGACTGAAAATCTGAATCTGTATACCCAACGGGAACTAAATCCCCGCCAGAGCACAAAAACATATAATCTCTCGTTCTCCTATGATACTTGAAAATATGCTTGACAGTCGTCCAGTGATCAGGACCAAGTTTCGACTAAAACCTGCTAACTATGCCCACAACAAAACAAATATATGGCCTGGTACAAAGCATTGCATACATGAGACTTCCAACTGTCGATGCATATGGAACCCTACTCATGAATTGCTCTTCATGCTCATTCCTAGGAACTTGTTCCTTAGAAAGTTTGATTCCATGTCTGAAAGGTAACATACCTTTCTTAGAATCTTGTATGGAAAATCTAAACAAGATTTTATCTATGTATGAAGCCTGGGATAATGCAATCATTCTATTCTTTCTATCCCTTATTACCTGGATACCAAGAATATAACTTGCTTCTCCTAAGTCCTTCATATCAAATTGTTTTGCTAACCATTCTTTTAAAGATGTCAATACACCTACATCGTTTTCGATGAGTAGTATATCATCAACGTAAAGAACTAGGAAAACCAACTTGTTCCCTTTAATCCTTTTGTATACATAAGGTTCATCAAGGTTTTGAATAAATCCAAAAAATTTCACGGCATGATCGAATCTTATGTTCCAGGATCTGGATGTTTGCTTCAATCCATATATGGATCTTTGCAACTTGCATACCCTTTTCTCTTTGCCATTTTCAATGAACCCTTTTGGTTGCATCATATATATGCTTTCATCAAGACTTCCATTAAGGAAAGCTGTCTTGACATCCAGTTGTCAAATCTCTAGTCTTAGAGATACCGTAATAGATAAGAGTATCCTAATGGATTTAGGCATGGCCATAGGAGAGAAGGTTTCTTCATAATCGATACCTTCCTCCTGTGTATAACCTTTAGCTACCAATCTAGCTATAAAGGTTTCCACCTTTCTATTCATTCCTCTTTTCATCTTGTATACCCACTTGCACCTAATGGGTTTTATCCCTTTAGGCAAGTCTACAAGAGACCAGACTTTGTTTTTGAACATAGATTCAATTTTGGATTGCATTGCCTTTTGCCAATGGTAACAATCAACATCTTCCATTGCTTTCTTGTACGTATAGGGATCATCGTCGTCGGGGAGATTCTCTATAGATTCTCCTTGACCGATGTACCTTTCGGGTTGCTTACTAACCCTCCCACTACGACAAGGTATGGTAGATTGTTGATCTTGTGTTGGTACGGAACTTGCACTTGGGCTTGGTTGTGAAACTTCTTGTGGAATTGTTTCACCTGAAAGCTCATTTAGAACAATTCTACTCCTAGGCACAAAATTACTCATATTTTCCTCTTCCAAAAATTTAGCATTTGTCAAAACAAATACTTTAAGATATGAAGAACTATAAAAATAATATCCTTTTGTTCCTTTTGGATACCTTACAAATATGCATGTTTTTGAATGGGACTCCATATTTTCTGTCTTTCCTTTTAACACGTGCGCAGGACATCCAAATATCCTTAAGTATTGTGAACTAGGCTTTCGCCCGGTCCACAACTCATGCGGTGTTTTAGGAACCAACTTAGATGGTACATCGTTTATAATGTACATTGCAGTTTGTAAAGCATATCCCCAAAAAGAATTAGGAAGCGTTGAATAACTCAACGAGACCTAACTATGTCCCAAAGAGTTTCGTTTCTCCTTTCTGCCACCCCATTTTGTTGAGGTATACCTAGTGCAGAAAAATGAGAAATTATCCCATTATCAATAAGATATTACTGAAACTCACCAGAAGGATATTCTTCACCACTATTAGACATCAAGATTTTTATGCGTTTCTCAAACCTATTTTCTACTTCAGCTTTAAATGCTTTGAACATGTCAAAAGTATCCGACTTATGTCTCATGAGATACACATAGCCAAATCTTGAGTGATCATCCGTGAATATGATGAAGTACTCATATCCACCTCTAGCTTGAATGATCATAGGTCCACACACATCAGTGTGTATCAATCCTAAACATTCGATGGCTCTTGTGCCTTTGTTCGTAAATGACCTTTTGGTCATTTTACCATCCAAACAAGATTCACAAGTTGGTAGATCATCGACCTTTAAGTCACTTAGAGGTCCGCCACTTACAAATCTTTTAATCCTATTAAGGTACATATGACCTAAGCGTACATGCCATAGGTAGGTTTCATCTTTTGATAATTTTAGTCTTTTATGATTAGGTTTCGTTGATTCTGTGTCTAACAAGTGAGAGATTTTTCCATGCAAATAGAATAAACCATTTTCCAATTTACCTTTGAAAGTAATTTTTTCATTCTTACTAATAATAAAAGCTTTATTAAAAGTAACCGAATAGCCAAATTTATTTAAACAAGAAACTGAAATTAAATTCCTCTTGAATTGATGTACATAATAGACGTCTATTAAATTTAAATGCCTATAAGAATCTAAACTAATTCTAATATCTCCCACTGAACTAGCAAACACCAACACTCCATTGCCTAAACGCAAGTTGAATTCGTTCTCATTAAGCCTTCTTCTTTCCTTGAACCCTTATAAGGAAAAACAAACATGATTAGTGACTCCGGAGTCTATGATCCAAGAATCCATAGAATCCGCCAAAAAACATGTTTCAAGATAATTAATATTACCTTTTTCCTTCTTGTCTTGAGACTTTGGGTAATTTCTTTTACAATGTCCCTTTTCACCAACAATGTCCCTTTTCACCACAAAGGAAATACTTCTGTTTGATCTTGGTCACTTTCTTTGTCTCCTTCTTAGTAGGTCTTAGTTTCTTTTTATTCTATTGTTTCTTGACCTTCTTACGGGTCTTAACAGCAGCAACTTTACCTACAGTATGAATCTCTTAACCCTTGCATTTCACAAAGATTTTTTCCACTCTTTGAACATCTTGCATACGGCCTTGCAAGGTGTATTCCCTATTATTCAAGGTGTAGTCCAACTTGAATTTATCAAAGAAATCCGACAGTGAGTTAACAATCATGTGAATTTTGGTCTCACCATCTATCTCAACACAATTCAGTTCAGCAATGTTAAGATGTGCTATGACTTTCATCATGTGATCTTTCACACTCTGTCCAGGTTTAATCCAAAGATTCATAAAATCAGTCATTGCCTCTCTCTTAGTTGTCCTAGACCTCATAGCAAACATCTCCTCTAGATAAATCATTATATAGACAGCAGTCTCCATTCCTTCATGTTGTTGTTGCAACACGTCGGAGATGATGGCCTTAATGTAACATTTAGCCATCTCATCAGAAGACTCCCACTGTTGATACTCATCTCTTTGCTCCTGACTAGATTCATTAGTAGGAGTAGGTGGTTTAGGAGTGCATAGAACGAACTTAAGCTTTTCGGATTGCAACAAAACCTAATTTTCCTTTTCCATGTGACATAATTATCACTAGTTAAAGTATTATCTTTTAGGATGTTGATTAGGGATGGGGTCATGATTTATGAACAATAACAAAAATTCTATAAGTAAAAAATCATGATAAAGCACTTTCGAATATTTATCTTGAATTATATATAAAATAATTCAATCATAAAATTCAACAGTGATCCAACATGCATAAATGTCACGCCTCCTTTTGGGAGTTCTTACCATTTACTAGTTCAACCAGGTCCCACCTAATTGTTAACATAACAACCAACGTTTTCAATTTTAGCCTTGCAATTTTATTAAGAAGAACTCTTGGGAGAATATTAATAAAATTACATTGAGTGTGTTACCAAGTTATCGATCTTCAATATAATCCCTCTCGAATATCCCCTTTTGGGAGTAGATATCGTTTGGGCTAATTGTCTATTCTATCCTTGTAAGGAAGTATCTTGCTAAATTCCATTCACGAATACCTCATGGGAGGTTATTACATAAAACATAAAGCTTAACTAAACTTGGTGGCCACACCTTCTCCCACTCAATTTTTTAAGGCGTGTGATTGAATTCCAAAGAATGATTTACCAAGTTATTTTTATGCCAATTTAGATACACCTAGACCATTCAATGCATGTTCATACCAAAAGTGATATATTAGTGGCACTCCTATTCCATATGACATGTTATCAAACAACGACAAACATTGCAATATTTTAAAAAATATAAATAACTAAAATTTTCGTCCGTCCTAGAAAAGCAAGTAAATTACATGTCTTGGAATACAAAAAGCTCATTTCTTGGCAAACAAGTCTTCACGCGACCTTCGTCATTTGGACTCCCTCGGCTGCCTCCCATGGGCGTGCGCACCCTTGGCTCCCTACCCTTGGGCGTGCGCATGCCACAACCCCATAAAGGGCTGCCATGCGCAGCCCATGGCTTCCGTAGGGCTGCCGCACGCAGCCCATGACACAACAAACGTGGCAGCGTGCTTTTCGCACGCACGTTTGTTGCTCTGGCTCGCACAGTCCCAAACTTGTTCTGGTTGCTTCCAATTCTTCAAACCTGTGAGTATTTGATACCTGAATGTATTACAGAAGAAATTTAAATAAAAAATACTTCAAATTATTTTTTTACAACAACAAAATAAAAAATAAATTAGCAACTACCAAGAAGGAAATTATGGAGATGATAGACCACCCTTCTTGTTACAATCCCAAAACAAAAATACATTGAAAAATCTAGGACCAAAATTGAGGAATAACAAACCACAGATAAAACATATATATATATATATCCATACATTCCAATGTAAATATATATGAAAATACCTAGAGTGTCATCTCTTTATAAAACATGCATATGTACAATAAAAAGAAAAAGATTCACGAACACATACATCAATTAATCAAGGGTACAACCTGGCTCTAATACCAATTGAAGGGAAAATCCGCGCAACGGAAGTGTAAAAATATAAATTAGGGTTTCGGTATAAATGAATTTTTTTTCCTTTTAATAACAAGAACCTTAACCCTAGATTAATTGACGTATATAAAAGTAACGTACCTTTTTCTCGTGACGATTGAACAAACGCCGAATTGAATCTGCAAGATCTTCCAATCCAATCATGAACGTGAATCACCTAGAAATGGGGGCTCCTTTTCTTTGAATTGCATACCTGATTTTGCAAATAAACAAAATATTTCTCTTTGTTAGTCACAATAATCCTCCAAGAAGAAAATAAAGAACGTTAGTCACTTGTGAATTATCAATCAATTTGATTGAAACTCGCATGAACCTTGATTCGATGTTGTACAAAAACCTTTTAATGTCAAGGCTACTAGTGAACTATCAAAAACTAAACGTTCTTCCTTCCTTTTCTTCTTTTCCAAATCTCACACTATTTCTTAGAGTTGATAGAATTTTATCTAGAGCAAAAACAAAATTACCTCCCTCAAAATTCTTAGGTAGCCGAATTCTCTCTTCAAAAAGAACTAGGGCTGGCCGAATTCTTCTCTTGGAAAAACTATATGGCCGGTCGAAATTCCCTTATATATATATATATGTGTGTGTGTGTGTGTGTGTGTATATATATATAGGGCTAGTCAAAATTCTTCTTTGAAATTTATTAGGATTTCAAATCCTTTCCTTAGAAGGATTTACTTGGTTGTTAAGAATCCTTTTCTTAGGTGGATTTACTTGGTGGTTAAGAATCCTTTTCAAAGAAGAATTCTACCCTTAGGTAGATGTACTTGGTGACCAAGAATCCTTTTCCAAAAAGAATTCTTTCCTACACCAAGACTCCTAATCCAACTCAACAGTGTATTTGTAACCATATTAAAGACTTCCTAATTTGATTAGATAAATAATTCCATTTATTTATCTACTTATCAAATATAGTTTTTAATATTTATTATACTACCAACAATAGTATAATTTTAGGAGACCATCTCCTATTAGGAAAAAGATTTTGACTTTTAATTGATTAATTAATTAATCAACAAATTAATTAATTTCCATTTAATTAAATAGTAATAAAAAAATTTAGGCTTTTATACATTAGCCTGGCCGCCTATAACAACATATAGGTATAGATATTATTTTTCTTATTTTATTAAATCCATTGGTCCTTAATAAAAAGTCCACATGTGAACTAGATCCATTCTTACAAAAAATAAACAAGTCTACATGCCTCAATACAATTCTATACGGACCCCTAAATTGGTCCGGTAGAGTATATCAAGTGATCCATGCAAGTTCGTGTGGATTGAGGATCTTGGCAGGCTATCTAAAATTAAGCTCCAATAGACACAACCCAGTCACAATCAACAAATGATTCACTTAGGTCCGATCTATTAATTTTAGCTCATTCCACTAAAGAACTATAATTGAACTCTTAAATAAAAATAGAATAAGTTGATGTTACTCATTTATACCCATAACTGACATATAAGCAAACTCAACTTACTCAACAACACATACAAGAGAAGCAAATTATATTTTTGAAAACCAAGTTTTTATGGTTTACTAGCACATGATCTAAAAGCAAAACAAAGAGATTTACTTAAGATCATTACTTCTCAAGAGTGTAGCTTTCAAAGATTATGAAGCTTATATTTTTCAAAAACATTCCACTCACCATTCAAACAAACATTTCACACATCATATATAAGACCTTTGTGAACAACATCACCATAAGATCTTTAGAAAGCAAGTGTCACTGAGAACCATATGTATATTATACTTAGTTCTCTAATATGACATGCTATATGATGTAGTGCAAACAATGAGTTTAGAGATGAAAAACCTACAATTCAAGCATTAGAATATAGAGATACCTTAGCTAATATTTTCACCTAATACAAAGTCTTCACCCTTTTTATGAGCTCTCTTGGCTTGTTTGTCCTCATGACAATAAGTTGTTGGTGTGCCATCCCAAGAGAATAAAAACTAAGAATTTCAACTCAAACACATATAAGAATAAATTTCTCTAAAAGTCTAAACAAAAATCAACACCGTATAGATTCCAAAATTGGAATTCTCATAAAGTCAATCAATAGATTTCGAATATCATAGCAAGAAATGTGAGATAGCTAAGTTCATGCCAAGTTGTAGAGAAACAAAGCTAGCTAGCTAGCTAAAATTCTCGACAACTTAACACTAATCTTAAAGCTAACTCACATGTGCACCTTACACCTACGGTAAAAGCACTCACCCTTGACCCATGTGCTCTTAGGTGAACTTACACATAAATCATGATCATAGTTGACTTTAATGTTGAACCTATAATGGAAATCATCAATGATTTGATTCAAAAGAATATCTTTTATAGTCATCTCCTTAACATTATTAGCAACACTTGATTTGTCAAGATTTTAATAAGGACAAGACTTCTTCTTCAAAAAAATTCTGACATGCACTACAGGACCATTATGCTTGTCAACAACTAAAGCCTTAGCATGCTTCAAAGTAAGGTTAATCTTTTTAGCTATAGATGCATTTCCTATTGTGCAAAACTCTATGTACTGATAACACGTTGGTTTAATATGACCAACAGTATTACAAAAATGCAAATAGGAATAAAGGTTGAGATTGTACCTTATGGTCTTGAAGAAGTAGGAAGAGTTTATGAAGATACCTTGTCTTTCACATTACCTTTGACTTTGAGAAGATTATTCTTAGGAGACTTTTTCACCTTCTTGATCGTAGCCTTCCTTGAAATAGGTGATGTTATTTCAAGCTTCTCATTGCCTTTCAAGTTGCTAGATTCTCCTTGAGGTTGAGCAAGATTTGTGACATTCTTCACCTTGACCAAACCATTGACAAAGTCTCTAATGGCTTGTTTAGCAATGTTGATCTCTTCAATGTAAGCTTGCTCTCTAACCCATATATTTGAGACAATCTCCTTACTATCATAGACAAGTCTCTCTACATCATTTAGTCTCTTTAAAATATCATTCTTTTCACTTAAGAGTCTAAGAGAAGTTTTTGCAAACTCAACCACTTGAGTTCTAATCAAGTCATCTTCATCTCTAGCCTCTCTCAAGGCTTTATCCATCTAGGTCTCAAGATTCCTAATCTTGGCTATAAGTTTTAGATTGGTTACTTTCAAGCTTGTATCCTCTATAAGACCTTGATTACTTTCCTTGTTCATGAAAACTTCACAATCATCTTCTAGCTTAGTGAGAGAAGCCGTAAGAGCAAAAAAATTGCTTACATGCTCTTCATCACTTGAGGACTCATCATGTGAGCTTTCCTCATAGCTATAGCTACAATCACTCCTAGTGGCCACCATAACTTTGTCTTTCTTGGACATCTTTTTAGTGCACTAATTTGTAAAATGTCCAAAACCATGACATTCAAAGCATTTGAACCTTTCTTTTGATCTTGGCTTGACAATCTCGATCAACTCTTGGAGAAGATGGTTTCTTGACTTCCATTTCCTTTGAAAAGCTACCTCTAGGCTTGGTACTGCTTCTTAAAAACTTCATAAATTTCCTAACCATTGGAAACATTTCCTTATCGTCATCATCACTTTCCTCTTAAATAGTCGTGACAGCAAAACTCTTTCTTTTGGCATTCAGCTACAAGCATATCTCAAAATTTTGGAGAGACTCAAGCAATTCGTCAATGCTTAAGTAATCGACATCCTTGATTTCTTCTATGGTTGTAACTTTGGCCTTGAATCTCTTTGGGAGAGATCTTAGACTTCCAATTGTGACGCTCTCTAGAGATTAGCACTCCTAGTGCTTGACATTGGTTAGCAATATTAAGAAGACTAAATTCGAAGTCTTAAAACTTGACTTCATCACACTATTGCAAGCTTTCAAATTGTGATGTAAACATTTAAAGCCTAGACTTTCTCACTGTCAATGTACCTTCATTTGAGACTTGGAGAGTATCCCAAGTCTCCTTAGGGGATTGACGATTTTGAATTTAGGAGATTTGGTATCCATCAACTCATCCATAGGTGGCATTCATGGCTCGATGGTGCCATTTAGCAACTTCAAAATCATTAGTTGTCCATTCACTTATAGGTTTGGAAATTTTGGTGCCATCTTCTAGAACCTTACTAGGAGGTGTATAGCCTTCTTCCATAACAATCCATGCTTTTTCATCAATGGACCGGATGTATTCTTGTATCCTCAACTTCCAAAACCCATTGTTGTTACCCTTAAGTAATGGTGGCCTTGTATTCGAACCTTCTTCAGCTATTACATCATTTTGAAGTCCCATTGCTTCAAAGCTCTACAAATCACCATGAGTGTATCCTGGAATCACACTAAGTACCGTCTAGTTACCCGCTCTGTGTAGGAAAAGAACATATGGCGAAAGCAAAAAATTCGGTTGGTAGATATAAAAAAAAACTTTAAAAAAAGGATCTTAACTCTAGATTAACTAACATATAAAAAAAAGGTATCGTACCATTTTCACGTGACGATTGATGTTGCACTGAATTGAATCTGTAAGATCTTCTGATCCTACCACGAACGTGAATCACCAAGGAGTGTGGGCTCTCTTTCTTTAAACTGTATAATTGAGGATGGAAAACAAACAAAACCATTTTCTTTTGTTAGTCAAAATAATCCTTCTAGAGAAAACGAAGAACGTTTGGTCACTTATGAATTCTCAACCTATTGATTGAAACTCCAGTGAACCCAATTTGATGTTGTACACAAAACCTTTTGATGTAAAGGATACTAGTGTACTATTGAAAGCAAAAGTGTTCCCTTTTTTCTCTATGCTTGGCTGAATTCATCACACAATGAGTTTGATGAACTTTTTTTTAAAACCTTATAAGCAAATGAAAATAAACTTCTCTCTCAGTAACTTTTCTTGATCGAATCCTCTCTCTAGATTTCTAGTGCTTGGATTGCATGACAGATGTATATATAGGTGGCCAAAATCCTCACACAATGAGGATTTCTATTTCACTAAGACTCCTATCAACTTTCAGATTCAATCCATTTCCAACTCATCAGTGTATTATTCAATAACAAATTATTGAATATAAATTAAATTATGACTTTATCAAAAACATCCTAATACGACTAATTGTCAATTAGAGTTTTGATAGATATCAAGTACTTCCTAATTTGAATAGATAATTAATTCATTTTATTTATCTACTTATCAAATAAAGTATTTGATACTTATCATACTACTAACAATAGTATGATACTAGGAGACCTTCATCTACTAATAAAAAGATGTTGACTTTTAATTAAATAAACAATTAATTAATTTCCATTTATTTAAATATTAAAATAAAAACAATATATCAGGCTAATTTCCTTAGCCTTGCCGCCCTAGCCTATTATATGAGCCATATATTGTTTTTTCATTTTAATAAATCCATTGAACTTTAAAAAAAAGTCTACTTGTGAACTAGACCCATGCTTACTAAAAAAAGAAACAAGTCCATATGCTTTAAATTAATACAACAATATAATTTAACAGCACATTTAAATAAAATGTGCAAATTAAATTTTTAGTGTATTAATGGAATGATAATCGCACCCCATTAGGGCCACCCAAGGATTCCCACATCCTTGGCTGCCCATTCCAAGTATTTGTAGAATTACCGTGTGTCTTGATCACACATGACCGCACCTCTCCAAAACTTTTGGATTCCGAAATAAAAAAATAATTCTAAATGGACACAGAAATTGGTCTGGTAGAATATATCGAGTGATTCATGCAAGTTTGTGTAGATTTGAGATCTTGGCAGACTATCTATATTTATGCTCCAATAGAAAAAACCAAATCACAATTAATAAATAATTCACTTAGGTCCGATCTATTAGTCTTAGTTCATTCCACTATAGAACTAAAACCGAACTCTTAAATAAAGATGTTATATGTCAATGTTCCTCATTCATACACTAGACAACCTTAATGGAGATGGTGTATCCTCGTGAAGAATTCTAGTAATCGCTAAGAGCTCATAGACCGCCTATAGGTCTCCTAGTTACAATATTTACTCATATGACCACATTTTGGACTTGGATAATTTGACTTTTCCAGAAGCCATATTTCAATAGACACTTTTGAAAACTTAACGTTAAGATTTAATATCCATTACCTCAAAATATCCAAATGAAGATATTCTACTCACATTTAATAAATGAATCCATGATGTCCATATCTATAAATGAAGTCTTCTATCGATTAAGTAATGTATACCACCAAACTATTGAGGATAGAATATGATATATAATCATACCCATTGATAGCTATAATATAACACTTGTAACCATAAGTTTATAGTCTATCTCATGATTGAGATAGACTATCCGATTGTCCTTAAGTGAAAAACTTTATCCACTGATGGTTCTAGATAAAGTAATTCATTGTGATCCTATTCAATGCACCTAGTGCACTAGATTTGTTTACCCAAAGACACCAAACTTTGATGATTTTAGACTCATCATAATACATTTGTTTCCACTCAAATGCTAGTAATAGAATCTACAAATTTAACAAGGTAAAGGTGCCCAACCTTTTTCTTATGTTATGAATATTGTTCAAGACTAACTATAGAATTGTGTCTACCTCATAGATATCCAGTCTTTTCTCATAGTCTTTTGACCTTATGATTATTTACTTTTGACAATTATAATAGTTAAACTATTAATGCTTTACAATTTGTTAAACTAGAAATCACTTTATTGATATGAAAAGTTTATCAAATACATTATTACACTCTTGCTATTGAGCATAATCCTAATAATCTCTCACTTGCTCTATAGTAAGTGTGTCATATCTCTTATCCCCATGTTCTCTAGATACCCATCAAAAATCTTCTGTGGTAAAGTCTTTGTGAAGGGATCCACTAGATTTTCTGCTGATGCGATCTTGGTAATCGTCACATCACCCTAATGAACAATTTTCTTCAAAATGTGATACTACCTTTTAATGTGTTTTCCTCTCTTATGACTTATTGGCTCTCTCGATTTAGCCAATGCCCTAATGTTGTCACAATAGATAGTGATCTGATTATTCACATTAGGAACCACATCCAAGTCAATCAAGAATTGGAGAAGACAAGCAGCCTCTTTAGAAGCTTCACATGTGGCAACATACTCTGCATCCATGGTGGAATCAGCAATGCAAGATTACATGATACTCCACCATATGATTGTGCCTCTTTCAAGTGTAATCGTAGATCCTGATATGGATCTCCTAGAGTCAGAATCTGACTGGAATCGGATTCTGTTTACCAGACGGGGATTAAATCCCCTCCAAAGTATACAAGTATATAATCTCTTGTTCTCATGAGATACATAAATGTATGCTTAATTACCGTCTAGTGATCAGGACCAGGTTTCTATTGAAACCTGCTAACTCTACCAACAGCAAAATAAATATTTGGTCTAGTGCAGAGCATTGCATACATGAGACTTCCAACTGTTGAGGCATATGAACCCTACTCATGAATTGCTCTTTATACTTATTCTTAGGAATTTGTTCCTTAGAAAGTTTGATTCAATGTTTTAAAGGTAACATACCTTCTATATTGCATGGAGAACCTATACATTATTTTACCTGTGTATAAAGCTTGGGATAATGCAATTGTTATATTCTTTTTGTCCCTAATTACCTAGATATCAACAACAAAACTTGCTTCTCCTAACTCCTTCATATCAAATTATTTTGCTAACCATTCTTTTACTGACGTGAATAAACCTACATCATTTTCGATGAGTAATATATCATCAATATAAAGAATAAGGAATACCAACTTGTCAACTTTAATCCTATTGTATACACAAGTTTGGTTAAGGTTCTGAATAAATCCAAAACTTTTCACAACTTGATAGAGCCTTATGTTTCAGGATCTGGATGCTTGCTTCAATCCATAAATGGATATGTGCAACTTGCTTACCCTTTACTCTTGGCCTTTTTCAATGAATCCTTCTGGTTGCATCATATAGATGCTTTCGTCAAAACTTTTGTTAAGGAAAGTTGTCTTGATGTCCATTTTCCAAATCTCTAAGTCTAGAGATGCTGCAATGGATAAGAGTATCCTAATGGATTTAGGCATGGCCATGGGAGAGAAGGTTTCCTCATAATCAATACGTCTTTTTGTGTGTAACCTTTAGCTACCAATCTAGCTTTAAAGGTTTCCACGTTTCCATCCATACCTCTCTTCCTCTTTTATACCCACTTGTACCCTATGGGTTTTATCCCTTCAAAAGTTTACAAGAGACCAGACTTTATTTTGGAACATCGATTTAATTTCACATTGCAATGTATGTGTAGGGATCTTCATCATATAGGAGATTCTCCACTGATTCTCTTAGATCGATGTATCTCTCGGGTTGTCTACTAACCCTCCTACTAAGATGAGGATTGGTAGGTTATTGATCTTGTGTTGGTGTGAAACTTACAATTGAATTAGGTTGTGAAACCCCTTGTGTAATTGTATCCCCCGAAAGCTCATTCAGGACAATTATACTCTTAGGCACAAAATTATTCATATATTTTTTTTATGAATTTTAGCATTTATCAAAACAAATACTTTAAGATCAGAAGGACTATAGAAATAATATCCTTAAGTTTCTTTTGGATACCCCTCAAATATGCTTGTTTCTGAATGGGGTCTCTATCTATTATGTCTTTCCTTTTAACACATGTGCAGGACATCTAAATATCTTAAAGTGTTGTAAACTAGGCTTTTGCCCAGTCTACAATTCAGGTGGCATTTGAGGAACCGACTTAGATGGTACATCATTTAGGATGTACATAGCTGTTTGTAAATCATATCCCCAAAAGGAACTAGGAAGTGTTGAACAACTCAACAAAGATCTAACCATATCCAAAAGAGTTCTATATTTTCTTTATACAACCCCATTTCGATGAGGAGTATCTGATAAAGAAAACTGAGAAATTATCTCATTATTAATAAGATGTAACTGAAACTCATTAGATAGATATTCTCTGCCACGATCAGATCTCAAGATTTTTATGTGATTCTCAAGCTGATATTCTACTTCAGCTTTAAATACTTTGAACATGTCAAAAGCATCCGACTTATTTCTCTTGAGATACATATAGTCAAATCTCTAGTATTCATCCTTGAAAGTGATGAAGTACTCATATCCACCTCTTGCTTGAACGCTCATAGGACCACACACATCAGTGTGTATTAATCCTAAATATTCAGTGGCTCTTGTGCCTTTTATCGTGAATGACCTTTTGGTCATCTTCACTTCCAAACAAGATATATAAGTCGGTAGATCATCAACCTTTAAGTCACTTAAAGATCAATCACTAACCAATCTTTTGATCGTATCAAGGTTAATATGACCTAGGCATAAATGCCACATGTAGGTTTCATCTTTTGATAATTTCACTCTTTTATGATTAGGTTCTGTTGATTTCATGTCTAACAAGTGAGAGATATTTCTATGTGTTGACGTTTATTTCTCGATGGTCAATAAAGTCAACAATGCTTGGTTTGATTATGACTTGTTAAAAGAGAAAAAGATAAAGAATGCAATTGATATGAGTATGACACGAGTATACATGGTAAAACTTTGATGACCGAAGAAACATCCACGAGTGGTTGTATGCACTACCAAGCCAAATCCACTATTGAATAACAAATTACACCTCTCGATCTCTCTTGCCTCTCTTTTGTTGTATATTTAATGTGTCCTCTTTTTATATCTCTCATCCCCTTTTACAATGAGATTATGGGTCTATTTATATGTGTATAGAACCTTAATCCTTGTTACACGAATAAGGGAAGGTGATAGAGTTTAATTTGAAATGGTTGCTTGTTGGAGTCGTCTTTGTCTTCTTTCCCCTTTCAGAGATCTTGGGCATTGAATCAGAATCTTCACAGGGTTCTAGTTGCATAGTTCGTTTAGGACTTATTTCTTGTTTGGTGTTTATCCTTCTGAAAGCTATGAGTTTCTTCCTAATTAGAATTCTGTGATAGTGGAGAGGAAATAATGATATTTCCTTATTGGAATATGATTCTAGATTCCTTGTTTAACTGAGGCAATCCTTCTTCGTATTTGAGTCGTGGTTGTGTGTCCAAGACAGTTTGTGACATCACATGTCTTGAGTTGATAACTTATTTATTCAGGCGTCACATGTTTTCCCGAGTAAAGGTAAATGTACGGAGTATTAACTTTCCGCCTTACTTGGACACCTGTGACTCAGCGATACCAACGATGTTGTTTGTTCATATGCTAGCCAGGATGCTTATCTGGCAATCTCCCTAGGTTGTCTTATCTGTCAGTGACGTGTACATTTGATAAAATATATATATAACAATACCCCTCTTAAATACTTTTGCCGAGTAGAATTCATTTTGGCAAAAGTATTTTAATCGTTATATCTCTGACCGGCTTTTTGTCATTTCCTTCGCTTATACCTCATTAATGTAGGAATAATAGTTCTAAATCAATTTGTTGCATTAATGAAGTGTCTTAATGGCAACCATGTATGTGCAACTTGTCTCTTCATGCTAAATCTCTATGATTGTGACGTTCTAAAATTCTAACGGCTTGAACTGTTCTCTTCACGACACGTGTCTTTTTATCATTTGGTATCTATATTGGCATTTATGAGAAATGACCTGCTGGTTATTTGATACACCACTTATGTCATCAAACGTGCTTCTTTTTAATCTTCTCGCATCTCCAAACCCTAGGGTTTCGAACCTTTGATTATTAAGAGGTTTATTTAAACTGATAGGGTTATTTTATCGTTATCCTTACGAAAAGAAAAAATCCAAGCTTACTTCTGTCTTCCTGTCCATTTGTGTATAGATCCATTCTTCGCTCTTTAAAGCTCTTCTTCAGTTCTCTGTGTCTGCTTTTAAGGTCAGTTTTCATTTATCCTGTTACACGACATCGTCTTTTGGTTATAGCTTTTGATGCTCTTGAGCGTGGTGATAGTTATTTTGCATATTGTGTTTATAAATTATTAGGGGAATCACCCTCTGACCAGCCCTATTTTTCAAATTTTGACGTTTCTGGATTTTATCAAGTGTTCCTTCTGGCCCTAGCTCTGAGTCTTTCTCCAATTCTGAGTCTTTCATTTCTGATAGTCACAGGGTTCTTTTACGATCTAGGATGGGAAAGCATCAAAGCGGTCTCACAGTCCGCAGACATATTTCAATCGACATTCAAATTGGGAGGCATGTGCTTAACGAGAACAACATTGAAGAAGAAAACAGTGCCTCTCAGATTCCCTTTTCTCTTGATCGCCCGTGTACTTATGATGCTGAACTAAAAGTGGTCGGGGATATGAAAATCGTGAAATATCATGCTCAGTTGACCGAGATGACTCTATTTTGTTGATACCTACTGGTAATAGGGCTGCGTGGAACCCTCTCTAGGTATGGTGGCAATTTTTGGATCTATGCTTAGCTGTGGGGTGACTCTTCCCTTAAAAACTTTTATCACCTGGTTCCTGGCTGAGGCGGGGATTGCTCCGGCCCAGCTTGCCCCGAATAGCTACAAGATTTTAATGTGCATGTGGCCTATGTGGAGCCAGATGAATTGCCGCCGCAGTTTAGTCATATTGGGACTTATTTTCTTCTATCCAACCAACCAGATAGCTGGATTCCCGAGGGAGAGAAGGTGAACCGGGGCATCGAAACTTCCCCAGATATCAAGAAAAAGGGTTTTATCTGGGGTTTTCCTATGTCAAATAAATACTGGAAAACTAGTTGATTTTTGTATGAGGGAATTGGGGAAGTCAAGTTGTGCTTTCGGTAGGTGAATCTTGGGAGGTACTGAAGGTTCCTTAATATTTTTACTCTCCTAATCGTTGAAACAAAACACGGCCTGGTTTTACTGATGCCGAGTTGTCTAACCTTGCTCCGGCGGTCGTTCGCACTCTGGAGAGACAGAGTAAGTCCTACCTTTTTTGATGAGGAGAGAATGAAGAACTTCGTTTTTTTTGCTCAGATTTCTACTTGTCGCAGAGGCTATAAGTAATGACTTTCCAATTTCGCTTTTATTATGACGCTTTGACTATTTCTGGCTTTTAACCCCTTCTCCATTTCATATTTTTAGTATACGATATAGCCATCATCTGCGATGCTCAGGCTCACCAGGTAAAGGCAAGTATTCAGGCGAGCCTTATTGAGGCATCTCGTCAAAGGGAAGAGGGGATTGCTTCACCTAATGATGAATCAGATGAGAATTCTGGGAGGTAGACGAACAAGTTCCCGAATATATTCCTAAAGAGGTTGCTCAATCGACTGTGGGGGAATTAGGCAACCTAAGTAGTCCCATTGGACTTGATAAAGACCAGAGACTATCTAAGGATGAGGGCAGGCAAGTAAGGTATTCAGCTGGCGTAAAGTCTGAGGGACCCAGTTTCCCCACCGATTGGGTGCCAGCTGAGTGGTTTATCGATTAAGGTGAGGAAAGAGTTAGGGAATCTCCCGTTGAATAGGTTGATCCTCTTACTGGTGTTATCGAGCCTTTTTAAGATATAATGGAAGATCAGAAAGATTCTACAGCTGATCTTGACTTCTACTGTAATCGAATTGAAAAAAGGAAGACAGCTCATTCTCCTACTCAACCTCTTCCAAAAGTTCCAACAGTGGTGTCATTCATCAAGTCGAGCGATGACGATGCTGACACTAGGGACTTCCTGAGTGCTTAAATAGAGAAGTCTTTGGAAGAAAGAGGGAATCCTCAAGAGACTTTGAACAGAGAGGATTCCTTTCCCACCGGGTTGAAGCTTTAGGAGCACGATCCTCAGAACAACCTATGTTCCCTTCCCCCTAAGATATGTTGAAAATCATATCCTTTAGCCGAGCATTTATTATTGGTGATGACCATTAGAGCCGCTTCAGGAATGGTTCCCCAATGGAGCACCTTCGTAATATTTTTAATAGTGCGACCTATGTAAGTCTTCTGATCAGCATTTTGCATTAATGTGCCTTAATTTGGGCATCTTTAACCTACTTTCCTGTAGGTAGTTATTGAGTTTGCTGAGGCTGTTCAAATGGAACAGCACCAATCTGACCGGATAAGGTGTCTGGAAGCTCAATTAAAGGCGAGTGAGGATAATCATGCTCAGATTGAGGCAGCTTATCAAAGGGGGGGGGGGGGGGGGGGGGGCGAGTTCTGCCTAGGAGTTCACTGATCACTATTTGGCTAAGTGGATCGAGGCTGAGGAGAGGACCTCTGCTCTGGAGGAGAAGGTTAAATATTTACAAGACTTGCTCTCCTTTGACCAGAAGTCGATGCTTCGACCTGAACAAGATGTCGAAGAAGCTAAGTCATCCTATGAGTCCAAAATTGAAAACCTTAAGTGCCAGACTCTGACAGTTGAGTCCCTCTTTAAGGAAGCCAGATTGGATTTTAAAGTTTAAGAGGTTGATCACTTTAAAAGGTCCCCAGTTTATAATGCTTTATTCCTTAAGAAATTAAAGCGGGGTTGGTTTCAACTGGTGAGTTCGTCAAGGTAAAGAACCAGGCGACTGACAAGGCTCAAGCTAATCAGGACTTGTCAATCAAAAACCATATGGACTGGTCCTTGGAGGCTCTACGGACTCAGATGATGGAGTGAAGAGCTAATTGTGGTAGTAAAGGTAAAGAACCCCATCCAATGCACCTGGAGGTCCCGATCGAGAATTATTTTTTAACTTTCTATGCTAGTAAGGAATCTGGGGTGGACAGATCGAAGCCTGACGTTGGACCAATCTCCGGAATAGAATATAGTGCCCTGATGGATGATCTAGTTAACACAATTGTTTGGCCTTCGAACGAAAGCCTTCTTCATGAATATAAATTGGTGTCTGATCCGAGTATCGATAAGAACCCAAAATCCTCGGCTCCACCTTAGATGGACTTGTAAAAATTCATATTGTTAATAAAACCCACAGCAATGGCTCGTTGGCTCTTAGCCTAGTGAATTTGTTTTTATATGAATCTTTTGATCCGGGTAATGCAAATCCACCACAACTCGAAGAGTTGAAGTTGCCAAGTACCTTATTAACTGGATGATATCATTGCTCGAGTTGAATTCCATTACAATTTTAAATGCTACGTATCTTATTTACTGACTAATATTATTAACCGAGTAAACTCTGAAACAACGGCAAGTAGATTTTTACTTGCATTCCATACACGGTAGCTACCCAATCGTTGTATCGAGGCTTGCCACGATCATACGTTTGGGTCCTTGCGCATCTCACTGAGAACGTCTTCTAATTTTATCTGTGCAAGGATTTACCAAATCGTTAAGCTTTAAGTTGCTTAACACAGTTGTGCAACTCACCGGGATATACCCGGCGGTGCCCCAAGCTGTTTTCTAGAATCTGGTGCATGAGGGCCTTTTTGCTAAGGTCTAAGTTGACCCTGTTCGGTTCGCATGCTCTTTGAGCTTCTCCGCCCATTCAGGTGTTTACCAAATTAATGGTCCCGAGCATTTTATTGCATGTGTCAATTCTCAGTCTTTTCATATGTTCTAAACGTAGGGAAAAAACACGCGCAGCGAAAGCGTGAGAAAAAATTAAAATTTATAAAATTAGGCTTTACGTATAAATAAAAAATTTAGCTTTGACTAACAAGAACCTTAACCCTAGATTAATTGATGTATATAAAAGTGATGTACCTTTTTCTCATGATGATTGAACAAGCGCCGAATTGATCTTCCAATCCAATCACGAACGTGAATCACCTAGGAGTGTGGGCTCCCTTTCTTTTAATCGTATACCTGAATATAGAAACAAACAAAATCTTCTTCTTTGTTAGTTACAATAATCCTCCAAGAAGAAAACAAAAAATGTTAGGCCACTTGTGAATTATCAATCAATTTAATTGAAACTCGCGTGAACCTTGATTCGATGTTGTACACAAAACCTTTTGATGTAAAGGCTACTAGTGTACTATCAAAAACTAACCGTTCTTTCTTCCTATTTCTTCTTTCTCGATTCACACACTATTTCTTAGAGTTGATCGAATTTTGTCTAGAGTGAAATCAGATTTTTCTCCCTCAAAATTCCTAAGATGGCCGAATTCTTCTCTTAAAAAAAATAGGGATGGCCAAAATTCTCTATAAAATTACCTTAGGCTGGCCGAAATTAACAAACATATATATATATATATATAGATCATAAATCCTCCTAAGAAGGATTTACTTGGTTGGAAAGTATCCATTCCTTAGGTGATTTATTTGGTAGTTAAGAATCCTTATCTAAAAGGAATTCTATCCTATTATATATATATATAAGGGTTGGTCAAAATTTCTAAAGAGTATATATTAGGATCACAAATCCTTTCTTAAGAGGGATTTACTTGTTCGTTAAGAATCCTTTCCTTAGGTGGAATTACTTGGTGGTTAAGAATCCTTTTCGAAAAAGAATTCTTTCCTACACCAAGACTCCTAATCCAACTCAATAGTGTATTTGTAACCATATTAAAGGCTTCCTAATTTGATTAGATGAATAACTCCTTTTATTTATCTACTTATCAAATATAGTCTTTAATATTTCTACTACTAACAATAGTATACTTTTAGGAGACCATCTCCTACTAGGAAAAAGATTTTGACTTTTAACTAAATAATTAATTAATCAACAAATAAATTAATTTTCATTTAATTAAATAAATAAATAATATAATATAATTAAACTATTCTAAATAGCCTTGCCGCCCAAACCATATATATGGGCCAATATATTATTTTCTTATTTTATTAAATCCATTTGATGTTTAGAAAAAGTCCACATGTGAACTAGACCCATTCCTAAAAAAAGAAACAAGTCCACATGCCTCAATACAATTCTAGATGGACCCCTAAATTGGTCCGGTAGAGTATATCAAGTGATCCATGGAAGTTCGTGTGGATTGGGGATCCTGGCGGGCTATCTAAATTTAAGCTCTAATAGACTTAACCCTATCACAATCAACAAATGATTCACTTAGGTTCGATCTATTTAATTTTAGATCATTCCACTAAAGAACTAAAATTGAACTCTTAAATAAAGATAGAATAACTTGATGTTACTCATTCATACCCTAGACAACCTTACTGGAAAAAGTGTATCCTCGAGAAGAATATCAGTAATCGCCAAGAGCTCATAGACCGCTTATAGCTCTCCAAGTTACCATATTTACTCATACAACCACAGTTTGAACTTGGTTATTTTGACTTGTTTAGAAGCCATGTTTCAATAGACACTATTGAAAACTTAAAGTTAAGATTTATATCCAATACCTCAAAACATCCATATGATGATATTCTACTCTCATTTAATAAATGGAGCCACGAGGTCCATATCTATAAATGAAGTTCTCTATCGATTAACAAATAAATACCACCAAACTATAGAGGATAGACTATGCTATATAATCGTACTCATTGATAGCTCAAATGATAACATTTGCAACCATAAGTCCATCATATATCTTAGGATTGAGATAGACTCTCCAATTGTCTTCAAATGAAAACTTTTATCCATTGACAGTTCTAGATAAAGTATTTCATTGTGATTCAATTCATTGCACCCAGTGCACTAGATTTTTTTGCCCAAAGACACCACACTTTGATGATTTTAGACTCATCATAACATATTTGATCCCACTCAAATTCTAGCAAAAGAATGTACAACTTTGACAAGATAAAGGCGCCGAACCTTTTATCTTAAGTTATGAATATTATTCAAGACTAACTAAAGAATTGTGTCTACCTCATACATATCTAGATGTATGAACAATTCTTCTTTTCTCATAGTCTTTTGACCTTATGATTATTTACTTTTGACAATTAAAATAATTAAACTATAGATGCTATAATATTTGTTAAACTAGAAATCACTTTATTAATATGAAAAGATTGTCAAATACATTATGACACTCTTGCTATCGAGCATAATCCCAACACTTATTATCATATGCCCATATTTCTATGAAGCCAGTGTCGGGTTTTTATTCATAATTCTACAAAACTAACAAAATATAGAAAAAATCTCAAAAAGGTATTTGTAAGAATAAATTACTAAAAAACATCGTGACTGAAAGAAACAAAGCCTAAAACTAGGGAATTTCATTGATAAAAGATCTTCAGGTATTGAGCGTTGCATGGTTGAGGCAAGACCCCTCATAGCGATCGAGAGATCCAATATGCTCAATGCCCGGAGATTCCTTCAATTTTGTATAGGCCTTTCCATTTGTCAGCCATTGAACCCGTGACTTCATCTTTTTTGTTCAGCGATACTCTTCTGAGCACCTGGTCTCCCATTCAGAACTTCCTGACCCAGACATGCGGATTGTAATGCCTAACCACTCTTTGTTGATATGCTGCATTTCGCACTTGGGATTTCTCCCTTTTTTCCTCTAGCTAGTCCAAGCCTTGCAATAACATATCAACATTATGGTCCTTATCATATAACCTGACTCTAGGTGAAATGAATGATGTTTCTATCAGGATGACGGCTTCTGTTCCTAATGCCAACGAAAATGGTGTTTCCCCTGTAGGTGTCCTTGTCGTCGTTTGGTAAGCCCATAATACTTTAGAAATTTTTCTATCCAGCTACCCTTTTTTGCTTCCAGCTTCGCTTTAAATGTGTGCTTGATGACTTTTTTCATTGCTTCAGCTTGTCCATTCGTTTGGGGATGGGCAGGAGTGGCATAATATTTAGAAATCTGGTACTCTTTGCATAATTTCCTGAACTTTTGTTTGTCTAATTGGGTATCATTGTCGGTGATAATTGTATTCGGAACTCCAAATCTATAGAGTATATTTTTTTCACAAAGTTTGTAGTATTTTCTTCTATTATGTGCACCAACATTTTAGCTTACACCCACTTAGTGAAATTGAAAGTTCCCTTGAAAACGTGTGTGTCTAAACCTAGAGGGGGGTGAATTGGTTTTGATCGAATCAATTACCATTTTTTCGATTAATCAATATTAACACAAATTACCCCAAATAAACAAGCATTCAATAAAACCAATTATGCTTAAAACAATAACAACAGACAATATTTATATGGAAACCCTCCAAATGGGAAAAACCACGGGCTGATATGTGTTCCACACTCAATCCTCAAATCCACTATTGAATGAAAGTTTACAACCTAGGTTGACCTCCCGTCGTACCCTACAGTTACTAACTCTTTCACTTTACCCAATGGGCCTTAATAGTGATTCTTGATCATCATGCTTGTACACTAACCAATTAGTCACAAGACTTAACCTCAAGGAAGAGTCAAAACAACCTAAGTGAATATGATAAAATATTCAAACATGCAAGTAATGCTAGGCAACACTAAATGCTTATCTAGGAATTTAAGAATGTCACTAAGTACAATTCCTAGATATCAATGTCTAAATGAATGTTCATAAAGACTTAACTAGATATAGTTATGCAATGATATATCCTAGTTATCAAACAGAGCCATTTCAACATATGTTGTCATTAAGTATGGCATGGTCATTAAATGCAATCATTAAAATGCAATCTATATGACCTAATTAGCTAGAGGCAACAATGACCTAAATGCTAGCTATCACAAAAGCCATATCAACACAAGTTGTCATTAAGTATGGCAAGGACTATAATACAATCACAAAATACAATCAATGAGTCCTAAACAATATCTAAATGCGAAGCATATAGATTTAGTGAGAAGGGCAAAATGGTCACAAATCCTAGCTATCACAAAGTATAAATCTCAACCAACAATCAACAATCCAAGCATGTTATATATTCAATCAAACTCAATGACACGCATTTAATCAATAATAATTGCTAAACCTAGGCATACATGTCATAAGAATGGAATAAGAGATTCTAGGGCATGTAGAGATTACCGAGTTAAAGACAAACAAGAGAATCCATGTGTGGAAGATGCAAGAAGATGCTAAATGCTTATGGATTGAAGTTTGGTTGAGTCAAGATGAGTTCTTGGGAGATCTCTCTCTTGGAGTTAATTTCTCTCTAAAAGAAAAGCTTGAACAACTAAAAGTGACTTCTTGGACAACCCAAAACCAAAGAGAAGGAAAAAGAAAATATATATAATGCCCCCTGCACAAAACGGCATCAATTTGGACAAATGGCAATTAATTCCCGTAATGACCACTGTGCGTGCCGCGACCAAGGCAAGTGTCCAGAATGCAGTAGAGAGAGTGGTGCATCGTCTGGGAATCTCCATTGATTGGACCGTAGTACAGGCAGTGTCCAGACCACCGTAAAGCAAGTGGTGCATCACTTGGGAACCTCTGCTTGGGAGACCGTTGTGCATGCAACGTGCACAGTTCACTGTAAAGGCAGCCTGTAATGCCTGGAGAACATCATTGTGCATACCACGGCGGAGGCAATACACAGGGAGTGGTCCCAACCACAATTAAGAGGAAAATCCTTTTCTAAGGGCAAACAAAATGCATCAAACACCCAAGCATGAGTTATGGCAAAAAGGCACACAATTATGACAATTAAGCATTCATGCAAGATTATCAAAAACGTGCATGAGAGTGTGTGTGTGTGCAGTAAAACACTTCAAACAAGGTTAAGCAAGTGATTTATCTTTTGAAACTTGAACAATGACGGCCTAAACTACCCTTACATATTAATCCCCAAACATGGTTGTCAACGAATGAGCCAATCAAAAACTGAGGAACTTACAGAAATAATCAAAAGTCATAATTACGTGCTTTGCTCCACCCCTTGTTCATACCGACATTGGACAAATTAAGTCCAAACCCCACATGGCGAACGACAATGGAGACGTGAGACTTCTGAGGTGCTCATGGGGTTTCTGAATGTCATTGGAGATCCTCTAGTAAGTGTTGCAACTTTCTGAACATCGCTGGGCATCATAGAATAAAGAAGGCCAACAAAACCTAGCCCTAATACCTTGTGTGCCAAGCTTTAAACTCCTGCATGATTTCCACATACACCACCATGGATTTCCTTCAGTATTTGATGTGCGTCCTTCTCTGATACGCATGTTTTGAGTGTTTGGGAGAATCCTCTTCTGTAAAGTTCTCCTCCAATCACAGTATGCCTAGCTGACAGGTACTTGATGCGTTTTGCCACCAAGGGGTCTTTTGGGAGTTCATGCTCTTCCAAATATCTTTTGAGCTGGTTTATCCAACCGTCTTACAGTGTTTGGATTTCTAAAACTTTAAAGTCTTTCGACTGAGCTATACTTGGCCTGGGAAGATGTGCGACTGGGATATTCTTTGGTCTGATTGTGGTTGTTGTTGATGCTAGCTTGGATAAAGCATTTTCTTTTTCGATTTGATATTCTTCGGTTTGATTATGGTTGTTGATGATGCTAGCATGGATAAAGCATCTGCTTTTTCATTTTGATATTCTTTAGTCTGATTGTGGTTGTTGTTGATGCTAGCTTGGACAAAGCAGCTGCTTTTTCATTTTCTTCCCATAGGATCTAGACAATCCTATATTCTTTAAACTATTGGAGGAGCTGTTTTGCTATGTCCAAGTAGGCCATCATACTTTCATCCTTGGCCTGATATTTGTCTAGGATTTGGTTGATGACTACCTGAGAGTCGCTGAACATTTCAACCTAATCTTCTCAAAGTGGAATGCAAACTCTAAGTCCTTCCTGCATTACCTCATACTTTGCTTGGTTGTTTGTTGTTATGAAGTCGAATCTCATGGAACATTCAATGTCTCCTTCTTCTGGGTTCATACTGCGATCCCTGCCCCGCTGCCATGAGTGTTCAAGGAGCCATCGACATATAATTTTCAATAGAGACTTCTACCCAACATTTTCTTTGCCTCCATATCAGGCTCTGTGAACTCTACTATAAAATCCGTAACCGCTTTGCCCTTAAGTAATGGCCTGGGCATATACTTAATATAGAATTCACTTAACTTGACTGCCCATTTGGTTAGTCGATCTAAGATTTTGGGTTCCTACAAAGTTTGCTTAAAATTTGCTTAAGTGGGCATTCAGTGAAAACCCTGATGGCGTGTGCCAGGAAATACGGTCTCTGTTGTGGTTTATGCCCTGAAGATGTAATTTGTAAATGGATTTATGAAATAAAGAAAAAGAAAAGTTCAATGCATTCTTGTTATGTTATTTATTTTATAAACTTGTGCATATATTTAAACATCCAAGATTGCCAGATGTAATCTCGAACTATGTATATGAGTGTTATATACGGATGGAAACAGTAAGAGACGTGCAATCTAAAGAGTCCATATAAAGCAAATAAAGTTGGATACCTTATTAGTGGTTAATCTATAGCTGCAGTCCATTCCGTAATGTACGATGATTCTATCCTGAATCATTCATATGAGATATGGGAATGGAGGCACCTTGTATGATGTGATCATATAGGACTGGGCTATGATCTATATGAATCTATCACCAAGATCCATTTACCAATGAGATTCATATATTTCAACTAATGATGGCTATATATGGGTGATCTTAATCCTGAGTGTCTTATCGACTCCTTCCGGTTAAATCGTGGTATTTGATATACCATGGGTGCGGTCAGATGTATTTCCTGATCAATATACTCTGTATGCTGGGATTGCGGTTTGGCTTGTGGCTGGGAAGATTTATACACAATAGTGGAATCCACTCCTTTTTGTGAGAAGTAGATGGTAGTTTCCTTAAGGGTTGATTCGGGGCTTGGACAATATGAGCGCTCTCCTAATTCCGTAAGGAAATAGGATTAATTGTCCATTAGAGAATCAATGGTTCTTAAAGGATATATGTGATTAGAAAGGTATAACGGATATTATGACCCAACTCTAATTATGAACTACTAAAGAGGATCACACCATATGTAATAGCTATATCAATGGACACCGAGTTGTATCGGTCTGTGTAAAAGCATCTATAATTGAAAGAGTACAGCTTTGGGTTTTTAATGGAATAACATTGAAGTTAATAATCAAGGAATATTAATTAAAAAGTTTAATTAATGATTCCGAGGATTATTGGAGCTCAAAATACTGTGGGTCCATTAGGTCCCCTTGATAGCCTAATTGATTTAGGTAACAAGGGTGGTCACGGTTAATTAATTGGATTTTCCAATTAATTGTGTTACAAAAGTGACACATGTTTATTCAGGAATTAATTGAATAATGAGATTATTTAATTAATGAATATTAATAGTCAAATTAATTAAGTAATTAGATTATTTAATTATATTGATAATTATGAATTATGAATTAACTATTAATTGTAGGGTGTTAGTTGATATATGGATTTAGGTGAAGATAAAATAATGGGATTATTTTATTTTACTAAATCATTTATCTAAGTATTTAAATTTAAAATACTTATTATCATTTTTAATATATGAGATATATTTGAAAAGGATAATTAAAAGATATATATCAATTAATAACACAGGAGATTGCATTTGATGCAAATTGGAGTATACACATGAAACATTAGTCAAAAGAAGAATTTGTATATGATACAAATACTTAATACACATGATATATATATATATATATATATATATATATATATATAAATATATTAAGCAAGGAGGGGACGTGATGGTTTTTAGAGCAACATACTTAGATATATATATATATATATATATATATATATATATATATAAAGCAACAATGGGTGCAACGTAATATAGATATATAAAGCAAGCAGTGGTGTGAGATAAATATATATAGTGTTTCATATTTTATGTGTTTTTGAAACACATAGAAGAAAAAGTTTCTTCAATTCTCTCTACATCCTCCATTCAAGTTCCTGAGATCGTGACACATCCACACGCAGTTACTAGTCCCGGGAGATAGCGAGGAAGATCGAGTGGTTCAGACGAGAGCATATCGAAAAGTGAAGGAGCCTCCAAACGTTGGTAAGATTTTATTCTTCTAATTTTTGTTGATTAAAATTTCCTGTATTTACATATTGTATGTATTAGTTCTGAAAAAAAATTACGATCCAAAGTTTACTGGTCTCAGATACAGATATGATCTGTATAAAAAATTTAAAACCTAGTTCCATTGCGTTACCGGTGAATAGGGTTCTAACAATTGGTATCAGAGGCAATTTATTTTTCGGAACAAGAAATTGTTTTCAATGCCCCTGTATGTATGAATGTGTAGGCACCATCTTTATGATTGTATGAATGTTTATAATTAAATTATTTATTTTAAACATGGTTGGTCGTAAATTTTTATGGTACTGTGGATTTAGGGTTTATGGGTTGTATAATTTTTTTATTATTATTATTATATTTTTATTTTAGTATTATTGTGTTGTAAAAAAAAACAAATTGTAACCTATATTGAAGACCTGAAAAAATCGTGAAGATGGATTCATGAGATGAATCAGAGTGACCTGAAGAGATTGGAAGACTCAGAAATTGCAAGAAGACCAAGGAATGACTTGGGAATATTTTTGTAATTTTAGATTCAATTTTTTTTAGGTTAAATAATCCACAGTACTCGGTCAATTCATGTATGCTTTATATTATGTGATGATAAAAGCATTGTCATGCATACGTATGTCATTTAGATTAGATGTGCCTACACAAATATATTTGATATGTCATACATGCATCATAGCCTGATATTTTATTTATTTTTTTAATGTGATTAAAATGGGTAATGTACATAATTGGCTATGAATAATGAGATTAGTTTTTAATGGTTAGAAAACTTGATAATTCTCATTAATATTAATCTAGTTATTAAAGATTTTAATAAGTTAGATTAATAGGGTCATTTATTGTAATTAGGATTAATATGATAAATTACGTAATAATAAATTATCCAAATAAAGTGTTAGGGTTTTAATAGTTAAAACTTGGTAAACACTAACATAATAATCTAACCCTAGTAAATAGTTTACAAAGGCTTAGATTATTCACTAATAGATTAGATTTTTAATTGTTAAAAATTATTAATAATTTATTAGTTAATTAGCATTTGGTTCTAATTAGTTAATGTGCTAGATAACTTGATTAAAGTTAGTCGTTTAATCCTGTAGATTCTAGGTGCATTAACGATTAAAAGAAAACCCTAATTTTAAAATAGTGAGTGGGAGAAGGATATATGACATATATATCCCGCGGTCTCCATCATTAGTTCAACATTGTGAGATCCGAGTGGGGCCTCATGACAGCTTTGCTTTTGTCTTCCCTAAGGAGGGTTTCCATAAACATCAATACAAAGGTTGACTTCCTAACGGATAGGATTTCTGAGGGTATTTCGGGATTGACCCACCCTAAGGCGGCAGTTCTCGAGTTAAGCTCGTGAGATCTGAAATGGTGGGTTACACTCACGAAGGTTTTGATTAAGTTTGTTAATTAAAAAAATGACTGAATGAATGATGGTTGAATGATATGGAATAAGAGTTATTCTAGAATATCATTTGATTGATAATGTCTCGGTCCAACATGCAAAGACTTGACCGACCCTAAGGCGGTATTTCTTTGTGGTATGTTGGATTGTCGTGGTATAGTAACTAGGTTTAGGGTAGTTCTAGTTCGTTAAATATGTGCATGCATCATGTTTAAATTTATGCCAAAGCACTCGCACTTGTTTTAAATAAATGACTGAATGAATATTTTATTTATTTCAGCAATAATGTCTTCTGCATTACTTCAAATTCTCGTAAACGACATATTAACTGGTGATAACTACACTAAGTGGAAACTTAACATTAATGCAATATTGGTCACCAAAGACCTCAAGTTTGTGCTTACGGAGGAATGTCCTCCAGCGCATGCTGCCAATACCACAGAAACTGTTCGAGAGGCATACAAGCAAAGAGTAAGCCCAAACCCAAGAAAGCCCAAAGAAAGAAAAAGTCCAAGAAAGGTAAATATGATTTACTTGTTCTTGAGTCATGTTTATTAGAAGATGATTCTTCACCCTGGATAGTTGATTCAGGGGCCACTAACCATGTTTGTTCTTCTTTACAATGGACTGATTCTTAGACACAGCTAGAGGAGGGAGCCTTCTCAATGCATGTGGGGTCAGGGGATGTCGTGTCGGTACAAACAGTGGGTGTAATTAGATTACGCTTTTGTAATAATTATATATTGTTGGACAATGTATTTTATATTCCTTGATTTACACGGAATTTGTATTCTGTTTCTAAGTTGTTAGAACAAAATTATTCTATTTCTTTTAATAATAAGTCTGTTATTATTGGAAAGAATGGTCTGAATATTTATTCAGGAATTAATGAAAACAATTTGTATGTGTTAAAACTATTAATACATACTACACTACTCAGCACCGAAATGTTTAAGGTTGAAAAACCAAAAACTAAACGACATAAGATTCTCCAGATAATGACACGTATCTCTGGCATCTATGGCTTGGTCATATCAACCTTGACCGGATCGATAAACTTGTAAAAAGTGGACATTTAAGTGAGTTAAAGGTTGGCACCTTACCTGTCTGCGAATCTTGTCTGGAAGGTAAGATGACTAAGAGACCTTTTACTAGAAAAGGGCTTAGAGCTAAAGAACTGCTAGAGCTAAAGAGCCGCTAGAGCTTATACATACGGACATCTGCGGACCGATGAATGTTAAAACTATGGGTGGTTATGAGTATTATGTCACCTTTATAGATGACTACTCAAGATACAGACATGTCTACCTAATGCAATGGAAGTCTGAAAAATTTGAAATGTTCAAAAAAATTTAAGCTAAATTTGAAAATCAATTAGGTAGAACTATCAAGTCACTGTGATCGAATCATGGAGGTGAGTACCTTGACCAAGAGTTTGAAGACTTCATGGTCGAGCATGGGATAGTTTCCTAACTTACAGCTCCCGGTACACCTAAGCAAAATGGTGTAGCGGGGAGGAGAAATAGAACCCTAATGGAAATGGTGAGATCTATGATTAGTTTCTCATTATTACCAAATTCCTTCTGGGGATATGCGTTACAAACAGTTGTATACATTTTGAATGTAGTGTCATCTAAATCTGTTCCTAAGACTCCCCTAGAGTTGTGGAATGGTCGTAAATCTAGTTTGTGACATTTCCGCACATGGGGGTATCCAGCACACGTGCTAAAGAATAGAACTGGAAAGCTAGACTCCAAATATGTTGTCTGCCTATTTGTAGGATACTCTAACGAGACTAGAGGTGGACACTTCTATAGTCCTGAAGATAACAAAGTATTTGTATCAACAAATGCAACGTTTCTTGAGGATAATTACATTAGTGACCATAAATCTCATTCCAAGATTGTATTAAATGAGTTGGAGCCTGGTAAGACTAGTGTTTCATCAACAAGAGTTGTTGTTCCACAAACATCTGAGAGTCAGATGGTTCCTGATCAGGATACACTACCACCTAGACGTAGTGAGAGGGTTGTAAGACAACCTGAACGCTATTTAGTTATAGGTGAGGGATAATGTGTTGTCTCTGCTGATAGTGTTGATGATCCATTGACATTTAAGAATGCAATGGTAGATCCTGATAAAGAGGAATGGCTTAAAGCCATGAATCTCGAGATGGAGTCCATGTACTCTAACTCAGTCTAGGATCTTGTAGACTTACCGGATGAGGTAAAACCCATAGGGTGTAAGTGGAACTATAAGAGAAAGAGAGGAGTAGACGGGAAGGTAGAGACCTTCAAGGCAAGGCTAGTGGCCAAGTGTTATACCCAGAAAGAGGGGATCGATTATAAAGAGACCTTCTCGCCAGTAGCCATGTTTAAGTCACATAGGATTCTCTTATCCGTTGAATCTTCATAAGAGCATCTATATGATGCAACCAGAGGGATTCGTGTCTCCAGATCAAGAGCAAAAGGTTTGCAAGCTACAAAGGTCCATCTATGGGCTTAAGCAAGCATCGAGATCTTAGAACATCAGGTTTGATGATGTGATCAAAACCTATGGCTTCGAGAGGAATATCGATGAGCCTTGTGTCTACAAGCGCATCATTGATAAGAAAGTAGTTTTCTTGGTCATATACGTAGATGATATCCTACTCATTGGAAATGATGTGGGAGTGTTGTCTGATGTAAAGGGTTGGCTGGCTAGCCAATTCCAAATGAAAGATTTGGGAGAGGTGAGTTATGTTCTTGGGATCCAACTTATAAGGGATCGTAAGACCAAACTCATAACACTGTCTCAAGCATCATATATCGATAAGATTCTTATGCGATTTTTGATGCAAAACTCCAAGAAAGGTAATTTACCTTCTAGGCATGGAGTTAATTTGTCTAAGGAACAGTGTCCTAAGACAACTTAAGAAGTTGAGGATATGAGACATGTACCATATGCATCGGCAGTAGGTAGTCTCATGTATGCTATGTTATGGACGAGACCGGACATCTGCTATGCAGTGGGAGTAGTCAGTAGATACCAGTCCAACCTAGGATTGGATCATTGGGTTGCTGTCAAGACAATTATCAAGTATCTTCAGAGAGCGAGAGATTATATGCTAGTGTATTCTGGGCAGGATTTGATCCCGTTAGGATACACAGATTCTGATTTTCAGTCAGACAGAGATTCTAGGAAATCCACGTCTGGATCAGTTTTCACCCTGGGTGGTGGAGCCATTGTATGGAGAAGTATCAAGCAATCTTGCATTGCTGACTCCACCATGGAAGCCGAATATGTAGCTGCTAAAGAGGATGTTTTGCTTCGTAAGTTCTTGAGTGATCTGGAAGTTGTTCCAGATCTGGATAGGCCCATCACACTTTATTGTGATAACAGTGGTGTTGTGGCTAATTCTAAAGAACCAAGAAGCCACAAAAAAGGGAAGCATATAGAGAGAAAGTATCATCTCATTAGAGAGATAGTGTAGAGAGGAGATGTGATTGTTATCTTGAAGAGCAATTCGTGAGTAAGGTTCCATATGCCTCGCCAGTTGGGAGTCTCATGTATGCAATGCTCCACACTAGACCAGATATTTGTTTTGTTGTTGGCAAAGTTAGCAGGTTTCAATCAAAAACCCGGTCCTGATCACTGGACGGCAGTCAAGCATATTTTCCATTATCTCACGAGAATGAGAGATTATATATGTAGGGAAAATAAAACCCGGTGCAGCGGAAGTGCTAGAAAATTTAATAAAAATTAGGGTTTGAGTATAAATAAAAAATTTCCCTTCTGACTAACAAGAACATTAACCCTAGATTAATTGATGTATATAAAAAGTGTCGTACTTTTTTCTCGTAACGATTGAACAAGCGCCGAATTGATTCCATAAGATCATCCAATCTAATCACGAACGTGAATCACGTAGGAGTGTGGGCTTCCTTTCTTTAAATTGTGTACCTGAGGATGGAGACAAACAAAATCTTTTCTTTGTTAGTTACAAATATCATCCAAGAGAGAAATCCAAGAATGTCCGGTCACTTGTGAATTATCAATCTACTTGATTGAAACTCATGTGAACCCTATTTGATTTTGTACACAAATCCCTTTTGATGTAAAATATATTAGTATACTATCAAAAAAAAAGTTCTCTTTTTCTCTTTTCCCCTTAGCCGAATTCTACACCTTATATCTTAAAGTTGATTGAATTTTTTCTAGAGTAAAATACAAAATTTTCTCTCTCAAAATTCTCTCTTGCCAAGCCAAATTCTCTCTTAGAAAGTCCTTAGGTTGGCCAAAATTTTACTCTAAGAATCATAGGACTGGCTGAAAATCACACACATATATATAGGATCATAAATCCTTTCCTAAGAAGGATTTACTTGGTTGGCAAGAATCCTTTCCTTAGGTGAATTTATTTGGTAGTTAAGAATCCTTATCTAAAAAGAATTCTATCCTTTTGTATATATACATGGGCTGGCGGAATTTCATAGGATATAGATTAGGATCACGAATCCTTTCCTAAGAAGGATTCACTTGGTAGTTAAGAATCCTTTCCTTAGGTAGATTTACTTGGTGGTTAAGAATCCTTTTCAAAAATAAATTCTATCCTCAACCAAGACTCCTAATCCAACTCAATAGTGTATTTGTAACCATATTAAGACTTCCTAATTTGATTAGATAAATAATTTCTTTTATTTATCTACTTATCAAATATAGTCTTTGATATTAATTATACTACCAACTATAGTATAATTTTAGGAGTCCAACTCCTTCTAAGAAAAAGATTTTATCTTTTAATTAAATAATTAGTTAATCAACAAATTAACTAATTTCCATTTAATTAACTAATAAAATAAAAATAATATAATTAAGCTATTCTCAATAGCCTTGCCGCCCAACACATGTATATGGGCCATATATTATTGTTCTTATTTTATTAAATCCATTGGACCTTTATAAAAAGTCCACATGCGAACTAGACCTATTCTTACAAAAAGAAACAAGTTCACATGCCTTAATACAATTCTAGATGGACCCCTAAATTGGTCCGGTAGAATATATCAATTGATCCATGCAAGTTTGTGTGGATTGGGGACCTTGGCGGCCTATCTAAATTTAAGCTCCAATAGACACAACATAATCACAATCAACAAATGATTCACTTAGGTCCGATCTAATTAATTTTAGTTCATTCCACTAAAGAACTAAAATTGAACTCTTAACTAAAGATAAAATAAGTTGATGTTACTCATTCATACCCTAGACAACCTTATTGGAGAAAATGTATCATTGTGAAGAATACCAGTAATCGCCTAGAGCCCATAGACCGTCTATAGCTCTCCAAGTTACTATATTTACTCATATGACCACATTTTGAATTTGGATATTTTGACTTGTCCAGAATCCATGTTTCAATAGACACTATTAAAAAACTTAACGTTAAGATTTAATATCCAATACCTCAAAACATCCATATGATGATATTCTACTCTAATTTAATAAATGGAGCCATGATGTCTATATCTATAATTGAAGTCCTCGATCAATTAACAAATGAATGCCACTAAACTATCGAGGATAGACTATGCTATATAATCGTACTCATTGATAGCTCAAATGATAACACTTGCAACCATAAGTCCATCATTTATCTCAGGATTGAGATAGACTCTCCGATTGTCTTCAAATGAAAAACTTTTACCTATTAACGGTTCTAGATAAATTTTCTCATTGTGTTCCTAATCGTTGTACCTAGTGCACTAGATTCTTTTCCCCAAAGGCACCACACTTTTATGATTTTAAACTCATCATAACACATTTGATCCCACTCAAATGCTAGCAAAAGAATCTACAACTTTGACAAGATAAAGGCTTCCAACCTTTTATCTTAAGTTGTGAATATTATTTAAGACTAACTAAAGAATTGTGTCTACCTCATACATATATAGATATATGAACAATTCTTCTTTTCTCATAGTCTTTTGACAGTTATAATAATTAAACTTTAAATGCTATAAGATTTATTAAACTAGAAATCACTTTATTAATATGAAAAGATTGTCAAATACAATATTATACTCTTGCTATCGAGCATAATCCTAACAATATACTTGTATACTCCAGAGGGGATTTAATTCTCGTTGGGTATACAGATTCTAATTTCCAATCGGATTCTAACTCTGAAGATCAACATCAGGATCTATCTTTACACTTGGAGAAGGGGCAGTCATATGAAGGAGTATCAAGCAATCTTGTATTACCGACTCCGCCATGGAAGCTGACTATGTTGCTGCATGCGAGGCTGCTGGCTCCGCCAATTCTTGATTGACTTGGACGTGGTTCCTGATATGAATAAACAGATCACCATCTATTGTGACATTAGTGGAGCAGTGGCTAATTTGAGAGAACTAAGAATTCATAAAGAGGGAAACACATTGAAAGAAAATTGTGCATAAAGGAGACATGACGATAACCAAGATCGTGTCAGCAGAAAATCTAGCGGATCCCATTACAAAGGCCGTTCCACAAAAGAGTATTGATGGGCACCTAGAGAATATGGGGATAAAAGATATGACACATTTGCTATAGAGCAAGTGGGAGATTGTTGGGATTATGCTCGATAGCAAGAGTGTAATAATGTATTTGACAAACTTTTCATATTAATAAAAATGATTTCTTGTTTTATAGCATTTATAGTTTAATTATTATAATTGAAAAAAGTAAATAACCATAAGGTCAAAAGACTATAAGAAAAGAAGAATTGTTCATACACCGGGGTATGTATGAGGTTGACACAATTCTTTAGTTAGTCTTGAATAATATTCACAACTTAAGATAAAGGTTAGACTCATTTATCTTGTTAAAGTTATAAATTCTTTTGCTTGCATTTGAGTGGGACCAAATTTGTTACAATGAGTATAAAATCATTAAAGTGTAATGTCTTTGGGCAATGGAATCTAGTGCACTAGGTTCATTGAATAGGATCAAAGTGAGATACTTTATCCAGAACTGTCAATGGATAAAAGTTTTCACTTGAAGACAATCGGAGAGTTTATGTCAATCCTGAGATTAATGATGGACTTATGGTTACAAGTGTTATCATTTAGCAATCAATGAGTACAAATATATAGCATAGTCTATCCTCAATATTTTGGTGGTGTTCATTTGTTAATCGATAGAGGACTTCATTTATAGATATAGACATTGTGGCTCCATTTATTAACTGAAAGTATAATATCATCATTTGAATGCTTTGAGGTATTGGATATTCAAATCTTAACGTTAAGTTTTCAGCAGTGTTAATTGAAATATGGCTTCTCGACAAGTCAAAATATCTAAGTTCAAAATGTGGTCATATGAGTAAATATAGTAGCTTGGAGAGCTATAAGCAGTCTATGAGCTCTTGGCGATTACTGATATTCTTCACGAGGATACACTATCTCCATTAAGATTGTCTAGTGTATGAATGAGGAATATTAACTTATTCTATCTTTATTTAAGAGTACAATTTTAGTTCTTTAGTGGAATGAACTAAAATTAATATACCGGACCAAAGTGAATCATTTGTTGATTGTGATTAGGTTGTCTATTGGAGCTTAAATTTTGATAGCCTGCCAAGATCTTCAATCCATACGAGCTTGCATGGATCACTTGATATATTATACTGGACCAATTTATGGGTCAATCTAGAATTGTATTAAGGCATGTGGACTTGTTTCTTTTAGTAAGAATGGGTCTAGTTCACATGCGGATTTTTTATTTAAGTCCAATGGATTTTATAAAATAGGAAAAATTTATTTGGTCCTCAAATATATTGGCTTAGGTGGGTAAGGCTATATATAATAGCTTATTATATTGTTTTTTTATTTTATTACTTAATTAAACGGAAATGATTTAATTTGTTAATTAATTATTTATTTAATTAAAAGTAAAAAAAAAATTCCTAGTAGGAGTAGGTCTCCTATTGTCATATTATTGTTGGTAATATGATAAGTATCAAATACTATATTTGATAAGTAAAAAAATAAAATGAATTTATATATCTAGTCAAATTAGGAAGCATTTGATTTCTATTAAAACTCTAGTTGACAATCGGTCAAATTAGGAAGTTTTAAATTAGTCACAATTTAGTTATATTTAATAAGTGGTTATTAAATAAATATACTATTTGAGTTGGATTAAGAGTCTTTGTGTAGAAAAGAATTCTTCTTTGAAAAGGATTCTTGATCACCAAGTAAATCCACCTAAGGAAAATATTTTAGCCCACCAAGTAAATCATTCTTAGAAGAGGATTAGATCTCCTAAACTAAAGACAAGAGGAATTCAGCCAATCCTAAATAAATTAGGGCAAGGAATTTGGTCACTACATATATGGGATGTAGAGATCAGCCAAGCCTAAGTTTTTAGCTAAAAAAAATAGAAAAATTCGGCCACGACAATTTTTCTAAAGAGAAAATTCGCCCAAGAGAGAATTTTGAGTGTAGAGAATTTGGTTCTTGTTCTAGATAAATTCATCCAACTCTAAAGATTGGTTTGTGAAAATTTGGCAATGAGGAAAGAGAAGAAAGAACATTTTGTATTCAATAGTGCACTAGTAGCCTTTACATTAAAAGGTTTTGTGTACAACATCGAATCTAGGTTTACGCGAGTTTCAATCAAATTGATTGATAATTCACAAGTTACCTAATGTTATTTGTTTTTCTTCTTGGAGGATTATTGTGACTAACAAAAGAAAGAGATTTTGTTTGTTTCCATCTTCATGTATACAATTTAAAGAAAGGGATCCCACACTCCTAGTTGATTCACGTTCGTTATTGGAATTAAAGATCTTGCGGATTCAATTCGGTGCTAGATCAATCGATACAAGAAAATGGTACGATATTTTTAATATACGTCAATTAATCTAGGGTTAAGTTTCTTGCTTTTAAAGGATTTTAAAAAAATATATCAAACCCTCATTTTACGCTTCCACCGCGTTTTTGAACCGATATTTCCCTACAATTGACCCACAGTATTTTGAGCTTCAACAATACTTAGAAATAATTAATTAGACTCTTTAATTAATATTTCATCATAATTTACTTCGGTGATATTCCACTAAAAACCGATACTGCACTCTCTCAACTTTAGATATTTTTAAACAAATTAATAACTTTTGGCGTCCATCGATATAGTTATTTCATATGGTATGATCCTCCACAAGTAGTTCGTAATTAAAGATGGGTCATATTTTCCGTCATACCCTTGTAATTACATCTTTTCCATTAAGTATCGTTGATTCTCTAATGAACAATAAATCCTACATTCTTCAAAGAATTGGGAGAACGATCCTATTGTTCCAGCCCCGAATCAACCCTTTATTGAACTGCCATCTACTTTTCATAAAAAGAAATGGATTCCACTATTGTGTACAAACATTCCCAACCACAAGCCAAACCGTGATTCCAACATATAGAGCATATTGATCGGGAATGCAACTTCGACCTCACCTTTGGTATAACAAAAACCATGATCCAACCTGAAGGAGTCGATAAGACACGTAGAACTAAGATCACCCACATATAGCCATCACTAGCCGATATATATTAATCTCATCGTGAAACGGATCTTAGTGAGAGATTAATACAGATTATTGCCCAGTCCTATATGATCACATCATACATAATGTCTCCATTCTCAAATCACCATATGAATGATCCAGGATAAGATCACCGACATTATAGAATGGACCACAACTGTAGATTAACCACAAATAAAGTACCCAGCTTTATTTGCTATCTACGGACTCTTTAGATTGCTTGTTTCAAATTGAATCCATATGTATATGACATTAATATACTTTGTTCAAAATTACATTCAGCAATCTTAAATGTTAAGTACACATGTTATATAAATGTATGAAATAATTTGAATAAACAAACTAATTCTCTTATTTATGTTCAATTCACATTTACAAATTATAAGCGCTAAGGCAAAAACCTCAACAATCTCCCACTTGCAATAAAGCATGTGAGCCATGTCTTGTAAACCTAGACCCTCTAGGTGACCCTTAAACACTTTAGCCTATAAGGTCTTCACAAATGGATCAACATGATTTTCCTGTGACGCTATCTTGGTCACAGTCACATCTCTTCTCTACACTATCTCTTTTTGGTTCATTAGAATTAGCCACAACACCACTATTATCACAGTAAAGTGTGATGGGCTTATCCAGATCTAGAACAACTTTCAGATCACTCAAGCACTTACAAAGTCAAACAACCGCTTTAGTAACTTCATAAGCGGCTATATATTTGGCATTCCTGGTGGAATCAATAATACAAGATTGCTTAACACTCATCCACAAAATGGATCCACCACTAAGGGTGAATACTGATCCAGAGGTGGATTTCTAAGAATCCTTGTCTGATTGAAAATCAAAATCCGTATATCCTAACGGGATCAAATTTTATCCAGAATACACTAGCATATAGTTTCTCGTTCTCTGAAGATACTTCAGAATAGTCTTGACAGCAACCTAATGATCCAATCTTGGGTTGGATTGGTATATGCTGGCTACTCTTACTGTGAAACAGATGTCCAGTCTTGTGCATAGCATAACATACATGAGACTACCTACTGCTGACGCATAGGGAACACGTCATAAATCCTTAACTTCTTGAGGTGTCTTAGGACACTGTTCCTTAGACAAGTGAACTTCATGCCTGGAAAGTATATTACCTTTCTTGGAGTTTCTTATCAAAAATCACATAAGAATCTTATCGATATAGGATGCCTGAGTTAATGTTATGAGTTTGTTCTTATGATCTCTTATAAGTTGGATTCGTAGAATATAACTTGCCTTTCCCAAATCTTTCATTTGGAAGTGGCTAGCTAGCCAGCCATTTACTTCAGATAATATCCCTACATCATTCCCAATGAGTAGGATATCATCTACGTAAAGTACTAAGAAAACTACCTTCTTTACAATGATGCGCTTATAGACATAAGTCTCATCAACATTTTGATCGAAGCTATAGGTTTTGATCACATCATCAAACCTTATGTTCTAAGATCTAGATGCTTGCTTAAGTCCATAAATGGACCATTTACAACCTGCAAACCTTTTGCTTTGATATGGAGACACTAATCCCTTTGGTTGCATCATTTAGATGCTCTTATCAAGATTTCCATTAAAGAATGCAGTCTTGATAGCCATTTGCTAAATTTCATAATCGAAATAGGCAGCAGCGGATAAGAGAATCTGGATGGACTTAAACTTGGCTACCGAAGAGAAAGTCTTTTCGTAATCGACCGTCCTTTTGTTGGTACAACCCTTAGCCACTAGCCTTTCCTTGAAGGTCTCTATCTTCCCATCTACTCCTCTCTTTCTCTTGTAAATCCACTTACACCCTATGGGTTTTATCTCATCCAATAGGTCAATAAGTTCCTAGACTTAGTTAGAGTACATGGATTCCATCTCGAGATTCATGGCTTTAAGTCATTCCTCTTTGTCAAGATCTTCTATTTCATTCTTAAATGTCAATAGATCTCCCACACTATCAGTAGAGATGACATCTCGTCCCTCACCTATACCCAATTAGTGATCAGGTTATTGTACAACCCTCCCACTATATTTAGAAAGTAGTGCATCTAGACTAGGAATCATCTGACTATCAGATGTCAATGGATTAACAACTGTTGTTGACTGAGAACTAATCGTACCCGGCTCAATTTCATTTAATACAATCTTACTTCAAGTTTTATGATCACTAATATAGTTATCCTCAAGAAATGTTTCATTTGTTGAAAAAAATACTTTTTTTCTTTTTAGGACTATAGAAGTATCCACCTTTAGTCTCCATGGAATATTCTATAAACAAGTAGACCACAGACTTAAGGTTTGGCTTTCCACTTCTGTTCTTCAGAACGTGTGTTGGACACCCCTATATATGGAAATGTCACAAACTAGCTTTACAACCGTTCAACAACTCTAAAAGAGTCTCAATAACATATTTGGATGATACTAGATTCAAAACGTAAGCCGTAACTTGTAACGCGTATCCCCTAAAGGAATTTGGTAATGATGAGAAACTAATCATAAATCTCACTGTTTCCATTAGGGTTCTATTTCTCCTCTCTAAGACACCATTTTGTTGTGGTGTACCAAGTGCTGTGAGTTAGGAAACTATCATATACTCAACCATAAAGTCTTCAAACTCTTGGTCAAGGTAGTCACCTTTGCAATCCGATTGTAAAGACAACTTGTTCTCAACTTCAGCTTGGAATTCTTTGAACGTTTCATAAGTTTTCTACTTCTGATGTATTTGGTGGACTTATATGTATCTCGAGTAGTCATCATTAAAGGTTATATAATACTCATAATCACCCCTTGCTTTAACAATCATCGGCCCATAGTCGTCTGAATAAATAAGCTCTAGTGGTTCTTTAGCTTTAATCCCTTTTCTAGTAAAAGATCTCTTAGTAATTTTACCTTCTAAACAGGATTCGCAGACAGGTAAGGTGCCAACCTTTAACTCACTTAAAGGTCTGCTTTTTACTAGTCTGCCTATCCATTCAAGGATGATATGACCAAGTCTTAGATGCCACAAATATGTTTCGGTTTCTGGAGAAATCTTTTGTCATTTTGTTTTTTATTTTTCAACTTTAAACATTTCAGCGTTGATCGGTGTTGTATGTTTTAACGACCATAAAACATACAAAATGATTTCATTTAATCATGAACCTATGTTCAAACCATTCTTTGCAATAATAACAGACTTATTATTAAAATAAAGGGAATATAATTGTTCCAACAACTTCGAAACAAAAATCAAATTTCTTGTGAATCCAAGAATAAAGAATACATTGTTCAAAACAATAAAACAATTTTTGAAGTGTAGTCTAACTACACCCACTGCTCTAGCTGACACGACATCCTCCGACACAACACACATAGAGAAGGATCCCTCCTCAAATTATGTCCAAGAATCAGTCCACTGTATAGAAAAACAGACATGGTTAGTGGCCGCCGAATCAACTATCCAGGGTGAAGAATCATCTTCTACTAAACACGACTCAAGAATAAGTAAATCATATTTACCTTTCGTTTTCTTCTTCTTGGCAACCTCCTCTATATACTAAGGACAATTCCTCTTCCATTGGCCAACCTTGTCGCAATTGAAACACTTTCTTTTGCCCTTGTCGGTGGAGGCACTCTTTTTCTTGCCTTGGGCTTTCTTGGGCTTAGGCTTACCTTTTGCCTTCCCAGTAGACCTATTCCTCTTCTTATTTCTAGAAAAAGATGCTTCAACAACATTTGCCTCACCAATCTTACTTTCTTTTCCTAAGTCAAGTACTCAAAAGTAGTGAGCTTATTGAGCAACTGAGTGAGACTGAACCTTAGTTTGTTCATCCCATTATTACTCTTGAAATGATTGAAACTCTTTAGAAGAGTCGTCATTATGATGTTTACTTGGCTGGGTTCATCAATGACCCTACTATAGATCTCTATCGTGTTGAAATAGGACATCATGTTCAGCACATAATCCCAAACAGTTGCGCCCTCTTTTATCTGAGTAATCATTACAGAATAAACAGCTTTGTGCAACTTTTGCTCTAAGGGCTGCCTGAACATGGTCTGTTATGACTTCATTATTTTAAATGCAGTACCCATTACTTTGTGCTTAGTGACAAGCATGTCTGTCATACTTGCTAGCAGATATGTTCAGGCTTTCTCATCTAATGAGACTTATTTTTCTTTTGCCTCATGAACAGTTCGTGCGGCATAGGCAGTAGGTGCTAGTGGACATTTCGTCAAAATAAAAAACTTTAAGTCCTTGGTGACCAAGATTGCATTTAAGTTATGTTTCCATTTAGTGTAGTTATCACCAGTTAGTGAGGATTTGTAATAAAGCAGACGACATTGCTGGAAAAACATAAATTAAGAATCTATTCAGTCATACATTCATAACATGTGCGAATGTTTTGGTAGAAAATTAAACATGATGCATGAACACAATTAATGAACAAGAACAACCCTAAAAAAATGTTACTACGCCACGACAACCTAACATACCACAAGAAAGTGTCGCCTTCGGGTCAAATTCTTACATGTTGGATCAAGACCTTCTCAATCAAATGATATACCAAAATAACTCTTATTCCAATATCATTCAACCATCATTTATTCAGTTAGATTTTTCCAATTTAATTAAAACATTATGAGTGTAGCCCATAATTTCAGATCTTATGAGCTTAACTCGAGAATTGCCGCCTTAGGGATGTGTAAGTTCCTCGATTTTTTGATTGGCTAATTTCGTTGTCAACCATATTTGTTGATTAATATGTAAGGGTAGTTTAGGCTATCATTGTTCATGACCAAGCTCAAGCTACAATGGTATATCACTCGCTTAGCCATCATTGAAGAGATAATAGTGCACACACTCACTCATATGTATGCATTGATCCTCTTGCATTAATGCTTAACTGCTTGGTTGTTTATGCATTTTGTTTGCCTTTAGAAGAGGATTTTCCTCTTAACCGCGGTCTACCCCACTCCACTTGCATTGCCTCCACTGCAGTCTGTACAACAGTGTTTTCCAGAGGCTGCAAGTTGTCATTATCGTGGCCTGTGCTATTGCATGCACAGTGGTCTCCCAAGCGAAGTTTACCAGGCGTCGCATGTTGTCCATACTGTGGCCTGTGCACGTTCATGCACAGTGGTCCATGCAACAGTTTTTTACAGGGATACAACATTGAATGTACCGCGGTCTGGGCACCTTACCTATACCGCTACCTGACCAGTGGTCTTGATGGGTTTTGATTACTTTTTCCCAAAACGATGTCACCTCGTTTAAGGCACCATATATATGTGTGTGTGTGTGTGTGTGTGTGTGTTCTCTTCTCTTCTCTTTGGTTTTGTGAGTCCAAGAAGCCATTTTTGAGAGACCAAGCTTTTCTAAGAGAGAGAAAGACTCATAAGCACTCACCTTTACTCAACCCAACCTCATTTAATGATCATCTAGCATGTTCTAGGTATGATTTCTCATGGGTTTCATTTATTACTAACATGAATTATAGTTAGAACCTTTTTGTATCTCTTCACATGTTCTAGCTTTACAAGAATGCAACTTTATTACTTAACTCATTTCAAGATTGCATTTTTTTTTGTGCTTTGTGAGTTATTTGTTTTAGCTATTGCATATAAGGGTTGATTAGCACATATAGTTAGGTTGTATGAATGCCATATAGCCACATGATATCTAAGAATATCTTCAACAAGTTTATCCATGCCTAGATGAGCTTAAATGTTTAACCTTGCATTTTGGCATCTTGAATATTGCATATATTCACCTTAGGTTATGTTATCTCTTCTCTTGAGAGTTAAGACTTGTGCCTACTGTGTATAGGGCTCAAGCACCTTAGGTCTAGAATCGCTATTAGAGGCCGTTGGGTAGTACTGGTGGGTTAATAACCGTATAGGGTTTGACATGGTTAACCTAGGTTGTAAACACCATTACAAATAGTGGATTTGACGACCTTGTGTGTGTCACACATATCAGCCCGTGGTTTTTCTTTGTTGAAGGTTTCCATGTAAAAATCAAGTGTTATTTATTTTCAGCATTTTACATTTGATTGTTGTTTTTGTTTTTACTAGATTACACGTGGCAGTAATTGGAAGGCTTTTGGCCTTATATGAAACCAAATGAAGTAATTGGAAGGATGTTGGCCTATGAATCTAGAAAGGGTCTTATACCTATATCTCCAAAGAATTCAAATTTCTTGCCTTGAAGAGCATCAAGGTAGAGAAGAATAAAGAAAATTCGGATGAAGAAATTGCTTTAATGGCAAAGAAGTTCAAGCAATTTATGAGGTTTGAGAAGAAAGGGTTTGTCTCTAAAGGAAATTTTGTGAAAAAGAAGGCTCATTCCAAGAAAGTGGAGCAAACTCAAGAATAGGAAAACAAGAAGGGTATCCAATGCTATGAGTGTAGTGGCTTTGGACGCATTACTTCTGAATGTGCAAATCTAAAGAAAAAAAGAGGAAAATCCATGGCGGTCACTTGGAGTGATAGTGATCATTTAAAAGATGAAGACAAGTCTTTGGATGATGATGAAGATCAAGTCGCTAACTTCATTGCATTCACATCCTCTCACAATAGCCATGAGGTTTTGAGTGTAGGGAAAATCCGCGCAACAGAAGCGTGAAAATTAATTATTAGGTTTTCGGTATAAATAAAACATTTCCCTTTATAGTAACAACAACCTTAACCCTAGATTTATTTATGTATAAAAAAGTGTCGTACCTTTTTCTCGTGACGATTGAACAAGCGCCGAATTGATTCCGCAAGATCATCCAATCCAATCATGAACGTGAATCACCTAGGAGTGTGGGCTCCCTATCTTTAAATAGTATACCTGAGGATGGAAACAAACAAAATCTTTCTCTTTGTTAGTCACAATAATCCTCCAAGAATAAAACAAAGAACGTTAGGTCACTTGTAAATTATCAATCAATTTGATTGAAACACGTGAGAACCTTGATTCGATGTTGTACACAAAACCTTTTAATGTAAAGGATACTAGTGTACTATCGAAAACTAAACGTTCTTTCTTCCTTTTCTTCTTTGCCGAATCTCACACTATTTCTTAGAGTTGATCGAATTTTGTCTAGAGCAAAAACAAAATTTTCTCCAAAAATTCTTTTGGTGGCTCAATTCTCTCTCTAAAAAGACTAAGGCTGGCCAAAATTTCTCTCTTTTAAAATTATATAGGGCTAGCCAAATTTCTTCTTAGAATTTCTTTTGGGCTGGCCGAAATTTAGAGAGATATATATAGGATCACAAATCCTTTCCTTAGAAGGATTTACTTGGTGGGTAAGAATCCTATCCTTAGGTGGATTTACTTGGTGACCAAGAATCCCTTTCCAAAAAGAATTTATTCCTACACCAAGACTCTAAACCCAACTAAAATAGTGTATTTGTAACCATATTAAAGATTTCATAATTTGACTAGATAAATAATTCCTTTTATTTATCTACCTATCAAATAAAGTCTTTAATATTAATTATACTACCAACAATAGTACAATATTAGAAGACCTTCTCCTACTAGAAAAAGATTTTGACTTTTAATTAAATAATTAATTAATTACCAAATTAATTAATTTTTGTTTAATTAAATAATAAAATAAAAATAACATAATCAAGCTAAACTATATTGCTTTGCCACCCAACACCATATACGGGCCATTATATTATTTTTTCTATTTTATTAAATCCATTGGACATTAATAAAAAGTCCACATGTGAACTAGACCCAATCTTACAAAAAGAAACAAGTCCACATGCCTCAATACAATTCTAGATGGACCCCTAAATTGGTCCAGTAGAATATATCAGGTGATCCATACAAGTTCGTGTGGATTGGGGATCTTGGTGGCCTATCTAAATTTAAGCTCCAACAGACACAACCCAATCACAATCAACAAATGATTCACTTAGGTTCGATCTATTAATTTTAGTTCATTCCACTAAATAACAAAAATTGAACTCTTAAATAAAGATAGAATAAGTTAATATTTCTTACTCATACCCTAGACAACCTTATTGGAGAAATTGTATCCTCGTGAAGAATATCAGTAATCGCCAAGAACTCATAGACCGCCTATAGCTCTCCAAGTTACCATATTTACTCATATGACCACATTTTAAACTTGGATATTTTGACTTGTCCAGAAGCCAAGTTTCAATAGACACTATTGAAAACTTAACGTTAAGATTTAATATCCAATACCTCAAAACACCTATTTGATGATATTCCACTCTCATTTAATAAATGAAGCCACGATGTCCATATCTATAAATGAAGTCATCTATCGATTAACAAATGAATACAACCAAACTATCGAGGATAGACTGTGTTATATAATCGTACTAATTGATAGCTCAAATGATAACACTTGCAACCATAAGTCCATCATTTATCTCAGGATTGAGATAAACTCTCATATTGTCTTTAAGTGAAAACTTTTATCCATTAACGGTTCTAGATAAGTGATTCACTGTGATCAAATTCAATGCACCCAGTGCACTAGATTCTTTTGCCCAAAGATACCTCACTTTGATGATTTTAGAAACATCATAACACATTTGATCCCACTCAAATGCTAGCAAAAGAATCTACAACTTTAACAAGATAAAGGTGTTGGGATTATGCTCGATAGCAAGAGTATAATAATGTATTTGACAATCTTTTCGTATTAATAAAGTGATTTCTAGTTTAACAAATCTTATAACACTTAAAGTTTAATTATAATAATTGTCAAAAGTAAATAATCATAAGGTCAAAAGACTATGAGAAAAGAAGAATTGTTCATACATCTAGATATGTACGAGGTAGACACAACTCTTAAGTTAGTATTGAATAATATTCACAACTTAAGATAAAGGCTGGGCACCTTTATCTTGTCAAAGTTGTTGATTCTTTTGCTACCATTTGAGTGGGATCATATGTGTTATGATGAGTCTAAAATCATCAAAGTGTGGTGTCTTTAGGCAACAGAATCTAGTTCCCTGGGTGCATTGAATTGGATCACAGTAAAAATTCTTTATGTAGAACCATCAATGGATAAAAGTTTTCATTTGAAGACAATCGAAGAGTCTATCTCAATCCTGGGATAAATGATGGACTTATGGTTGCAAGTGTTATGATTTGAGCTATCAGTGAGTACGATTATATAGCATAGTCTATCCTCGATAGTTCTGTGGTATTCATTTGTTAATCGATAGAGTACTTCATTTATAGATATGGACATCGTGGCTCCATTTATTAAATGAGAGTAGAATATCATCATATGGATGTTTTGAGGAAATGGATATTAAATATTAACGTCAAGTTTATAATAGTGTCTAGTGAAACATGGCTTCTGGACAAGTCAAAATATCCAAGTTCAAAATGTGGTCATATGAGTAAATATGGTAACTTGGAGAGGTATAGGCGGTCCATGAGCTCTTGGCGATTACTTCTATTCTTCACGAGGATACACTTTCTCCAATAAGGTTGTCTAGGGTATGAATGAGAAATATTAACTTATTCTATCTTTATTTAAGAGTTCAATTTTAGTTTCTTAATGGAATGAACTAAAATTGATAGATCGGACCTAAGTGAATCATTTGTTGATTGTGATTAGGTTGTGTCTATTGGATCTTAAATTTAGATAACCAGCCAAGATCCCCAATTCACACGAACTTGCATGGATCACTTGATATAATCTGCCGGACCAATTTAGGGGTCCATCTAGAATTGTATTAAGGCATGTTGACTTGTTTCTTTTTGTAAGAACGGGTCTAGTTCACATGTGGACTTTTTATTAAGGTCCAACGGATTTAATTAAATAAGAAAAATAATATATTGGCCCATGTAAATGTGTTGGACGGCAAGGCTATATAAAATAGCTTAATATATTATTTTTTATTTTATTATTTAATTAAATGGAAATTAATTAATTTGGTATTTAATTATTTACTTAATTAAAAGTCAAAATCTTTTTCCTAGTAGGAGATGGTCTCCTAATATTATACTATTGTTGGTAGTATAATTAATATTAAAGAATATATTTGATAAGTAGATAAATAAAAGGAATTATTTATCTAGTCAAATTATAAAATCTTAAATATGGTCACAAGTACACTAATGAGTTGGATTAGGAGTCTTGGTGTAGGGAAGAATCCTTTTTGGAAAAGAATTCTTGGTCACTAAGTAAATCCACCTAAGGATAGGATTCTTGCCCACCAAGTAAATCCTTCTTAGGAAAGGATTTCTATGCCTATTTATACTACCTCTAAATTTCGGCCAAGAATAGATTTGAAGCTCCAAATTTCCTGCAAGCCAAAGAAAATTTAGAGAGAGGAAAAATTCAATCATTAGATAATTATAAGAAGAAAAATTCGGCCAAGCCCTGATTTTTCTAAAAGTGTTTTCGGCCACCATAGAATTTTGAGTATAGATAATTCGGTTCTTGCTCTAGATAAATTCATCCAACTCTAAAGATTGGTGTGTGAAAATTTGGAAAAGAGGAAAAGGAAGAAAGAACGTTTTGTATTTGATAGTACACTAGTAGCCTTTACATTAAAAGGTTTTGTGTACAACATAGAATATAGGTTCACGTGAGTTTTAATCAAACTGATTGATAATTAACAAGTGACCTAACGTTCTTTATTTTTCTGTTGGAGGATTATTGTGTCTAACAAAGAGAAAGATTTTGTTTGTTTCCATCCTCAAGTATACAATTTAAAGAAAGGGAGCTCACACTCTTAAGTGATTCACGTTCGTGATTGGATTGGATGATTCTGCGGATTCAATTTGGCGCTAGTTCAGTCGTCACGAGAAAAAGGTACGACACTTTTTATATATATCAATTAATCTAGGGTTAAAGTTCTTGTTATTATAAAGGGAAATTTTTTGTTTAAACCAAACCCTAATTTTTTATTTTTCATCCTTCCGCTACGCTATTTTCTCTATAATTGGTATCAGAGCCAAGTTGTACCCATGATTAATTGATGTATGTGTACGTGAATCTTTTTCTTTTTATTGTATATATGGATGTTTTAGAAAGAGATGACACTCTAGGTATTCACATATATATTTACTTCGAATGTATGGATATGGATATATATATATATATATATATATATATATGTATATATATATACGTTTTATATGTGCATTGTTATTGCTCAATTTTGGTTCTAGAATTTCAATGTATTTTTATTTTGTTGTTGTAATAACAAAAAACTGCACTATATTGTAAAAAAAACTGCAGTTTTTTTTTAAAAAAAAAATCTTCTGTAATACATTCAAGTATCGAAGACTCAAAGGTTTGAATAATTGGAAGCAATCGGAATAAGTTTGGGACCGTTAGAGCCATAACAACAAACATGTGTGCGAAGAGCACGGGGCCACGATTGTTGTGGGATAAGTTGTGCACGGCAACCCTATGGAATCCATGGGCTACGCATGGCAGCCCTTTATGGGGTTGTGGAATGTGCACGCCCATGGGTAGTGGCCAAGGGTTCGCATGCCCATGGGAGGCAGCCGAGGGAGTCCAAACGACGAAGGTCGCATGAAGACTTGTTCGTCAAGAAAGGAGTTTTTTGTATTCCAAGACATGTAATTTACTTGCTTTTCTAGGATGGACCAAAATTGTAGCTATTTATATTTTTTGTAAATATTGCAATGCTTGTCATTGTTTGATAACATGTCATATAGAATAGGAGTGTCACTCATATATCTCTTTTGGTATGAACATGCATTGAATGGTTTAGGTATCTAATTGGCATCTAGATAACTTGTTAAATCATTCTATGGAATTCGATCACATGCCTTAAATAATTGAGTGGGAGAAAGTGTTTTGGAACACCTATGGCCTCCAGTTTTAGTTGAGCTTTATGTTTCGTTTAATAACCTCCCAAGAGGTATTCATTAATGGAATTTAGCAAGATACTTCCTTACAAGGATAGACTAGACAATTAACTCAAATGATATCTATTCCCAAATGAGAGATATTCGTGAGGGATTATATTGAAAGTTGATAACTTGGTAACACACTCAATGTGATTTTATTAATATCCTCCCAAGAGTTCTTGTTAATAAAATTGCAAGGCTAAAATTGAAAACGTTGGTTGTTATGTTAACAATTAGGTGGGACCTAGTCCAACTAGTAAATGGTGCAAACTCCTAAAGGAGGACATTTACGGGTGTTGGATTACCGTTGAATTTTACGATTGAATTATTTTATTTATAATTCAAGATAAATATTCAAAAATGCTATATCATGATTATTTACTTATATAAATTTTGTTATTAAAAATAAAGCATGACCCCATCCCTAATCAACATCCTAAAAGATAATACTTTAATTGATGATAAATATGTCATATGGAAAAAGGAAAATTGGGTTGTTGTTGCAAGTTGAAAAGCATAAGTTCATTCTGTGCACTCCTAAACCACCTACTCAGGAGCAAAGAGATGAGTATCAGTAGTTGGAGTCTTCATATGAGATGGCTAAATATTATATTATGGCCACCATCTCAGACGTGTTGCAACAACAACATGAAGGAATGGAGACTGCTGCCGATATAATGATGTCTCTAGAGGAGATGTTTGTTATGAGGTCTAGGACGACTAAGAGAGAGGCAATGACTGTTTACATGAAACTTAGGATGAAACCTGGACAGGCTGTGAAAGATCACATGATGAAAGTCATAGCACATCTCAACATTATTGAATTGATTGGTGCTGAGATAGATGGTGAGACAAAAATTAACATGATCGACAACTTACTGTCAGATTCCTTTGATCCGTTCAAGTTGGACTACTCCTTGAACAATAAGAAGTAAACCTTGCAAGGCCTGATGCAATATTTTCAAAGCACCAAGAAAATCCTTGTGTCAATAGATTCATAACCTTGGGAAGTTGCTACTGTTAAAGACCTGTAAGAAGATCAACAAACAATAGAAGAAAAAGCAACATGGGCCTTCGTAGAAGGAAACCAAGAAAGTAACCATAATCAAAGGGAAGCGTTTCCTTTGTGGTGAAAAAATGGTCAAAGGAATAGACTGAAAAAGAATGAATTCAACTTGCGTTTAGGTCTATAAACCTAGAGGGGGGTGAATAGGTTTTAATCAAGTCAATTACCAATTTTTCTTGGTTAGTCAATATTCAATATACACCTAATAAAATAAACATAAAACATCAAGTGTAAAAATACGAAATATAAACAACACAAGATGTATACATGGAAAACCCTCCAAACGGGTAAAAAACCATGGGCTGTTAAGTGCGCCACACTCGATCGTAGAAATCCACTATTTAAGCAAAGGTTACACCCTCAAGTGATTCTTGGACTCTCACTCTCAACAACCTCAGGCTATGGACACCGCCACTCACCACTCTTTGTTCAACCCCTAGTGATATCCCATGATGCACTACGATTGGCGTGAACGCCTCCTACTCTACCACATTGGGCCTTTTATAGTGGCACCCGACCAATTGATTGCCAACCATTCCTTTGGTTGCAAGACATGAATTGCTTGTTCACTACACACCGATAGCCACAAGACTTAATTCTCAATGAAGAGTCAACAACCTATGTGAATATGTAAAAATATTCTTAATGCAAATAATGTTAGGCAACACTAAATGCTTATCTAGGAATTAAAGAATGTCACTAAGTGCAATTCCTAGATATCAATGTCTAAATGAAAGCTCATGAAGACTTAACTAGATACGGATATGTAATATTACAATCTAGTTATCAAACAAAGCCATTTCAACACATGTTGTCATTAAGCATGGCATGGTCAATAAATGCAATCATCAAAATGCAATAAATATGACCTAATTAGCTAGAGGCAAATATGACCTATATGTTAGCTATCACAATAGCAATATCAACACAAGTTGTCATTAATCATGGCAAGAACTATAATGCAATCAAAAAATGCAATCAATGAGTCCTAATTAATAGTGTCTAAATACAATGCATAGAGACTTAGCAAGAAGGGCAAATATATCCTAAATTCAAGCTATCAACAAACAAACCCAATCATGTTATCAAGACCCGTAAATATATGCAATAAACTAGAGTCTGGGTATTTAATCATGCAATAAACACCTAATCTAGAAATAGAAGAACAATAAAAGATGTTCAATGAAGTTCTTACTTACCTAGTCACGAAACTAAGAACATCCATGCTCATATGGTGAAGTATGATGCAAGATAGAGATGGGTTTTAGGTTTGGAAAGTCAAAAACAAAGATTGAAGCTTTCTCTCCTAATGAAGGTTCTCTCACTCTAAAAATATATTCTTTGAGCTCTAAAGAGGCAAGGAAGAAGAAGAGAACATATATGTAAAAGCCCTAGACAAAATAGAGTCGTTGTGGACTTGGGAAACAAAATCCCGTAATGACTGTTGTGCATACCGCTGGCCAGGCAAGTGTCTAGGCAGCTGACCAGGAAGTATGGCAAGGCTGGAAATTACCGCTGCCTAGGTCGCTGGCTAGGCATGTGCACCAAAAGTGGTCTAGAACGTGGTACACGCCTGACAGCACAATAACTTGAGCTTTGAGCGACCTAAAACACAACCAAACCACATCCAAAATTTTTGTACAGTATACTGTTGGAAAGGTATGGAAGTCTAATTTCTACTCCAATTTACAAAACATGATTTGGATGTCTGTAGAAATAGTTATTATCATTTAAGTTACCAAATGTCAGAAACGGACAACAACAAAGTTTCCCTGTTTTTGTGGTCACTTTAGAAATTTTGAAACCAATCCAAACGATAATAAAATATTACAAATAATATACCGTTGGAAAGGTATGGTTGTTTAGTTTGTAAAGAAATTTTCAAAACTCATTTTGAATTATTTTATAAAAATATATGGTCACAAGACCATACAAAGGTCAATTTTGCAAAATGTTTTAATCATTGAAATACACTCTTTTGAAATTAGACACCTTACTCCATATAACCAAACCAAGAGAAGAATGAGACCTTCTCATATGGTCACTCAACGTGCTAAAACAAGCACACCATCATGCAAGCGCCAACACAACACAATACCACACTTAAATCTATAAATGAAGTGCAAGTGTGATTGTGAAGAGATGCACACATATAAACAATATCAACACAAATGCAAGATCAACAAAGCATGCATGAGGTGTGTGTGTGTACACCTAAACTCTTCAAGAGGTAAAGTCAAGAGAATATACCTTTTGCTTTTAAAGGCATGGAGATGCTTGAAAGCTTACCAATGAGGACCTAAGCTATCCATTACACAATCATGTCCAATGTGGTGTGGTTTGTCATGAAATAAGCCAATCATAAATTCAAGGTCCTTACAATCTCCCCATTTGGCTATTTCATGACAAAACAACACCTCACGAATAATTCCTCACAAAAATAAAAAAAATCTAGCTACTGTCCATGAGAGTCCATTCTAAGTTTACATGTCATGGAGATAAATTATAGGTCATTCAAATGTACTTTACCAATTAAATCTCCTAGTCCAAAAATCATCTTTGAACATAAATATGACATGGTTTGCAAACAAAGCAATGTGCACACTTATTAAAAGAAAAACAATGTGCAACTAAGAATCTCAAGCAATTATCAAAAGAGCATAAAATCAATTAACTTTTTGCATATAGCAAATCATGCAAGTTTGCTCTCTTTGCTTGAGCTCCCCAAATAGGGTCACAAACCGAACCGTATCAAGGTAAGGGGAAAGTCCCACTAGACATACCAAGTTCATTGGACTCAATAGTATCCAAGTGTGACATATGATCATGATTGCACTCGGGTTCAATCTTTCTAGCCCACCTAGATTCCACCTTTTTAATTTTAGTGGTCAAAATCTTCAAGTCTCTAGGTTTCCTAGAATCATGCAAATTAGCCTTACAGTTTATTTTCTTTTCTCTCATCTATCAATTCTACATTTTCTAATGTAGTTAATGCATTTTGGTCAAATGTGACCAATCATACCATAATAATGACAAGTAGATATAAAAGAAGAATTCATACCATTGAATTTAGTTCTCTTCGAGGCATGGTCATGTTGATGAGTTTGTCTTTGATGTTTTACCGGTTGGCTTGTACTTGGAACATTCACCGAATGTTGGTGCGTTTATGGTTGAGCATGAGTGACTTGCCTCAAAGGTTTATTGATCATTGATTGAGGCATCCTCAAAGGTTGAGGTTAAGCTTGTTTCCTTGGAAACATCTTTAAGGTTAAGCTCTTATAAGATTCACCTACAACAAGAATCTTCTTGGGGTGTTGAGACCTAGGTGGACAAATATGAGCAATCTCCTTCACAATTATAGTTTTATCCAAGGATGATGTGGTCTCTTCATGTACAAGAACAATCCCTTGCTTGTCATTTTGGCTTTAATTCAATGCCAATCATTTCCGGACCAGAAATCATCATAGCAATTTTACTTCTTACATCTTCAACTTGCCTTCACTTTCTTTTACACATCTCACTTCTTCATCCAAGTGAGTCAACTAGGATTATAGTTGCAGATTATCCTTTTCCATTCTAAGGATATCATTATCTTTCTCCATCAAGGACTTTTGAAGAGAATCAACTAACTCTTGATAATCAACCACATTATCACAAGAGTTCCTAAAGCTTGTGTCATTACTATCAAGGCTTCTCCCACTTGTGCTTGTGAGAGTCATATCATCAAGGCTTGCTTCACTCAAGCATGCTCCACTTCCGATTCCAAACTCCAAGTAACTAATTTTAAACTCTTCAAGTGACACACATTTGATGGTGGCTTGTGTTTCTTCATGGTAGGAAACTGGAAATGCAAGGTAGTTGTTCACACACTCATCCGAGCTAGTGGAACAACTTTCAATAACTTCTTCTTCGCTAACACATCGAGTAGCGATCATACCAACTCCTCCATTCTTGTAATTCAAGTTACTACACTTGGAGGCATTGTGGCCAATTTTGCCACATTCAAGGCAAGGGTCACTTTTTCTTGACATTTTCTTTTCCTCCTTCACTTTGGAGGTCATACCCTTCTTTTGAGATTTTGTTAATCTCTTAAATCTCTCAACCATGAGAGTCATCCCCTCATCGGAGTCATATTCCTCCCTATCAACTTTGATAGTCAAATCGCCCTCTAACATCTCAATGCCACTCATATTGTTTAATGAATAAGATGAATGCAAACGAATGCAACAATCAAATGCAAACAAACGCTAGACACACAAACAAGAGCTTGGATCACCTAAGTATGTCTAGGTACCTCCTCTGATACCAATTGAAATCCCCTAGAAAGTGTGTGCCTATAAACCTAGAGGGGGGTGAATAGGTTTTAATCAAGTCAATTACCAATTTTTTTTGGTTTGTCAATATTCAATATACATCCAATAAAATAAACATAAAACATCAAGTGTAAAAATGCAGAATATAAACAACACAAGATGTATACGTGGAAAACCCTCCAAACGGGTAAAAAACCATGGGCTGTTAAGTGCACCACACTTGATCGCAGAAATCCACTACATGAGCAAAGGTTACACCCATAAGTGATTCTCAGAATCTCACTCTCGACATCCTCAAGCTATGGACACAGCCACTTACCACTCTTGGTTCAGCCCCTAGTGATATCCCCTTATACACTACTCTTGGCTTGAACGCCTCCTACTCTACCCCCTTGGGCCTTTTACAGTGGTACCCGACCAATTGCTTGCCAACCCTTCCTTTGGTTGCAAGACTTGAATTACTTGTGCACTACACACCGGTAGCCACGAGACTTAATTCTCAATGAAGAATCAACAACCTATGTGAATAACATTAAATGCTTATCTAGGAATTAAAGAATGTCACTAAGTGCAATTCCTAGATATCAATGTCTAAATGAATGCTCATAAAGATTTAACTAGATATGGATATGCAATATTACAATCTAGTTATCAAACAAAGCCATTTCAACACATGTTGTCATTAAGCATGGCATGGTCAATAAATGAAATCATCAAAATGCAATCAATACGACCAAATTAGCTAGAGGCAAATATGACCTATATGCTAGCTATCACAATAGCCGTATCAACACAAGTTGTCATTAAGTATGGAAAGAAATATGATGCAATCACCAAATGCAATCAATGAGTCCTAATTAATAATGTCTAAATGCAATACATAGAGACTTAGTGAGAAGGGAAAATGTGTATTAAATTCAAGCTATCAATAAACAAACCCAATCATGTTATCAAGACTCATAAATATATGCAATAAACTAGAGTCTAGGTATTTAATCATGCAATAAACACCTAATCTAGAGTAAGAAGAACAATAAAAGATGTTCAATGAAGTTCTTACTTACCTAGTCATGAAACAAAGAACATCCACGCTCATATGATGAAGAATGATGCAAGATGGAGATGGGTTTTTGTTTTTGAAAGTCAAAAACAAAGCATAAAGCTTTCTCTCTCTAATGGAGGTCATCTCACTCTAAAAATGTATTCTTTAAGCTCTAAAGAGCCAAGGAAGAAGAAGAGAACATATATGTAAAAGCCCTAGACAAAACGGTGTCATTTTGGACTTCGGTAACAAAATCCCATCATGACCGCTGTGCATACCACTGGCCAGGCAAATGTCTAGGCAGCTGTAGAGACAGCATGGCACTGCTGGACAATAACGCTGCCTAAGTCGTTGGCTAGGCATGTGCACCAAAAGTGGCTAGACCATGATACAACAACTCGAGTTTTGAGCGACCCAAAACATGACTAAACGACATCCAAACCTTTCGTATAATATACCGTTAGAAAGATATGGAAGTTTAATTTCTGCACTAATTAACAAAACATGATTTAAATGTCTGTAGAAAAAGTTATCATCATTTAAGTGACCAAATGTCAAAAACGGACAACAACAGAGTTGCCCTATTTTTATGGTCATTTTGGAGATTTCAAAACCAATCCAAACGGTCATGAAATATTGCGAATAATATACCGTTGGAAAGGTATGGGTGTCTAGTTTGTACAGAAAATTTCCAAACTCATTTTGAATAATTTTATAAAAGATATGGTCACAAGACCATACAAAGGTCAATTTTGAAAAACATTTAAATCATTGAAATACACTCTTTTGAAACTAGACACCTTACTCCATATAACCAAACCAAGAGAAGAATGAGACCTTCTCATATGGTCACTCAACGCACTAAAACATGCACACCATCGAGCATGCATGAACACAACACAGTACCACACTTAAATCTATAAATGAAGTGCAAGTGTGATTGTGAAGAGATACACACATATAAACAATATCAACACAAATGCAAGATCAACAAAGCATAAATGAGGTGTGTGTGTGCACCTAAACTCTTCAAGAGGAAAAGTCAAGAGAATATACCTTTTGCTCTTGAACTCATGGAGATGCTTGGAAGCTTGCCAATGAGGACCTGAGCTACCCATCAAACAATCATCCACAATGTGGTGTGGTTTGTCATGAAATAAGTCAATCATAAATTCAAGGTCCTTACAGAAGCGTTAGTGTCTGCTAGTGCAGTGAGAGACATTAGAATCAGTTTAGATTCTTATAGGCATTTAGATTTAATAAACATTTATTATGTATCTCAATTCAAGAGGAAATTAATTTCAGTTTCTTGTTTAAATAAATTTGGTTATTCGGTTAATTTTAATAAAGCTTTTATTATTAGTAAGAGTGACAAAGTTGTATGCAAAGGTACATTGGAAAACGGTTTATTCTATTTGCATAGAAATATCTCTCACTTGTTAGACACATAATCAACGGAAACTAATCATAAAAGAGTAAAATTATCAAAAGATGAAACCTACCTATGGTATTTATGCCTAGGTCATATTAACCTTAACAGGATTAGAAGATTGGTTAGTGACGGACCTCTAAGTGACTTAAAGGTTAATGATCTACCAACTTGTGAATCTTGTTTGGAAGGTAAAATGACCAAAAGGTAGTTTACAACCAAAGGCACAAGAGCCATCGAATGTTTAGGATTGATACACACTGATGTGTGTGGACCTATGAGCATTCAAGCTAGAGGTGGATATGAGTACTTCATCACCTTCATGGATGATCACTCAAGATTTGGCTATATGAATCTCCTGAGACATAAGCCGGGTGATTTTGACATGTTCAAAGCATTTAAAGCTAAAGTAAAAAATTAGCTTGAGAAACGCATAAAAATCTTGAGGTCTAATCGTGGTGGAGAGTATCTATCTGGTGATTTTCAGCAATATCTTATTGATAATGGGATAATTTCTCAGTTTTTCTGCACCAGGTACACCTCAACAAAATGAGGTGGCAGAAAGGAGAAATAGAACTCTTTTGGACATAGGCAGGTCTATATTGAGTTATTCAATGCTAGTTTATTATTTTTAGGGATATGCTTTACAAACCGCTATCTACATTCTAAATGATGTACCATCTAAGTCGGTTACTAAAACACCGCATGAGGTGTGGACCGGGCGAAAGCCTAGTTTGCAACACTTAGGGTGCGTTTGGTACGCGGGACAAGACAGAACAATGTGGGACAATTTGTTATTGTCTCACGTTTGGCGCGTCCTTAACATGGGACAAGAAGGGACAAGGTGGGACAAAAATCACAAAAAGTTGTCCCACTCAAGACCCTAGGACAACTTGTCCCGTGACATGGGACAAGTGTCAAAAAGACCAATTTACCCTTTAAATTTTTAAACAATTACAATTAAGTCCAATAAATTATATATTATATTATATATATAATATTATTGTTGGTAGTATAATTAATATTATAGACTATATTTGATAAGTAGATAAATAAAAGGAATTATTTATCTAATCAAATTAGGAAGTCTTTAATATGGTTACAAATACACTATTGAGTTGGATTAGGAGTCTTGGTGTCGGATAGAATTCCATTTAGAAAAGGATTCTTAACTGCCAAGTAAATCCACCTAAGGAAATGATTCTTGCTCACCAAGTAAATCCTTCTTAGGAAAGGATTTCTATGCTTATTTATACTACCTCTAAATTTCGGCCAAGAAGAGATTTGAAGCTCCGAATTTCGTATAAGCCAAAGAAAATTTAGAGAGAGGAAAAATTCGTTCATTAGATAATTCTAAGAAGAAAATTTGGCCAAGCCCTAATTTTTCTAAAAGTATTTTCGGCCCCATAGAATTTTTAGTATAGAGAATTTGGTTCTTGCTCTAGATAAATTCATCCAACTCTAAAGATTGGTGTGTGAAAATTCGGCATAGAGGAACAGGAAGAAAGAACGTTTTGTAATCGATAGTACACTAGTAGTCTTTACACTAAAAGGTTTTGTGTACAACATCGAATCTAGGTTCACGCAAGTTTGAATCAAATTGATTGATTGCTTTGTTTTTCCCTCGGAGGATTATTGTGTCTAACAAAGAGAATGATTTTGTTTCTTTCCATCCTTAGGTATACAATTTAAAGAAAGGGAACGCACACTCATAGGTGATTCACATTCGTGATTGGATTGGAAGATCCTGCAGATTCAATTCGGCTCCAGTTCAATCGTCAGGAGAAAATGGTACGGCACTTTTTATATACATCAATTAATCTAGGATTAAGGTTATTTTTTCGTTTATATCAAACCCCAATTTTAATTTTATTCACGCTTCCGTTGCGTGATTTTTCCTACAAAAGGTGCCCAACCTTTATCATAAGTTGTGAATATTATTTAAGACTAACTAAAGAATTGTGTTTACCTCATACATATCTAGAAGTATGAACAATTCTTATTTTCTCATAGTCTTTTGACCTTATGATTATTTACTTTTGACAATTATAATAATAAAACTATAAATGCTATAAGATATGTTAAACTATAAATCACTTTATTAATATGAAAAGATTGTCAAATACATTATTATACTCTTGCTATCGAGCATAATCCCACCAATATCTCACTTGCACTATAGCAAATGTGTCATATATCTCATCCCCATGTTCTCTAGATGCCCATCAAAACTCTTTTGTGGAAGAGCCTTTGTAAAGGGATCCGCTAGATTATCTACTGACGCGATCTTGTTAATCGTCACGTCACCCCTTTGTACAATTTCCCTTAGAAGTTGATACTTTCCTTCAATGTGTTTCCCTCTCTTATGACTTCTTGGTTCTCTCGAATTAGCCACTGCTCCATTATTTTCACAATAGATAGTGATATGCTTATTCGCATCAGGAACCACTTCCAAGTCAATCAAGAATTGTCGGAGCCAGACAGCCTCTTTAGCAGCCTCACATGCGGTAACATACTCGGCTTCCATGTTGGAATTAGCAGTACAAGATTGCTTGATACTCCTCCATATGACTGCCCCTCCTGCAATAGCAAACACAAATCCGTATGTTGATCTCCTGGAGTCAGAATCTAACTAAAAATCAGAATATGAATACCCAACGGGAATTAATTCCCCTCAAGAGTATACAAGCATATAATCTCTTGTTCTTCTGAGATACATGAAAATATGCTTGACTGTCGTCCAGTGATGAAGACCAGGCTTCGATTGAAACCTGCTAACTATGCCCACAATAAAACAAATATTTGATCTAGTACAGAGCATTGCATAAGTGAGACTTCCAACTGCCGAAGCATATGGAACCCTACTCATTAATTGCTCTTCGTGCTCATTCTTAGAAACTTGTTCCTTAGAAAGCTTGATTCCATGTCTGAACGGTGACATACCTTTCTTGGAATCTTGCATGGAAAACCTACACAAGATTTTATCTATGTATGAAGCTTGGGATTTTGCAATCGTTCTTTTCTTTCTATCCCTTACGACTTGGATACCTAGAATATAACTTGGTTCTCCTAAGTCCTTCATATCAAATTGTTTTGCTAACAATTCTTTTACTGATGTCAATACTCTTACATCATTTCCTATGAGTAGTATATCATCAATGTAAAGAACTAGAAAAATCAACCTGTCACATTTAATCCTTTTGTATACACATGGTTCATCAAGGTTTTGAATAAATCAAAAACTTTTCACGGCTTGATCGAACCTTATGTTCCAGGATCTGGATGCTGGCTTCAATCCATATATGGATCTTTAAAAATTGCATACCCTTTCCTATTGGCCTTTTTCAACGAATCCTTCTGGTTGAATCATATAGATGCTTTCGTCAAGCTTCCATTAAGGAAAGCTATCTTGACGTTCAATTGCTAAATCTCTAGGTCGAGAGATACCACAATGGATAAAAGTATCCTAAGGGATTTAAGCACGGCCACAGGAGAGAAGGTTTCTTCATAATCGATACCTTCCTTCTGTGTATAACCTTTAGCTACCAATCTAGCTTTAAAGGTTTCCACTTTTCCATCCATTCCCTTTTTCCTCTTGTATACCCACTTGCACCCAATGGGTTTAATCTCTTTAAGCAAGTCTACAAGAGATCAGACTTTGTTTTTGAACATAGATTCAATTTCGGATTGCATTGCCTTTTGCCAATGACGACAATCAACATCTTCCATTGCTTCCTTATACGTTTGAGGGTCATCATCGTCCAGAAGATTCTCTACAGATTCTTCTAGACTGATGTATCTCTCGGGTTGTCTCTTAACCCTCCCACTACAACGAGGTATGGTAGATTATTGATCTTGTGTTGGTACAAAACTTACAATTGGGCTTGATGATTGTGAAACCTCTTATGGAATTGTATCTCCTGAAAGCTCATTCAGGATAATTCTACTTTTAGGCACAAAATTATTCATATTGTCCTCTTCCAGAAATTTAGCGTTTGTTGAAACAAATACTTTAAGATCTGAAGGACTATAGAAATAATATCCTTTTATTCCTTTTGTATAACCTACAAATATGCATGTTTCTGAACGGTACTCTATCTTTTCTGTCTTTCCTTTTAACATGTGTGCAGGACATCCAAATATCCTTAAGTGTTGTAAACTAGGCTTCCACCTAGTCCACAACTCATGCGGTGTTTTAGGAACCAACTTAGATGGTACATCGTTTAAAATGTAAATAGCGGTTTGTAAAGCATATCCCCAAAAAGAATTAGGGAGTGTTGAATAACTCAACATAGACCTAACAATGTCCAAAAGAGTTCTATTTCTCCATTCTGCCATCCCATTTTGTTGAGGTGTACCTTGTGCAGAAAATTGAGAAATTATCGCATTATCAATAAGATATTGTTAAAACTCATCAGATAGATATTCTCCACCACGATCAGACCTCAAATTTTTTATGCGTTTCTCAAGCTAATTTTCTACTTCAGCTTTAAATGCTTTGAACATCTCAAAAGCATCAGACTTATATCTCACGAGATACACATAGCCAAATATTGAGTGATCATCTGTGAAAGTGATGAAGTACTTATATCCATCTGTAGCTTGAATGCTCATATGTCCACACACATCAATGTGTATCAATCCTAAACATTCGATGGCTCTTGTGCCTTCGGTTGTACACGACCTTTTGGTTATTTTACATCATCAACCTTTAAGACACTTAGAGATCCATCACTAACCAATCTTTTAATCCTATTAAGGTTAATATGACCTAGGCACAAATGCCATAGGTAGGTTTCATCCTTTGATAATTTTACTCTTTTATGATTAGGTTCCGTTGATTCCGTGTCTAACAAGTGAGAGATATTTCTATGCAAATATAATAAACCGTTTTCCAATGTACCTTTTCAAATAATTTTATCATTCTTACTAATAATAAAAGCTTTATTAAATGTAACTGAATATCCAAATTTGTTTAAACAAGAAACTGAAATTAAATTCCTATTGAATTGAGGTACATAATAAACGGCTATTAAATCAAAATGCCTATAAGAATCTAAACTAATTATAATCTCTCCCAATGAACTATCGGACACCAACGCTCTATTGCCTAAATGCAAGTTAAATTCGTTCTCATTAAGCCTTCCCCTTTCCTTAAACCCCTATAAGGAAAAACAAACATGATTAGTGGCTCAGGAGTCTATGATCCAAGAATCCATAGAATCCTCCAAAAAACATGTTTCAAGATAATTAATATTACCTTTTTCCTTCTTGTCCTGAGACTTTGGGCAATTTCTTTTCCAATGTCCCTTTTCGCCACAAAGGAAACACTTCCCTTTGGTCTTGGTTACTTTCTTTGTCTCCTTTTTAGTAGGTCCTAGTTGCTTTTTCTTCTATTGTCTCTTGACCTTCTTACGGGTCTTAACAGTAGCAACTTTACCTACGATATGAATCTCTTGACTCTAGCCTTTCACAAGGATTTGTTTTGTATTCCTTAATATTCAAGGTGTAGTCCAACTTGAGTTGATCTAAGGAATCTGATAGTGAGTTGACAATCATGTCATTTTTTGTCTTACCATCTATCTCAGCACCATTCAGTTCAGAAATGTTGAGATGTGTTATGACTTTCATCATGTGATCTTTCATAGCCTATCCAGGTTTTATCCTAAGATTCATTAAAGTAGTCACTGCCTCTCTTTTAGTCATCCTAGATCTCATAGTAAACATCACCTCTAGAGACATCATTATATCGGCAGCAGTCTCTATTTTCATGGTGTTGTTGCAACACGTCGAAGATGGTGGCTAAATGACATTTAGCCATCTCATCTGAAGACTCTCATTGTTGATACTCATCTCTTTGCTCCTGAGTAGATTTATTAGTAGGAGTAGGTGGTCTAGGAGTGCACATAATGAACTTATAAGTTTCGGATTGCAACAAAAGCCCAATTTTCCTTTTCCATGTGACATAATTATCACCAGTTAAAGTAATATCTTTATGGATGTTAATTAGGGATGGGGTCAAGATTTATGAACAATAACAAAAATTATATAAATAAATAATCATGATAAAGCACTTTCGAATATTTATCTTGAATAATATATAAAATAAATCAATCGTAAAATTCAACAGTGATCCAACACGTATTAAATGTCACGCCTCCTTTGGGAGTTCACACCATTTACTAGTTGGACTAGGTCCCACCTAATTGATAACATAACAACCAACATTTTCAATTTTAGCATTGCAGTTTTATAAACAAGAACTCCTGGGTGGATATTAATAAAATTACATTGAGTGTGTTACCAAGTTATCGACCTTCAATATAATCCCTCACGAATATCCCTCCTTTGGGAGTAGATATCGTTTGGGCTAATTGTCTAGTCTATCCTTGTAAGAAAGTATCTTCCTAAATTCCATTCATGAATACCTCCTGGGAGGTTATTACACGAAACATAAAGCTTAACTAAACTTGGAGGCTGTACGTGTTCCAAAACATCTTCTCACACTCAATTGTTTAAGGCATGTGATCGAATTCCATAGAATGATTTACCAAGTTATCTAGATGCTAATTAGATACCTAAATCATTCAATGCATGTTCATACCAAAAGAGATATACGAGTGGCACTCCTATTCTATATGACATGTTATCAAAAAATGATAAACATTGCAATATTTACAAAAATATAAATAGCTACAATTTTGGTCCATCACAGAAGCAAGTAAATTACATATGTCTTGGAATACAAAAAACTCCTTTCTTGGCGAACAAGTCTTCACGAGACATTCGTCGTTTGGACTCCCTCGGCTGCCTCCCATGGGCATGCGTACCTTTGGCTCCTACCCATGGGCGTGTGCATGCCACAACCCCATAAAGGGCTGCCATGTGCAGCCCAAGGCTTCCATAGGGCTGCCGTGCGCAGCCCATGACACAACAAACGTGGCCCCATGCTCTTCGTACCCACGTTTGCTGAAGTTTTTTTTTTGTTATTATTATTACAATATGGTGCCGAATTTTTTTATAATAGCAAAATAAATAAAAATTTAGCAACTACCAAGAAGGAAATTATGACGATGATAGGCCACCCTTCTTGTTACAATCCTAAAACAAAATACATCAAAATTCGAGGACCAAAATTGAGAAATAACAAACCGCATAGAAAAGATATATATATGTATATATATATATCCATACATTCCAATGTAAATATATATGCGAATACCTAGAGTGTCATCTCTTTCTAAAACATTCTTATATACAATAAAAAGAAAAAGATTCACATACACATACATCAATTAATCAAGGGTACAACCAGACTCGGATACCAATTGTAGGGAAAATACGAGCAACGGAAGCGTGAAAATTAATAATTAGGGTTTCGGTATAAATAAAAATTTTCCCTTTATATTAACAAGAACCTTAACCCTAGATTAATTGATGTATATAAAAGTGTCGTACCTTTTTCTCAAGACGATTGAACAAGCGCCGAATTGATTCCGCAAGATCTTCCAATCCAATCACGAACGTGAATCATCTATGAGTGTGGGCTCCCTTTCTTTAAATAATATACCTGATGATGGAAACAAACAAAATCTTTTTCTTTGTTAGTCACAATAATCATCCAAGAAGAAAACAAAGAACGTTAGGCCACTTGTAAATTATCAATCAATTTGATTGAAACTCGTGTGAACCTTGATTCGATGTTGTACACAAAAACTTTAAATATAAAGGCTACAAGTGTACTATCAAAAACTAAACGTTCTTTCTTCCTTTTCTTTTTTACCGAATCTCACACTATTTCTTAGAGTTGATCGAATTTTGTCTTGAGCAAAAACAAAAGGTTCACCCAAAATTCTTTTGGTGGCCGAATTTTCTCTTTAAAAAGACTAGGCCTGGCCGAAATTTCACTCTTTTAAAATTATATAGGGCGGGTCGAATTTCTTCTTAGACTTTCTTTTGGGCCGGCCGAAATTTAGAGAGATATATAAAGGATCACAAATCATTTCCTAAGAAGGATTTACTTGGTGGGTAAGAATCCTATCATTAGGTGGATTTACTTGGTGACTAAGAATTTTTTTCCAAAAAATTTCTTTCTACTCCAAGACTCCTAATCCAACTCAAATAGTGTATTTGTAACCAGATTAAAGATTTTTTAATTTGACTAGATAAATAATTCCTTTTATTTATCTACTTATCATATATAGTCTTTAATATTAATTATACTACCAAAAATAGTATAATATTAGGAGACCTTATCCTACTAGGAAAAAATTTAACTTTTAATTAAATAATTAATTAATTACCAAATTAATTAATTTCTATTTAATTAAATAATAAAATAAAAATAATATAATTAAGCTAAACTATATAGCTTTGCTGCCCAACACCATATATGGGTCATTATATTATTTTTTCTATTTTATTAAATCCATTGGACCTTAATAAAAAGTCCACATGCTAACTAGACACATTCTTACAAAAAGAAACAAGTCCACATGCCTCAATATAATTCTAAATGGACCCCTAAATTGGTCCAGTAGAATATATCAAGCGATCCATACAAGTTTGTGTGGATTGGGGATCGTGGCGGGCTATCTAAATTTAAGCTCCAATAAACACAACCCAATCACAATCAACAAATGATTCACTTATGTCCGATCTATTAATTTTAGTTCATTCCATTAAAGAACTAAAATTGAACTCTTAAAAGAAGATAGAATAAGCTAATATTTCTTACTCATACCCTAGACAACCTTATTGGAGAAAGTGTATCCTCGTGAAGAATGTCAGTAATCGCCAAGAACCCATAGGCTGCCTATAGCTCTCCAAGTTACCATATTTACTCATACGACCACATTTTGAACTTGGATATTTTGACTTGTCCAGAAGCCATGTTTCAATAGACACTAATGAAAACTTAACGTTAAGATTTAATATCCAATACCTCAAAAACATCCATATGATGATATTCTACTCTCATTTAATAAATGGAGCCACGATATCCATATCTATAAACGAAGTCTTCTATCGATTAACAAATGAATACCACCAAACTATCGAGGATAGACTATGCTATATAATCGTACTCATTGATATCTCAAATGATAACAATTGCTACCATAAATCCGTCATTTATCTTAGGATTAAGATAGACTCTCCAATTCTCTTCAAGTGAAAACTTTTATCCATTGATGGTTCTAGATAAAGTATTTCACTGTGATCCAATTTAATGCACCCAGTGCACTAGATTCTTTTACCCAAAGACACCACACTTTGATGATTTTAGACTCATCATAGCACATTTGATCCCACTTAATTGATAGCAAAAGAATCTACAACTTTGACAAGATAAAGGCGCCCAACCTTTATCTTAAGTTGTGAATATTATTCAAGACTGTAAGTTCCTCGGTGTTTGATTGGCTTATTTCATTGACAACCGCATTTAGGGATCTATATGTAAGAGTAGTTTAAGGCTTCATTGTTCGTAACAAAGTTCAAGCATCAAAGGTAAAATCACCTGCTTAACTTTAATTGAAGAGGTATTAGTGCACACACACACTCATGTATTTTATTTTAATTATCTTGCATATATGCTTATTTGCCATCTTGTGTGCCTTGTGTGTCTTAATTCTTGCTTGAGTGTTGAATGTATGTTTGTGCCTTAAAAAGAGGATTTTTTTCCCTCTATTCTGCGGTTTAGATCGCTCTCTGTGCAGTGCCCTCGCCGCGGCCTTCACAATGGTGTTTACCAGAGGATGCACGTTGTGGCTACCGCGGTCTCCCAATCGAAGTTTCAGAGACGTTGCATGTTGTCCAGACCGCGGTCTGTGCACACTGCATGCACAGCGGCCTACAAAGCGGTATTGTCCAGGTGATACACCGTTCTTTATGCCGCGGTCAGAACATTTACCTGGATCGCGGTACAGCCAGTGTTCGTGACGGGATTTGGTAACTTTTCACCCAAAACGATGCCATTTGGTGTAGGCCACCATATATATTTGTTCTTTTCTCTTCTCCTTGCTTTTAATAGTCCAAGAAGCCATTTTTATGTGTTCTTAGTTTTTCTAGAGAGAGAGGGACTTCCAAACACTCATCTTTACTCAACCAACTTCATCTTATGATCATCTAGCTTCATTCTAGGATCATTCAAACATGGAGCATCATCTTTTTCTTGACTAGGTAACTTCTACATGCTCTAGACCTCATAGTTTCATTGCAAAGACATGTATGCTTAGGGTTTTAGTCTTTATTGCATATTAAATGCTTGTTTGAATGTTTAATTGCTTTCATGACATGCTTGCGTATTGATTGTTGGTTGAGATGCATTTATTTGTGATAGCTAGAATTTAGGACGGTTTTACCCTTCTAGCTAATTCTTCTTGCCTTTGCATTTAGAACGTTGATATCTAGGATTTGCTTTAATTGTCATTATTAATCCTAGATAAGCATGAATGTCTTGACCTAGCATTTTTGCATATAGAATATTCTTGCGTATTCACTTAGGTTGCCACTATCTCTTCATTGTTGGTTAAGCTTGTGGCTATGTGATTAGTACACAAGGTTTGTGATCCAAAATCACTATCAAGGCCCGTTGGGTAGAGTGAAAGGGTTAGTAACTGGGGGGTTAGACGGGAGGTCAACATAGGTTGTAAACTTTTACTCAATAGTGGATTTTGAGGATAAAGGGTGATGCTCTAAATAGCCCGTGGTTTTTCCCATTTGGAGGGTTTCCACGTATATATTATGTGTTGTTGTTGTTTTATGTTTGTTGTCTTTTATTTGAACATTTAGTAGAATGGGGTGACATTGTTAATATTGATTAATTCGCAAAATTGGTAACCTATCGAATTAAAACCTATTCACCCCCCCCCCCCCCTCCCTCTAGGTTATAGACACACACTTTCTAGGGAATTTCAAAGACTAACTAAAGAATTATGTTTACCTCATACATAGATAGATGTATGAACAATCCTTATTTTCTCATAATCTTTTGACCTTATGATTATTTACTTTTGACAATTATAATAGTTAAACAATAAATGCTATAAGATTTGTTAAACTAGAAATCACTTAATTAATATGAAAAGATTGTCAAATACATTATTATAGTCTTGCTATGGGGTATAATCCCAACATTGAGTGACAAAGAAGAGGAAGAAGATGAGCAAGAAGAAGTTGATGAAAGTGGCTCAAATGGTGGAAACAACTCATCTAAGTCCAATTTTGAATTTGAATTTAATAAAGAGATGGACTATGATCACTTCATGAGATTCTTTGAAAGCTCAAGATTGAATAAGAAGAAAGAGATACAAAAGTTGAAAGGGGAAAAGCTTGAATTGACTTCCAGAGTAATTAAATGAAGAAATGAGTTAAACTAAAGAGTTGGAAGAAGGATTAAAGATGGAGCTAGTCTTGGCCATGAATTGAAGAAAATTTAAGGAAAGAGCTCATGGAAGCAAAAGAGTTGATTGCTAAGATGACTTCTGGAACTGATAAGTTGGACAAGATGTTATCGTTTGGGAAGAGTCCTAGCGACAAAATAGGGTTAGGATATATGGAAGAAATGGAAGCCACATCCTTGAAGAATACAACATTTGTCAACTGAAAAGCGGTTGAAAATGCTCAAACCCCTCTACAATCAACCAAGAGGGTTAAAGTTCATGAGTCCTCAAAGCAAGCACAAACAAGAACTCCAACAAAAGCTTCACCATAAAAAGCTAGAGCCCTACAATCAAGACCTTCACAACAAAGGATCCTACAAGCTCAAAATGGGATTTTTTATGCTTCACCTAGAAGACATGTCAACTAGGCTCAACCACAAAGGAGAGAGTTGCCTCAACTTTCTAGAGCAACTCAAAATAGAAGGAGGCCATAAATGCTTGCACAAGGTTATGGTATGAACTCCCACTTTACTCCTACTTGCCATTTTTATGGAATTGAAGGCCACATTAGGCCTAACTATTTTAAGTATATTAAACTGTGTAGAAGAGAAAGCATGATTGAGAAAAATATGCTTAGAAGAGCCACAATGCATGAACCTAGGAAATTTAGAGCTAATGGACCAATGGATCCTAGAAGTGACTATGTTTCACCTAAGATGAATAGAAATGATGATATTATTGCTATGTGGCCCAAGTTGCCTTGAAAGCAAATGCCTTCAATACTTGGTACCTTGATAGTGGGTGTTCTAGGCATATGACTGGAAACAAGAGTTTTTTTAAAACTCTTGTGATGGAGGATTGTGGATTTATCACCTTTGGTGATAGATCTAAGAAAAAAGTCATAGGGAAAGTTAATATATCTATTCCCAATTTACCCTCCTTGCCTAATGCACTCTATATAGATGGCTTGCAATCTAATCTCATTAGTATATCATATTTGAGTGATAAAGGGCTTTCAGTTATGTTTGGCAAAGTTGATTGCTCTATTCTTAAGGAAAATGGGCAAGGTTTGTTGAAGGGTAAGAAATCAAGTGACAATTAGTATTGTCTTGAGTCTAATCTCATCTCTTGAAACTTGTCCACTAGTGAGCAAGTTGAAGTGTGGCACCAAAGACTTGGCCACATGAACTATAGGGACTTGAAAGTCTTTGAAAGGTTGAATGTTGTTAAAGGCCTTCCCAAGCTTGGGAAAAAGGTTGAGGGAGTTTGTGAACCTTGCCAACAGGGAAAGCAAACCAAAAGTGTGCATAAGAAAGGTAAATATCTTTCCACTAAAGAGCCTTTGGAGTTTCTCCATTTGGACCTTATGGGTCTCATTCAAACTGAAAGCTTAGGTTGTAGAAGATACATTCTTGTGGTTGTTGATGACTTCTCTAGCTTCACATGGACTTACTTCCTTAGAGAAAAGTCCGAAGCCTTTAAGAAATTTAAAATGCTTTGTGTCAAAATTCAAAATGATAAAACTTCTCACATTAAAAGAATTAAGAAAAATAGGACTGATCATGGGAAAGAATTTTAAAATGCTAGCTTTGAAGAGTTTGTAATAACTTAGGCATTTCTCATGAATTTTCGGCCCTTAAGACTCCTCAACAAAATGGTGTTTTTGAAAGGAATAATAGAGTCCTCTAAGAGATGGCCCATTATAATAATTAAACTATAAATGCTATAAGATATGTCAAACTAGAAATTACTTTTATTACTATGAAAGTTGTCAAATACATTATTACACTCTTGCTATCGAGCATAATCCCAGCACTTTTCCTGTCATCATAATTTCCCGCCCAATCGACATCACTATATCGAACGAGACTTGGATTAGTGTCAAAGGAGTACCAAATCCCATGATTTGAGGTACCATTCACAAACCAAATGATCCTCTTAACCGCAGCAAGGTGTGATTCCTTAGGATTAGCTTGGTACATAACACAAACACCGACACTAAATGATATATCATCCCTACTTGCTGTTAAGTAAAGCAAGCTACATATCATGCCACGATATAAGCTTTGCTTAACATCCTTTCCACTAACATCTTTGCTAAGTTTCAAGGTTATGCTATTGGGTGTGTTACAATGCCAAGCATTCTTAAGGCCAAACTTCTTACTAGGCTCTTAGTATACTTAACTTGGGATATAAAGATCCCGTCATTCATTTGCTTAATTTGCAAGCCTAGGAAGTAATTTAGTTCACCAACAATGCTCATCTGAGATACGACATCAACAAATTATTGAACTTTTAAGTTGTTGGTAGACCCAAAAATAATGTCATCAACATAAATTTGAGCTATGAATAACTCATCTTTAGTGCACTCGATGAATAATGTCTTGTCAACACTACCTCTAGAGTATCCTTTGTCAACAAGATAAAGAGTGAGACGCTCATGTCCTCGGTGCTTGTTTCAACCGATATAGAGCCTTCTTGAGGTGATAAACATGAGAGGGGTGGTGTGGATCCATAAACTCCTTGGGTTGCTTAACAAACACTTCCTCATGCAATAAGCCATTGAGGAAGGCACTCTAGAGATCCATTTGATATAATTTGAACTTGTACACACATGAAATAGATAAGAGAAGCCTTATAGACTCTAGGCGGTCGATGGGAGCAAAAGTATCCTCAAAGTCAATACCATCAATTTGAGAGTACCCTTGTGCAATAAGTCTAGCCTTGTTTCTTACAATGTTGCCATCCTTATGGGATTTGTTCCTAAACATCCATTACGTGCCTATGACATTGGTGTTTCTAGGTCTAGTAACAAGAGTCCAAACCTCATTTCTCTCAAATTGGTTTAACTGTTCTTGCATGGTAATAACCTAAAATTCATCACTCAATGCTTCATCAACCTTTTTGGGTTCAATTTGAGAGGTGTAGCAAGTATATCTAATTTGATTAGCCAATTGACGCCTAGTCATAACACCTTCATTCATATCTCCAAGAATGTCATTCTTATTATGGATATGTCTAACCCAAGGAGCGGGTTCATTAGAGTTCAAAGAAGGAACTCTATATAGAGGTAAATCATCCTGTTCATCTTGGTTTGACTTTGCACCACTTTAAGTCTCACCACTCTTCTTTAAAGGAATGTCATCTATGAGAAAAGAAGAATTGTTCAATACATCTGGATATGTATGAGGTAGACACAATTCTATAGTTAATCTCGAATAATATTCACAACTTAAGATAAAGGTGCCAACCTTTATCTTGTCAAAGTTGTAGATTCTTTTGCTAGCATTTGAGTGGGATCAAATGTGCTATGATGAGTCTAAAATCATCAAAGTGTGGTGTCACTGGGCAAAAGAATCTAGTGCACTAGGTGTATTGAATAGGATCACAGTGAAATACTTTATCTAGAACCGTCAATGGATAAAAGTTTTCATTTGAAGACAATCGGAGAGTCTATCTCAATCCTGAGATAAATGATGGACTTATTACTGCAAGTGTAATCATTTGAGCTATCAATGAGTACGATTATATGGCATAGTCTATCCTCGATAGTTTGGTGGTATTCATTTGTTAATTGATAGAGGACTTAATTTATTGATATGGACATTGTGGCTTCATTTATTAACAGAGAGTAGAATATCATCATATATATATTTTGAGGTATTGGATATTAAATCTTAACGTTAAGTTTTCAATAGTGTCTATTGAAACATGGCTTATGGACAAGTCAAAATATCCAAGTTCAAAATGTGGTCATATGAGTAAATATGGTAACTTGGAGAGCTATATACGGTCTATAAGCTCTTGGCGATTACTTATATTGTTCACGAGGATACACTATCTCCATTAAGATTGTCTAGGGTATGAATTAGCAATATTTACTTATTCTATCTTTATTTAATAGTTCAATTTTAGTTCCTTAGCGGAATGAACTAAAATTAATATATCGGACCTAAGTGAATCATTTGTTGATTGTGATTAGGCTGTGTCTATTGGAGCTTAAATTTAGATAGCCCACATAGATCCCCAATTGATACGAACTTGCATGGATCACTTCATATATTCTACCTGACCAATTTATAGGTCCATCTAAAACTGTACTAAGGCATGTGGACTTGTTTCTTTTTTAGTAAGAATGGGTCTAGTTCACATGTGGACTTTTTTATTAAGGTCCAATGGATTTAATAATTTTTTTTATTAAAAAAAAAAATATTGGACCATATATATTGGCATGGGTGGCAAGGGACTATTTATTTGTCTTATATATTGTTTTTAATTTATTATTTAATTAAATGGAAATTATTTAATTAAAAGTCAAAATCGTTTTCCTAGTAGGAGATGGTCTCCTCGAGTCATATTATTGTTGGTAATATGATAAGTATCGAATATAAGGAATTTATGTATCTAGTCAAATTAGGAAGTATTTGATTACTATTATGACTCTAATTGACAATTGGTCAAATTATGAAGTTTTTGATTTAGTCACAATTTAATTTATATTCAATAATTGGTTATTGAATAAATACACTATTTGAGTTGGGTTTGGAGTCTTGTTATATAAAAGAATTCCTTTTTGAAAATGATTCTTGCCCACCATGTAAATCCTTCTTAGGAGAGGATTAGGTCTCCTAAACTATATACATTAAGAGTCTTGGTGTGTAATTAAGATGATTGAATCCAAATTTTGATAGGAGTCTTGCTGAAATAGAAATCCTCTTTCTAGGAGGATTTTCGGCCACCCATAAATACTCCTATATCTAATTTCGACCAAGCCCTAAATTTAGGTGTGGGAAGCTGTTTTTTTTTTTTTTATTGTTATATAAAAAAAAACTTTGTCTAACTCATTGTGTGAAGAATTTGGCCAATCATAGAGAAAAGAGGGAACGTTTTTATTTTCGATAGTACGCTAGTATCCTTTGCATTAAAAGGGTTTTGTGTACAACATCAAATCAAGGTTCACACGAGTTTCAATCAAATAGATTGATAATTCACAAGTGACCAGATGTTCTTGGTTTTTCGCGTGGAGGATTATTGTGACTAAGAAAGAAGAAGATTTTGTTTGTTTATATCCTTAGGTATACAATTAAAAGAAAGGGAGCCCACACTCCTAGGTGATTCACGTTCATGATTGGATTGGAAGATTTTTGCGGATTCAATTCGACGCTAGTTCAATCGTCACGATAAAAAGGTATGATACTTTTAATATACGTCAATTAACCTAGGGTTAAGGTTCTTTCTATTAATGGGAATTTTTTTACATAAATCAAATTCTAATTTCACGCTTCCGTTGTGCGATTTTCCCTACAATTGGTATCAGAGACAGGTTGTACCCTTGATTAATTGATGTATGTGTACGTGAATCTTTTTCTTTTTTTGTATATATGCCTATTGTAGAAAGAGATGGCACTCTAGGTATTCACATATATATTTTCATTGGAATGTATGGATGTATATATGTTTTATATGTGGATTGTTATTGCTCAATTTTGGTCCTAGAATTTCAATGTCTTTGTTTTGGGATTGTAACAAGAATGGTGGCCTATCATCGTCATAATTTCCTTCTTGGTAGTTGCTAAATTTTAATTTATTTTACTATTGTAATAAAAATACTGCACTATATTGTAATAAACAATAAATAAATAACTGTAGTATTTTTTTTTAAATTATTCTGTAATACATTCAAGTATCGAAGACTCGAAGTTTGAAGAATTCGAAGCAACCAGAACAAGTTTCGGACCGTGTGAGCCATAGCAACAAACGTGTGTGCGAAGAGCTTGCGACCACGATTGTTGTGGCATGGGCCGCCTACGCCCATGGGAGGGAGCCAAGGGTGCGAATGCCCATGGGAGACAGTGGAGGGAGTCCAAACAATAAAGGTCGCTTGAAGTATTGTTCGCCAAGAAATAAGTTTTTTTTTTGTATTCCAAGACATGTAATTTACTTGCTTTTCAAGGATGGACCAAAATTGTAGTTATTTATAGTTTTGTAAATATAGAAATGTTTGTCATTGTTTGATAACATGTCAAATAGAATAGGAGTGCCACTCATATATCTCTTTTGGTATGAACATGCATTGAATGGTTTAGGTAAATCATTCTTTGGAATTCGATCACACGCCTTAAATAATTGAGTGAGAGAAGGTGTTTTGAAACATCTACAGCCTCCAAGTTTAGTTGAGCTTTATGTTTCGTGTAATAACCCCCCAATGGGTATTTCTGAATGAAATTTAGCAAGATACTTCCTTACAAGGATAGACTAGACAATTAAGCTAAATGATATCTGCTCCCAAAGGAGAGATATTCGTGAGGGTCTATATTGAAGGTCGATAACTTGGTAACACACTCAATGTGATTTTATTAATATCCTCCAAAGAGTTCTAGTTAATAAAATTGCAAGGCTAAAATTGAAAACGTTGGTTGTTATGTTAACAATTAGGTGGGACCTAGTCCAACTAGTAAGTGGTGCGAACTCCCAAAAGAGGCGTGACATTTATGGGTGTTGGATCACCGTTGAATTTTACGATTGAATTATTTTATTTAATTCAAGATAAATATTTGAAAGTGCTTTATCATGATTTTTTATTTATATAATTTTTGTTATTAAAAAGAAATCATTACCCCATCCCTAATCAAACATCCTAAAAGATAATACTTAAACTAATGATAATTATGTCAAATGGAAAAAGAAAATTGGGTTGTTGTTGCAAGTTGAAAAATCATAAGTTCGTTCTATCTAATCCTAAAATACCTAATCCTATTAATGAATCTAATAAGGAGCAAAGAGATGAGTATCAATAGTAGAATTCTTCAGAAGATGGCTAAATGTACGTTATATTATGGCCACCATCTCCGACGTGTTGCAACAGTAACATGAAGGAATGGAGACTGGTGCCGGTTAATGATGTCTCTGGAACAGATGTTTCCTATAAAGTTTAGGATGACTAAGAGAGAGGCAGTGACTGCTTTCATGAATTTTAGGATGAAACCTGGACAGGATGTGAAAGATCACTTGACAAAATTCATAGAACATCTCAACATTGCTGAACTAAATGATGCTGAGATAGATGGTGAGACGAAAATTGACATGATTGTCAACTCACTATCAGATTCCTTTGATCAATTCAAGTTGGACTACACCTTGAATAATAAGGAATACACCTTGCAAGGCATGATACAAGATGTTCAAAGCATCGAGAAAATCCTTGTGAAAGGCAAGGGTTAAGAGATTCATACGGTTAGTGAAGTTGCTACTGTTAAAACCCGTAAGAAGGTCAAGAAATAACAGAAGAAAAAGCAACTTGGGCCCAACTAGAAGGGGTTCCGGGAAAGGAAGAGACAGAATGAGAATGAATTCAACTTGCATTTAGGCAATGGAGTGTTGGTGTCATCCAGTGAAGCGGGAGATATAGAGTCAATCTAGATTCTAGATGGCATTTAGATTTAATAAACGTTTATTATGTACCTGAATTCAAGAGGAATATAATTTAAGTTTCTTGTTTAAATAAATTTGGTTATTCGGTTAATTTTAATAAAGCTTTTATTATTAATAAGAATGACAAAATTATTGACAAAGGTATGCTGGAAAATGGTTTATTCTTTTTGCATAGAAATATCTCTCACTTGTTAGACACGGAATCAACGGAACCTAATCATAAAAGAATAAAATTATCAAAAGATGAAACCTACATATGGCATTTGCGCCTAGTGAAGGGAAAATCGTGCAACGGAAGCTAGAAAATTAGGATTAGGGTTTGATATAATTAAAAAAAATCCCTTTTATTAACAAGAGCCTTAACCCTAGAATAATTGATGTATATGAAAAGTATTGTACCTTTTTATTTTCATGACGATTGAACTAGAGCCGAATTGAATCCGTAAGATCTTCCAATCCAATCACGAACGTGAATCACCTAGGAGTGTGGGCTCCCTTTCTTTAAATTGTATACCTGAGGATGGAAACAAATAGAATCTTATTCTTTGTTAGTCACAGTAATCCTCCAAGAGAAAAACCAAAAACGTCAAGTCACTTGTGAATTATCAATCAATTTGATTGAAACTCACGTAAACCTTGATTCGATGCTGTACACAAAACCCTTTTGATGCAAAAGAAACTAGTGCACTATCGAAAACAAAAACGTTCCCTCTTTTCTCTATGCTTGACCGAATTCTTCACACAATGAGTTGGACGAAGTTTTTTATTTATAACAACAACAAAAAAACAACTTCTCACACCAAAACTAAGGCTTGGTTGAAATTTACATCCTATATTTATAGGTTCACCAATCCTCACCTAAAGAGGATTTACCTGGTAGATAATAATCCTATTCTTAGATGGATTTACTAAGTGACCAAGAATCCTTTTCCAAAACGAAATCTTTCCTACACCAAGACTCCTAATCCAACTTATTAGTGTATTTGTGACCATATTAAAGACTTCCTAATTTGACTAGATAAATAATTCCTTTTATTTATCTACATATCAAATATAATCTATAATATCAATTATACTACCAACAATAGTATAATATTAGGAGACCTTCTCCTATTAGGAAAAATATTTTAACTTTTAATTAAATAATTAGTTAATCAACAAATTAATTAATTTCCATTTAATTAAATAATAAAATAAAAAATAATATAGTAGGCTTTTATATATTAGCCTTTTCGCCCATGACATTATATTGGCATATATATTATTTTTCTTATTTTATTAAATCCGTTAGACCTTATCAAAAAGTTCACATGTGAACTAGACCCATTCTTATAAAAAGAAACAAGTCCACATGCCTTAATACAATTCTAGATGGACCCCAAAATTGGTTTGGTAGAATATATCAAGTGATCCACTCTACTTTGTATGGATTGGGGATCTTGGCGGGCTATCTAAATTTAAGCTCCAATAGATATAACCTAATCACAATCAACAAATGATTCACTTTGGTCCGATCTATTTAATTTTAGTTCATTCCACTAAAAAACTAAAATTGAACTCTTAAATAAAGATAGAATAAGTTGATGTTACTCATTCATACCCTAGACAACCTTATTGGAGAAAGTGTATCCTATTGAAGAATATCAGTAATCGCCAATAGCTCATAGACCGCCTATAGCTCTCTAAGTTACCGTATTTACTCATATGACCACGTTTTGAACTTGGATATTTTGACTTGTCCAAAAGCCATGTTTCAATAGACACTAATGAAAACATAACGTTAGATTTAATATCAAATACCTCAAAACATCCATACGATGATATTCTACTCTCATTTAATAAATTGAGCCATAATGTCCATATCTACAAATGAAGTCCTCTATCGATTAACAAATGAATATCACCAAACTATCGAGGATAGACTATGCTATATTATCATACTTATTGATAGTTCAAATGATAAAACTTGTAACCATAAGTCCATCATTTATCTCAGGATTGAGATAGACTCTCCTATTGTCTTCAAGTGAAAAATTTTATCCATTGACGATTCTAGATAAAGTATTTCACTGTGATCTAATTCAGTGCACCCAGTGCACTAGATTCTTTTACCCAAAGACACCACACTTTGATGATTTTAGACTCATCAAAACACTTTTGTTCCCACTCAAATGCTAGCAAAAGAATCTACAACTTTGACAAGATAAAGACGCCCAACCTTCATCCTAAGTTGTGAATATTATTCAAGACTAACTAAAGAATTATGTCTACCTCATACATATCTAGATGTATGGACAATTCTTCTTTTCTCCTTGTCTTTTGACCTTATGATTATTTACTTTTGATAGTTATGATAATAAAACTATAAATGCTATAAGATTTGTTAAACTAGAAATCACTTTATTAATATGAAAAGATTGTCAAATACATTATTAAACTCATGCTATCAAGCATAATCCCAACACCTAGGTCATATTAACCCTAATAGGATTAAAAGATTGGTTAGTGACGGACCTCTAAGTGACTTAAAGGTTGATGATCTACCAACTTGTGAATCTTGTTTGGAAGGCAAAATGACCAAAAGGTCGTTCACTACCAATGACACATGAGCCATCAAATGTTTAGGATTGATACACACTGATGTGTGTGGTCCTATGAGCTTTCAAGCTATAGGTGGATATGAGTACTTCATTACTTCCACAGATGATTACTCAAGATTTTGCTATGTGTATCTCATGAGACATAAGTCGGATGCTTTTGACATATTCAAAGCATTTAAAGCTGAAGTAGAAAATCAGCTTGAGAAACGCATAAAAATCTTAAGGTCTGATAGTGGTTAAGATTTTTTATCTGGTGAATTTCAGCAATATTTTATTGATAATGGGATAATTTCTCTGTTTTCTGCACCAAACCTAAACAAAATGGGGTGGCAAAAAGGAGAAATAAAACTCTTTTGGACATGGTTAGGTTTATGTTGAGATATTCATTGCTTCCTAATTCTTTTTGGGGATAGGCTTCACAAACTGCCATGTACATTCTAAACGATGTACCTTCTAAGTCAGTTCCTAGAATATCGCATGAGTTGTGGACTGGGCGAAAGCCTGGTTTACATCACTTAAGGATATTTGGATGTCCTGCGTATGTGTTAAAAGGAAAGACAAAAAAGATGGAGTCTCGTTAAGAAGCATGCATATTTGTAGGGTATCCAAAAGGAACCAAAGGATATTATTTTTATAGTCCTTCAGAACTTTAAGTGTTTGTTTTGACAAATGCTATTTTTCTGGAAGAGGAATATATGAATAATTTTATGCCTAAAAGTAGAATTGTCCTGAATGATCTTTCAGGAGATACAATTCCATAAGAGGTTTCATAACCTAGCCCAATTGTAAGTTCTGCACCAACACAAGATCAACAATCTACCATACCTCATTGTAGTGGGAGGGTTAGTAGACAACCCGAGAGATACATCGGTCTTGGAGAATCTGTAGAGCCTTGTATGACGGTGATACCTATGTGTACAAGGAAGCAATGGAAGATGTTGATTGTTGCCATTGTCAAAAGGTAATGCAATCTAAAATTGAATATATGTTCAAAAACAAGAACTGGTCTCTTAAAGACTTGCATAAAGGGATAAAAGCCATCGGGTGCAAGTGGGTATACAAGAGGAAAAGAGGAATGGATGGAAAGGTGGAAACCTTTAAAGCTAGATTTGTAGCTAAAGGTTACACATAGAAGGAAGGTATCGATTATAAAGAAACCTTCTCTCATATGGCCATGCTTAAATCCAATAGGATACTCTTATCCATTGCGGCATCTCTAGACCTAGAGATTTGGCAAATGGACGTCAAGATAACTTTCCTTAATGGAAGTGTTGGCAAAAGTATTTACATGATGCAACTAGAAGGATTCATTGAAAAATGCCAATAGAAAAAGGTATGTAAGTTGCAAAGATCCATATATGGATTGAAGCAAGCATCCAAATCCTGAAGCATAAGGTTTGATCAAGCTATAAAGATTTTTCAATTTACTCAAAACCTTGATGAACCTTGAGTATACAAAAGGATCAAAGGCGACAAGTTCATTTCCTAGTTCTTTACATTGATGATTTACTACTTATCGAAAGAGATATAGGTGTATTGACATCAGCAAAAGAATGATTACAAAACAATTTGATATGAATCGAACTTTCTAAGGAACAAGTTCCTAAGAGTGAGTATGAAGAGAAATTCATGAGCAGGGTTCCATATGCATTGGCAGTTAGAAGTCTCATGATACAATGCTCTGTACTAGACCACATATTTCTTTTACTGTCGCCATAGTTAGCAGGTTTCAATCGAAACCTGGTCCTGATCACTGGACAGTAGTCAAGCATATTTTCAAGTATCTTTAAAGAATGAGAGATTATATGCTTGTATACTCTGGAGGGGATTTAATTCCTGTTGGGTATACAGATTCTGATTTTCAGTCATATTCTAACTCAAGGAGATCAACATCAGGATCTGTGTTTACTATTAGAGGATGGGGAGTCATATGGAGGAGAATCAAGCAATATTGTATTACTGATTCCACAATGGAAGCTGAGTATGTTGTCGCATGCGAAGCTACTAAAGAGGTTGTTTGGCTCCGCCAATTCCTGATTGACTTAAAAATGGTTTTTGATGCGAATAAGCAGATCACTATCTATTGTGACAATAGTGGAACAATTGTTAATTCAAAAGAACCAAGAAGTCAAAAGATATGGAAACATATTGAAAGAAAGTATCATCTTCTAAGAAAAATTGTTTTTGACAATCTTTTCATATTAATAAAAGTGATTTCTAGTTTAACAAATCTTATAGCATTTATAGTTTAATTATTATAATTGTCAAAAGTAAATAATCATAAGGTCAAAAGAAAATGAGAAAAGAAGAATAGTTCAATACATCTGGATATGTATGAGGTAGACACAATTCGTTAGTTAGTCTTGAATAATATTAACAACTTAAGATGAAGGTTGGGCATCTTTATCTTGTCAAAGTTGTATATTCTTTTACTAGCATTTGAGTGGGATCAAATGTGTTATGATGAGTCTAAAATCATCAAAGTGTGGTATCGTTGGGTAAAAGAATCTAGTGCATTAGGTGCATTGAATAGGATCACAATGAAATACTTGATCTAAAACCGTCAATGGATAAAAGTTTACACTTGAAGACAATCGAATAATCTATCTCAATCTAGAGATAAATGATGGACTTATGGTTGCAAGTGTTATCATTTGAGCTATCAATTAGTATAATTATATAGCATAGTCTATCCTCAATAGTTTGGTGGTATTCATTTGTTAATCGACAGAGGACTTCATTTATAGATATGGACATCGTGGCTCCATTTATTAAATGAGAGTAGAAAATCATCATATGAATATTTGAGGTATTAGATATTAAATCTTAACGTTAAGTTTTCAATAGTATCTATTGAAACATGGCTTATGGACAATCAAAATATCCAAGTTCAAAATGTGGTCATATGAGTAAATATGGTAACTTGGAGAGCTATATGCGGTCTATAAGCTTTTGGCGATTACTTATATTGTTCACGAGGATACACTATCTCCATTAAGATTGTCTAGGGTATGAATGAGCAATATTTACTTATTCTATCTTTATTTAATAGTTCAATTTTAGTTCTTTAGCGGAATGAACTAAAATTAATAGATTGGACCTAAGTGAATCATTTGTTGATTGTGATTGGATTGTGTCTATTGGAGCTTAAATTTAGATAGCCCGCCAAGATCCCCAATCCACACAAACTTGCATGGATCACTTGATATATTCTACCGGACCAATTTATGGGTCCATCTAGAATTGTATTATGGCATGTGGACTAGTTTCTTTTTTAGTAAGAATGGGACTAGTTCACATGTGGACGTTTTATTAAAGTCCTTTGGATTTAATAAAAAAACAATATTGGCCCATATATATTGGCTTGGGTGGCAAGGGACTATTTATTAGTCTTATATATTGTTTTTATTTTATTATTTAATTCAATGGAAAATAATTAACTTATTAATTAATTAATTATATAATTAAATGTCAAAATCTTTTTCCTAGTAAGAGATGGTCTCCTAGAGTCATATTATTGTTGATAATATGATAAGTATCAAATACAATATTTGATAAGTAGATAAATAAAATGAGTTTATTTATCTAGTCAAATTAGAATATATTTGATTACTATTATGACTCTAATTGACAATTGGTCAAATTAGGAAGTTTTTAATTTAGTTACAATTTAATTTATATTCAATAATTGGTTATTGAATAAATACACTATTTGAGTTCGATTAGGAGTCTTGGTGTATAAAATAATTCTTTTTTGAAAAGGATTCTTGGTCACCAAGTAAATCCACCTAAGGAAAGATTATTGCCCACCAAGTAAATCTTTCTTAGGAGAGGATTAGGTCTCCTAAACTAAATACATTAGGAGTCTTGGTGTGTAAAAGAAATCCTCTTTTTAAGAGGATTGAATCCAAATTTTGATAGGATTCTTCGTGAAGTAGAAATCCTCTTTCTAGGAGGATTTTCGGCCACCTATATATACTCCTGTATATAATTTCGACCAAGCCCTAAAATTAGGCATGAGAAGTTGTTTTTAATTTTTTTTGTTTTGTTTTAAAAAAAACTTCATCCAACTCGTTGTGTGAAGAATTTGGCCAAGCATAGAGAAAAAAGGGAACATTTTTGTTTTAGATAGTACACTAGTATCCTTTGCATCAAGTTTCACATGAGTTTCAATCAAATTGACTGATAATTCACAATTGACAGGACGTTCTTGGTTTTTCTCTTGGAGGATTATTATGACTAACAAAGAAGAAGATTTTGTTTGTTTCCATTCTCAGGTATACAATTTAAAGAAAGGGAGCCCTCACTCCTAGGTGATTCACATTTGTAATTGGATAGGAAGATTTTGCGGATTCAATTCGACGCTAGTTCAATCGTCATGAGAAAAATGTATGATACTTTTAATATACGTCTATTAATCTAGGGTTAAGGTTCTTTCTATTAATGGGAAATTTTTTAAATATATCAAATCCTAATTTCACTCTTCCATTGTACGATTTTTTTTACAAAAAGTACATCAGACGGTTGCTTCTTTCTTAGAAACAATTTGGTCTCTTGGTTTTGCAAGAAACAAAACTCAATTTCCTTATCCACGGCCGAAGCGGAATACGTTGCCGCCGGTAGTGCTTGCAATAAATCGATATGGATGAAACAAATGCTAGCCTATTATAGCTTGGAGCAAGGTACTCTTACTTAATTTTGTGATAACATGAGTGCCATTAACATTTCTAAGAATCACGTCCAACATTCTAGGACAAAGCACATTGGCATTAGACGTCATTTCATTAGAGAGATAGTTGTGAGCAAAACCATTGCATTGGAACATGTGGGAACAAATCACTAACTAGCCAATTTATTTACAAAACCCTTAGACACTCTTAGGTTTAGGAACCTTAGGAAGTCTATTGTGGTTTGTCACTTGGGTTGATTTGGTATGTCTTGACCCTATATGGGGAGCTCAAGCAAAGAGAGCGAGAAAAATATTTTTTCAATTTTATGCTCTTTAATTAGTTGCTTTAGCATCATGGTTGCATATACTTTTATATGACTTTTAATTCAATAAGTGTGTCTTTGCCTTGTTTGAAATCCATGTCTCATTTATGGTCAAACATGCATTTTTGGACAAGCAAAATTGATTGGAAAGTACATTTGATTGACCCAAAAATTTTCTCCATGTTTATGTGAGCTTGAGTTTAACTTGCTTAATTATTATGCCTGTAGTATTTGTGAGCAAATGTGTGTGAATGCAATTGACAAGGCTAAACTTAATAAGGACCTTGTGTCCTTTCAACTAATAAGGACGTCTCATCCAATTTAACCTTGTCTTTGGTTGAACAAGACAACAATCAATAAGGATTTTATATCCATGTCTTGATTGGCCATTAAGAATTGATATTATTGCCTGTGTGATTTGAAGGCTTAATTTTCTTATCCTATTCTCAAATGACAAAGGGTGCAAATTGGTTTGACTTCTCTTGGAACCTCTTTTGATATTTGCTTTGCCAAATACCATGTTTTTTTAAAAGTTGATGTTGCATGTCTTTTATACAAGGCAATACCTTCACACATTCTCTTGAAATTAAACTTCCTTGCTCTTCTCTCTCACTTAATTAATTTGCATATAGTTGTTGTATATGATTATGCTCTTTTCTTGCAAATATCTCACTTTGCTAAGTGACCCAATTGGGGAATACTCCTTTTCCTATCTTGTGACAAAAAGGGGGAGTATTGGATTTAGCGGGAGTTGCGAGTGGCATATCTTAAAGGGAAGATGAGTGTTGCATATGAGGGTAGATTGACTTGTTGAGGGAGAGTAAACCCATTTAAGGGGAGCATTTGCATTTGCATTATTGTTGCATTATTTTTTGTTTGCAAATTTCTCTTGTTGTTTTATCTCTCTTGATCACCTCACATACACTTGTCTTGGAAAGTGTAGTTTTCTTGTTTTGTAGAAATGGTCATAGAGTTGGAAGATTTGAAGATCTAGCCTTAGGTATCTCTTTGTAATGTAGAATGGTTTTGTTGACCGTTTATCTTTTGTTTTAATTGTTTGTGAGGAAGATATGTAAGTGGTGGTTTTGTCATGAAATAGCGTAATGTAGAATGTGTTTGTTGACCATTTGTCTTTTATTTTAACTATTTTGTAAGGATGATATGTGAGTGGTGGTTTTATCACGAAATAGTCAAATGGGGAGATTGTAAGTTCCTCGGTTTTTTGATTGGCTCATTTCGTTGTCAACAATATTTGGGGATTAATATGTAAGGGTAGTTTAGGCTATCATTATTCGTGACCATGCTCAAGCTTTAAAGGCATATCACTCGCTTAGCCTTCATTGAAAAGATAATAGTGCACACACTCATTCATATGCATGCTTTGATCATCTTTCATTAATGCTTAATTGCTTGGTTGTTTTATGCATTTTGTTTGCCCTTATAAGAGGATTTTCCTCTTAACCACGGTCTAGACTGCTCCCCTTGCATTGTCTATACCACGTTCTATACAACGGCATTTTCAAGAGGCTGCACGCTACCTTTACCGCGGCCTGTGCTATTGCATGCACAGCGGTCTCCCAAGCGGAGTTTCCCAGGCATCACATGTTATCCATATTGCGGCATGTGCACGTGCATGCACAACGGTCCATGTAGCAGTGTTGTCCAGGCTATACACTATTGCATGTACCGCAGTCTGGCCACCTTACCTATACCGCGGTTCAGCCAGCGATCTTGACGGGTTTTGGTTACTTTTTCCCAAAATGATGTCACTTCATTTAGGGCACTATATATATATATATATATATATATATATATATATATTCTCTTCCCTCTTCTCTTCTCTTTGGTTTTGTGAGTCCAAGAAGCCATTTTTGAGAGACCAAACTTTTCTAAGAGAGAGAAAGACTCCCAAACACTCACCTTTACTCAACCCAACCTCATTTAATGATCATCTAGCATGTTCTAGGTATGATTTCTCATGGGTTTCATTTATTACTCACTTGACTTGTAGTTAGAACCTTTTTGCATCTCTTCACTTGTTCTTGCTTTACAAGATTGCATCTTTAATACTTGACTATTTTCAAGATTGCATTTTTTTTGTGCTTTGTGAGTTGTTTGATATAGATATTGCATATAGGGGTTGGTTTGCGCATATAGCTAGGTTGTATGAATGCCATATAGCCACATGATATCTAGAAATGTCTTCAACATTTTCATCCATACCTAGATAAGCTTAAATGTTTAATCCTACATTTTAGCATCTTGAATATTGCATATATTCACCTTAGGTTGTGTTATCTCTTCTCTTGATAGTTAAGACTTGTGCCTACTGTGTATAGGGCTCAAGCACCTTAGGTCTAGAATCGCTATTAGAGGTCGTTGGGTAGTAGTGGTGGGTTAGTAACTGTGTAGGGTTTGACATGGTCAACCTAGGTTGTAAACACCATTACAAATAGTAGATTTGATGACCGTGTGTATGGTGCACATATCAGTCTGTGGTTTTTCCTTGTTGAACGTTTCCACGTAAAAATCAAATGTTATTTATTTTCCGTATTTTACATTTGATTGTTGTTTTTTTTTTACTAGATTGCATGGGGCAGTTTTTGTTAACATTGATTAATCGAAAAAATTGGTAACTTATTCGATTAAAACCTATTCACACCCCCATATAGGTGTATTTAGACTTGTTTATATATAATTTCAGGTCAGTCAATCCCGAAATCCCCTCGGAAATCCTATATGTTAGAAAATCAACCTTGGTAGTGATTCTTACAGAAACCCTCCTTAGAGAGGACGAAAGCAAAGCCGTCACGAGACCCCACTTGAATCTTACGGTGTTGAACTAATGACGGAACACGGGATATAATATACCCTCTCCCACTCACTATTTTATGGTCAGGGTTTTCTATTATTATTAATGCACCTAAATTAAACTAGATTAAACAACTAATTTCATTCTAAGCAATTAATCACAAATTATTTAAATCCTATTCCAATAACTAATAAACTTATTCGATTTTTAACTCCTAAAAATCTTGTTCATTAGTGATAATTCTAATATATGTAAATTATTTACTAAAACTAGAATTATTAAATGTGTATTTATCAAGTTTTAACTATTAAAACTCAACAAATTATTAGGTCCAATTATTATTAGGGACTTAATCAAGTTAATCCTAATATTTATAAAGGACCCTACTAATCTAAATAATTAAAATCTTTAATAAATAGATTAGTTATTAATGAGAATTACCAAGTTTTTACTCCTAAAAACTAATCCCGTTAATTTCTAGCCAATTATGTGAATTATCCATTTTAATCAAATTAAAAAAAAACATAATATAGATGTCTATAATGTATGTATGACAAATCAACATATATATGTGTAGGCACTAGTAATCTGTATGGCATTTGTATGCACGACAATGCTCTAATTATCACATAATATAAGCATACATGAATCGACCGAGTACTATGAGTTTATTTAACTTAAAAACAAAAACAAAAATTCTAATTACAAAAAAATTATCCAAGGCATTCCTTGGTCTGCTTGTAATCCATCTTTTCTTCAAGTCCATCTGTAATATCTTTTGGGTCTTTCGTGCTCAAAATCAAGTCCAACTTGATTTATTTTAATGGACCCATCTCATGGATTAAATCCTTAAAGCCCAAATATTACTCTAACTCTTTTCGTAGACCCATGATTTCCCAAAATCAGCCAAAATGTGCTCGTGTTCACGCATGTGACTGCTGTACAAAACACATAAAAATTGAATGTTTCGTGCATTACGTGCATGACATGTAACAGTGCAATTGCAAACACTTCACAGTATGTGCAGCAGTGCATCACACAACATCGTAATATGTGCAACAATGCATCACGCAACATCATTATGCATGCATTTTGTGCAACTCTTGCACACACAAATTTAAAAACTATCAAATATGTTGATACGTCGCACAATACTTGTGCTGCATGCATGACCAATACTACGTATGCACATTTGTGCAATACTTGCACACACAAATTGTTAAAATTGCATTATTGCTTTGTGTCTTGATCACATGCACTGTCACTTGTATGTCCAACACACCTAATTTCTTCATCTTCTCAAATCAATCTCTGAAACAATATTACAAAATATGATTTAAATAGAACAATTACAGTTGAAGAAAAATAAAATAAAATTATTAAAACCCAAAATTAATATTACATGAAAAAATTATTATATATAATATCCAAAACCCTAAAACCCACCGTACGGTACAATTAACGATCAAACATGCTTTAAAAAAAAATTAAAACATCATGCATTCAATAGATGATGCCTACACATTCATATACGTAATCAAGAGCAATCGAATTCGATTATACTGTACAAATACTGGCTTTGATACCAATTGTTAGTGCCCTGGGTTACAGATTTTACAGCGGAAGGGTTTTAAAATTTTTTATTGCAATCATAAACTAACCCATTTGTTCAGTAATAATCGAAAAAACAATAAGGAGATGAAACTATTCCATACCAGCGTTTGAAGGCTCCTCTTTTTTTTTTCAATCTTCATCATAATTAGAACCACAAGATCTTTCAGGCTATGTCCTATGTTTCGACAACAACGTGTGGACGCGTCATAGTACTCAGTAACAACAAAAGGATGAAGAGAAGAAATACAAAAGAAATTTTTTTTCTTTGGCTGCCAGCCTAGACTATTCTAGGTTTTCTTTTCTCATATGTTCTACGCACAAATTGCATCACATGCAATTGAGAGTTGTGTGTTTTTAAATGTGCTTCTCTCTTTATATGTGTTAATCAATTTTCAAAACATATATATCGTAAATCTATATTTTTAACTGACAACTTTAAATTAATTAATCCTTTTAAAACATCTAATATCAATAAGGATAATTAATAACTTTCAATTCAAAAATTTTAAATCAAATTTGATATTTAATTTAATAAAAATAAAATAACCAAATTATCTTATCTTCATTAAAACACAAATATCAATCCACGCCCTCTAACTAATGATTAATCACATAATTAAATAATCCTATTAATTAATCAATTTAATCGTTAATATTCATTAAATAAATAATCCCGTTATTCAATTACTTCCCAAATAAACACATGTAACAGAATTAATTGGACAATCCAATTAATCAACTGTGACCCTTGTTACCTTTAATCAATCGGGCTAGCAAGGAGACCTTATGGACCCACAGTATTTCGAGCTCCATCCTTACAAATAATTTATTAAACACTTTAATCAATATTTCATTAATATTAACTTCGGTGTTATTCCACTAAAAACCTAAAGCTGCCCTCTCTCAACTGTAGATATTTTTACATAAACCAATGGCATTCAGTGTCCATCGATATAACTATTATATATGGTATAATCCTCCACAAGTAGTTCATAATTAGAGGTGGGTCATAATATCCATCATACCTCTCTAATTACATCTTTCCCACTAAGTACCATTGAATATCTAATGAATGATAAATCCTATATTCCTCCCGGAATTAGGAGAGCACTAATATTGTTCAAGCCTTGAAACAACCCTTATAGAACTACCATCTACTTCTCACAAGAATAGATGGATTCCACTATTGTGTACAAACCTTCTCAGCTACAAGCCAAACTGCGATTCCATTGTACGGAGCATATTGATCGGGGATGCAACTCCGACCTCACCCATTGTGTATCAAAATCCATAATTTATCCTAAATGAGTTGATATGACACTCAGGATTAAGATCACCCACATATAGCCATCATTAGTCCATATATATGAATAACATCGTGAAATGGAACTTTGTGAGAGATTCAAACAGATCGTGTCCCAGTCCTATATGATCACATCATACAAGATGCTGCATTTCTCATATCACTGTATGAATGATCTAGGATAAGATCATTGTACGTTAAATAATGGACCACAACAGTAGATTAACCATAAATAATGTACCCAACTCTATTTGCAATCTATGGCTTTTTAGATTGATCGTTTCAAACTGAATCCATCTGTATATGACATCTTATACTTAGTTCAAAATTACATCTGGTAATCTTGGATGTTAAGTACACATGCTATATAAATGTATGAAACAATTTGAATGAATAAACTACTTATTTTATTTATATTCAATTCACATTTAAAAATTACAAGCTTTAGGGCAAAAACCCCAACACTAGACTCTTAGATTGAAATTAACCATTTAATCTAGTTAAATCTAGGTGCATTACTAATAATAGAAAACCCTAATTATAAGATTGTGAGTGGGTGAGAGATATATGACATTGTATCTCATGGTCTCCATTACTAGTTCTGCGTCGTGAGATTCAAGTGGAGCCTTATGATAGCTTTGCTTTCGTCCTCCATAAGGAGGGTTTCCATAAGAATCAATACAAAGGTTGACTTCATAATGGATAGGATTTCTAAGTGGATTTTCGGATTGACCGATCTTAATGCGGCAATTCTCCAGTTAAGTTCATGAGATCTGAAATGATGGGTTACACTCACATGGTTTTAATTATATTGTTTAATTAAGAACCAGACTAAATAAATGATGGTTGAATGATATTGGAATAAGTGTTATTCTGGTATATCATTTAATTGAGAAGGTCTCGATCCAACAAGCCAGAATTTGACCGACCCTAAGGCGGCACATGTTTGTGGTATGTTGGATTGTAATGGCATAGAAACAATGTTTTCTTAGGGTTGTTCTTGTTCATTAAACATTTTCATGCATCATGTTTAATTTTATGTCGAACTTTCACACATGTTTTTAATGTATGATTGAATCAATTCTTAAATTCTGTTTTTTCGGCCATGTCATCTACACTATTACAAATCCTAGCATATGAAAAACTAACTGGTGATAACTATACTAAATGAAAATATAACATAAATGCAATCTCAGTCACCAAGGAATTAAAGTTTATGCTTACGAGGGAATGTCCTCCAGCGCCTACTGCCCATGCTGCACGAACTATTCATGAGGCATATGAAAAATGGGTCTCATCAGGTGAGAAAGCCCGAACATATATGTTAGCCAGCATGACAAATGTGTTTGTCACTAAGCACGAAGCAATGGATACTGTATTTTAAATATAGGAGTCATCACAGGCTATGTTCTAGAAGCCCTCTAAGCAAAAGCTGCACGAAGTTGTTTGTACTGTAACGCTTGCTCTAATGAAAAAGGGTGCATCTGTTTGGGAATATGTCATAAACATGATGTCCAATTTCAACACAGCAGAGATCAACGGCAGAGCCATTGATGAACCCAGTTAGGTGAGCATCATACTAATAACTCTTCCAAAGAGTTTCAATCAGTTCATGAGTAACTATGGGATAAATAAGCTAAGTTTCAGTCTCACTCAGTTGCTTAATGAGCTCGCTGCTTTTGAAAGGATAACAAATGTAAGATCAGTGAGGTAAATGTTGCCAAACCATCTTCTTCTGGAATTAAGAAGAGGAAAAGGTCTGCTGGGAAGGAAAAGGGTAATCCCAAACCCAAGAAAGCCTTAGGCAATAAAAAGAGTGCTTCCACCGACCAGGGTAAAGGAAAGTGTTTCCATTGCAACAAGGTTGGTCACAAGAAAAGGAATTGTCCTTAGTATCTAGAGGACATTGCCAAGAAGAAGAAAACGAAAGGAAATTGTGATTTACTTGTCCTTGAGTCGTGTTTAGTGGAAGTTAATTCTTCTCCCTAGATAGTTAATTCAGTTGCCGCTAACCGTGTTTGGTATTCTATGCAGTGGATTGATTCTTGGACACAGCTTGTGGAAGGATCCTTCTTTATATATGTTGGATCGAGGGATGTCGTGTCAGCAAGAGCAGTGGGTGTAGTTAGACTACGTTTTGGAAATTGTTTAATTGTTTTGAAAAATATGTTTTTTATTCCTAGATTCACAAGAAATTTAATTTTTGTTTCAAATTTGTTGAAACAAATATATTCTGTTTCTTTTAATATTAAGTTTATTATTATTGCAAAGAATGGTTTGAATATAGGTTCAAGATTAAACAAAAACAATTTGCATGTTTTAAAGCCATTAATACATACAACACTACTCAACGTTGAAATGTTTAAAGCTGAAAAACCAAAAACAAAAACGACATAAGATTTCTCCAAAAAATGAAATGTATCTATGGCATCTAAGACTTGGCCATATCAACCTTGACCGGATAGATAGACTAGTAAAAAGTGGACCTTTAAGTGAGTTAAAGGTTGGCACCTTACCTGTCTGCGAATCCTTTTTCAAAGGTAAAATGGCCAAGAGACCTTTAACTGGAAAAAGGCTTAGAGTTAAAGAACCACTAAAGCTTATACATTCAGACGTCTGTGGACCGATGAATGTTAAAGCAAGGGGTGGTTATGAGTGTTATGTCACCTTTACAGATGACTACTTGAGATACAGATATGACTACCTAATGCAATGAAAGTTAAAAACTTGTGAAAGTTTAAAGAATTCTGAGCTGATGTTAAGAACCAATTAGGAAAGACCATCAAGTCTCTATAATCAGATCGTGGAGGTGAGTACCCTGACCAAGAGTTTAAAGACTTCATGGTTGAGGATGGGATAGTGTCCCAACTCACAGCTCCTGGTACACCATAATAGAATGGTGTCGTGGAGAGGAGAAATGGAACCCTAAGGAAATGATGAGATCTATATTAGTTTCTCATCATTACCAAATTCCTTTTGGGCATATGCGTTGCAAACCGCGGCTTACATATTGAATGTTGTGCCATCTAAATCTGATCCTAAGACTCCCTTAGAGTTGTGGAATGGTCGTAAAGTTAGTTTACAACATTTCCATATATGGGAGTGTCCATTACATGTGCTGAAAAACAAAAGTGGAAAGTTAGACCCCAAGTCTATGGATTCAGTTTGTACAGATGGATTTAGTTAGAAATCAATAATCTAAAGAGTTTGTAGATAGCAGATAAAGTTGGTACTTTATTTGTGGTTAATCTATAGCTGCGGTCCATTTTGTAATGTACAGTGATCTTATCCTGGATCGTTCATATGATGATATGGAAATGAAGGCACCTTGTATGATGTGATAATATAGGACTGGGCCACGATCTATATGTATCTCTCACTAAGATCTGTTTCACGCTGAGATTCATATACATCGACAATTGATGGCTATATATGGGTGATCTTATTCCTGAGTGTCTTTTCGACTCCTTCAGGTTAGATCATAGTTTTTGATATACGGGTGACATAAGAGTTGCATTCTCGATCAATATGCTCTATATGTTGGGATCACAGTTTGGCTTATGGCTGGGAAGGTTTGTACACATTAGTGGAATCCTTTCCATCTTACGAGAAGTATATGGTAGTTCCCTTAAGGGTTGATACGGGGCTTGAACAATATGAGCGCTCTCTTAATTCCATAAGGAATGTAGGATTTACTGTTCATTAGAGAATCGATCGTACTTAATGGAAAGATACAATTAGAGGGGTATAACAGACATTATGACCCAACTTTAATTATGAACTACTTGTGGAGGATTATACCCGATGTACTAGCTATATCGATGGACACCAAAAGTTATTGGTTTGTGTAAAAACATCTATAGTTGCGAGAGTGCAGCTTTGGGTTTTCAGTGGAATAACACCGAAATTAATAATCATGAAATATTAATTAAAGAGGTTAATTAATTATTTCTAAGGATTATTGGATCTCAAAATACTGTGGGTCCATTAGGTCCCTTTGCTAGCTCGATTGATTAAAGGTAACAAGGGTCAAGGTTGATTAATTGGATTGTACAATTAATTGTGTTACGAAAGTGACACGTGTTCATTTGGAAATTAATAGAATAATGGGAATATTTAATTATGCAATTAATCATTAGTTGGAGGGTGTTTATTGATATTTAATTTTGAATAAAGATAAGGTATTTTGATTTTTTTATTAAATTAAATATCAAATTTGAATTTAAAAAGTTTAAATTCAAAGTTATTAATTATCCTATAGATATTAGATATTTTAAAAGGATTAACTAATTTAAAGTTATCAATTAAAAAGATAAATATATGTGATATATTGGTTTTGAAAAACTGATTAAAGTAGACAAGAAGCAAAAATCAATGCACAATTCTCAACTACATGGGATGCAATTTTGTGCGTAGAACAAAAAAGAGAAACCAAAACCTAGAAAAGTCTAGGTAGGCAACCAAAAGAAAAAAAAAGTTTTTTTATGCTTTTTCTCATCATACTCTTGTTGTTCCTGAGTACCATGACGCGTCCATTTGCTGTTGCCAATCACGAGACATAGCCGGGAAGATCTTGTTGCTCTAATCATGAAGAAAATCTAAAAAGAAAGAATGAGCCTTCAAATGCTAGTATGAAATAGTTTCATCTCCTTCTTATTATTTTCATTTATACTGTACAAATTGGTTAGTTTATGATTGCATCAAAAAAAAATTAAAACCCTTCAGCTACACAATCTATATCCCTAAGCACCAACAGAGTGAGCTAGGTTGGTTGTCAAGAAAGGTTTCATTTCTCCGAGTCTTACATTTGATGGAGTAGTTTCTCCAAAACCAAAATGTTCATGGAGTATGAATGAGGTTTATTTTGAGAAGTTGAAACTTTTATACCTTTTCGCCATTCATAGTGGTGTAAGTTTTAAACACCTTTCTCTTAATAAAGATACTAATATGGCAAAAAAGGCAAGGAAAAGTTTCCAAGCTATTTGTGAAAAAGATTCTTCTTATTTTATATTTCATTTGTCTACTAGCAATTTTGTTGATAAGCTTGAAAGGAATGTTAGTGACAAAAGAAAAGAAGAAGAAGTTTTCCCTGAGGATGGTTGATTTAGGCATGATCAGTTTAGTGATCGGTCATTATTTGTATATATTTTTAATCCCCTTTCCTCCGATCAATTGCTTGTTTCTTGAGCCTTTTTAGGTATTTAATTTGTGTGTTTGAGCATTTTTCAGGACATTGGAACTTAATGTTATGTTTGGAAGATTGGAAGAAACATGGGAAATTTTGTCAATTACCGATGTGATGGTCGCTGCCCATGCAAAGAATCCACCGCGGTCTAAAGAGTAAAGAATCACAGCCGAGCCATCTTCCATAACCACGGTCTATATCGCGGTCTAGGTCATGTCTCCACCACGGTCTCCATAGTGGAACATCATAAAGAGCACATCGCTTCATGCACCGCGGTCTGAGAAAGCTAATTGTACCACGGTCTAGGGAGCGACCGCGCGTATTCCTTATTGTCTTGGGAATTCTGAACCCTATTTTGAAAAGAACCTATATATATACATATTTATCGATTTATAGAGGGATAAAATCCAACACCACCTCTCCATATCTTTCACAACAGCAGCAATTCTTTCAACAATATTTGCACATCTGAAGATTCAAGATGAAAAAGATTTCAATAGGTTCTATCTTTTCTACTTCTTCTGCTTTTATTTTTATGATGTATAACTAACTCCATAATAGGGAATCAATGTGAATCTCTATGAATGCACTTTGTTTGAATTGACTATATTTGATTAAATTAAGTTTTGATTCATTCAATTCATCATATGTCTTTATTATATATTCTTGTTAATGCATGATCATACGTTGGCATGAATTTAGGGTTTTGATAATTTAATGATTGAGGTTGGAGTATTGATCTATACGTAATCTTAATTAATATTCAATTAAATGGATAAAACTGATCTTAGCATTGATCTATGCAAGTAGGTTTTAGGTTCATTATTCTAGCACTTAATGGGTTCTCGATTGTAGTTTATGCCATTGATATATGGTTAAATTGTAATTGAGTACACTTGATTCATCCCATGATCATACGGTAACAATCATACTTGTTGACATCGATTTATGGATGTATGAGAAAAGCCAACAAGGATTGGATTTTAGCTATGATTTCAAAGAGAAAGAGAAAGAGAAAGAGAAGGAAAAAATAATCGGACGTAAGTTTTTTACATGGTAAAACTCCAATGACCGGAGAAACGTCCACGGGTGGTTGAATGACCAACCAAGCCAAAATCCACTCTGAAATAATATAATTACAATTCTCTATCTCTCTTTCTTCTCTCTGTATTTTCCAATGATTGTTGTGTATCTTTGTGTGACGAGATTATGGGTCTATTTATACGTCCATAGAACCCTAATCTTCTTTGTACAAGTAATAAAAGATCTTTGTATTTAATTATGATTGTTTACTTGTTCGAAGTAGTTTGTCTTCTTTCCTGTTTCAGAGACTTGTATTGAGATCGAATGGAACTCTAGTAATGTAGTCCAATTAGGACTTATTTTCTTATAAGAGCGTAGTCTTTTTGAAATAAAATTGTTGCCAGATTAGGAACCCTCTGCTTGATAATTCTGCTCTTGAAATTCCTCTTTGATATGGATATCTTCGTGAATTTTAATGACTCGATTCTTGTGAGCTATGCGCTGGGCTTTTTATTTTTCTTCATGTTTGTCCCGAGTAGGAAATGATATCAGCTGGTCCCAAGTGACATCATCTCATCCCGAGTATAAAATGTCACCAACTAGCCCCAAGTATGTTTAACTCACGTCGAGTGGTATATGGCATCAGTTGACCCTGAGCAGGTCTTGTTCAATACTTGTTTATTCGGGCTTCTCTTCTTTGGTGATGTCTTGTAGGATATTTTCTGAATGCCTATTCGGATGTCCACCTGGCAATTTCATCCTCTTTGTCAATGACGTGTATATCTGATAAAATTTACATACGACAATACCCCTTAAAATATTTTGTCGAATAGAATTTCGTTTCGGGCAAAAGTATTTTAATCAATTCAATTTTTATTTTTGTGTCAGAGTAAATGTCTTATCATAATGATGTGTCTTAATGGTGACCCTGTAAATTCAATTTGCCCCCTTACGCGTGATCTTTAATGATAGCGAAGTTTTAGAATTCTGACGGTGAAAGCCAGTTCTCTTCTTGACACGTGTGCTTTGCCTCTTAATTTTTCGATACCATTTATGAGAAACGACCTTCGCGTCTCCACGTGCATCGTTTACTTCATCAAGTCTCGTCACAGATTTTTCCCGCCTTGAGACCCTAGGGTTTCGTGCTATCACCCCTTTAAATTCTTCATTGAAGGGTTACGCTGGTTCATTCTAAAAAACTTGAAAACCGAACATTTTTGCCAGCTCGGTTTTCTTTACGCAGCAAATCGCCATTTCTCCATAGAAGATTTACGTTCAGATTTCTTCATTCAAGGTTAGTGTTAATGAATCCATCCTCTCATCAACGACTGTTTACTGTCACTTTTAAAGCGCTCGATTGTGGGGATTTCAAGCTTGTTCTCAGCGTTCGAAGATTATTGGGGGAAATCCCCCCTTATGAACCTTTATTTTTAGAAGTCGACGTTTCTAGGCTTCACCCAGATGTCCAATTTTCTGTATCCAGTTCTTCGTCTAGTTCTGAATCCGACGTTTCTAATCACAGGGTACCTCTGCAAAGGATGGGAAAACATCAAAGCAGAAGTGAAGTCCATAAGCATGGCTCAGGCGGCCTTCGGATCAGGGGGCAGACTGTTAACGAGAACGATATTGAAAAGGCATTCTGAGTATATCGTTTCACTTTCTCTGTTGATCGCCCGAGTGGGTTTGACACCGAGCCGAAATTGGTCGGGACGGATGAGATCGAGAAATATTGTTTTCGATTCGATCTGGACAATTCGGTTACTCTGATTCCCGCTGGTGATAGAGCTGTGTGGAATCCTCCCCCGGGCATGGTGGCAATCTATGGATCCATGCTCTGCTGCGGCATCACACTTCCTCTTCAGTCGTTCATTGCCTTATTTTTTGCTGAAGCAAGGATTGCCCCAGCTCACTGGCCTCGAACAACTACAAGATATTGATGTGCATGTGGCACATGTATAGCCGGATGAACTTGTCGCCGCTTTCCCCAAGTGAGATCAGACATTTCTTCACGCTTAGACAGTCTGGTAAGACAGGGACTTACTTTCTTATGTGTAATCCACCAGACTGTTGAGTCCCCGATGGGACAAAGGTGAATCGGGGAGTCGATACTTCTAATAACCCTAAAAAGAGGGGGTTTGTATGGGGATTCCCTTTATCCAACAAGTTCTGGAAGAACAGTTGGTTTTTTGCCGGAGGGAATCTAGGTCTTGAAATCACCCTCTCGGCTGGGGAAGCTCGGAGGGTGTTGAAAGTTCCCTGTTTCTTCTGTTCTCTCGAGGTTTGGAATAATAAGAAGCATGATTTTAGCGACGCTGAGCTGACCAGACTTGCTCGGGCAGCAGTTCACACGCTGGAGAAGATGAGCAGGTTTTATCTTTTCAACGAGACGAAAATGATAGAGCTCGGCTTCTTCAGCCAGATTTCGGCTTACAGCAGGCGATGTAAGTGATCTTTGTAACCCTTTTTTTTCTTTTTCTTTTTTATTGTTATTTTTTGCTTTTCGTATTCTGACGCGGTCCCTTTTTTGTTTTTTCTAATTGTATGACACGGACATCGTCTGCGACCTTCAAGCTCGCCAAGTGAAGTCGATTCTTCAAGCGAGCTGAAAAGAAGCTTCTCGTCAGAGCAATGATGGTATTGCCCCACCTGAGTCTGATAAGGAAACCGATGTAGTCGAGGAGAAAATCCCCGAATATGTCCCCGAGGACGTCGTTCAGCCTGCCGTCGGGGAGACTAGTGGTCTGAGTGGCCTGACAGATACTCAACTGCCTGACGGTAGGGAGAGGCAAAGTGAGTGTCTTGGTGAAAGACCTGCTGTGCAGTCAGACACTGGTGATGGAGGTAATACCTCTGTGGGACAAGTACCTTCACGTCCCGAATTTTTTTGAATCTTTTAGGGATGATGCTCAGGAAGATCCCATAGCTGATCTCAACTTCCACCGTTCTCGGGCTGAGAAGCGGAAGGTAATCAGCTCTTCTACTCACCCTCTTAATGTCCCTCGGGTTGTCTCATTCATTGACTTAAGTGATGAAGATACTGTGGCTGAGATTCCCCTGAGAGTTGATGTTGGAGCATCGGCGGATGTGGAGACTTCGTAGTCGTATAGGGGTCTCCCTCCCTCTGAGGTTGAAGATCAAGGGGTTGAACCCTCGGGGGTTCCTTCATATCCTTCTCCCTAGGATATGATGCGGGAGATGTCATCTGGTCATGCTTTTATCTGGGAAGACCGTCGGAGTTATTTTCCTGATGGCTCCCTGACAGACCGTCTTCAGAACATTTTTAACGATGCATCTTATGTAAGTTATCCTTAACTTCTTCAATTGTTTTGCTTGTTCGCCAGATTTTTAATTATATTCCTTTACAAATGGTGGCTGAGTTCGCTGAGCTGGTTCAGACGTAACAACATCAAGTTTATAGAATAAGGCGTCTCGAGGCTCAACTGAAGGAAAGTGAGGATAGCCGTGTTCTGGTCGAATCGGCTTATCAACAAGAGGTTGGCTCTGCCCAAGTATTTACCAACCACTGCTTGGCGAAACAGGTGGAGGCTGAAGAAAGGGCTTCTTTGGCAGAAGAGAAAGCTGAGTCACTTCAAAATTTATTATCTTCTTCCCAAGAATCAATGCTTAGGGTCGAGCAAGAAGCGGAGCAGTCTAAGTCGGCTAATGAACAGAAGATCTAATACTTGGAACGCCAGGCTCTGACGGTCGAGTCCCTATCCAAGGAGGCCAGGCTAGAACTCAAAGTGCAAAGGGTAGATCATTTCAAGAGATCCCCCGCCTACGATGCCCTTCTCCTTCGAGAGTTTCAGCTTGGGTTGGTTTCAGCTGGCAAGTTCTTCAAGGTTAAGAATCGGGCAACTGAGAAAGCCCAAACCAACTGGGAGTTGCCGATCAATAATCATGTTGATCTGTCCTTGGAATCTCTTTGGACTCAGATGAAGATTTGGAGAGCTTACTACCATAGCCTAGGCAAAGATCCCCATCCTATGCATTTGGAGGTTCCATCAGAGCACTCTTTCTCGATTTTTTACCCTAGTCAGGAGTCGATCGTTTAAAGTGTGGTCCCTGATATCGAACCGATCCCAGGAGAAGATTTTAGCCAGTGGATGAATGATTCGGTCGACACGATTGCTTGGCCTTCCAATGAAAGTCTGCTCCGTGAGTACGAGATGGTGCCCGACCGGAGTATTGGCAAGAGTTCAAAATTCTCACAACCTTGATTTTTGTAGAATTTTCATAAGTTTTGTAGAAATTCTTTGTAACAATTCTTTGTAATTCTTTTATAACTATTCTTTTGTAAAGAATTCTTTGGAGAGATTAATAAAATCCCTAGTTTAGCTTTTCTGAACCGAGTGGTCTTGATCTGATTTATTGCTTCAAGGAATTTCACCTTCAACTTGACTATATTATTACCGAGTATCTTATTAAACCAGTTATTTTTTATGTTCGGGTAACTTCACCGAGTATCTTATTAAACCGGTTGTCACCCGAATAATTTTAATGTCAAGTATCTAATTAAACTGGCTCTTGCAATCTTCATGCAAAGTATCTTATTAAACTGGCTAATTTTGATGTTCGGGTAACTTTACCGAGTATCTTATTGCTAAATATCTTATTAAACTGGCTATTGCAATCTTTATGCCAAGTATCTTATTAAACTGGCTAGTATTATTAACCAAGTCATCTTAAAACAGGCAAGTAGGTTTATACTTTTGTTTCATACATGGTTGCTACCCGAACATTACATCAAGGCTCACTATGATCATATGTTCGAATCCTTACGCATTACCGAGGACGTCTCCCCAGTTTTTATGCGCAAGGGTTTGCCAAATCATTAAGCTCTTTGAATCGCTTAACACAGCTACGCATTTCACCGGAATTTCTCGATAGCGTCCCGAGCCTTTCTCCATAATCTGGTGCATCGGGTTTGCCTTTTTGCTAAGGTCAATTGACCTTGCTCGGCTGGCATGCTCCTTAGAGCTTCTCCACCCATTCGGGAATCAATGATCCCGAGTATTCTATTTGCATGTTCTTATTATCATGCTTGTCTTCCATATGTTCTTATTATCATATGCTTTATCTTTCGGAAATCCCGAGTTTGATGTTTTATCTTTTGGAAATCCCAAATTTGATTTTTATTCATAACTGCAAAATCAACAATTTTAAATTTCAAAGCTAATATCTAACCTAACTAAAATTTTCCTGACTAAAAAAAACAAAAAAATAATAATTTAAGGATAGAAAATCTTCTGATATTGTGCATTGCATGGTCGGGGTAAAACCCCTCCATTGGGTCGTGCAATCCAATATGCTCCATAGCCAACTATTCCTTCGACTTTGTACGGGTCTTCCCACTTATCAGTCAGGGAACCTGCAGCTTTATTTTTTGTGTTCAATGACACCTTTCTAAGTACCAGGTCTCCTAGTTGGAATTTTCTGACCCGAACATGAGAGTTGTAGTGGCGAGCTACTCTTTGCTGGTATGCTATATTTTGAATTCAGGACTTCTCCCTTTTCTCTTCTAGCACATCTAGGCTTTGTAATAGCATATCAACATTCTATTCTTCATCATATAGCTTGACCCGGGGTGATGCATATGACGTTTCTATGGGGATAACAGCTTCTGTTCCAAACGCTAAACTGAATGGAGTCTCTCATGTTGACGTTCTTGTTGTTGTCCGATATGCCCATAATACTTCGGGAAGCTTTTCAACCCAGCTTCCTTTCTTGGCATCTAGCTTTGCTTTGATTATGTGCTTGATTATTTTGTTCACTGCTTCAACCTGCCCATTTGTTTGAGGGTGGGTAATGTGGCATAGTAATTGGCTATCCGGTACTCTTTGCACAGCTGTCTGAATTTCAGGTTATAGAACTGGGTGCCGTTGTCAGTGGTTATAGTGTTTGGGACTCCAAACCTATAAAGTATATTCTTTTTACGAAATTTGTGGTGTTTGTTTTTGTGATATGCACCAATGATTCAGCTTCTGCCCACTTCGTGAAGTAGTCAACGGCTACTATGGCATACTTCTCTCCACCCCCTGTCCCGGCTAGCATTGGGCCGATTAAATCCAAACCCCACATGGCAAATGGCCACAGGGATGTGAGGTTTCTAAGCTGTTCAGGGGGTTGTCGGATATCATTAGCAATCCTTTGGCAAGTATTGCAACTCTCCGAACATCGTTGTGCATCTGAGAATAGAGTAGGCTAATAATAACCTTGCCTGAGTACATTGTGTGCTAAACTTTTACCCCAGTGTGGTTTCCGCAAACTCCTCCATGGATTTCCTGTATCTCATATGCATCTTCCTCTGACACACATCTTTGAAGTGTTCGGGAATACCCCCTTCTGTATAGTTCTCCTCCAACCAATGTGTATCTTGCTGATCTATACCTGATACGTTTTGCTTGTAAGGGATCTTCCGGGAGCATGCCTTATTTCAGGAACCTTTTTAGCTGAGTCATCTAACCGCCTGGCGGTGTTCGGATTTCTGAAATTTCTAATTTTCTTGGTTCAGCTGTGCTCGGTTTGAGGAGATGTGCAACCGGAATAGTCTTTGGTCTGATTGTGGTTGTTCCTAACGCTAGTTTAGACAATGTGTCTGCCTTTTCATTCTCCTCCCTGGCTATCTGAGCAATCTTATATTCTTTGAATTTCTAAAGGAGCTGTTTTGCAATGTCACGGTAGGCTATCATGCCTTCATCCTTGGCTTGGTACTAGTCTAGGACTTGGTTGACAACTACCTGTGAATCGCTGAATATCTCGACTTCATCTGCCCCGAGAGCTATGCAGACTCTGAGTCTAGCTAGTAGCGCCTCCTACTCGGCTTGATTGTTGGTTGCTTTGAAATCAAACCTCATGGCACATTCGACATCATCTCCTTCTGGAGTGAATCATGAGTGTTTGAAGAGTCATCAACATACAATTTCCATGGGAAATTTTTTCCCTACATCCTTTTTGCTTCCAGGTTTGGCTCTGTGAACTCTGCTATAAAATATGCCAATGCTTGCTATCGAGCTAAGTGAGTTCGATATCCACTACGTCCCCAGGACATCCCTCAAAGGATCTTCTCAGAGTTGACTTCGATTCCTCTTTGGTGAACTTGAAAACCCAGGAATCTTCCTAAAGGAACTTCGAATAAACACTTGTTCGGATTTAGCTTCATTTGGTATCTCCTCAAGACATCAAATGTCTCTCGTAGGTCTGAAGTATGCTTTTCTGTCGTGATGCTCTTTGTCAGCATGTCATCAATGTTCCTTCATATTTGTCGTACGAATATTCTGTTGACAAGCCTTTGATATGTTGCCCCTGTATTTCTTAACCCGAAAGGCATTACTGTGTAACAGTACAAACCCTGATAAGTTGTGAATGCTGTTTTTTCTTCGTCAGCCCTATTCATTCGGATTTGGTTATATCCCAAGTAGGCGTCCATTAAACTGAGAAACTCATGGCCTGATGTAGCGTCCACCAACTGATCTATCTTCGGAAGTGGAAAACTGTCTTTTGGACATGCCTTATTCAAATCTGTGAAATCTACGCACATTCTCCATTGTCCATTCTTCTTTTGGACGAGGACTACATTAGCTACCCATTGAGGGTAGTTGACCTCTCTAATCGACCCTACAACGAGTAGCTTCTCTACTTTCGGTTTGATTGCCTGACTTCTCTCGAGATTAAATGATCTTCTCTTTTGTATCACCAGTTTTGCATTCGGGTCTACTGTGAGATGGTGAGATATTATTCGGGAATCTATCCCGACCATGTCTTCATGACTCCAAGTGAACATATCACTGTATTCTTTGAGCAGATCAATGAGGCTTTGTTTGACTTTTCCTTCCAAGTTGGCCTCGATCTTGATCCTTTTAACTGGTTCATCTTTTTTCAAGATAATTTCTTCCACCGATTCAGTTTTGGATTCATTCGGCTCTTCCCTTGGATCGAATTCGAATGGCAGTGGCTCTTTGTTCTGACTCGGCTGTGTTATAGTGCAAACATGTTCATCATTCTTGTCTTTGTATACTGACAGGTTAGCTCTTTGGGCCATCACTTAGGATCCCTTGACTTTACCGACCCCCTGTTCGGCCGGGAACTTGATCATTAAGGCATAAGTGGCTGTTACGGCGTTAGTTTTTTTTAAGAATGATCAACCTAACAATGCATTATACGGCCAATTGTCTAAGTCTACTACCACAAAGTCGAGCAATACAGTTCTCTGACAAGGTGCCACTCCGATCTTTACGGGTAGCTTTACTGTCCCGAGTGACCTGACCTCAATTCCCCCGAATCCTCTAAGTGGAGTATGGAAAGGCTGTAGATCCTTTCGGTCCAACATGAGTTGATCGTAGATGGCTACATTGAGAATGTTTGCCGAACTTCCATTATCTATCAAGATTCTCCTAACTTCCAGGTGACCAATCCGAGCACTTATGACTAAGGCGTCATTTGGCCGAATGTCGACCCCGTACGAGTCTGCTTCTGTGAAAATTATTCGGTCCCATCCTTCCTTTACCCTTTTCGGGTCTGGCTCCACCGAGTTCACGTCAAAGTTATGTATTGCTTCTACTGTTTCTCTAATTTCCTATGTTCGCTCTCGGTTACTTCTCCCGATAGATGGTCTTCCAAAGATTGTATATATTACTTCATTGGTCTCTGAACTGGCCCTTTGATTTTGACTAGAGCTGTGATAGGCCTTGATCTCTTTCTTTATTTATTTCTGATTCCTCATCCCTTTTCAAGATTACATCCTGTAGATGTCCTTCCCGAATGAGGGTTTCTATGTAATCCCTGAGCTGGTAACACTTGGAATTCTCATGACCGGTTTCCTTGTGGAACCTGCAGTATTTGGTTGTATCTCGCCGAGCAAACTGAGATTGACGGCGTGGCTCTTGTACCATATTTTTTGCTTCCAGTATGGCCAGGATTTCCTCCTGCTTTTTCAGAAGAGGGGTGTAGTTGGTATATCTACCTCGGTATTTTTTTCGTGGTCTGTTCGGCATTACGTCCGTTTCCCCTGTCCTTGCTATTTTCTTTGTTGTTTCCTTTCTGTTTTCCCTTTTGGTTCTGCACTTTAGACTCAGCGTCTTTTTCGGGTTTTCCTCTATGCATATAGCATCCTCCAGTGGCTAACTCTTATTCTTCGGCTAGTGCATATCCTCCCGACATATCCATCACATCAGCGTATCTAGTCAGACAGGCTCTTCTCAGGACAAAAGACAACTGTCCATTCTGTAGGTTGTTGATGAATGCAGCAATTATCGCTTCATCGTTTGCACTGCCAATTTTTGATACTGCTTGGCCGAATCTCCCTAGGTATTTCTTCACCGACTCATCTTTCCCTTGTTTTATTTGAGAAAGGTAAGCCACTGATTTTTTCCTGTGAACATTGCTCAGAAATTGCCTTTAGAAACTCCTGCTCAGTTCACTGAAACTTCTGATACTTGCTGGGGGCAATCTCCTGAACCATCTTGAGCCCATGTCTCCTAGAGTTTGTGGAAAGTTGAGGCATAGTAAGGGATCGCTAAGGGCATACTAGGCCATAGCACTTTTAAAGTGTCTGACATGTTCTTTTGGGTCTGTATCCTTCTTGAACTGCTCTACGTGTGGCATCCTGAATCTTTCTGGGAATGAAGTCCGCAGGATGTCCCTAGTGAACGGGCTGTCAGAATCTTCGTCAGATAAATCGTTGTACCTGACCAGTGTGTCCATTTGACGCCTATTGTTCTCGAATTCTTGAGTTAGGCTCTGGATTACAACATCTCTCTCTCCCACAGGACTTCCATGATGGTTGAACCACTGGGTGATTGTCATTCCTCTTTCTGGCTCTTTACTTTGATATCGGGTTTCATGTTTGATTCCGTGATGACGCTTGTGATGGTGTCGATCGCTATCTTCTGATGACGACTGATCCCTGTACCGGTCATGTTTGCGATGTCTAGCAAGGATTGTCTGATCCTGGTTCTGGTTCTGCTTCTGGCGTGGTCGTTCCTCTTCAGGTGTTTAGCGTCCAGTCTGATTGAATGGAACAGAGTTTCTTTCGGCTTCTGGTGCATTTAGTTTTGGCCCTACTACAATCGAATGAAGCCTTAAAGGTGGGAGGTTAGGAGGTTGTGCTTCTTCTGCAGCCAGTAGATCAACTCCTTCCTGTGCTGCGTCTGCCACCAATTGTTGCAACGCCTCTCGGAAGCGTTGTGTCAGGTCTTTGATTGTCGGAGGAACCTGCTGGATCCCTGCCAGGAATGTAGGTTGGTTCTCTGTGGTTGCAGCAGGATCTGGCGAGCTACTGCCAACATGGAAGTTATCTGGAGATTTTTGGACATCCCAGAACTGCTTCTGCTTCCTGCCATTACCTTTAATCAAATCGGAGGTCCAAACCCCCTTCATTCTAGCGCCAATTGTTGACATCGATTTCTGGATGTATGAGAAAAGCCAACAATGATTGGATTTTAGCTGTGATTTCAAAGAGAAAGAGAAGGAGAAAATAATCAGACGTAAGTTTTTTACGTGGTACAACTCCGATGACCGGAGAAACGTCCACGGGTGGTTGAATGATCAACCAAGCCAAAATCCACTATGAAATAATATAATTACAATTCTCGATCTCTCTTTCTTCTCTCTGTATTTTTCTATGATTGATGTGTATCTTTGTGTGATGAGATTATGGGTCTATTTATACGTCCATAGAACCCTAATCTTCTTTGTACAAGTAGTAAAAGATCTTTGTATTTAATTATGATTGTTTACTTGTTCGAAGTAGTTTGTCTTCTTTCCTGTTTCGGAGACTTGTATTGAGATCGAATGGAACTCTAGTAATGTAGTCCAATTAGGACTTATTTTCTTATAAGAGCGTAGTCTTTTTGAAGTAAAATTGTTGCCTGATTAGGAACCCTCTGCTTGATAATTCTGCTATAGAAATTCCTCTTTGATATGGATATCTTCGTGAATTTTAATGACTCGATTCGTGTAAGCTACGCGCTGGGCTTTTTATTTTTCTTCATGTTTGTCTCGAGTAGGAAACGATATCAGCTGGTCCCGAGTGATATCATTTGATCCCGAGTAGAAAATGTCACCAACTAGCCCCGAGTAAGTTTAACTGACCCCGTGTGGTATATGGCGTCAGTTGACCCCGAGCAGGTCTTGTTCAGTATTTGTTTATTCAGGCTTCTCTTCTTTGGTGATGTCTTGTAGGATATTTTCTGAATGCCTATTCGGATGTCCACCTTGCAATTTTATCCTCTTTATCAATGACGTGTATATCTGATAAAATTTACATACGACAATACTTATGATAAGAATGAACCCTTAACTTGATTAATATCTTTCAAAGTCAATTCGAAACATTGAGTAGACATAGTAGGGGAGCATTGATGACCTAGTGCTTTCTCACCCTTGATCACACCCAAATATTTTCAATTGCTTTCTTAGTTTAATTTAATTTACTTTACTTTTATTTTTAAATCAATCATCATCAATATTTGGTTACTTTAATTTAGCTTTAATTAGAACTGGTAAATCTCTAGTCCTCATGGGAACGATCCTTACTTGCCATTGTATGATATCTTCACGATTCGTGCACTTGCGAGTATTGTTTTTATAACACGATTTCACACATCATCAAACAACTCAATGAAGAGAATTGCAAGTCAAATACCACCAACTTCAACTTGATTACGAAATTCCAAACTCTTGAGAAGGAAAGAGATGAAGCTTTGAAGGAAATTGAAGTGAACAGTGAACTGATCAAATGTCAAGAAAAGAATATGGTTGAAGACACCCATGTGTTAGAAAATTTAATAAATGATTTTTCTAATTATTTGTTTTTCTTTAAGGAAACAAACAAAGGCAAGGAAAAATAATTGGAAATCATGAAGGCCAAAGAGCTTAGTATACTTCATAGAGATTCTAGTGACTTAGGCTTTTTAGATAAACAAGTGGAGTCTCCTACAACTAAAAGCAAGTCACTAAGGAACAAGAAGATTTCAAAAACCAATCATTCCAAGGTCAAAGGTAAAATCAAGATAAGAAAGAAGCCTTCAACGTTGGTACACTCTCACCTAAATAACATCTCCAAATTTGTTCCGGTTTGCCATTTTTACAATATTGTAGGGCATATTAAAACTTGATGCCATGTGTATATTAGACAATGCAAACTAGGGAATGAGATGCATGCTAGTGAGATGAGAAAATCTTCTATGAATGTTTCTAAGCATGATAACACTTTGAATGTTGGGCGTGACATTGATAATCATATAAAGAAAATTATCAAGAAGATTTGGGTGAAAAATAGTGTTTCACATGATCATATGTAGAGTCTTGATGATATCTTTGTTCATGGCAATAATGGTATATTTAGCATGAGTAATATCCTTATAAAGAAGATAATTGATGATTTATCTTCTATATATAATATTGCCATGAGAAATGATCATGATTTTTGTGTACCAAGACCAAATGGGTCAAGGGTGAGCGCTCTTACCATTAGTGTAAGGTGCATATGTGAGTTAGCTTTAAGATTAGTGTCAAGTTATTAAGAAATTGAGCTAGCAAGCTTTGTTTCTCTATAACTCGACATGAACTTAGCTATCTCACATATTTGCTATGGTAGTTGAAATCTATTGATTAACTTTATGACAAGTTCATTTTTATATGTGTTTGAGTTGAAATGCTTAGTTTTTATTCTCTTGGGATGATACACCAACAACTTGTTGTCATGAGGACAAACAAGCCAAGAGAGCTCATAAAAAGGGTTAAGACTTTGCATTTGATAGACTTTGCATTTGATGAAAAACGCTTGCTAAGGTATCTCTATGTCCTAATGTAGCATTCTAGGTTTTTCATCTCTCAACTCATTATTTGCACTACATCATGTAGCATGTCATACTAGAGAACTAAGTATAGTATTCATATGGTTCTCATTCACATTTGCTTCTAAAGATCTCTTAGTGATGTTCGCAAAGGTCTTGAACATGAAGAATGAGTTGTTTGTTCGAATGTTGAGTGGCATTTTTGAAAAATATGAGCTTCATATTCTTTGAAAGCTACTCTCTTGAGAAGTAATGGTCTTAAGTAAATCTCTTTGTATTACTTTCAGATCATGTGCTTGTAAATCATAAAAACTTGGTTTTCAAAAATACACTTTGCTTCTCTTGTATATTTTATTGAGAAAGTTAAGTTTACTAATATGTAAGTTGTGGATACATCTTGAAGCCTTATGACTAGTACATTTAAGATGATCTATGATTAGTATCCATTTCGATTCGGCAACTACATAGAACTCAACGAGAACCTTCATGAAAAGGGATACACATATTGGTTATGAAGCCACCCAATGTAGAAAAGGGTTAAACCATTATGATGACACACAGCTACTCATATGTTGAATTCTATTCTCTCAAAAGTAAATATTCCGAATGATAATCGGATTGACCTTTTATGGAAAAGCTTAAGATGAGATGTGGATGTGATTTGCATGTTGATTATCGAATTACTGCTCTATATAGGTTTGAAGCAAAAATTCACACACACACTTTTGTTTATAAGTATTTTGATATTCTAGCAATTAAGGAAGAATTATAAGAGTGATTGAAAATCTTGGTGTATCTCTCATAGTTTGTGGAGCTTATTTTGTTGGATTTCTTTAAAAAAATGCTTGAATGTGTGATTGTGTGGATATCTTTTGAACAATATCCTATCTTGATCTTTGATAGAGCACTTATCAAGAAAGAGCGCAGTATGCTAAACTTTGTTCTCGTTTATAATATGTTCACATGATTTGCTTTGTTATTTGTTGACATATTGATTGATAAGAATAATTGAATTATGAGATGTATGATATCTATCTTGAAACAATTGCATGAATGTGTTGGCAATAAATATATCCTAGTTTGAGGGTGATAGTAGTTGATATTGCAATGAATTCCTTCATTCATGAGGTTGATAGTAGTTGTGATTACGATCAATTCCTTCTAGCTTGAGGTTGATTAATTTCCATCTTGTTTGGGGTTGATAGTAGTTGTGGTTACAACCAATTCCTTCATGTTGTGAGGTTGATAGTAATTGTGATTGACACCAATTCCTTCATTTTATGGGATTATTTTTGCTGTTAAATGCATTTGTTGATTTTGGTGAAATTCACCTATATGCTCGGAAAAAACAACATTTATGCGTTTGTGGTTCATTATTTCAATCATATGTCTCTTTATGTTTTTGTTTTATTGACTTACTCACTTTGATGTTCTTTCACTCATGTTTGTTTTGAGTTTTTAGTGATCATCACAAAGCTATGGGAAGAAATAAAGTTTTCGGGTTTATTCCTTCTCCTAAGCCCATAGATAAACACAAACCTACACCTTCAACCTCTAAAAAGACCAAAACCAATAGGTTGAGATCTCTAGGAGTAATGGGAACTAAGAAATTAATTCAAAAGAGATATCTGGATTTGTGTGAAGGTTCCTATATTCATCATGTTATCTTTGAAAGGCAATGGGATAAATGGTTAAATACAATTGGGGTTGTCAGTGAGAGCTTAATTAGAGAATTCTGTCTTGAGCATAAGGAAAGTACTACCTTTGAAAATTCCTTGATGAGTGTTAGAGGGAAAACCTTTAGAGTTTCCTCAGATAGAATCAATAAATTTCTTGGATTTTCAAATAAGATTGAGTCAGAATTCCTTGATGTGGAGAACATAGAGCATTTAGATTTGATGGGGAGAACTCTTTGTGATGATTTTAGTTTTGAGTAGGGAAAGAGAGCTTACATAAGCGAAAGTGATTTGACCAAGGTAAGTGCCTTTTGGAATCTTTTTGTATGTGCAAATCTTGTTAGATCTACAAATGCTTTCGAGCTAAACAAGGAAAAGATCAAGATTGTGTATGCCTTGGTTACTAACAAGCCCTTAAACCTTGGTGATCTTTAATAAAACACATTGAGAGTGCAACTAGTTCATCTAGATTAGACAAAAAGCAAAAAGCTTGCATTTTCGCTGTTTTTATCACATTTTTGTATGGTGCGTAGTGTTCCTAGGTTGGATGGTGATGTGCTTTTCCCTCCCTTGGAGAATTTTTGTGAAAAAATGGATATCTTATATGTCTTATAATGAAAAGGGAAAGGTTAATAACACTTGTAGGATTTTTGGTGTAATCAAGATTCAAGTGTGGTGTCAAGTGCAAGCAATCTACCGGATTGGGCTCTGCAACTACAATAGGGGCTTTTGAACAAGTTTGATGAGCTAAATGCTACGGTAGAGCAACAAGAATAAAGGATCAAGAGCTTAGAGGAAAGACTTTCTTCAAGCAACACAACCATAAAGCATTATGAGTTTGAAATTCAAAAACGAATTCGGAGTTCAGAGGCCAAAGAAAGGTCGAAGAACACAAAGGTGCGCGGGGGAGTTGAAGAAGCTAACAAAGAGGGCCAAGCACCTCTCCCCGTGGAGGCGCATGGCCTCGACGGGTAGAGATTCCCTCTACCCCCGAGGAGGCCACACACCTCCATGGGATGCAGAAGTGGCACCTCTTGATTGGCCCTTCATTTTTGTATCCTTAAATATCCTTTTTCCTTCTCATTTAATTCCAAGAAGAAAATTTGAAAAACACTTGTGCAAAATTTTCTCTCAAACTTTCTCTTTTTCCAAACATCATAACTTTCTCATTTGAACTCTGATTCAAGTTATTCAAATTGAAGATTGTTCATCTATCAATTATCTGTCATCTCCAAGAAGGTTTGAGGTCATTGGATCAAGTTGTTAGGTGGCTCTACACTAAAAAAAGAGACTGCACAGTTTTTCTTGAGGTATTGAATCTTCTCTTGTGTTTTGTTCTTAAAAGTGTTCAATTACCTTAGGTTTTCTTCTTCAATCAAGTATGTTTGATGCATAAATGTTGATTACAGTTTTAGACTCTATTAAAGCTAGATTGAACTTGATTAGAACCTTGCATGTTGAGTTAGGTTTTCTTAAAACCTATGTTTTCACATGTTTGTGTTTTGTATTGTGCAAGCTATCAATCTAGGACTATTTGTACTTCAATTGATTGATTTTGATAAGTAATAGTCTCTACTTGTGCTAGGTCTGATTAATTGATCAAATCTAGGATTAGCACAATTTCATGTATATTTAGAGCTTAATAGGTTTGTATTGAAAACTTTATGAATACATGCTCTAAATTTCTTGCTATAACTTTAATTGATCATATCTTGTGAATCTAGCATGATTTTTGTTTGATACTAAATCTTGATTATGTGCTTAAATGTATATGATTGATTCAAAGTTTAGTGAGATGAATAAATTTAGAGATTAGATGTGTTTTGGTGTTTCGCATATTCTAGATTTTTTATTCATGCATAGTAACTAGACAATTTTTATTTGTGGGCTTTCATGCATATGTATAGTTACCATAGGATGTGTTGATCATCATATTCTATGTTGTGTGCTTGGATGTATTTTGTATTTATGATCACTTAGAAAGTCTTTGTAAAAGGCATGAAGTCTTGGCTAGAGTTTGGAGGACTCATATAGTCAAGCAAGAAATTCTTGGTTAGAGTTAGGAGAACTCGGATAACCAAGTGAGAAAGTCTTAGCTAGAGACATGAGGATCCAGATAGGCAAGCATGGAATCTCCCTAGAGATGGGAGGTCTTGGATAAGAAGTTGCTTCCTAAAGGTGTGTTAGGCACATCTTGGATAGGGAGTAGGTAAGGTGGTTTATTAGGCCCGACGGTAGGATAGATGTAATAGCTTAGAGTGAGTATCATGGGATTTAATCACTACATTAAGTGTGTGTCTTTTATTCTTACCGGTAGTTATGGACTCAACCCATGGATGTTTCCTCTTCAAAGGTTTTACCACGTAAAAATATTATGTCAAGTGACTCTATCTCTATCTGTTTATATTTATATATGTGTTTGTATAAATCTTGTTTGTACTATTTCTCCTAGATATCTTTGAATGACAAGTTGGTATAAATATGATATGAATACAACTTAGTTGATCTTAGTTGTATAATATCTCTATTTTTTTAAGATTAAATTTTGTATATAAGTAATTGTTGATTTAAGTTTTAAGTATTGTTACTTCACTTTCAAGTTATTAACTTTTAGCAAATCAAGTTTATTTGATATTGTTTGTCAGTAGTCTATATGTGCTCTATTTGACTCATATCTTGTGATAAAGACTATCTAGAGGGATAAACATTGGTTTGTTTTTAAGGGATTAAAGAGGTGGAAAAACCTATTCACCCCCTACCCCCCTCTAGGTTGTCTTTAGGCCAATTAACTGTGATTGTATATTTTTCAGATACACATTAAGGTACCAATCTAATTCAGATTCGATTCTTGATTTGTTTAACAAATTCGATCATTGCTAGAAAAAATTTAAATCGTTTTTATTCTACTTTTCGCTACATGAATTGGTTTTAGATAATATCTTTCCCAACAGTTCAAACATGCATGCCCGTGTACACACACTCATTCCCATGGGCAGCCACGCATGCCTGCGTACACAAATAAAATGTTCATGTGCACCCTTGCACGCTCGTATTCAACCATGCACTTCCGCGTGCACACATGCTCTCCTACCCACATGCAACCACACATGCCCAAATGCATCCACGCACACCCGTGTGCACCCTTGATTGGGCATGTTCATGCATGCACGCCCGTGGGCACCCACTCACACCCGAGTGATAACAAGTGTGTACATATGTTACAAAGAATGCCAATGTACAACCACCTATGCCTGAGTGCACCCACGCACTCTCACATTTTCCCACAAATGCCTGTTTGCACCCACGCACACACGCATGCTTAAAAGTATGCCCACATGCAATGAAATGACACACACTCATGTGTAACAACACATTCACGCATGCAGACACGTATGCATGCACACATGCAATTGCGCACCTCGTGTGCAAGAACGCACGCCTATTTGTGCCAATGCACTCACACCCGCATGAAAAATGGCAAGTCTGTGAGCACACATGCAACCACACTTGCCTTTATGCTCACACACCCACGTGCAACAATGCACGCCTAAAGGAACCCATGCACCCATGCCCGTATGAGTATTGTTGTTAATGTGGTTGAGTTTATTGATAAGGGTGGCCACAGCTGGGACTTTATGAAACCTGATAAGGTGTTTTTTAGAGTGGGTTGGGAGGCTATCTGATTGATCGTTTAAATACAGTTTTAACACATGGTAACCACTATTAGTCGCATGAGAATCGTTCGATTAGCACAACGTGCACAAGATTATCGTTCCATAGGGAGATGTAATCCGTCAATCATCTCACATTTTAGAGTTTATTAAAAGCATTGTAAATAAGAACATGAAAGTGGTAAGAGTGATGTGTGTGAAATATAAGCATGTTGATTGTGTTGAGAGTGTGCAAATGAAATAAAAATAACCTAAAAAGTAAAGATAGGAATGTAACCGGGTGCTTGCCTTTCTAAAATAAACTACTCCTAACTAAATTAATCTACTCCTAAAGGTAAGCACCCTAAGTTTCAAAAATAAAGGTGACTAGGAGAGATGTAAGACAATGGAAACACATGGTACTTATGTTCACCATGACATTCATTCCACCCAAAATAATCAACAGTATAAACACTCTAAGTTTTGGTTCAACCTTTCCTTTTATACGACTTCCACTGTAAAGTCATGGGGTTAGTCATTTAATCCTCGATTACTACTCACTAATGGGCGTGTCATGTAAGCAACAACCAAGGATCACATAATGCATAAAGACTAAAGAACTAACCCTCGATTAGTACTCACCAATGGGTGTGTCATGTAAGCAACAACCAAAGATTGCATTAAGCATGAATATTAAAGGAGCAAAATCCAATCAAGCAAGAGTGTGTACCTTTCATGAATTCCACCCATTCAATTAAGAGCATAATTTAGTGTGATATTCACCTAATTCTAATTCTCGAATTAACTTAACCCCTTAACATGAAACAAGAGTTGTTGTTCATTCAACACATATCAAAAAATAAGCTATGAAGCAATTGAATGAAGCAAGACTTGAAGAAATTAATTCAAATTAATCAAATAGATAGTATAAGTGTTAGGTTTCTAAATTTCCCTTATAGGGATACATATCAAAGAGAAAGAATAACAAAATATGAGTAAATAGAGAAAACCCAAGTGATGTTCCCGAGTCTTCAAGCTTCCGTTGATGTACATCTTCCTCATAGATAAGCAAGATGACTCTTTTCTCTTGAATCCTCCTCAAGGATGGATGGAAGAAGGATGTGTGATGATGGATGGTGAGGCACCCATGGAGGAAAACCTCTATGGATGCCTTCAAAGCATCTCTCTCTATTTGATTTGGTGTTTAGATCTAAGAATTCTCAATTGTAGAGATTGGATCCTTTAAATGGTGGAGAAAATGGTGTATTTATAGACTTGGAAAGCTAGAGAACGATCTGGGCATAAAAATACAAGAAAGTCCCTATGAAATGGCCTTAAGAACGTCCATTCACTGAGCTAGGTCGAAATCACAGCCCGATATTGGAGGTTGAGGAACCGCAACACATGATGTGCAAGATTTGCTAGAGAAGAAACTGCAGCTGGACCACAGTTGAAGAGTTGTGAAGCTTAGGTATCAAGATCCTCTGAAGGCAATTGTTGATCGAGCGGTCGTTGGCACTCGTAAAAAAAATATCTCTGTTCTAAACAACTCTCAAATGCAATCAGTCAAAGGACTAGTATAGCAAGTAAGCATGGGTCGTTCCCACAGAAAGGTGGTATCCGTTTAACTGTCTCTAGCTAAAGTGTTAATGAAAGCGATATAAATAGAACATGGAAAGGGTGAGAATGGTATGTTTGAAGTGTATGCATAATGCGAATGGTATGTGGTGTATGAATCAACTAAACTAAATAAATTACACTAAGGATAGAAATGTAATCGGGTGCCTGCCTTACATGGAAATCAATTACACTACAAAGCAATTAAAATTGGTCTCATCCTAAAGGTAAAACACCCTGGCCACGAAAATAAATGTGGCTTGGAGAGATACAAGATAGTGGTTACAATAGGTACATAAGTTCACCAGACACACAAGCTAGCCATGTTATTATAAACATTCAAGCACCACTCAACACATATTCAAGGGCTAGTTCTTTTGATTACAGAATTCCAAAACCAAATCATCTATTATTACGAATCATTTATTGCTAGTTTGAACTCACGGATTGAAATTGTAGATCTTTTTTTAATGGTTAGAACTCACAAATCTCTTTTTTCTGTTTAGAACTCGTAGATCTTTATGGAAGTCTACTCTGGGCAACTTTTGCTTGGTGGTTCTGCAAGATGGATCTCGTAGTTTGTGGTAGCTGCCTTGTTTTTGCTTGCATGGACTCACAGTCTGAAGTGGCAATCTCCTCATGAGTATTTCTACGAGTTGGATCCATGAGATGAGACTCACTGAATTAAAGTAGCAGTTCTGTTTTGCTGGCATGAGGTCGCAGTCTGACTTGGTAATATCTTTTGGTCTATTTCTGGGACTTGGTTCTACGACTTTGAACTTGCAGCTTAATCTAGTAGTCTCGTCTGGGGCTATCTGCTACTTGGTCTTTCTGGTTGATGTTGTAGTTTGAAGTATGAATTCCCACTAGGGAACATCTACGACTTGGATCTGTGAGGTAGAACTCATAAATTCCTTCTAAATTCCAAAACTCAGCACTTTTTCATCCTATTTGCCTTCAAAGCTTCACTTTAAGCTCAAACACCTAACTTTAGGGAAATAAACCTACAGAAAGCTTAAACATGTATTATATACATAAAAATACTTGAACCCGAGCATAAAAGTTAGGATTAGAGTGGCTGAAATAGGTACATAATTGTACTGATCAAATACCCTCAAGCCTAACCTTTGCTCGTCCTTGAGCATAACTAAAAATGAAAAACAACAAATAAGAAATCGAAAACACATAAAAACAATAAACAATTAAAAAATAATTAGTCCGATTTCATGGAAGAAATGATGGGACTTAGCATGTGCCACAAGCCTTTGAAACCTTTGGGTGTCCCTAGTAGGAGGAGTTATAGTCTCCTAAGGGTTTACCAATATGGTACCCACAAACGTAACTCTACAAAGCAAAACATTGAGATGCCACCTTAAACATACCAAGCAAAAACTACATGCATGCTAAAATCTCTATATTAGGACTAAAAGTATGTCATATAAATCAATATATGCCAATACTTAGGATGTTTTCGGTTTACTCAACAACTAAGCTTGAATTCCCCGGGCTAGAATTCGCCTCGACTTCTAATCCTCATCAGATTACACTCATACTTTCTATAAGAACCTAGGCGATAACACTCATCAACATATGCAAATTGGAGTTTGGGTACATGGAATCAAAATATATTTGCATATTCATGTAATTAGAAGGAACGCTCATATAAGTGCAAAAGATCTCATGAACGAATTAAACAATAATGACATAGATAGAGCACATGCAACTTTAGAATTAAGCAAGCATTACCAAGAGATCCGTTAGGTCTTTCATGGTTGTAATGGGGTCATGGGTGTAGGCTAAGAAAGAATGGGAAAATGGAAAGTGAAATACCTAAAACATATCATGGGATTATTTACCATATGTAATGCAATATTGACATCCCAACCATAGATTGTATCACAGGATTGCTGACCATCTACAATGCAATCTCTACATCCTCAAGTCAATCTAGTACAAGTATGCATCTAGGCTTGTTTTCATTTTTATACTCCTTTTTTTTTCATTTGAGTAGAAGTTAATTTTTTTTTTCTTTTTTTTTTCTTTCTTTCTTTTGAATGACTATACACATAAAATATTTGATGCTTACATTCAAGCCTTAGTACATGCAACTACATTTACAATTTAAAACCAAAAAAACTCATTGGTTTCTTCCCAACTAACAATAGTAGTAATCACAACACACCACAATAATCTACCATCTACACCATATGGTCCAAGCTCATTAGTTATGGTTTCATTATTGAAGCTTAGTTCTTTGGAAATATGAGTAATGAAAGAAAAAGCTATGTATTTGGTTTCAAATGGGCTATTGGAGCACAAACATAAGGTAGGAATTAGTGTTTAAGTCATTTGGTAGTTTAAGCACACATTGCCTAGCATCACTTCTCAAGGATCAACCAACAAAAACGTAAAGCAAGCAAACATGTGATATCATAAAATGATTGTTCTTTAATATCCAATGCAAAATTCATTGAGATAAATATAAACATTTGAAGAATAAGATAAGTGTTTAAGAGTAGAAATGACATAACCCTCTCAAATAAAATGTTAATAGGTATAAAATATCTCACAAGGGTAGTCTCCGCTATTCTCCTAAACTAAACAAACATAAAGGTCTCATCCACCTTAACATCACAAGATTGACATTGTACAAACATATTTATAGTGATGCAAAGATTATAGATGGCATGAATGCTAGTCAAAACATAGAGCAAAAAGCATACATGACATGTCTCTACTGGAAAACAAAGATATTAGCTCAACCAAAATGGACTTCAATTCCAAAATTTTCAATTTTTATCAAATTTTGTAGAGATTCTAGAAAAACAACAAACTACAAAAACGAAACAAAACACAACGAAGTTGTCCACACCCCCAAACCTAAACCTAACATTGCCCTCAATGTTGCTCCGTGGAACCTTCTCCACTCAAAAATTAGACAATGCAAGCCGGAGTTCAAAAACGAGGGCAACAAAACAATTCACAAAATTCAACAAATAAAAAAAAAACAAAACAAATCCTAAGATCTAAGCACAACACATTCTACACTCTCAGATCTAAATAAAAATAAAAAATCATAACAATAAGCAATGCATTTATATCCTTGAAGCACCAGGCTATTTCTGCCCTAATCAACAACTATATCCATAATCATATCAATTAAGATCAACAAATGCATTCCACTATACTTGAAGCATAAAAACTAAATTTCATCACAATCGTATTCAACTCCAAACATGGAGGAGTCTATTTGAGAGATTTATGTATGGGAAACAAGTGTAGAGGATTAACTTATGTGGTTGGGCCCAGCTTCTTTCCTTCCTTAGGCTCTTTTACGATCCATCCCTCATCCTTGGTTTCAAATCAATTAAGGCTTTAAGCCTTCAGGCGCTGATATTTCACTTGGTGGGGTTGTTGTGTGTTGTACTAACACAAAACATTCTCAAGAGTTGTGCGGTCCATCCGACCTAAAAATTTTCTTTTCCTAGAACAAACAACTCAAAGAATATCAAATGCATTTGCTTTAAAAAAAATAAAAATAAACATCACAAACTACATTATTATCGACTAAAGGTAGAGACAATTAACGAATAAGACACTTCCCCGGCAGTGGCACCATTTTTTTGATAGGGCGATCGTTGGCACCTATGAAAAAAGATATTTCTATTATAAACTACCTCACAAATGCAACGATTCAAAGGACTAGTATAGCAAGTAAGAAAGGATTGGTCCCACTAAGAGATGGTATTCGTTTAACTGTTTCTAACTAAAGTGTTATGGAAAGCGATGTAAATAGAACATAGAAAGTGTAAGAATGGTGTGTGTGAAGTGTATGCATAATACGGATGGTGTGTGGTTTGTGAATAAACAAAACTAAATTAAATTGCACTAAGGATAGAAATGTAACAGCGTGCTTGCTTTTATAAATCTAACTACATGGAAATCAATTACATTACAAAGAAAATAAAATTAGTTTACTCCCAAAGGCAAAACACCCTAGCTATGAAAATAAATGTGGCTTGGATAGATGCAAGATAGTGGTTACAATAGGTACATAATTTCACCAAACACACAAGCTAGCCATGTTGTTATAAACATTCAAGCACCACTCAACACAGATTCAAGGGCTAGTTCTCTTGATTAACGAATTCTGAAACCAAAACATCTATTATTACGAACCATTTGTTGATTATGGAATACCGAAATCAATTCTCATCACTCAACAAAAATCATGGAATGAGCAATTGTGTCTTTAGTCAAAGACCCATTCAGCACAAAAACAAAATACCAAACAACCTAATCTAGCATAAGAATGCATAAATCAAGTTCCCTCCATTCAAGAGTTAACAATCAAGATCCATTCACAATTAAACAACCGAAACATGGATGTGCTCTTTCACTCGAATCAATCCATACATATCGATTCCTTTTCATCACCAACATGCAAACATGAGTAGGACCCTACTTATACATTACATCATTGTTTATACTAAGTTACACTACATCATTGTTGTAATCTAAAGTCTCACTTATGCAAACATATCAATTTCTACTCATTCACCAACATAAATGTCATTAAAAGAGAGATATAACTTTAAGTTCAAAGAATAGAGTCAAGATCCAAGTTGAATCTAAGTAAAGACCATATATAATAAGCTCAAGTCTTGGTTTACAAATATTCCCTAATAAGGATTACACATCAAAGAAATAGAAATTAAAACATAGAGAAGAGTTTAAAGATAACCAAGATCTCTACTTTGTTTGCTCTTCTTCCTCAATAGATCTACTTCAAAGATGGATGGAGGAAGTTTAGAAGTGGTGGTGGTAAGGCATCCATGGAGGAGAATCTTTATGGAAATCTTTGATTCCTCTCTCTCTTGATTTGGTGTTGAAGAACAAGAGAATATGTTGGTGTTTATCCAAGAACGGATATTGGAGATATGATAGATGACCAACAAGGTGGTGTATTTATAGTGTTTGAAGGTTGGGACACTAATTGGGTGTGAAAAGTCAAGTTTGCCCTTAAAAATCACATGATCTGTAAGTAATTAAGGTTCTGCCGATACAAATCTGCCATTTAGAATTCACAGATTGAAGTCACAACTCTCTTTCTACTGGTTGGAACCCATATATATGGATGGCAGTAGGCTTTGGGCAACTTTTACGAGGTGGTTCTACAAGATGGATCTCATAGTTTCTGGTAGTCGCCTTGTTTTTATTGGCTTGAATTCACAGTCTGAAGTGGCAATCTTCTCTTGTGTGTTTCTGCTAGTTGGATCTGAGAGATGAAACTCGTAGATTTAAAGTTGCAGTTCTATTTTACTTGTATGATGTTGCAGTCTGACTTGATGGTATTTTCTGGATTGTTTGTGACTTGGTTTTGTGACTTTGAACTCGCAGCTTAATCTAGCAGTCTCGTCTGGGGACTATCTACTGCTTGGTCATTCTGGTTGATGTCATAGTTTGAAGTAGCAGTTCCCTCTAGGGAACATCAATGACTTGGATCTTCGAGGTAGAACTCACAGGTTCCTTCTAAATTCCCTAACTCAACTCTTTTTCATCCTTTTTCCTTTCAAAGCTTTGCTTTAAGCTCAAACACCTAACTTTAGGGAAATGAACCTACACAAAGCTCAAACACGTATTATATATACAAAATTGCTCGAAACTGAGTATAAAAGTTAAGAATAGAGAGACTAAAATTGGTACATAATTATACCGATCAATTTCACGATTAGGTTGCGGTTGAAGACCAGAGAGATCAGGGTCTCAGGATCTTCTGAAGTGGATTCCAAGACTTTAGCCTAAATGAAGGTTTATGGTTTAAGGCCAGCAAACCTGAACCACGATTACTACGTTTTTTTTCTCCTTTAACCACCAATTCTCTCTTTTCTTCACTTGCGACCTAATTTGCCTGTCGATCTTTACTTTAAACTCAAACACCTTGTTTAGGGAATATACCAACACAAGGCTCAATAAACACATTAAATAAACAAAAACGCTAGGAAATGAGCACAAAAGCTAGGAAATTGGGGCCTCAGATAACTACATAAAAATGATGATCAAATAGCCCCAAACCTTACCTTTTCTCGTCCTCGTGCAAAACTAAAAAATTAAAAATAAACAAAAAAACAAGATAACAAACAAAATAGCTAAGTTAAACACACTAAAACAAACAAAAGGTAAAATCTAGGATAGTCCACTTTCGTAGGAAACACGATGGCACTTAGCATGTGCCCCAATCCTTTAAACCTTTAGGCGACTCTAGTAAGAGGAGTTATAAGCTCAGTTTGGGATTGCTTCTCAAGCTCAAAAGTAATTCTTGACAAGTGATAGGGTGTTTGGTAAAATTTTGGGGAAGTGATTTTGGCCACTTTTAGCTTCTCCCAACTGAGTTTTTGAGAAGCTAAAAATTGTAGCTTTTGGAAAATAGCTTCCTGGGGAAACAATAATAAAAATGCGCTACAGTATCAACATTAATGAATTTTTACCAAACTTTCAATTTTATCCCTTGTTTTTCATGAAATTTACCAAAATAACAAAACCTAATTCTCACCTCCGACAGCTCGATTCGTTCCATCATCTTCTCCTATACACCACATCTCTTTCTCTCTCTCTCTCTCTCTTGTTTTCTCTTCTCTGAAATTTTAAGAGCCAATTTGTCAACAACCTCTATATTCAATTTCATGTTCGAGTTATCGAAGATTTTTTCTAATTTTCGTTCTCTTAATTTCTTTATCTCTATTTGTAATGTGTTCCTATTTTAGGGTTTAATTTTTAATTGGTGTTTTGGTGACTTTTAGTCTAACTTGATCATCGTTTCTTGAAGGTTGAGGATCCCTCCATCCTTACGCTTATGCTTCTACAGCTACTTCCCGATGAGTAACAATCCATTTTCTATAATAGCTTTTATAATATTTTTTGTCATTTATTTCTCTCTTCTTGTAATTTCTGGTGCAAGCACATGAATTAGTTATAGCAATTGAGGCTGATAAGTCTAGTTAGGCTCTGCTATTTCTGGGTTTGGTTTGCTCTGTTTTGTTTCATGCTCTGTTTTATCTAGTAAAGGTTTTGTCTTATTTTTTTTCTTTTTTGGAGAGTAAGGAACAATAACACCTAGAGAATTTTGATGATTTCACAGACTATTATCCTAATGGGTCATCACGTTGCATACAAGACAGAGACCTTACTTGTTAGTTTATTGAAAGGACTCACTTTGTAACTTGTTAAAATTTTCGTTGTATTCAGGACTGAATGGTAAGGTGCAAGAGACTAGAGAGCATTGTGTTATTTATTAGTTGGGACTATCAAATTATGCAATGACCAATTCGAATTCGAAACACTAAAAGGATAATCAAACTTCTTTGTTGCAAATCACTGATAACTACAATGTGAATGCATATATCTTGAATACGCACGATGTGATTTGGTCTTTTTCTTAATAATTTGAATGGAAAATTCATGAGCAAGCACATGCTATTTGATCCAAAAATTAATTCCAAGAGCTTCTGCTCATAGTGTCATGCTGATTACTTGCCACATTCAATGGTCTTATGTGCCAATACCGTTTTGATTTACTCCCTTCTATGATTCATTGATTATCTCATAACAAGTGAATTTCATCTTAAGCATTGGTTCTTTACAATGGTGATGATCCAAAAGTAACACATTTGTAATTCTAATTCAATATGATTAAGAGATGTATAAAATTAGAACACATCCTCTCACAGATTTGAGTAGAAATTTGGGGTGAGGATGTAGTATTTAATCGTGGTAGTAGATTCCAATATTTCCCGGTTGTGGGAGTTGAGTAATAATCTTGATTGCGCATGCAATGCTTGATCTTGATTATATATGGTCTGTTTTTGTAGCGCTTGATCTCGACAAGTCCTGATATCTCTTAGTTATATTAATAGATATCTGAATTGCATATGTAATGCTTGATTTCATTAGGAAACCATACCCAATTGTGAGAGTCGATATCCAGATTGGCACATATAGTGCTTGATCTCGGTAAAAACCTGTTCGATGGTGTCAAGTTCCAAAAATATTTTTTTGAGTAAAAACTTAGTTGATATTTATTTAATGTGTTATGGTCACAGAAGAATAAATAAATTATTTATTTATTTTATAACATGTTTATGGTCATTCAAAAATATTAGTTGATATTTATTTTATAACATACTTATGGTCACATAAATTTTTTAATTGATATCTATTTTAGAACATGTTTATGGTCACACCAAAATATTAGCTGATATTTTATAACATGTTTATGGTCACACAAACATACAGTAAATTTTTTATTTTCAAAAAATCTTTAATATTTATTTGTGTCCTTTCTAGTAATTTTACACAGTCACAACATATTTCCTTTTATTTTATCAAACACATTGAAATTGCTTTTAATACTCACATCACTTTTAAAATCAGTTTACCAAACACTCAGTTGATTCTCCCCACAACAAATCCAAAAGCAATTCCACCTTATAGAAGATCCAAAAGAAATTACCCCCACAACATAGCAATGCCAAACTAATCCATAATCTCCACAGGGTTTACAGTTGTGATACTGATAAAGACAACTCTACACAAATACCAACAAAAATTACATGCCTGCTAAAATCTCTAAACTTATGCCATATAAATATATACATCACACAATGCATGTATGCAAATATTCAGGATACTTTCGGTTTACAAAACAACAACGTTCGAATGCCAGAGTTAGAATTTGCCTCGACTTCTACTTCTTACAAGAGACAACTCATATTTTTACTTAGAACCTATGTGCACTCTTTACCAAAACATAAGTGAATGAGTTTATGTTCATGGAAATCAAATTAAATGGTATATGAATATCTTCAAAATGAAGCACATTTTCTAGAAATATATCTGATGAAGGAATTGAAATGTCATGAACGTGGAAAGAGCATGCATCGACTCACATTCCCAATCTTATTAAAAGTTTTTTCCCTTTTTATTTTATATTGTTTAATTTTTCATAAAAATCCTACTTTGATTTATTTTTCATTCCTAATGGGAAATAAAGTAAAAGAATTAAGTGTTGCCTTTGACTTGGAATCCAACATTTGACCCCAACAAGTTCCTTTTAGATGATCCAATTTAACTTGTAAAGTTTGGGGATCCACGGGTTAAGCTAATTACAAGCTCTAATATATTAGGCCCAAATACTAATTAACTCTTAATTAATTGAGCCCAAATATATTAATTTCAGTTTAGTTCACTAAAATATTGAAATTTCAATCTTGAATTAATAAAATATATTAAATATTTTTACCCTAAGCAATTGTGTGAAATATGTATTCTCATGAAAAATACAAATAATTATGAAAAATACCAACAATTAAAATGTCTTTTCATGCTTGCATTCCTGAGGACCGTCATTACACCTAATGAATAATTTCGATTTATCATAAATCATGATTCAATAACGCTTTATTGAATACCCGGTACCAAGATTTTTTTTTCCAAGTCCTCACGAGACCCATAAGTTGATATTTACTCTGATTTGATTGTAAAAGACATGATGTCCATATTTATAAATATATGTCCACTGTGACATATGTATCAATAACGCCAAACTATCAAGATTAAACTGTTATTTCGTAGTCGTACCCATTGATAACTCAAACGTTATAACTCATAGTACATATGGTGCATTATTTATCTAAGGATTAATATAGATATTCCAATTGCTCTATTGTAAATATATTATTCCATTAACTGTAAAATCAAAATATAATATTCACTTGATCCGTTCAATACATCACATGTACTAGATTTTTTGTTCAAAGTCTTTCACTTAATGATTTTAGACTCATCATTTTCCAATTGAAAACAAAATACCTACAACTTTAATCAAGATAAGGTTTCCAATATCTATCCTAAGAATTTGTAAAGGGATAATTTCACTAAAATTTCACTAAAGTCCCTAATTATAGTAAAATATCACTTATTTAAACGTCTTTATCATATTAGCAATTTAAGTCCCTTGTATTTCTAAAATTTATCACTTTAGTCCATTTGACCAAAATACCAACGATCAATTCTAACTATATTTATAAAATTAAAATTTTATCCTTGTCAAAATAGTTAAATAATATTGTTTAAATAATAATAAAATTACAAATTCTTTGTAAAGAAAATAAAATAAATAGAGAAAATAAAATAATTTAACATTCAATCCAATTGTTTTAAAAAGAAAAAAGTAAATTCTTTTTAAAAACAGGTACATAATTCGATTGATGTACACCATCCGTCTCATATATGAATGGTGGTGATCAAATTATAAAATAAATAAAACATAAGAAAAAAAAATTGTTAAATAAAAAATGGACATGGAGATCAAAACTTTAAAATAAATACAAGAATATTGATTTGTAAAAAAAAAATATATAGATGGAGGTGCATCGTCCATCCCAAAGGATGGATGGTGGATCTCCATCGATCCAAACACAAGAAAACCTCACAACACAAGAATCAGTTCACAGATCTAACCCTAAATCTTGACCAAGCTTCTTCTTCTCTTTCAACCCCAAATCCAAAATTGTAAAATCCACAAATCTTATTCCTCGTGTTGTGGTGATGACGGTGGCCGAGAGAGAAGATAATGGTGATTTGGTGATGACGGTGGTCGGTTGTTGTTTCGTATATCCTTTTGTTTATTCAAAGAATTTGTGGATATGTAATGAAAAGAAAATGCCTTTTTTGTTTATTGATCGACTCATAATTCTTTGTTTATTTTGATTTAATGGTAGAATGTGTGAGTGTGAAATAATGATAAAGTTGTTATTTATGCAGAGAGTGAAGTGAAGTTGAAGTTGATAATGGACGTGAGAGCCACAGACGACCTCCTCTGGCTTTCTCAAACCAACAAACAACTTTTCCTTCTCGCAGGTTCTCTCTTCTCTACTTCTTCTCCTTCATTGTAAATTCTCTTCACTTCTCTAAAAAAAATCCTTTTTTTTTTTTTTTTTTTTTTTTGCTTTGTTAGTTTCCATTTCAAGAGGCATTTTAGTGGCCCTTCAAAGGTACAACATCATCTGCGATTCATTTTAACAAATTTTTTTTTTTTTTTTGTTTCTTTGATTGGGTGAACAAGTGCAAAAATTTTGATTTCTTTTTCCTTGTGAACAGAATTGGAGACTTCAAATTCATGAAGTGTCAAACGGTCAAAACCCTTCAACAAACTTGCGGGTTCACGTGGTCAAAGAGTAAGAATTATATTATATATTTAATCATAGCAGTACCCAGATGCATTTGAAAGATTTCCATTTTCTGGGAAGGTTTTAAAAGGGGTTGATTTGCTGAATGCAGAGGTGAGAATTTGACTTCAATTTCGAAGCAGTACAGAGTTTCTGTGAATTCTATTTTAGAGGAGAGTACAAGTATTGTAGATGTTGATTTGGTAATCCAAGGGGAGCAACTTAAGATTCCCTCTTCAGCTGCGGAAGAAATCCGAGCATTGAGCAAAATTACATGATTATTATTTTAAATTTAATTCCACAATAGAAATAAGAGCTTTCGAAGATAAAAGAAAATTGCGATTCAGATTTCTTCTATGAACTACTTAATAGATGCATTTCTAAACAGTTTCCTTTGGATCGAAATATTACTTAAAAGTACTCTTGGAAACATGTGCAATTTTTTTCAACAAAAATATAACTAGAGATGAATACGAAAAGAACAATGTATATATATATATATATATATGATTTGCATCTCATAAGTCTTGAAATTGGGTCCGCGGGGGTGACGGTATAGAGCCCTCTATCTGGTTACAGCTTGAGATTTAAGCCTTTGTTTTGTTTCAAATCATGCAAACGTTTCACTTTCAGACGAAGTTAGGCGACAGGTAAAATAAATAAAATGCTTGTGGTTCGGCCATTTTTTTGACAAATTGAATGTTTTGTGGAATGCAGACCCAGTGGTATTTGGTTTCATAATTGACACTCCTGTAATTTGACTAATTGAATGGCCTTATGCTTGAACATCTGTTAATTTCATACAATGAGTTTCTGAATTATTTTAATGTCTCACAATTACTCTGCCGTGATATATTCCAGACTGAGAAGAACAGGCTATCTATCTCTGATCTACTACTACGTGGGACTCATCGGCGATCCCTGAAAATGTGCTTTTCCACACAAATCACCCATAGTTTGCCACATGTAAGCAGATATTTTGTGCATTTGCAGCATTGCCTTTGGTAGTTTGATCCTTATTTTATTATTGAATTTCCTTGTATCTTAAAAGTTAACCAATAATAGTGATTTCACCAGGCTTACCCCTTCTTTTATCAGGCTAAACCAACTGGTTATCTTCTACTTGTCGTTACCATTATAGCATTTTGCATCTGATGCATGATTAGTGCATTTTGCATCTGATGTAGGATCTCCCGAATAAAGCATTGAAGTGAAACATTGATGGATTCACTGCCACGACAATTTTGATATAGATTTCACTCTCTTTCCACCACTTTAGTAAATATGTTCTAGCTAGTGTAAATGTAAATCGTATCAAGGTAGTTCTGTGTAGTTCCATTTTGATAAACCATTTTTAGTTAGATTGCAAAATTAGAAAATTTGTTTTGCAGTATTAGGTACTCATCTTCTTTTGCTTTGTTATTGCGGAGTTACCTTTTTATATGCAAACCAAAAGTCATGAGTTTCAATACTTAACTAGGGTTTAATTTTCACAGCAAGATTAAATTATGATCATTAGAAAATAAAAAAGATGATGTACTCTTATACTTGTGACAATCCAAATACAGACAAAAATACAACCACTAAACCAAAAAAAAAAAAAGAAAAAAAAAAGAAAAAAAAAAAAAAAAAAAAAAAGCTGCGTTCTTTCTATATCCTGTCTTCGTCGTACGCAACGGGTTCTTTCTTCCAGTCATAACCCAAGTGATTTCTGTGCATTGGCTATACCTTCAGGATCTGAAATATATGTCACAACCAAGTTATTCCAAATAAACAAAAGATGTGGAAAAAGGATGAACAGTCATGATTTCGATTAGACTTTTTCAATTCCCAGTGAAGCCCAGTGAAATCAAACACCAAAGAACTGCGTGAAAATCAGTGTGAACAAACTTCAAGTTGCCAGAAATGTTGTAAACCATGGTGAGGAAGAGGTTTCACAATGGTGTCTATGCTCAACACATACTCGTTGAAGAAACTGTATGAACAAGGATGAATTGAACTTGTCAACCAAATACACAAACTTTTATAAGTGCAAATCCACGAAAAAGGTAGGAATCAGACTTTAGTACCGAAGAAATAAAAAATGGAAAGAGGGTTGCAAACAGTATAGCAACTAAAATCTTAATCAGATGGTAATGAAACCATATGAGTTATTTTTTTGGAAAGGAATCAGACCATTTTGAGTTTTGACAACAGCAACGGTACAAAATAATTTATAATAATTCCTAACGAAGTATCTTCACTTGTTGAAAATTTTGGGCCAATTATTTTGAAGTTTTTAACACCTGTGATTTTCATTGAGTGTCACAGTGAAGAGTGCAAGTGTTAATGGCAATTAACTTAAGACCTTGAGGGTCCTTTTGATCCTCTACCACTCATTTAAAATGAACTACGGGCACACCATAAGACTCTGCAAAACATTAAACTGTGAAAGAAACCCTAATAAAGTACTCAGGAAATGGTATATTCAACTAGACTTGAAACATGTTATATTGTTTGTTGTCAAAATATGATGTCAACTCACAACATCACAAACCCTATGAGTCTGTAGAACTTTAGATTGCTAAAGAAACCCTAATAAAATACTCAGGAAATTGTATATTCAACTAGACTTGAAACGTGTTAATTGTATATTGTCAAAATATGATGTCAACTCACAGCATCACAAACCTTATTGCCAACCGCATATTGGTCCAATATGCTTCAACATGCAGTAAAACTAACGTGTGAACATCCTTTACTTTTCTTTATCACTAATGCGAAACTCAAATGATGTGGATGATTTGTCCTTACCATACCATTCACCACATCATCTCGTGATTTATGTGGTGAGGATTTTGGATTAATTTTTAGGGTTGTATAGTATTATTTTATTTTTTACCCAGAGACTTGTTTGAAAACACTTAGCAAATCCTACATCTTTGATAATAAAAAAAAAACCGTAGGATAGTAAGTGTTAACGGGAAATTTGTTTAGGATGAGAAATCCCTGTTAACACCCTCGAGACCACTACCACGGAGGTGGTGGCCGGGGTTGGTATCGTTGATACATGACCTGATCTTGTATGAATATTGAGTATGGAGTGGTAGGTAGGAGGAGTCATCCCACTCGTCGGGCTTCGCGATAGGTAGGCGAGGAGTCATCCCACCTGTCGGGCTTCGTAGTAGGTAGGAGATGAGTCATCCTTTCCGTCGAGCTTCGTGGTAGGTAGGAGAGGAGTCATCCCATCTGACGGGCTTCGTAGTAGGTACGAGAGGAGTCATCCTTTCCGTCGAGCTTTGTGGTAGGTAGGAAACGAGGGAGCTCGGGTTTCTTTACTGGTATGAAGGGGTTGATCTTGGTCCTGGTCCTGGTCCTCAGTCGGGGTCGGAGCCCGTCATGGTACCCGGAGCCTGGTTTTGGAGCCCGATTCCTTCCTGTAATTCCCCGATCTAGATAGCAAGTAAGGAGGGGGGCTTATCTAGCTCCAGTGTCGGAGAGCTCGATTTCTACCACAGAGATGATGCGGGAGAGCTCATCGACTTCCTTCAAGCTGGTCTGGGTGGTTTCTCCTCATCTTGACGTGCGACTTTGGCATATAGATGAGAGGATAAAAGCGCTAGGCCCAGCGGGGTAGGAATCTAGCTTCATTTCCTTAGGTCTTCGTTGTTGTTTCTCGATCTCATGTAAGAAAGATTAGAGAGCTAATACCAATGAGGTCGGTTCCTAGCCCGCATACACACATGCGTAACATAGTAAATAATAAGAAATACACAAGTCTTTTGTAGAGGGAGATGGACTAACCAAGGGGGAAAAAGCATCACGAATGATCACATGCTGAAAAACCCCAAGGCAGTATCCAGAGGAAGGAGGAATACCCTTCCTTATGTATATATCAGAGAATGCTCCGGGGAGCTTACAAGAATGGTGAAGTAATACAACGTAGTTTCTCCGAAAAGCTTACAATGGTGGTCGAATGTAGACCGATACCGTTATATTCTAGGTAAAGTTAATACATACATTGTTGATGTCGAGAGATCTTTAAACGAAGCATGTCTGTCTTCTGTCCTTGATCGGCCCCCTCACTATGCCTTTTACAGGCATATTTATATATGGTGACTACCTTGTCGTACAAGTCCAGGACTCTTTAATTAGTCTTCCTTTCCTTATCGAATACGATTCTTCCTTTCATGTAGTTGATCGACTTGTAGCTATTATCTCGGAGAAGATATGATTGTTTCCTCTTCGAGCTCTTCCTTCCTTGATAGGCGGGATTTTCTGTTATAGTTGACCCCAATAATCGGTTGTGGAGGATATCTTGGAGGCAAAAGTATTTGTTTCCTCTTTGGACTCTTTCACTAATGATGGCCATTAAAGAGTTGAATATTCTCTTATTAATGGTGTTGATCATGTCATTAACTGGGTTGACTACCTCCATTAATGCGGTTGACCTCATTAATGGTACTTTAAATGTCATGGAAGTCAATCCCCTCTTCCTACGTTGACGAGAGGAGAGCTCTAGTTCTGCATGTCACTTTGGAGAGGTACTTCATGGAGGTTACCTGAGGTGACATTTGATATTCCTTGAGGGCGGGGTACCCTAGGATCCAGTATACTGGCGAGGTCCCCTGGGGACCTCTCGATTGTCACGGAGCTAGATGCTGGTCTTCCCATGGAGCTTGTGCTAACCATTTTAGAGGCGAAATATCCCATTGGGTTCCAACCTTGTAATTGGGAGCTTGGTTTAGCTACGACGAGCTTTATCATGGAGCTTGACCTAATTATGCAGGCTTCCTAGCGGGGTAGCGGGCTTGGCTAGCAGGCTCTGGTAAGGTGTTTGCCATAAACAGGCGACCTTGGCTCGCTTCTGGAAGGGTGGAGAGGTACGCTCAAGTACTGCTCTTGCTACTTGATTTAACCATGCCAGGATCTACAGTGGATCTTGGCGCTTTTGGTGACGATGAGGCTTTACAGGCTTATTCCTTTAATGCTCAGACAGGTCGAGATTATACCTCGACAAGGCAGGAAGGCCATTGCAAGACAAGTTCGGCACCTTGAAGGTATCCTAGTGAAAGTAGAGATAGTAGCAAGCTCTAGGAGTGTCACGAGATACCTTGATGTAGGGGGACCCAGGTCCTTTCACGTCGACCTAGCTTCGGGCTTTATCCTGGTATAAGGAGCTTGACGCGGTTTTATCGAGCTTTATTTGGTAAGCCTGGAAACGTGCGAGATGCTCAGATGGTATGGGCAGCTTTACCTTGCTTCCTGTAAGATCGCGTGGTATCTCGACCTCGAGGACCTTGATACCTCGTCATATAAGCCCGAATTTGGACCCTTGCAGGATGGCTGGGAAGTGGAAAATTCTTTTTTGGTCGCTAAACAAATTTTGCTATTAAAAGAAGTCCCCTCTGACTTGAACACCGGTAAGTATTTGGGGTTAGTCTGAATCTTGTACTACATGAAGAATTTTGCTTGTCGCTTTTTACTTGTAACCCGAATTGCTCACAGTGATTGGCTTAGAAAACCAAGGTACTATTCATTCCTGCAAAATAAATGAGTGTATTGCTTGATCATGTTGGATGAAGCTTCTGTGGTTAATATGGGTTCCTAGAGTTCCTTTTCCAAGAATCACGGTACTTAGATGAGCTGGTGAAATGATTCTGGTAGGCATCTATGCCATCTAGATCCTTCCTAGCGGGGTTGGCCCAGCCAAGGCAGCAGGATGACCTTTTGGTTGTTCTGATCTCGTGATCTAGTAGGTAACTATGCTCCTACGCTCAGATCCTTCTTGGGGGTCATAGCCCGACCAAGGCATCAGGAGCGCTATCTAGCTATATCCTGGTATCGAGATCTGGATGGCATCAATGCTCTTATACTCAGACCCTTCTAGGGGGGGTCGTAGCCCGACCAAGGCATCAGGAGCGCTATCTAGCTATTTCCTGGTATTTTGATCCGGATGGCAACTATGCTCTTACACTCAGACCCTTCTTGGGGGTTGTAGCCCGACCAAGGCATCAGGAGCGCTATCTAGCTATTTCCTGGTCTCAAGATCTGGATGACAACTATGCTCTTACACTCAGATTCTTATTGGGGGTCGTAGCCCGACCAAGGCATCAGGAGCGCTATCTAGCTATATCATGGTTTTTAGATCTGGATGGCAACAATGCTCCTACACTCGGACCCTTCTTGGGGGTCGTAGCCTGACCAAGGCACCAAGGCATCAGGAGCGCGATCTAGCTATATCCTGGTATTTTAATCTGGATGACAACTATGCTCTTACACTCAGACCCTTCTTGGGGGGTCGTAGCCGGACCAAGGCATCAGGAGCGCTATCTAGCTATATCCTGGTATTTTGATCTGGATGGCAACAATGCTTTTACACTCAGACCCTTCTTGGGAGAGGTCACCCGACCAAGGCATCAGGAGCGCTATCTAGCTATATCCTGGTATTTTGATCTTGATGGCAACTATGCTCTTACACTCGGATCCTTCTTGGGGGTCGTAGCCCCACCAAGGCATCAGGAGCACTATCTAGCTATTTCCTGGTCTTTTGATCCGGATGGCAACTATGCTCTTACACTCGGATCCTTCTTGGGGGAGGTCACCCGACCAAGGCATCAGGGGTGATGAGGGGGCTTCCCCGATCAATCCCTAGTCTCGAGATCTGGATGACAATTATGCTCTTACACTCAGACCCTTCTTGGCGAGGGGTGGTGCCCGGCCGAGGCATCAGGAGCACTATCTAGCTATTTCCTGGTTTCGAGGAGATCATTGTCGAAATACCATGGCGTTCCTCCTGAAGGGATTTATCCAGTCCAGGGCATTAGGAGGGCTACGGAGTTCTCCAGGTGATGGCGATCCTCTTGGAGGGATTTTATCCGATCAAGGGCATTAGAAGTGCGGTGTAGCTCTCCTGGTGATGGTGATCACATGAGATCTACTACGGATACCGAAATCGAAAGAGATGCAAACTCATGGCGAGCTAATACGAAGTTGTATCCATGCATTGTGGTTTCGGTTGATAACCAGTCTTGCTCTAGGAATTTTTAACGAGTAGAATCTCTTGAGATGATACTGGAATACTGAGAAAATATTGAGCTTCTAGTCCCCAAGTGATATAACCGGTTTGGAAGTCCGTTTGGGGTAGATGAGAGCCTTCAACAATTGTAATCGAGCTCGAGACCCCACTATGAACGAATCAGGACCTTTGGGTGCTCCCAGAACGGATCGAGACCTCGATGGCTCACTAGGGCATTGGAAGGCTCTGTACAGATGAAGAGGATCCATCGGTATGATAATCTCCGAGAGCAAGCTGGTGTTTGCTAAGTCGAGCTCGTGCCAGCCAAGGAGGATGGTTACTTCTTCAACCCACGACCACATGGTGGGAGTGGTTTAAACTCTGCATAGCAGTGTGGCTACCTTTGGAGCCAAGGTGGGTGCTTCATTTGCTGAAGGACGCTTCTGTGTTGCTTGCTAGGCAGCTCGAGCTCTTCTTCCCTCTTACCTGATCATCATTGGAGGATAGGTACCTTGAATAGATCACAGAGAAAGTTGAGAGTTACCTGGGTCCGCTCTGACTGAAGCCAGAAATTATTGAGATGATGGATGCGCAGATGATGATGACTTGGTTCCCATTTCTGCTTTCATATCTAGTCGTGTTGAGGTAGGAACTACCTTGAAGTCCTCTGCTGCTGTAGATGCATGGGGGGCTTTAAGTCTGCCTACCTTTAAATTAAAGAGGTAGATCGGGACCAAAGTAGCTTGCTAGGGCGATGGATGGCCCCATATAAGTAGAAAGGAGACATCGGCCTATTAACTGTCTGGAGGCATGCTCGAGATTCTTAGAAGTTTCCCACGACGGAGAGAAGACTTTGGACCCCTCTAGGACGAGTGGTGACTCACTTGAGCGTTGGATGACCCTATATGAATGGAGATTGGCTACCTGTCTGGTACCGGTCTAGAGGCATACTTGGGATTTCAAGGAGCCCCCAACAACTGAGAGAAAGCTCTCGACCATGCCAGAACGAAACAGGAGCTTAGTGGCTCAATTGGACATTGATCGGCCCTATATAAAAAGTGAGGAGCCACTTGGCCTTACAGTGAGGCTGTTGCTCCAGAGGTTGGCTTAGGCATGTAAGAGGCCTTACCAAGAGTGGGAAACCTCTTGGCTCTCCTCGAATAGATCGGGCTTCTGTGGCTTGCTAGGGCGATGAATGATGCGGTACATATAGAGCAAAGCCACCGGTCTTGTAGCGATGCTACAGCTCTATAAGCTTGCTTAGGCCCGTAGGTGGCCTTACCAAATGTGGGAAGCTTCATAGAGCTCCTTGATCGGATCGGGGTTCGGTGGCTCGCTAGGGCGGTGAATGACACGGTAAACATGGAGCGAAGCCACCGGAGGTACTGGTCCAGATGCATGCTCGGGATCCTAGAAGTCCCCAGCAACTGAGAGATGGCTCTGGAATCTGCTGGAATGAATCGAGAGTTCAGTGGCTCACTTGGGCATTGACAGGCCCTGTATAAGAGGTGAGGAGCCACTTGGCCTTACAGTGAGGCTGCTGCTCTAAAGGTTAGATTAGGCACGTAGGAGGCCTTACCAAGAGTGGGAAACCTCTGGACTCTCCTCGATCAGATCGGGCTTCGGTGGCTTGCTAGGGCGATGAATGATCCGGTACATATAAAGCGAAGCCACCAGTCTTGTAGTGATGCTACCGCTCTAGAAGCTTGCTTAGGCACATAGGTGGCCTTACCAAATGTGCGAAGCTTCTGAGAGCTCCTCGATCGGATTGGGTTTCGGTGGCTTGCTAGGCCGGTGAATGGCCCGGTAAACATGGAGCGAAGCCACCGGAGGTACTGGTCTAGATGCAGGCTCAAGATCCTAGAAGTCCCCAACAACTGAGAGAGAGCTCTGGACCCTGCTGGAATGAATCGAGAGTTCAGTGGCTCACTTGGGCGTTAACAGGCCCTGTATAAGAGGTGAGGAGCCACTTGGCCTTACAGTGAGGCTGCTGCTCCAGAGGTTAGATTAGGCATGTAAGAGGCCTTACCAAGAGTGGGAAACCTATGGGCTCTCCTCGATCAGATCGGGTTTTTGTGGCTTGCTAGGGCGATGAATGACCCGGTACATATAGAGCGAAGCCACCGGTCTTGTAGTGATGCTACCGCTCTAGAACCTTGCTTAGGCACGTAGGTGGCCTTACAAAATGTGGGAAGCTTCTGAGAGCTCCTCGATCGGATCGGGCCGGGCTTCGGTGGCTTGCAAGGGCGATGGATGGCTCGGTAAACATAGAGCGAAGCCACCGGAGGTACTGGTCCAGATGCATGCTCAGGATCCTAGAAGTCCCCAGCAACTGAGAGAGGGCTATGGACCCTGTTGGAATGAATCGAGAGTTCAGTGGCTCACTTGGGCGTTGACTGGTCCTGTATAAGAAGTAATGAGCCACGTGGCCTTACAGTGAGGCTGCTGCTCCAGAAGCTACACAACTGAGTTGACTTCTTAGATTCATGGGTCGACCTGCTACTTCTACCTAGGAGCTTACGAAGGGCGGATCCGGAGGCATAAGGGGATCCATATGAACAGGTAAAAGCCCAGTGGATCTGCTGGATAAGTGATACACTGGTGGCGAAGCGAATCTGCTGTAGAAGAGCTGGAGAGGTGCAGTTCTACTGTATAGGAGCTCTCGATGTATCCGAATGGTTCAGCCATATAGGAGATCTTCAAGCGGGGAGCTACTGTATTGGAGCTCCATGATTATCTAAGCAGGTTCATTTCATAGGAGTAGCATAATGAACTTGTTCCACCAGGAATCCCACGAACCATATTAGCTCCACAATAAACGAAACTCGTTAAATGATAAAATGAGCACCACATGCGATGCATATGCGATATAGACAAGTATGGAGAAAAGACATCGTATATAGTAAATGATATTCCATGAATAATGAATCTGTTACCTCGATAGTATAATGATACTCATGTAGAGACATAGAGGCTTTCAAAAGGGGTGTGGAAACTCTCCACAAACGGCGCCAGAGAGTGTTAACGGAAAATTTGTTTAGGATGAGAAATCCCTGTTAACACCCTCGAGACCACTACCACGGAGATGGTGGCCGGGGTTGGTATCGTTGATATATGACCTGATCTCGTATGAATATTGAGTATGGAGTGGTAGGTAGAAGAGGAGTCATCCCACTCGTCGGGCTTCGCGATAGATAGGCGAGGAGTCATCCCACCAGCCGGGCTTCGTAGTAGGTAGGAGACGAGTCATCCTTTCCGTCGAGCTTCGTGGTAGGTAAGAGAGGAGTTATCCCACCTGTCGGGCTTTCGTAGTAGGTAGGAGAGGAGTCATCCTTTCCGTCGAGCTTTGTGGTAGGTAGGAAACGAGGAAGCTCGAGTTTCTTTACTGGTATGAAGGGGCTGATCTTGGTCCAGGTCCTGGTCTTCGGTCGGGGTCGGGGTCGGGGTCGGGGTCGGAGCCCGTCATGGTACCCGGAGCCTGGTTCTGGAGCCCGATTCCTTCTTGTAATTCCCCGATCTAGATAGCAAGTAAGGAGGGGGGCTTATCTAGCTTCAGTGTCAGAGAGCTCGATTTCTGCCACAGAGATGATACTGGAGAGCTCATCGACTTCCTTCAAGCTGGTATGGGTGGTTTCTCCTCATCTTGACGTGCGACTTTGGCATATAGATGAGAGGATAAGAGCGCTAGGTCCAGCGGGGTAGGAATCTAGCTTCGTTTCCTTAGGTCTTCGTTGTTGTTTCCCGATCTCATGTAAGAAAGATTAGAGAGCTAATACCAATGAGGTCGGTTCCTAGCCCGCATACACACATGCGTAACACAGTAAATAATAAGAAATACACAAGTCTTTTGTAGAGGGAGATGGACTGACCAAGGGGGAAAAAGCATCACGAATGATCACATGCTGAAAAACCCCAAGGCAGTATCCAGAGGAAGGAGGGTGGTCGAATGTAGACCGATACCGGTATATTCTAGGTAAAGTTAATACATACATTGTTGATGTCGAGAGATCTTTAAACGAAGCATGTCTGTCTTCTGTCCTTGATCGGCCCCCTCACTATGCCTTTTACAGGCATATTTATACATGGTGACTACCTTGTCGTACAAGTCCAGGACTCTTTAATTAGTCTTCCTTTCCTTATCGAATACGATTCTTCCTTTCATGTAGTTGATCGACTTGTAGCTATTATCTCGGAGAAGATATGATTGTTTCCTCTTCGAGCTCTTCCTTCCTTGATAGGCGGGATTTTCTGTTATAGTTGACCCCAATAATCGGTTGTGGAGGATATCTTGGAGGCAAAAGTATTTGTTTCCTCTTTGGACTCTTTCACTAATGATGGCCATTAAAGAGTTGAATATTCTCTTATTAATGGTGTTGATCATGTCATTAACTTGGTTGACTACCTCCATTAATGCGGTTGACCTCATTAATGGTACTTTAAATGTCATGGAAGTCAATCCCCTCTTCCTACGTTGACGAGAGGAGAGCTCTAGTTCTGCATGTCACTTTGGAGAGGTACTTCATGGAGGTTACCTGAGGTGACATTTGATATTCCTTAAGGGCGGGGTACCCTAGGATCCAGTATACTAGCGAGGTTCCCGGGTACCCTCGATTGTCACGGAGCTAGATGCAGGTCTTCCTATGGAGCTTGTGCTAACCATTTTAGAGGCGAAATATCCCATTGGGTTTCAACCTTGTAATTGGTAGCTTGGTTTAGCTACGCCGAGCTTTATCATGGAGCTTGACCTAATTATGCAGGCTTCCTAACGGGGTAACGGGCTTGGCTAGCAAGCCCTGGTAAGGTGTTTGCCATAAACAGGCGACCTTTGCTCGCTTCTGGAAGGGTGGAGAGGTACGCTCGAGTACTGCTCGAGTACTGCTCTTGCTACTTGATTTAACCATGCCAGGATCTACAGTGGATCTCGGCGCTTTTGGTGACGATGAGGCTTTACGAGCTTATTCCTTTAATGCTCGGACAGGTCGAGATTATATCTCGACGAGACAGGAGAGCCTTTGCAAGACAAGTTCGGCACCTTGAAGGTATCCTAGTGAAAGTAGAGATAATAGCAAGTTCTAGGAGAGTGTCACGAGATACCTTGATGTCGGGGGACCCAGGTCCTTTCACGTCGACCTAGCTTCAGGGCTTTATCCTGGTATAAGGAGCTTGACGCGGTCTCGCCAGGCTTTATTTGGTAAGCCTAGACACGTGCTAGATGCTCAGATGGTATAGGCGGCCTTACCTTGCTTCATGTAGGATCGCGTGGTAGCTCGACCTCGGGGATCTTGATTCCCCGTCATATAAACCCGAATTTGGACCCTTGCGGGAAGGCTGGGAAGTAGAAAATTCTTCTTTGGTCCCTAGCCAAATTTTGCTATTAACAGTAAGAAATGTGACCTTCAAGGAATCTGAAGAACATGACCTCTAAGTTGAACAAAAGGTTTACCATCATGAAGAACAATACTCTAGTCCTTATTAGTCACTGCCAACAAAAAATTATACAAATATCACCGAAAAACAAGCCTCACTCAAACATTGAAGATTGACATCGTTTTGCTGCACCCATCCTGATAGAACAAATGCAGGAGTAACAGCTATTTTTTGTTATCACAATACAATAAAATCAGAAATTTCGAATATTACCCGGTTAATGTTACAATATTCATCAACACAGTTCTACTAAACCAGGTTGTACGTGTAGGAAGTGATTTCTAAAAAGCACTTATCAAGTGCTTTTTTTTTCAACCTATATATATATAATGTAAACCCAACACTACAAAATTCGCATAAAAGTGCTTTCAACTATTTAAAAGCACTTCTAATTATACTAAAGACTGCACCAAAAATTAAATTAAATTAAAAAATTCAAACACAATTACACATCTCACTCTCACATAATTAAAATAATAAACAGTAAAAACTAACCTCGGAGTTTCGTCGTCGTATTTAGAGGACTTGTGATTCATCGTCTTCTTTCCCTCTCGACGGCGCCGTCGTCAGCAAATGCTTCTTCGCCTTCCCCATTCTCGCTACTCGCTGCTCGTACACCGCTTTATTTACTATTTTTCTTTAATATTGGTGCAATGGTGCTAGGGGTAGTTTCGTCGTTTTAGTCATTTTAAAAAGACTCAACTCTCAAGTCTTATTACGATTTAGGGTTTATATATAATATATAATCTAATAATACGGAGTATTCATATTAAGCTGTTCACCGAAAAACAATGAAGTTCGCGGTAAAAGCGGTGACCGGTGGCAGAGCTCGGTCAGGTATGCTCCATCTGGGCCCGAACCCGATCGAGACACCTGCTCTTCTTCTATCGACCCGAAAAGGCCTGCCCCTTTTTATCTCCCCTGACCTCCTCCCTTGCCTTCCTCGTCCGGATTCTCATCTTCTCCAGTTTAGCCCTCTTCATTTGTGAGTATGGAATTGCGTTAATGTTAAAGTTGGTTGTTTGTAGCTAAATGCTTCAAGACTTGGATTGGATTTTATTGTTTAAGCCCTAAGTCCCTACAAAGAATTCTTGATAATTGTAAATGGTTTTTGTATTGAATTTGGCTTAGTCCTAATTGTGATGTTTTTTCAAATTTTTCATGAAAATATTGGATGCTGTTTTTCATCCGTAGCTTGGATGGCCCTTGTCCAAAAACGATATCAAGTATCGGGGGACTGCACCAGATGCTTGGTTTGCATGAATATGGATTTGTAGCTGTAGCAAGGGATTCTGTTCAGTCCCTTCCAGAATTCGATAGCACTAACAAATTTGGAGCATCTTTTGAGACTCCTTGTGGTCGCCGTTTGGTACATTGAATTTTGCTTTCATTTTCTCAATATATTATACACTATTCTTTTCTTTATGTATTAGTTTTGTAATTACAGGTTAAACCTGTAGAGTACGTGGAAATGATTTCTTCCATGAGGCCAAACTTATGGACTACTTTGGCCGATGAGGTGCCTGCATGGGTATCTGATAAGAGGAACAAGACCTCAGTGGATCGAACTGTGAAATGGCTCGATGAATGCATTGCACTGAGTCTGGTAAATTAGTTTAGTTCATGCTTCTACTTTCTAGCATCATGAGGCAAAACTTGAGTGTTGGTTTAGGCAGGTGGAGCTGTTTTTGGATCCATTGTTGGTGGATCTAAAATTGAGGAACGGCAGCGATGTGCCCAAGAGGTAGCCAAGAGAAATGTATCAGGTAACCCTTGTTTATGTCTACAGAGCAGTATCAATATCAATCAAATCTTCAAATCTCATATAATTCATGCAGGCTACTGGATTGGAGGCTTTGGGCTTGCAGAGAGCATGGATGACCGCCCTCCTCTCCTAAATGCTGTAACTGTTAGTCACTTTTCCCTTTATTTGAATTTTGATCTATAAATTGCTTTACTTGTAAGAAAAACTGCTTTACTTGTAAGAAAAACAGTACATATTATCACTGAATAATTGACAACTTAGATTTTGTATTTGGTATCTTTTAGATTTTGGGAGTATATCAAGTAATTCTTATGTGTAATAGTCCTTAACGGTGACAATATATCTTTCAAACAATGAAAAATATATCATTTTCCTTCATTTATGTGCTCTAATGGTGCTGTCAAATACTCAGGATAATTTACCAGAGGAGAGGCCTCGCCTGATATCTGGCCTTGGACTACCAGGTATTGCATTTACAACTTTCATATTTTGTGTTGTTATTGGTCTATTTGTTGCCTGGTAAACATGCCAATTCTATGTTGTGCATTCTCTTGTGTGTGGATATAGAAAATGTTATCGGTTTGAATGTGTGTTTTTCACTAGGTGATTTTAGACTCGTGTTTGCAAATGCATTTGTTTTGGCATTTTACAGAAGAGGTCTTGCAGGGCGTTGCTGCAGGAGTGGATCTTTTTGACTCAGCGTATGTAGTCCATTATCCTATGTAATTTTTCCAAGCTTTACCCTTGTGGAGATGTCATTAAAAATCTGTAGATTTCGTGATTGTTTTGCAGTTACATTTACCATCTTACATTAGGGGGCTTCGCACTTATCTTTCCACTGGACGGGATGGAGGAGAATATGAATGATATTCAAACCAGCGATATAGGAAGTGACCGTACAAAAATTAATCTAAGAGCAACAATGTACAGGTAAATGATAAGATTGCTTCGTCTAAAGTGATATTATGTTCTCTGTGTCAAGGTTCGTTAAAGATATCCCTCTTTCCAGGAAAGATACAACACCAATCGTCGAAGGCTGTAGTTGCTATACATGCCGGAACCATACAAAAGCGTACATCAATCACCTTCTTAATGTTCACGAAATGCTGGCTCAGATTCTACTTGAAATGTACTACTTTTCTTCACCTTATACTAATTGCAGTGATGTATATATAAAACTAAGTGGACGATTATCTTGATTTTGCAGACATAATACTCACCATTATCTGGGGTTCTTCCAATCAATCAGATATGCGATAAAGGAAGGCAAATTTGTAGAATTTCAGAACAAGTTTGTTAAGAGCAGGAGATCATCTTGCGTTCTGGAATAAATTTAAAAGTTTTCCTTAAAAAATGATGCATTTACCTCCAAAATATTCAATTTTTTGAGTTTTACTATATAATTTTAAATTCTGGCATCGTTCTTGGCAGTTGGTGTTACATGTTGAACGAGTTGTTCTCGCAAAATTGTTAGTTTTGAATCTTTTCCCATTTTAGGAGAGAGCGCACAGTAAATGTTAGGGGAAGCTCACTGTAAATGCAAACCAACATTTTCAACTGTTTTTTATTTTGTTTCATTTTTTAAGATTTTAAATTAATTTGACAATGTATTTACAATTTAATATTGTTATATGTATATTTTATTAAACGTATACATCACTGACAGATAAAACAACTTTCCAAGAAGATTGCCAGATAAGCATTCAGGCTGGTATCTGAAAAAAAACCATCGATGGTATCGTCCAGACACGAGAACCCGACTAAGGCCGAATGTAAGTGATCGGCACGTTCAACTTTACTCACGACAACATGTGAAACCCAAGTAAAGAATTTGTCCAAAATATGTGATTCAGATAAGTAAATAAACCCAAGAAGGAATCTAAAATCATATTTCAATATGGAAATATCTTTATTTTTCCTCCGGTATCGGAGAAAGAAAAGTTTCTAGAAGGATAAACACCAAACAGGAAACGAGTCCAAATCAGGTAATAACTCTACTCTTCTAGAAGATTGTATACCGATAAGGAATTAAGTTCTAAATGGACTGTGCAACTAGAATCCCACGAAGATTCTAGTTCAATGTACAAGATCTCATAAACAAGAAAGAAGACATACGATTTTAATAAGTAATCGGTTCTTAATTAAACGTTATCACCTTTCCTTATTTGTGTAACAAGGATTATGGTTCTATACATATATAAATAGACACATAATCTCATTGTGAAAAACATGAAGAACGTACAAGAACACATAGAGAATACGCAACAATAGAGAAGGAAATTACAATAAAGAGAGGCAAGAGAGATCGAGAGGTGTAATTTGATATTCAATAGTGGATTTGGCTTGGTTGCGTATACAACCACCCGTGGATGTTGTTAGGATTATGCTCGATAGCAAAAGTGTAATATTATAATTGACAATCTTTTCATATTAATAAAGTGATTTCTAGTTTAACAAATCTTATATCTTTTATATTTTAGTAATTATAATTGTCAAAAGTAAATAATCATAGGTCAAAAGACTATGAGAAAAGAAGAATTGATCATACATCTAGATATGTATGAGGTAGATACAATTCTTTAGTTAGTTTTGAATAACATTCATAACTTAAGATAAAAAGTTGGGCGTCTTTATCTTGTCAAAGTTGTAGATTCTTTTGTTAGCATTTTAGTGGGATCAAATGTGTTATGATGAGTATAAAATCATCAAAGTGTGGTGTCTTTGGGCAAAAAACTCTAGTGCACTGGGTGCATTGAATATGATCAAAATGAAAAACTTTATTTAGAACCGTCAATGGATAAAAGTTTTCATTTGAAGACAATCGGAGAGTCTATCTCAATCCTGAGATAAATGATGGACTTATGGTTGCAAGTGTTATCATTTGAGCTATCAATGAGTACGATTATATAACATAGTCTATCCTTGAAAGTTTGGTGGTATTCATTTGTTAATCGATAGAGAACTTCATTTATAGATATGGACATCGCGGCTCTATTTATTGAATGAGAGTAGAATACCATCATATGGATGTTTTGAGGTATTGGATATTAAATCTTAACGTTAAGTTTTCAATAGTATTTATTGAAACATGACTTCTGGACAAGTCAAAATATCCAAGTTCAAAATGTGGTCATATAAGTAAATATAGTAACTTGAAGAGCTATAGGTGGTCTATGAGCTCTTGGCGATTACTGGTATTCTGCACGAGGATACACTTTCTCCAATAAGGTTGTCTAGGGTATGAGTGAGTAACATCAACTTATTCTATCTTTATTTAAGAGTTCAATTTTAGTTTTTTAGTGGAATGAACTAAAATTAAATAAATCGGACCTAAGTGAATCATTTGTTGATTGTGATTGGGTTGTGTCTATTGGAGCTTAAATTTAGATAGCCCGTCAAGATCTCCAATCCACACGAACTTGCATGGATCACTAGATATATTCTACCGGATCAATTTAGTGGTCCATCTAGAATTGTATTAAAGCATGTGAACTTGTTTCTTTTTGTAAGAATAAGTTTAGTTCACATGTGGACTTTTTATTAAGGTCCAATGGATTTAATAAAATAAGAAAAATAATATATGACCCATATACATGGTATGGGCAGCAAGGCTATTAAGAATAGCTTAAATATAGTATTTTATTTTATTATTTAATTAAATAAAATTAATTAATTTGTTGATTAATTAATTATTTAATAAAAAGTCAAAATCTTTTTCCTAGTAGGAGATGGTCTCCTAAAATTATAATATTGTTTGTAGTATAATTAATGTTAAAGACTATATTTGATAATTAGATAAATAAAAAAAATTATTTATCTAATCAAATTAGGAAGTCTTTAATGTGGTTACAAACACACTATTGAGTTGGATTAGGAGTCTTGGTGTAGGATAGAATTCCTTTTTGAAAAGGATTCTTAACCACCAAGTAATTCTACCTAAGGAAATGATTCTTAACAACCAAGTAAATCATTTTTAGGAAAAGAATTAAGTTTCCTAATACTTATCCTATGAATTTCGGCCAGCTATGTATATAAAAGATGATGATAGAATTCCTTTTAGATAAGGAATCTTAACTACCAAATAAATCCACCAAAGGAAAGGATTCTTGCCAACCAAGTAAATTCTTCTTAGGAGATGATTAATCATCCTATATATATGTTTTTGAAAATCGGCCAACCCATAAGAATTCTATGATGAAAATTTTGGCAATGTTAGATAATTTTCAAGAGAGAATTTGGCATAGCAAGAGAGAATTTTGAGGGAGAAAAATTTAGTTTTTGCTCTAAACAAAATTCGAACAACTTATAGATAAAGGGTGTGGAATTCGGCCAAGGAGAAAAGAGAAAAAGAGAACGTTTTTATTTTCGATAGTACACTAGTATCCTTTACATCAAAAAGGTTTTGTGGACAACATCAAATCAAGGTTCACGCGAGTTTCAATCAAATTGATTGATAATTTACAAGTGGCCGGACGTTCTTGATTTTTCTCTTGGAGGATATTTGTAACTAACAAAGAAAAGATTTTGTTTTGTCTCCATCTCTTGGTATACAATGTAAAGAAAGGGAACCCACACTCCTAGGTGATTCACTTTCGTGATTGGATTGGAAGATCTTACGGAATCAATTCGGCGCTTGTTCAATCGTCACGAGAAAAAAGTACGATACTTTTATATACGTCAATTAATCTAGGGTTAAGGTTCTCATTGCATAAAAGGGAATTTTATTTTTATTTATACGCAAACCCTAATTTTCTAGTTTTCTCACGCTTCCGTTGCGTTTTGAACCGTTTTTTTCCCTACAATTGGTATCAGAGCTAGGTTGTACCCTTGATTAATTGATATATGTGTTCGTGAATCTTTTTTTTTGTATATATGCATGTTTTAGAAAAAGATGGCACTCTAGGTACTCACATATATATTTACATTGGAATGTATGGATATATATATGTTTTATATGTGGTTTGTTATTGCTCAATTTTGGTCCTAGAATTTCAATGTAATTTTTTTTTGGATTGTAACAAGAAGGGTGATCTATCATCTCCATAATTTCCTTCTTGATAGTTGCTAAGTTTTTTTTTATTTTGTTGTTGTAATTTTAAAAAAAAACTACATTATTGTACTAAAAAAAAACTGCAGTATTTTATTTTTTTAATTCTTCTGTAATATATTCAAGTATTGAAGACTCGAAGGTTTGAAGAATTAGGAGCAACCGGAACAAGTTTGGGACCGTACGAGCCGTAACAACGAACGTGCGTGCGAAGAGAGCGCAACCACATTTGTTGTGGCATGGGCTGCGCACGGCAGCCCTTTGATAGCCATGGGCTGCGCATGGCAGCCCTTTATGGGTTTGTGGCATGCGCATGCCCATGGGTAAGGGCGAGGGGTGCGCACGCCCATGGAAGGTAGCCGAGGGAGTCCGAACGACAAAGGTCGCGTGAAGACTTGTTTGCCATGAAAGAAGCTCTTATATTCCAAGATATATGTAATTTACTTGTTTTTCTAGGATGGGCCAAAATTGTGCTATTTATATTTTTATAAATATTGCAATGTTTGTCATTGTTTGATAATATGTCATATAGAATATGAGTGCCACTCATATATCTCTTTTGGTATGAATATGCATTGAATGGTTTAAGTATCTAAATTGGCATCTAGATAACTTGGTAAATCATTCTTTGGAATTCGATCACACGCCTTAAACAATTGAGTGGGAGAAGGTGTTTTGGAACACCTATGGCCTCCAAGTTTAGTTGAGCTTTATGTTTCGTGAATAACCTCCCAAGAGGTATTCATGAATGGAATTTAGCAAGATACTTCCTTATAAGGATAGACTAGACAATTAGCCCAAATGATATCTACTTCCAAAAGAGAGATATTCTTGAGGGATTATATTGAAGGTCGATAACTTGGTAACACACTCAATGTAATTTTATTTATATCCTCCCAAGAGTTCTTGTTAATAAAATTGTAAGGCTAAATAGAAAACGTTGGTTGTTATGTTAACAATTAGGTGGGACCTAGTCTAACTAGTAAATGGTGCGTATTCCCAAAGGAGGCGTGACATTTATGGGTGTTGGATCACCGTTGAATTTTTACGATTGAATTATTTTATTTAATTCAAGATAAATATTCAAAAGTGCTATATCATGATTGTTTACTTATATAATTTTTGTTATTAAAAAGAAATCATGACCCCATCTCTAATCAATATCCTAAAAGATAATACTTTAACTGATGATAATTATGTCATATGGAAAAAGGAATATTGGGTTGTTGTTGCAACCTGAAAAGTATAAGTTCATTCTGTATATTCCTTAACCACCAAACTAATGAATCTACTTAGGAGCAAAGAGATGAGTATCAGTAGTGGAAGTCTTTAGATGAGATGACTAAATGTACGTTACATTATGGCCATCATCTCCAACGTGTTGCAACAGCAACATGAAGGAATTGAGACTGCTGCCTATATTATTATGTCTCTAGACAGGGATTCATATGGTTGGTAAAGTTGCTACTGTTAAGACCCGTTAGAAGGTCAAGAAACAACAGAGGAAAAAGCAACTTGGGCCTTCTTAGAAGGAGACCAACAAAGTAACCAAGATCAAAGGGAAGTGTTTCCTTTGTGGTTAAAAGGGTTAAAGGAATAGAATGAATAAGAATGAATAAGAATGAATTCAACTTGCATTTTGGAAATGGAGCGTTGGTGTCTACTAATGTAGTGGGAGATATTAGAATCAATTTAGATTCTAGTAGGCATTTAGATTAGATAAATGTTTATTATGTACCTCAATTAAAGAGGAATTTAATTTCAGTTTCTTGTTTAAATAAATTTGGTTATTCGGTTACTTTTAATAAAGCTTTTATTATTAGTAAGAATGACAAAATTATTTGCAAAGGTACATTGGAAAATGGTTTATTCTATTTGCATGAAAATATCTCTCACTTGTTAGACACAGAATCAACGGAACCTAATCATAAAAGAGTAAAACTATCAAAAGATGAAACCTACCAATGACATTTGCGCTTAGGTCATATTAATCTTAATAGGATTAAAATATTGGTAAGTGACGGACCTCTAAGTGACGGACCTCTAAGTGACTTAAAGGTTGATGATCTACCAACTTGTGAATCTTGTTTGGAAGGTAAAATGACCAAAAGGTCGTTTACGACCAAAGGCGCAAGAGCCATCGAATGTTTAGGATTGATACACACTGATGTGTGTGGACCTATGAGCATTCACGCTAGAGGTGGATATGAGTACTTCATCACTTTCACGGATGATCACTCAAGATTTGGCTATGTGTATCTCATGAGACATAAGTCGGATGCTTTTGATATGTTCAAAGCATTTAAAGCTAAAGTAGAAAATCAGCTTGAGAAACGCATAAAAATCTTGAGGCCCGATCATGGTGGAGAATATCTATCTGGTGAGTTTCAGCAATATCTTATTGATAATAGAATAATTTCTCTGTTTTCTACACCAGGCACACCTCAACAAGATGGCGTGGCAGAAATGAGAAATAGAACTTTTTTGGATATGGTTAGGTCTATGTTGAGTTATTCAATGCTTCATAGTTCTTTTTGGGGATATGCTTTACAAACTGCCATGTATATTCTAAACGATGTACCAACTAAGTCGGTTCCTAAAACACCGCATGAGTTGTGGACCGGATGAAAGCCTAGTTTACAACACTTAAGAATATCTGGATGTTCTGTGCACGTGTTAAAAGGAAAGACAGAAAAGATTGAGTCCCGTTCTAAAACATGCATATTTGTAGGGTATCCAAAAGGAACAAAAGGATATTATTTTTATAGTCCTTCAGATCTTAAAGTATTTGTTTCGACAAATGCTAAATTTCTAGAAGAGAACTATATGAATAATTTTGTGCCTAAAAGTATAAATATTCTGAATGAGCTTTTAGGAGATACAATTCCACTAGAGGTTTCACAACCAAGCCCAATTGTAAGTTCCGTACCAGCACAAGATCAACAATCTACCATACCTCATCGCAGTGGGAGGGTTGTTAGACAACCCGAGAGATACATCGGTCTAGGAGAATCTGTAGAGAATCTTTTGGAAGGCGACGATCCCTATACGTACAAGGAAGCAATGGAAGATGTTTATTGTCGCCATTGATAAAAGGCAAAGCAATTCGAAATTAAATCTAAGTTCAAAAACAAAGACTGGTCTCTTGTAGACTTGCCTAAAGGGATAAAACCCATCGGGTGCAAGTGGGTATACAAGAGGAAAAGAGGAATGGATGGAAAGGTGGAAACCTTTAAAGCTAGATTGGTAGCTAAAGGTTATACACAGAAGAAAGATATCGATTATGAAGAAACCTTCTCTTATGTGGCCATGCTTAAATCCATTAGGATACTCTTATCCATTGCGGCATCTCTAGACCTAGAGATTTGGCAAATGGACGTCAAGATAGCTTTCCTTAATGGAAGTCTTGACGAAAGCATATACATGATGCAACCAGAAGGATTCATTGAAAAAAGCCAAGAGGAAATGATATGCAAGTTGCAAAGATCCATATATGGATTGAAGCAAGCATCAAGATCCTGGAACATAAGGTTCGATCAAGCCGTGAAAAGTTTTGGATTTATTCAAAACCTTGATGAACCTTGTATATACAAAAGGATTAAAGACGACAAGTTGGTTTTCCTAGTTCTTTACGTTGATGATATACTACTCATCAGAAACGATATAGGTGTATTGACATCAATAAAAGAATGGTTAGCAAAAAATTTTGATATAAAGGATTAGGAAAAGCAAGTTATATTCTTGGTATCCAAGTCATAAGGGATAGAAAGAATAGAACGATTGCATTATCCCAAGCTTCATACATATATAAAATCTTGTCTAGGTTTTCCATGCAAGATTCCAAGAAAGGTATGTTATCTTTCAGACATGGAATCAAACTTTCTAAGGAACAAGTTCCTAAGAATGAGCATGAAGAGCAATTCATGAGTATGGTTCCATATGCTTCGGCAGTTGGAAGTCTCATGTATGCAATGCTCTGCACTAGACCAGATATTTGTTTTACTGTGGGCATATTTAGCAGGTTCCAATCGAAACCTAGTCCTGATCACTGGACGGCAGTCAAGCATATTTTCAAGTATCTTAGGAGAACGAGAGATTACATGCTTGTATACTCTTGAGGGGATTTAATTCCCGTTGGGTATACAGATTTTGATTTTTAGTCAGATTATGACTCCAGGAGATCAACATCAGGATCTGTGTTTACTATTGGAAAAGGGGCAGTCATATGGAGGAGTATCAAGCAATCTTGTATTGCCGATTCCACCATGGAAGCCGAGTATGTAGCCGCATGTGAGGCTGCTAAAGAGGCTGTCTGGCTCCTCCAATTCTTGATTAACTTGGAAATGGTTCCTGATGTGAATAAGCAGATCACTATTTATTGTGACAATAGTGGAGCAGTGGCTAATTCGAGAGAACCAAGAAGTCATAAGAGAGGGAAACACATTGAAAGCAAGTATCACCTTCTAAGGGAAGTTGTGCATAGGGGTGACGTGCCGATTACCAAGATCGCGTCAGCAGAAAATCTAGTGGATCCCTTTACAAAGGTTCTTCCTCAAAAGAGTTTTGATGGGCATCTAGAGAATATGGGGATGAGAGATATGACACATTTGCTATAGAGCAAGTGGGAGATTGTTAGGATGATGCTATGAAAAGAATTAAGTTTCCTAATACTTATCCTATGAATTTCGGCCAGCTATGTATATATAAGATGATGATAGGTTCGGCCAGCTATATATATATAAGATGATGATAGAATTCCATTTAGATAAGGATTCTTAAATACCAAATAAATCCACCAAAGGAAAGGATTCTTGCCAACCAAGTAAATCCTTCTTAGGAGAGGATTAATCATCATATATATATATATATGTGTTTGAAATTTGGCCAGCCCATAAGAATTCTATGATGAAAATTTCGGCCATGCTAGGCAATTTTCAAAAGAGAATTTGGCATAGCAAGAGAGAATTTTAAGGGAGAAAAATTTAGTTTTTGCTCTAGACAAAATTCTATCAACTCATAGATAAAGGGTGTGGAATTCGGCCAAGGAGAAAAGAGAAAAAGAGAAAGTTTTTGTTTTCGATAGTACACTAGTATCCTTTACATCATAAAGGTTTTATGGACAACATCGAATCAAGGTTCACGCGAGTTTCAATCAAATTGATTGATAATTCACAAGTAGCCGGACCTTCTTGATTTTTCTCTTGGAGGATATTTGTAACTAACAAAGAAAAGATTTTGTTTTGTCTCCATCCTCAGGTATACAATTTAATGAAAAGGAGCCTACACTCCTAGGTGATTCACGTTCGTGATTGGATTGGAAGGTCTTACGGAATCAGTTCGGTGCTTGTTCAATGGTCACGAGAAAAAGGTACGATACTTTTATATACGTCAATTAATCTAGGGTTAAGGTTCTCGTTGAATAAAAGGGATTTTTTATTTATCTATACGCAAAACCTAATTTTCTAGTTTTCTCATGCTTCCGTTGCGTTTTGAACCATTTTTTTCCCTACAGATCTTTCTCTGGTCATTGTAGTTTTACCATGTATACTCGTGTCACAATCATATCTTTTGCATTCTCTATCTTTTTCTGTTTTGACAGGACACAATCAAACCAAACGTTGTTGATTTTCTAGACCATCGAAAAATAAACGTTAACAATTGGCGTTAGAAAGAGGGGCGTGAACCTCCGATCTATTTTAAATGATGTCTGGTGACGGAAGTAAAGACGGTTCAAGGGACGTTCAAAAATTTCCAGATAATGCTCACAAAGGAGGGATCACTCAGGACCCCACGACAACCACCGGGAACCAGTCGGTATTCTTTGCTGGCATCCAACGAATCCCTCCAACCAATGAGGATATAGCGTGTCGTTTTAGGGAAGCCTTACAACAATTATTGGCAGATGCCGTGGAGGAAGGAATATATCTATTGGCTACAAAAGAGACGAATCCTCCAGACCAACCGTCTTCGTAAAATCATTTTTTGGAACCCCGTTCACCGGTTACGTAGCGGAACTAGGTTTTAAATTTTTTAATACAGATCATAGTCTGTATCTGGGACCAGTTAACTTGGAATCGTAATTATTTTTTGGAACTAATACATACAATATGTAAACATAGGAAATTAAAATCGATATAATCAAAAGAATAAAATCTTACCAACGTTTGGAAGCTCCTTTACTTTACGATATGCTCATGTCTGAACCAATCTTACCAACGTTTGGAGGCTTCTTCACTTTACGATGGACTCCTGTCTAAACCACTCGATCTTCCTCGCTATCTCCTGGGATTAGTAACTGCGTATGGACGCGTCACGGTCTCAGAAACTTGAATAGAGGATGTAGAGAAAAGACTTAAAGAAACTCTTTCTTCAAAGTCAAAACAACTAGAACAATTCCAGTGAGAAGAAAAATTAACAATATTTTTCTTTCTTTCTTTCTTTCTTTGATATGAGTACACTGCACACGAAACACCTTTTTTTTTTGTCTTGTTTCACGCACAAAGCTAAAAAGAACTTTTTTTTTCTTTCACAAATCTATATGTTGCCCACGCCTGCCTTTATGTTTTATATATATGTTATATGTGTATCAAGTATTTGCATCCTATGCAAATTCTTCTTTTGACCAATGTTTCATGTGCACACATCAATTTACATCCAATGCAATCTCTTGTGTTATTAATTGATATATATATATATCTTTTAATTATTCTTTTCAAATATATCTAATATATTAAAAGTGATAATAAGTATTTTAAATTAAAACTTAAATTCAAATACTTAGATAAATGATTTAGTAAAATAAAATAATCTTATTAATTTATCTTCACCTAAATCCATATATCAACTAACACCCTCCAATTAATAGTTAATTAATAATTCATAATTATCAATATAATTAAATAATCTAATTATTTAATTAATTTAACTATTAACATTCAATAATTAAATAATCTCATTATTCAATTAATTTCCGAATAAACACGTGTCACTTTCGTAACACAACTAATTGGACAATCCAATTAGTTAACCGTGACCCTTATTACCTAAATCGATTGGACTAGCAAGGGGACCTAATGGACCCACAGTATTTGAGCTCCAATAATCCTCGGAATCATTAATTAAACTCTTTAACTAATATTCCTTGATAATTAACTCTGGCGTTATTCCACTAAAACCCAAAGTTGTACTCTCTCAACTGGAGATGCTTTTACACAGACCGATACAACTCGGTGTCCATCGATATAGCTATTACATATGGTGTGATCTTCCATAGTCGTTCATAATTAGAGCTGGGTCATAATTTCCGTTATACCCCTCCAATTACCTATATCCTTTAAGTACCGTTGATTCTCTAATGGACAATAAATCTTATTTCCTTACGGAATTAGGAGAGCGTTCATATTGTCCAAGCCACGAATCAACCTTTAAGGGAACTACCATCTACTTCTCACAAGAAGGAGTGGATTCCACTATTGTGTACAAACCTTCCCAACCACAAGCCAAACCGCAATCCCAACATACAAAACATATTGATCAGGAAATGCATCTGACCTCACCCATTGTATATCAAAGACCACGATCTAACCTGAAGGAGTCGATAAGACACTTAGGATTAAGATCACCCACATATAGCCATCATTAGTTGATATATATGAATCTAATCGGTAAACAGATCTTGGTGAGAGATTCATATAGATCATGACCCAGTCCGATATGATCACATCATACAAGGTACCTCCATTCCCATATCTCATATGAATGATTCAGGATAGAATCATCGTACATTACTGAATGGATTACAACTATATATTAACCACAAATAAAGTACCCAGCTTTATTTGCTATCTATGGACTCTTTAGATTGCACATCTCTTACTATATCCATCTATATATGACACTCATATACATAGTTCGAGATTACATCTGGTAATCTTGGATGTTAAATATGTGCACAAGTTATATAATAAACAACACAACAAGAATGAATTGAACTTTTTCTTTTATTTATTTCATAAATTCATTTACTAATTACATATTTAGTGCATAAACCCCAACAATCTCCCACTTACACTAAAGCATGTGAGGCATGTCTCGTAACCCTAGACTATCTAAATGACCCAAAAACACTTTAGCCGGTAAGGTCTTCGTAAATGGATCAATATGATTGTCTTGTGAGGCTATCTTGGTGATGATCAAATCTCCTCTCTACACTATCTCTCTAATGGGATGATACTTTCTCTCTATATGCTTCCCTCTCTTATGTCTTCTTGGTTCTTTGGAAATAGCCACAACACCACTGTTATCAAAATAAAGTCAAAATCTTTTTCTAGTAGGAGTAGGTTTCCTATCTTTATACTATTGTTGGTAGTATAATTAATATTAAAGACTATATTTGATAAGTAGATAAATAAAAGGAATTATTTATTTAATTAAATTGGGAAGTCTTTAATATGGTTACAAATACACTATTGAGTTGGATTAGGAGTCTTGGTGTAGGCAAAAATTCATTTTTGGAAAAAGATTTTTGGTCACCAAGTAAATCCACCTAAGGAAAGGATTCTTATCCACCAAGTAAATCCTACTTAGGAGAGGATTAGGAGAGGATTTATGATCCTATATATTTCTCTTAAATTTTGGCCAACACCTACAATTCTAAGAGAGGATTTTTGGCCAGCCCTATTTCAATTTAAGAGAAGATTTCAGCTAGCCTAATTAATTCTACTTGGAGAGAATTCGGCCACCATAGAATTTTGAGGGAGAAAAATCTGTTTTTGCTCTAGACAAAATTCGATCAACTCTAAGAAATAATGTGAGATTTGTCAAAGAAGAAAAGGAACAAAGAATGTTTAGTTTTCGATAGTACACTAGTAGCCTTTACATTAAAAGGTTTTGTGTACAATATAGAATCAAGATTCACGCGAGTTTCAATCAAATTGATTGATAATTCACAAGTGACCTAGCGTTCTTTGTTTTCTTCTTGGAGGATTATTGTGACTAACAAAGAAAGAGATTTTGTTTGTTTCCATCCTCAGGTATACAATTTAAAGAGAGGGAGCCCACACTCCTAGGTGATTCACATTCGTGATTGAATTGGAAGATCTTTCGGATTCAATTCGGCGCTAGTTCAATCGTTATGAGAAAAGTGTACGATACTTTTATATACATCAGTTAATCTAGGGTTAATGTTCTTGTTATTATAAAGGGAAATTTTTTATTTATATCGAAACCCTAATTTCGATAATTTCACACTTTTGATGTGTGGATTTTCTCTTCAATTGGTATCAGAGCCTGGTTGTATCCTTGAGTAATTGATGTATGTGTGCGTGAATCTTTTTCTTTTTGTTGTATTTTTGCATGTTTTAGAAAGAGATGACACTCTAAGTATTCACATATATATTTATATTGGAATGTATCGATATATATATATATTTTATATGTGTTTTGTTATTGCTCAATTTTGGTCCAAGAATTTCAATGTTTTTTGTTTTGGGATTGTAACAAAAAGGGTGGCCTATCATCGCCGTAATTTCCTTCTTGGTAGTTGTTAAATTTTTATTTATTTTACTATTGTAATAAAAATACTGCACTATATTGTAATAAAAAAAACTGCGGTATTTTTTTTATTTTTTTTATTTAAAATTCTTCTGAAATACATTCAAGTATCGAAGACTTAAAGGTTTGAAGAATTGGGAGCAATCAGAACAAGTTTGGGACCGTGCGAGCCGTAGCAACAAACGTGCGTGCGAAGAGCACACGACCACGTTTGTTGTGGCATGGGCTGTGCACGGCAGCCCTATGAAGCCATGGGCTGCGTATGGCAGCCCTTTATGGGTTTGTGGCATGCGCACGCCCACGGGAAGGGACCAAGGGTGCTCACGCCTATGGGAGGCAGTCGAGGGAGTCCAAACGACGAAAGTCGCGTGAAGACTTGTCCGCCAAGAAAGGAGTTTTTTGTATTCCAAGACATATGTAATTTACTTGCTTTTCTAGGATGGACCAAAATTGTAGCTATTTATATTTTTATAAATATTGCAATGTTTGTCATTTGTTGATAACATGTCATATAGAGTAAGAGTGCCACTCATATATCTCTTTTAGTATGAACGTGCATTGAATGGTTTAGGTATCTAATTGGCATCTAGATAACTTGGTAAATTATTTTTTGGAATTCGATCACATGCCTTAAATAATTGAGTGGGAGAAGGTGTTTTGGAACACCTACGGCCTCCAAGTTTAGTTGAGCTTTATGTTTAGAATTAATACACACTGATGTGTGTCCTATGAGCATTCAAGCTAGAGGTTGATATAGGGTGGCAGAAAAAGAGAAAAAGAACTCTTTTGGACATGGTTAGGTCTATGTTGAGTTATTTAACGCTCACTAATTCTTTTTTGGGATATGCTTTACAAACCGCAATGTACATTCTAAATGATGTACCATCTAAGTCGGTTCCTAAAACACCGCATGAGTTGTGGACCGGGCGAAAGCTTAGTTTACAACACTTAAGGATATTTGGATGTCCTGCGCATGTTTTAAAACGAAAGATGGAAAAGATGAAGTCCCATTCAGAAACATGCATATTTGTAGGGTATCTAAAAGGAACAAAAAGATATTAATTTAACAATCCTTCAGATATTAAAGTATTTATTTTGACAAATGCTAAATTTCTGGAAGAGGACTATATGAATAATTTTATGCCTAAAAGTAGAATTTTTCTGAATGAGCTTTCAGGAGATACAATTCCACAAGCCCAATTCTAAGTTCCGTACCAACACAAGATCAACAATCTACCATTCCTCGTCCTAGTGGGAGGGTTAGTAGAAAACCTGAGAGATACATCGGTCTAGGAGAATCTGTAAGGAATCTTTCGGACGATGATGATCCCTATACATACAAGGAAGCAATGAAAGATGTTAATTGTCGCCATTGGCAAAAGGTAATGCAATCCGAAATTGAATCTATGTACAAAAACAAAGTCTGGTCTCTTATAGACTTGCGTAAAGAAATAAAACCCATCGGGTGCAAGTGGGAATACACGAGGAAAAGAGGAATGGATGGAAAGGTTGAAACCTTTAAAGATAGATTGGTAGCTAAGGGTTATACACAGAAGGAAGGTATAGATTATAAAGAAACCTTCTCTCCTGTGACCATGCTTAAATCCCTTAGGATACTCTTATCCATTATGGCATCTCTAGACCTAGAGATTTGGAAAATGGACGTCAAGACAACTTTCTTAATAGAAGTCTTGACAAAAGCATCTACATAATGCAACCAGAATGATTCATTGAAAGAGGCCAGGAGGAAAGGGCATGCAAGTTGCAAAGATCCATATATGGGTTGAAGCGAGCATCCAGATCCTGGAACATAAGGTTCGATCAAGCCATGAATAGTTTTGGATTTTTCAAAACCTTGATGAACTTTGTGTATACAAAAGGATTAAAGGCGACAATTTTGTTTTCCTAGTTCTTTACGTTGATGATGTACTACTCATTGGAAACGATGTAGGTGTATTGACATCAATAAAAGAATGGTTAGCAAAACAATATAATATGAAGGACTTAGAAGAAGCAAGTTATACTCTTTGTATCCAAGTCATAAGGGATAGAAATAATATAACGATTGCATTATCCCAATCTTCACACATAGATAAAATCTTGTTTAGGTTTGCCATGCAAAATTCCAAGAAAGGTATGTTAACTTTCAGACATGGAATAAAACTTTCTAAGGAACAAGTTCCTAAGAATGAGCATGAAGAGCAATTCATGAGTATGGTTCCATATGCTTCGGCAGTTGGAAGTCTCATGTATGCAATGCTCTGCACTAGACCAGATATTTGTTTTGCTGTGGGCATAGTTAGCAGGTTTCAATCGAAGTCTGGTCCTGATCACTGGACGGTATTCAAGCATATTTTCAAGTATCTTAGGAGAACGAGAGATTATATGCTTGTATACTCTGGAGGGAATTTAATTCCCATTGGGTATACATATTTTGATTTTTAGTCAGATTCTGACTCCAAGAGATCAACTTCAGGATCTTTGTTTACTATTGGAGGAGGGGCAGTCATATGGAGGAGTATCAAGCAATCTTGTATTGCTGATTCCACCATGGAAGTCGAGTATGTTGCTGCATGCGAGGCTGCTAAAGAGGTTGTCTGAGTTCGCCAATTCTTGATTGACTTGGAAGTGGTTCCTGATGCGAATAAGTAGATCACTATCTATTGTGACAATAATGGAGCTGTGACTAATTCGAGAGAACCAAGAAGTCATAAGAGAGGGAAACAGATTGAAAGAAAGTATCACCTTCTGAGGGAAATTGTGCATAGGGGTGACGTGACAATTACCAAGACCATGTCAACAGATAATCTAGCAGATCCCTTTACAAAGGCTATTCCATAAAAGAGTTTTGATAGGCATCTTGAGAACATGGGATGAGAGATATGACACATTTGCTATAGAGCAAACGAGAGATTGTTCGGATTATGCTCGATAGCAAGAGTATAATAATGTATTTGACAATCTTTTTATATTAATAAAGTGATTTCTAGTTTAACAAATCTTAGAGCATTCATAGTTTAATTATTATAAATGTCAAAAGTAAATAATCATAAGATCAAAAGACTATGAGAAAAGAAGAATTGTTCATACATCTAGATATGTATGAGGTAAACACAATTCTTTAGTTAGTCTTGAATAATATTCACAACTTAAGATAAAGGTTGGATGCCTTTATCTTCTTAAAGTTGTAGATTCTTTTGCTAGCATTTGAGTTGGATAAAATTTGTTATGATGTGCCTAAAATCTTCAAAGTGTGGTATCTTTGGGTAAAAGAATCTAGTGCACTGGTTGCATTGAGTTGGATCATAACAAAATACTTTATCTAGAACCGTCAATGAATAAAAGTTTTCATTTGAAGACAATCGGAGAGTCTATCTCAATCCTGAAATAAATGATGGACTTATGGTTGCAAGTGTTATCATTTGAGCTATCAATGAGTATGATTATAAATCATAGTCTATCCTCAATAGTTTGGTGGTACTCATTTGTTAATCTATAGAGGACTTCATTTATATAGATATGGACATCGAGGCCCCATTTATTAAATGAGAGTAGAATATCATCATATGGATGTTTTGAGGTATTGGATATTAAATCTTAACGTTAAGTTTTCAATAGTGTCTATTGAAACATGGCTTCTGGACAAGTCAAAATATCCATGTTCAAAATATGGTCATATGAGTAAATATGGTAACTTGGAGAGCTATAAGCGGTCTATGAGCTCTTGTCGATTACTGATATTCTTCATGAGGATACACTTTCTCCAATAAGGTTGTCTAGGGTATGAGTAAGAAATGTTAACCTATTTTTTCTTTATTTAAGAGTTCAATTTTAGTTTTTTAGTGGAATGAACTAAAATTAATAGATCAGAACTAAGTGGATCCTTTGTTGATTGTGATTGGGTTGTGTCTGTTGGAGCTTAAATTTAGATAGCCAACCAAGATCCCCAATCCACACGAACTTACATGGATCACTTAATATATTCTACCGGACCAATTTAGGGGTCCATCTAGAATTGTATTGAGACATGTGGACTTGTTTCTTTTTGTAAGAATGGGTGTAGTTCACATGTGGACTTTTTGTTAGGTCCAATGAATTTAATAAAATAAGAAAAATAATATATATGCCTATATAAGGGTGTTGGGCGGCAAAGCTATATAGATTAGCTTAAATATATTATTTTTATTTTATTAATAAATTAAATGGAAATTAATTAATTTGGTAATTAATTAATTATTTAATTAAAAGTCAAATTTTTTTTTCTAGTAGGAGTAGGTCTCCTAATTTTATACTATTGTTGGTAGTATAATTAGTATTAAAGACTATATTTGACAAGTAGATAAATAAAAGGAATTATTTTTATAATTATTTATCTAATCAAATTAGGAAGTCTTTAATATGGTTACAGATACACTATTGAGTTGAATTAGGAGTTTTGATGTAGAAAGAATTCTTTTTGGTAAAGGATTCTTGGTCACCAAGTAAATCTACCTAAGGATATGATTCTTAACCACCAAGTAAATCCTACTTACTAGAGGATTTATGATCCTATATATATTTCTCTTAAATTTTGGCCAGGACGTACAACTCTAAGAGAAGATTTTTGGCCAGCCCTAGTTCAATTTAAGAGAAGATTTCGGCTAGCCAAATTAATTCTACTTGAAGAGAATTCGGCCACCATAGAATTTTGAGGGAGAAAAAATTGTTTTTGCTCTAGACAAAATTCGATCAAATCTAAGAAATAGTGTGAGATTCGGCAAAGAAGAAAAGTAAGAAAGAACGTTTAGTTTTCGATAGTACACTAGTACATTAAAAGGTTTTGTGTACAATATCGAATCAAGGTTCACGCGAGTTTCAATCAAATTGATTGATAATTCACAAGTAACCTAACGTTCTTTGTTTTCTTCTTGGAGGATTATTGTGACTAACTAAGAAAGAGATTTTGTTAGTTTCCATCCTCAGATATACAATTTAAAGAGAGGGAGCCCACACTCCTAGGTGATTCATGTTTGTGATTGGATTGGAAGATCTTTCGGATGCAATTCTGCGCTAATTCAATCATCACGAGAAAAAGGTAAGATACTTTTATAATAATCAATTAATCTAGGGTTAAGATTCTTGTTATTATAAAGGGAATTTTTTTATTTATACTGAAACACGAATTTTCAATATTTTCACGCTTCTGTTGCTCGGATTTTCCCTTCAATCGTACCCTTTTAAGGCCACCCCAGTATTCCCACATCCTTGGCCGCCTATTCCAAGTATCTTGAAGAGTTTCCGCATGTCTAGATCACACATGACCGTACTTCTCCAAATATTTTTGGATTACGATATCCAAACCAATTCTAGATGAACCCATAAACTGGTTCGGTAGAATATATCAAGTGATCCATGCAAGTTCTTGCGAATTGGGGATCTTGGTTGGCTATCTAAATTTAAACTCCAATAGACACAACCTAATTATAATAACCAAATGATTCACGTAGGTCTGATCTATTAATTTTTGTTTCATTCCACTAAGGAAGTAAAATTAAACTCTTAAATAAAGATAAAATAAGTTAATATTCCTCACTCGTACCCTAGACAATCTCAATGGAGATAGACCTGATATAGCTCTCCTAGTTACCATATTTACTCATATGACCGCCTTTTGAACTTGGATATTTTGACTTGTCCAAAAGCAATATTTCAATAGACACTTTTGAAAACTTAACTTTAAGATTTAATATCCAATACCTCAAAATATCCATATGATGATATTATACTCACATTTATTAAATAGAGCCACAATGTCCATATTTATAAATGAAGTCCTCTATCGATTAACAAATGATTACCACCAAACTATGGAGAATAGACTATGATATATAATCATACTCATTGATAACTCAAATGATAGCACTTGCAACTATTAGTCCATCATTTATCTTAGGATTGAGATAGACTCTCCGGTTGTCTTCAAGTGAAAATTTTTATTCACTGACGGTTCTTGATAAAGTATTTTATTGTGATCATATTCAATGCACCTAGTGCACTAGATTCTTTTGCCCAAAGACACCACACATTGATGATGTTAGACTCATCATAGCACATTTGATTCGACTCAAATGCTAGCAAAAGAATCTATAACTTTAACAAGATAAAAGCACCCAACCTTTATCTTAAGTTGTGAATATTATTCAAGACTAAATAAAGAATTGTGTCTACCTCATGCATATCTAGATGTATGAAAAATTCTTCTTTTCTCATAGTCTTTTGACCGTATGATTATTTACTTTTGACAATTATAATAATTAAACTATAAATGCTATAAGATTTGTTAAACTAGAAATCACTTTATTAATATGAAAAGATTGTCAAATACATTATTATACTCTTGATATCGAGCATAATCCCAACAATCTCCCACTTGCTCTATAGCAAATGTGTCATATCTCTCATCCCAATGTTCTCTAGATGCCTGTCAAAACTCTTTTGTAGAAGGGCCTTTGTAAAGGGATCCGCTAGATTATTTGCTGACGTGGTCTTGGTAATTGTCACCTCACCCCTATGCATAATTTCCCTTAAAAGGTGATGCTTTCTTTTAATGTGTTTCCCACTCTTATGACTTCTTGGTTCTCTCGAATTAGCCACTACTCTACAATTGTCACAATAGATAGTGATTTGCTTATTCACACCAGGAACCACTTCCAAGTCAATCAATAATTGGCGGAGCCAGATAGCCTCTTTATCAGTTTCCCATGCGGCTACATACTCAACTTCCATTGTGGAATCAACAACACAAGATTGCTTGATACTCTTCCATATGACTGCCCCTCATTCAAGAGCAAAACCATATCCTGATGTTGATCTTTAGAAGTAAAAATTCTACTTCAAATAAGAATCTGTATACCCAATTGGAATTAAATCCCCTATAGGGCATACAAGCATATAATCTCTCGTTCTCTTGAGATACTTGAAAATATGCTTGAATGCCGTCAAGTGATCAAGACCAGGCTTTGATTGAAACCTGCTTACTATGCCAGTAGAAAAACAAATATATGGTCTAGTGTAGAGCATTGCATACATGAGTCTTCCAACTACCGATGCAAATGGAGCCCTACTCATGAATTGCTCTTCATGCTCATTCTTAGGAGCTTGTTCCTTTGAAAGTTTAATTCCATGTCTGAAAGGTAACATACCTTTCTTGGAATCTTGCATGGAGAATCTAGACAATATTTTATCTATGTATGAAGCTTGAGATAATGCAATCGCTATATCCTTTCTATCCCTTATAACTTGGATACTAAGAATATAACTTGCTTCTCCTAAGTCCTTCATATCAAATTGTTTTGCTAACCATTCTTTTACCGATGTCAATACACGTACATCGTTTCTGATGAGTAGTATGTCATCAACGTAAAAAACTAGGAAAACCAACTTGTAACCTTTGATCCTCTTATATATACATGGTTCATCAAGGTTTTGAATAAATCCAAAACTTTTCACAGCTTGATCAAACCTTATGTTCCAGGATCTAGATGTTTGCTTTAGTCCATATATAGATCCTTGTAATTTGCATACCTTTTCCTCTTTGCCTTTTTCAATGAATCCTTCTGGTTGTATCATATAGATGCTTTCATCAAGACTTCCATGTCTTGACATCCATTTACTAAATCTCTAGGTCTAGAGATGTCACAATGGATAAGAGTATCCTAATGGATTTAAGCATGGCCACAGGAGATAAGGTTTCCTCATAATCGATACCTTTTTTTTTTGTGTAACCTTTAACCACCAATCTAGCTTTAAAGGTTTCAACCTTTCCATCAATTCCTCTATTCCTCTTATACACCCACTTGCACCTAAGACTGGGAGATTCTGTACTGATTCTTCTAGACCTATGTATCTCTCGGGTTGTCTACCAACCCTCCCACTACGATGAGGAATGTAGGTTATTGTTCTTGTGTTGGTGCGGAACTTATATTTGGGCTAGGTTATGAATCATTTTATGGAATTGTATATCCTGAAAGCTCATTCAGAACAATTCTACTTTTAGGCTAAAAACTATTTATATAGTCATTTTTTAGAATTTAGCATTTGTTGAAACAAATACTTTAAGATCCGAAGGACTATGGAAATAATATCCTTTAGTTCCTTTTGGATACCCTATAAATATGCATGTTTATGAACGGACTTTATCTTTTCTGTCTTTCCTTTTAACATGTGCGTAAAATATCCAAATATCCTTACGTGTTGTAGACTAGGCTATCGCCCAGTCCATATCTCATGCAGTGTTTTAGGAACCGACTTAGATGGTACATTGTTTAGAATGTACAAAGCAGTTTGTAAAGCATATCCCAAAAAAGAACTATGAAGCGTTGAATAACTCAATATAGACCTAACCATGTCCAAAAGAGTTCTATTTCGCCTTTCCACCACCCCATTTTGTTGAGGTGTACCTGGCGTAGAAAACTGAGAATTTATGCCATTATCAATAAGATATTGCTGAAAGTCACCGGATAGATATTCTCCACCATGTTCAGACCTTAAGTTTTTTATGTGTTTCTCCAGCTGATTTTCTACTTCAGCTTTAATTGCTTTGAACATGTCAAAAGCATCTGACTTATGTCTCATGAGATACACATAGCCAAATCTCGAGTAATCATCCGTGAAAGTGATAAAGTACTCATATCCATCTCTAGCTTGAATGCTCATAGGACACACATCAGTGTGTATTAATTCTAAACATTCACTGGCTCTTGTGCCTTTGGTCGTGAATGACCTTTTGGTCATCTTACATTCCAAACAAGATTCACAAGTTGGTAGATCATCAGCCTTTGAGTCACTTGAAGGTCCATCACTGTAAATTCCCTTAACCAATTATAGTGTAAAATATACCTAGAGGGAGGGGGGTGAATAGGTATATGGTTAAATTTTAATCTTCTTTAAAAACACAAGCAATCTTATACAACACTTAGTATAATATCAAAAATGATATATGACAAAGCAAATGTTCAAGCAACCCAAATCAACTAAGTGAAGAAATTAAAGATGCTAAAAATCAACACAAGATATTTACGTGGTAAAACCTCCTAAGAGGAAACATCCACAGGTTGATACCACAACCACCAGCAAAAACAAATTCACTATTTCAAATAAGAGTTACACACTCAAGCAATCAACACATGCTCTCCAAGCTATCACTCTTACTCTACCCTTGAACCTAGTGGTATACTAAGCTGACTTCCTATCCCATACCTCTTGTCTCTAGGAAGATTCCTTGCTCACCTATCCGGATCCTCCCGACCCTAGGTAAGACTTCTTGCTCAACTATCCGAGTCCTCCTGACTCTAGTCAAGACTTCCTTGCTCAACAATCCGAGGTCTCACACCTCTTGTTGAGACTTCCACTTGCTTAGCTATCCAAGTCCTCCTGACTCTAGCTAAGACTTCCAATTGCTTAAATCAAAGAATCACTCTAAGATATGAGACTTCTTACCTCTTCACAAGGCATCTAAGTGATCATGAATGCAAAACGCAAACAAGCACTCAACATAGAAAATGATGATCAACAAATTCTATGGACATGCAACTAGATAGCTAGATTATGCTTTCAAAGAACAATCACAAATGTATCTAGGTAACCTAAGCATGTTATCAACTAAGAACCAAATCAATGAAATGAATATACCAATTGATGTAGAGCTAGTTCTTAGAAAATGAAATTAAATATAGAAATAGTCAATCAAGCATAAGAACAAAAGATTTCTAGAAACAATTTCATGTTTATCAAGTTTAGCACAAATCAATCAACTTATCACAAATCTAGCTAAACTTGAAAATCAAATCAACAAACCACAAAATGATATCAAAATCATCTTAGTCATGCTTCTTAATCAAAAGGCATCAATAAATAAGAAGATCTAAGAAGAAAACTAAGAAGAAGATGATTTTACCAACAAGGATGAAAATCACGAACTGAAGATCTGATCACAACGAAAGGTATAGACATCCTTTGGTTCTGAAAATGCTTGGAGTTTGTAGAAATTCTCAAGACACTCGAAATCGGTTTTTGAATCAAGTGATTCGGAGTTGAAATGAAGAAGTTATCACAAAAACAAAAATCAAAATGTTGAGAGAAAATTTCTGCACTTGTTCTTCAAATTCGTTTTTCTCAACTTGTAATGAATGAGAGGGAATGACAGGTTTTAAAGAGAGAACAACCAAATGAACAAATTGCCCCCATTATTTAGTGCCTCCCCAAGATGGCGCATGGTTATCTTGGGGCAGAGCACCTTTGGGGCCACGATGGCCACGCGACATCTCGGGATGGTGCAAGGTGATGGCTTGAGCCATCGCACCTCTTCCCTTGCGCTCCTCTCGCGTTCTTCGACCGTTCTTTGGCCTCCAAACTCCGAATTGTAATCTGTTTGAAGATTACAAACTGGGACTCCCTCATAGACATGGAAATATAAGATACTCAACCCAGAAAATAATAATTCGACTCGATATATGAAGACGAAGACAATGTATGCAACATGAGTTGAAAGTGTAGTATCTTTTGACTTAGAACTCGAAATCAATAGTATGAGTAACCGAAATGACAAAAAATCAATCAAGAATAATCTAAGACTAAAATCAAGTTCAAGATCCATCTTATACAAACATATAAACAAACAAACTACATAGAGATAGTCTCCAATCATGTATTTTCCAAAACATGTTACTTTCATACCAATGCATGAGCATTCAACTTCAAGTGTGTGAATATGTTATACCAAATGATGCGCTACGATACAGGGAAACAAATGTATGAATTTTTTGTGTGCATGCATATAATGATGCACAACTAAATAGGGACACATATGAATGAATTGTGTGTGTGTGTGCGCCTACGCCTTGCAAGAGGAGGAAAAATCTTGATACCTTAGCATCCAATTAAGTATATATCCTCTTGAAGATGAACTTTGCATGCGAAGTCGCTTTCTATCAACTAAGCAATACAAACAAAGAGCGTTTTGTTATGGAATCAAGCCAACACAAATCTAAAACCTAACAATCCCTAACCAATATTTTGATCCTATCAAGGTTAATATGACCTAGGCACAAATGCCATAGGTCGGTTTTATCTTTTGATAATTTTACTCTTTTATGATTATGTTCTATTGATTCCGTGTCTAACAAGTGAGAGATATTGCTATGCAAATAGAATAAACCATTTTTCGATGTACCTTTGCAAACACATTTGTTATTCTTACTAATAATAAAACCTTTATTAAATGTAACCGAATATCCAAATTTATTTAAACAAGAAACTTAAATTAAATTACTCTTGAATTGAGGTACATAATAAACGTATATCAGATCTAAATTCCTATAAGATTATAAATTAATTATAATATCTCACATTGCACTGGCAGAATCCAACACTCCATTGCCTAAACGCAAGTTAAATTCATTCTCATTCAGTCTATTCCTTTGTCACTTTTTACCGTAAAGGAAACAGTTTCCTTTGATCCTGGTTATTTTCTTGGTCTCCTTCTAGGTAGGCCTAAGTTACTTTTTCATCTCACCATCTTTCTTAGCACTATTGAGTTTAGTAATTTTAAGATGTGCTATGACTTTCATCATGTGGTCTTTCACAGCATGTCCAGGTTTCATCCTAAGATACATAAAAGTAGTCACTGCTTTTCTCTTAGTCATCCTAGACTTCATAGAAAACATCTTTCCCAGAGACATCATTATATCGACAACATTCTTCATTCCTTCATGTTGCTATTGCAACACGTCGAAGATGGTGGCCATAATATAACATTTGGCCATCACATCTGAAGTCTTCCACTGTTAATACTCGTCTCTTTGCTCCTTAGTAGATTCATTTGTAGGAGTTGGTGGTTTAGGGGTAGATAGAACAAACTTATGTTTTTCAACTTGCAACAACAACCCAATTTTCCTTTTCCATGTGACATAATTATCATCAAGTAAAGTATTATATTTTAGGATGTTGATTAGGGATGAGGTCATGATTTCTTTATAATAACAAAAATTATATAAGTAAACAGTCATGATAAAGCAATTTCGAGTATATATCTTGAATTGAATAAATTACTTCAATCGTAAAATTTAACGGTGATCCAACATCCATAAATGTCACGCCTCATTTGGAAGTTCACATCGTTTACTAGTTGAACTAGGTCCCACCTAATTGTTAACATAACAACCAGTATTTTCAATTTTAGTCTTGCGATTTTATGAAAATGAACTCTTGGGAGGATATTAATAAAATCACATTGAGTGCGTTACCAAGTTATTGACCTTCAATATATTCCCTCACGATTATCCCTCCTTTGAGAGTAGATATCGTTTGAGTCAATTGTCTAGTTTATTCTTGTAAGGAAGCGTCTTGCTAAATTCAATTATTGAATACCCATTCGGGGGTTATTACATGAAACATAAAGCTTAACTAAACTTGGAGGCCACAAGCGTTCCAAACACCTTCTCCCACTCAATTGTTTAAGGCGTGTGATCGAATCCCATAGAATGATTTACCAAGATAGCTAGATGCCAATTGGGTACCTAAACCATTCAATGCACGTTCATACCAAAAGAGATATATGAGTGTCACTCCTATTCTACATGACATGTTATCAAACAATGACAAACATTATAATATTTAAGGAAAAGTAAATAGCCACAATTTTGGTCCGTCCTAGAAAAACAAGAAAATTACATTCGTTTGAAATACAAAACCCTAAACCTAAATTGGTGAGCAATTCATCAAGCGGCCATAGTCCAAAGGTCTTGTGCCCAAGTACATGCACGCCCGAACCCTTGTACGGCTACTTCAGGTTACTCCGTTGCTACTTTTTTTGCTTCAAATTCTTCAATTCTTCGATTCTTCGAAAATTGAATATATTACAACAATAAAATAAAAAAAACTTAGCAACTACGAAGAAGGAAATTATAGCGATGATAGGCCACCCTTCTTGTTACAATTCCAAAACAAAAATACATTGAAAGTCTAGGACCAAAATTGAGCAATAACAAATCACATTATAAAAACATATATATATATATATATGCGAATACTTAAAGTGCCATCTCAAGGGTACAACCTGGCTCTGATACTAATTGTAGGAAAAATCGCACGGCGGAAGTGGAAAAGGGGTTTCATATATTTCAAAAAACATTCGTTTAAGAGAATGTGTAGGGAAAAAACGGGTTCAAAATGCAACAGAAGCATGAGAAAAATAAAAATTATTGTGTATAAATAAAAATTTTCCCTTTATGTAACGAGAACCTTAACCCTAGATTAATTGATATATATAAAAGTATCGTACCTTTTCCTCGTGACGATTGAACAAGTGCCGAATTGATTCCTCGGATTGCATTGCCTTTTGCCAATGGCGACAATCAACATCTTCCATTGCTTCCTTGTACGTATAGGGATCATCGTCGTCCGGAAGATTCTTTACAGATTCTCCTAGACCGATGTATCTCTCGGGTTGTCTAACAACCCTCCCACTACGACGAGGTATGGTAGATTGTTGATCTTGTGTTGGTACGGAACTTACAATTGGGTTTGGTTGCGAAACCTCTTGTGGAATTGTATCTCCTAAAAGCTCATTTAGGACAATTCTACTTTTAGGCACAAAATTATTCATATAGTTCTCTTCTAGAAATTTGGCATTTGTCGAAACAAATACTTTAAGACCTAAAGGACTAAACAAATAATATCCTTTTGTTCCTTTTGGATACCCTACAAATATGCATGTTTCTGAACGGGACTCCATCTTTTCTATCTTTCCTTTTAACACGTGCGCAGGACATCCAAATATCCTAAAGTGTTGTAAACTAGGCTTTCGCCCGGTCCACAACTCATGCGGTGTTTTAGGAACCGACTTAGAAGGTACATTGTTTAGAATATACATGGCAGCTTGTAAAACATATCCCCAAAAAGAACTAGGGAGCGTTGAATAACTCAACATAGACCTAACCATAGCTAAAAGAGTTCTATTTCTCCTTTCTGCCACCCCATTTTGTTAATGTGTGCCTGGTGTAGAAAATTGAGAAATTATTCCATTATCAATAAGATATTGCTGAAACTCACTAGATAGATATTCTCTACCACGATCGGACCTCAAGATTTTTATGCGTTTCTCAAGCTGATTTTCTACTTCAGCTTTAAATCCTTTGAACATATCAAAAGCATCCGACTTATGTCTCATGAGATACACATAGTCAAATCTTGAGTGACCATCCGTGAAAGTGATGAAGTACTCATATCCACCTCTAGCTTGAATGCTCATAGGTCCACATACATCAATGTGTATCAATCTGAAACATTCGATGGCTCCTGAACCTTTGGTCTTAAACGACCTTTTGGTCATTTTACCTCCCGAACAAGATTCACAAGTTGGTAGATCATCAACCTTTAGTCACTTAGAGATACGTCACTTACCAATCTTTTAATCCTATTAAGGTTAATATGACCTAAGCGCAAATGCCATAGGTAGGTTTCATCTTTTGATAATTGTACTCTTTTATGATTATGTTCCGTTGATTCTGTGTCTAACAAGTGAGAGATATTTCCATGCAAATACAATAAACTGTTTTCCAATGTACCTTTGCAAACAAATTTGTTATTCTTACTAATAATAAAACCTTTATTAAAAGTAACCGAATATCCAAATTTATTTAGACAAGAGACCGAAATTAAATTTCTCTTGAATTGTGGTACATAATAAACGTTTATTAAAACTAAATGCCTATAAGAATAAAAATTTATTCTAATATCTCCCACTACACTAGGAGACACCACAGCTCCATTGCCTAAATGCAAGTTGAATTCATTCTTATTCAGTCTATTCCTTTGACCCTTTTCACCACAAAAGAAACATTTTCCTTTGATCTTGGTTACTTTCTTGGTCTCCTTCTAAGAAGGCTTAAGTTGCTTGTTCTTTTGTTGTCTCTTGACCTTCTTACTAGTCTTTAACAGTAGCAACTTACCAAGCATATGAATCTCTTGATCCTTGCCTTTCACAAGGATTTTTTTCGCGCTTTGAACATCTTGCATCAGGCCTTGCAAGGTGTATTCCTTAATATTCAAGGTGTAGTCAAACTTGAATTGATCAAAGGAATCCGATAGTGAGTTGACAATCATGTGAATTTTGGTCTCACCATCTATCTTTGCACCATTCAGTTCAGCAATGTTGAGATGTGCTATGACTTTTATCATGTGATCTTTCACACCCTGTCCAGGTTTCGTCCTAAGATTCATAAAAGAAATCACTGCCTCTCTCTCTTAGTCATCCTAGACCTCATAGCAAAACATCTCCTCCAGAGACATCATTATATCGACAACAGTCTCCAATCCTTCATGTTGCTGTTGCAAAACGTCGAAGATGATGTCCATAATGTAACGTACATTTAGCCATCTCATCTGAAGACTTCCACTGCTGAGACTCGTCTCTTTGCTTCCTGAGTTAGATTCATTAGTTTGGTGGTTAAGGAATATACAGAATGAACTTATACTTTTCAGCTTGCAACAACAACCCAATATTCCTTTTCCATCTGACATAATTATCATCAGTTAAAGTATTATCTTTTAGGATATTGATTAGGGATGGGGTCATGATTTCATTTTAATAACAAAAATTATATAAGTACACAATCATGATATAACACTTTTGAATATTTATCTTGAATTAAATAAAATAATTCAATCGTAAAAATTCAACGATGATCCAACACCCATAAATGTCACGCCTCCTTTGGGAGTACGCACCATTTACTAGTTGGACTAGGTCCCACCTAATTGTTATCATAACAACCAACGTTTTCTATTTTAGCCTTGCAATTTTATTAACAAGAACTCTAGGGAGGATATTAATAAAATTACATTAAGTGTGTTACCAAGTTATCGACCTTCAATATAATCCCTCACGAATATCTCTCCTTTGGGAGTAGATATCGTTTGGGCAAATTGTCTAGTCTATCCTTGTAAGAAAGTATCTTGCTAAATTCCATTCATGAATATCTTTTGGGAGGTTATTCACGAAACATAAAGCTCAACTAAACTTGGAGGCCGTAGGTGTTCCAAAACACCTTCTCCCACTCAATTGTTTAAGGTGTGTGATCAAATTCCAAAGAATGATTTACCAAGTTATCTAGATGCCAATTTAGATACTTAAACCATTCAATGCATGTTCATACCAAAAGAGATATATGAGTGGCACTCCTATTCTATATGACATGTTATCAAACAATGACAAACATTGCAATATTTACAAAAATATAAATAGCTACAATTTTGGTCCATCCTAGAAAAACAAGTAAATTACATATATCTTGAAATAAAAGAACTCCTTTCTTGGCGAACAAGTCTTCACGCGACCTTCGTCGTTCGGACTCCCTTGGCTACGCACCCTTCACCCTTGCCTATGGGCATACGCATGCCGCAAACCCAAAAAGGGTTGCCATGTATAGTCCATGGTTACCAAAAGGGCTGCCGTACGCAGCCCATGCCACAAAAAACTTGGCTGCGCGCTCTTCGCACGCAAGTTTGTTGCTCGCACGGTCCCAAACTTGTTCCGGTTCCTCCTAATTCTTCAAACCTTCGAGTCTTCGATACTTGAATGTATTACAGAAGAATTTAAATAAAAAAAATACCAAGATGGAAATTATGACGATTATAGACCACTCTTATTGTTACAATCCCAAAATAAAATACATCAAAATTCTAGGACCAAAATTGAGCAATAACAAAACACATATAAAACATATATATATATATATATATATATCCATACATTCCAATGTAAATATATATGCGAATACCTAGAGTGCCATCTCTTTCTAAAACATGCATATTTATAATAAAAAGAAAAAGATTCACGTACATACATCAATTAATCAAGGGTACAACCTGGCTTTGATACCAATTGTAGGGAAAAAACGGGTTCAAAACGCAACGGAAGTGTGAGAAAAATAAAAATTAGGGTTTGCGTATTAATAAAAATTTTCCCTTTATGCAACATGAACCTTAACCCTAGATTAATTGATATATATAAAAGTAACGTACCTTTTCCTCGTGACGATTGAACAAGTGCCGAATTGATTCTGTAAGATCTTCCAATCCAATCACGAACGTGAATCACCTTGGAGTGTGGGCTCACTTTCTATAAATTGTATACCTGAGGATGGAGACAAAGCAAAATCTTTTCATTGTTAGTTACAAATATCCTCCAAGAGAAAAATCCAAGAACGTCCGATCACTTGTGAATTATCAATCAATTTGATTGAAACTCGCGTGAACCTTGATTCGATGTTGTACACAAAACCCTTTTGATGTAAAGGATATTAGTATTCTATCGAAAAAAAAACGTTCCTCTTTTATCTCTTCTTGGCCGAATTCACACACTATTGTTTAGAGACGAACGAATTTTGTCTAGAGTAAAATCAGATTTTTCTCCCTCAAAATTCCTATGATGTCCAAATTCTTCTCTTAGAAAAATAAGGTTGGCCGAATTTCACCTCTCATAAAAAACCTTAGAGCTGGCCGAAATTTTCAAACCTATATATAGGGTCATAAGTCCTCTCCTAAGAAGGAGTTACTTGGTTGGCAAAAATCCTTTCCTTAGGTGGATTTATTTGGTAGTTAAAAATCCTTTTTTAAAAGGAATTCTATCCTCCTCATATATATACATAGCTGGCCAAAATTTCACTTAATATAATTAGAAGACTTAGTTCTTTTCCTAAGAAGGATTTACTTGGTTTTTAAGAATCCTTTCCTTAGGTAGAATTACTTGGTGGTTAAGAATCCTTTTCAAAAAAGAATTCTATCCTACACCAAGACTCCTAATCCTACTCAATAGTGTGTTTGTAACCATATTAAAGACTTCCTAATTTGATTAGATAAATAATTTCTTTGATTTATCTACTTATCAAATATAGTCTTTAACATTAACTATACTACCAACAATAGTATAGTTTTAGGAGACGATCTCTTACTAGAAAAAGATTTTGACTTTTAATTAAATAATTAATTAATCAACAAATTAATTAATTTCCATTTAATTAAATAATAAAATAAAAATAATAAATATAAGCTATTCTTAATAGCCTTTCCGTCTATACCATATATATGGGCCATATATTATTTTTCTTATTTTATTAAATCCATTGGATCTTAATAAAAAGTCCACATGTGAACTAGACCTATTCTTACAAAAAGAAACAAGTTCTCATGCCTTAATACAATTCTAGATAGACCCCTAAATTGGTCCGGTAGAATATATCAAGTGATCCATGCTTGTTCGTGTGGATTGGGGATCTTGGCAGACTATGGAAATTTAAGATTCAATAGACACAACCCAATCACAATCAACAAATGATTCACTTAGGTCCAATCTATTTAATTTTAGTTCATTCCACTAAAGAACTAAAATTGAACTCTTAAATAAAGATAGAATAAGTTGATGTTACTCACTCATACCCTAGACAACCTTATTGGAGAGAGTGTATCCTCGTGAAGAATACCAGTAATCGCCAAGAGCTCATAGACCGCCTATAGCTCTCCAAGTTACCATATTTACTCAAAAGACCACATTTTGAACTTGGATATTTTGACTTGTCCAGAAGCCATGTTTCAATAGACACTATTGAAAACTTAACGTTAAGATTTAATATCAAATACCTCAAAACATCCATATGATGGTATTCTTCTCTCATTCAATAAATGGAGCCACGATGTCCTTATCTATAAATGAAGTCCTCTATCGATTAACAAATGAATGCCACCAAACTATCGAGGATAGACTATGCTATATAATCATACTCATTGATAGCTCAAATGATAACACTTGCAACCATAAGTCCATCATTTATCTCAAGATTGAGATAGACTCTCCGATTTTCTTCAAATTAAAACTTTTATCCATTGACGGTTCTAGATAATGTATTTCATTTTGATCCTATTCAATGCACCCAGTGCACTAGATTCTTTTGCCCAAAGACACCACACTTTGATGATTTTAGACTCATCATAACACAATTGATCCCATTCAAATGCTAGTAAAAGAATCTACAACTTTGACAAGAAAGGCGCCCAACCCTCTATCTAAAGTTGTTAATATTATTCAAGACTAACTAAAGAATTGTGTCTACCTCATACATATCTAGATGTATGAACAATTCTTCTTTTCTCATAGTCTTTTGACCTTATGATTATTTACTTTTGACAATTATAATAATTAAACTATAAATGCTATAAGATTTGTTAAACTAGAAATCACTTTATTCATATGAAAAGATTGTTAATTACAATATTACACTCTTTCTATCGAGCATAATCCTAACAGAATGAACCTTAACCCTTGATTAATTAACATATAATAAAGTATCGTAACTTTTTCTTGTGAGGATTGTAGTTGTATCGAATTGAATCTGCAAGATCTTCCAATTCAATTGTGAACATGAATCACCTAGGAGTGTGGGATCCCTTTCTTTGAAATGTATATTGGGATTATGCTCGATAGCAAGAGTGTAATATTGTATTTGATAATCTTTTCATATTAATAAAGTGATTTCTAGTTTAACAAATCTTATAGAATTTATAATTTAATTATTATAATTGTCAAAAGAAAAAAATCATAAGGTCAAAAGACTACGAGAAAAGAAGAATTTTTCATACATCTAGATATGTATGAGGTATACACAATTCTTTAGTTAGTCTTGATTAATATTCACAAATTAAGATAAAAGGTTTGGGCGTCTTTATCTTGTCAAAGTTGTAGATTCTTTTGCTAGCGTTTTAGTGGGATCAAATGTGTTATGATGGGTCTAAAATCATCAAAGTGTGGTGTCTTTGGGCAAAAGAATTTAGTGCACTGGGTGCATTGAATAGGATCACAATGAAATACTTTATCTAGAACCGTCAATGGTTTCAAGTTTTCAATTGAAGACAATCGAAAAGAGTCTATCTCAATCCTGAGATAAATGATGGACTTATGGTTGCAAGTGTTATCATTTGAGCTATCAATGAGTACGATTATATAGCATAGTCTATCCTCGATAGTTTGGTGGTATTCATTTGTTAATCGATAGATGAATTCATTTATAGATATGGACATCATGGCCCCATTTATTAAATGAGAGTAGAATATCGTCATATGGATGTTTTGAGGTATTGGATATAAAATCTTAACGTTAAGTTTTCAATAGTGTCTATGGAAACATGGCTTTTGGACAAGTCAAAATATACAAGTTCAAAATGTGGTCATATGAGTAAATATGGTAACTTGGAGAGCTATAGGCGGTCTATGAGCTCTTGGCGATTACTGATATTCTTCACGAGGATACACATTCTCCAATAAGGTTGTCTAGGGTATGAGTAAGAAATATTAATGTATTTTATCTTTATTTAAGAGTTCAATTTTAGTTCTTTAGTGGAATGAACTAAAAGTAATAGATCGGTCCGAAGTGAATCATTTGTTGATTGTGATTGGGTTGTGTCTATTGGAGCTTAAATTTTATAGCCCGCCAAGATCCCCAATCCACACTAGCTTGCATGGATCACTTGATATATTCTACTGGACCAATTAAGGGTCCATCTAGAATTGTATTGAGACATGTGGACTTGTTTCTTTTTGTAAGAATGGGTCTAGTTCACATGTGGACCTTTTGTTAAGGTCCAATAGATTTAATAAAATAAGAAAATAATATATTGGCCCATATATATGGTTTGGGCGGCAAGGCTATTTAGGTTATCTTAATTATATTATATTATTTTATTATTTAATTAAATGGAAATTAATTAATTTGTTGATTAATTAATTACTTAATTAAAAGTCAAAATCTTTTTCCTAGTAGGAGATGGTCTCCTAAAATTATACTATTGTTGGTAGTATAATTAATATTAAAGATTATTTTTGATAAGTAGATAAATAAAAGGAATTATATATCTAATCAAATAAGGAAGTCTTTAATATGGTTACAAATACACTATTGAGTTGGATTAGGAGTCTTGGAATATGATAGAATACCTTTTGGAAAAGGATTCTTAACAACCAAGTAAATCCTTCTTTGGAAAGCATTTGTGATCTTAATAAATATCCAATGAAATTTCGGCCAGCCCATATATATATATATATAATAGGATAGACTTCCTTTTAGATAAGGATTCTTAACTACCAAATAAATCCATCTATGAAAAGGATTCTTGCCAACCAAGTAAATCCTTCTTAGGAGAGGATTTATGATCCTATATATATATATGTACGTCAATTTCGGCCAGCCTAAGGCAATTTTATAGAGAATTTCGGCCAGCCCTGTTTTTCTAAGAGAAGAATTCGGCCATCATAGGAATTTTGAGGGAGAAAAATCTGATTTTACTCTAGAAAAAATTCGATCAACTCTAAGAAGTAGGGTATGATTCGAGAAAGAAGAAATAGGAAGAAAGAACGTTTAGTTTTCGATAGTACATTAGTAGCCTTTACATCAAAAGGTTTTGTGTACAACATCGAATCAAGGTTCACGCGAGTTTCAATCAATTTGATTGATAATTCACAAGTGACCTAACGTTCTTTGTTTTCTTGTTGGAGGATTATTGTAACTAACAAAGAAGAATATTTTGTTTGTTTCCATCCTCAGGTATACGATTAAAAGAAAAGGAGCCCACACCCCTAGGTGATTCACGTTCATGATTGGAATGGAAGATCTTGTAGAATTAATTCGGCGCTTGTTCAATTGTTTCGAGAAAAAGGTATGACACTTTTTATATACATCAATTAATCTAGGGTTAAGGTTCTTGTTAGTCGAAGGGAAAATTTTTATTTATACATAAACCCTAAATTTTATTAATTTTTCTCGCTTCCGCTGCGTGGGGTTTTATTTTCCCTTCAATTGGTATCAGAGCCTTGTTATACCCTTGATTAATTGATGTATGTGTTCGTGAATCTTTTTCTTTTTATTGTATATATGCATGTTTTAGAAAGAGATGGCACTCTAGGTATTGACATATATATTTACATTGGAATGTATGGATATATATATATATATATATATATATATATATATATATATATATATATATGTTTTATATGTTGTTTGTTATTGATCAATTTTGGTCCTAGAATTTCATTGTATTTTGTTTTGGGATTGTAACAAGAAGGGTGGTCTATCATCGCCATAATTTCCTTCTTGGTAGTTGCTAAGTTTTTTTAAATTTATTTTTGTTGTTGTAATAAAAAAAACTGCAGTATTTTATTATTTAAATTCTTCTGTAATACATTCAAGTATCGAAGACTCGAAGGTTTGAAGAATTGGAAGCAACCGGAAAAAGTTTGGGATCGTACGAGCTGTAGCAACAAATGTGCGTGCGAAGAGCACGCGGCCACGTTTGTTGTGGCATGGGCTGCGCACGGCAGCCCTATGAAAGCCATAGGCTGAGCATGGCAGCCCTTTTTGGGGTTGTGGCATGCGCACGCCCTTGGGTAGGGACCCAGGGGTGCGCATGCCCATGGGAGGCAGCAGATGGAGTCCATACGATGAAGGTCGCATAAAGACTTGTTCGCCAAGAAAGGAGTTTTTTGTATTCCAAGACATGTAATTTACTTGTTTTTCTAGGATGGACCAAAATTGAAGCTATTTATAATTGTTGTAAATATTGCAATGTTTGTCATTGTTTGATAACATGTCATATAGAATAGGAGTGCCACTCATATATCTCTTTTGGTATGAACATGCGTAGAATGGTTTACGTATCTAAATTGGCATTTAGATAACTTGATAAATCATTCTTTGGAATTCGATCACACGCCTTCAATAATTGAGTGGGATAAGGTGTTTTGGAACACCTACGGCCTCCAAGTTTAGTTGAGATTTATGTTTCATGTAATAACCTTCCAAGATGTATTCATGAAAACAAGATACTTCCTTACAAGGATATACCAGACAATTAGCCCAAACGATATCTACTCTGAAAGGAGGGATATTCGTGAGGGATTATATTGAAGGTCGATAACTTGGTAACACACTCAATGTAATTTTATTAATATCCTTCCAAGAGTTCTTGTTAATAAAATTGCAAGGCTAAAATTAAAAATTTGGTTGTTTTGTTAACAATTAGGTGAGATCTAGTCCAACTAGTAAATGTTGCGAACTACCAAAGGAGGCGTGACATTTATAGGTGTTGGATCACCGTTGAATTTTTACGATTGAATTATTTTATTTAATTCAAGATAAATATTCGAAATAGCTTTATCATAATTATTTACTTGTATAATTTTTGTTATTAAAAAGAAATCATGACCCCATCCCTAATCAACATCCTAAAAGATAAAACTTTAACTGATGATAATTATGTCACATGAAAAAGGAAAATTGGGTTGTTATTGTAAGTTGAGAAACATAAATTCGTTATGTCTATACCTTAACCACCGAACTAATGAATCTAATCAGGAGCAAAGAGATGAGTATTAGTAAAGGAAGTCTTCAGATGAGATGGCTAAATGTACGTTACATTATGGCTACCATCTTCGATGTGTGAAAATACAAACACGGTTAAATGCTCAAGGCTAACCTAGAGAGGGGGGGAGGGTGAATAGGTTAGACACCTTTTTTGACTCCCTTAGAAACAAACAAAAGTTTGTCCCTCTAGATTGCTTGTATCACAATATATATATCAATTAAAGATACTTAATCAATATATAAAAACAAATAAAGTGTGATACAAACAAGTAATTGTAACACATACACAATCTATATCATAGAAAGGAAGTCAACTTACATAAAGAGTTCTATCTATAGTATTCAAATAATAAGTACAAATATAAGAGAGATAAGGATAGAGAAAAGTTGACACATGATATAACGTGGTAAACCTCTGAAGAGGAAAAATCCAAGGGTTACCAACCACCGGCAAACAAAATCCACTAGTAGATAAGGCAAGTACAATCTCTCAAGTGACCCTTCACCTAGAAACTACCCTCCTATTCTATTCATGAAGATGTCGCCCACTTGCTCAACAATCCGAGGCCTCACACCTCTTGTCAAGACTTCCTCGCTCACCCTTCCGAATCCTCACGACCCTAGGCAAGACTTCTTGCTCAACTATCTGAGTCCTCTTGAATCTAGTCAAGACTTCCTCGCTCACCCTTCCGGATCCTCACGACCCTAGGCAAGACTTCTTGCTCGACTATCCGAGTCCTCCCGACTCTAGTCAAGACTTCCTTGCTTGACAATCAAAGGTCTCACACCTCCTGCCAAGACTTTCTTGCTCAATAACATAGGTCTCACACCTATTGTCAAGGCTTCCTTCTCACAAGGCATCTAGGTGATCATGAATGCAAAACACAAACAAGCACACAATATAGAATGTTATGATCAACACATCCTGTGGAAAATACTAGACATGAGCATGAATGCACAAATCAAATGTAGTCTAGTCAATCATGCATGTTTAATTCATCTAGATCATGTAAGATATGTTTAACTTTAATTACAACCTAGATACATGCATAGATCTAAAACTTGAATCATAAGATATGTTCAATTAATCACATAATCAAGTTTAAATCTCATAAACCAAAAACATGCTAAAATCATATGACAAAGTCATTTAGATTAAAGCTAAAGTTCTAGAGCATATTCCTATTCATAGATTCAACAAAACACATGAATAGCTCAAAAGAACATAAGCACATGTATCATTGTGAGAAATCGGTCAAAGAGAGCCTAATACATGTGAAGAACTATTTTTCAGAAAATCAATCAATCAAAGATCATCAAATAGTCCTAGAAGCAAAGCTAGCACAATACAATCCCAAACATGAAAAAACATAGGCAAAATCAAAACTTAACTCAACATGTGAAATTTCAATTGAAACTCAATCTAGCTTTAAATGAGTTCAAAACTTAAATCAAAACAATCACAAGACACATATATATGTTGAAGAAGAAAACCCAAGGCAATTGACCAAGTTTTAAAAGAAAACTTTGGGAGAAAATCAATACCTTAGTTGATTTTGGTACAGTCCCGTTTTTGTGAGTTTAGACTCCAACAACAGCAATAAAACTCACTCATACATTCATAGAAAATGTGGAGGATAAATATAAAAACACTCTCAACTTTGAATCACTCAAATCGGAGTTCAAATGAAGAAGTTATGGTGTTTGGAAGGTGAGAAAATGTAGAGAGAATTTATGCACTCAAGTTTTAAATTTCTTCTTAGAATGAAATGTAATAGGGAAGAGATATATAAAGGAGAGGGAAAATTGGCATATGAAATAACTAAAAGGGACAAGAATCAGCCAAGCATGCTTGCTACCCAAGATGGCTCATGGGCATCTCGGGGCAGCAAGCCTTCTGGCCCGAGATGGCTACGCCCCATCTCAGGAAAGAAGAGCTTTGCTGTCTTCTTTTTCCCTTGACTTTCCTTCGCGTTCTTCGACTGTTCTCAGGCCTCCAAACTCGGAATTCGAATCCGTTTACGGATTACGAACCATAAATCTCTCACAGACATGGGAATATAAGATTATCAACCTAGAAAATAATAATTTGACTCAATATACGAATACGAAGTCAATGTATGCAACATAAGTTGAAAATGTAGTATCTTTTGACTTAGAACTTGAAATCAATAGTATGAGTAACCGAAATGACCGGAACTCAATCAAGAATGATTTAAGACTAAATTCAAGTTCAACATCCATGATATAAAAACATATACACATACAAACACAATTCACACTAGAATGCAAACTACATAAAGATAGTCTCCAATCATGCATTTTCATAAACATGTTATTTCCATACCAATGCATGAGCATTCATCTTCAAGTGTGTGAATGTATTATACATGGTGCACAATGATGCAGGAACACATATGAATGAATTGTATGTGTGTGCCTATAATGGTGCACAACGATGTAGGGACACAAATGTATGAATTGTGTGTGTGTGCATTAGCCTTGTAAGAGAAAGATAAGGTCTTAGTATACCTTTGTAGAACCATATTGCATCCTTTCTCTTTGAAGCCTTTGAACTTGCTTTGAATAGTTGTTCCTTCTTATTTGAAGCTTGAATCATCATGAATCGAAAAAACTAAATCATTACAAGTAAACATAATTTTGATATGGAATTAATGCCAACACAATCGAAAACCTAACAATCTCCCCATTTGGCAAATTCCATGTCAAAACACCTATACATTTACTACAAATATAAAAATGAAGATAGTTCACTAAGTCACTCCCTCACATTACAATGAGTAAGATTCCTATAACTAATCTTCATCAACTCTTGAACTTCATCTTGATCTTCTCTTGAAGCAACCTACAATTCATCTCAAAGCACAATGCATATACAAGAGAAAAACAACAAATGGAAACATATAATATAGATAAGAATATACAATTATGTCCATAAATACATGTATCTCCCCCTCAATACATGCCAAAACACAAGAATTCTTAACCAAATCTTAAGACTAATTATTACATGCCATTGAAAGTTTAAAAGTTCACAAAAACAACATAAAAAGAAACTAAGTAACTAGTATCTATTTCTTCCCCCTTTTGACATGAAATGATGCCAAAAGTTAAGAAATATACCACAAGACTCAAATACTAGCTACTTGGTCCACCAAAGAAAGTCATGCGAGTAGTTGATCTAACATAATGCTTGAGAGGTGGTCTTGAACTTGAAGCAATACATTCCTCCAACTCTTTTATTCTAGCATCTTGTTGGACAACTATAACACTAAGTTCATCAACCTTCTCCTTTAATTGTATAGCCCAATTCGGAAAAATATTTGTGCTAATAACATGACTATCAACTTGAGAACTACTAAATAGTCTAAAAGTATCACAAGTCTTACCCTTATTCTTATATGACATGTATGACACACGTTTATCACAATACTTTTCCAAGGGTTGAACTAACACATCATCTTCTCTACTCTTAACCCCACGAGCTAAACATAATGAAGTTATAAACCCCGATAATGCAAGCTTTTTATCACCTCTAGTAGAGAAAGCCGCACTATCAATATAATACATGAGAAGATCTCTAAGGTTTATAGGTTGATTAGTCACCAAGGCATACACTATTTTGATCTTGTTCTTATTCAACTCGGTTGAATTCGAAGATCCAATAATGTTAGTGCAAATGAATAGATGCCAAAATGCACTAGCTTTAGTTAACTCATGTTGACTAATATATGCTCTACCTTTCCACTCAAAAGAAGAATTGTCACAAAGAGTTCTACTCATGATATTAAGATTCTCAATACATCCATATCTAGAAAACTAGAATCTATATCATTAGATAGCCCAAGAAACTTGTTAATGTTTTCTTGGTTAACTCTAAACACAACACCCCTAATCTCCATCAAAGCATCCAATAAGGTGGCACTTTCTCTATATTCAAGATAAAACTCTCTAACAAAAGTATCATTCACAATTCCTAACATGCTCACCCAAGATTCCCAATTTCTATCCTTTAAGCACTTAAGAACATAAGAATCTTTACACTTACCAAAGTCAATGCCTCTCTCTTGAAATATCTTCTTAGTTCCAAAGATCCCTAAATCTTTTGTCCTTGAAGCTCTGGATACTTTTGAGGTAGACTTGGCTTTCACAACGGGATTTGATTGATTTCCACTTCCGGTAATCTTAGTTCTTCCCATTTGTTCTTGTGTTGTAAGATGCTATATACATACAACAAAAGTGAGTGAAAGATAAAACAAGCATATTAGTCACAAATATATAAAAACAAAGACATATGACTTAAGAATGAATCATCATGCAAGACAAAGATATTGAGTAATATCTTACAAGTATCATTAAGTCAAAATATGCCAACATGTAACAAAATGAAGCATGTGAACATATCATAAAAGAGAACAATGTCTAGCATACAATGCTCCCCTTTGATAAATGCTATAACTAAAATCAATGATAGCATAAATTTCACAAAGATGTTCACACAATCATACATTCAAGCAATTTGAAGAAATATCAACAAAATAAGCTTCATATGCTAAGAGAGATACACAAAGATTTTTTCAAGTTCTCTCATAATTCTTCAACAATTGCTAAAATATCAACATACTCATAAACAAAGTGTGTGTGTGAGAGATATGCTTCAAATATATATGAAGAAGTAGTTTGATAATCAACATGCAAACAATTTCCAAAAACTATTCATCTTAAGCTTTTTCATAAAAAGTCAAACCGATTATCATCCGGAATTTTTTGCTTTTAAGAGAATATATTTCAACATATGAGCATGTGTCTGCATGTGGCTCGTCATCTCATTTCTGTTTTTCAACCCGAGCTCATTTGATTTTCAACTATACTCCTTTTTAAGCCTTCCTCCTTTTCTTTTTAGGCTTTGAATCAAAGATTTTTTTTTTTATGATTCCATTTCAACACTTCTTTGATTTTTCAATTTTTTTAAAACATAAACAAAATTCATTTCATGACGGCTTTCACTCATCACAATGGTGTAGCTCTTTCCAATATTAGGTAGCTTTCATGACCAATGTGTGTAGCCATTACCATGAAGGTGCTCATTGAGTTCTATGTATTTGCCGAAGCAAAATGGATACTAACCATAGGTCATTTTAAATGTACTTAAGCACAAAAACTTCAAGGTGTATCCAAAGTTTACATATTAGTAAACTCAACCTACTAGCAAAACATATAAGAGAAGTAAGGTGCAATTTTAGAAAACTAAGATTTTATGGCTCATAAGCACATGATCTAGGAGCAATAAGTAGAGACCTATTCAAGATCATTAATTCTCTAATGAGTAGCTTTCAAAGATTATGAAGTTCATATTTTTCAAAAGTAATGTCACTCAATATACTATACACAAACAATCATCAAAGTTAAGATCAATGTGAACAATATCACTTTTAGATCCTACAATAGCAAATGTCAATGAGAACCGTATGTATGCTATACAAAATTCTCTAATATGACATGCTATGAGATGTATATCAAAAATTGAGTCAAAAGATGAATATCTAAGAGAACATGCATTAGAGTATAGAGATACCTTTTTTGCACATTATATTCACCAAATATCATACTTCCGCCCTTTTTATGAGCACTCTTGCCTTGAATGTCCTCATGATACCAAGTTGACGATGTTTCACAACAAGAGTATAAAAAGCATAATATCTCAACTCAATCAACACATATATCAAAAGAACTTCTCTAAAGTTAATCAACAAATTTTGACCGTCATAACAAACATGATGTGAGATAACCAAGTTCATGTCAATACATGGAGTATTCAAAGCTAGCAAGCAAGAATTCTCAACACAATTGATACATTGCCTCAAAGCTATCTCACATGTGCTCCTTATATTAGTGATAATAGCACTCACTCTTGAACCACTTGTTCTTAGGTGTACCTACACAAAAATTTCCAATATCATCCTTGACATTAATGTTAAATCTAGAGTAAAGTCCTTCAATGACTTGATTAACAAGAATATAATTAACACACTCTTCCTTAACATTTTCAACACAAGCTTTGTCAAGTTGAACAAGATTAGTTTTCTTTCTACTCCAAAAATTCTTTTCATGCTTAGCAAAATTTTCATGTTTTTCAACTTTCAAATCCTTAGCATGTTCAAGTTGAAGTTTAATCTCCTTATCTCTAAATTCATTCCCTAATTTACATTTTTCAATATATATTTATAACACCTAGGCTTAATGTGACCTCTTGTGTTGCAATAATGGCAAATTGGAATAAAAGATGTGATTATACCTTTTGGAGTTGAACTAGCTTCACTAGGAGTTTACAAAGATACCTTGTTTGCCAACTTCTTCTTAACTTTTGATCTTCTCTTCTTGTGTGGTTTCTTATTAATCACGACTTCATCCAAGTGAGTAGAAAGTGGTGCTTCCAAGAGCTCCTCGTCAACTACCAAGTCATCTTCACCACTATGAGAGTTAACAAGATTCCTAACACTAGACACACTTACCGAATCATTCACCAAGTCCTTGATGGCCTCCTTAGCCGTGTCTATCTCTTCCATTAATTCTTGTTCTCACTTATTCAAAGAAGATATCACATTATCCTTCTCAAGGTTTATCTTTTCAAGTTTTCTAAACTTATTCATAATATCACCTTTCTCACCAAGAAGTCTACGAGTGACAATCACAAACTCATCTAGTTGTTTATTGATCAAATCATCCTTCTCAACTACCTCTCTTAGAGCATTATCTCTAGCTTCTTCAAGCTTTTCTATCTTGTCCAACAACTCAAGATTAGTAGGAATGGAACTAGAGCTTCCATGATGATTTGCATCAAAGTTATTGTTCAAAGATATTATACCATCAACATCTAGTGGAGAATGAGAAGCCGTTAGAGCTACAAAGTTGCTCACCAACTCTTCATCACTTGAAGACTCGCTACTAAAGCTCTCATTGTCACTAGAGTTATCATCACTCCGAGTAGCCACCAACGCTTTTCCTTTCTTGTCTTTCTTAGATGGCTTCTTGGTGCACTCACTAGCAAAGTGACCGAAACCATGACAATTATACCATTGAACATCGTTCTTGTTCATGGCATGACTATTCTTCTCATTCCTTGGAGATGATGTTTTCTTAACTCCCTTTTCCTTAGAAGACTTGCCTCTAGGCTTGGCATTCTTCTTTAGAAACTTCTTGAACTTTCTAACCAAAAGAGCCATCTCTTCATTTTCATCATCACTCTCCTCCTCTATAGCATTGAGAGCGATTCCCTTACTCTTAATCTTTGGCTTCAAGCACATCTCATAAGTTTGGAGAGACCCAAGCAACTCATCAATGTTCATACTATCTACATCCTTGCTTTCCTCAATGGCAATCACCTTCGATTTGAATCTCTTAGGAAGAAACCTAAGGATTTTCTAATTTAAACATTCTTTTGAGATAGGTACTCCAAGTGATTGACATTGGTTAGCAATGTTAAGAAGCCAGAATTGGAAGTCTTCAAACTTTTCTTCTTCACCCATACTTAAACCTTCAAATTGTAAAGCCAACATTTGAAGCCTCGATTTTTTCACCGCTAAGGTTCCTTCATTAGTAACTTGGAGAGTATCCCAATCTTCCGTTGCGAATTCAAGATTTTGAATGTAGGAGAATTGATGCCCATCAACTCCTTCAAAGATGGCATTCATAGCACGCTGATGCCACTTAGCAACCTCAAACTCATTCGTTGTCCATTCACTCATTTGCTTGAGTATCATGGTTCCATCCTCTTGAACCTTGGTAGGAGGACTATAACCTTCTTCCACTACCATCCAAGCCCTTTCATCAATAGAGCGAATGTAGGCATTCATCCTCAACATCCAATACCCATAGTTAGTGCCTCAAAGTAATGGTGGTCTAGTATTTAAGGCTCCTTCCACCATTACATCATCTTGTAAACCCATGACTTCAAAAGCTTTGCAAAAAAACCTGAATGTTTCACCTGGACTTTCACTAAGTAGAATCTAGTGTCCTGCTTTGATACCAATTGAAAATACAAACACGGTTAAATGCTCAAGGCTAACCTAGAAGGGGGAGGGGGTGAATAGGTTAGACACCTTTTTTGACTCCCTTAGAAACAAACAAAAGTTTGTCCCTCTAGATTGCTTGTATCACACTATATATATCAATTAAAGATACTTAATCAATATATAAAAACAAGTTAAGTGTGATACAAACAAGTAATTGTAACACATACACAATCTATATCATAGAAAGGAAGTCAACTTACATAGAGAGTTCTATCCATAGTATTCAAATAATAAGTACAAATATAAGAGTGATAGGGATAGAGAAATATTGACACAAGATATAACGTGGTAACCCTCCGAAGATAAAATATCCACGGGTTAGCAACCACCGGCAAACAAAATCCACTAGTAGATATGACAAGTACAATCTCTCAAGTGACCCCTTCACCAAGAAACTACCCTCCTATTTTACTCATGAAGATTTCACCCTCTTGCTCAACAATCCGACGCCTCACACCTCTTGTCAAGACTTCCCCACTCACTCTTCCAGATCCTTACGACCCTAGGCAAGACTTCTTGCTCAACTATCCGAGTCCTCCCGACTCTAGTCAAGACTTCCTCGCTAACCCTTCCTGATCCTCACGACCCTAAGCAAGACTTCTTGCTCCACTATCCGAGTCCTCCCAACTCTAGTCAAGACTTTCTTGCTTGACAATCAAATGTCTCACACCTCTTTCCAAGACTTTCTTGCTCAACAAAATATGTCTCACACCTATTGTCAAGGCTTCCTTCTCACAAGGTATCTAGGTGATCATGAATGCAAAACACAAACAAGCACGCAACATAGAATGTTATGATCAAAACATCCTATGGAAAATACTAGACATGAGCATGAATGCGCAAATCAAATATAGTCTAGTCAATCATGCATGTTTAATTCATCTAGATCATGTAAGATATGTTCAACATTAATTACAACCTAATACATGCATAGATCTAAAACTTAAATCATAGGATATGTTCAATTAATCACATAATCAAGTTTAAATCTCATAAACCAAAAACATGCTAAAATCATATGACAAAGTCATTTAGATTAAAGCTAAAGTTCTAGAGCATATTCCTATTCATAGATTCAACAAAACACATGAATAGCTTAAAAGAACATAAGCACATGTATCATTGTGAGAAATCGGTCAAAGAGAGCCTAATACATGTGAGGAACTATTTTTCACAAAATCAATCAATTCATCAAATAGTCCTAGAATCAAAGCTAGCACAATACAATCCCAAACATGTGAAACATAGGCAAAATCAAAACCTAACTCAACATGTGAGATTTCAATTGAAACTCAATCTAGCTTTAAATGAGTTCAAAACTTAAATCAAAACAATCACAAGACATATATATATATATGTTGAAGAAGAAAACCCAAGGCAATTGACCAAGTTTTAAAAGAAAACTTTGAGAGAAAAACAATACCTTAGTTGATTTTGGTGCAGTCCCGTTTTCATACGTTTAGACTCCAAAACAGCAATAAAACTCACTCATACCTTCAGAGGAAAGATGGAGGATGAATAGTCAAACACACTCAACTTTGAATCACTCAAATCGGAGTTCAAATGAAGAAGTTATGGTGTTTGGAAGGTGATAAAATGTAGAGAGAAAATTTATGCACTCAAGTTTTGAATTTCTTCTTAGAATGAAATGTGAAAGGGAATGGATATATAAAGGAGAGGGAAAATGATCATATGAAATGATCAAAAGGGACAAGATACAGCAAAGCATGCTTGCTACTCTAGATAGCACGTGGGCATCTCGGGGCAGCAAGCCTTCTTCCTCGAGATGGCCACGCGCCATCTCGGGAAAGAAGAGCTTTGCTGTATTCTTTTTCCCTCGACCTTCCTTCGCGTTCTTCGACCGTTCTCCGGCCTCCAAACTTGGAATTCTAATCCGTTTGTGGATTACAAACCATAACTCTCTCATGGACATGGACATATAAGGTACTCAACCCAGGAAATAATAATTTGACTCAATATACGAATACGAAGTCAATGTATGCAACATGAGTTGAAAATGTAGTATCTTTTGACTTAGAACTTGAAATCAATAGTATGAGTAACCGAAATGACTGGAACTCAATCAAGAATGATTTAAGACTAAATTCAAGTTCAACATCCATGTTATGTAAACATATATACATACAAACACAATTCACACTACAATGCAAACTACATTGAGATAGTCTCCAATCATGCATTTTCCAAAACATGTTATTTCCATACCAATGCATGAGCATTCATCTTCATGTGTGTGAATGTGTTATACATGGTGTACAACGATACAGGGACATATATGAATGAATTGTATGTGTGTGCCTATAATGGTGCACAATGATGCAGGAACACAAATGTATGAATTTTGTGTGTGTGTGCCTTAGCCTTGTAAGAGAAAGATAAGGTCTTAGTATACCTTTGTAGAACCATATTGCATCCTTTCTCTTTGAAGACTTTAAACTTCCTTGGACTAGTTGTTCCTTCTTCTATGAAGCTTGAATCATCATGAATCTAAACAACTAAATCATTACAAGTAAACGTAATTTTGATATGGAATTAATGCTAACACAATCTGAAACCTAACAATGTGTTGCAACAGTAACATGAAGGAATAGAGACTGTTACCGATATAATGATGTCTCTAGAGGAGATGTTAGTTATGAGGTCTAGGATGACTAAGAGAGAGGAAGTGACTACTTTCATGAATCTTAGGATGAAACCTAGACAGGTTGTGAAAGATCACATGATGAAAGTCATAGCTCATCTCAACATTGTTGAACTGAATGGTGCTGAGATATATGGTGAGATGAAAATCGACATGATTGTCAACTCACTATCAAATTCCTTTAATCAATTCAGGTTGGACTACACCTTGAATAATAAGGAATACACCTTACAAGACCTTATGCAAGTTGTTCAAAGCACCAAGATAATCCTTGTGACAAGCAAGGGTCAAGAGATTCATATGCATTGCTACTATTAAAGACCCGTAAGAAGGTCAAGAGACAATAGAAGAAAAAACAACTTGGGCCTTCTTAGAAGGAGACCAAGAAAGTAACCAAGATCAAAGGAAAGTGTTTCCTTTGTGGTGAAAATGGTCAAAGGAATAGACTGAATAAGAATGAATTCAACTTGCATTTAGGCAATGGAGCGTTGGTGTCTTCTAGTGTAGTGGGAGATATTAGAATCAATTTAGATTCTTATAGGCATTTATTTTTAATAAACGTTTATTATGTACCACAATTCAAGAGGAATTTAATTTCAGTGTATTGTCTAAATAAATTTGGATATTCGGTTACTTTTAATAAAGGTTCTATTATTAGTAAGAATAACAAATTTGTTTGTAAAGGTAAATTGGAAAATGGTTTACTCAACTTGCATAGAAATATCTCTCACTTGTTAGACACAGAATCAACAGAACCTATCAAAAAGAGTGAAATTATCAAAAGATGAAACCTACCAATTTGCATTTGCGCCTATGTCATATTAACCTTAATAGGATTCAAAGATTGGTAAATGATGGACCTCTAAGTGACTTAAAGGTTGATGATCTACCAACTTGTGAATCTTGTTTGGAAGGTAAAATGACCAAAAGGTCGTTTACGATCAAAGGCACAAGAGCCATTGAATGTTTAGGATTGATACACACTGATGTGTGTGGACCTATGAGCATTCAAGCTAGAGGTGGATATGAGTACTTCATCACTTTCACGAATGATCACTGAAGATTTGGCTATGTGTATCTCATGAGACATAAGTCGGATGCTTTTGACATGTTCAAAGCATTTAAAGTTGAAGTAGAAAATCAGCTTGAGAAACGCATAAAAATCTTGAGGTCTGATCGTGGTGGAAAATATCTATCTAGTGAGTTCCAACAATATCTTAATGATAATGGGATATTTTCTCAGTTTTCTGCACTAGGCACACCTCAACAAAATGGGGTGGCAGAAAGGAGAAATATAACTCATTTGGACATGGTTAAGTCTATGTTGAGTTATTCAACACTTCCTAATTTTTTTTTGGGATATGTTTTACAAACCGTAATGTACATTCTAAATGATGTACCATGTAAGTCGGTTCCTAAAACACCATATGAGTTATGGAATGGGCGAAAGCCTAGTTTACAACACTTAAGGATATTTAGATGTCCTGCACACGTGTTAAAAGGAAAGACAGAAAAGATGGAGTCCAGTTCAGAAAAATGCATATTTGTAGGGTATCCAAAAGAAACAAAAGGATATTATTTTTATAGCCCTTCAGATCTTAAAGTATTTGTTTTGACAAATGCAAAATTTATGGAAAAGGTCTATATGAATCATTTTGTGCCTAAAAGTAGAATTGTCCTGAATGAGCTTTCAGGAGATACAATTCCACAAGAGTTTCCACAACCAAGCCCAATTGTAAGTTCCGTACAACACAAGATCAATAATCTACCATACCTTATCGTAGTGGGAGGGTTAGTAAACGACCCAAGAGATACATCGGTCTAGGAGAATCTATAGAGAATCTCCCGGATGACAATGAGCCCTATACGTACAAGAAAGCAATGGAAGATGTTGATTGTCGCCATTGGAAAAAGGCAATACAATCCAAAACTGAATCTATGTTTAAAAAACAAAGTATGGTCTCTTTTAGACTTGCCTAAAGGGATAAAACCCATTGGGTGCAAGTGGGTATATAAGAGGAAAAGAGGAATGGATGGAAAGGTGGAAACCTTTAAAGCTAGATTGGTAGCTAAATGTTATACACAGAAGGAAGGTATAGATTATGAAGAAACCTTCTCTCCTCTGACCATGCTTAAATCCCTTAGGATACTCTTATCCATTGTGGCATCTCTAGACCTAGAGATTTGGCAAATGGACGTCAAGACAACTTTCCTTAATAGAAGTCTTGACAAAAGCATCTACATAATGTAACCAGAATGATTCATTGAAAGAGGCCAGGAGGAAAGGGCATGCAAGTTGCAAAGATCCATATATGGGTTGAAGCGAGCATCCAGATCCTGGAACATAAGGTTCGATCAAGCCATGAAAAGTTTTGGATTTTTTCAAAACCTTGATGAACCTTGTGTATACAAAAGGATTAAAGGCGACAAGTTTGTTTTCTTAGTTCTTTACGTTGATGATGTACTACTCATTGGAAACGATGTAGGTGTATTGACATCAATAAAAGAATGGTTAGCAAAACAATATAATATGAAGGACTTAGAAGAAGCAAGTTATACTCTTTGTATCCAAGTCATAAAGGATAGAAATAATATAACGATTGCATTATCCCAATCTTCACACATAGATAAAATCTTGTCTAGGTTTGCCATGCAAAATTCCAAGAAAGGTATGTTAACTTTCAGACATGGAATAAAACTTTCTAAAGAACAAGTTCCTAAGAATGAGCATGAATAGCAATTCATGAGTATGGTTCCATATGCTTCGGCAGTTGGAAGTCTCATGTATGCAATGCTCTGCACTAGACCAGATATTTGTTTTGCTGTGGGCATAGTTAGCAGGTTTCAATCGAAGTCTGGTCCTGATCACTGGACGGTATTCAAGCATATTTTCAAGTATCTTAGGAGAACGAGAGATTATATGCTTGTATACTCTGGAGAGGATTTAATTCCCGTTGGGTATACAGATTCTGACTCCAGGAGATCAACATATGGATCTGTGTTTACTATTAGAGGATGGGAAGTCATATGGAGGAGTATCAAGCAATCCTGTATTGCCGATTCCACCATGGAAGCCGAGTATGTTACTGAATACGAGGCTGCTAAAGAGGTTGTCTGGCTCTGAAAATTCTTGATTGACTTAGAAGTGGTTCCTGATAAGAATAAGCAGATCACTATCTATTGTGAAAATAGTGGAGCAGTGGCTAATTCGAGAGAACCAAGATTTCATAAGAGAGGGAAACACATTGAAAGAAAGTATCAACTTTTGAGGGAAATTGTGCATAGGGGTGACGTGACGATTACCAAGACCACGTTAGCAGATAATCTAGCGGATCCCTCTACAAAGGCTCTTCCACAAAGAGTTTTGATGGGCATCTACAGAACATGGGGATGAGAGATAGAACACATTTGCTATAGAGCAAGTGGGAGATTGTTGGGATTATGCTCGATAACAAGAGTGTAATAATGTATTTGACAATCTTTTCATATTAATAAAGTGATTCTAGTTTAACAAATCTTATAGCATTTATAGTTTAATTATTATAATTGTCAAAAGTAAATAATCATAAGGTCAAAAGACTATGAGAAAAGAAGAATTGTTCATACATCTAGATATGTATGAGATAGACACAATTCTTTATTTAGTCTTGAATAATATTCACAACTTAAGATAAAAGGTTAGGCGCCTTTATCTTGCTAAAGTTGTAGATTCTTTTGCTAGCATTTAAGTCGGATCAAATGTGTATTGATGAATCTAAAATCATTAAAGTGTGGTGTCTTTGAGCAAGAGAATCTAGTGCACTGGGTGCATTGAATAGGATCACAATGAAATACTTTATCTAGAACCGTCAATGGATAAAACTTTTCATTTGAAGACAATCGGAGAGTCTATCTCAATCCTGAGATAAATGATAGACTTATGGTTGCAAGTGTTATCATTTTAGCTTTCAATGAGTACGATTATATATTGTAGTCTATCATCCATAGTTTGGTGGTATTCGTTTGTTAATCGATAGAGGACTTCATTTATAGATATGGACATCGTGACTCCAATTATTAAATGAGAGTAGAATATCATCATATGAATTTTTTTGAGGTATTGGATATTAAATCTTAACGTTAAGTTTTCAATAGTGTGTATTGAAACATGACATCTGGACAAGACAAAATATCCAAGTTCAAAATATGGTCATATGAGTAAATATGGTAACTTGGAGAGCTATAGGCGGTCTATGAGCTCTTGGCAATTACTGATATTATTCGCGAGGATACACTTTCTCCAATAAGGTTGTCTAGGGTATGAATAAGTAACATCAACTTATTCTATATTTATTTAAGAGTTCAATTTTAATTCTTTAGTGGAATGAACTAAAATTAAATAGATCGGACCTAAGTGAATCATTTGTTGATTGTGATCAGACTGTGTCTATAGGAGCTTAAATTTAGATAGCCCACCAAGATCCCCATTCCACACGAACTTGCATGGATCACTTGATATATTCTACCGGACCAATTTAGGGGTCCATCTAGAATTGTATTGAGGCATGTGCACTTGTTTCTTTTTGTAAGAATGGGTCTAGTTCACAAGTGGACTTTTGATAAAGGTCAAATGAATTTAATAAAATAAGAAAATAATATATTGGGCCATATATATGGTTTGGGCGGCAAGGCTATTTAGAATAACTTAACTATATTATTTTATTTTATTTTTTAATTAAATGGATATTAATTAATTTATTGATTAATTAATTATTTAATTAAAAGTCAAAATCTTTTTCCTAGTAGGAGATGGTCTCCTAAAATTATACTATTGTTGGTAGTATAATTATTATTAAAGACTATATTTGATATGTAGATAAATAAAAGGAATTATTTATCTAATCAAATTAGGAAGTCTTTAATATGGTTACAAATACACTATTGAGTCGGATTAGGAGTCTTGCTGTAGGATAGAATTCCTTTTAGAAAAGGATTCTTAACCACCAAGTAAATCCACCTAAGGAAATGATTTTTAACAACCAAGTAAATCCTTCTTAGGAAAGGATTTGTGATCCTAATATATATCCAATGAAATTTTGGCCATCCCATATATATATATATATATATATATATATATATATAATAGGATAGAATACCTTTTAGATAAGAATTTATAATTACCATATAAATCCACCTAAGGAAAGGATTCTCGCCAACAAAGTAAATCCTTCTTAGGAGAGGATTTATGATCCTATATATATGTAAGTTAATTTCGGCCAGCCTAAGGCATAGAGAATTTCGGTCAGCCCTATTTTTCTAAGAGAAGAATTCGGCCATCATAGGAATTTTGAGGGAGAAAAATCTAATTTTACTTTAGACAAAATTCTATCAACTCTAAGAAATAGTGTGTGATTCGAGAAAGAAGAAATAGGAAGAAAGAACGTTTAGTTTTCGATAGTACACTAGTAGCCTTTACATCAAATTTTTTTGTGTACAACATCGAATCAATGTTCACGCGAGTTTCAATCAAGTTGATTGATAATTCACAAGTGACCAAAAGTTCTTTGTTTTCTTCTTGGAGGATTATTGTAACTAACAAAGAAGAAGATTTTGTTTGTTTCCATCCTCAGGTATACGATTAAAATAAAGGGAGCCCATACTCCTAGGTGATTCACGTTCATGATTGGATTGGAAGATTTTACGGAATCAATTCGGCACTTTTTCAATCGACACGAGAAAAAGGTACGACACTTTTTATATACATCAATTAATCTAGGGTTAAGGTTCTTGTTAGTCAAAGGGAAAAATTTTATTTATACACAAACCCTAAATTTTATTACATTTCTCACTTCCACTGCGCTGGGTTTTATTTTCCCTTCAATGTATACCTGAGGATGGAAACAAAAAAAAAATCTTTTTCTTTTGTTTGCCACAATAATCCTCCTTGAGAAAACCCAAGAATGTTTGGTCACTTGTGATTAACAATAAATTTGATTGAAACTCGCATGAACCCAATTCGATTTTTGTACACAAAACCCTTTTGACGTAAAGGTTACTAGTGCACTATTGAAAACAAAAACGTTTCCTCTTTTCTCTATGCTTGAACGAATTCTACATACACCTATCTTAGAGTTGGACCGAATATTCTTCACTCAAAATTCTAAGGTTCCAAAACCTCTCTAGGTCGAAATCTCTCTTGGATTTCTTATTGCCTTGGCCGAATTCTAGAATTAGAATTCTCTTCGGCCAGAATACTATCTCTAGGTGGATTTACTTGGTGGCCAAGAATCCTCACTCAAAGAAGAATTCTTTTCCACAACAAGACTCCTATTCCAACTCAATAGTGCATTTATCCAATAACCAATTATTGAATATAAATTAAATTGTGACTTTATCAAAAAACTTCCTAATTTGACCAATAGTCAATTAGAGTTTTGATGGATATCAAATACTTCCTAATTTGACTAGATAAATAAATTTCTTTTATTTATGTACTTATCAAATAAAGTATTTGATACTTATCATACTACCAACAATAGTATGACACCAGGAGACCTTCTTCTACTAGGAAAAAGATTTTATCTTTTAATTAAATAATTAATAAATTAATTTCCATTTAATTAAATAGTAAAATAAAAATAATATATTATGCTATTTTTAAGCCTAGCCGCCCAAGCCTATACACGAGCCTAAATATTGTTTTTTCTATTTTATTAAATCCATTGGTCTTTAAAAAAAAGTCCACATATGAACTAGACCCATTCCTACTAAAATAGAAACATGTCCACATACCTTAAATTAATACATTAATATAATTTAAACAATCCATTTGATTAAAATGTGTAAATTATATTATTAATGTATTGACAGAATGCTAATCGTACCCCTTTAGGGCCGCCCAATGATTCCTACATCCTTGGCTGCCCATTCGAGGTATTTTGAAGAGTCACACGTGTCTTGATCACACATGATCACACCTCTCCAAAGCTTTTTGGATTCCAAAATCCACAACAATTCTAGATGGACCCAGAAATTGGTCCAGTAGAATATATCAAGTGATCCATGCAAGTTCGTATGAATTGGGTATCTTGGTGGGCTATCTAAATTTAAGCTCCAATTGACACAACCTAATTACAATCAATAAATTATTCACTTAGGTCCAATCTATTAGTTTTAGTTCGTTTCACTAAAGAACTAAATTTGAACTATTAACTAAAGATAAAATATGTTAACATTCCTCATAGTCTTTTGACCTGATGCTTTTTTTTTTACGGTTATAATAATTAAACTATAAATGCTATAAGATTTGTTAAACTAGAAATCACTTTATTAAAATGAAAATATTGTCAAATATATTATTAAATTCTTGGTATTGAGCATAATCCCAACAATGACATTATCCACTCCTATATATAATTCGAAACTTTTCCATTTCCCTCTCACGACTCTGTATTTTCTTCCGCAAAAAGCCTTAATATTTTCTTCTTCTCCAAATCTCGAGCTCTTTCTTCGTTTCACCTCTTTTTTATCAATGGTTCATGTTTCGTTGCTCTCACCAATCACTCAGGTATGGATCCTACTATTCGTTATTAGTATTTTGAACTCCTCATGTGTGCCATTAAGGCCAATAATAGAGAAAATATTGCTAGGCTTGAGTCTATTTTCTGGGGTCACTTTCACACGTACACTCCTTCGTTTCAACTTGTCTCCTTAAATGTAGATTACTCTGTTGCTTGTCCTAAGTTTGTTCCTTCATGTGTTAATCCTTTTGCTTCTACCTCTGTAGATATTTATCCAGATAAGTCAAGGACAACGAGTTCAAGGCAAGCTGCTAGGGCCTTGCCCAAGGAAACCACCCGCCTTATGAGTGATTTAAAGATAACCTCACAAAGACTAAAGATGGAGCAAGTTCCAAGAGAATGACAAGCTCACATGCTAAAGTTCATTGTCGATCACCCGTGTGCCTTTGACTATGAAATAAATGTGGGTACTAATGATGAGCTTGAAAAATTCAGTGATCGGTTTGGGATCCCTCATTCGGTGCAATTGATCTCTAGCGGTGAACGTCCTATATGTAACCCTCCTCCGGTGTTGTCACTTTTTATTGGGCCATGCTGTCTTCTGAGGTCACCATCCATATTCAACCTTTCATTGCTCAATTTTTGGCCAATGCTGGCATCACCCCTGCACAACTGACCCCCAACTCCTATCGGGTGTTGATCAGTTTGTGGCACCTATGAAAGATGATCGGGGTTAAGTACCCCTCGACCCCCACGGAGATACATAATTTTTATACCCTTGGATGCTCAGACGCTGAAGGCACCTTCTATCTCTAGTCGACCTCTTCGAGCAACTAGAGATAGAACAAGACTCTGTTGTGATGAATTAGAGCCAGGTAAACATGATTTTCAAGGCAGCCTAGACTTCCTAGGAGGTCAAAGATAACAACAATCTGTATGCAGAGAAATAGATGATTGAGTTAGGGCTTTTCCCAGCCATCTCTGCTCAGCTCAAGCGCTGTAAGTCCTGATTTCCTCATCGCTTGGTTTTTGCTTGTGTTCCCTTGTCCTTATTATTTTTCTTTGGATTCCCTTTTTAATGTTCAAGATTGATGTTGTTGTTGGCGAGCAAGTTGAGAAGGCTAAGAACCTAGACCAGTTGAGCAGGAAAGTAGTCGTCGATCAGACGGCTCTAGGAATTATACCCCCTGAGCACGACTTAGTAGAGCATATATATAAGCCTGATCACAACACTTTAGTGGCTTCCCATGGGCAGACTGAAGGGAGTGGTCGTAATGCTCCTCCTAAAGATAGCAGAAGAGGATCGTCTAAGGATAGGTCTACTTTGGCGAGATCCACCCTAAAGAGAGTTGACCGAGAAAGGTCTAGTAGGGAGAGGTCTAGCAGAGATAGGCCAAACAAGGATTGGTCCAGTAGAGAGGGATCTGGTGGAAAGGTGTTTGGTAGGAAAGTGGCCAAGACTGTGTAGGAGTCATTCGCCCTTGAGGCCTTTCTTAAACAAATGGAGGCTCCACCTGCTGCTGATCCGGTGATCTCCCGTTTAGGGGTTAACTCTATCATCCTTGATGAGGAGGATGAGGATGATCAGGAGACCCTGGCTAACTTAATTTTAAAGAAGCAATGGTAGAAGAAAAGGTAGTGGCTGTCTCATCAAGTGAGAGTGAAAGTGAATAAGATTCCTCAAGTGATAAAGATGTTTTTCTTAACTACACGGCTTTTGGAGCTTCCCTTGTAGAAGATATTGAAAAAGGAAACAATGCCTTAATTTGTGACTCTATAGGAGAAATTGAAGATAAAGTAGCTAGAAGTGTGATTGATGAAGCTACTTATGGAAGTGTTGTAAATGTGACAACAAAAGACACTAGTGATGACTCTATTGATGATAGTTCCTCATCTCACTCTACAAATGGAAATGTAGAGAGTATGAACCTTGAAGGGTTCATTGAGCATTTTCAAAGCTCAAGGTTGAATATGAAGAAAGAGGTTCGAAAGCTAAAGGAAGAAAACCTCAAGCTATCAACCGAAGTGACTCACTTAAGTGAGAAAGTGAAGAATGGAAGAAAGGTGGAAGAAAGCTTGAAGAAGAAGCTTAGAGAATCTAGAGAGTTGATTGCTAAGATGACTTCGAGTATGAAGAAGCTTGACCATATGTTGGGAGTTGGCAAGAAGCCAAGTGACAAGGAAGGTCTAGAGTTTGAAGATGATAAGGAGACATCAACTCCTAGCAAGACGGTATTTATCAAGAGCATGGACTTCAAAGAGTCCCTTTCTCCACTTCATCCTTGGAGGAAATTTGAACTAGGAGAGTACTCTAAGAATGTCCAAATCAAGATGGCACAAAGGAGTCAAGCTCAAGCTCAACCAAAGAGAGCACATCAAGCAATCATCCCTCAACCTAAAAGCCATCAAGTCAATAAGCATTTCCTGCATGTTCAACCAAGGAAGAAATCTTCTTCAACTTAACAACAAGGGAGAAGAGAACCAACACCACACAAAAACAAAGCTCAAAGACATGGGAAAGCACTTTGTCCTCACAAAGGAATGGTATGACCCCTCATTTTATTCCTTCATGTCTTTTTTGTGGTGTTGATGGTCATATTAGACCAAATTGCTTCAAGTACATTAACATGTGTAGAACTAAGAGCATGATTGAAAGAAAAATGGCTAGATACAATATGCATGTGCCTAGGAAATCTAGTGTCAATGATCCTAGGAGTAATATGATGACCTTGACCACTAGGAATGACAATTTGTCACCTAAGTGGATTAGAAAAGATGAACTCACAAGCCATTGTGCTAAGGGTTCACCCATATGCTCAACTAGGTCCAATGGATTTGGTAAGTCTATAGGGACTCATATCCCCTATTGAATTGTTTTGATTGACCCCATATGGGGAGCTCAAGCAAAGAGATCAAATTGGTATTGCATTGTGCTCATAATAATATTTATGCTCTTTTATTGATTACTTGAGATGATTGGTTGTACATATTTTTTTTTAATAAGTGTGCAACTTTGCTTAACATGCAATCCATGTCTTATTTATGACCAATCATGCATTTTTGGACTAGGAGAATTGATTGGGAAGTACATTTTGAATGACCTAGAATTGATTTCCATGACATGTTGATTATTTCTATGACATGCTTTAAATAGATATGCGTGATAAGATTTTTTTAATGCTCTAAATTAATGCAAAAAATTGTGTGTGAAAGCAATTATGAGACTTCAATCAATAAGGATCCTGTATCCAATTCAAGGATTTTACAATCCAAAAGTCTCTCTCTCTTTACTTGTCAAACAAGGCTACTATCATACGGGCATTCTACCTGGAAAAATAAAAAAAAGTGCAATAGTCGCTCATGTCTTGTTTTGCTTGTAAAGTTTGATATAGTTATTCTTAAAATGAATTTATTTTACAATCTATTTCTTGCTTATTTCATGACAAAGGGTGAAATTGGTTTGAATTCTCTTGGAAACCCTTGTTATTTTGCTTTGCCAGATACCATGTTTTGATCTTGAATACAACTTGTCTTGTATGCAAAGCATTCATTCACACATTTTGTATGTAATAAAACTCCTTGATTCTCTCTTCTTAATTGAGTTGCATAATTTTTTTTATATGATTATGCAAATGTCTTGTGCTATAAGCTCTCATTGCTAATACCTTGTTAGGGGGATACTCCTTTGTCTATCTCATGACAAAAAGGGGGAGTAGTGTGGTTTTAGAGGGAGTTTAGAGTGGCATGATTTAAGGGGGAGTTGAGAGTTGCATATGAGGGGAGTTTGATTCGTTTAGTGGGAGTTAACCTATTTAGGGGGGAGTATTTGCATTTGCATTGTTGATTCTTGTTGCTTGCTTTTATTGTATGCAAATTGCTCTTGTTTTTATTTCTTTAATCATCTCACATACACTTGTCTTGGAAAGTGTAGTTATTTTGTTTTGTAGGGATGTTGATTCTATAAGAGATGGATGACTTAAAGATCTAGTTTATTAGGCATCTCTTTGTAATGTAGAAAAACTTTGTTGACCCCTGTCTTTTGTTTTGTTCATTTGTGAGGATGAATTGTGAGTTGTGGTTTTGGCACGAAATAGCCAAAGGGGGAGATTGTAAGTTCCTCAGTTTTTGATTGGCTCATTTCATTGACAACCATATTTGGGGATAAATATGTAAGGGTAGTTTAGGCCATCATTGCTCAAGACCTAGCTCAAGCTTCAAAAGGTAAATCACTTTCTTAACCATGTTTGAAGAGTTTTTTAGTGCACACACACACTCTCATGCATGTTTTTGATCATCTTGCATGCTTGCTTATATGTCAATTTGTGTTTCTTTTTGCCATAACTCTTGCTTGGGTGTTTGATGCATTTAGTTTGTCCTTAGAAGAGGATTTTCCTCTTGACTGCGATTGGGACTGTTTCTAGTGCATTTCCTTCACCGCGGTATGCATAGCGGTGTTCTCCAAGCTTTGCACGCTACTGCTACCTCGGCCTGTGCTTATAAATGAAATTCTGAGTTAACTGTAATTCTTAAAGCCGAGTGGTTTGATCTGATTCATTGATCAAGGAATTTCACCGAGTATCTTCTTTAACTTGATTCTTTTGTTACAGAGTATCCTATTAAACTAGCTATTGCAATTTATGCCAAGTATCTTATTAAACTGGCTAATACAATCTTTTGAGCCAAGTATCTTATTAAACTGGATGTTGTAATCTTTATGCTAAGTATCCTATTAAACTGGCTATTGCAATTTATGCCAAGTATCTTATTAAACATGCTATTAACCGAGTCATCTTGAAACAGACGAATAGATTTACGTGTTTCATACTCGGGTTATTACCCGAACATTACATCAAGGCTCACCATGATCATATGTTTAAGTCCTTACACATTACCGATGACGTCTCCCCAGTTTTTCTGTGCAAGGGTTTGCCGAATCGTTAAGCTTTTCGAACCGCTTAACACAGCTACGTATTTAACTTGAATTTTTTTGATAGCGTTCTGAGCCATTCTCCAGAATCTGGTGCATCAGGTTTGCCTTTTTGCTAAGGTTAACTTACCTTGCTCGGCTGGCACGCTCATTCGAGCTTCTCCGTCCATTCGAGAATAAATGGTCCCGAGTATTCTATTTACATGTTCTTATTATCATGCTCGTCTTTCATATGTTCTTATTATAATATGCTTTATTTTTCAGAAATCCCGAGTTTGATTTTTATTTACAACTACAAAACCAACAAAAAATTAAATTTCAAAACTAAAATTGTCCTTACTAAAGGAAGCAAAAAATAATTTAAGGTTAGAAAATCTTCATATATTGGGCATTGCATGGTTGGGGTAAGACCCCTCCATTGGGTCGTGCAATCCAATTTGCTCCATGCCCAGCTATTCCTTCAATTTTGTACGGGCCTTCCCACTTATCAGCCCGGGAACCTGCAACTTTTTTTTTTGTATTCAATGACACTTTTCTGAGTACCAGGTCTCCTAGTTGGAATTTCCTGACTCGAACATGAGAGTTGTAGTGGCAAGCTACTCTTTGCTGATATGCCATATTTCGTATTCGGGACTTCTCCCTTTTCTCTTCTAGCTCTTCAAGACTTTGTAACAGCATATCAACATTCTGATCTTCATTTTATAGCCTGACCCGAGGTGATGCATATGATGTTTCTAAAGGGATAACAGCTTCTGATCCAAACGCTAAAGTGAATCGAGTCTCTCTTGTTGAAGTTCTTGTTGTCGTCCGATATGCCCATAATACTTTGGGAAGCTTTTCAACCTAACTTCCTTTCTTGGCATCCATCTTTGCTTTGAGTGTATGCTTGATGATTTTTTTTACTGTTGCAGCCTGCCCGTTCGTTTAAGGATGGGAAGGTGGGGCATAATAATTGGCAATTTGATACTCCTTGCACAGCTGCCTGAATTTCAGGTTATCGAACTGGGTGCTGTTATCAGTGATGTTAGTGTTTGGGACTCCAGACCTGTAGAGTATATTCTTTTCATGAAATTTATGGTATTTGCTTCTGTGATATGTACTAATGCTTCAGCTTCCGCCCCACTTCGTGAAATAGTCAACAACTACTATGGCATACTTCGTTCCACCTCCTATCCCAGCTGACATTGGGCCAATTAAATCTAAACCCCACATGGAAAATGGCCATGGGGATGTGAGGTTTCTGAGTTGTTCAGAGGGTTGTCGGATATCATTAGCAATCCTTTGGCAAGTATTGCAACTCCCTGAATATCGTTGTGCATATGAGAATAAAGTAGGCCAATAATAACCTTACCTAAATACCTTGTGTGCTAAACTTTTACCCCCAGTATGGTTTCCACGAACTCCCTTGTGGATTTCCTGTAATATCTGACATGCATCTTCCTCTGACATACATCTTTGAAGTGTTCGGGAAAACCCCCTTCTGTATAGTTCTCCTTCAACCAACGTGTATCTTGCTGATCGATACCTGATACGTTTTGCTTGTAAGGGATCTTTCGGGAGCACGTCTTCTTCCAGGAACCTTCTCAGCTGAGTCATCCAACCGTCTGACAGTGTTCGGATTTTTGAAATTTCAAAGTTTTTTATTTCAGCTGTGCTCGGTTTGAGGAGATGTGCAACCAGAATAATTTTTGGCCTCATCGTGGTTGTTGCTGGTGCTAGTTTGGACAAAGAGTCTGCCTTTTCATTCTCCTCCCTAGGGATCTGGGTGATCCTATATTCTTTGAATTTCTGGAGAAACTGTTTTGCAATGTCACGATAGGCTATCATGCCTTCATCCTTATCTTGGTATTCGTCCAGGACTTGGTTGACAACTACATATGAATCGCTAAATATCTCTACTCTGAGTCCAGCTAGTAACGCCTCATACTCTGCTTGATTATTGGTTGCTTTGAAGTCAAACCTCATGGCACATTCGACATCATCTCCTTCTGGAGTGCATACTACGATCCTTGCCCCACTGCCATGAGTGTTTGAAGAGCCATCAATATATAATTTCCATGGGAAATTTTTACCCAACATTTTTTTTGCTTCTAGGTTTGGTTATGTGAACTCTGCTATAAAATCTGTCACTGCTTGTCCTTTGAGAGATGTCCTAGGGACGTAGTGGATATCGAATTCACTTAGCTCGATTTCCTTTTTGGTTAGTCTTCCTGAAATCTCTGGCTTCTGTAAAATTTTCTTCAATGGACAGTCGGTAAGAACCGGGATTATGTGAGCCAGGAAGTATGGCCTTAGCTTCCTTACCGCTGAAACCAATGCTAGAGCCATTTTTTCTGCCTGTGAATACCTGGTCTCTGCTGGTAAAAGTGCCTTGCTGGTATAATACACTGGCTTATGTACTCCATCTTCAGTTCTGACTAGGACTGAGCTTGCTGCTAGTTCTGTAATTGATAAGTATAAAGGGAGTATCTCTGCCATTTGTGGTTTCGAAAGGATGAGAGCCTGCCCTAGGTACTCTTTGATTTTTAAGAATGCATGCTCGCACTCTTCATTCCATTCGAGTCATTTTCCTTTTTTAATTACTCTGAAAAAGGGTGCATATCTGTTTGTGGCCTTTGAAATGAATCTACCCAAGGAAGCTAAACATCCTGTTAAGCGCTGTACTTCTTTTAGTGTCCTTGGTGAAGTCATTTTCTACAGGGCTTGGATCTTTTCAGGATTGACTTCGATTCCCCTTTGGTGAACTTGGAAACCCAGGAACCTTCTTGAAGAAACTCCGAATAAACACTTGTTCGTATTCAGTTTCATTTGGTATCTCCTCAAAACATCAAATGTCTCTCGCAGGTCTGATGTATGCTTGTCTACCGAGATGCTCTTGGTCAGCATGTCATCAATGTATACTTCCATGTTTCTTCCTATTTATCGTATGAAGATTCTGTTGACCAGCCTTTGATATATTGCCCATGTATTTTTTAATCCGAAAGGCATTACTGTGTAACATTACAAGCCTGATCGGTGATGAACGCTGTCTTTTCTTCGTTAGCCTTGTTCATCCGGATTTGGTTATATCCCGAGTAGGCATCCATGAAACTGAGCAATTTGTGGCTAGATGTAGCATCCACCAGTTGGTCTATCCTTGGGAGTGGAAAACTGTCTTTTGGGCATGCTTTGTTCAAATATGTGAAATCTACGCACATTCTCCATTGTCTATTTTTCTTTTGGACGAGGACTACATTGGCTACCCATTGAGGGTGATTGATCTCTCTAATCGACCCTACAACGAGTAGCTTCTCCAATTCCTGTTTGATTGCCTGACTTCTCTCGAGATTGAATGACCTTCTCTTTTGTATCTCTGGTTTTGCATTCGGGTTTACTGCGAGATTGTGAGATATTTTCGGGCATCTATCTAGACCATGTCTTATTGACTCCAGACGATCACATCCGTGTATTCTTTAAGCAGATCAGTGAGGCTTTGTTTGACTTTTCCTTCAACATTGGCCCCGATCTTGATCTTTTTATCTGGTTCATCTTCTTTCAAGATAATTTCTTCGACCGGTTCTTTTTTGGACTCCTTCGACTCTTCCCTTGGATCAAATTCAAATGACAAAGACTCTTTGTTCTGACTCGGCATTGTTATAGTGTTTACTTGTTCACCATCATTTTGTCTTTGTATACTGACAAGTTAGCTATTCGGGCCATCTTTTGAGACCCTTTGACTACACTGACCCCCTGTTCGATCGGGAATTTGATCATCAATGCATAAGTGGCTGTTACGGCCTTAGTTTTATTCAAGAATGGCCGACAAAACAATGCGTTATACGGTCAATTGTCTAAGTCTACCACCATGAAATCGAGCAATACTGTTCTCTGACAAGGTGCCACTCCAATCCTTACGGATAGCTTTACCGTCCCGAGTGACCTGACCTCAATTCCTCCGAATCCTCTGAGTGGGATATGGAAAGGTTGTAAATCCTTTCGGTCCAACTTGAGTTTATCGTAGACAGCTACATTTAGAATGTCTGTCGAACTTCCATTATCTATCGGGATTCTTTTAACTTCCCGGTGACCAATCCGGGCACTTATGACCAATGAGTCATTTGGCTGAACATCGACCCCATATGAGTCAGCTTCTATGAATATTGTTGGGTCCCATCCTTCCTTTACCCTTTTCGGGTCTGGTTCGACCGAGTTCACATCAAAGTTCTGTCTTGCCTCCATTGCTTCTCTGATTTCCTGTGTTCGCTCTCGGTTACTTCTCCCAGTGGACGGTCCTCAAATGATTGTTTGTATTACTTTAATGGCCTCGATGTTGGCCTTTTGATTTCGACCAGAGCTATGATCGTCCCTGGTCTCTTTATTTGTTTCTGACCTATCATCCCTTTTCAAGATTACATCCTGAAAGTGGCCTTCCCGAATGAGGGGTTCTATGTAATCTCTGAGCTGGTAACACTTGGAAGTCTCATGACCGGTTTCCTTATGGAATCTACAATATTTGGTTGTATCTCACTGAGCAAACTGAGATTGTCTGCGTGGCTCTTTAACCTTATTTTGCTCTTCCAGTATGGCTAGGATTTCCTCTTGCTTTTTTCGAAGAGGGGTGTAGTTGGCCTATCTACCTCAGAATTTCTCTGTGGTCTGTTTAGCATTACATTTGTTCCCTCCGTCCTTGCTTTTTTCTTTGCCGTTTCCTTTCTGTTTTCCCTTTTGGTTCTGCACCTTGGACTGAGCATCTTTTTCAGGTTTTCCTCCTTGCATGTGCCATCCTCCTATGGCATCCTCCTGTGGCTAACTCTTCTTCTTCGGCTAGTGCATATCCTCCTGCCATGTCCATCTTATCTGAATATCTGGTTAGACAAGCTCTTGTTGGGTCAAAAGCTAGTCGTCCATTCTGTAAATTGTTAATGAACGCAGCAATTATCGCTTCATCCTTTGCACTGCTGATTTTTTATACCGATTGGCCGAATCTCCCCAGGTATTTCTTCAACGACTCATCTTTTCCTTGTTTTATCTTAGAAAGGTAAGCCACTAATTTTTTCCTGTAAACATTGCCCAAAAATTGTCTTGAGAAACTCCTACTTAGTTCACTGAAGCTTCCGATACTCGCTAGGGGCAATCTCCCGTCTTGAGCCAGTGTCTCCTAGAGTTTGTGGAAAGTTGAGGCATAGTAAGGGATCACCGTGGACATACTGAGCCATAGCATTTTTCTATCGCCTGACGTGTTCCTTAGGATCCGTATCCTTCTTGAACTGTTCCACGTGCGGCATCCTAAATCTTTCTAGGAATGAAGTCCGTAGGATGTCCTTAGTGAATGGACTATCAAAATCTTCGTCAGATAAGTCGTTGTACCCATAACGGCTGACCAGTGCGTCCATTTGACGCCTACTGTTTTCGACTTCTCAAGTTTGGCTTTGAATTACTTCTCTATCTCCCACCGGATCTCCATGATGGTTAAACCACCGGTGACAATCATTCCTCTCTCTGGCACTTCGCTTTGCTGCCAAGTCTCACGGATTTATTCTTACAGGCGTATGGTTCCGTGATGGCACTTGCGATGGTGCAGATCACTATCTTCTGATAACGATCGATCCCTGTGTCGGTCATGCTTGCGGTGTCTTGCACGGGCTATCTTATCATGGTTCTGCCTTTGGCGTGGTTGTTCCTCTTCGGGTGTTTCACGTCTAGCCTGATTAATTGGAGCAGAGTTCATTCCGGCTTCCGGTGCATTTAGTTCTGGCCCCACTATAACCGAATGAAGCCTTGTAGGTGGGAAGTTAGGAGGTTGCGCTTCTTATGCAACCAGTAGATCAACTCCTTCCTTTGTTGAGTCCACCACCAGCTGTTGCAGCGCCTCGCGGAAGCATCGTGTTTGGTCTTCATTGGTCGGAAGGATTTGTTGAATCCCTACCAGGGATGTTGGCTGGTTCTCAATGGTTGCGGTGAGATCTCGTGAACTACTGCCAACATGGACATTATCTAGGGAATTTTGGACATCCCCAAGACTGTTTTCGCTTCCCGCCATTACTTTTATTTAAATTGGAGGTTCAACCCTTCCTTTTAGCACCAATTGTTGACGTCGATTTCTGGATGTATGAGAAAAAGTCAACAAGATTGGATTTTAGTTGTGATTTCAAAGTTAAAGAGAAGGAGAAAGTAATCGGACACAAGTTTTAAGCGGTAAAACTCCGATGACCGGAGTCCACGGGTGGCTGAATAATCAGTTGAGCCAAAATCCACTATTAAAAAGATTTACAACTCTCGATCTCTCTTTTTTCTCTCTGTATTTTTCTATATATTTTTTGTGACGAGATTATGGGTCTATTTATATGTTCATAGAACCCTAATCCTCTTTGTACAAGTAACAAAATATTTTTGTATTTAATTATGATTGGTTACTTGTTCGAAGTAGTCTGTCTTCTTTCCTATTTCGAAGACTTGTATAGAGATCGAATGGGACTCTAGTGATATAGTCCAGTTAGGACTTATTTCCTTCTAAAGGCGTAGTCTTTTTGAAGAAAAAAAATTGTTGCTTGATTTGGAACCCTTTCTGTTTGGTATTCTATTCTTCTTGGAACTCTTCTTTGATATGGATATCCTTGCGTATTTTAATGACTCTTGACTCGTGTATGATTTACGCGCTGGGCTTTTTTATTCTGTTTTCTTCATGTTTGTCCCGAGTAGAATATGATATTATCTGGTCCCGAATGACATCATCTGATCCCGAGTAGAACATGTCATCGGCTAACCTCGAGCATCGTTAACTGTCCCTGAGTAGTATATGACGTCAGTTGACCCCGAGTAGGTTTTGTTCAATGCTTGTTTACTTGTGCTTCTCTTCATTGGTGATGTTTTGTAGGATACTTTCTGAATGCTTATTCGGATGTCCACCTGGCAATCCTATCCTCTTTGTCAACGACGTGTACGTCTAATAAATATTTTATACGACACGTATAAATAAAAATTTTCCTTTTATAATAACAAGAACTTTAACCCTTGATTAATTGATATATATAAAAAGTGTCGTACCTTTTTCTCGTGACGATTGAACAAGCGCTGAATTGGTTAAGTAAGATCTTCCAATCCAATCACGAACGTGAATCGCCTAGGAGTGTGGGCTCCCTTTCTTTATCTTGTATACCTGAGGATGGAAACAAACAAAATTTTGTTCCTTATTAGTCACAATAATCCTCCAAGAGAAAAATCAAGAACGTCCGGCCACTTGTGAATTATCAATCAATTTGATTGAAACTCGTATGAACCTTGATTCGATATTGTACACAAAACCCTTTTGATGTAAAGGGTACTAGTGTACTATCGAAAACAAAAACGTTCCCTTTTTTCTCTTCTTTACCGAATTCACACTATCTCTATTAGTTGGTCGAATTTTGTTCAGAGTAAAAACTAAATATTTTCTCCCTCAAAATTCTCTTGCTTGGCCGAATTCTCTCATTAGAAAGTCCCAAGCTTGGCCGAAATTAATTCTTTCAATTAATTAGGCTGGCCGAAAATCACACACACAAACACACACACACACACACACACACACACACATATATATATATATATATATATATATATATATATATATATATAGGATCGTAAATCCTCTCCTAAGAAAGATTTTTTTGACAGGTAAGAATCCTTTCCTTAGGTGGATTTATTTGGTAGTTAAGAATCCTTATCTAAAAGGAATTCTATCCTCTCCCAGGATATATATTAGGAGACTTAATTCTTTTCCTAAGAAGGATTTACTTAGTAGTTAAGAATCCTTTCCTTAGGTAGATTTACCTGGTGGTTAAGAATCCTTTTCAAAAAGGAATTCTATTCTACACCAAGACTCCTAATCCAACGGAATAGTGTATTTGTAACCATATTAAAGACTTCCTAATTTGATTAGATAAATATTTTTTTTTATTTATCTACTTATCAAATATAGTCTTTAACATTAATTATACTACCATCAATAGTATAATTTTAGGAGACCATCTCCTGCTAGGAAAAAGATTTTGACTTTTATTTAAATAATGTATTAATCACCAAATTAATTAATTTCCATTTAATTAAATAATAAAATAACATAATATAATTAAGCTATTCTAAATAGCCTTGCCGCACAACACATATATATGGGCCAATATATTATTTTCTTATTTTATTAAATCCATTTGACCTTTATAAAAAGTCCACATGTGAACTAGACCCAATCTTACAAAAAGAAACAAGTCCACATGCCTCAATAGGTCTCTTGTCTAAAAAAATTTGGCTATTCGGTTACTTTTAATAAAGGTTTTATTATTTGTAAGAATAACAAATTTATTTGCAAAAGTAAATTGGAAAACTGTTTATTCTATTGGTATGGAAATATCTCTCACTTGTTAGACACAGAATCAATGGAACCTAATCATAAAAGAGTAAAACTATCAAAAGATGAAACCTAGCTATGGCATTCGCGCCTAGGTCATATTAACCTTAATAGGATTAAAAGATTGTTGTTGACGTCGATTTCTGGATAGTGTCAGAAAAGCCAACAAGGATTGGATTTCGGCTATTAATTCAAAGAGAAAGAGATTCAGAGAGAGTAACGAAGACACAAGTTTTACGTGGTAAAACTCTGATGGCCGGAGAAATGTCCACGGGTGGTTGAAGGATCAACCAAGCCAAAATCCACTATGAAAATATGATGTTTACAAGCTCTCGACCTCTCTTTTTTCTCTCTGTATTTTTCTGTTTGCTTGTTGTGTATGTTATATTGCCTATATCTTTTTGAACGAGATTATGGGTCTATTTATATGCTTATAGAACCCTAATCTGTTTTGTACAAGTAATACAAGATCTTTGTATTTAATTGTGATTCGGTTACTTGCTTAAGGTTGATTTGTCTTCTTTCCTGTTTCCGAGTCTCTTATGGAAATCGAGTGAGATTCTAGTAGTGCAGTTTTATTTGGACTTGTTTCCTTATAAGAATGTAGTCTTTGTAGCGAAATCAAGTTGTTTCCTGATTGAGGATTCTTCTAACTTAGTATTCTGTTCTCTTTGGGATTCTTCCTGATGGATATCTTCGCGTATTTAATTACTTAATCCGTGAGAATTAAGCACCAAGTTTCTTGTTCGGGTCGCATTTATCCCGGGTAAGAATAACACTGGTTGGTCCCGAGTAGATCCGTTTGAGCCCGAGTAGAAGATGCTTTTTGGTTAATCCTGAGTAGGTCTTGCCATGCTACTAGTTTACTCGGGTTTTCTTCTCTTTAATGATGCTTCGTAGGATATTTCCTGAGTGCCTATTTGGGCGTCTACCTGGCTATTTTCTCCTTTCTGTCAATGACGTGTATGCTTGGTAAAATTCACATACGACAATTGGTAAGTGACGGACATTTAAGTGACTTAAAGGTTGATGATCTACCAACTTGTGAATCTTGTTTGGAGGGTAAAATGACCAAAAGGTCGTTTACGACCAAAGGTGCAAGAGCCATCGAGTGTTTAGGATTGATACACACTGATGTGTGTGGACCTATGAGCATTCAAGTAAGAGGTGGATATGAGTACTTCATCACTTTCTCAGATGATCACTCAATATTTTGCTATGTGTATCTCATGAGACATAAGTCAGATGCTTTTGATATGTTCAAAGCATTTAAAGCTGAAGTAGAAAATCAGCTTGAAGAAACCCATAAAAATCTTGAGGTCCGATCGTGGTGGAGAATATCTATCTGGTGAGTTTCAATAATATCTTATTGGTAATGGAATAATTTCTCAGTTTTCTGCACCAGGCACACCTCAACAGAATGGGGTGGCAGAAAGGAGAAATAGAACTCTTTTGGATATGGTTAGTTCTATGTTGAGTTATTCAACGCTCCCTAATTCTTTTTGGGGATATGCTTTACAAGCTGCAATGTACGTTCTAAACGATGTACCGTTTAAGTCGGTTCCTAAAACATCGCATGAGTTGTGGACCGGACGAAAGCCTAGTTTACAACACTTAAGGATATTTGGATGTTCTGCGCACGTGATAAAGGGAAAGACAGAAAAGATGGAGTCTCGTTCAGAAACATGCATATTAGTAGGGTATCAAAAACAAAACAAAGGATATTATTTTTATAGTCCTTCAGATCTTAAAGTATTTGTTTCGACAAATGCTAAATTTCTGTAAAAGGACTATATGAATAATTGTGTGCCTGAAAGAAGAATTGTCCTGAATGAACTTTTAGGAGATACAATTCCACAAGAGGTTTCGCAACCAAGCCCAATTGTAAGTTCCGTACCAACACAAGATCAACAATCTACCATACCTCATTGTAGTGGAAGGGTTGTTAGATAACCCGAGAGATACATTGGTCTAGGAGAATCTGTAGAGAATCTTCCGGACGACGGTGATGCCTATACGTATAAGGAAGCAATGGAAGATGCTGATTATCGCCATTGGCAAAAGGCAATGCAATCCGAAATTGAATCTATATTAAAAAAAAAGTCTGGTCTCTTGTAGACTTGCCTCAAGGGATAAAACCTATCGGGTGCAAGTGGGTATACAAGAGGAAAAGAGGAATGGATGGTAAGGTGGAAACCTTTAAAGCTAGATTGGTAGCTAAAGGTTATGCACAGAAGGAAGGTATCGATTATGAAGAAACCTTCTCTCCTGTGGCAATGCTTAAATCCAATATGATACTCTTATCCATTGCGGCATCTCTAGGCCTAGAGATTTGGAAAATGGACGTCGAGATAACTTTCTTTAATGGAAGTCTTGACGAAAGCATCTATATGATGCAACCTGAAGGATTCATTGAAAAGAGCCAAGAGGAAAGGGTATGCAAGTTGTAAAGATCCATATATGGATTGAAGCAAGCATCCAGATCCTGGAACATAAGGTTCAATCAAGTCGTGAAAGGTTTTGGATTTATTCAAAACCTTTATGAACCTTGTGTATACAAAAGGATTAAAGGCGACAAGTTGGTTTTCATAGTTCTTTACGTTGATGATATACTACTCATCAGAAATGATGTATGTGTATTGACATCAATAAAAGAATGGTTAGCAAAACAATTTGATATGAAGTACTTAGGAGAAGCAAGTTATATTCTTGGTATCCAAGTCATAAGGGTTAGAAAGAATAGAACGATTGCATTATCCCAAGCTTCATACATAGATAAAATCTTGTGTAGGTTTTCCATGCAAGATTCCAAGAAAGGTATGTTACCTTTCAGACATGGAATCAAACTTTCTAAGGAACAAGTTCCTAAGAATGAACATGAAGAGCAATTCATGAGTAGGGTTCCATATGCATCGACAGTTGGAAGTCTCATGTATGCAATGATCTGAACTAGACTAGATATTTGTTTTGTAGTGGGCATAGTTAGCAGGTTTCAATTGAAGCCTGGTTCTGATCACTGGACGGCAGTCAAGCAGCTTTTCAAGTATCTTAGGAAAACGAGAGATTATATGCTTGTATACTCTAGAGGGGATTTAATTCCAGTTGGGTATACAGATTTCTGATTTTCAGTCAGATTCTTACTCCAGGAGATCAACTTCAGAATCTATGTTTACTATTAGAGGAGGGGCAATCATATGGAGGAGTATCAAGCAATCTTTTATTGCCGATTCCACTATGGAAGTCGAGTATGTAGCCGCATGCGAGGTTGCTGAAGAGGTTGTCTGGCTCCGCCAATTCCTGATTGACTTAGAAGTGGTTCCTGATTCGAATAAGCAGATCACTATCTATTGTGACAATAGTGGAGTAGTGGCTAATTCGAGAGAACCAAGAATTCATAAGAGAGGGAAACACATTGAAATAAAGTATCACCTTTTAAGGGAAATTGTGCATAGGGGTGACGTGACGATTACCAAGATAGTGTCAGCAGAAAATCTAGCGGATCCCTTTACCAAGGCTCTTTTTAAAAAAAGTTTTAATGGGCATCTAGAGAACATGGGGATGAGAGATATGACACATTTGCTATAGAGCAAGTGGGAGATTGTTAGGATCATGCTCGATAGCAAGAGTTTAATATTGTAATTAACAATCTTTTCATATGAATAAAGTGATTTCTAGTTTAATTATTATAATTGTCAAAAGTAAAAAATCATAAGGTTAAAAGACTATGAGAAATGAAGAATTGTTCATACATATAGATATGTATGAGGTAGACACAATTCTATAGTTAGTCTTGAATAATATTCACAACTTGAGATAGAAGGTTGGGCGCCTTTATCTTGTCAAAGTTGTAGATTCTTTTGCTAGCATTTGAGTGGGACCAAATGTGTTATGAAGTGTCTAAAATCATCAAAGTGTGGTGTCTTTGGCCAAAAGAATCTAGTGCTTTGGGTGCCTTGAATAGGGTCAAAATGAAATACTTTATCTAGAACCGTCAATGGATAAAATTTTTCATTTGAAGACAATCAGAGAGTCTATCTCAGTCCTGAGATAAATTATGGACTTATGGTTGCAAGTGTTATTATTTAAGCTATCAATGAGTACGATTATATAGCATAGTCTATCATCGATAGTTTGGCGGTATTCATTTGTTAATCGATAGATGACTTCATTTATAGATATGGACATCGTGGCTCCATTTATTGAATGAGAGTAGAATACCATCATATGGATGTTTTGAGGTATTGGATATTAAATCTTAACGTTAAGTTTTCAATAATGTCTATTGAAACATGGCTTCTGGACAAGTCAAAATATCCAAGTTCAAAATGTGGTCATATGAGTAAATATGGTAACTTGAAGAGCTATAGGCGGCCTATGAGCTCTTGGCGATTATTGGTATTCTTTACGAGGATACACTTTCTCCAATAAGGTTGTCTAGGGTATGAATGAGTAACATCAACTTATTCTATCATTATTTAAGAGTTCAATTTTAGTTCTTTAGTGGAATGAACTAAAATTAAATAGATCGGACCTAAGTGAATTATTTGTTGATTGTGATTGGGTTGTGTCTATTGGAGCTTAAATTTAGATAGCCCCCCAAGATCCCCAATCCATATGAACATGCATGGATCACTTGATATATTCTACCGGACCAATTTAGGGGTTCATCTAGAATTGTATTAAGGCATGAGAACTTGCTTCTTTTTGTAAGAATAGGTCTAGTTCACATGTGGACTTTTTACTACGGTCCAATGGATTTAATAAAATAAGAAAAATAATATATGGCCCATATATATGGTATAGGCGGCAGGGCTATTAAGAATAGCTTATAAAGGTCCAATGGATTTAATAAAATAAGAAAAGTAATATATGGCCAATATACATGTGTTTGGCGGCCAGGCTATTGAGAATAGCTTAATTATATTACTTTTATTTTATTATTTGATTAAATGGAAATAAATTAATTTGTTGATTAATTAATTATTTAATTAAAAGTCAAAAACTTTTTCCAAGTAGGAGATGGTCTCCTAAAACTATACTATTGTTGGTAGTATATAGTTAATGTTAAAGACTATATTTGATAAGTAGATAAATAAAAGGAATTATTTATCTAATCAAATTAGGAAGTCTTTAATATGGTTACAAACACACTATTGAGTTGGATTAGGAGTCTTGTCGTAGGATAGAATTCCTTTTTGAAAAGGATTCTTAACCACCAAGTAATTCTACCTAAGGAAAGGATTCTTAACAACCAAGTAAATCCTTCTTAGGCAAAGAACTAAGTCTCCTAATTATATTAAGTGAAATTTCGGCCAGCTATGTATATATATGAGGAGAATAGAATTCCTTTTAAAAAAGTATTCTTAACTACCAAATAAATCCACCTAAGGAAAAGATTCTTGGCAACCAAGTACATCTTTTTTAGGAGAAGACTTATGACCCTATATATAGGTTTGAAAATTTCGGCCAGCTCTAAGGTTTTTTATGAGAGGAATTTCGGCCATGCTAAGAAATTTTCAAGAAGAGAATTTGGCCTAGCAAGAGAGAATTTTGAGGGAGAAAATTTTGTTTTTAACTCTGGAAAAAATTCTACCAACTCATAGAGATAGTGTGAATTCGGCCAAGAAGAGAGAATAAGAGAACGTTTTGGTTTTCGATAGTACACTAGTATCCTTTACATCAAAAGGGTTTTGTGTACAACATTGAATAAAGGTTCACGCGAGTTTCAATCAAATTGATTGATAATTCAAAAGTGACCGGACGTTCTTGGTTTTTTTTCTTGGAGGATTATTGTAACTAACAAAGAAGAAGATTTTGTTTGTTTTCATCCTCAGGTATACAATTTAAAAATAGGGAGCCCATACTCCTAGGTGATTCACGTTCGTGATTAGATTGGAAGATCTTACGGATTCAATTTGACGCTAGTTCAATCGTCACGAAAAAAAAAGGTACGATACTTTTTATATATATCAATTAATCTAGGGTTAAGGTTCTCGTTGCATAAAGGGAATTTGTTTTTACGCAAACCCTAATTTTCTCACGCTTCTGTTGCGTTTTTTAACCCGTTTTTTCCCTTCAATATTGGGTTGTTGTTGTAAGCGGAAAAGTATAAGTTCATTCTGTATGTTCCTTAACCGCCAAACTAATGAATCTAACTTAGGAAGCAAATAGATGTGTATCAGTAGTGGAAGTCTTCAGATGATATGGTTTAATGTACGTTACATTATGGCCATCATCTCCGACATGTTGCTGCAACAACATGAAGGAATGGAGACTGCTACCGATATAATGATGTCTCTAGAGGAGATGTTTGCTATAAGATCTAGGATGACTAAGAGAGAGAGGTAGTGATTGCTTTTATGAATCTTTGGACGAAACCTGGACAGGGTGTGAAAGATCACTTGATAAAAGTCATAGCACATCTCAACATTGCTGACTGAATATTGCTAAGATAGATGGTAAAACCAAAATTGACATGATTGTCAACTGACTATCAGATTCCTTTGATCAATTCAAGTTGGACTACACCTTGAAAAATAAGGAATACACCTTGCAAGGCCTGATGCAAGATATTCAAAGCATCAAGATAATCCTTATGAAAGGCAAGGGTAAAGAGATTCATATGCTTGGTAAGTTGCTACTGTTAAAGACCCGTAAGAAGGTCAAGAGACAACAGAAGAAAAAGAAACTTGAGCCATCTTAGAAGGAGATCAAGAAAGTAACCAAGATCAAAGGAAAATGTTTCTTTTGTGGTGAAAAAGGTCAAAGGATCAGACATAATAAGAATGAATTCAACTTGCATTTAGACAATGGAGCGTTGGTGTGTACGAGTGTAGTGGGAAATATTACTATCAATTTTGATTCTTATAGGCATTTAGTTTTAATACACGTTTATTATATACCACAATTCAAGAGGAATTTAATTTCGGTCTCTTGTCTAAATAAATTTGGATATTCGGTTACTTTTAATAAAAGTTTTATTATTAGTAAGAATAACAAATTTGTTGGTAACGGTACATTGGAAAACAGTTTATTCTATTTGCATGGAAATGTCTCTCACTTGTTAGACACGGAATCAACGGAACCTAATCATAAAAGAGTAAAATTATCAAACTAAATGACTTAAAGGTTGATGATCTACCAACTTGTTAATCTTGTTTGGAAGGTAAAATGACCAAAAGGTCATTTACGACCAAAGGCACACGAGCCATTGAATGTTTAGGTTTGATACACACTGATGTGTGTGGACCTATGAGCATTCAAGCTAGAGGTGGATATGAGTACTTCATCACTTTCATGGATGATCACTCAAGATTTGGCTATATGTATCTCATGAGGCATAAGTCAGATGTTTTTGATATGTTCAAAACATTTAAAGCTGAAGATGAAAATAAGCTTGAAGAAACGCATAAAAATCTTGAGGTCTGATCGTGGTGGAGAATATCTATCTCGTGAGTTTCAGCAATATCTTATTGATAATGGGATAATTTCTCAATTTTCTGCACCAGGCACACCTCAACAAAATAGGGTGGCAGAAAGCAGAAATATAACTCTTTTGGACATGGTTCGGTCTATGTTGAGTTATTCAACGCTCCCTAATTCTTTTTGAGGATATGACTTACAAACTGCAATGTACATTCTAAACGATACACCATCTAAGTTGGTTCCTAAAACACCGCATGAGTTATGGACCGGGCAAAAGCCTAGTTTACAACACTTAAGGATATTTGGATGTCCTACGCAAGTATTAAAAGGAAAGACAGAAAATATGGAGTCCAGTTCAGAAACATGCATATTTGTAGGGTATCTAAAAGGAACAAAAGGATATTATTTTTATAGTACTTTAGATCTTAAAGTATTTGTTTCGACAAATGCTAAATTTCTAGAAAAGGACTATATGAATATTTTTGCGCCTAAAAGTAGAATTGTCCTGAATGAGCTTTTAGGAGATACAATTCCACAAAAGTTTTCGCAACCAAGCTCAATTGTAAGTTCTGTACCAATACAAGATCAACAATCTACCATACCTCGTCGTAGTGGGAGGGTTGTTAGGTAACCTGAGAGATACATCGGTCTAAGATAATCTATAGAGAATCTATCAGATGACGATGACCCTTATATGTACAAGGAAGCAATGGAAGATGTTGATTGTCGCCATTGGCAAAAGGCAATGCAATCCAAAATTGAATCTTTGTTCAAAAACTAAGTCTGGTCTCTTGTAGACTTGCCTAAAGGGATAAAACCCATCGGGTGCAAGTGGGTATGCAAGAGGAAAAGAGGAATGGATGGAAAGGTTGAAACCTTTAAAGCTAGATTGTTAGCTAAAGGTTATACACAGAAGGAAGGTATCGATTATGAAGAAACCTTTTGTCCAGTAGCCATGCTTAAATTCATTAGGATACTCTTATCCATTGCGGCATCTCTAGACCTAGAGATTTGACAAATGGACGTCAAGATAGCTTTACTTAATGGAAGTCTTGATGAAAGCATCTACATGATGCAACCAGAAGGATTCATTAAAAAGGACCAAGAGGAAAGGGTATGCAAGTTGTAAAGATCAGTATATGGATTAAAGCAAGCACCCAAATCCTGGAACATAAGGTTCGATCAAGCCATGAAAAGTTTTGGATTTATTCAAAACCTTGATGAACCTTGTGTATACAAAAGGATTAAAAGCAACAAGTTGGTTTTCCTAGTTCTTTATATTGATGATATACTACTCATCGGAAACGATGTAGGTGTATTGACATCAATAAAAGAATGGTTAGCAAAACAATTTGATATGAAGGACTTTGGAAAAGCAAGTTTTATTCTTGGCATCAAACTTATAAGGGATAGAAAGAATAGAACGATTGCATTATTCCAAGCTTCATACATCGATAAAATCTTATCTAGGTTTTCCATGCAAGATTCCAAGAAAGGTATGTTACATTTCAGACATGGAATCAAACTTTCTAAGGAACAAGTTCCTAAGAATGAGCATGAAAAGCAATTCATGAGTAGGGTTTCATATGCATCGACAGTTGGAAGTCTCATGTATGCAACGCCCTGCACTAGACCAGATATTTGTTTTGTTGTGGGCATAGTTAGCAGGTTTCAATTGAAGCCTGGTCCTGATCACTGGACGACATTCAAGCATATTTTCAAGTATCTTAGGAGAATGAGAGATTGTATGCTTGTATACTCTGGAGGGAATTTAATTCACGTTGGGTATACAGATTCTGATTTTCAGTCAGATTCTGACTCTAGAAGATCAACATCAGGATCTGTGTTTACTATTGGAGGAGGGGCAGTCATACGGAGGAGTATCAAGAAATCTTGTATTACCGATTCCACCATGGAAGCCGAGTATGTTGCAGCATGCGAGGCTTCTAAAGAGGCTGTCTGGCTCCGCCAAATCCTTATTGACTTGGAAGTGGTTCCTGATGCAAATAAACAGATCACTATCTATTGCGACAATAGTGGAGCAGTGGCTAATTCGAGAGAACCAAGAAGTCATAAGAGAGGGAAACACATTGAAAGAAAGTATCACCTTCAGAGGGAAATTGTGTATAGGGGTGACGTGACGCTTACCAAGATCGAGTTAGCAGAAAATCTAGTGGATCCCTTTACAAAGACTCTTCCACAAAAGAGTTTTGATGGGCATCAAGCAAACATGGGGATGAAAGATATGAAACATTTGCTATAGGGCAAGTGGGAGATTGTTAGGATTATGCTCGACAGCAAGAGGGATTGTAACCATTTTAACGGCTATAGTAACCATTTGACTTTTTAATTTTTGATATTTTGATTTGTAACCATTTTAACAGCGATGGTACCACTTTCATGGCATTGGAACTTACATTTATTTAGCTGCTCCAGTATATATGGAGGAAAATCACGGATGCATCCCTTAACGAGCCTTTATCCGAATTTGGTTACCAAGGAATTGCTACTTACACAGAATGAACTCGAACCTTTTAGAAAATTTTCATCTCAGTTAAATTTGAATAGTCATAGTTTATTCCTTTATGATCATAATAGATTCTTTACTACATACTAGAGTTACTAACTTTGTTTAATTAAGGAAGTCTGTATTCCCTGACATGGTAGAAAATTGCTATGGGTGCAGATGACATCATTGGATTTTATAGCGTGTGCAACTGCTATTGTCTTTGCCATGATTGACTCTGGGAGCTAGCTATCATCTTTAGTGTCTGGATTCTAAACTTACTATGGTGGTGGGCATGCTCTTAACTTGTGCCCCAACAAGAAGAGGGTTGCAACAATTTTATCGGAAAATGTCACCATATCAATGGTAGCCTTGTTTACTGTTCCAGTAATCTTATTTAGCTGAAAGTGAAGTATCTATTAGAGTTTTGTTTTATTTTTTATCTTTACATGGTGAAAGCAAAGGTTTATTTATTATTTTCATCTTTTTATTAACTCTCTGTAATATAACTTTTGTTGTTGCAGGAGTTAATGTCAGTTTTTTAAATATGTAATTTTCTCATCCATTTTTTCCCTTTATATGTGTGTTTACATGGACTAGCTTATCTCATATCGAAGGTTTGTGATATACATGCTTGCAAGAATTTTAGCTTTCACTTTTGTGATCGAGAGACGGGAGGGGAGACCTTTATTCTTTACTAGAGAAGCTTCTAAACCACACTTAATCAGTTATTTTAATAGATAAATCTGAATATAGCCTAACTTGAACTTAGGGTCGTATTTATCTTGGACATTTTATTGGACTTTTTATCTTAGAGGTTTGGCAAAACCTGACCAAGACTTGGTTAGCTTAAGAAAAAAAATGTACAATTACAAATATAACTTGTTAAATTCTCCTGATAAAAATTTCCCTTAAAATCAATATAAAATTTTAATTTTTAACCTTCTTTAGAATATATAAGTGTATATGACTACAATTAGGGGTTAAATTATAGAGAAATTTTTAATTAGTGAAAAAACATGATATATATATATATATATGTCTAGTAAAAAACATGCAACACAATATACACATGAAGGAAGAAATCTCCTTGATCGTTTATTTTTTTTTCTTCAATGTTTTCGTTTGTTTTGTGACCAGATTAAGGCCTATTAAAATCTTTCGATATAAAACACTACAAGTGAAATAACACCACAACACAAGGGTGAACCCCATCTCAAATAGGCAGGAGAGATGCACAAGCATTCAAACAAGAGTGGATGTATTCATTTTCTAAAATCTTCTTTTAAAAATACTTTTAAAAAAATCTTTAAATAGTTTAAACGAGTACATGATCTAATTTTTGAACAAAAAATAACCTCCATGAAAGAGGAATACATAATATATTCTTCAAATGAAAAACAAAGTCGAACTAGAAAAATTTGCTTAGTTTGCTAGCAACCATGAGGCTTTATATCGAATCAATATAGCACAACGATCTTCTAATGTATTAACTAACTGTCAAGCCAAAACCCAAATTTGTAGTCTTTCTTTTTATGATCTATCTGCAAACATCAATTTTCAAAAAGCATTGTTAACAACCACAACTCAGGAAACTCTACAAGACAAAAAAACACAAACGAAATTTAAAAAAAAAAGGAGTTGTTTTTGAACATACTATATTGATCTTGACCTCCGCAGAAAGAATAAAATTGAGACCCATATTTAATCTGTCCTCCAATGCAGCAATGCAACCATTGGAATAAATCTTCCCTCTCGAACGACACTGAAACAACCACCACAAAAGTATTTCTTCTTTAAATCAATTTTATAATGCAAAGTACGCCAAATCTAAATATAATGTCAATCATCCCATACCAGGAAAGGAAATTTCTATACATAGATAAAAGTAGTCAGGAGCAATTTCTTCTTTAGACTAAATTAAAAACCAAGGTACCCCAAATCTAAAATAGTGCCAATCATCCAATATTAACGGAACCTACATATGTCTACGTACATACATTCATTTTCAAGGAATGATGGTTAACCAAAGCTGGTATCTAACACCACATAAAATCACGTGTGTGCGTGTACCCACACATAAAGAGAAGAGAGGGGCCGAGAGCAATCAATTCATTGGAAAACAAGAGGCTTTCAAATAATTATCCAGTAAATTACTCATTGGATTTACAACCCATAACATTAATACAACACCTCACTAAGATAGTGAGGTATGTGCCGCAAGGTTCTTTCACATAAACTACAAAACCGTTTTTTCAAGAACAACAGTATAAATACCATAAATTTTGAAAAATCCATAGTATTTCACTCCTTTTTAAAAAGTAAAGTGTCACATTGAATATTTGTAACAGAAATGCTATAGAGACAAACTTGCACACAAATACATTTCACACATTAGAACAACTGCAAACTTGTCTTTGTTTTCTTTTTTATAGGAAACAGAGTGAGAACATCTGTATATTTACCTATCTCAGGATGTAATCATAACAAACACTAGCCGTGACATCTCTTGACAGGTAGTTGTATATGAAATCTGTTACAAGAGAAACCTTAATAAAAAACAATAGCATAAGAAATATAGCTATTAATAGGACAAAATTTCACTCATTCAAAAGACTTGGCCTTCTTACCTTCTTAGACCATAGGATGGAGAATTATATTTAGAAATAAGGACATCTAAGAAATGTGAGAATTTTGTCCAATTTTAAAAGAAATTTTAAATGATGTAATTGTCGAATATAATACTTTTCTAGTTCTTTTCTTATAAGGATGATGCTAAATTGATAATCATATGGAAAATATAATGTCCACAATGACTGCTAGGCTCTCTGATATATCGCTTGGGAATATATAATGTTGCTAGGTAAAAATAGATTTTGGTTAAAAGTATTAGCAAAAACCATATACAACCACAATATATCATGCTTTCATGGTGGACTCAATATTTTTATTAGCATCTTCCTACAACTTCCTTTTTCGTGCGCCAATGTATCGGGTTTATTCAACCAAAGAAGACTCAGGTCCAAAGTTCTAAGTTATTTCTCTTCCAAAAATAACACATATCATATTTTTCTTATATGCATGCAATCGAGAGAGAAACTTTTGATTTAAGTTATTTTGACATCCAAAAAAAGAACAGTCAATTGTTTCCTATATGCATATTAGGGAGCAAGATATTATGGTCTTCATGATATTCTCTATATCATCCATATAGAATGTAGTGATATTGCTTAGCTTGATATGATATTTGCCTAGATGTAACTAGCTCCAAATAAGGCACCATTTCCAAACTGAAACTGGGTCCTGTAATCTTTCCCCTATACAAGGAAATAAAAGTATACATATATATATATATATATCAAAACTAGGTAAGAAAGTGAAATTCCATAGAAAGTGTGTCTATAACCTACATGGAGTTTAATAGGTTTTAATCCGATTCATTACCAATTTTGTGAATTAATCAATATTATCAAATCTACCCCATTCTAGTAAGTGTTCAAATAAAAGACAACAAGCATAAAGCAATAACAACATGCAATATATACGTGGAAACCTTCCAAATGGGAAAAACCATGGGCTATTCAGTGTGCCACACTCGATACTCAAAATCCACTATTGAGTGAAAGTTTACAACCTAGGTTGACCTCCCATCTAACTTTTCAGTTACTAACCCTTTCACTCTACCCAGAAGGCCATAACACTGGTTTTGGATAGCCAACCTTGTGCACTAACAGTAGGGAAAATAAAACCCGCACAGCGGAAGCGTGAGAAAAATTAAAATTAGGATTTGTGTATAAATAAAAATTTTCCCTTTTAATAACAAGAACCTTAACCCTAGATTAATTGACGTATATAAAAGTATCGTACCTTTTTCTCGTGACGATTAAACAAGCGCCGAATTGATTCCGCAAGATCTTCCAATCCAATCACGAACGTGAATCTCCTAGGAGTGTGGGCTCCCTTTCTTTAAATTGTATACCTGAGGATGGAGACAAATAAAATCTTTTCTTTGTTAGTTACAAATATCCTCCAAGAGAAAAATCCAAGAACGTCTGGTCACTTGTGAATTATCAATCTACTTGATTGAAACTCGCGTGAACCCGATTTTATTTTGTACACAAAACCCTTTTGATGTAATGGATACTAGTATACTATCAAAAACAAAAACGTTCTCTTTTTCTATTTTTTCGTTGGCCGAATTCCACACCCTGTATCTTAGAGTTGATTGAATTTTGTCTAGAGTAAAATACTAAGTTTTCTCTCTCAAAATTCTCTCTTGCCAAGCAAAAGTCTCTCTTAGAAAACTCTTAGGTTGGCCGAAATTTTCACTATAAAAATCATAAGGCTGGCCAAAAATCACACACACACACACACACACACATACATATATATAGGATCATAAATCCTTTCCTAAGAAGGATTTACTTGGTTGGCAAGAATCCTTTCCTTAGGTGGATTTATTTGGTAGTTAAGAATCCTTATCTAAAAGGAATTCTATCATTTTGTAAATATACATGGGCTGGCCGAATTTCATAGGAAGTAGATTAGGATCACAAATCCTTTCCTAAGAAGGATATAATTGGTAGTTAAGAATCCTTTCCTTAGGCAGCTTTACTTGGTGGTTAAGAATTCTTTTCAAAAAGGATTTCTATCCTCAACCAAGACTCCTAATCCATCACAATAGTGTATTTGTAACCATATTAAAGATTTCCTAATTTGATTAGATAAATAATTCTTTTTATTTATCTACTTATAAAATATAGTCTTTAATATTAATTATACTACCAACAATAGTATAATTTTATGAGACCAACTCCTACTAGGAAATTTTTTTACTTTTAATTAAATAATTAATTGATCAACAAATTAATTAATTTCCATTTAATTAAATAAAAAATATATATATATAATTAAGCAATTCTCAATAGCCTTGCTGCCCAACACATGTATATGGGCCATATATTATTTTTCTTATTTTATTAAATCCATTGGACCTTTATAAAAAGTCCACACGTGAACTAGACCTATTCTTACAAAAAGAAACAAGTTCACATGCCTTAATACAATTCTAGATGTACCCCTAAATTGGTTCGGTAGAATATATTAAGTGATCCATGCAAGTTCGTATGGACTGGGGATCTTGATGGACTATCTAAATTTAAGCTCCAATAAACACAACCCAATCACAATCAACAAATGATTCACTTAGGTCCGATTTATTTAATTTTAGTTCATTCCACTAAAGAACTAAAATTGAACTCTTAAATAAAGATAGAATAAGTTGATGTTACTCATTCATACCCTAGACAACCTTATTGGAGAAAGTGTATCCTCGTGAAGAATACCAGTAATCGCCAAGAGCTAATAGACCATCTATAGCATTCCAAGTTACCATATTTACTCATATGACCACATTTGAACTTGGATATTTTGACTTGTCAAGAACCCATGTTTCAATAGACACTATTGAAAACTTAACGTTAAGATTTAATATCCAATACCTCAAAACATCCATATGATGATATTTTACTCTCATTTAATAAATGGAGCCACGATGTCCATATCTATAAATGAAGTCCTCTATCGATTAACAAATGAATACCACCAAACTATCGAGGATACACTATGCTATATAATCATACTCATTGATAGCTCAATGATAACACTTGAAACCATAAATCCATCATTTATCTCAGGACTGAGATAGACTCTCCGATTGTCTTCAAATTAAAAACTTTTATCTATTGACGGTTCTAGATAAAGTATTTCATTGTGATCCTATTCAATGCACCCGGTGCACTAGATTATTTTGCCCAAAGACACCAAACTTTGATGATTTTAGACTCATCATAACACATTTGATCCCACTCAAATGCTAGCAAAAGAATCTACAACTTTGACAAGATAAAGGCGCCCAACCTATTATCTTAAGTTGTGAATATTATTCAAGACTAACTAAAGAATTGTGTCTACCTCATACATATCTAGATGTATGAACAATTCTTCTTTTCTCATAGTCTTTTGACCTTATTATTATTTACTTTTGACAATTATAATAATTAAACTATAAATGCTATAAGAGTTGTTAAACTAGAAATCACTTTATTAATATGAAAAAATTGTCAAATATAATATTATACTCTTGCTATCGAGCATAATCCTAACAATCTCCCACTTGCTCTAAAGCAAATGTGTCATATCTCTCATCCCCATATTCTCTAGATGCCTATCAAAACTCTTTTGTGGAAGAGCCTTTATAAAGGGATCCGCTAGATTCTCTGCTGACACGATCTTGGTAATCGTCATGTCTTCCCTATGCACAATTTCCCTTAGAAGGTGATACTTTCTTTCAATGTGTTTCCCTCACTTATGACTTCTTGGTTCTCTCGAATTAGCCACTGCTCCACTATTGTCACAATAAATAGTGATCTGTTTATTCGCTTAAGGAACCACTTCCAAGTCAATCCTGAATTGGCGGAGCCAGACAACCTCTTTAGCAGCCTCGCATGCGGCAATATACTCGGCTTCCTTAGTGGAATCGGCAATACAAGATTGCTTGACAATCCTCCATATGACTGCCCCTCCTTTAATAGTAAACACAGATCCTGATGTTGATCTCCTTGAGTCAGAATCTAACTAAAAATCAGAATATGAATACCCAATGGGAATAAAATCCCCTCCAGAGTATACAAGCATATAATCTCTCATTCTCTTAAGATACTTGAAAATATGCTTGACTGTCGTCCAGGGATCAGAATCAGGTTTCGATTGAAACCAGCTGACTATGACCACATCTAAACAAATATCTAGCCTAGTGGAGATCATTGCATACATGAGACTTCCAACTGCCGATGCATATGGAAACCTACTCATGAATTGCTCTTCATGCTCATTCTTAGGAACTTGTTCCTTAGAAAGTTTGATTCCATGTCTAAATGGTAACATACCTTTCTTGAAATCTTGCAAGGAAAACCTATACAAGATTTTATCTATGTATGAAGCTTGGGATAATGCAATCACTCTATTCTTTCTATACCTTGTGACTTGGATACCAAGAATATAACTTGCTTCTCCTAAGTCCTTCATATTAAATTATTTTGCTAACCATTCTTTTATTGATGTCAATACACCTATATCGTTTACGATGAGTAGTATATTATCAACGTAAAGAACTAGGAAATCCAATTGTCACCTTTAATCCTTTTGCATACACAAGGTTTGTTAAGGTTTTAAATAAATCCAAAACTTTTCACAGCTTGATCTAACCTTATGTTCCAGTATCTAGATGCTTGCTTCAATCCATATATGGATCTTTACAACTTGCAAACCCTTTCCTATTGACCCTTTTAAATGAATCCTTCTGGTTGCATCATATAGATGCTTTCATCAAGACTTCCATTAAGGAAAGTTGTCTTGACGTCCATTTGTCAAATCTCTAGGTCTAGAGATGCCGCAATGGATAAAAGTATCCTAATGGATTTAAGCATGGCCACATTAGAAAACGTTTCTTCATAATCGATACCTTCCTTCTGTGTATAACCTTTAGCTACCAATCTAGCTTTAAAAGTTTTCATCTTTCCATCCATTCCACTTTTCCTCTTGTATACCCACTTGCACCCGATGGGTTTTATCCCTTTAGGCAAGTTTATAAGAGACCAGACTTTGTTGATCATAGATTCAATTTTGGATTGCATTGCCTTTTTCCAACGGCGACAATAAACATCTTCCATTGCTTCCTTGTACGTATAGGGATCATCGTCGTTTGGAAGATTCTCTACAGATTCTCCCAGACCGATGTATCTCTCGGGTTGTCTAACAACCTCCCACTACGATGAGGTATGGTAGATTGTTGATCTTGTGTTGGTACGAAACTTACAATTGGGCTTGGTTGCGAAACCTTATGTGAAATTGTATCTCTTAAAAACTCATCCGGGATAATTCAACTTTTAGGCACAAAATTATTCATATAGTCCTCTTCCAAAAATTAAGCATTTGTCGAAACAAATAATTTAAGATCTGAATGACTGTAAAAATAATGTCCTTTTGTTCCTTTTGGATACCCTACAAATATGCATGTTTCTGAACGGGACTCCATCGTTTTAGTCCTTCCTTTTAACACGTGCGCAGGACATCCAAATATCCTTAAGTGTTGTAAACTAGGCTTTCGCCAGGTCCACAACTCATGCAGTGTTTTGGGAACCGACTTAGATGGTACATCATTTAGAATGTACATTGCGGTTTGTAAAGCATATTCCTAAAAAGAATTATGGAGCATTGAATAACTCAACATAGACCTAACCATATCCAAAAGAGTTCTATTTATCCTTTCTGCCACCCCATTTTGTTGAGGTGTGCTTGGTGCAGAAAAATGAGAAATTATCCCATTATCAATAAGATATTGCTGAAACTCACCAGATAGATATTCTCTACCATGATCAGACCTCAAGATTTTTATGCGTTTCTCAAGCTGATTTTCTACTTCAGCTTTAAATGCTTTAAACATATCAAAAGCATCCGACTTATGTCTCATGAGATACACATAGCCAAATCTTGAGTGATCATCCATGAAAGTGATAAAGTACTCATATCCACCTCTAGCTTGAATGCTCATAGGTCCACACACATCAGTGTGTATCAATCCTAAACATTCAATGGCTCTTGTGCCTTTGGTCGTACACGACCTTTTGGTCATTTTACCTTCCAAAAAAGATTCACAAGTTGGTATATCATCAACCTTTAAGTCACTTAAACGTCCGTCACTTACCAGTCTTTTAATCCTTTTAAGGTTAATATGACCTAGGCGCAAATGCCATAGGTAGGTTTTATCTTTTGATAATTTTACTCTTTTATGATTAGGTTCCGTTGATTCCGTGTCTAATAAGTGAGAGATATTTCCATGCAAATAGAATAAACCGTTTTCCAATGTACCTTTACAAACAAATTTGTTATTCTTACTAACAATAAAACTTTTATTAAAAGTAACTGAATATCCAAATTTATTTAGACAAGAGACCGAAATTAAATTCCTCTTGAATTGTGGTACATAATAAACGTTTATTACAACTAAATGCCTATAAGAATCTAAATTGATTCTAATATCTCCCACTACACTAGTAGACACCAACGCTCCATTGCCTAAATGCAAGTTGAATTCATTCTTATTCAGTCTATTCCTTTGACCCTTTTCACCATAAAAGAAACACTTTTCTTTGATCTTGATTACTTTCTTGGTCTCCTTCTAAGAAGGCTCAAGTTGCTTTTTCTTCTGTTGTCTCTTGACCTTCTTACGGGTCTTTAGCAGTAGCAACTTACCAAGCATATGAATCTCTTGACCCTTGCCTTTCACAAGGATTATTTCGCGCTTTGAACATCTTGAATCAGGTCTTACAAGGTGTATTCCTTATTATTCAAGGTGTAGTCCAACTTGAATTGATCAAAGGAATCCGATATTGAGTTGACAATCATGTCAATTTTGGTCTCACCATCTATCTTAGCACCATTCAGTTTAGCAATGTTGAGATGTGCTATGACTTTTATCATGTGATCTCTCACACCCTGTCCAGGTTTCGTCCTAAGATTCATAAAAGCAATCACTGCCTCTCTCTCTTAGTCATCCTAGACCTCATAGCAAACATCCCCTCTAGAGACATCATTATATCGGCAGCAGTCTCCATTCCTTCATGTTGTTGTTGCAACAGGTCGGAGATGATGGGCATAATGTAACGTACATTTAGCCATCTCATCTGAAGACTTCCACTACTGATATTCATCTCTTTACTCCTGAGTAGATTCATTAGCTTGGTGGTTAAGGAATAGACATAACAAATTTATGTTTTTCGGCTTGCAATAACAACCCAATTTTCCTTTCCATGTGACATAATTATCATCAGTTACAGTATTATCCTTTAGGATGTTGATTAGGGATGGGGTGATTTCGTTTTCATTAACAAAAATTATATAATTAAATAATCATGATATAAAACTTTTGAATATATATCTTGAATTATAAATAAAATAATTCAACCGTAAAATTCAACGGTGATCCAACACTCATAAATGTCATGCCTCCTTAGGGAGTTCACAGCATTTACTAGTTGGACTAGGTCCCACCTAATTGTTAACATAACAACCAACGTTTTCAATTTTAGCCTTGCAATTTTATTAACAATAACTCTTGGGAGGATATTAATAAAATTCCATCGGGTGTGTTACCAAGTTATCGACCTTCAATATAATCCCTCACGAATATCCCTCCTTTGGGAGTAGATATCGTTTGGGCTAATTGTCTAGTCTATCATTGTAAGGAAGTATTGCTAAATTCCATTCATATATACCTCTTGGGAGGTTATTACACGAAACATAAAGCTCAACTAAACTTGGAGGTCGTAGGTGTTCCAAAACACCTTCTCCCACTCAATTATTTAAGGCGTGTGATCGAATTTCAAAGAACGATTTACCGAGTTTTCTAGATGCCAATTTAGATACCTAAACCATTCTATGCATGTTCATACCAAAAGAGATATTTGAGTGGCACTCCTATTCTATATGACATGTTATCAAACAATGAAAAACATTGCAATATTTACAAAAATATAAATAGCTACAATATTGGTCCATCCTAGAAAAACAAGTAAATTACATGTCTTGGAATACAAAAACTCATTTCTTGGCGAACAAGTCTTCACGCGACCTTCATTGTCCGGACTCTCTCGACTACCTCCCATGGGCGTGCGCACCCTTGGTCCTTACCCATGGGTGAGCGCATGCCACAAGCCCATAAAGGGCTGCCATACGCCGCCCATGGCTTCCATAGGGCTGCCGTACATAGCCCATGCCACAACAAACGTGGCTGCGTGCACTTCGCACACACGTTCGTTGCTACGGCTCGCACGGTCCCAAACTTGTTCCGGTTGCTTCCAATTCTTCAAACCTTCGAGTCTTCGATACTTGAATGTATTACAAAATAATTTTAAATAAAAAATTCTGCAGTTTTTTTTTTATTATTACAATAGTGCAGTTTTTTTTTATTACAACAACAAAATAAAAAAAACTTAGCAACTACCAAGAAGGAAATTATGACGATGATAGACCACCCTTCTTGTTACAATCCCAAAACGAAATTACATAAAAATTCTAGGACCAAAATTGAGCAATAACTAACCACATATAAAACATATATATATCCATACATTCCAATGTATATATATATATATATATATATATATATATGCGAATACCTAGAGTGTCATATCTTTCTAGAACATGCATATATACAATAAAAAGAAAAAGATTCACGTACACATATATCAATTAATCAAGGGTACAACCAGGCTCTGATACCAATTGTAGGGAAAATAAAACTAGTGTTGCGGAAGCGTGAGAAAATTTAAAATTATGGTTTGCATGTAAATAAAAAAATTTCCATTTAATAAAAAGAACATTAACCCTAGATTAATTGACGTATATAAAAGTATCGTACCTTTTTCTCGTGACGATTGAACAAGCGTCGAATTGATTATGCAAGATCTTCCAATCCAATCACAAATGTTAATCACCTAGGAGTGTGGGCACCCTTTCTTTAAAATGTATACCTGAGGATGGAGACAAACAAAATCTTTTGTTTGTTAGTTACAAATATCCTCCAAGGGAAAAATTCAAGAACGTCCGGTCACCTGTGAATTATCAATCTACTTGATTGAAACTCACGTGAAACTGATTTGATTTTGTACGCAAAACCCTTTTGATGTAAAGGATACTAGTATACTATAAAAAAAAGTTCTCTTTTTCTCTTTTTTCCTTGGCCGTTCCACACCCTATATCTTAGAGTTGATTGAATTTTGTCTAGAGTAAAATACTAAATTTTCTCTCTCAAAATTCTCTCTTGCCAAGCAAAATTCTCTCTTAGAAAACTCTTAGGTTGGCCGAAATTTTAACTCTAAAAATCATAGGGCTGGCCGAAAATCACACACACACACACCTACGCACACACATACATACATATATATATATATATATATATATATATATATATGATCATAAACCCTTTCCTAAGAAGGATTTACTTGGTTGGAAAGAATCCTTTCCCTAGGTGGATTTATTTGATAGTTAAGAATCCTTATCTAAAAAGAATTCTATCCTTTTGTATATATACATGGGCTGACCAAATTTCGTAAGATGTAGATTATGATCACAAATCCTTTCCTAAGAAGGATTTACTTGGTAGTTAAGAATTTTTTCCTTAGGTAGATTTACTTGGTGGTTAAGAATCGTTTTCAAAAAGGAATTTCATCCTCAACCAAGACTCCTAATCCAACTCAATAGTCTATTTGTAACCATATTAAAGACTTTCTTATTTGATTAGATAAATAATTCTTTTTGTTTATCTACTTATCAAATATAGTCTTTAATATTAATTATACTACCAACAATAGTATAATTTTAGGAGACCAACTTCCACTCAATAGCCTTGCCGCCAAACACATGTATATTGGCCATATATTACTTTTCTTATTTTATTAAATCCATTGGACCTTTATAAAACGTCCACATGTAAACTAGACCTATTCTTACAAAAAGAAACAAGTTCACATGCCTTAATACTATTCTAGATGGACCCCTAAATTTGTCCGGTAGAATATATCAAGTGATCCATGCAAGTTCGTGTGGATTGGGGATCTTGGCAGGCTATCTAAATTAGCTTCAATAGACACAACCCAATCACAATCAACAAATGATTCACTTAGGTCCGATCTATTTAATTTTAGTTCATTCCACTAAAGAACTAAAATATAACTCTTAAATAAAGATAGAATAAGTTGATGTTACTCATTCATACCCTAGGCAACCTTATTGGAGAAAGTGTATCCTCGTGAAAAATATCAGTAATCGCCAAGAGCTCATAGAATGTCTATAACTCTCCAAGTTACCATATTTACTCATATGACCACATTTTGAACTTGGATATTTTTACTTGTCCAGAAGCCATGTTTCAATAGACACTATTGAAAACTTAATGTTAAGATTTAATATCCAATACCTTAAAACATCCATATGATGATATTTTACTCTCATTTAATAAATGGAGTCACGATGTCCATATCTATAAATGAAGTCCTCTATTGATTAACAAATGAATACCACCAAACTATCGATGACAAGTATTGATTAACTATTGATTAACAAATTGATTATCTAGGATTAGTGATGACAAGTAAAGCAAATCGTAGATATCAATGTTCTAAATGCAAAGGCAAGAAGAATTAGCTAGAAGGGTAAAACCGTCCTAAATTCTAGCTATAACTAATCAATACTCTGAACCAACAATCAATACCTCAAGCATATGATAAAAGCTATTAACATACAAGCATGCATTTAATTTGCAATAAAGACTAAAACCTAGGTATACATGTCTTAGTAATGAAACCATAAAGTCTAAAGCATGTAAAAATTACCTAGTTAAGAAGAAGATGATGCTCCATGCTTAGATGATCCTAGAATGAAATCAGATGACCATGAGATGAGGTTAGGTTGAGTAAAAATGAGTGTTTGTGAGTCTTTCTCTCTCTAGAAAATATAGGTTGCTCAAATATGGCTTCATGGACTCCTTGAACCACAGAGAAGAGAAAAGAACATATATATATGGTGCCCAACACAAAATGACATCATTTTGGACGAAAGGCAGCCAAATCCCGTCAGGACCGCTAGTTAGACCGCGGTATAGGTAAGTGTCCAGACCGCAGCACAAAGAGTGGTGCATCACCTGGACAACACCGCTCTATAGACCATTATGCATGCAAGTGCATAGACCGTGGTCAGGGCAGCGTTAGACACCTGGGAAACTTCGCTTGGGAGACCACTATGTATGCAGATAGCATAGATCGCGGTAGCAGCAGCGTTCAACCACTGGAGAACATCGATGTGCAGATCGCAGTAGAGGAAATGCTTAGAGAGTGGTCTGAACCATGGTACAGAGGAAAAATCCTCTTTTAAGGCAAACAAGATGATCACAACACCTAAGCAAGAGTTAAGGCACAAAGTGGCACACAAATTGACGTATAAGCAAGCATGAAAGATGATCAAAATAAGCATGAGAGTGATCATCCTCCAAAACAAAGAGCTACACTTTCTAAGACATGTGTATGTGAGGGATCAAGATAAATGAAAACTAGCGCATTTTTTATGAAATAGAAACAAGTAACATACAATCAATAGTGCACATGCAAATTGACAAGTCCTAAAGAACTGTTCATACTCCCAAGTATAAGAGTGTCATAGTAATAAATTAACCGGTAAGACCGGGTCGAACAACAGGAAGGTTGTTCACTTGTCCTTATAGAATTAATTATCTAGATTAATTACTAAGCTTGTTATAAAATGTAAATCAATTAAAATTAATACTGGGGCTAAGGGATCCACTGTTGGGAATTCGAATATGATCCAATAATTAATATTTAGTCCAGATTAATGGGAGGGTATTCCACTCCACTTACCACTCTCTGATAGATGTGGGTAAAAGTACCCACTGTGCTAGACAACATCTATCTGTCTACAGTGAGTCAAAACTCCATAAAGATCAGAGAGGATAAACCACTCTCTAATAGATATGGGTAAAAGTACTCAATGTGCTAGACAATATTTGTCTGTCTACAGTGAGTCAAAAACTCCACAAAGATCAGAGGGGAGAAACCACTTTCTGATAAATATGGGTAAAAGTACTCACTGTGCTAGACAATATCTGTCTATCTACTGTGAGTCAAAAACTCCACAAAGATCAGAGGGGAGAAAGCATAAAAATAATAAACTTACCAAAATTGGATCATATTTTCCATACCAACAGTATCATCTTTGGCCCCAACTATATAAAATTAGCCAGACATAATTTAACTAGAAAATAGCTATTTTATTTAAACTGAGAATTTGAGAACAAAAGAGAGAGAATTTCACAAATCTAATATCATATTTGGATTCATAATATGGAAATTAGGGGCGGAGACCCCCTATTTATACAAAATACGGACGAAAATTGACTATCAGATGAATTTAGAATGGAGCGTTTAGATTTCACCACGTCATCAGTGAATAGTGAACAATGAACAGTGAACAGTAAACGCATCCGTGAAAGTGAATAGTAAACAATGCACCGGCTTCTAGAATGTGATTCTCTACAGCCGCGTGTACGGTGCACTCGTAGTTTGGGCCAATAGGAATGTGGCACGTCATTAGGAACTGTGAAAGTCAACTTTGAATAGTGAAAGTCAACTGTAAACAGTGAACAGTGAACAGTCAAAATTACAAAAATGCCCTTCGTGGCCTTCCTAAGGTTTTTAACATTCTAAAATTGAAAACGATGTTTGTTTTTCCATCTGACTTCTCCATAATTCTGAATTGATCGAATTACCTCTAAAATACAAAGAAAAGTACACTGATTACTATACAACATATTTATTTAAGCGAGCGAACGAAATTATGTCTAAATTGGGGAATTAATCATATTGGAAGTGTAAAATGATGATATTATCCCTTAGTAAACATACACTCTTCAGCTTTAATCAAAAATGCTCCCTCTAAAAGAGTCAACTCCCCCTAAAATAAAGCATTCTACCCTTATATGCCAAAGCAACACAAACTCCCCCTAAATCCAACATTACTCCCCGTTTTTGTCACATGATAGGCAAAAGAGCATTCCTCAACCGGGACACTTTAGCAAAGAGAGATATTTGCAATGTAAATGCATAATCATATACAACAACTTTATGCAATTTAATTAAGAGAGAGAGAGAAGTTCAAGGAAGTCTGATTTTTGGAACATGTGTGAAAAGATTGCCTTGAATGAAATACATACAACATCAACTTCCAAAAGCATGGTATTTGGCAAAGGAAAATAGCACATGAGGTTCCAAGAGAAGTCCAACCAATTTGCACCAATTTGTCAATGGAACACAAGATATAGTTTAAAAAAAGATAAAAGGCAACTGTCAAGCTTTACAAGTTAAACAAGACATGAGCGACTATTGCGCCCTTTTAGATTTTCCCGGGTAAAATGTCGTATGATAGTATCCTTGTTCAACAAGTAAAGAGAGAGAGACTATTGGATTGTGAAATCCTTAAAATGGATATAAGATCCTTATTTGATTAAAGTATCAAAAGTCACCCCCACACAAAATTGTAATCATTTGAAAGTATTCAATAAATTCATCATGCATATCAGTTTAAGCATGTCAAGATCAAGTTTTCATAAACATGGAGATAAACTTTGGGTCAATCAAATGTACTTCCCAATCAAATTTCCTAGTCCAAAAATACATATTTGAACATGTCATATGTGAATTTTACCAAGCATACACGTCATTGACAGGAAGGAAATTTCCAGGTGGATGCCCAAATGGGCACTCAGGAAATATCCTACGAGGCATCAATAAAGAGAATAAAGCCCGAGTAAGCATATATTGAATGAAACCTACTGGATCAGTTAACAACACTCGGGACTGGTTCAATAACGCTTCCACTCTGACTCAAATGGAGCTACTCGGGACCATCAGGTATTACACTTACTCGGGAATAAATACGACTCGAGTAAGAACTTGGTCCTTATTTCACATGGATTAAGTCATTAAATATGCGAAGATATCCATCAGGAAGGAATCCCAAATAAAATGGAACATTAAGTTAGAAGAGTCCCCAATCAGGAAATAACTTGATTACTTTACGAAGACTACATTCTTATAAGGAAACAAGTCCAAATTGAACAGCACTACTAGAATCCCACTCGATTTCCATAAGAGACTCCAAAACGACAAATCAACCTGAAGCAAGTAACCGAATCACAATTAAATACAAAGATCTTGTATTACTTGTACAAAGCAGATTAGGGTTCTATAAGCATATAAATAGACCCATAATCTGACTCCAAAATAGATAGGCAACATAGCATACAGCAATCATAGCAAATACATAGAGAAAAAAGAGAGATCGAGAGCATGTAAACATCATATTTTCATAGTAGATTTTGGCTTGGTTGATCCTTCAACCACCCGTGGACGTTTCTCCGGTCATTGGAGTTTTACCACGTAAAACTTGTCTTCGTTACTCTCTCTGAATCTCTTTCGCTTTGAATCAATCCTTGTTGGCTTTTCTGACATAATCCAGAAATCGACGTCAACAGAACACAAATGAGACATGCATTTCAAATAAGGCAAAGACACACTTATTGAATAAAAACTCATATAATAATATATGCATCCAAGATGCTCAAGCAATTAATTAAAGAGCATAAAATTGAACAATTATTTGCTTATTAAAATGAAAGTTTGCTCTCTTTGCTTGAGCTCCCCGTATGGGTCAAATGCCAAAACTCATCAATGCATATGACAAATCCCAATAGACCTATTAAGAGTTTTAAACTTAGTTGAATCTAGTGGTTTAGTAAACAAGTTTGCTAGTTGATCATTTGTGCCCACATGTTCAAGTGCAATGAAATTGCTCTCAACTAGCTCTCTAATGAAACAATGTTTAATGTCAATATGCTTGGTTCTAGAATGTTGGACAGGATTTTTTGAAATATTAATGGCACTCATGTTATCACAGTAAAGGGTTAGAGTACCTTGCTCAAAGCCATAATCCACCAGCATTTGCTTCATCCATAGAAATTGTGTACAAACACTCACAGCGGCTATATACTCAGCCTTGGTTGTGGATAATGATATGGAATTTCGCTTCTTGCAAAACCATGACACAAGATTGTTCCCTAGGAATAAGCAGCTGCCCGATGTACTCTTCCTATAATCATAATTACTTGACCAATCTGCATCACTAAAGCCAACTAAACTAGCATTAGTGTCAAAAGAGTACCATATCCCATAGTTGGATGTCCCATTCACATATCGAATGATTCTCTTCATGGAGGAGAGATAGGATTCCTTGGGATTGGCTTGATACCTATCACACACACCAATACTAAAGGCTATATCGGGCCTACTAGCCGTTAAGTATAGCAAGCTCCCTATCGATATAAACTTTGATCCACACTTTTTCCACTAGCATCTTTGCTAAGTTTCAATGTGGTTATCATAGGTGTGTCACAATGCTTGGCATTTTCAAGGCAAAATTTCTTCACTAGGTTCTTGGCATATTTAGCTTAGGATATGAAGATCCCATCATGTATTTGCTTGATTTGAGAAGTAATTTAGTTCACCAACCATGCTCATTTCAAACTCATGAGTCATGACATCAATAAATTATTTTACTTTCAAGTTGTTTGTGGAACCAAAAACGATGTCATCAAAATAAATTTGAGCTATGGATAGCTTATCTTTAGTACACTTGATGAACAAAGTCTTGTCAACACTTCCTCTGGAGTAGCCATTATCAACAAGATAAAGAGTGTGGTGCTCATACCAAGCCCTTGGTGCTTGTTTCAACCCATATAGTGCCTTTTCAAGACGATAAACATGATTAGGATAGTATGGATCCATAAACCCCTTAGGTTGCTCAACAAACACTTCCTCTTGTAAGAAGCCATTGAGGAAGACACTCTTAACATCCATTTGATGCAATTTAAACTTGGGCACACAAGATATGGATAAGAGAAGCCCAATGGACTCTAATCGGGCAACAGGAGCAAAAGTCTCCTCAAAGTCGATACCCTCAATTTGAGACTACCGTTCGTTCGGGTTTATGCCCTAAGCATGTAATTTGTAAATGGATTTATGAAGTAAATAAAAGGAAAGGTTCAATTCATTCTGTTATGTTATTTATTTTATAAACTTGTGTACATATTAACATCCTGGATTGCGGATATAATCTCGAACTGTGTATATGAGTATCATATACGGATGGATACAGTAAGAGTCCATAGATAGCAAATAAAGCTGGGTACTTTATTTATGGTTAATCTATAGATGTGGTCCATTCCGTAATGTACAGTGATTCTAACCTGAATCATTCATATAAGATATGGGAATGGAGGCACCTTGTATGATGTGATCATATAGGATTGGGCCATGATCTATATGAATCTCACACAAAGATCCGTTTACCGATGAGATTCATATATATATCCTAATGATGGCTATATATGGGTGCTCTTAATCTTGAGTGTCTTATCGACTCCTTCAGGTTAGATCGTTGTCTTTGATATACCATGGGTGAGGTCAGATGAATTTCCTGATCAATATACTTCGTATGTTGGGATTGCGGTTTGGCTTGTGGCTGGGAAGGTTTGTACACAATAGTGGAATCCACTCCTTCTTGTGAGAAGTAGATGGTAGTTCCCTTAAGGGTTGATTCGGGGTTCGGACAATATGAGCGCTCTCCTAATTTCTTGAGGAAGTAGGATTTATTGTCCATTAGATAATCAATGGTACTTAAAGGATATATGTAATTAGACGGGTATAACGACGTTATGACCCAGCTCTAATTATGAACTATTGTGGAGGATCACACCAGATGTAAAAGTTATATCGATGGACACCGAGTTGTATCGGTCTGTGTAAAAACGTCTGCAGTTGAGAGAGTGCAGCTTTGGGTTTTTAGTGGAATAACACCGGAGTTAATAATCAAGGAATATTAATTAAATAGTTTAATTAATGATTTTGAGGATTATTGGAGCTCAAAATATTGTGGGTCCATTAGGTCCCCTTGCTAGCCCGATCGATTTAGGTAACAAGGGTCACGGTTAATTAATTGGATTGTCCAGTTAATTATGTTACAAAAGTGACACGTATTTATTCGGGAATTAATTGAATAATGAGATTATTTAATTAATGGATAATGGTGATTAAATAACTTAAATAATGAGATTATTTAATTATGTTATTAATCACTAAATGGAGGATGTATGTTGATATTTATTTTTGAATAAAATAAGATAATGTGATTATTTTATTTTATTAAATAATTTATTTTTGAATTTAAATAGTTTGAATTCAAAATTAAAATCAAATTAAAGATATGAGATATTTTTTATTTGAAAGTTTTTAAAAATCAAATATAGATTTGATCAAATTTTTAAATATTATATATAAGATATATTATATTTAAAATTAAAAAAAAAGTTGTTGTGCGTTTCATTCACATCAACATACTTATATATATATATATATGACAAAAGAATAAAAAGAAAGGGTTTAGTTGTTGTTTTTTGATCAAAGGCATTAATTGGTGCGTGATCAAAAAATAATAATAGCACTGTGAATTATTTTTTTGTGAGTTATTTTGTGCAAGTGTGTGCATGAACAAACACCATAAAGAGAGAAAAGGTTTTATGTACAAGTGTTGTTCATTAATATAAAGAAAGAGTTTCTTATTCTTTTCTCTTTTACACCCTCCATCCTATGTTCCTGAGAACCGTGACGTGCCCACACGCAGTTACCAATCTCGGGAATAGCTAGGAAGATCAGTGGTACAGACCAGGAGCAAATCGAAAAGTGAAGGAGCCTCCAAACGTTGGTATGGTTCTATTTTTTATTTATTACAATTTCATGTATTTACATATTTATTTTATTAGTGTAATAATTTTTATATGTATTTGTTCCGAAAATAATTACGATCAAAAGTTCACTGGTCCCAGATACAGATTACAATATGTATAAAAAAATTTAAAAACCTGTTTCCGCTGCGCAACCGGTGAATTTGGTTCCAACACTGTTGTGCTACAAGTCTAGCCTTGTTCCGCACATTGTTGCCATCCTCATTAGATTTATTCCTATAGACCCACTTGGTGCCTATCACATTAGCATTTTTAGGCCTAGGAACTAGAGTCAAAATCTTATTTATTTCAAATTGATTTAGCTATTCTTGCATAGCAAGAACCCAAAACTCATCACTTAAAGCTTCATCAACCTTTTGGGGTTTAATTTTAGAGGTGTAGCAGGTATAGTTAATTTGATTTGCTAATTGATGCCTAGTCCTAATACCTTCATTCACATCTCCAATGATGTCACTCTTGTTGTGAAGATGTCTAACCCAAGAAGCAGGTTCCTTAGAGTCCAGAGTAGAATCTCTATTAAGAGATTGAGAGACCTCTTTTTCAAGATTTGACTTTTCATCACTTGAAGTCTCACCAATCTTCTCCAAGGGAGAATCATCAACCATACTAATCTTCTCATCATGGTTACTAACCTTAGTCCTAAAATCGTCTATGATCACACTAGACGATTCCAAAATACTTCTTGTCTTCAAATTAAAAAATTTATAGGCCATACTATTTAGGGCATATCTAATGAAAATCTCCTCATCACTTTTAGCATCAAACTTGCCAAGTTGATCACGGTCATAAAGAATGTAACACTTGCTTCCAATTGAGTGGAAGCAACTAATATTTGGCTTCCTTCCTTTCCACAATTCATAAGAGGTTTGCCTAGTACCGGGCCTTAAAAACACTCTATTTCCTATATAACAAGCTGTATTCACTGCCTCGGCCCAAAGATTCCTAGGAACATTGTTGCTAAGCAACATCACACGAGCCATCTCTTGGAGAACCATATTCTTCCTCTCTACAACTTCATTTTGTTGAGGAGTTCGAGGAGTCGAGAACTCATGGGAGATTCTAAGACTATCATAAAAATTTTCAAAGCAAACATTTTCAAATTCTCTCTCATGGTCACTCCTAATTCTCTTAATGCATTTTATGTGAGAATCCCTCTCATTTTGAATTTTAGTGCAAAGCATTTTAAAATTTTCAAGAGTTTAGATTTTTCTCTAAGAAAGTAGGTCCATGTAAATAGAGAAAAATCATCAACACACACAAAGATGTACCTCTTACCACCGAGACTCTCGATTTGCATGCGACCCATAAGGTCCATATTAAGAAGCTCTAGTGGCTCATTGGTGGCAAGATACTTACCCATTTTATGCACAATCTTAGTTTGGTTTCCTTGTTGACAAGGTCCACACACTCCCTCAATCTTATTTCCAAACTTAAAAAGGCCTCTCACAACATTCAACCTCTCAAGAACTTTCAAGTCTTTAAAATTCATATGACCTAACCTTTGATGCCACAATTCAACTTGATCACAACTATATAAATTACAAGAGATGCCACTGAAATCAAGACAATAACAATTGTCACTTGATCTCTTGCCTTTCAATAGAACTTGTTCATCTTCTTTTAGAATAGAGCAATCAACTTTGCCAAACAAAACCGAAATCCCTTCATCACTTAAATGTGATATGCTAATAAGATTGGCTTGCAAGCCATCTACATAAAGAGCATTAGGCAAGGAGGGCAAACCGGGGATGGATATGTTTCATTTTCCTAAAACCGTCTTACGTGAACCATCACCAAAGGTGACAAATCCACCGTCCTCCATCACAAGAGTTTCCAATAACCCCTTGTTTCCGGTCATATGCCTAGAACACCCACTATCAAGGTACCAGGTATTGATGGCTTTGGCTTTCAAGGCTACTTAAGCCGCATGACAACAATATTCATCCTTTCTAGTCCACCTAGATGAAATATTACTATTTCTAAGAGCCATGGGTTCATTTTCTCTAAAATTCCTAGGTGCATGTATTTTGTCTATTCTAAGCATATTCTTCTCAATCATGTTTTCAAAACGACACAACTTAATAAATTTAAAATAATTCGGTCTTATGTGACCTTTAACACCACAATAATGATAAATGGGAGTAAAGTAAGAACTCATACCATATCCTTATACAAGCATGGAAGACTTCCCTCTCATTTGAGTTATCCTTTTGTGTTGAGCCAAATCTCTTCTTTGAAACACCCTTTGTGGTTGAGCCAAATTAGCTTCCCTTCTTCGTTGTGGGTGAAAAATCCTTTGTTGACTTTGAGAGCTCCTTGGAAGTTGAGGTCTTGTTTGATGAGCTCTAGCTTTTGGTGGATGAGCTTTAGCTTGAGACTTTGTTTGAGCCTTCATTTGAGCTTGCTTTGATGATTATCCAACTTCATTCGATCTCATTTATTGGTGTGAACCTTGAACCTCTTTATCCTCTTGACTCTTGACAAAGATGGTCTTCTTCAAGGAAGCGGCATCATTGCCTTCCACATATCCTAAGCACATTTTATCACTAGGACTCTTCCAATTTGATAGCATCTTGTCAAGTTTCTCGATTCTGGATGTCATCTTGGCAACCAATTCTTTTGCTTCCCTAAGCTCAATCTTCAAGTTCTCTTCACTCTTCTTAGTGATCACAAGCTCCAATATCAAGCTCTCTTCTAACTCTTTTCCACTCTATACTTTCTCACTCAAGTGAGTTATCTTGAAAGTCAACTATAGATTCTCTTTTTTCAACTCTTAAATCTCCTTTTCTTTCAATCTAGACTTTTCAAAAAACTTCATGAAGTCTACATAGTCCATTTCCTCACCAATCTCAAACCTAGAGTTAGAAGAGGTACTTTCATAACTAGAGTTATCGGTTTCTTCCTTATCTTTCACAACTTCCTTGCCATTATGAGATGTTGTTAAGGTAATGAAATTTGCAACTCTATCTTCATAATCCGAAGATTTTTCTTCCTCCTCTAAGTCTTCACTATCGCTCCAAGTGGTCCCCATCACCTTTCCCTTTTTCTTTTTCTTTAAATTTTCACATTCTTGAGCAATATGACTAAAGCCACTGCATTCATAGCTTTGAATGCCCTTCTAAGAGTCATTTTCTTGAGACTTTTCCATCTTATTGAAAGGAGTTTTCTTTTTAACTTCATTTCCATTGGACCCAAATCCTTTCCTCTCAAACTTCATGAATTTCTTGAATCTTTTAACCATGAGGGCAATTTCTTCATCCGTCCTCCTCCTCTTCTTCAACCTTGGTGGTCTTCAAGGCAATACTCTTTTGCTTTTTTAGAGGTGTGGGTGTGGTGTTCCATCTTGACTCATAAGCTAGAAGTCTTCCAATAACTTCACTTGGCTTCATATTCTTGTACTCACTATTCTCTTCAAGTGCTGTCACCTTTGATTCGAACCTTGACGGAAGTGACCTCTTAAGGGGTTACCAAGTTGATGGCTTTGGTGATATCTATCAACTTCACTTGAAAGTCATTGAAGCATTCATGCTCCTCCATCCTGATCATCTCAAATTGCATTTGGAGGACTTGGAGCTTTGAGTTTTTGACTACTTCGGTTCCCTCATGTGTTGTGTGAAGAATGTCCCAAGCCTTATTTGGAATTCTAGTGTTTTGGACCAACTTGTATTGATTATCGTCCATGGAGCAAAGGATGGCATGTATAGCCTTGTTGTTCCACTTAGATGCTTCAAACTCTTGAGTACTCCAACTAGACTTGGGCTTAAGAGCTTCTAAACCATCGCCATTGGTCATTGTTGGAGGAGTATACCCATCTTCAATAGCCATCCAAGCACGATCACCTATTTGGAAAAGATAGACTTCCATCTTGTCCAAGAAGCATAATTCACCCCATTGAGCAAAGGGGGTCTTGTGCTTGAGGCTCCTTCATAACTTTTACCATTTCCACTCATAGTGTTTGAGGGTAATGAATTTAATGCAAATGCAGTGTCACACACAAAATAAAAACAATCAAACTACACCAAGCAAAACACACCCAGAGCACGGATCACCTAAGTATATCTAGGCACCAGCTCTGATACCAATTGAACTTCCCTAGAAAGTGTGTGTCTATAACCTAGAGGGGGTGAATAGGTTTTAATCCGATTGATTACCAATTTTATGAATTAATCAATATTATCAAATCTACCCAATTCTACTAAGTGTTCAAATAAAAGACAATAAGAATAAAGCAATACCAACACGTAATATATAAGTGGAAACCCTCCAAAAGGGAAAAACCACGGGCTGTTCATTGCGCCACACTTTATCCTCAAAATCCACTATTGAGTGAAAGTTTACAACCTAGGTTGACCTCCCATCTAACCCTTCAGTTACTAACCCTTTCACTCTACGCAGAAGGGCTTAATAGTGATTTTGGATCACCAACCTTGTGCACTAACCACATAGCCACAAGCTTAATCAACAATGAAGAAATAATGGCAACCTAAGTGAATATGCAAGAATATTCTATATGTGAAAAATGCTAGGTCAAGACATTCATGCTTATCTAGGATTAGTGATGACAAGTAAAGCAAATCCTAGATATCTATGTTCTAATCGCAAAGGCAAGAAGAATTACCTAGAAGGGTAAAACAGTCCTAAATTCTAGCTATCACTAATCAATACTCTCAACCAATAATCAATACCACAAGCATATCATAAAAGCTATTAAACATACAAGCGTGCATTTAATTTGCAATAAAGACTAAAACCTAGGTATACATGTCTTAGTAATGAAATAATAAAGTCTAGAGCATGTAGAAATTACCTAGTCTAGAAAAAGATGATGATTCATGCTTAGATGATCCTAGAATGAAACTAGATGACCATAAGATGAGGTTGGGTTGAGTAAAATGAGTGTTTGGGAGTCTTTCTCTCTTTAGAAATGCTAGGTTGCTCAAAAATGGCTTCTTGGACTCCTTGAACTAAAAAGAAGAGAAAAGAACATATATATATGGTGCCATGCACAAAATGACGTCGTTTTGTATAAAAGGCAGCCAAATCTCGTCAAGACCGTTGACTAGACCACGGTACAGGTAAGTGTCTAGACCGCGGCACAGAAAGCGGTACATCGCCTGGACAATACCTCTCTATAGACCGATGTGCATGCAAGTGCACAGACCGCGGTCTGGGCATCATGAGACGCTTGGGAAAATCCGCTTGGGAGACCTCTATGCATACAGATAACACAGGCCGTGGTAGCAGCAGCGTTCAACCACTGGAGAACACCGTTGTGTAGACCGCGGTAGAGGAAATGCATAAAGAGCGGTCTTAACCCTGGTACAGAGGAAAAATCCTCTTTTAAGGCACACAAGATGACCACAACACCTAAGCAAGAGTTAAGGCACAAAAAGGCACACAAATTGACATATAAGCAAGCATGGGAGTGTGTGTATGTACTATTACCTCTTCATTGAAAGATAAGCAAGTGATTTTACCTTTGAAGCTTGAGCTTGGTGATGAACAATGATGATCTAAACTACCCTTACATATTAATCCTTAAATGTGGTTGTCAACGAAATAAGTCAATCAAACACCGAGGAACTTACAGAAAGAACTTAGCGGAATGAAGAAATACAAATTATGCTATAAAATTCTACTTTATCTATACCGATTCAAATAAATATGAAGATAAAATAATTTGCATAACAATTGAAATTCTTACTAAGACATATATGATAATTCACATTCCAATATATAGAACCAAATACCAGTGTTCTAGTAAGTGATAGGAGCTAGTCGGGCGTAGACCCATCCCATAGCTCCTAAGCCGATTAGTCGGCGATTAATCGGGGATTAATCGAAAAACACAATTACACATAAATTCTAGTTAAGAACTCAAAAGAAAATTCTTTCCAACAAATTCTTTCCAAATCCAATCATAAACCAATCCAAATCCCCAATTATCAAATCCAAAGAAAATTCTTTCCAACAAATAAATGCCAAATTACCATCAAAATCAAATCATAAACCAATCCAAATCCTCAAACACCCATCCAAATGCAATGTCAACACCAAGTTTTGAACTATTCAATGTTCACATTTTATTCATTGAATCTTTCCCTTAATCTAATTAATCCAATGCAATGTTTGAGTAAACAATTCTGCTAGGAGATTCACTTGAAGGAATATACAACACTGACACAACAAATGAAGCAACCACCAAGTTTCACAGTGAATGGAAAAGAACCCAATTATCAAATATATCACAAAAAATTTCAGGATCGGATCATCAACATAAACTAGCTCAAACATACAAGCATAACAATAATCAAGCTGATACAAGGAATCATATGCACACAAAGTGCCACATGTAATTCAAAAGCGAATATAACCGAAACAAACTGTCCATTTCATGAGACTTATAAGTCTCCATTAGCTCGCACGCAAAACCCAAGTCACCACACAATTCCAATTCCTTAACATTGCATACAGTCATTATATCAGATACTTACAAAAGCAACTCTAGATATAATCATTAACTTGCAGATTCAATCAATGTCCAGCACCACATGATTCAACATCATAGTTAACAAAACCAAACATTTATGTAGTCTAACACTCTTAACACATCTGAGTACTTGTCAAAATCCTTTCATTTTCACATTTTACCTTCAAAGCACACACATTTGGAATCATTACAAAATCAAACACTTAAAACAATTTTCCAATGAAATTCACAGCAAAACTAAATGCAAAGGCTTGAACTTTCAATAGAAAAAACAGTACCCAAAAGCTCAGACTGATACAACATCACATTTAAACAAAAAGGTATTAAAAAAATCAAAAACAAAAACAAAATTGTACCTTGATTAAAACTACAAGACCAATTCAAAATCCATCACCAAAATACATATACTACACAAACTTAGATGACAAAAAAAAAGAAGTAAAATAGAACATTTGAAGTAAAACAAAGCAACAAAAGAAATATATACCACACAAATCAACTGACCCATTCAATTACTTTCCCCACTCGAATTGATTTTCCCACTCAATGATTTCCCCACTCGAATTGAGTCCACTACACAAACCACAAGAAACTCCCAAACCCACCAAAGCTCCCGTAAAAATCAGTGAAACACCTAACAAGAACCAAAAACAGAGAGCAAAAAGAGACATGAATATAAAAAAGAGTTGAGAGGGTACATCTCGGCTAACTGGAGACAGCTGCGACGGCGACGGAAGACAGAAGCTTACAGTGGCAGGCAGTAGGAAACTAAGCTATTTGGTCGAATGAAGGGAAAAATTGGTTTAGGTTTGGAAGTTTGATGTTGTAAGCGCTGATGACCTTGACGACGGAGGTGGCGATCTGCAAGCAGAGGTGGCGATGAGCCAGTGGCGGCGATCAGAGCAGGTGTGGAAGCCAAATAGACAAAACCGGTGAGAAGAAAAATGTGAGAACAAGAACTCAGAAGTGAGAAGATTGGAAAGATAGATATTGTGTTAGATAGAACTTATAACCGGTTACACTTGTTTTTAGTTTTGTAGTGTTTTTTTAAATTAATACAAAACCATTGGATCAAGTTGATGAATGATCCAATGGACCAAATAGAATACTATTCATGACTATATGATATAACCAATTTTTAGGTGATTACATAGCAACCGAACCCTACAAATAAGAAAAATAGTTAAATTTGGTCCACTCATTTTCACTAATGACATATGTCACCAGATCTTAAAGAGTTCAGCACAAACTCAAAAATGAAAAGATCGGCAGAGGATCCTTAATAAATGATAACATGATTCAATTATAATTTAATATTTTGTTTCATCTTTTTCCAACACGAATATTTCTATGTGAATATGAAGTTGTCGGTCATGTTGTAGTTGTACAATGATGTTGATTTAATTAATAATTAATCATAACAATTGTGTTCTACATCTACTATCCTTATGTCCACTAATAAAGTTCGTCTTTAATTATATGCAAATTAATAAAATTCCCCTGAAGTTTACATTATTTCTCAAAATCTCCATCTAGTTTCATTTTCTTAGATAAAATCCACCTCTAGTTTCATCTTTGACTAAAATCCTCCTCTAGTTTACAAAAATCCCCACAATCTCCCCTACTATTAATTATTCTGGTAGGGAACCATTAAATTTTGAAAACAAGTAAGCGTAAATAGGAAATTATTAAAAATCTAAAATTAATAGTGTTTTGTGGTGGTGGTTTTCTTTCAATTTGGTGGTGGTTAAACGATGTAGGTAGATAGGTACGTTTGGGGTGGTGTATTTTGCTGGTTGGATTTAGGTTTGGGTAGGGTGGTAGTGGTTCAGGGGTGTATTTAGGAGGCTTTTGTTTTGTGAGAATAGAGGTAAATAGTAAATAGTACAAAATGGGGAGGAATGCTGTGGGAATAGCACCGACAATATAATTTAATGTTTTTTTAGTACCAAATATGCAATGAGACAAAAATACCCTTATTGCCCAACCGAATTTTGATTTGGTTAATTTAAGAAATATTTTAACTTCTATATATTAAGAATTGTTTCATACAAATTTCATCTATTGGATCAGATCAGATAGGATTCCGTTCTAAGATTGGATCGAGTCGAATTGTAATTTCTTCGATTCAAACGGATCGGATCGGATATTGGATCATGAAAAATTCAATGGTTCGGATCCGCCACATACCACTACTATATGTATGTTGCTTGATTCTTTCCAACAGATCCATGAATTGAGTAGTTTGGATTTACCCAATTTGGTGGATATTGTTTATCTGCATACATGGATATTGCATATGGCATTTGTGGCGAAAGATAATCAAATAAATGTTTTACACATTCACTCTTTAGCCAAAGATAACAAGGCATGTTTTGCATACTCACTCTTTGGTTTTGTGTCCAATTCTACTTCAATAATTCTACTATTAACTATTGTCTTCGGAATTTTTATAAATTTGGTAATGGTCATTCTAAAATAATTTTTGATCTATAATGTTATAGCAATAATTTAAGTATTTAAGATTAAAAAAATATATATTTCAATAATTTACAAAATATCCATAGATTTTTAAGGTGAAATTCACAATGTTTTGGAAATAACAGGATATTTCGAGAATATCGGGATATTTTATGGATACTTTGTGGATAATTCAAAATCGTCCGGATATTCTGCAAGATATTAGATATTTGCTTATTTCGATATCGGTCCCTATAAAATGGATATATTGGTGGATATTTTGGTGGATCTTTCGATATTTAGTTCCTTGGTTCCACCGATGTTACGTCATGGTTAGGTAACTACTATTTTACTTTATTTGTATCCATTTCCGTTATTTTAATTTTGATAAGGACCTTAATGAAATCACATCAATTTTTACTAATATTTATATATATGGTTGGGTCTCTCATAAGGGATCTTTAACACCTTGGTATGAATAAAATAATGAATACAAGGACCTATTGTATGACTTTAATAAGTAGATGTTTTTGATGGATATTTTAGATTATCGATGTTGACAGTTACTTTTGGGACTACATAAAGTCGATCACGCGTCTCACAAGTTATCACTAATTGTTAACAATATTATGGAGAAGATAGAAAGAACAAAACATGCAAACACAAGTTTTACGTGGTAAAACCTCAAATCGGGAAAACATTCACGGTTGCCGGTGACAGCGTGAAAGCAAATTCACAATGATAAAGTTGTTAAACACTATGGTTCCTTCTTTTGTGTATGGTTTTGTTCTAACCCTTACAATGGTGTTTTCAGGGTCTATTTGTACATGCATAGAACCCTAATTGTTGATGTACAAGCAAGAAATGTTGATGATATTCAATGAACTCTAACTTATTAGAGTTGTGAATATCTTCTTTCTTGTTATGTGTTTCCGGTGTATTTAACACAGTAGATCTCTTGCCTATCCTGGACTCTGATATCTTTAAGGAAGTTTGTATCCTTAGGGGGGGTGAATAGGTTTTATAAAGTTAATTACTAACTTTTCTTGATTATTCAATATTAAAATATTACCCAAGAATAAAAAGCAATCAATCAACAATTTAAAACGCAAAAAATAATAAATGGCACATCGATTGATTTGCATGAGAAACCCTCTAACCAGGCAAAACTCACGGGATATCTTTCTAGCCACATTCTGACCTAAAATCTGCTACATGTAATGATGTTTACAGCCTAGGTTGACCTCTAGTCACACCATTCTCGGTCACTAACACACTACTACTACCCAATAGGCCTTTTATAATGATTCTTGACCAATTTTCTTGTGCACTTCACACAAGTAGTTACAAGACTTAACTCTCAAAGAAGAGATTAACAACCAATATGGGTATATGAATATATCCAAAATGCAAATTAATACTAAGCAACACTAAATACTTATCTAGAGATTAAATGATGGCAATAGAAGCAATCCTAGACATCAATGTCTATATGAAAGTATAAAGACTTAACTAGATGAAGATATGCAAAACTAAAATCTAGTTATCAAAAAAATGCCAATCAACAACAGTTGCCATTAAGCAAGGAAAGGACAATAAAGGCAATCATTAAATCCTAATCAACAATGTCTAAATGCAAGGCATAGAGACTTAGCTAGAGGCCAAAATGGTCCTAAGTACTAGCTATCGCAATACAAACCCATTCGTAAAAAGAAACCATAAATATAAGCACTAAATAGATTCCTAGCATTTAATCATCTGATAAATGCAATAAAAGCACAATCTTAAAGTATGAACAATTAATAAATATGGGTTTTTGTTCAACTTACCAAGTCAACTCAATGATGAAGACCCATGATGAAATGATGCAAGTCTATGCCTAGATGCTCATGGGTTTTGGGTTTGGAGAGTTAATGAAGCTTAAAAGAAGCTTTCTCTCTCAAGACTATCTCTTTCTCTCTCTAGGGTTTTTGTAAATGCATAGAGCTCAATGAAGAAGATGAGATAAGGGGGTATTTAAATAGTCCCAAAATGAACTGATATGAAAAGACAAATTTTCCCTTCAGGTGCAAATCGGTGAGCCATTCGGCAGTCAGGGTGACCGTCGATCCAATCGTTGTTTTACACCATACGTTCTGGACACATTTCAGTGGCCATTCTTGTATCGAGAACTTGCTCGGTGAGGTATGTTTAATTTTGCTTTCATCTTTGTCTTGTAGTTCATTAATGCTTACTAATTCTTAATGACTAAGCATTCAATTTCAACCATAACAATCAATTTGCCTTCCTAACGTGTCGTGATGAAGAAATTTACGACAGCTCATTTGTGTTTTTCAACTGATGCCTATATGATTGCTAGTGAGTGCGTGGAGAGTGAATTTCTTGTACACCAACCCCCTCTCTCACATGTATCTTTTCACGTGTGGGATTATTTCATCTCACTCTATAAATTTTGAAAAACTTCAATATTCTCTCTTAACAAACTTCATTTGCAATTCTTCTCTTTCAAAAATCGTAACCCTAACTTTTCCACTTCTTCCATACTCGAATCTCTTCGAAGCTTTCTGTTGTCCTTTAGTTGCCTAAATATTTTCGAAGTCAATTGCTCTTCACTAAGTCTTCAATTCCACCATCACCGGTACTCACGTCATTCTCGTCTATTGAAATCATTCAGGTATGGATCATATTACCTGTCATCGTTTAGTTGAGATGTTTATGCATGTTATTGTTATGAGTAATAAAGAAAATGCTGATATGATTGAGTTTATATTGAGTAGCCATCCTCAAGATTTCACCCCTCTAACTCAACCAATAACTCTCAACATTAATTATTCAATTGCACATCCTAAATTTCAACATTCCCATTCTAACCCAAATAATTCTTCTATTGATACAAGTCCAGAGATGTCAATGACAACAAACACTAGTCCAGGGAGTAAGACGGCTGTTAGGGACTCTCTCTCAGTTGAACTAAAGATCCCTTCTCAACCGTTAAATTTGGTAGATGTCCCAAAGAGGCACCGGGCGTTTTTGTTGAGATTCTTCGCTTACCAACAATGCTCATTTGACTCAAAGGTGAACATTGGTGACTGACCAGAAGATTAAAAGGTTTGTCGACATATTTGAAATTCCTGGTTCAGTACAATTTTTTCAAGAAGATCATCACATAATCTGAAACAGATGATGCTGCCTTATATGGTTCTATGCTCACTTCTGGAGTGACTCTGCCCCATCAACCTTTCATTCCCAAAGTTTTGGCAGACGTCGGAATGGCTCTTGCCCAACTAGCCTCTAACTCTTATGGGAATTTGATAAGCCTATGGAATTTGTGGCAACAGATCAGTGTCAAGTATACTCCGACCCCCTAAGAGATCTGTAACTTTTACACTTTGGGTCGGACTGATAAAAGGGGTGTCTTCCATCTTCAATGTAACTCTCTTAATCACTGGATTCCTAGTGGGTACAAAGAGAAACCTCATTCTATATCTAGGAATGACCAAGGGTTTTATCTGGGGTTTTTCCACGTCGAACGAGTACTGGAGGAATAACTGGTTCTTTATCAAAGGTGATTAGGGTGAATGATAATGGCTGACCCTCACTCAGATCTGGCTAGAAATAGTTTCCCGAGACACTTTTATAGCCGTGAGATCTAGATTAAGTCCCCTGCAACGCAAACCAAAAGGCAGGCCAGTCAGGTGATTCAGGATGCTCAAAAGTCTTGGGAAGCTAAGGATCGTCGTGCGCTATTTGTGGAGAAAGACCTGATCAAATTGAACCTTTTCCCCATCGTTTCTGGTTACTACAAATGATGTAAGTTTATGTTCTCTTTTACTTATTCTGCTTCAATTGTAAATTCCCTTTGTCGATGCTTGGATTTATCTTTTAATGTATGATCTTAATATCATTGCTGGCGAACAAGCCGAGAAGGATAAAAACTTGGACAAACTTAGTAAGAGAGAGGTTGTTAGCCAATTGGCTAAAGGGATTGCTTTTGGCTAAAGGGATTGCTCCCCCCAAGCAAGACTTGGTTGAGCATGTTTATGCGCTGACTCTATTACTTTTTCAGGCCCTAATGGACAAACACATGAAAGTGAACATGACACCCTCGTAAGGATGGTAAAAGAAAGCTCACTTGGGAAACGACCGCCAGAAAAGTGGCTAAGATAGTGGAGGTCAGACTAGATGATGTGATTGAAGTCGATGATGACCAAGAGATGATAAGTGACTTGATCCTGAGGAAGTTGCGCTCCAAAAGTACGATGGACCAATCTTCTATTGATGAGGACCATCCAATTGATCACCATTCGGCTTGTTTAATGGAAAGCATTTGGAAGGAGCAAGCTAGTTAAGATTTAGTCAAGGTTCTAAGGATGCAATAAGAGTATAAAACGGTCAACATGTTTCAAGCAAGTCCAAATCACGAAGACAAGAGTCCAGCCTTGTTAGAATAAAATATTCTAGCCTATCTTGAAGAATAAAAGGCCATTTGGCCATGTTGGGTTTTGTGGGCCTATTTTATGATTAGTTTGGGTTTTAATTGTGTTGGGTTTTGTGGGCCTATTTGATGATTAGTTTGGGTATTAATAGTGATGGGTTTTGTGGGCTTATTTAATGATTAGTTTGGGTTTTAATTGTGTTGGGTTTTATTTTGTTAAGTGTGGGTTCATGAGTTCTTTGATTAGGAATAAGGAGTTACAAAGGTTGAATCCTTTATGGCCATTATTCATGGTCTAGATGTCATTTAATGGGTGGTTACACATTTAATGGGCAGTTACATTTGTGTTGTATTGTCCTTGGCCTCTGTTCTATATAAACAAGACTGATTTTCTATGTAATGACAGATATTTGAGTAATATAAACTTATTTGAACACATTGTGAGTGTTTTGTTTTTAAGTTCTTACATGAACTTTGGAACTTATCAAACTTATTCAGCTTGTGACATTCAACAACCTTAAAATCTTTGTTTGCCTTTAAACATATCAACTTCATAGTTTATGGCGTTTTGGGGAAATTAAAGTGTTGTTCTAATTAACTTTTATCATCATTCTATTGATAAAGTGATTAGAATAGTTTCTCTTACTTCAATCTTGAACGGTCGGGTTTGTTTCAATTAGTTGGAGGGTGTTAAATTGCATTCCATATGTATCATAGCTATTTAGCTATTGGGGTATATGGTTGTTAAGTTAATATTTCCATCATTTTGGTATCAGAGCATGGCTCAAGTTTGAGGTTTGTGTATCCATTTATTTGTTGTTCTTTTAGTTTTTTTTTTTTTTTAAATGATGGAAATCATTAACTTAACAACCATACATCCCAATAGCTAAATAGTTATGATACATATGGAATGCAATTTAACACCCTCCAACTAATTGAAACAAACTCGACCGTTCATGATTGAAGTTAGATAAACTATTCTAATCACTTTATCAATGGAATGATTATAAAAGTTAATTAGAACAGCACTTTAATTTCCCCAAAACACCACAAACTATGAAGTTGATAAGTTTAAAGGCAAACAAAGATTTTAAGGTTGTTGAACGCCATAAGCTAAATAACCTTGATAAGTTCCAAAGTTCATGCAAGAACTTAAATTTGCCCAGGCAGCTGCTTTACTCGGACTCCGATGAAGCACTTGGTGAAGTGCCAGCTAGTCTTTTTAGATTCAGATAGTGAAAATAGCCTCGATGGCGATGACAATTTTTCTTGTTATGGGCCTCAGCATTCTAAGGAAGCACCTAGGAGTCTGAGCCAATCTCCTACAGCGTCGACCAAAGCCAAGGCGACAAAAGTAGGCCCAACTAATTTCTCTGATCAAAGGCAGGCTAGCATCATATCTTCAGGACCTGCTCAATGGATGATTTGTAGGGAAAAATCGGTCCAAAATGCGGCAGAAGCGTAGATGGAGGGTTTGGTATATTAAAAAAAATCCTTTTAATAGAAAGAACCATAACCCTAGATTAATTGACATATATTAAAAGTGTCATACCTTTTGTCTCGTGACGATTAAACTAGCATCGAATTAAATCCGCAAGATCTTCCAATCCAATCATGAACGTGAATCACCTAGGAGTGTGGGTTGTCTTTCTTTAAATTGTATACTTAAGGATAGAAACAAACAAAATCTCTTTCTTAGTTAGTCACAATTATCCTCTAAGAAGAAAAATAAAGAATGTTAGGTCACTTGTGAATTATCAATCAATTTGATTGAAACTCGCATGAACCTAGATTTGATGTTGTACGCAAAACCTTTTAATGTAAAGGCTACTAGTGCACTATCGAATACAAAACGTTCTTTCATCCTTTTTCCTCTCTGCTGAATTTTCACAAACCAATCTTTAGAGTTGGACGAATTTATCTAGAGCAAGAACCAAATTCTTTACACTCAAAATTCTCTCTTGGGCGAATTTTCTCCTTAGAAAAATTGCCTTGGCCGAATTTTCTCCTTAGAATAATTGTCTTGGCCAAATTTTTCTTCTTTTTAGCTAAAAACTTAGGTTTGTCCGAATTCTACATCCCATATATGTAGTGGTCGAATTCCTTGCCCTAATTTATTTAGGGTTGGCTGAATTCCTCTTGTCTTTAGTTTAGAAGAACTAATCCTCTCCTAAGAAGGATTTACTTGGTGGGCAAGAATCCTTTCCTCAGGTGGATTTACTTGGTGACCAAGAATCCTTTTCAAAGAAGAATTCTTTTCTACCAAGACTCCAAATCCAACTCAAATAGTATATCTATTCAATAACCAATTATTGAATATAGTTAAATAGTGACTAAATTAAGACTTCCTAACTTGACCAATTGTCAACTATAGTTTTAATAGAAATCAAATACTTCATAATTTGACTAGATAAATAAATTCACTTATCAAATATAATATTTGATACTTATCATATTACCAACAATAATATGATAATGGGAGACCTACCTCTACTAGGAAAAAGATTTTGACTTTTAATTAACAAATTAATTAATTTCCATTTAATTAAATAACAAAATAAAAAACAATATAATAAGCTATTATATATAGCCTTAGCTGCCCAAGCCAATATATATGGGCCAAATATTGTTTTTCCTATTTTTTTAAATCTATTGGACTTAAATAAAAAGTCCACATGTGAACTATACCCATTCTTACTAAAAGAAACAAGTCCACATGCCTTAATACAATTCTAGATGGACCCGTAAATTGGTCCGGTAGAATATATCAAGTGATCCATGCAAGTTCGTGTGGATTGGGGATCTTGGCGGGCTACCTAAATTTAAGCTCCAATAGACATAACCTAATCACAATCAACAAATGATTCACTTAGGTCAGATCTATTAATTTTAGTTCATTTAACTAAATAACTAAAATTGAACTCTTAAACAAAGATAGAATAAGTTAATTTTGCTCATTCACACCTAGACAATTTTAATGGAGAAAGTGTATCCTCGTGAAGAATATCATTAATCGCCAAGAGCTAGTAGACGTTACCGTATGTATTCATATGACCATATTTTGAACTTTGATATTTTGATTTGTCCCAAAACCATATTTCAATAGACCTTATTGAAAACTTAACGTTAAGATTTAATATCCAATACCTCAAAACATCAATATGATGATATTCTACTCTCATTTAATAAATGGAGCCACGATATCCATATCTATAAATTAAGTCCTCTATCGATTAACAAATGAATACCACCAAACTATCGAGGATAGACTATGCTATATAATCGTACTCATTGATAGCTCAAATGATAACTCTTGCAACCATAAGTCCATCATTATCTCATGATTGAGATAGACTCTCTGATTGTCTTCAGGTGAAAACTTTTATCCATTGATGGTTCTTGATAAAGTATTTCACTGCGATCCTATTCAATGCACCCTGTGCACTAGATTCTTTTGCCCAAAGACACCACACTTTGATGATTTTAGACTCATCATAACACATTTTATCCCACTAAAATGCTAGCAAAATAATCTACAACTTTAAAACGATGAAGATGCCCAATCTTTATCTTAAGTTATGAATATTATTCAAGACTAACTGAAGAATTGTGTCTACCTCATACATATCCAGATGTACGAACAATTCTTCTTTTTTCAGCCTTTTGACCTTATGATTATTTACTTTTTACAATTATAATAATTAAACCATAAATGCTATATGATTTGTTAAACTAGAAATCACTTTTATTAATATGCAAAGATTGTCAAATACATTATTACACTCTTGCTTTCGGGCATAATCCCAAGATGATTGACTTGGTAGATCGATAGAGCACAGGTAGGGCTACTAGGCAAAATGATGAAACTCTCCACCTGACAAAATCTCAAATTAAGAAAGTTATAAAGGGCTCATATACCCCCGCGAGGAGGTCTCCAAGCACATCTATAACGACTATGGAAGTTACTACTGATATGCTCTCGGTAGAGCTTGTGAGACTTGATCAACCTACCCCTTATTCTTAGAGTCTAGGTGAAGTACCTCTTTTAACTACCCATTCAACGAGGAGAATGATTGATATTGGTCAACACCTAGCGCCTCTCCCAAGTAGAGCCCAATCTGTGTTTGGGATTCCCTCTGGCTCTCGTATGCCGTCAACCAATCCTCTAGACGTGCTACGCTCTATGGCTACAATAAGATCCTATATAGGGAAAGGGTGCTAAAGAGACCTAGGATGCACTAACAGCTCTGGATAGCTTCACGCCATTTTTAACAATGGGGTCTATCTAAGCGCTCAAAATTTCCCAGTTTTGTTAACTTTCTTTGTCTGGGCTAACTCTTATGTTTCCTCTTGTCCCCACTTTGTAGGATGTATATGAGTTGAACCGAACCCTGGTTGCTCAAGATAAGCCAAACTTGGAGATCTCTCAGTTGAAAAAGGAGCTTGCTGAGAAGAATGAAGTGCTTAAGTCTGGTTTGACTGGCGAGTCAAAGATAAAGTGAGTATTTGAAGAAAAGTTGAAGCAACATGACGTGACTGAGGCTGCCCTGAGGAAATCATTGGCCAATGCTGAGATCAAAGTTTTTTTTGCCACTAAAAATGTGAATGATCTCACCACAAAGAATAGCCAAATGATAGCAAGCATGGCTAAGGTTGAGCACAGATGCATTGATTTCGAGCAAAAGGTCACTCTGGCTGAGCACGAAATCACCAACCATGAGGGAGAGGCTTGTACGACCAAAAAGACCTTAGCTACCTCTTAACTAAAATCTTATGAAGCCAAATTACACTATAAAAACCAGCTGAAGACCTAAAACAACAATATGTTAGTATGGAAGGGCTTAGAGGAGGCCAAACTCAGGTCGTAGATACATGATAGGATGCATAAAAGTTGAATGGGGTAATGAAATACTCATACTTAAGTGCCGGTTAATAAAATTCTGGTCTAGGATAAGTTAAGTTAATGAGATATAGAACATTTCTGTTGCAATGAATCTTTAGTAATTGGCTACTGGGAGACGCCTAGTGACTTAGTTGTCAGATAAAAGACAAGAGTCTATAATTAGATACCATATAAATGGTCAACAAAAAGAACACTACCAGGTAAGAATTCAAGATCGATCATGAGTAGCCCAAACAAGCATGGTTAAAGATTGTTTATACAGCCAACCAGAGATGATCATATAATGAGATAACTGATCGGGTCAGTCCAAGTTCTGTCAGTTAATGAGATGACAGGTCAGATCAAAGATGGTCAGTTAATAATGTAGCTTGTCAGACTGAGTTTAATTAATTAATGAGATAACTAATTTTGTCAAAGACAATCAGCCAATAAGGTAACTGACCGGGTCAAAGACGATTAGCTAATAAGATAACTGACTGAGTCAATGATGGACGTTAATAAGATAACGATGAGGTTATAGAGTGTTAGTTGACAACAAGAACATTTCATTGAGCGTAATGAGGGCAATTTATTAAATTATAATGATGAGATGTTAAATCGATCAGTCACTTTACTGTCAAAAATTATTATGTACATAATTTAAGCTAATAGACGATTTGGACCATGTGCTAATCACTCGGTTATTCGACCAGGCATGCCTAGGTGAGCCACTCGGCTTAATGAAACAGTAAAGACAAGATATAACAAGCAAGAAACTTTGATTATATTTGTGAGATTTTTACAAAAGGATTTTACAAAGAACAAATGGAAAAATATTATGGTAACAAGAAGAGATACAGAAGGCTCTGGCCTTAGATGTACACGAGGGACAACAAGGCCTAGAACCACTAAGAGGCTTATGTTCATTTTTGTAGTCCTTGCTCAGGTTCAGGAACTCAGACCAACTGACGTCATCAGGGTCGTTGTCCAAAAAGGAAGAATAATCCTTGTCTATAGAAGGTCCAACATCAATCACGATATCCAAGATGTCGATCTTCTTGTTAACATGAAAGGTCATAAGAGAGGCTTCAAAGGGCAACTCCAGATGTATAACATGAGGCTCCATGTCGATTAACTCACCACATCATTCTTTGATTCTTTATAGCCTTCTAAGATTCAGCCTTGTAATCTTCAATATTGGTATCCCACTTTTGCTGAATGGATTGACGGGGTCAAGAAGAATGAGCGAGTAATAGCGAGACCCTATTCTAGCATGACAACGTCAAAAGCAAAAGGCCTCTTGAATCGGTAAGAGACTTAAATCTCACAGGCTAGAAAGCACTCTAATAGTGGTTTTATGCACCCAGTTAGTTTTAATGAGTACGTATTTTCTTAACGACTTCCACTTTCATCCCCCTCACTAGGATCTCCAAGCACCCATTTAGCATTAGCAATCTCAGGTGCTCGAGCTTGTCTTTGTAAACGAAGACAAATTTAGAACTTTTCGTGGACTTTTGAGATTATCTCCTCAAAGGGGCTGTTATTTGATAACTTCAATCAAAATAAAAAAGTAACAATTGATTAGAAAAATATAATAAAAAACTCATGCTAATTCTAAACCCTAACTATCAAAGGGAAAAAATAACAAAATATGGATAAAACATCTTCAAATACTGGAATTGCATGGTCAGAGAAACTCTTCCCCTTCTAGTCGGGAAATGCGATATGCTCCATGCCCGGCTAACCCGACCACCTGATAGGGTCCATCCCACTTATCTACCAAGAAGCCAACTATCTTTGCCTTTATTTTTTGGGATACCCTCTGAGGACTAGATCCCCGAGCTGGACTCTTCTTATCCAAATGTACGAGTTGTAGTATCTAGCAACCCTTTGTTGGTATGTTGCGTTCCTTACTCACACAATGTCCTTTTTTTTCTTCTAGCTCGTTAAGGTTATGTTCCAGCATATCCACATTTCCATCAGGCTGATATATCTGAATTCTTGGGGAGGCATGGACTATCTCAACCGGGATAACTGTTTTAGTTTCGAATGCTAATGAGTAGAGAGTCTCCATGTTGAAGTCCTTTTGGTCGTCCGGTAAGTCCAAAGTACCCTATGTAACTTGTCTGCCTAGTTCCCATTTTTTACACCAAATGAAGCCTTCAAGGTGTACTTGATGATCTTGTCCACAACTTGAAATACAAACACGGTTAAATGTTCAAGGCTAACCTAGAGGGGGTGAATAGGTTAGACACCTTTTCGACTCCCTTAGAAACAAACAAAAGTTTGTCCCTCTAGATTGCTTGTATCACAATATATATATATATATATATATATATATATATATATATATATATCAATTAAAGATAGTTAATCAATATATAAAACATGTAAAGTGTGATACAAACAAGCAACCATAACACATACACAATTGATATTATAGTAAGGAAGTCAACTTACATATAAAGTTCTATTCTTAGTATTCAAATAACAAATACAAATATAAGAGAGATAGGGATAGAGAAAAGTTGACACAAGATATAACTTGGTAAACCTCCGAAAAGGAAACATTAGCAACCACCGGCAAACAAAATCCACTAGTAGATAAGAAAAGTACAATCTCTCAAGTGACCCCTTCACCTAGAAACTACCTTCCTATCCTACTCATGAATATGTCACCCTCTTGCTCAATATTCTGAGGCCTCACACCTCTTGTCAGGACTTCCTCGCTAACCCTTCTGAATCTTGACGACCCTCACGACCCTAGGCAAGACTTCCTTGCTCACCCTTTCAGATCTTTACGACCCTAGGTAAGACTTCCTTGCTCACCCTTCCGGATCCTCACGAGCCTAGGCAAGACTTCCTTGCTTGACATTTTGAGGTCTCCCACCTCTTGCCAAGACTTCCATGCTCAACAACATAGGTCTCACACCTAATGTCAAGACTTCTTTCTCACAAGGCATCTAGGTGATCATGAATGCATAAACACAAACAAGCAAGCAACATAAAATGTTATGATCAACACATTCTATGGAAAACACTAGACATAAGCATGAATGCACAAACCAATTGCTGTCTAGTTAAAATGCATGTCTAATTCATCTAGTTCATACAACATATATAACAAGTTAATTTCAACCTAGATGAATGCATAAATCTAAACTTGAACTCAAAATATATTCAATTAATCATATAATCAAGTTTAAATCATGTAAACCAAAAACAAGCTAAAATCATGTAACAAAGTCATCTAGACTAAAGAAAAAGTTCTAGAGCATATTTTCTATTCATGAAATCAACTAAGCACTAGTATAGCTCAAAGGAACACAAGCAAATGTATCATAGTGAGATTTCAGCCAAAGAGAGTCTAATACTTGTGAGGAACCATTTTCAAAAAATTAAACAATTAAAGATCATCAAATAGTCCTAGAATCAAAGCTAGCACAATATAATCTCAAACATGTGAAAACATAGGCAAAAACAAAGCCTAACTCAACATGTGTGATTTCAATTGAAACTCAATCTAGCTTTAAATGAGTTCAAAAGCTCAAATAAAAAAAATCACAAGACACACACACACACACACACACACACACACACATATATATATATATATATATATATTGAAGAAGAAAACCCAAGGAAATTTGACCAAGTTTTAAAAGAAAAATTTGAGAGAAAATCAATACCTTAGTTGATTTGGTGCAGTCCCATTTTTGTGAGATTAGACTCCAAAACAGCAATAAAACTAACTCAAACCTTCAGAGAAAAGATGGAGGATGAATAGAAAAACACTCTCAACTTTGAATCACTCAGATCATAGTTTAAATGATGAAGTTATGGTATTTTGAAGGTGAGAAAATTTGGGAGAAAATTCTAAGCTCAAATTTTGAATCTCTTCTTAGAATGAAATGTGAGAGGGAAGGGATATATAAAGGAGAGGGAAAGAAGAAAAGTGAAATGACCAAAAGAGCATGAAGCACATTATGTGACCTTGCTGCCCAAGATGGTGTGTGGGTATCTCGGGGCAGCAAGCCTTCTTGCCCGAGATGGCCAAGCGCCATCTCGGGAAAGAAGCACTTGATGCTTGCTTCTTTTCCACGAGCTCCCTTTGCAATCTTCGACCGTTCTCTGGCCTCAAAACTCGAAATTCTAATCCGTTTGCTGATTATGAACTATTACTCTCTCATAAACATGGAAATATAAGATACTCAACCCAAAAAAATAAGAATTTGACTCAATATGAAGACGAATACAATGTACGCAACATGACTGGAAAGTATCATATCTTTCGACTTAGAACTTGAAATTTAAAATATGAGTAACCAATGTGTTTCGAACTTAATCAAGAACGATTTAAGACTAAAATCAAGTTCAATATCCATGTTTTACAAACATATACACATACAAACACAAATTCACACTAGAATACAAACTACATAGAGATAGTCTCCAATCATGCGATTTCCAAAACATGTTATTTTCTTACCAATTCATGAGCATTCATCTTCAAGTGTGTGAATGTGTTATAAATTAGGCACAATGATGCAGGGACACATATGAATGAATTGTATGTGTGTGCCTTTAATGGTGCAAAATTATGCAGTGATACAAATATATGAATTGTGTGTGTGTGCCTTAATTGTGCATAACTATGCAGGGACACAAATGTATGAATTATATGCGTGCCTAAGCCTTATAAGAGAAAGATAAGGCCTTAATATACCTTTGTAGAACCATATAGCATCCTTTCTCTTTGAAGAGTTTGTACTTGCTTTGACTAGTTGTTATTCCTTCATTAAATCTTGAATCATCATGAATCTAAACAACTAAATCATTACAAGTAAACAACATTTTGTTATGGAATTAATGCCAACATAGTCTAAAACCTAACACAACTTCCATTTGCCCATTCATCTAGGGATGGCCAGGTGTGGCACAGTAATTCTTGAGACCTCTAGCATATCTCCCTAAAGTTATCACTAACGAATTGGGTCCTGTTATCAGTGATAATTGTGTCTGGGATCTCGAGTCGATAGATGATGTCATTTTTTAAGAAGCCGATAGTATTATCTTCGGTTATGAGCACCAATGCTTCTGCCTCGACCCACTTTGTAAAATATTCCACTATTACTCTGGCATGCTTTACACCCCTTTTAGTTGCTGTTGGAATCGAGCCGATAAGATCTAATACCCACATCGCGAGTGGCTAGGGTGAAACCAAGTTCTTTAAATGCTTTGACGATTGCCTATTGTCAATCATAATCCTTTGGCAAGTTTCACACTTCTCTGCCACAGATTGCACATCTTGGAACAGAGTTGGCCAATATAAACCTTGCCTATGGGTTTTATGAGCCAAACTATTACCCTAAGAGTGATTTTCGCACACTCCACTGTGCATGCTTTTAGGAATTTTGTAAGCTTCAACTGGACACCGACACCTTTGTAGGGCCTTTAAGAACCCCCTTCTATAATTTTCTCACCCGACTATTGAGTATCAAGCAGCCCTGTACCTGATACATTTTGCTTTAACTGAGTCCTCGAGGAGCATGTCGATTTCTAGGTACTTTTTGATCGAGGTCATCCAAGTGACATGCCCTTCCGATTACCTCAACCATCAGTTCTTCCACTTTCTTGATGTTGGGCTTCCTACGGTGGGCTATCGGGATCAACTTAGACCGAATATCGATGGTCACTGATGCCAACCTTGAAAGGGCATTGGCCTTCTCATTCTTCTCTATTGGGATCTAAGTGATTCTATCAGTTCTGAATCTCCCGAGTAAGATCTTGGCTATTTCCAGATAGGTCACCATATTACTGTCCTTCACCTAGTATTTATCCAAGACCTAGTTGACCACGACCTATGAAAAGCTAAAAATTTCCATCTCGTCTCCCTGAGCCCTGCTAGAAGCGCCTCAAATTCAACCATGTTCTTGGTAGCCTTAAAGGCAAGCCGTAAGGCACACTCTATATTATCTTCTTCTTACCATTATGCATGCCCCACTGCCATGTGTGTTTGACAATCCATCGACATGCAACTGTAAAAAAAAAATCTACCTCTCCTTCTCACCAAGCATTCAAATCACCTTACTGTTTGGTTTAGTGAACTCGATGATGAAGTCTGCCATTGCATTTCCTTTGACTGAAGCCCTTGATAAGTAAGTAATATCAAACTCGCTGAACTCGATTGCCTATTTTGTCTGTCTTCCCAACACTTCTGGCCTGGAAAAGATTTGCTTAAGTGGGCAGTCTATGTAAACTTCGATCTAATATTCTTAGAAGTATGGCCTTAGTTTTCTCTCTGTTGTTACCAGTGCAAATATCGTCTGCTCAACTGTCGAGTACCTTGTGTCTGTTGGAAATAAGTTCTTGATGATATATTACATTAGCTTTTGTACTCCTTCATCTAATCTGACTAATATCAACCCCATAGCCACTAGCATGACTGAGAACTACAAGTATAACACAGTTCAGACTAGCGGATTCAGCAAGATTCGGGTCTAACCAAGATATTCTTTGATCTTCTGGAAGGCTTCCTTAACTTTCTCAGTCAACTCCACTCATTTTCCTTTCCTTTTAGTCTTGAAAAAGGTTAGTAATTTGTCTATGGATCAGCTAATGAACTGGTTCAATGAGGCCAGTCAACCAGACAACTTTTGGATGTTTTTCAAGGTAACAGGTGACCTCATATCTTTCAATGCCTTTATCTTTTTGAGGTTAATCTAGATTACCCTTTGGTGGACTTGGAAACCGAGAAAGCTCCCCAAGGCACCCCAAAAATGCATTTTTTCCGGTTGAGCTTCATCTTATACCTCCTCAAGTCTCCCTTAAGTCTATCGCATGCATCTTAGCCATAATTCTCTTTGTTTGCATGTAATCCATATACACTTCTTTACTTCTACTGATCCGTTAAGAAAACATCTTGTTTACCAGCCTCGAGTAAATCTCTAGTATTTTTGAGACATAAGAGCATCACCTTGTAGCAATAGAGCCTTTGTTCAATTATGAAGATAGTCTTTTCTTCATTTGGTTCAAACCTCCAAATCTGGGTATATTCAGAGTAGGCATCCATGAAGTTGAGTAGCTCGTGCCAAGTAGTTGTATTAACCAACTGATCTATTCGGGGTAAGCGAAAATTATCCTTCGAACATGCTTTATTTAGATCTATGAAATCTACGCACATCCTCCACTACCAGTTCTTTATCTTTACCAATACAACATTAGTGATAAGTATGTCATTTAGATTAGATGTGCCTACAAAAATATATTTGATATGTCAAACATGCATTATAGCCTAATTTTTTATGTATTTTTAATGTGATTAAAACGGGTACTATACATAAATGGCTATAAATAATAAGATTAGTTTTTTAATGGTTAGAAAACTTGGTAATTCTCATTAATATTAATCTAGATATTAAAGAGTTTAATAAGTTAGATTAATAGGGTCATTTGTTGAAATTAGGATTAATATGATTAATAACCTAATAATAAATTAACCGAATAAAGTGTTAGAGTTTTAATAGTTAAAACTTGGTAAACACTATCATAGTAATCTGACCTTAGTAAAAAGTTCATAAAGCCTTAGATTATTCACTAATAGATTAGATTTTTAATTGTTAAAAATCATTAATAATTTATTATTTAATTAGAATTTGTTTCTAATTAGTTAATGTGCTAGATAACTTGATTAAAGTTAGTCGTTTAATCCTATAGAGTCTAGGTGCATTAGCAGTTAATAGAAAACCCTATTTTAAAATAGTGAGTGGGAGAGGGATATATGACATATATATCCAGCGGTCTCCATCATTAGTTCAACACCGTGAGAACCGAGTGGGGCCTCGTGATGACTTTGCTTTCATCCTCCCTATGGAGGGTTTCCACAAAGGTCAATACAAAGGTTGACTTCCTAACGGATAGGATTTCTAAGGGTATTTCAGGATTGACCGACCCTAAGGCGGTAATTCTCGAGTTAAGCTCGTGAGATCTGAAATGGTGGGTTACACTCACGAAGGTTTTGATTAAGTTGGTTAATTAAAAACCTGACTGAATGAACGATGGTTGAATGATATGGAATAAGAATTATTCTAGAATATCATTTGATTGAGATTGTCTCGGTCCAACATGCAAAGACTTGACCGACCCTAAGGCGACACTTCTTTGTGGTATGTTGGATTGTCGTGGTATGGTAACTAGTTTTAGGGTAGTTCTAGTTCATTAAACATTTGCATGCATCATGTTTAAATTTATGCCAAAGCACTCGCACTTGTTTTAAATAAATGACCGAATGAATGTTTTATTTATTTCAGCAATAATATCTTCTGGATTACTTCAATTTCTCTCAAACGACATATTAACTGCTGATAACTACACTAAGTGGAAACTTAACATTAATGCAATTTTGGTCTCCAAAGACCTCAAGTTTGTGCTTACGAAGGAATGTCCTCCGGTGCCTGCTACCAATGCCACACGAACTGTTCGTGAGGCATACCAGCATTGGGTCTCATCTGATGAGAAAGCCCGAACATATCTGTTGACTTCTATGACAGACGTGCTTATCACAAAGCATGAAGAAATGAATTTAGCATTTGAAATCATGGAGTCATTGCAAGCTATGTTTGGGCAACCCTCCGAGCAAAAGTGATACAAAGCTGTTCGTTCCGCTATGCTCGCTCGCATGAAGGAAGGTTCATTAGTTTGAGAACATGTCTTGAGCATGATGTCCTACTTCAGCACGACAGAAGTCAATGGCAGAGCCATTGATGAACCCAGTCAAGTGAGCATCATACTGAAGACTCTTTCGAAGAGTTTCGATCAGTTTAAGAGTAACTACGAGATGAACAAATTAAGGTTCAGTCTCACACAGTTGCTCAATGAGCTCACTACCTTTGAGTCATTGACTAAGGACTGTAAGGGTAAAATCGGTGAGGCAAATGTTGCCGAACCATCTTCCTTCAATAATAAGAAGAGGAAGAGGTCTACTGGGAAAGCGAAGGGTAAGCCCAAAACCAAGAAAGCCCAAAACAAGAAGTCCAAGAAAAGTAAATATGATTTACTTGTTCTTGAGTCGTGTTTAGTGGAAGATGATTCTTCACCCTGGATAGTTGATTCGGGGGTCACTAACCATGTTTGTTCTTCTTTACAATGGACTGATTCTTGGACACAACTAGAAGAGCAAGGCTTCTCAATGTGTGTGGGTTCAGGGGATGTCGTGTCGGTACGAGCAGTGGGCGTAATTCGATTACATTGTTGTAATAATTATATATTGTTGGACAATGTATTTTATATTCATGGATTTACACGGCATTTGATTTCCGTTTCTAAGTTGTTAGAACAAAAATATTATGTTTCTTTTAATAATAAGTTTGTTATTATTGGAAAGAATGGTCTGAATATTTGTTCAGGAATTAATGAAAATAATTTGTATGTGTTAAGACTGTTAATACATACTACATTGCTCAAAATAGAAATGTTTAAGGTTGAAAAACCAAAAACTAAATGACATAAGATTTCTCCAGATAATGACACGTCTCTGGCATGTAAGGCTTGGTCATATCAACCTTGACATGATAGACAGACTAGTAAAAAACGGTCCTTTAAGTGAGTTAAAGGTTGGCACCTTACCTGTCTGAAAATCTTGTCTAGAATGTAAGATGACTAAGAGACCTTTTACTGGTAAAAGGCTTAGAGCTGAAGAACTGTTAGAGCTTATACATACAGACGTTTACGGACCGATGAATGTTAAAGCTAGGGGTGGTTATGAGTATTATGTCACCTTTATAGATGACTACTCAAGATACGGATACATCTACCTAATGCGACGAAAGTCGACATTTGAAATGTTCAAAGAATTCCGAGCTGAAGTTAAGAATCAATTAGGTAGGACTATCAAGTCACTACGATCGGATCATAGAGGTGAGTATCTTGACAAAGAGTTTGAAGACTTCATGGCTAAGCATGGTATAGTTTCCCAACTCACAGCTCCCGGTACACCTCAGCAAAATGGTGTAGCGAAGAGGAGAAATAGAACCCTAATGGAAATGGTGAGATCTATGATTAGTTTATCATCATTACCAAATTCCTTCTGGGGATATGCGTTACAAACAGTGGCATATATTTTGAATGTGGTGCCATCCAAATCTGTTCCTACGAATCTCCTAGAGTTATTGAATGGTCGTAAAGCTAGTTTGCGATATTTTTGCATATAGGAGTGTCCAGCACACGTGCTAAAGAACAGAAGTGGAAAGATAGACTCCAAGTTTGTGGTCTGCCTATTTGTAGGAAACTCCAAGGAGACCAGAGGTGGACACTTCTATAGTCCCGAAGATAACAAAGTATTTGTATCGACAAACGCAATGTTTCTTGAGGACAATTATATTAGTGACCATAAACCTTGTTCTAAGATTGTATTGAATGAGTTAGAGCCTGGTGAGACTAGTGCTTCATCAACAAGAGTTGTTGATCCACAAACATCTGAGAGTCAGATGGTTTCTGATCAGGATACACTACCACCTAGACATAGTGAGAGAGTTGTGAGACAACCTGAATGCTATTTAGGTATAGGTGAGGGATAAGATGTTGTCTCTGCTAATAGTGTGGATGATCCATTGACATTTAAGAATGCAATGGAAGATCCTGATAAAGATAAATGGCTTAAAGCCATGAATCTAGAGATGGAGTCCTTGTACTCTAACTCAGTATGGGATCTTGTAGACTTACCGGATGGGGTAAAACCCATCGGGTGTAAGTGGACCTACAAGAGAAAGAAAGGAGTAGACGGGAAGGTAGAGACATTCGTAGCAAGGCTAGTGGCAAAGGGTTATACTTAGAAAGAGGGGATCGATTATGAAGAGACCTTCTCGCCAGTAGCCATGTTTAAGTCTATTAGGATTCTCTTATCCATTGTTGCCAATTTCGATTATGAAATTTGGAAAATTGAAGTCAAGATTGCATTCTTGAATGGTAATCTTGACGAAAGCATTTATATGATGCAACCAGAGGGATTCGTGTCTCCAGATCAAGAGCAAAAGGTTTACAAGCTGTAAAGGTCCATTTATGGACTTAAGCAAGCATCTAGATCTTGGAACATAAGGTTTGATGATGTGATCAAAACCTATGGCTTCGAGCAGAACTTCGATGAGCCTTGTGTCTACAAGCGCATCATTGATAAGAAAGTAGATTTCTTGATTCTATACGTAGATGATATCCTACTCATTTGGAATGACGTGGGAGTACTGTCAGATGTAAAGGGTTGGCTGGCTAGCCAATTCCAAATGAAAGATTTGGGAGAGGCAAGTTATGTTCTAGGGATCCAACTTATAAGGGGTCCAACTTATAAGGGATCGTAAGAACAAACTTATAGCATTGTCTCGGGCATCATATATCGACAAGATTCTTGTGCAATTTTTTAATGCAGAACTCCAAGAAAGGTAATTTACCTTCAAGACATGGAATTCACTTGTCTAAGAAACCGTGTCCTAAGACACCTCAAGAAGTTGAGGATATGAGATGTGTACCATATGCATTGGCAGTAGATAGGCTTATGTATGCTATGTTATGCACGAGACCGGACATCTGCTATACAATGGGAGTAGTCAGCAGATACCAATCCAACCCAGGATTGGATCACTGGGTTGCTGTCAAGACTATTCTCAAGTATCTTCGGAGAACGAGAAGTTAAATGCTAGTATATTCCGGGCAGGATTTGATTCCGTTAGGATACACAAATTCTGATTTTTAGTCAGATAGAGATTCTAGGAAATCCACGTCTGGATCAGTATTCACCCTAGGTGGTGGAGCCATTGTATGGAGAAGTATCAAACAATCTTGCATTGCTGACTCCACCATGGAAGCTGAATATGTAGCCACTTGTGAAGCTGCTAAAAAGGTTGTTTGGCTCCGTAAGTTCTTGAGTGATCTAGAAGTTGTTCCAGATCTTGATTAGCCTATCACACTTTATTGTAATAACAGTGGTGTTGTGACTAATTTCAAAGAACCAATAAGCCACAAAAGAGGGAAGCATATAGAGAGAAAGTATCATCTCATTAGAGAGATAGTACAGGGAGGAGATGTGCTCGTCATAAAGATAGTCGCACAAGACAATCATTCTAATCCATTTATTAGACCTTACCGGCTAAAGTGTTTTCAGGTCACCTAGATGGTCTAGGGTTACGAGACATGCCTCACATGCTTTAGTGCAAGTGGGAGATTGTAGGGGTTTATGCCCTAAAGATGTAATTTGTAAATGGATTTATGAAATAAATAAAAGGAAAAGTTCAATTCATTCTTGTTGTATTGTTTATTTTATAACTTGTGTATATATTTAACATCCAAGATTGCCGGATGTAATTTTGAACTGTGTATATGAGTGTCATATACGGATGGATACAGTAAGAGACGTGTAATCTAAAGAGTCTATAGATAGCAAATAAAGTTGGGTACTTTATTTGTGGTTAATCTATAGATGAGGTTCATTATGTAATGTACGGTGATTCTATCCTGAATCATTCATATGAGATATAGGAATGGAGGCACCTTATATGATGTGATCATATAGAATTGGGCCATGATCTATATGAATCTCTCACCAAGATCCGTTTACCAATGAGATTCATATATATCAACTAATGATGGCTATATGTGGGTGATCTTAATCCTGAGTGTCTTATCGATTCCTTCAGGTTAAATCGTGGTCTTTGATATACCTTGGGTGAGGTCGCATTTCCTGATCAATATGCTCCGTATATTGGAATTACGGTTTGGCTTGTCGCTGGGCAGGTTTGTACACAATTGTGAAATCCACTTCTTCTTGTGAGAAGTAGATGGTAGTTCCCTTAAGGGTTGATTCGGGGAATGGACAATATGAACGATATTCTAGTTCCGTGAGGAAATAGGATTTATTGTTCATTACAGAATCAACGGTACTTAAAGGATATATGTAATTAGAGGGGTATAACGGACATTATGAACTACTGTGAAGGATCACACCATGTGTAATAGCTATATCGATGGACACCGAATTGTATCGATCTGTGTAAAAACATCTACAGTTGAGAGAGTGTAGCTTCTGGTTTTTAGTGGAATAATACCGAAGTTAATAATCAAGGAATATTAATTAAAGAGTTTAATTAATGATTATAAGGATTATTGGAGCTCAAAATATTGTGGGTCTATTAGGTCCCCTTGCTAGCCCGATCGATTTAGGTAACAAGGGTCACGGTTAATTAATTGGATTGTCCAATTAATTGTGTTACGAAAGTGACACGTATTTATTCAGGAATTAATTGAATAATGAGATTATTTAATTAATGACTGTTAATAGTTAAATTAATTAAATAATTAGATTATTTAATTATATTGATAATTAATAATTATTAATTAACTATTTATTAGAGGTTGTTATTTGATATTTAGATTTTGGTGAAGATAAAATAACAGGATTATTTTATTTTTACTAAATCATTTATCTAAGTATTTGAATTTAAATTTAAATTTAAAATACTTATTATCACTTTTAATATATTAGATATATTATAATTAAAAGATATATATCAATTACTAACATAAGAGATTGCATTAGATGCAAATTGGTGTGTGCACAAGAAACAATAGTCAAAATAATAATTTACATACGATGCAAATTACTTGATACACTCATCTAGATTTGATTTTGAATCAATGTATGTGTTTGCATGAAACACAAAAGACAACTGATTAAAAAAAATCAAAATCAAAAGAGAGAAGAGTTTGCATATAAGGAAAAAAAAAAGGCATGTGCGTGAAACTTGTTTTAAAAAAAACGCACAGTGATAATTGCAAAAATAAAACTGTTTTTGGCTTGTAAAGCAAATTTGTTTTTTTTTTGGCGTGAACAAGTGAAAATAGCATTGCATGCATGCCTGTGAAACGATCAAAGCAAGTATTGCATATTGATCGAGAAAAAAGAGTTTCTTCAAGACTTTTCTCTACATCCTTCATTCAAGTTCCTGAGATTATGATACGCCCACATGCAGTTACCAGTCCCGGGAGATAGCGAGAAAGATCAAGTGGTTTAGATAGGAGCACATCGTAAAGTGAAGGATCCTCTAAACGTTGGTAAGATTGGTTTAGACAGGAGCATATCGTAAAGTGAAGGAGCCTTCAAACGTGGGTAAGATTTTCTTCTTCTGATTATATCGATTTAAATTTCTTATGTTTACATATTGTATGTATTAGTTCCGAAAAATAATTACGATCTAAAGTTCACTGGACCCAGATACAGATTATGATCTGTATAAAAATTTTAAAACCTTACTTTCGCTGCGTGACCGGTGAACGGGGTTCCAAAAAAATTCCCCTCCAAATCTAACCATACTTCATCATCACGTACTCAAGGACACTTGGAGATTGGAATCAAGCTTCTAGAAAGGAGGAGTTTCTCTACATGGGTCTTTTCTATCTCATTTCTCCTTATTATTCTATTGTATTTGTCACGAGTAGCTAATCATCCCACTAGGGGATTGATACGATTCATTTGTGAACATTGGGTTGTATTGAACTTTATTTACATTATTAAATCTATCAATTATGTTTCATTCATTATTTTAATTGATTTCAAGAATAGTTTATCTTATATTGCACCCTCTTTTCCTTGCAAATTGTTTGAGACATTACTTGAGTAGAGTATTGGGTATACCCCCTATTCTATTCTCTTAAGCTCATTTGAATGGAAGGATTGAACAAGAGAACCCTCCTCAAGTGAAATCCGGACAAATTAATCTCAATCTCTATCTAATCTCTATCTAATCTCAAATGGGTGACCAATTCTATACCCTCTAGGTTGGTTGATTGTGAGAGATTAAGCATCATTTCTATACCCTCTAGGATGGTGAATTTATAAAGAGATTAGCCCCTTATTTTGATAGATGCACATTCATGAACAATCATTTGTGGATGGCCAATACCGTAAGTGATATACAACCAATTCTATACCCTCTAGATTGGTTACATTAAATTATTGTACATTCATGATAATTACTAATACACCCATTGTTTGCTTGTTGGATCCATCAATTCTTTAGTCTTAACTATCATATTTTAACACACATTTCTTATTAACACTAATTTCATTTTAGATTAACTAGCCTAATTGTAGTCAAAACAATTAACCTATCAAAAACCCAACCATTCATATTTACTTTTACATGCTTTGCTTTAGTTTAATATTAGTTAACTAGTTTTAGCAATTTGATTTCTCTTTCCCTATAGACGACACCCGACTTGCCATTGCACTAGTTTAATAAACTTTTGAGGCATTGTTACTGTTTTATAAGTTTTATTTGACAATCTATATTACATATACAAAACGACACTTGTCAGTAGCATTGACGACAGTGGAGGTGGCGATCTACAAGCAGAGGTGGAGATGAGCCTCCCCCAGCAGCTGTCGGAGTAAGACTTGGAAGCCAATGAGAGAAAAATTGCAAGTTGAGGTGGAGATCAGCCGTCGGCGGCGGTCAGAGCTAACATGGAAGCCAAAGAGAAACAACTTGCAAGCTGAGGTGGAGATCAGCCGATGACAGTGGTCAGAGCAGACATGGAAGCCAAATAGAGACAAATTTGAAGAAAAAACGTGAGAACTACAATTGAGAATTTAGAATAATGGAAGTCAACAGAGGAAGGAGATTGATATTGTCTTAGAGAACTTGTAACTGTGAAAACTTTTTTTTCAGTTTTTAAGTTTTTTTTTTTTTAATTAATCCAAGTCCTTTGGATCAAGTTTAATATGACCATATATATCAATATTCATAGCTATATGATACAACCATTTTCTCTATGACTGCATGGTAGCCGACCCCATTAGAGAAAGATGTGAAATGAAATAGATCTTATATTCTATATTTTGATACAGAGATGGGCTTATTTACAAAATGACAAATTATACCTTGTTGTAATGTCACTGTACAGATGGACACGTTGTCTTGTTGACTTTTTTATTATCAGTAATATTATTAAAAGAAATAAGATTATTTCCACGAAAAGTCGAGGTAGAAAATTATAATATAAGGGGGTGTATTCGATATGGATTTTAAAATACTTTAATGAGTTTTATGGAATTAAAAAATATAGGCGTATTTAATGTAGACTTTTAAAGACTCTTTAAAAGTTATATAGAATTCAATCAAGACTTTCTAGCAATCTATAAAAGTTATGAGGTATTCAAATTTTCAATGACTTTTAATAACTTTTAGTTATAAAAAATCTGATGATTTATCTTTCATTCCTACCAAAGACATTGAATGACTTTTAAAAAAAAATAGAAAGAATTTCATTTTAGAAGAAATACATAAAACTCTTTAGAAAATATCAACCACCAAACATACGTTAGATGTTCATGTAAAAACATACTCATTCTTAACAAATTTTACAAAAAAAATAGTGACTTTTAAAATGAATAAACATTTTTAAAAAACATACAAACATTAATGATCTATAATAAAAAAATTAACAAAAAAATAATATAAAACAAATCTCCATCAGCTATGCAATTAAGGACTAGAGATTTAATTTTTTTTTACCTCTATTTTCAAAGAAGCCAAACAACACAAAAACAAATAAAAATATATATATTTATGTTAATTAAAAATAATAAAAGACAAAAACCACTACTCAGCCATATCAATATGTCATAATCAAAGTCGCGTATGAGCGTGATTCCCTGTAATTATAATCAATACCAAACTACCCGCTTTTAAGCATGAGTCGTGTTCAACAACTATGTGCAATTTTTATGTTTTATCTTTAGTAACTTGAATTAATTTTGGGTAGATATTTTATACTCATTGTCATACTATTGTAGAGACCTGTAACATTAATATTATTGTCGGTTTGCTACAATAATTTTAAAAGAAAAATTATAACAATTTGACTAATTATTAAAAAAAAAGTTTGACTAAGTACACAATGTCTTTATAATGCAAAATATAAGAAAAATGCAAATAAAAATTTTAAAATCACATATATAGGCATGAATGTTTTTATCAAGTTTAATTAACGATAATTTTCAAAAAAAAATATTGACATAAGAAATATATATAATTTTTCTAAAATAAAGTATAAATTATATTAAAAAATTAATGAAAGCCTATAAATAACTATAAAAGTCTTTTGAAATGAAGTGTATGAAAGTCTTTTAAAATAAAAGTCTATAAAAGTCTTTTGTAATGAAAATCTATAAAAGTCTTTTGAAATGAAAGTCTATGAAAATCTTTTAATGTGAAAGTTTATGAAAGTTTTTCATAATTCTGTAAAATCCATAAAAGTCCATGAAATATGTAAAAGTCATAAACTTAAAAAAAAAGTCTTTAAAATTCATTTGAAATCCTAAGTGACCTTTTAGTATGAGATAATCAAAATAATATGATTAATGGGAAAGTTAAACATAGTAATGTGATTCATGGGAAAGTTAAACACGGTGTCTTCAGAACAAGCTTTCAGTACCAGTGAACGCATAATTTAATCAAGAAGAAGTTGTTTATCTCCAGAGATGGTGGAGGTATTAACATGCCTTCAGGATTGGGAGCATGCTAAAAAAATGCTGCAAAATCAAACCGTAGATAATGAACTTTTTCTAAATTTCAACAATTTATATGTTGATGAGTCTTCCGATAGTTGTCATAGCTAGAACTAGGTTTTACTTTTACATGTGTATTTACTTATAAGTTGTAATACGATTGCATTATTTTTCCTTTACCAAGTTTGTATCCTACTAGGATTTTCTTAATAAGGTTTTTAATGAAGCAATCATATAAATATGTAATGGGTATTTACGTCTATTTTTATTTTTTTATATTACTTTATCATTATTCATTTTTAGAATTATCATGAATATTTAATCTATGATCTACGAAAGTAATACAATTGGAATTGATTATTATTTTTTATATTAATTATTTCAGAAGATAAACAAATAAATTTGAAAATTACATTTATATAATTGAATTGTTAAATTGTTATTTTATAATTTTTTGGTGTATTACTGTATTTTCCGTAAATCCTAAACCCTAAACCCAAAATCTAAGAAAAGTTAATTTTTAAAAATTGGATTTAAAAATCAAAATGGACCGACCCGTGGACCACGGACGGACCAGGCCTACGGACCGACCCGAACCGGCCTATCGGCACAACCCACCTAAGGCAGGTCACTGTGTCGTGTCATGTCGTGTCCCTGTTTTCAAAATCGGGTCGAGCCTAATTCGACACGTACACCGGTACGTACCGGACCAAGCTCGGCCCGTTTTCAAAAACAGGCCACGGCAGACCGTACCAAATGGACCGAACCAATCCATTTTTACATCTTTAGTCCTTACTAATATACACAAAACAAATTAGTTTTTCCTGCCCTCGCTATTAAATGTCCGTTTACTAAGGGAATCAAAAAAGGAAACTTAACTCCTTAGAAGCTTTAATTCCTAATTTGTTTATAAAGTCTACCTAATTCGATTCTCAATGGTTTTTAACTAAAAATTATAATTATAAATCAGAAATTAATTTCTCTTTCCCTCCTAAAAAATCAAATAAAATCAAATTCACGATTAGTTTAGTAAACGAGCAGCATCCTAAATGCAAACTGAAGAAATACAAAAATGACAATCATTTTCTGGTAGAAGCTAAACAAAAATTGCTCAATAATTCTCTTCAATTCTGAATTTCTTTCTTCACTGTCCAGCTGTAAAGAAATTACAAATTTACATGGAAAAAGCTACTTCGATAAATTTATTTTACACTGGTAACAAGCGTTACATATATTCTAAAATTGTAAAAAGAAAAAAATTATATATTTATATATATATTTCCTCTATGATACACCGAAAAACTCTAATAACTTGAAAGGTGATTGATGTCAGACTAACTTGAAAATTTTCTAAGAATAAAATCTACAAATATTTGTTAGCAAAAATAAAACGATTCATGAGAAGCATGCAAAATTTTCTGTACCATTTAAGCACGATGACCTAGTACATCTATTTCATTGAAGAAATGATGTCTGTTCCACTAAAGACTTTCTCGTCCGAGCATATAAGAGTGATGTCATCTGTGGCTAAGCAACCAAGTCCCATGGCAAGTCCAAGTGAAATGAAACTAGACCCAACTACGAAACCAGCCCGATATGGCAGACAGAGAACCTCAATCATTTTCAGACCAGCAGACATATCACAATGACAGAAGTTCCCCACCATTTTTTTTCCTCCTTTTTATTTTCCCTTTTTCCCAAAACAAACTGCAGCCACAGCCCTGAATTCTTCTTCTACTTTCATGTTTGTTATGAAAGCAAAAGGTAGGGGTTTTTCAAGGCCACACTGACACCTCCATTATATAGAGATAATATCTAACTTTGGCCACTCCTAACACATGACTTGCAATTCTGGGCTGGTGCAAATATTTCTTTCAACATATTGAATCAACAAAATCATACCATTAAGCTGGTGTGCAGATAAAGCAAACCTCAGCAACTTGCTGAACCTGGAGCTTGATCGTTTTGCAGCCACGAAAATGCTGCCATATTGTCATGACTCGTAACCTACTTTTGTTACAGTACACCTCAGATATCCGACAAAGGCCCATGCGAAATTCTCAAACATCAATTTGCACTGCAGATGTCCATGAAGCATTCAACCTGAACAACTAGTGACTGATGCTGCCAAATTTTGATGTCATTTGCACTATGCAGCAGGTACTCAACCTGAAAAGGGCACCAAAAATTTTGAAGTGCCCAAGAATAGAATCAGTTCTGTTTTCTCTGAAAGCTCTGCCATTTCGCTGTAGTTTCAAACAGGTACTGGTAAACCATAGTTGTGGAATGATCTAATTCGTCCATCCAAACCAGCAGTCACAATGACTAGACCCCACGCGTGAGAATTGGATGTGCTCTGGCATGAACTTTTTAAAAATTTGAATTGGGATTTATGCATTGCAGATGCTGAGGATGTCGGACTTAATGTAGGAAGCTTTTCTTCGGGCCAAGTTGCTGATCCCTTGGGAAAAGACTCCAAGAAGTATTCTTGGCTCAGGGTGAAACATTCAGGAGAATACAATGACTGAATTTCTGGGGAATCGTCATTGGATAAATGAAATTGCCATTCATTCTCAGAATTCCCAAGTTTCAAGCCAAACCAAGGTATTGCAACGGATGCATTGGTTGTGAAACACTCCCAAGACCTAATTTTCTTTGCTTGGTGAGGAGCAGAGTCTTCCTGTCCAGTGCAATTCCATAAATATACATTGGAACCCTCACATGTTGAGACAATATGCTTCCCATCAGAAGTTAAACGAGCAGATAGCTGGTTTCCTGCACTGTGAAGGCCTACGGAAAGAAAAAAAAAAAGAAGAAAATTTTAGAAATAAATATTTAACAGGATGTACACAAACTAATTAAAATTGGAGATAGGTTTTCTTAACTTATATAATACAAAGTTAAGAGGTTTCCCAAAATGAATTTTGAAAAGGTTTCTAAAAATGTAGCAACAGTAATCAATAACAGCCTTTGCTAGTTCCAAGAGCCAAGATTAAAGGATCCACATGGATTCCTAACATGATAAGATTAACATAAAGAAAATAAAAAGCACATCTACACACCCTTATATTTGCCGATCACATTAAGCCCTTGAAGAATTCTGACTTGTGAATCAGCACAAGTGACCATCACTTTGCTAGAATCTTGTGGAAAATACTGCAGTACATGATGTCCTATGATTAAAATTATAAAAACCTAAAATACAGATAAAATAAAAAAATAAAAAAATAAAAAAATAAAATAAACAGCACAAGAGATGCATACTTCAAAGCCAGTTATCCTTTTGCAGGGAGACTTCTTTTTACTGTGTAAGGAGATCTCTGTATCCAGTTGCAAGTGATTGTCTGAGCCAAGCAAAGCAAAAACCAGAACCAGTTTGTCACAACAAATGTCCAAGGTTGCTAACTTGCTATATAAGATTACTCAAACTTTTAGCACACCACAACTACTCCAAAAGATTTTTCATTACATGTAAGTAGCTACTCAATTTCTCCAAGCCAAGCCAAGGTAAGCACACATTAGCATATTTGTTCTGAGGTGCAATTAGGTGCCCCAACATATGATTGTTTTTTATTTTTTTAGTTACACATTGATATCAGAAAAAAATTCTTACTAAAATCAGCTGATATCAGGGCTTCTAACCTCAGAGATCCCATAGGCATGCCAACCAGATTATTTATAAACCTTTATGTACTCCAAATACCTATTCTGTCACATAATTTGTAAATTTTTGGATAAATAAATTTGAACTTCTCACTAGATCTACAAGCTAAATAGATAATCCATTGAACTCAATATCATGACCAAACTATTATTTGTGTGAACATGTAAACTCCTAAAGGAAAGTAGAATATACGGAATGGTTTAAACCGTAAAACGGACATTGTTTTAATAAACCAGATTAGGGAATAAAATGTTTTTTTTTTTCAAAAACTAAACATTAAACCGCCAAAAGCACATAAGGTTGGCTTGAAAAAAGCATACCTGACATACTGAAAAAGCGACAGTTACCCGTCATAGAGCCAACGATTCCTCCCTGAAAATTGTTTATATAGTCAGTCACTTAACCATGTCAGTTATGTATACCACTTCTAATAGATGAAAGCGCTAGAAAATCCCAAAACCTGGCCATCTGGACGGTAACAAACAGCAGTCACTATATCTCTTATATCAGCCCAATCAACTACTTGGCAGCCAGGAATATTCCATATTCGAACTTTTCCATCTATTGAACCACTAATGAAGTAATTATCATCAACAGGATTGAACTGGACGCAGGTGACTGCATCATATCATATCATAAAGAAAATAAGTTTGAGACAATTAAGGAGAGAGATGAGCTTAATATGGCATTAATTACCAAAAAAGAAAGTAAAAAACATGAAGCTAACCATAATTACTATGCGAAAAGACTTTGAGGCAATGATTGCTCCCTACTTGCCACAAGCAAACAGTGTTATCAACTGAAGATGACAGCAGATACTGCAACATGAAAAATACAATTGCTACAAAATTTAATTCGGTTTCAGCCACTTGCAGAAAATGTATGTTACTTTATGGAAGGTTAGAGAAATAATCATTCTGTTCAAATAACAACTTACATTATTCCTCGACCATGAGAGATCCAATATCTCACCGTTGTGCCCAAAGAATTCATGCAATGGTTTCTTCAATAACCGGAAGACTTTTGGAGGGAAAATTACGCAAGCTGAGTCTGATGTTTTTCTCAGGCTCCTCAATATACTCAATTTCTCTTTATCTATGAAGACGGGTTTCAATTCAGAGAGATGATTCACTGTGAAGTATATACAAGAGGGATCAATTTCTGGAATGTCATGTTCATTCAATCTCTCATCCTCCACCACCTGCCACAATCGAACAACACCATCTTCCCCAGCACTTGCAAGGAAATGCCCATCAGGACTGAATTTCATGGTTAATATCGAACCCTCGTGTGCCTGGATTTCTTGTCCCTGATAAAGAGCTGAAAGTTCCTTCAATCGCTTCTTGCATTGGCGAACCTTAACTCTCTGTACTCTAGGCCATAAATTCGCATCATCTTCATTGGGTCTCGATTTCTCAGGCTCCCATTGTTTATCTACAACACAACCGAAGGAACGTAATCTACTCAACCACCTAGTTTTAACTCTCTTCATGATTCCAACTGAATTGTTTGCCTTCTCAACATTCTCACCTTCCTGAAATGTGGACAATGACTCCGAACCCATTTCTTGACCATCACTCATCTTCCCATCCTGCCCCAATTCGTCCACATCACACATCGTTTCCCCATCCAAATTCTCACCTCTGCATACAAAACTTCCCCCCAATAAATCAGAATTATCATTAACCGAGCATGTTGAACAGAACTCCTCCCTAATATTAGATGTTCTCAACACAGCCCCGCTACTCTCCCTAGTCCTATCAACTTCCCCTTCCAAACTACACACATCTACCGAATTAACACCCTTTGATTGATCTAAAATCTCTCCCATCCAATCCAAAAACTTGCTACGCCGTTCATTAACACTCATAGGGTTCCTAATCCACACATCATATTGAAAACCACTCTCAGCCAAATTGTCCAAACCACAATAAGAATCAAATACTTCATTGCCATCAGAACTTGCACCAGAAATTGATGCAATGTCCTCAGAGGCATCGAAAAATAGACATTCTTCTTCTTCACTTAAGCCACCCATTAATATTATTCTTTGAGTTCAACCCATGAAACCCCCAACACAACCTTTTAAATGTGCCAAATTCTGAATTCCCTCCACACAAGCAACCCCAAATATAACTATAAGAAAAAAAACATACACAAAACAGAAAATCCAAGATCATTAGTAAGAAGAAACACTTAATATAAAATAAACACACATCAATGGCGATACCAATATTATTAAAACAATAAAACACAAACCAAGAGATCCAACATGGATCCCAATCCAAACCCACTGAACCTAGCTTTTTCAATATCAACAAAAAAAAAATACCCAACACAAGAACAACATTAAAAAAACTCTTAGAATATCATATAAAGCTAAAATTTTGCAACAAATAAAGGGTGTGTTCAAAAACAGTCTACGAGTACACAGGGATCAGAAACCACCAACGGAAATGAGAAGATCATGAGATTGCGCTTGAAGAAATGAATCAGAACAAATAATTAAAAATACATTTAGTGCAATATATAAGCAAAAGATTGATTTTTTTTAGACAAATCATTGGGGGAACAAAAAAAACTTGCTTACATGATATGGAGTTTGTTCCTATGAAATTTCTGTGTAACTGACGAGGGCATTAGACCGAAGCATCCATTAAAAATAAAAATTGGAGCTCTTTGGACTCTCTCTTTCTATATCTCTCCATATATATATATATATATATATATATATATATATATATATATATAAGAGCAAAGAAAACACTTACAAAATGAAAAGTAAAAAAAAAAAAAAAACTAAAAACAAAAATAGAGAGAGAGAGAGGTTAAAACCGGGAAAAAGCATGAATATATTTTCCCTTGATATTCGTGAATGGGCGGCCCGGTAAACGAGATTTCGAGAGTAGAAGGTGTGTTCTCTCTCGGTGAATTCATAATTAACCTATAAATTTATTGAGTTATTATTTTTAATAATTATTATATTTTATATATATATATAGGGATGAAATCATAAGTAACTTATAAATTTATTGAGTTATTGTTTTTAATAATTATTATATTTTTAATTGTTTTTATCTATATTGACTACTTTTGGATATTATTACCCTTATATTTAAAATGGGTGGTGAAAAATACAATTCAAAAATTTTAACTTTCTTACATCAAGTAAAAAACATTTGGGTGAATTGAAGTAAAAAAAAACGAAAGTGAGAGAAAGAGAGAAAGAGATAAAGAGAGAGAAAGGTATTGTCACTGTCGTTATTCTTGCTGTTCTCTGTCGCCGTCGTTGCCGGTCGCAGTTATCATCGCTGACGGTCCCAGTCGCCATCGTTGTCGGTCCCAATCGCCGTCGAGTGTCACTGTCGGTGCCGGTCCTGGTCGTTGTGGCTCCCTCGCGTCGTCGTCGCAAGCTTTTTCTTTATCTGACTAGTTTCTTGAAATCCGAAACGGGAATCTTGTTCTTTATTGTCATCGCAATCTTCTTCTTCATCTCGCCAGGTTCTCGACTGAGGTAATTTTTGTGTGTTTTTATGTTCAGTTTTTATCGATTCCAATAGTCTGGAATTTGCTCGTTTGAGAAAATTTGGTAATTATAAATTAGAATGAATTAATGGAGAGTTGATGATTAATACTTAAAGTTTTGAAACTATAATTTTTATATGTGTGTTTGGGGTGATTTTGATATTGATTTTGAACAAAGAAATTTTGAAAAATTTGAGGTCAATTGCGATGCTTGGTGTGGTTTGACCCGAAATTGTGTGTCAATTTTGTATGTCACTTTTTTCCAATGCTTTGATATATATATATAGATATTGTTCAACTTCAGAATACATAGATTACTGTTATGATTAGAATAATTCAAAAACAAAAACCAAGGAATTTATAATTATATAATTAATTATAATGCAATTTTTTATTTTTTTTGCTTTTGTAGATGGAGAATATGAATTTTGAAGATTTTCTGATTAAACCTAGAAAATTTTGGTTAAAAAAATCCACCACAAATTTGTACAGCAATTTGAATGGGCTGCCGGAGATTGCTAAGGTTCTTAAACAAGTAAAACAATTGAGTGCGTTACGAAAGACATGTTTCGAGCACCTACTTGCCATCCCGAAAGAGGTGACTTTTTCGGCTGGTGTAATGAATAACTTGATTTTGAGGCAGATATGTATACCTGGAGTGACCCGTGAGGATGAATTCCACTTCTTGGTAGGTGGTAAAGTGGCAAAATTCACGAAAAGAGAATTTTGTTTGGTCACAGGCCTAAAATTTGGGGTGATGTCTGACATTTTTTTTTTAAACTTATCATGTCATTTCTAGTGGGATCCACGATAGATATTTCAGGGGGGATGAGAATCTGCAACTGAAACATGTATGGGAAAAGTTTATGGGTGGTCAATTTGAAGAACCAAAGGATTGTTTGAAGATGGCCCTGGTGTTGACTGTCAATAATGTTTTGTTTGGACAAGATTTGAGGAGGAAAGTGTCATTATGGTTGTTTGCATTAGTGGAGGATCTAAAATCCTTCGATTCTTTTCCATGGGGAAGTTATGTGTATATGATGACTATACACTACCTAAACGAAGGTTTCCGGTCTGCAAATGCATCAAGGAAGGTCGTCGCACACTATAACTTATACGGCTTCCCTTGGGAATTATTGGTGAGGTTTTAAATGTTATTGACGCATGTAACTTCATTATTAACTAACATGTAACTTCATTTTGCACTGGCATGTAACTTGTGACATTTAACATTACTGCAATTGTGCATTATATTAGTCTTCCAAATGTTGTGATTAAATGAACTAGCATGTAACTTCAATTTCAAATAGCATTTAACTTCATCCTAAACTAGCATGTAACTTCTAACATGTAACATTACTGGAATTATGTATTAGGTTAGTCTTCCAATATTTACGATTAAATGAACTAGCATGTAACTTCAGTTTTAAACTAGCATGTAACTTCATTCTGAAATGGCATGTAACTTGTAGCATGTAACATTACTGAAATTGTGTCTTAGATTAGTCTTCCATATTTTGTCAACTAATGAACTAGCATGTAACAGTTTTTTCAACTAGCATGTACTTTCATTCTGAACTGGCATGTAACTTGTAGCATGTAACATTACTGGAATTGTGCCTTAGATTAGTCTTCCAAATTTTGTCAACTAATGAACTAGCATGTAACATTGTTTTCAACTAGCATGTACTTTCATTCTGAACTGGCATGTAACTTGTAGCATGTAACCTTACTGGAATTGTTCATTAGATTAGTCTTCCAAAATTTATGATTAAATGAACTATAATGTAACTTTGTTTTAAACTAGCATGTAACTTCATTATGAACCGACATGTAACGTGTAGCATGTAACATTACTGGAACTTGTGTAGTTAAATTGTTAAAAATTTATGGAATGTCAGTTCTGGGCGGTGGAAGCCTGCAGCTCATTAGTTGAATTGGTGGGGAACAACTTGTGTCACAGCCATCCCTGTTTGAAGAACTGGCGGATTTTTAAGAGGCCTCACAATTTCTTTGCCAAATTTACGAAGTATGAACAAGAAGTGAAGGAGGGAAATGTATGTTTTTTTCTTTCCTAACGTAAAATTAAGTTTTCTTTCTATAAGTACTTAAAAAAATCATGACACTTCTGTTAACTATATAGCATGTTGTGTTGGAGGTATTAACTCCAACTGACGATGAGAAGATACAGCCTTACTTGGTTGGTGTGGACACGAATTTATCTGAGGCACTAATTTATCTGAGGGTCCACAGTTTGTTCCACTCAATTATGATGATGGTGAGCAATGACCTAATGATGATGGTAATGCTGATGGTAATGATGATGATGCTTATGTTGATGTTGCTGTTGTTGATGATGATCATGCTAATGATGGAGGTCAATCACGACCTAAACAGATGAAGAGGAAGATGTCTCCTCAGAAATAAAAACAGGGAGGAATGACAAAAAGGACGCGTACATCTCGAGTCATGTCACCGGTAATTTGATTACTAGGTGATAAAATCATTTCGTGAAGTAAACTAGACTCCGATACTCAAGATCTTTTTCTTTGTACACTTTAGGTGGGTGATGACTCGATGGACTCTTCGAGAACAATAAGGGAAGTAATGAATGCAATGTCAAAGCGCTTTGAAGACATTATGAAGAAAGAGATACAAAAGGAGGTTTCGGCAATGGAGAGGCTCCTAAACAAAAAGGCTTGATCGGGTGGACAAAATGCTGGATGATCTTGTTCAGCCACGTCATCATGTAACTTCAACTTATTGGCATGTAACTTGGTTTTCAATTCCCTTCCTTGGTTTTGTACTAGCATGTAACTTGGTTTTGTACTGGCATGTAACTTGGTTTTCTAGTGGCATGTAACTATGTTTTCTAGTGGCATGTAACTTGGTTTTGTACTAGCATGTAACTTGGTTTTGTACTGGCATGAAACTTGGTTTTGTGTTCTGGCATGTAACTTGGTTTTGTACTAGCATGTAACTTGGTTTTGTAATGGCATGTAACTTGGTTTTCTACTGGCATGTAACTTGGTTTTGTACTGGCATGTAACTTGGTTTTCTACTGGCATGTAACTTGGTTTTCTACTGGCATGTAACTTGGTTTTGTACTAGCATGTTACTTGGTTTTCTACTGGCATGTAACTTGGTTTGAACTAGCATGTAACTTCGTTTTACTGACATGCAACTTCAATTTCTGATATATATATTTTTTTAAATAACACAGACTACCCCTGATTGGACGCCTTATTTTGAGCCACATCGGTTTGACCCTAACTACTCAACGCTAGTTCATCAAAATTTTGAATCACGTAGAGCAGAGAATTCTCACGAAGTGCAAAGGGAAAACGTGGCCAGTCCTACTGCTGAGGGTAAAGGTAGCCATGGTAGGGGTGAGGTTACTTCTAATAAGGGGGACAGTGAAGGAGATGCTCGGAGGGGGAGGGGGAGGGGGGTTAAGCATCCCTTGTAATGGTGGTTTTTGGGTTGGATCATGGCCGAGATAAGGGGATTGTTGGAGATGATGAAACTGATGGTGAGGGCCTTGAGCATTTAGTCCAAAACATTTTGGCCAAAGAGGGATTAAATGTGCAGACCCCTTCCCCGTTGGTAGTTGACAGAACAGTAGGGGATGCAACTACACTAGAGTACCTGGTTGTGCAGAATGAGCAGGAGCAGCGGTTCAAGATTAAATCTCGCTATATGACTTAACTATACATTGACCCATTTCATGCGGCTGCGAGAGAGAAAAAAAAAATTGAAAGCAAAGTATGCCCGTTTTAAGAAAAGCAACACAGTGACATCATAAGATTTTGTAATATGTTCGTTGTTCCTTATTTTTGTAAAAAAAAATTGTTATTACTAACTTGTAAGTGAAATATTCCTACTTTTCTTCACAGGTTGAACGTCGGATCTGACTACTTCGCAACTAAGGAATTCTTTATCGAATTGGAATCTACAACCTGTTGGTTATCCAATGAGGTTGGTTACAATTGCTAAGTTATATAAATATTGATGTAGCATATTGAAACAGCAGAGAGAGAAAAAAAAAATTGAAAGCAAAGTATGCCCGTTTTAAGAAAAGCAACACAGTGACATCGTAAGATTTTGTAATATGTTCGTTGTTCCTTATTTTTGTAAAAAAAATTGTTATTACTAACTTGTAAGTGAAATATTCCTACTTTTCTTCACAGGTTGAACATTGGATCTGACTACTTCGCAACTAAGGAATTCTTTATCGAGTTGGAATCTACAACCTGTTGGTTATCCAATGAGGTTGGTTACAATTGCTAAGTTATATAAATATTGTTGTAGCATATTGAAAAAATCTCAATTTAATTTTACTTCATTTTGAACTAGTATATTGACGCATATATGAGTCTACTATGTAAGCAACGACAACTGAAACCGGAAGATTACAAATCAGATGTTGCGGTACTATGTTCGGACTTCTTTGTAAGAAAACCTTCTTTCTTTTATATATGTTTGGTTGACGAATAGACGTGCATATGTTCCTAACAAACTTATACTTTGTAGGCAAAGTTATCAGAGGAATGGAAAAAATTCCAACCGTCGGAGGATGCACCATTGAGTTGTGAATTTGATGCACTAAAATATAAATGTCCGACAGATTGGATATTGTATGCTGCTGGAGACAAACCTTGGTGGGGAACTGCTTGGTCCACTGTTAAACATGTAAGTAAGGTTACCCATCTTTGAAAACCAGATATGGTTTTGAACTAGCATGTAACATTGTTTCGTACTAGCATGTAACTTGAACTTTCTGTCATGTAACGTACTATTGAAGTTACAAATCGTAATTTGTTACTTTTATTCAGTTGTTGGTGCCATGTGATGTTGGTGATCCAGCAGGACATTGGATATTGTGTGATGTTGATTTGGAAAAACGCAGTGTCTGTATTTATGATCCACTGTACAAGACAACCAATATTCAAAAACGTATGAAGCAGATCACTCCACTGTTGCGTCTAATTCCAGCAATTTTGCAAGCATCCTGATATTTTGACAAAAGAGGCATAGCACCTGATGGTATGATGTTTGTTGTTGAACAATCAATTCCGAAGAAGCTACCAGCACAGCTAGACACCGATAGTTGTGGTTTCTTCACATGCCGATACACAGACATGTTGATGCTTCGTAAATGTTTTTGGGGGTGGGGAACCAAAAAAATCCCCGACTTTAGGGAGGAAATGACCCTAGAAATTTATGCTAACAGTGTACCGGCAAATTCATAGGTTTCTTGACTTGATGATGTACATTAATGGAACAGTACAAATGAATTTGTACTGGAGTCCCATTTTGAAATGAATTTGTCAATGTAACAATTATTTATGAACTATCATGTAACTTCATTTTGAAGTAGCATGTAACATCATTTTCAACTGGCATGTAACTTCTAACATGTAACATTACTGGAGTATTCTGAAATGAAAATATTTATGAACCATCATGTAACTTCATTTTGAACTAGCATGTAACATCATTTTCAACTGTCATGTAACTTCTAACATGTAACATTATTGGAGTATTCTGAAATGAAAATATTTATGAACTATCATGTAACTTCATTTTGAACTAGCATGTAACATCTTTTTCAACTGGCATGTAACTTCTAACATGTAACATTACTGGAGTATTCTGAAATACAATTATTTATGAACTATCATGTAACTTCATTTTGAACTAGCATATACCATCATTTTCAACTGGCATGTAACTTCTAACATGTAACATTATTGGAGTATTCTGAAATGAAAACATTGTAAATCAACTATCAAATTCAATAACAGCTTCATAAAGTCTACATCACTGGTATAGTCAAATCTAGGATGTACCAATTTCTTCTTATGCCAATGGACACTTTTGTGAATTATGACCTTCATCTCCACACTTCCTACATCTGTAAGGTCTACGTGGTTGCTTCGATGTTGCGGATGGGCATGGTGGAGGAGCCTGACAAGGCTGTGGATTCCTGCAATTCTGTCAGTTGTGACCCGATTTTTTACAAATCGTACAATTTCTAGTCTTTCCATTACCATGTTCTCCGACAGATTTAAATCTCTTCTTTCTTGGTCTTCCAGCTTACGCAAGAAAAGGAGGCGGAAGAATAACCTTTGATCGCACATCTTCAGGAATATTCCAATCACTAGGATGCCCAACAAGGAAAATGGTCCCTGCATATGCTTCAACCCAACTTGTGGTTTTGTAGCAATCCCCACAATAATCGGGTAAAGGTTTCTTCGCATACCTACAAATGAAAAGATTATGAGTAATTAATTGAATCAAATAGGTAAGAAGACAAATTACAATGGAAGAAGATGATATTAACCTTATTGCAGCTAATGCATGTCGACATGGGAGTTTATCAACTTCAAATTTCGCACAGCTACAAGTCTTTTCGTAAAGGTTTACCAAACCATCTTTATTTTCATCCTTAACATTGAAGTTAACAGAATCAATTGGACAAACCGTGTACTTTTCTGAATCAATATTTCTTTCTTTTATGAATTCAGTAGCCCATGGAGTCAATTGTGTCCGAGTTTTTTCAGTCTTGGTCTGACGCTTATAAAACCATTTCTGGAGGATGTCTCTAATAAACTCAATCATGGTTGTTATTGGCATTTGACGAGCATGTACCAAACATGAATTCATCGACTCAGCAATACTAGAGGTCATCAACCTATAACGCTTAATAGGAGAGTAATCACGAGACCACCTTTCGGGGACCAACATTCATTAATTCTTCGAATGCTACCCTATTAACCTTCATCATCTCCAACATCGTTTCCTTGAATTCAGGTTTCCGGTATGCCTTCCATGCTTGTTTGAAAAGAAGGTTCACATATTTCCTTTTGTAATCTTTTTTGATGTTTTGAGCCATGTGAAACACATAATATCCATGTGGTACGTTAGAGTACACTTTCTCCATTGCTACATTGATACCGAGGTGGCTGTTGGATATGATCATACAATCCTCAGGACTACCAATAGCAATTTTAAGCTCATTCAAAAACCATGTCTATGACATTTCATCTTCAACGTCGCCAAAGCCATATGCCAAAGGAAAAACCTGGTTGTTTCCATCCAAACATATAGCTACAAACATAATACCTGAAAATTTACCCTTCAAATGAGTACCGTCAATTGCAATAACTGGTCAAATCACAGTGCGAAATCCATGAAGTGATGCAGCATGAGCGATGAACATATATTCAAACTGATTTGCAACATTTGTTTTCAACGCCGTAATAGTCCCTAGATTTACGTTTTCCAATCGATGACAGTAAGCAGGCAACAACTTGAATGATTCTTCGGGAGGACCAAAAACAGATGCCTCTGCATGATCCTTTGCTCTCCAAGCCTTTGAATACAACAAATGTAGTCCATGTTCCACTTACATTTCGACCATGATATCTTTGGGTTTTAGAGAGTGTCTGTGTACTTACAACTTGGGTACTAATAGTTCACCGACAGTCCATGAATTTGCTTGTCAAATACGTGCGTGGAAACCATTAATATTGCACGTATGATCCTTTACGAACATTCGAACCACCCAATATTCTCCTTTTTGCATCTTAATTCCAAGTTAATGGAAATCACACTCGTCATCCTTACATCCAGCCTCATAACGTGTCTTGCTAGACCTTCTAATTCACACTTCAAAACCCTCCTTCAATGCATACATATTCAACGTTCCCTTCAGATCTTTCTTGCATTGAAATATTCTACCCTTGTATAATCGGCCATCATTTGAACAACCTTCATCCGCGCTAATGGGTTCAAAAGAATACCTTTCTGCTCCAGGAATAAGCCAAGCTCATGGGGAAGCATGTTCAGAAGTTTGATCAACATCGTCACCCAAACCATCCTGTCGAAAGGAAACACCGTTAAATGTTGCAAAACCCAATGGACCAGCACATCCATGTCCTCTAACACTTCCAAAACCACAACCCACACCATCATGCCAATATTCATCGTCGTGACTACCTCTGCCAACGTTGGGTATCGAGCTATCATCACTGTTATTAGAGTCCGGCCACTGATTGCTCTATTCATCGTCAATGGTTTCATCGTTACATACACATGGGTCTACAATTGGAATGGACCTATATCCTGCCAGTTGCCAGAGAAACCTGCCATACACAGGTTGTGAAGTAGGTAGGTTACATAGGTTGTCATATTGCACACAATCTGTTGTTTCCTTCGCAGAAACAAAGACAAAAACCTCAGGTAATAGCTTATCTACATTCATCATACATGACACATCATTGTCATTCTCAATTCTCGGATGAGCAGTACCACTAATTGTAAACGCCAATGACCATAATTGTAAGTTGTACCTAGCAACATCAACTTTGACAACATCTTCTACCAACTCACCAACCCATCATAACTTACACATCTAGGAACATTGACCCACTTTGTCATACCACCCTCGTAACAATTACCCATCCAACTTCCACCATGATGGATGACCAATTTCGTTTCATCCATAATCCTACAAGTCAAGTAATTGACATTAAAAATATTTGACATGTAACTTTAAAATGAATTTACATGTAAAAAAATAGGACTTGGATGGAATGTAACTTCATAAATAATAGACCATGTAACTTCATAAATAACCAAGCATGTGACTTAAAAAATAACCTAGCATGTAACTTAAAAATTAACCTAGCAAGTAACTTCAAAATTAACCTAGCATGTAACTTAGTAAATAACCTACCATGTAAGTTAATAATTAACTTAGCATGTAACTTCAAAAAAAACCTAGCATGTAACTTCATAAATAACCTAGCATGTAACTTGGGTACAAAAAATAACCTAGCATGTAACTTCATAAATAACCTAGCATGTAACTTGGGTACAAAAAATAACATAGCATGTAACTTTAAAAAATACTGTCATGTAACATATTGTTGAACTGGCATGTAACATTATATTTTAGATGGCCTATCATGTAACTTGAGAACAAAAATTGACAGTCCATGAGTTTCACTCAAAATCTAAACCATTCTATTTTTCGTCAAATTAAACTTGTTCATTCTTGTGAAAAACAAGTAGGAAAGGGATACATACCTTCAACTACTTTAACAAAGAGCTGAATGCTAGGTTTTTGATCTGGATCTACTTGAAAAGAGGAAGACCCACGAGTTTCAAACCAGATTTGTAGCCTCGGTTTTTAGAGAGATGAAGCTCGATTATTCAGAGTGAGAGAACACGATTTGAGAGAGAAGAAGCAAAAGAGAATACGGTTTCAGAGAGAAGATCAAATCGGTTTGTTCCACTCAAAGTTTGAAAGAGAAGAAGCAAAACAATTACAGATCAAACAGACAAACAGAGAGAGCGAGAGAGATTGAGCGAACAAACAGAGAGCGAGAAAGAGAGAGCGTGAGAAATTGTAAAATTTGGGTGTGAAAATTTGGGACACATAAAACAAAAATGGAGGTATATTTGGAAGTTCATGGTTAAAGATGATGATTTTAAGAAAAATTAAAGTTTTAGCTAAAAACAATAACTCAATAAAAAATGTGATCATTTCCTGCAATATATAAAGTTTTAGAAACTTATAATACCATTATGATTTTGTTTTTTTAAAACCTACTATTTATTTTTGTAAAATAATAAAAAAACTTAAATCTACTTTATCAAAAAAAAAATGCACTTCTGAATTTGGTCACATGTGGCAAAACATATTGTAAGAATAAATTAAAGGTTTAAAATATATTTTGAATTATTTTCAAAATAAAAATAACTTTTTAAATGGATTTGTTTATGAATAAATCTTTTTAATTTGTCGAAATTCTCTAACCTTTAAATTGGCGAGGTGACAAATGCTACGCTTCTTCTATCTTAGAACAATTTGGTGGTTCTTTAATTTTCGTTTAGTTGTTTTGTGTACACTTGAATCAATTGGATTTGTAGCTCTTTCAATAATGCGGAAATATATAACGAAATTGGATACATCTTTTAATAATATAAATAAGATAAATGAATCTCTTTGATTTATGAATGGTAATGGGGCGGGTTCAGGCAGGTTCGGGAAAAACCAAACCCAAACCCGTGAAAGATAATGACATCCAAACTCACCCACGAACCCATGAAATATAGAGGGTCCGGGTTCGGGTTTCACCCACGGATTTTACCAAAATCCAGACTCGTCCACGAACCCACGAACCCACGAACTTTAGAATTTTATGGATGGGTGTTGCACCCATAGGTTACAACGAACCCGTGAATATTTTATCAATGTTTCAGACTATAAGTATAACTGTATAAGTAGAAATAGCTATAAAAACTATAACAGCAAAAAAAAAAAACAAATAGCATTCACCATTCAAAATATTAAAATTACACACAAACACAAATAAATAAGAATACAACTACAGTCCACACTCCACAACAAACTAAATCTCTCTCTCTCACTCGATCATTATCACTCTCACACACCAGACACCGTCTCCCTCTTTCACGATCTCTCTCCTCTCCTTTCTCGGTCTTTCACTAACGTCCATGAAATCCCAAAGCTACTCAAATCCAACTCCGCTGGCCACTGCAAAACCAGCGAACCCTAGTCGCCCCTGCCATCACCAAATCAAACCCTACCAAAAAATAAAATATTAATGTGGCAGATCTGGAAATTTTCTAGATCATTCCGACCCTCATCCTTCCTCCCCCCTTCATAAGGCTTCATCTTCCTTATCAACATCCAGATTTCTTAGTTGCTTTTCTTAAAGATCATCTACAATATAAACACTTCGACCACATCCAATTTGATTCCTCCAAACAACACCACCTCTCAGATCGAATTTCCTCTCAATGGAGTCTCTTTTGGCTCTGCAAGATCCGTTACTTCACACTCTTCTTGATCCTCTACCTCATTTCCACCGTTGTCGTCGTCTACACCATCGCCACCATCTACACCGCTAAACAAGTCTCCATCAAAGATGGATTTGAATCACTTCGCTCCAGATCAGCTCAATCTCTGATAGATGAAGCAACTCCATCTTTGATAATGATATGTAGCTTCATCTCTTCATCGGAATTGGAGAAATGTTTTTAGTTTTTTTTTTTTCTGAAATTGATGAATAATGAGGTTTGGTGATAATTGTAGGTTTGTGGTGTTGAATTTTGTAGTGTATGGAAAGAGATGGAGAAATGAAAAAAAAAATGTGGTGTTTAAGAAGATAAAGAGATATGGTGTGGGTTGTGGAAGTTGACGATGATTTGTTTTTTCTTTATTTAATTCGTTTTTGTTGTTTGATGAAGATTGAAAGTGGTTGAGCACTTGAGAGAAGATTAATATGTAATGTTGGATCTTTTTTTTTGGTGGAGACGATAATGTTAACTTATTTTTATTTTTTTGTTTTGGGATTGATCTGTTTTTTTTTCTTGGAATGATCGGTGATGTTTGGCAGAATATGATTGGACCTACATCAATTTTCTTAAAAAATAAAATCATTTTTTATTTTTCTTTTTTAAATTTCTGCTTTTATTTTTTTAATATTTTTTTATTTATAATTTTTTACAAGTATGTCTCCCCTTATTTTTTTTATTTTTTATTTTTTCTAGGGTTATAAAAGTAAGTCAGGGGTATTTTGGATTTTTAAATGGTCTGATAAGGTCAAAGGTTAAGTTTGATGATTGTGAATGACAACAGCGTAGGTGGGTGTCAATTAACGATAAAATTATTTTTGTTTGTAATAGAGTAAACCTCAAAGAAGATTGGTGTAATTAGTTTTTACCATTATAGGTTTTTTAAAAACCCAACCAAAGAAGCTCATAGGCTGTTACTCCACTCACTCTCTATTCAAACTTTCCTATAAAAAGACTAGAGAAGTCAATGCGATTTTTTTGACTTGAAATTTCTTTTTTCTTTTTTTAATTATTTAAACTTTTGTTCAAAAAGATCTTCATATATGTCGAGAGTAATGCTACTGTTGTGTATATTTTTATCGAAAGTACAAGTCACTGACACGGTGGTCAATCCAATAATATTGCCAGGTAGGCATCAGAATAGGCATCTAGAATCACTAGGGAATTGAAACCCGAGAAAGTGTGACCACAAGTATTCAGTAAGTTATAACCTGCTCGGGACCAAATGATGTCATGTTCTACTCGGTACAGTTATGAGAAACCCGAAAAAAGAAATCCAGCACGTGATTTACACGTGGTTAGTCATGCTCAAATACGCAAGACATCCATATTAAGAAAAATTTCTAGAAGAACAAAATACCAAACAGGAAACGGGCTCCAAATCAGGCAACAACTTTACTTCGAAACGATTACATAATTCTAAGGAAATAAGTCCTAAATGGACTATATCACCAGAAGTCTCAATCGTTCTCCATACAATCTCCAAAAGAGGAAAGAAGTTAAAGACGACTCAAACAAGCAACCAATTATAATTACAAATGAATTCTTTCATTACTCGTTGTACAATGATTAGGGCTCCATGCATGTATAAATAGACCGATAATCTCGTTGTTAAAGATATAAAGAAAATATACAAAAAATCCATAGCAGAGAGAGAAAAAAGAGGTCGAGTGGTGTAATTCTTTATTTCAATATTTGATTTTGGCTCGGTTGTTTATTCAACCACCCGTGAACGTTTCTCTGATCGCCGGAGTTTTACCACGTAAAATCGCATCTTATTAACTTAGAACTGCATTCTCTTTCTCTTATCTTTGACAGGTCATAAACAAAAATCCAATCTTGTTGACTTTATCATCCATCAAGAAATTGACGTCAACAATTGGCGCTAGAAGGAGGGGGCCTGAACCTTCGATCTGATTAAGCAATGACAGGTAGCAGAAGCAGAAACAATGATGGGGATGTCTAAAAATATCTAGATAATACTCATATAGGCGGGAGTTCACGAGATCTCGCCACAGCCACCGAGAACCAACCAGCATCCCTGGCTGGTATTCAACAAATCCCTTCAACCAATGAGGACGTAGCATGTCATTTATATGAAGCACTGTAACAGCTATTGACGGACGCAACAAAAGAAGGGGTAGATCTATTAGCTACGGAAGAGGCGCATCCTTCAAATCCACCTACAAGACTTTGTTCGGTTATAGTGGGGCCATAACTAGATGTACCCGAAGCAGGTAGGAACTCGGGTCAAATCAATCAAGCTGGGGATATAACACATAACCAGGACGGGGGACGTGAAACACCCGAGGAAGAATGACCACGCCAAAGGCGGGATCACGGTCAGATGGCCCATGATAGACACCGTAAATATGACCGGCTCAGGGATCGGTCATCATCATCAGAGGATAGCGATCGGTACCATAGAAAACATCGTCATGGAACCATACTCTTGCAAGGATTGGCCCATGAGACTCCGGAACGGAGTGAAAAGGGGTTGGAAACAGGCATGACGATCACCCGACAGTTTAACCATCATGGAGAACTGGTAAGGGACAGAGGTGTTGTGATTCAGAGGTTGACCCAAGAAGTCAAAAACAACAGGCGTCAAATGGACGCGTTGGTTAGGCGATATGGATATAACGAGTTGTCTGATGATGACTCTGGCAGTCCTTTTATTAGGGACATCTTACGAACTCAATTCCCAGAAAGGTTCAGGATGCCACATATGGTACAATTCAAGAAGGATACAGATCCTGAAGAACACGTCAGATGGTATAAAAGTGCTATGGCTCAATATGCCCACAGCGACCATTTACTGTGTCTCAACTTTCCACAAACTCTGGGGGATACAGGCTCAAGATGGTTCGGAAGATTATCCCCAACAAGTATTAGCAGTTTTAGTGAAGTAAGTAGGGTTTTTTCGAGACAGTTCATAGACAATGTATACAGGAAAAAGTCGGTCGCTTACCTTTCTCAGCTAAAGCAGGGAAAGGATGAGTCACTGAAAAAGTATCTGGAGAGATTCGGTTAGGCGGTCTCTAAAATTAATAGTGCAAATGACGAAGCCAAAATTGTTGTTTTCATTAACAACCTATAGAATGGGCGGCTGTCTTTTGACATGAGAAGGGCTCATCTGACCAGTTATACATACATGATAGATATGGCTGAAGGGTATGCATTAGCCGAGGAAGAGGAGTTAGCGATAGGAGGTTGCTATATGTATGGAGGTTGCTATATGTATGGAGGCAGGCCCGAATAAAAAGATATCGAGTCGAAGATACAGAACCACAAAGGAAAACAAAAAGGAAACAGTAAAGAAAAAAGCAAGGATGAAGGAAGTGGGTATAATGTTGACCAGACCACAGAAAGGTTCTGAGGAAAATACACAAACTACACCCCTCTCCAGAAAAAACAGGAGGTAATCTTGGCAATATTAGAGGAAAAGAATCTGGTAAAGAAGCCACGCCGACAATCTCAATTTGCTCGGCGAGACACAACAAAATACTGTAGATTCCACAAGGAAACCGGCTATGAGACCTCTAAATGTTACCAGCTTAGGGACTACATAGAGACTCTTATTCGGGAAGGACACCTCCAAGATATAATCCTGAAGAAAGATGAGAAGTGAGAAACGAAGAAAGAGACCAAGGTCGATCATAGTTCAGGTCGGAACAAAAGGGCCAGTCTCAAGGCAAATGAAGTAATACAAACTATCTTCGGAGGACCGTCAACTAAGAGAAGTAACCGGTAACGGACTCAGGAAATCCGAGAAGTAATGGTGGCAAGACAGAATTTTGATATCAATTTCGTCGAACCAGACCTAAAAAGAATAAATGAAGGATGGGACCCGATAATATTCACAGAGGTAGACTTGCATGGGGTCAATGTCCAACCAAACGACACTCTCGTCATAAATGCTCGGATTGGCCATAAGGAAGTCATAAGGATTTTAATAGACAATGCCAGTTCGACCGACTTTCTTAGTAATGCTGTCTACGATCAACTTAGGTTGGACCAAAAGGATTTGCAACCTTTCTATATCCCGCTCAGAGGATTCGGGGGAGTCAAGGTCAGGTCTTTAGGGACAGTGAAACTGCCTGTGAAAATCGGAGTAACGTCTTGTCAGAAAACAGTGCTACTGGACTTTGTAGTAGTAGACCTGGACAACTGGCCTTATAATGTGCTGTTAGGTCGACCATTCTTGAATAAAACTAAGGCAGTAATAGCTACCTATGCTTTAATGATCAAATTTCCAACTGAGCAGGGGGTATGAGTAGTTAAGGGATCCTAAGAGATGGCCAGAAGAGCTAATCTCTCGGTTTACAAAGACAGAGATAATATTGAGCAAGTGTGCACCATCACATTTTCAGATCATACCGAGCAAGAGTTACTGTTTTTCGAGTTTGATCCAAGGGAAGAGCCGAAGGAGTTTAAAAGTGAACCAATAGAGGAAATAGTCTTAAACGAAGATGAACCTGATAAGTAGATCAAAATCGGGGCCAATTTAGAAGGAAAGGTTAAGCAAGACCTTGTTAATCTACTTAGAGAATACAAGGATGTATTCGCCTGGAGCCATGAAGGTATGGTAGGAATAGACGCTCGAGTTATTTTGCACCACTTGGTAGTAGATTCAAACTCAAAACCAGTAATACAAAAGTGAAGGTCGTTCAACCTTGAAAAAAGTCAGACAATTAAGCAGGAAGTGGAAAAGTTACTCACTGTAATGTTAATCAGAGAAGTCAACTACCCTCAGTGGGTAGCGAATGTGGTCCTGGTCCAGAAGAAAAATGGCCAGTGGAGAATGTGTGTAGACTTCACGGACCTGAACAAAGCCTGCTTAAAAGATAGTTTCCCACTTCCAAGGATAGACCATCTGGTCGATGCAACATCAGGCCATGAAATACTTAGCTTCATGGATGCCTACTCGGGATACAATCAAATCAGGATGAATAAAACTAATGAGGAAAAAACTGCATTCACAACTGATCAAAGCTTATACTGTTACACAGTAATGCCTTTTGGGTTGAAAAACACTGGAGCAACATACCAGAGATTGGTTAATAGGATCTTTGCTAGCCAAATAGGTAGAAACATGGATGTTTACATGGACGACATGTTAACCAAAAGCATCTCGACAGACAAACATGCTTCAGACCTACGAGAAACATTCGGTATCTTGAGAAGACATCAGATGAAGTTAAATCCTAACAAATGTCTATTCGAAGTTCATTCAGGAAGGTTCCTGGGTTTCCAAGTTCACCAGAGGGGAATTGAAGTCAACCCTGAGAAGATCCAAGCCCTTCAGAAAATGACTTCGCCGAGGACACTAGAAGAAGTGAAACGTTTGACTTGATGCTTAGCTTCCTTAGGCAGATTTATTTCAAAGGCCACAAATAGATGTGCACCCTTTTTTAAAGTAATCAAAAAAGGGAAAGGGGTCGAATGGAATGAATAATGCGAACAGGCATTCCTAAAAATCAAAGAGTACTTAGGGTAGGCTCCCATCCTTTCAAAACCTAAAATGAGAGAAACTATTCACTTATACTTGTCAATTACAGAATTAGCAGCAAGCTTGGTTCTAGTCAGAACATAAGATGGGGTACAGAGGCTAGTAAACACCAGCAAGGCTCTTCTTCCGGCTAAAACCAGGTATTTACATGCATAAAAAATGACCCTAGCATTGGTTTCGGCAGCAAGGAAGCTAAGACTATACTTCCAGGCTCATATGATCTAGGTCCTCACCGATTGCCCACTAAAGCAAATCTTACAGAAGCTAGAAATTTTGGAGAGATTAACTAAATGGGCAATCGAGCTAAGTGAGTTCGATATCCAATACGCCCCCAGGACGTCTCTCAAAGGCCAAGCAATAGCAGATTTCATACCAGAATTCACAGAACCTAACCTGGAAGCAAAAAGAATGATAGGCAAAAAATTCTCGTGGTATGTTGATGGTTCCTCGAACACTCATGGCAGCGGGACAGGGATCGTAGTATGCACCCTGGAGGGAGATGATGTTGAATGTGCCATGATATTCGACTTCAAAGCAACAAATAACCAAGCAGAGTACGAGGCATTACTAGCTGGACTCAGAGTATGTATAGCCCTCGAAGCAGATGAGGTCGAGATATTTAGTGACTCACAGGTAATCGTGAACCAAGTCCTAGACGAATACCAAGCTAGAGATGAAGGAATGATAACTTTTCAAGACATAGCAAAACAACTCCTTCAAAAATTCAAGGAATATAAGATTGTTCAGATTCCCAAGGAAGAGAATAAAAAGGCAGATGCTTAGTCCAAACTAGCGTCAGCAACAACCACAATCAGGCCAAAAACTATTCTGGTCGCACATCTCCTCATACCAAGTATAGTTAAGCCAAAAAACTTGGAAATCTTAGAAATCCGAACACCGCTAGACAGTTGGATGACTCAGCTAAAAAGATACCTAGAAGAAGGCGTGCTCCCGGAAGATCCCCTAGAGAACAAAAGCATCAGGTACAGGTCAACAAAATACAAGTTAATTGGAGGAGAATTGTACAGAAAGAGGTTTTCCCGAACACTCCAAAGATATGTACCTGAGGAAGATGCATATCGGATATTGTAGGAAATCCACGGTGGAGTATGTAGAAACCATACTGGGGGTAAAAGTTTAGCACACAAGGTACTTACGCAAGGTTTATTGGCCCTTTTTGTTCTCGGATGCACATCGATGTTCAGAAAGTTGCAATACATGCTAGAGGATCGCTAACGATATCCAACAACCCCCAGAACAAATTAAAAGCCTCACACCACCATGGCCATTTGCCATGTAAGACATGGACTTAATTGGCCCAATACCGGTAGGGACAGGGGTGGAGCGAAACATGCAATAGTAGCCAATGATTATTTCACAAAGTGGGTAGAAGCTAAATTATTGGTGCATATCACAAAAGCAAATACCACAAACTTTGTGAAGAAAAATATACTCTATAGATTTGGAGTACCCAGTACTATTTTTACTGACAACGACACTCAGTTCGATAATCAAAATTTCAGACAGCTTTGCAATGAGTATCAGATTGCAAATTATTATGCTACACTTGCCCACCCTCAAACAAATGGGCAAGCCGAAGCAGTAAAAAAAATCATCAAGCACACACTCAAAGCAAAGTTGGATGCCAAGAAAGGCAGCTGGGTTGAAAAGCTCCCTGAAGTATTATAGACGTATTGGACGACAACAAGAACTTCTACAAGAGAGACTCCATTCTCTTTGGCATTTGTAACTGAAGCTGTTATCCCAGTAGAAACATCATACATGTCACCTAGGGTCAGGCTATATGATGAAGAACAAAATGATGATATGCTGTTACAAAGCTTAGATGAACTAGAAGAAAAGAGGGAAAAATCTCGAGTACGAAATACAACATATCAGCAAATAGTGGCTCGACACTACAACTCTCATGTTCGGATCAGGAAATTCCAGCTAAGGGACTTGGTGCTCAGAAAGGTGTCACTGAACACAAACAACAAAGGTGCAGGCTCTTTGGCCGACAAGTGGGAAGACCCGTACAAGATTGAAAGAGTAGCTGGACATGGAGCGTATTGGGTTGCCCGACCAGATGGAGGGGTTCTACCCCGGCCATGCAATGCCCAATATTTGAAGGTTTTTTATCCTTGAAATTTGTTTCTTTTAGTTAAAGTAATTTTGTTAGTCAGGATAATTTTTAGTTTTCAAAGATTTTATCATTGTTAATTTTGCAGTTATAAATAAAGGCCCAACACGGGATTACAGAAATCTAAGCATATGATAATAACAAGAAAGACGAGCATGATAATAAGAACATGCAACAAAAAAATAAAATACTAGGGACCATTAATTTGGTAAAATCCTTGAATGGGCGGAGAAGCTCGAAGGAGCATGCCAGCCGAGCAATGTCAGTCGACCTTAGCCAAAAGGTAAACCCGAGGCACCAGATTTTGGAAAATGGCTCGGGGCGCCATCGAGAAAAAACCTGGTGAGATGCACAACTGTGTTAAGCAGTTCAAAAACTTAAAGATTCGGCAAACCTCTACGCGGACAAACTATGAGACGTACTCAGTGATTTGCGTAGGAACTCGGAACATATGATCATGGTGAGTCTTGATGTAATGTTCAGGTAGCAATCAAGTATGAAACATGGGTAAAACTGCTTACTTGTTTCAAGATGACTCGGTTAATAATAGCCAGTTTAATAAGATAATTGGCATAAAGAAATCGCATGAGCCAGTTTAATAAGATACTTGGCACAAAGAAATCGTATTAGCCAGTTTAATAAGATACTTGGCACAGGAATAACATTAGCCAGTTTAATAAGATACTAGGCGTTAAATGTTCGGGCAATAGAGTTAAGCCGGTTTAAATAATACTTGGCATTCTGAACAAAGAGTTGGCAAAAGTAAAGCTTTATTAATAAATCTTTTACGTACAATGTACAAAAATGGCTAAGGTTGGGATGACGATTTGGAGCTCTTGCCAATACTTGGGTCGGGCACCATCTCGTATTCATGGAGGAGACTCTCATTTGAAGGCCAGGCGATAGTGTCGACCAAATCATCCATCCACTAGCTGTAATCTGCTCCAAGGACAAGACCAACATCAGGCGTCGAACCATCCACACCAGATTCCTGACTGACATAGAAGGTCGAGAGAAAATGCTCTAATGGGGTCTCCAAATGCATAGGATATGGTTCTTTACCTCAGCTGCGACAACAAGCTCTCCATTCTTTCATCTGAGTTCGAAGAGACTCTAGGGACCGGTCCACATGGTTCTTGATCGACAGCTTCTAGTTGGTTCGAGCATTATTAGTTGCCCGATTCTTGACTTTAAAAAATTCACCGGGTGAAACTAACCCTCTCTAAAATTCCTGAAAAAGAAGGGCGTCATAAGCTGGGGACCTTTTGAAGCGATCAAACCCTTGGACCTCAAGTGCTAGCCTAGCCTCCTTTGATAGGGATTCGACCATCAAAGCTTGGCTTTCCAAGTCTTCAATTTTCTGCTCATAAGATAACCGAGCCTGTCCAGCTTCCTGTTATGCCTTAAGCATCGACTCTTGGGTTGTAGATAATAAATTCTGGAAAGACGCAGCCTTCTCTTATGCCACAGAAGCTCTCTCCTCGGCCTCCATTTGTTTGGCCAAGCAATGATCGGTAGATTCTTGGGCAGAGCTCACCTCCCTTTGATAAGCCGCTTCAACCCGAGCACGGCTATCCTCACTTACCTTTAGTTGAGCTTCAAGACGCCTTATCCAATCGGCATGATGTTGTTGCATCCGAACTAACTCAATAAACTCGGCAACCATCTGTAAGGAAGAGTTAAGTAAACAATCTAACAGGCGTAAACTTAAAACGGTTGGGATAGAACTTACATAGGACGCGTAGTTGAAAATATTTTGAAGAGGATCTGCCGGAGAACCTCCCCTAAAGCGGCTCTAATAATCATCCCCTATGAAGGCTCGACCAGAAGACATCGCCCTCAGCATATCCTAGGGAGAAGGATAAGAAGATTCGCCTGAGAATTCCACCCTTACATCTTAAATCTCAGGAGGTAAAGAATCTCTGTTCAGGTCTGAAGTTTCCGTTCTTCCCACAGATGCTTCAACTTGAATTTTTGGAGAGACTCTGACCTCGATATCATTATCACTCGATTCAATGAATGATACCACCCAAGGGACTTTATGAGGGTGAGTGGGGGAGTCGACCATCTTCCTTTTCTCTGTCTGAGTACGATGGAAGCTGAGGTCAGCCGTAGGATCTTCCTGACCATCATCTTGGAAGGATCCGAAAAAGCCAGGATCAAAATCTGCTTGCTCATCTGAAGGTTTATCTCTAACCCCGATAGCAAACTATTAGACAGAAACCTCAATTGGGGAGTTTGGCTCACCGGGCACCTCGCCACCAAGACGATCTCCTTGGCCGCCTTTATCTTCAGATAATTTCTGGGCACTAGCAGTTTCGGCAGGGCCACTCGGACCACTAGATTCCCCCATGGTCGGCTAAATGATCTATTTTGGGATGTACACAGGAATCTGCTCATCAGCCTCATCAGACTCTTCATCCGATTCGTCAGGCAGAGCAATACCTTTCCTGCTTTGGTAAGAAGCTTCTTTCTGGCTCGCCTGAAGGATCGATTTTACTTGGTGAGCCTGGATGTCACAGATGATGTCCGAGTCATACACTGCGCAAGTAAGGGAAAAGAAAACCAAGTCAGAAATAATGCAGGAATCAAAATAGGAATGAGAAAAAATTCCTACTTACATCACCTATGGTAATCTGAAATCTGATTAAAAAAGCTGAGCTATATCATTTTCTTCTCATTGTAAAGATAGGACCTGCTCCTATTTTCCAAAGTACGTGCAGCTGCCCGAGCAAGTCTGGTCAACTCGGCGTCAATGAAAATAAGTTTTTTCTTATTCCAGGCATCAGGAGAATAGAAAAAACGGGGAACCTTTAGCACCTCCTGATCTTCCCCAGATGAGAGAGTAACCTCAAGACCCAGGTTCCCCGCAGCAAAAAACCAGCAGTTCTTCCAATTCTTGTTCGAAGAAGGGAACCCCCACATAAAGCCTCCATTCTTGGGGTCTGAAGAAATATCAACTCTCGGTTCACTTTGGTCCCCTCAGGGACCCAGTAATCTGGCGAATTTGACATAAGAAAATAAGTTCCAGTCCGACCAGATTGCCTTAGTTTGAAGAAATGCCTAATTTTCCTTGGAGAAGGCGACGACAGGTTTATCCGGTTCCACATATGCCACATACATATCAGGATTCTGTAGCTGTTCGGAGCATGTTGGGCTGGAGCGATCCCTGCTTCGGCAAGGATCCAAGAGATGAATGGCTGAAGTGTAAGAGTCACACCGCAGTAGAGTATGGACCCATAAATGGCCACCATACCCGGAGGTAAGTTCCATGCGGCTCTATCAACAGCAGGAGTCAATATGACCGAGTCATCTTGGTCAAACTGTGCATGATACTTCTCGATTTCATCTTCCCCGACCATATTTAGCTCGACATCACACCCACTCGGACGATCAAGAGAAAAAGGGATGCGAGACGAACTTTGCTCATTTTCGACATCATTTTCGTTAATTATTTGTCTCTTGACTTGGAAATTGCTCGAGCCATGTTTGTGAACTACACGTTTGCTTTAATGTTTTCCCATCCTCGATCGCAAAGGAACCCTGTGATGATCAGAGATAGAAGATCTAGAACTAGAAGAAGATTCAGAGCTAAAACAAAAGTGAGCATCAAGATGAAGCCTAGAAGCATCAACATCAAGAAATTAAGGTTCTTCAGGATGAATCTCCCCCAATAATCTACGAACACAGGAAACCAATTAAAGGTCTCCACGTTTGAGCCCTTCGAAAGCTATTACAAAGAGGCGATGAAGGGAAGCTGGGTTCATCGAGACAAACCTTTAAAATAAACGCAAAGAAATCTAGAAAAATTACAATAAGAGAGTTGGGAGATGAAGAAAGTCTGGGTCGAATATTTGCTTATGTAAAATAAACCGGAGCAGTCCTTTCCGTACAACATTTAAAGGGGCAATCACGCGAAACCCTAGGGTCTCAAAAAGCAGGAAAAATCAAAATAAGGATTTGATGACGAAAGCGGCATATCAGTTAACCCACCAATCGTGTTTCATTAACGCTATCAGAGAAACCGAGCGGTTAACAGACATGTGTTAAGGAAAGAACTGACCAGACAGTCAGGATTTAGAAACGTCATAATCACTGGGATTTCATTTGGAGAAACAAATTGCACATTCATGGTAGCCATTAAGACGCGTCATTAGTAGAAGTATCGTTTAAGAAGTAATTATTCCAGTATTAATGTAGACAAAAGCTAGTCGGGAATTCGATTAAAATACTTTCGCCAAATTCCTACTCGGTAAAAGTATTTTAAGGCGGTATTGTTGTGTATATTTTTATCGAAAGTACATGTCACTGACACGGTGGTCAGTCCATTAATATTGTCAGGTAGACATTAGAATAGGCATCCAGAATCACTAAGGAATGGAAACCCGAGTAAGTGTGAACACAAGTATTCAGTAAGTCATAACCTGCTCGGGACCAAATGACGTCATGTTCTACTCGGGATAGATATGAGAAACCCGAATAAAGAAATCCAACATGTGATTTACACGTGGTTAGTCATGATCAAATACGCAAGACATCCACATTAAGAAGAATTTCTAGAAGAACTTCTAGAAGAACAAAATATCCAATAGGAAACAGGCTTCAAATCAGACAACAACTTTACTTCGAAAAGATTACATAATTATAAGGAAATAAGTCCTAAATGGACTATATCACCAGAAGTCTCAATCAATCTCCATACACTCTCCAAAAAAGGAAAGAGGTTAAAGACGACTCAAACAAGCAACCAATTATAATTACAAACGAATTCTTTCATTACTCATTGTACAATGATTAGGGTTCTATGCATGTATAAATAGACCCATAATTTCGTTGTTAAACATATACAGAAAATATACAAAAAATCCATAACAGAGAGAGAAAAAAGAGGCCGAGTGGTATAATTCTTTATTTCAATATTGGATTTTGGCTCGGTTGTTTATTCAACCACCCGTGGACGTTTCTCCGATCGCTGGAGTTTTACCATGTAAAATCGCGTCGTATTAACTTAGAACTGCATTCTCTTTCTTTTATCTTTGATAGATCATAAACGAAAATCCAATCTTGTCGACTTTCTCATCCATCGAGAAATTGACGTCAAGAGCTACTTTATCCAAATTTGGTGTCCAAATCTGATACTCAAATGATATGACAACACTTCAGTTCATTCATTTAAATCTTGTAAATCTAATTCAATTTAAATGAATGGATTAAAGTGTTGCCACATAATTTGGACACCAGATTTATACACCAAATTTAGAAAAAGTATCATTACTCATGTATCAAAATAAAAATGATTTAAATTCTTTTAGAAAATGATTTAAAACTTATTATTAACTATTATTTATATGCATCTTTAATTCATTCATATTGATCTGGTTTGGTAACCGCATCCTTGCTAACCTTATTTTTCCTATTTTTAAATAAAAGGGATATAAAGTAGTCTATATTAAATTTTATTATTATGTAAAATAATAACTTGCCTAAACAAGATCATCAAAATCCGGTATTGATCTAGTTTTAAAAAAAATCTGGTCTTGATCTTGGTCTCATGCAAAAAAAAAAAATATTCTCGAGAATTACTTATATTACTTAATTATATAGATGCTCAAAATATTTAGAGGTGGTTTGTTTTTTTGTCTGAAAACTGAACAATCCTGAATTTTCCTAATTACTGAATAAAGACTGAAATCTGAACCTGAATGACATGTTTATTTTTTTTTCTTCTCACATCTGAATATATTGTCAACACGTTTGTTTTTTAAAAGTAAAATTGTCTGAATTTAAGTAATTTTACATTTATACCTATATTAAACAATTATACACATAATATGGAATAAAAACAATCTAAAAATAATAATTATATATAAACACATATGATCATGAATATTCATGATCTTTATATTTGATTAGAAACAAACTTCATTTTTCTAAGAAAAGAAAAGATTTTTTTTTTTAAAAAAGGACATCAGGAAAACTCGCACAAAACACTCTAATATATATATATATATATATATAAGTCACCATAATATTATAATAAAGTATCGATATTAAACACCAATATGAACAGTGATTATGGTTCTTTTTTATTTTTAAAGCTATTTAAAATAAGCAATATATTAAAATAAAGATTTCTATACCATATGTAATTTTGATAAAATTGAAAATATGTTATATATGGGGATAATATCGGAAGAAAAGATTTTAGATAGCATTTAATGCAATTCAGTGATTTACAATTAAGTTAAAAGTTAGGATTTTTTACTTTTTATTTTAAGTTGTTTTTTATGATTTTTTATTTAATTGACCACTTAAAAAAACAAATAAAACAACTTAATAATTATGATTCAGACCCATTAAGTTTTAAGTGGAAAAATCAAACGACCCCTTAGTTAGTATTAATAAAATCTATTTAATGTTCTTCTTCTTAAAAAAAATTCTATTTAATGTTATTAAAATAGTAAAATCATGTATTATTTAGAATAAAAAAAACGTTATTTTTTTTATTAGTGTGTGTAATTTGTGTATATTATTGAATGTCTTATAAAATTTTAGACAAATTTGTGCACTTTTTTTTTTTTTTGCATATCATGAGTTAGTAATTTAAAGAAAAAATGTGCTAAAGAGAGTCTAAAAAAATATTATATATATATAAAAAATTTATGAAAGAAAGAAAATTTTTATAATTCTTAATTATTGAATTTTGGTTCATATAATATTAGCTAGCAAATAATGTTATTGAATTTATATGATAGCATGTATCAATTTTACCCCAAATTTCAATCTCAAGGCGACGAGGTATTCACGTAGTTCATAGATTGATATATAGTAAATTGCGAGGCAATTAAAAGTTGAAAGGGTATTATCATTTGGATTCTTATATTTTTTTGAATAATCTGTTTTTTACTCATTCATTTTTCACGGATTAGTCCTTATGTTGTTAAAAACCCATCAATTTGGTCCTTCTGTGAGTCTGACGTTAGTCATCTTTAACGTTTTCAAGGGTAACTTTGTCATTATACCAATAACATGCCACGTGTCAACAAAAATATATAATTTTAATTTTTTTTTTTGCATAAACTAAAAAGGAAAAAAGAAAAATTTATCAACACTAAGACTATCAACAACAAAAATAAATATTAAAAAAAAATTATCTCCATCTCAAATCATCGTTTAATCATCATCAACAATAAACCATCTCAAATCAACACCAAAACTATTGGTGTATAAATCGTCACTACGCGAAAGCGTTGCCGAATAGAACACAAACAAACAATAGCAAAATAAAAGAATTAAGATGAAGAGAATAAAACCAAACACACAACACTAGAATTTAAGTGGAAACCCAAATCGGGAAAAAACCACGGTCGTCAGGATGACAAGAGAAAGTTCCACTATGTAGTAAATTGTTATAACCATACTCTCATAATTCTCTCTCTAAAATACCCCAAACCCAATTACACCCAATACTCTCTTGAGATCTCTCTTGATATCTCTCTTGAGATCTCTCTTGATATCTCTCTTGATATGCTAATTTTGCTCCACCACATCCAATAGCCTAGCTATTATGGTCTACTTATATGAATTACATGGAGTATAAGATAAAAGGAAATCCTACTCCTAAACGTACAAGAATTACTTGTTCCATATAAATATTATTTCCTATTTATGACAAACTCTTTCCTTTTTTCGAGTCGCCTAAGAACTTCCAGAAGAAAACACCTTTCCTATTTTCGTGCAATATTCATGATTTGGGCAAGATCCGTCATTGTCACGGTTTGGGTAGCAGTTAGCCACCTGCTCCCAACACCGTAGATCAAACATTGTCAACCACCGCTCAGAATACCACGGTTGGTGCATTGACTCCGCCGCGGTCCACGCCGCGAGAATCCACAGGAGTTCGACCTCTCCCTGTGCCGCGGTCTGTGAACGTGTCCGCACCACAGTCCAGGACGCAATACCTACCATAATTCATTTCTTCAGTTCTTTCTGTCTTTAAGCCTCCCTCAAACACAATCTCTTACTTCCAAATGTATCCCAGGTCTTCAGGAAGTCTCTGTATTGGTTGAATCCCATTTGGTAACCATTGGCAATTCAAGTCATATCTAGCAATCCTTCCTTATGGCGAAAATTTCCAAAACTTCATCCACTTCTATGACTCTCAATGTCGAGAACTAGCATACCCACCATGACGTATAATCACTTAGGAATACCCATCCCAACATTTCACCGGCACATGTCAAAATTTACTGTGCTGAAAAATTGTGGTGCAACTCCTTGTCCACCACACATCTTGCATCAATGCTTAAACAATGTCCGTGCGTAAATTATGGACCCGCTATCAGTAATACATCCTTTTTCATGGCAACTAGTGGTCATGCCATGAGGATGTTTATGCCCCTTGAGAGGGCGTCGCTATAGTCATCAAACTCAAGAGAAACGATTGTTGGATCACCCTCTTTTGAACCATTAGCCGCACTTGTATTCTTATTTTTACAGTCCTTTCTTATATGTCTGGAATGTCCACATCCTCAACAAATGCCTTTCTTTTTAGAGCCTCCCTTCTTCCTGTCAACCAACAAAATAGAGTTATCACAAGATTTACCTTTACTCTTTAGCCTTCGTTCCTCGTAGATTAGTTTATTTGCTACATCTCCAAAACATATGGTTGAACTCCTATGCATTAAGATTGGCTTCATGTGCGCATAAGACGGTGGAAGGGACAAGATTAGTCTTAATCATTTGTTTTCTTCATCAATCTTCACTCCAATCGACTCTAGTTCGAAAACTATCCCATTGAGCACTTCTAGATGATCAAAAAATTTTGTACCTTCAAACATCTACAACGTGTAAAACTACTCATTCAAGTAGAATCGGTTGCAGACGGTCTTTGATTGATACAATTCTTCAAGCTTCTCCTAAAGTTCTTTTGTTGAATAAGTTCCTTGAATATTTACAAGAACATTCTTGGATAAGCTCAATCATACCGTATTTGCGACCCTCTCGTCTAGATCTTCCCATTCATCATCGCTCATCATCGGTTTTTCAGAATTGGTACCAGCCATTTCTTTTCTAGAATATCCAGAGCCTTTAGGGTTCGCAAGGGTTCGCTTGCCCTTCAAAACCTTATGTAAACTGCATAGGATTAGCAAATCTTTGACTTGAACCAGCCACAAGCCAAAGTTAATTTTTCCATCGAATTTCTCCACCTTGAATCTCATCAATTTTGCCATCTTCAATTTGTTAAGATCACTATCAAGCAACCGGCACTTTGATACCAGTTGTTGGCGAATAAATCGTCACTATGCGGAAGCGTTGCCGGATAGAACACAAACAAACAATCGCAAAATAAAAGAATTAAGATGAAGAGAATAAATCCAAAAACACAACACAAGAATTTACGTGGAAACCCAAATCGGGAAAAAACCACGACCGTCAGGACTATAAGAGAAAGTTTCACTATGTAGTAAATTGTTACAACCACACTCTTAGGAATCTCTCTCTAAATTACCCCAAACCCAGTTACACCCAATACTCTCTTGAGATCTCCCATGATATGTTAATTTTTCTCAACCACATCCAATAGCCTAGCTATTATGGTCTATTTATATGAATTATAGGGAGTATAAGATAAAAGGAAATCCTACTTCAAAACGTATAAATACTATTTTCTATTTATGACAAGTCTTCTTGTTTAAAAGAAATCCTTTTATTTTAAGTACATGCCTTTCCTATTCTTCATGAAGACACAATTTTTTCCTTTTTTTGATTCGTACAAGAAATTCCAGAAGAAAACACATTTCCTATTTTCGTGCAATATTCTTGATTTGGGCAAGATCCGTCATTGCCATGGTTTGGGTTGCGGTTGGCCACCCTCGCCCAACACAGCGGATCAAACACTGTCAACCATTGCTCATAATACTGCAGTTGGTGCATTGCCTCTATCACGGTCCAGACCGTGAGAATCCACAGGAGTTTGACTTCTCCCTATGCCGCGGTCTGTGCACGTGTCCGCACCGCGGTTCAGGCCGCGGTACCTACCAAAATTCGTTTCTTTAGTTCTTTCAGTCTTCAAGCCTCCCTTAAACACAATCTCCTGCTTCCAAACATATCCCATGTCTCTAGGAAGTCTCCACATTGGTTGAATCCCGTTTGGTAACCATTGGAAATTCAAGCCATATCCAACAAAAACCATTCCTAAAATTACAATAGTCTAGGTTTAATCATCAACACCATCATAAACAAACTCCACTACTGTCGGACCATCTCCTTATTCTCCTCCTCATCGGATCTGGAATCCTATCCTCCGCGAGTAGCAGACCTCTTCGCCGGACCATCTCCTCCTCGTCTCTAGATCCGCTTCAACTTGAAACCAACCATCGAACCACTTTTTTCTCTTCTGTGTGATTTTTTGAATCATCGGATGATATACTAAGCTGGCCTTGCCACTTTTTCAGAGTTATTTTTGTTGTTGTTGTTTGAGAATCGACCTGTTGTTTTGACTTCAACCCATGTCTGGAAATTGGGTTCAACTCATGGTTTAAGCTTTGTCAGGTAAGTTGTTCGTAGACATTGTAAGATTTATGTGGTTGAATGTTTATGGGTTTAAGTGATCGCCAGTGGATCTTCTATGTGATGATTTTAACTCTTTATATAGTTTTACATTTGTATGGATACTAATTGGTATTGAATTGGGAGTCGCAACTTGGTAATTGATAAAAACGTTATTATTAATTGTATCATTTGACCTTGGTCATATGTACTTATTACAAGGTTTTTTGGGTACAGTTATTGGGTCTATTGCTTTGAAATCCTGTAGTTCGTATGAGTAAAATTATGAAGCCAGAACTGGATTTTAATTGCTATCAATTATCTTATTTGATTCAAAATTTATTTGTTTTGTACTTTATAATTCAATTAGCTTATTCGTTGCTAGAACTGAATCTGGTTGGATCTCTAGAGATGGAAGGTCCCTATCAATTTTTTTTTTCAGTTTTCATGTAATTTTTTTTTAGTTTTGATCTCCATCTAGAGATTCATTTTTTGTTTTGCAATTTGTTTTATTTTATTTTTAAAAAATCAGATCGAATGTTAAACATTTTTTATTTCTCCATTTGTTTTATTTTCCTTATAAAAAAAATCATTTTCTAAAAAAAATAATTTAAACATTTAGTTATATATAGTTATACTGTTTAACAATTCTAGTCTTCCTAGCAATCTTGATTCCACTCGAACCTACCCCACCACCTTTCTTTCAAGATTCACACACCCTCTCCATCAAATCCTTGTCTTCCATCAAAACGTTTTGAATACGAAAAGGTCTTGGTCCCCACTCTTCCGAAGAAACCCCCAATAAAACTAGGTTGTGATCCGACAAACTCCTACTTAAACCCCTTTGAGTTATCGATGGAAACCAAGACAAAAACAAATTGGCACAAAGGAATCTGTCAAGTCTCCCCTATGCTCAGGATTCTCGATTATTAGTCCATGTAAAGGCTATACCTTGTAAAGGGATATCCATCACCATGGCTGACTACATAAAAGAATTAAATTTTTTTAAACATTTAGTTATATATATATATATAATCAGATCCATTAGTTTATGGTTTAATTTTTATTTTTAAAATTCAGTGATACAAGTCAAATATTGATTGGATTATAAGTCATGTTAATTTGTAAAATTTTATAAAGTTTGAGGGTAAAATCGTACTTTTAAACCTTTTAATTTAAGTGAATTTACATTTTCTGTGACTATTGACTATTATAAATCTGGTCAGAGGGACTAAATTGAGTGGTTTTTGAAAACAAAGCGACCAATCCAGTGAAAAATGAATAAGAGAGTAAAAAACAGATAATTCAAAAAAACGTAGCGACCCAAATAATAATACCCCAAAGTTGAACAAATATATGTTTATTATGTTTATAAAAACAATCAAAAAATGCAAGCAATAAAATTTCTATTTTATGAATTTTGTAAAATTTCAATATATTTTGGATACTTAGAGCATTTACAATATATGAATGATGAAAAGTCCTCATTTGTTGATTGGCTTATTTCATGAACAATCACATTGATGGGGTTCATGTAAGGGTAGCTTAGGCTCTCAAGACCTCAAGAGGAGAAGCACCAAAGGTAAAATTCTTGTGCTTACTTACTTTGAAGAGATAGTTGCACACACTCACATATTCATGCATAACTCTTGATCTTATTTGTTGAGTGTTTTTCTTGTGTGCATTTTAGTTTAAATGACTCTTTTTGACCTATTTGCATCTTGCTATGAAAGTTGTATGTCATGCTAAGCATTAAAACAGGATGCAATTTCATCACTCTTGAACTTATTGTTTTTGTGCATTTGAGTGTTGAAAAATAGGCCTTGCGCTGGTGGTGCGCTATTCGATAAGCGCACCTCACCAGCGCAACATTCACAGTGGACCACCACTAGTGTTGCGCCACTGAGCTGCGCTGTTGCACCCGCGCGTAGTTGAAAAATATTGGCGTGCACTGGTGGTGCGCTACTCGTCCAGCGCACCTCACCAGCGCAAACATCCCAGATAATCTGCGCTTGTGTTGCGCTACTGGGCGGCGCCACTCGTCCAGCGCCTGTTATAAAAATAGGCTGTGCACTACTCGACCAGCGCAAGCAGAGGAAGCTGGAACATTTTTTTCAAAACGACCTCACTTTGATTGGATCTTATATATATATAACTCAATGCCTTAAGGTCGTGTATGAGTTCAGAATATCACATTTCTTTAGAACACATTTCAAAGGAAAAACACTTCCAAGAACTCATTTTTAATCACTTAAAGCATTCCCATGAGCATCAAATCTTTATCTTGCATTATCTAACTTCATCTAGAGTGCATCTATGGATAGGGTTTCTTCATCACATCTTGTTTGGTAAGTTCTTCACTATCTTCTTACAAGTTAAGTGTTTTGCTTACTAAACCATCTCTTTAATTAATTGTATTCTCTTAGATTATTTCTAGATACAAACTAGAGATTGTTGTGATGCCATAATTGAGTGTTGTATTGTGATAGTTTCATAGGATTGATTGATCTATGTTTAGCTAAGCTATTTGAACATGTCATTTAGCACTTGATATCTAGGATTGCATTAATTGTCATCTCATTATCCTAGATAAGCATATAGGGTTTCCTAGCCTTGTTTTTTCATTGAATATCATCATATATTCACTTAGGACACTTTATCTCTTCATTGAGAAGTAAGACTTGTGTTGCTTTCGGGAGTAGGAATCTTAAAGCACAAGCATGATTATCTAGGTTCACTTATACCGGGATTAGGTAGTGGTAGAGGATTAAACCGGGATTAAGTTGTAATTTCTTTATCATTAGTGGATTCGAGGTTCTAGTGTGGCGCACTCATCAACCCGTGGTTTTTCCCATTTGGAGGGTTTCCACGTATATCTCAAGTGTTTTTACTATTTCCGCATTTATTACACTTGTGGTATCTTTGTAACTAGATAGGGGTATTTTCGTCAACTTGACTCTTAACGAAAATTGGGTAAAAGTTAATTAAAATCTATTCACCCCCCCTCTAGATTAATATTACACACCATATTATTTGTTTCAAATGGTTTGTGAAAAAAAATCACATAGAATAAATAGACAGTCTATTAAAAAATATATCATCAATACAGTTGTGCCCAACTATTTTTTTGGTAAATAAATAAAAAATTGGATACGTTATTGAAAATAAAAGTTTTAAACAGATTCATTGTAGATTAAATTTTAAGTTGATTGTCTACTATGCCACGTAGGAAGCAAGTCTCTTGACACTATTGTCATCTAAATAATTTTGGATATGCTAGCCACTGTTGCAATGAAGTTCATTTAATTAAACACAATTTTTTATGTTAAAACGATGAGATAATGTTGGTCAGGTAGTATGCCTCTCACGCCTACACCACGAGATTATGGGTTCAAGTCCTCCTATTAAAAAAAAAACCATAAATTTATGTAATACTTCAAAAAACAAAACATGGACACTACAACTAAGGTGCCCTTAAAGTTTATGAATTACATAATTTTTTTAAAAAATGTTTCTAAATCATGAATTGAATGCTCTCACTCAAATAAAATTGGAAACCAAAAGTTAGTTTCATATTTTACCATGAATTCATCCAAATTATCGTATGATAAAATGTAACAAAATTTTGCTTTCATGATCAACTTCAATAATTCAATTATGCATGGTAAAAGCAACATACAAAACAAAGAAAAAAAAACATTGATAATTTAAATAATTTAAAGAAATATTCTATGGTCCCACGACTCCCACCGTTAACTACTCATAAATTGATCATTAATAACTTGGCAAAAATATTTATTGATAAGGAAACCATGTGAGTTGATATTATATATCATGCGTAAAGGTATTACAAGGAGAAGAGGTTGGTCCGGTAGTAAACTTCTCATACCGTATCACGAGTTTATGAGGTTGTGAGTTTGAATTCTTCTTGTAAAAAACCCGAAGTTGTGTAAAAGTGTAATGTTTAAAATTAAATTCTAAAGGTAGTATTCGTTTTTGAAAAATCTCTAAAAATAGATTTGGCAAAATTTCATACAATCCATTCTAAATTCATTCGAAAAAAAAGATCGATTGTTTTAACTTATTAGAACTGAGATTGTGAACGAGATAACCTATTAAAACTCATATTATAATAGGTAAATTTGAGTTCAAATTTGAAAATTCATTATAATCCGTTAGTATAAATATTTTTTTCAACTTTATAATTTTTAATAGCCAAATTTGGCTAGTGACCAAAGGAAAAATTTCCATTCTTCTAGCCAGGATCCAAATCTTAGATTTCTCATCACTGTACAGAGGTTTCCAAGGTCGAGCTACTATACGACCCCGTAGAAGTAATGCGAGTTTGTCACACCCTAGGAACACGCTAGGTAAAGCTCAACATGGTCAGATCGAGCTTCTTAAGTTAACATAAGAGACCGGAGCAAAGTCAAAGAGGCAAGACTTAGGCTTACTGGGGTTGAAATACCTTGCGACCTCCCTAGAAGCCCGCCACCTTTCCCAATTACATAAAGAGGCCCGTGAGGGCATCAGGTTCATACTATAATGTCGCTTCGATTCACCGAGGGAAGAATCGGGTCCACCTAAACAGGAAAGAAGAAGCTCGCAGAAGCTCCGTTACCACTAAAGAGCACCGACATAGTCATTTCAACCTAGAGAGGTCAGGTCAAGCTCCTAACACAAAGACAAGAACATAGGTGTACCTCGCTCTTCGAGGTAGTGAACACCATATTCGGTGACCTACATGATGAATCATACCAGAGGAGTACACATGATCGTTTCCTTTCTCCAACTTGCGCTACATACGTGCGGAGCAAGTCATCGAATTCTAATAGGAAAAAAATGTATCTTCCTCCAAGATATTCTCGAATCCATTATCAAACCAAAGTCAATGACATTTAAATAAAGGATCCCTCCTGATAAGGAGGGAGTGGATGAAGAAATTAATGGTGGGAGAACCACAAATCTAACCTAGTTGGACTACGTATAAATAAGCCCATGCATGAATGAGTAATGGGAAGAACAAGAAACAGAGAGAAAATGGTTTCTGCCTTGGCCTAAATTCTGTTCACAGAACACGGCTGCCATTGTTCTACTTCTTGACAGATGCAAAATCGCCACACTTATTGTACCCAAGGGAGATTAAGAATATTTGAGTGATTTTTGTACAAGATATGTGATTCATTTTGTTAGTAGTAAAGTGATATTATTTTCCTTCATACAATGTGTTAGTGTTTATCTTCATTTCCACTATCTTGCGTATAGACCAGCTACCAAATGTACAACCCCTGACCGTGACCTCCGAGGTAGTGGTCTTGAGGGTGTTAAATAAAATTCCTCACCTCGAGCAAATTTTCAGTTAAAACTTTCTAGTGCCGTGTGTGGGAAGGCCCACACCCAATTGATGTAATGTTTATGTGTTTGTTGTTTTATAGGAACAATGAGGCTTTGCTCTTCTCAGGGACAACCAGAGGTTTCGGGACAACCATCTGTTGCTTTAACAAGAAAGGACCCAAAGAATGGTAGAAAATTGGGGCTTCATAGCGAAGCTCTGATCCAGCCAACCAGTGCATGGGCTTCTAGCCCCCGTATGATAATCCAGGCCATGCTCGACCAACAAGCAGAGATCTTTGTGGATGTAACCCAACCGGTGAATCCCAACGGTCAGGGAGAGTCGAGCATGCCCGGTACCAGGCACCCGACCTTCGACCATTTGTGACCTTCCCTGCCAGAGCCAACCCATGATAGAACAGGGCCTTAACCCTCAATCTGGGATAGGCTAGGGCTTATGCCCCTAGTACCTGGCAGGCCATCGTGTTATCAACCCATACAGGTTAAATCCGCAGTAGATGCCTTACCGCTGGAGCAGCGAGAAGCCTATCACCCTGTAGCCTCAAGAAGGGAAACCTGGGCTAGAGAAAAAGGTAGTCAGCAAAGCCCCCAGGCAGATCCCGTTTGTAAAGAAAACTGGGTCAAGGTCTCCAGTTCATCAGAGGGATCCGACAGTGAGGGGTCTGAGGTTGACTAAAAAAAGAATTGGAAAAAGCGCTTGAGGGATCAGTTGGCGAAGATATAAAAAATGATTCAGTAGAAAAGAAGGAGAAAAGCAAAGAGGCCAAGAAGGACCCCTTGAGTGAAATGAATGTTCCCTTCACTAGAAGGATCCGGGAAGCTGAGCTCCTGTCAAAATTCAAAATACCGGTGGATAAGTTCTCCAGAACGAAAGACCCTCTCAGCCACCTAGAGAGCTTCATCCAGCAAATGGATGTCCAGAATACCACCAGACCTGCCATTTGCAAGATGTTCCCTACCACCCTGACTGACTACGTGAAGACTTGGTTTAGGATGTTGCCTGTCGGTGGTGTGGATTAGTTCACAAAGTTATCAACCGACTTCTGGTCATAATTCCAGAGGATAAAACCATGCCCAAAGGATCCCATACACCCTAAATATGTGGTCCAAGAGCGAGGTGAAACACTCCGGTAATATATGGAATGTTTTCACAAGTAAGTCATCCAGATGGTTGTTTTCACCGAGAAGGAAACCCTCGCCAACTTCTGGCGGAACCTGTGGGTAGGCAAGTTTTTTTGATCTTTTGCCAAGTGACCTCTAGAGACTTACCAAGAGGCATATGATCGGTCTCTCAAGCAGGTCGAGATTGACAAACAACTCAATGTCTAAATGGAGCATGACGATATGAGAGCAGCGAATTGCCAGAAGAAGGAGGAGCCTAAACCTGTGCCAGCTTAGAAAAACCAGAATAAACCCCCAAACAGGTCAACATATCGTTTTCTATATTCCCAACCTCGGTAAGAGCGGTACCCGGTGCGACAAAGCCCTCCACGAGCTTTGCCTCCTCCAAAAACTATAGCCTTAGTAACATAAGATGAGAGAGGGTACAATCACTATACCCCCTTATACGCATCTCGCGAAACAATCTACCTCGCCATTCGGGATAAAGGGCTACTCTAGAAGCCTGCACCCATGAAAGCTCCAGCCGACAGGAGGAACCGGTACAAGTACTATGACTTTCATGAAAATGTAGGGCACAATACTTCAGTGTGTCATAGCCTACGTAACCAGATGGAAGTTCCAGTGAGGGGAGGATGTTTGGTGAAATTTTTATAGTAGGCCAGGGATAACATTCAAACTGGGAAGAAGGTACAAACGGAGATCCACGATCATACCATGAAGAGAAAAAGGGATCATAAGGATTTGATGTAAAAAATCCAGGTTATACATACCATCAGTGGAGGGCTTACCCTGGCTGACACCTATAATTATTCCAGAAAAAAAAAGATGCGTGGATGATTTCCCATGTCGATGAAGACTGGGGTGTCTTCAAGGTCGACTAAAGCTCGACTAGCCTATCCTAGTTAGCACAAATTATTTTGACTGAGGCAGACGTCTACAATACTGTGCAACCTCACAATGACCCCATGGTGGTCAAAGTGCAGATTGCCAACTGCGTGGTTCAAAGCGTGCTCGTCGACACAAGCAGCAGTGTAGATATTCTCTTTAAAGACACCTTAGAGAAACTAAATTTGAAGCATTGGTGCCACAACAGCTACACGACCCCGCTGTATGGTTTCACTAGAGATTCGATCATAGCAGTGGGATCAAAGATCCTTCCAATGATCGTCGGAACTGTACATCTCTAAGAAAATATTATGACAGACTTTATCATGGTTAATACCCCGTCAGCCTACAACGCGATACTGGGAAGACCATTCATATCATCCTTGAAGAGGGTCTTGGCCATCTACCATAAAGTCTTAAAGTTCCCCACCAGGGAACAAGACGGGTGAGGTACTCAGGGACTACCAGACGGCCAGGAAATGTTATGCAGTGTCTGCCAATATGACAGCTTTAGAAAAACAGTTCGCGCAAGTTGCAACGATAAAAACTACGAAGCACCCAGGATGACACTAGAAGATGCAGAGCCCGTTAATCATCTAAAAAGTGACCCCATGGTACTGGATGAGCAAAAGCAGAGCAGAGAATGGGCTAGTAGGAACCTTGTGGACATACTAGAGAAGATACCCAACAAAAGTGACGACCTCTCTAAGGTTGTTAAGGTCGGAGCTACCCTCGAGCCAAAAGTGAATGAAGGTTTGATCAGGCTTCTTCGAGAATTCAACGACATCTTTGCTTGGAGTCTTGACAAGATGCCTGGGATCCCGATATCGTTAGTTGCTCACCGATTAGCTACAGATCCAACCTTTAAGCCCACCAAGCAAAAGAGGCGTCACTTCAATGTTGAGAGGAACACTGCGGCACAGAAAGAAGTGGACAAGTTGATCAAAACAGGTTTCATCAGAGAAGGCAGTATCCCAAGTGGATTGCCAACATGGTCATGGTCACAAAGGTAAATGGGAAGTTGCATATGTGCATCGACTACACCGACCTCAACCGGGGGTTTCCAAAAGACAGCTTTCCTCTACCAAAAATTGACTAGCTGGTGGACTCTACAGCCAGAAACAAGCTCCTCAGCTTCATGGAAGCGTTCTCGGGGTACAACCAGATTATGATGCACCCCACCGAGTAAGATAAGACCAGCTTCATCACAGGGCAAGGGTTGTATTGCTACAAGGTGATGCATTTCGGCCTCAAGAACGCAGGCGCTACTTACTAGTGGTTGGTCAATTGGTTATTTAAGCCAGAGATAGGAAAGACAATAAAGGTGTACATAGATGATATGATCACCAAATCTTGGAAAGCAAAAGAATATCAAGATCATCTCCGCAGGACATTCCAGATAGTATGGGAAAACCAAATGCAACTGAACCCAACCAAATGCACCTTCGGAGTGACTGCTGGCAAGTTCTTAGGTTTCATGGTGAATAAGAGGGGAACTGAGGCAAACTTGGAAAAAATCCAAGCTATTCTGAACCTAGATTCTTCGACTACTCTCAAGCAAGTCCAAGTGTTGATAGAGCGTATAACAGCACTCAACAGGTTCATTTTGCATTCCATGGATAAATGTCTTCCCTTATTCAAAGCCATCAAGCAGGAGAAGAATATGAAATGGGTCTAAGACAGCGAGCGGGCTTTCTAGGGCTTAAAAGAGTACATTTCCAGCCCACCATTGTGAGTTAAGCCAATGCCGAAAGAAGAGTAATAGATATACCTAGTCGTGTTAAAAACGGCAGTAAGAGCGGCTTTGGTCAAAGATTGTTGGGATGGGGTCCATGGATCTATCTACTTCATCTGCCATGCACTATTTAAGCCCGAGAAAAACTACTTTCTCCTTGAAAAGCTCACCCTGGCTCTGGTTACCTCAACTAGGAAGCTTCACCCCTATTTTCAAGCCCATACAGTGACGGTGGTGATCGATCAACCCCTCCGCCAATTCTTATAGAGGCCGAACGTATTCAGAAGACTAGTCTTGTGGGCTTTGGAGCTCACCCAGTTTTACTTGAAGTACAAATCTCAAAAAACAATCAAAGCTCAGGCTCTGGCATACTTCGTAGCCAAATTTTTATCCCTGTCAGGAAAAGGGACCCCGATAACATTAAATCCGACTCCTGGAAAGCTTCTAAAGGATAACAATTGGCCCGAAAGCTGTGAAGCCTGAATTCTTTACTCTGATGAGGCATCTGGACAGGAGCCAACATAGTATTAATTGACCTAGAAAGGACGAAATGCTTCCACTATTTTAGGTTCAAATTTAAAGCAACCAATAATGAAGCAGAGTATAATGCTCTCAGAGCGGGCATGAAGGTTGCTGTCGAGTTTGATGCTGATTATTTACACGTCAAGAGTGACTCATTGCTCATCGTCAACCAGGTTACGAGACTATATTAAGCCAAAGGTGATAACATGGCTGCCTACCTGAAGCTTGTCCATCAACTAAGGGAAAGGTTTAAGGGATTTTGGATCTAGCAGATACCTCAACAGTAAAACCACAAGACAGATGTTCTAGCAAAGATAGTCACGAATGGAGGTCAAGCTCTACCTAAGGGAGTACCCCTCCAGGTGATCTCCCACTCGAGCATAGTAGTAGGAAAAGAAATCTGCCCTATAGAGCGGCTACCCTGTTGGATGGACCCGATAGTTGTCTACCTCCAGGAAGGAAAGCTTTCTGAAGACCCTAACCAAGTCTGAAAAATCAAGAGATTGTTAGTTCGGTATTACTTGATAAATGGATACCTCTACAAGAGGGGTAAATCTCGTCCTCTGATTCAATGTCTTTATCCGGGCGATGCCAGTTGGGTAGGCTTTAGCATATCAAGTGCTCCGCATGGGGTATTATTAGCTAACTATTCACCAAGACGCGATGATGTTTATGTAATACTGTGAACCGTGCTAGAGGACCTCGAACTTGAGTCACCTACCTCCAGAGTGACTATCATCTCTTGGTTTACCCTACCTATTTTCCATGTGTGGAGTCGACTTGATTGGTCCGCTCCCTACCACCCAGGACAGGCTAAACACACTATCGTTCCAATTGATTATTTCATGAGTTGTGTCGAAGCAAAACCTCTATCCCAGATTTCAAAAAAAATTACGACGGGGTTCATCAAAACTAACGTGGTTTGCAGGTTCAGGACTTCACTCATCATAATAGCCGACCTAAGCAAACAGTTTGACAATGCCCGATTTAAAAACTTCTGCGATGGCTTGGGAATCAACCTCAGGTTCGCTTCAATAGCCCATCCTCAGACTAATGGGCTGGTTGAATCCACCAACAAGACTATCAAGAAGTTGTTGAAGAAGAAATTGTAGCAGAAGAAAGGCAAGTGGGCAGAGGAGCTCACTGAGGTTCTTTAGGCTCAATGGACTATGAAGAGAATAGCTACCGGAGAAACACCCTATTCTCTAGCATTGGGTCGAAGCAGTCCTTCCTATCGAGCGTAAATTGACCTCGTTCATGGTGCAACATTTTGAACCAGAGAGCAACGAGATCAAGCTCCGAGCCAATCTAGACCTCCTAGAAGAAAAACAAGATCGGGTATCTGAGAAAATAGCAGTTTATAAGAGCAAGATCACTAGATATTTCAACAAAAATGTCCAAGCCGGGAACTTCAAGGAAGGGGGCTTGGTTTTTAAGAAGTGACCCTGAATACCTGGAAAAGATCGGATGGGGTCCTAGGACCCAACTAGGAGGTGGCCATACTTGGTGAAGGTAGTGGTCAATAATGAGGCATCCAAGCTTGAATACATGGATGGTCGACCCATCGACCACTCCTGAAATGCTAAGCATTTAAGGAAGTTCTATCCCTAGGCAGGGGTCTTTTTAGCAAACTACCCCCATCTTGAACATCAATAAAGTCTGGTATTTTTCTCCTTTTCCGGTTTTAATTTCAACGAATAAATTCACCACGATCGCCTTGAACCAAGGAAAGCTAGATAGCTACCTTGATGCCTTGGCCGGGCACCACCCCTCGCCGAGAAGAGTCTGAGTATAAGAGCATAGTTACCATCCAGATCTCAAGACCAGAATAGCTTGATGGCATTCCTGATACCTTGGTCGGGCTACCACCCTTAAAAAGGGTCTGAGTATAAAAGCATAATTGCCATCTAGATCGCGAGACCAGGATAACTAGATGGCGTTCTTGATGCCTTGGTCGAGCTACTACCCCCAAGAAGGGTCTGAGTATAAGAGTATAATTGCCATCCAGATCTCGAGACCATGATAGCTTGATAGCATTCCCGATGCCTCGACCGAGTTACAACTTTCGGGAAGGATCCAATCATAAATACAGGTTTGTCTGTTGGATCGAGGTCGCCATGATAAGATAGCTCCCTGAATGCTAGAGAAAGGGTATCTAGGTTGTTACAACACAGCTTTTGCCTAAGTATCAAATACCAGATTACTAACAACTATTGGTTTTTCACATACGTGTGATTTCTTATATCGTTAGGTTAAGGTTTGCACGAGGAATCATCAAAGGTGCAAGACATAATACAAGGGGACTCCTCCCCAAGATATGAATTCCTACCAAATGCTAAGAATTGGAGCTAGAAGTCTACCTAGATAGTAGGTTTATACTTAGCGGATTCATAATTTTTTCTTTACTAGATTAAATTAAGTCAGAATTACAATGAAGGTCGCATCTAGGTCGATGTCAGAAGTGAAGCAAGGAGTTTTCAACCAGGTTTGATTTTCATGATCAGGGATCAATCAAAGCAAGCATAAAGTAAATCATAACAAATTTTCGCTAATGATAAAGGAGTTTATCCTATTGCAAGGCTACATTCATCAGTTAGAGAGCCAAACCCCTAATTTCGAGCAACATCTGTAAAGAAAAACAAGAAAGGTTTGATAAAAATTGGTCAAGAATAGAGCAGGGTGCCCACCCCCCTTTCCAGGCAATCAAGACAGAAGATTTCATCAAGCTCTAGAGTCCTCCTAGTTCCCTCCTGTTGCTCCTCCTCCCTGCTGATCTCTGCCCGCTTCCTCTCATTCTGGTGGTTTCTCATCTTGGTTGGCCACTACTGCTACCCTTCATTTCAGAGGCTCCTCAACTGCTTGCTGCCTGACCTGATCCTCCTCCAAGACTTCATTAACCACTGCCATGACCTTAGAAGGAATGGCCGTATCCTAAGTGGTACCCGCCGCCTCTGTTGCCATTTGCTCCAACCCAGACTCTGCCTCATCGAGCTTTTTAGAACAATTCATGGCTTCCTCCTAGGATTTGGGATGAATCCCCACAGGCTGTACAAGCTGAATCCTGCTTGAAGATTCCCCAGAACCAGAGATTTGAATAACTAGAGGAGAAAGAGGAAGATTTGCAACGACTGGTTATTTTTCGGCTCCAACCACGCTTGAAGGATCCTCTCCATCACCAATAGGATGAGACATATTCGCAACTTTGGCCATGATCTCCTCTCTATCCTAATTGAAAATGATGGATAGATCGAAGGGAAGAGGTAAGGCTTCTACGACCTGGTAAGAGGTGTAAAAGTACCCATCACTGAAGGAGTCATCCACCTCAACTTGCAGCTTGGTCACCTGAAAACGCAAATTTTGGTTTTCAACGTCCAGTGTCTTGGCTTTCACCTTTCAGGAAGCCCTCTACTTGACCCGACATTTAGATTAGAGGGTCTCTTGGTCGAAGGATCGCTTCAGCCTCTCGTGGTCATACTAAAGCTCGACCAGCTCGGTCTCCATCTCTCACTGGATGGAGGTCATCTCCTACACTAAAGTTTGAGCCTGGCTAAGCAATCCCATAGCCTTTTTGGCTTCAGCCTCAGCCTTCACCGCGTGATCATAGAGGGAAGCCACCTGGTGGACCATAGCCACATTGACTTTGAAGGCATACAGGATGCGAAGCCAAGGTTAGAAATTTATCAAGATGACAACCACAAGTAACGGTTTAAGAAGGTAGTTACCTTAGCCAAGAGAGCAGATCCCTTGGTAAGCAGAATGTCGACGGGCATCAAAGCTATCCTAGAGAGGCCACCCCCCGAGTAAGACACGACAAACTGTTCTAGGACTTCAACTTGCCTAGTCGAGCCCACCCGATGTTGAGAGGGAACATGAGGAACCTCTGTAACATCTGCCTCAAGGTTTCCCAAAGATCGAAGAATCGGGGATGAGGATGGAGGAGAATGTTGGAACCCCATTTACAGGTCACGCAGCGAAACTAGGTTTTTCAAATTTTTAAACAAATAAAAAATGATTTGTGACTAGTGAACTTGGGATCATAATTCTTTTTGGAACTTATACATATAAAATTATTACAAAAATAAAATATATGTATATTCAGGAAATTGAAATCGATATAATTAGAAGAAGATATTAGAACCTTACCAACGTTTGGAGGCTCCCTCACTTCTTACTGTGCTCATGGTCTATACCATTCGACCTGCCTCGCTATATCCCGAGACTGGTAACTGTGTGTGCACGCATCACAGCCTCAGGAACTTGAATGGAGAATGTAGAGAAAAACAAAGAAACTACTTCTTCTTAGAGAAAACAACTTAGAACCATTCTAGTTGTCAAAAAAAATATCTTCTATTTTCTTTTTCTCTTTAGTTTCAAAGTGCACGAACACCAAAATTTGTTGTGCAACTCTTGATCTCATTTTTTTTACTCATATCACATTATCACTCGTGCATATTTGCACCTAAAATGTACTATGTGCGTCGTATATTATTAATGTGTTTTAATGAGATTTTAAGTTTTTAACACACAAACTAATTGCTTTTAATGTGTATTCAGTTTTGATATATATATATATACATAATATTATTCGTTTTTCAAATAAAAATATATCTAAAATATATATAGTTTTTGAAAAAACTGATAATACATTTTTTGATTTTTAAATCTTTTTAAATTATCTCATATCTTTAAAAGATAATTAAATATTTGTTTTTGAATTTAAAAATTTTAAATTCAATTTCAAATATTTAATTTAATAAAATAAAAGGATCCTGTTAATAGCCAAATTTGGCTAGGGACCAAAGAGATTTTTTTCACTCTCCTAGCCCGAATCCAAATTCGAGATCACCTATTCTGGAACCCTGGTTCCTGGGGTTTAGCTTCGGAACCACCCCGTAAAAGCAAGGAAGGGTCACCGAGCTCATGAAGCATCTAAGGTGAAGCCAGACACAAATGAATCGAGCTCCTTCCACCAAATCAAGGCTTCCCGAGATCGAAACTACCTTATAACCTCTCCAAAAGCTAGCCATCCTCCCTAAGCACAGAGAGAGACCTATTAAGTGACCATCTTGTATTACAGGACTGCTTCATCTCTCCGATGGAAGATTCAAACCTATCTGGACCTGTGGGACGAAGCTCGCCAAAGCTCTATTACCACTAAAAAGTGTCCGTGTGGCCATCTAAAGTTCCAAGGGATCTGGAAGGGTCTAGCCAAACTTATAGTACTAAGACCAAGGTATGAATCTACCCTGCACTACGAAATGTTGAACGCTATATACAACGACCTCCATAAGGAATCGCACCATGACGACACACAGGATCATATCCGCACTCCATCGAAACACCGTGTACGTGAATGGCAAGTGTTTGAGTCCAAAAAGAAAATAAACTTATCTCTAAAAAATATTCTCAACTCTATCATTAGATCAAAGTCAACAACATTCAAAATAAGATATCTCGCCCGATAAGGAGGGATTGGATTCAGAGAATCACAGCGAGAGAATCACTAATTTAACCTATTTGGATTGTGTATAAATACGTGAAAGTATGCACAAGAAAAGATGAGGAAAAACGGTGAGTAAATGAGAGCGACCTAGGGAAAATAAATAGGGAGATTAAACTTCGAACTAAATTCTATAATCAGAACACGACCACTATCTTATTCTACTATTCGACAGGCACAAGGTTGCCACCCTACTATACTCCAGCGAGTTTGAGTGTGTTTGAGAGATTTGTGCATTTCTTATGTGTTCTATAATAGACATTTATACTCTCATTTTCATTATATTCAAACATTCATTTCTATCCTAGTAGGTCAGGTACCTACGGTACCGACCCTGGTAACCACCTTCGTGGTACTGGTCTCGAGGGTGTTAGTTGAAATTTATCACCTCGAGTAAATTTTCCGTTAACACTTTCTGGCGTTGTGTGTGGGAACGAACCCACACCATAATTTTTACACTTACAAGTTTGTTGTTTTGCAGTAATCACGAGGCTTCGCTCCTCTCAAGGATAGCCTGAAACCTCGAGACATCCATCTCTCCTCTCAACCCAGAAAAGGTAGAAAAAGAGAAAGAAATCCAAGCACCATAAGCCAGCCTCACATCAGCCAGATGCAGAGCAGGCTCCAAACCCTCTGGCGGTGAACCAAGATATGATCAATCAGCATGCAGCAGCTATTGTGGAAAATTTCCTCCTCTGTCTAGCTGCAGAAGGAATTGATCCACAACTAGCAGATCTGGGAATCCGAGGAGAGGCGAGCCGACCGGTTGCTAGGCAGCCTGCCTTCGATCGGTTGGGACCCCCCCAACCGATCCCTGCCTACCATAGGACAGGGCCTATAACTACCATCCGGGAGAGGCTAGGGCTCACTCCCCGAGTTCTAGACAAGCCGACCTGTTGGGATTATGCTCGATAGCAAGAGTAAAATAATGTATTTGACAATCTTTTCATACTAATAAAGTGATTTCTAGTTTAACAAATCTTATAATATTTATAGTTTAATTATTATAATTATCAAAAGTAAGTAATCATAAGGTTAAAAGACTATGAGAAAAGAAGAATTTTTCATACATCTAGATATGTATGAGGTAGACACAATTCCTTAGTTAGTCTTGAATAATATTCACAACTTAAGATAAAGGTTGGCCGCCTTTATCTTGTCAAAGTTGTAGACTCTTTTGCTAGCATATGAGTGGGAACAAATGTGATACGATGAGTCTAAAATCATCAAAGTGTGGTGTCTTTGAGCAAAAGAATTTAGTGCACTGAGTGCATTGAATTGGATCACAGTAAATACTTTATCTAGACCGTCAATGGATAAAAGTTTTCATTTGAAGACAATCGAAGAGTCTATCTCAATCTTGAAATAAATGATGGACTTATGATTGCAAGTGTTATCATTTTAGCTATCAGTGAGTACAATTATATAGTATAGTCTATCCTCGATAGTTTGGTGGTATTCATTTGTTAATCGATAGAGGACTTCATTTATAGATATGGATATCGTGGCTCCATTTATTAAATGAGAGTAGAATATTTTCATCATATGGATGTTTTGAGGTATTGGATATTAAATCTTAACGTTAAGTTTTCAATAGTTTCTATTGAAACATGGCTTCTGGACAAGTCAAAATATCCAAGTTCAAAATGTGGTCATATGAGTAAATATGGTAACTTGGAGAGCTATAGGCGGTCCTTCACAAAGATACAATTCCTCCATTTAGATTGTCTAGGGTATGAATGAGGAATATTAACTTATTCTATCTTTATTTAAGAGTGCAATTTTAGTTCTTTAGCGGAATGAACTAAAATTAATAGATCGGACCTAAGTGAATCATTTGTTGATTGTGATCGGGTTGTGTCTATTGGAGCTTAAATTTTGATAGCCCGCCAAGATCCCCAATCCACACGAACTTGCACGGATAACTTGAAATATTCTACCAGACCAATTTAGGGGTCAATCTAGAATTGTATTGAGGCACGTGGACTTGTTTCTTTTTGTAAGAATAGGTCTCGTTCACATGTGGATTTTTTATTAAGGTCCAATGGATTTAATAAAATAAGAAAAATAATATATTGGCCCATGTATATGTTATTGGGCAGCAAAGCTATATAGTTTAACTTAATTATATTATTTTTATTTTATTATTTTATTAATTGGAAATTAATTAATTTGGTAATTAATTAATTTTTTAATTAAAAGTCAAAAAAAATTCTAGTAGGAGAAGGTCTCCTAATATTATACTATTGTTGGTAATATAATTAATATTAAATATTTTATTTGATAAGTAGATAAATAAAAAGAATTATTTATCTAGTCAAATTAGGAAATTTTTAATAAGGTTACAAATACACTATTTGAGTTGGATTAGGAGTCTTGGTGTAGGAAATAATTCTTTTGGAAAAGGATTCTTGGTCACCAAGTAAATCCATCTAAGGATAGGATTCTTGCCCATCAAGTAAATCCTTCTTAGGAAATAATTAAGTCTCCTAAATCAAATATAAGTTGAATTCGGCCAACCCTATATGATTTAGGGCTAGGAATTCAGTCATATATATATATATATATATGGCTTACATAATTTCGGCTAAGGCTAAGAATTTTTTAGAGAATTCAGCTGCCATAGAATTTTGAGAGGAAAATTTTGTTTTTGCTCTAGAACAAAATTCGATCAACTTATAGAAATAGTGTGAGATTCGACAAAGAAGAAAAGGAAGAAAGAATGTTTAGTTTTCGATTGTACAATAGTAACCTTTACATTAAAAGGTTTTGTGTACAACATCGAATCAAGGGTCACGCGAGTTTCAATCAAATTGATTGATAATTCACAAGTGACCTAACGTTCTTTGTTTTTCTTCTTGGAGGATTATTGTGACTAACAAAGAAGAAGATTTTGTTTGTTTCCATCCTCAAGTATACAATTAAAGAAAGGGAGCCCACACTCCTAGGTGATTCACGTTCATGATTGGATTGGAAGATCTTGCAGATTCAACTCGATGCTTGTTCAATCATCATGAGATGTATATACATCAATTAATCTCCGGTTAAGGTTCTTATTATTATAAAGGGAAATTTTTTAGTTATATCGAAACCCTAATTTTGAATTTTCGCACTTCCGTTGCGCGATTTTCCCTTCAATTGGTATCAGAGCCTGGTTGTACCCTTGATTAATTGATGTATGTGTACGTGAATCTTTTTCTTTTTATTGTATATATGCATGTTTTAGAAAGAGATGACACTCTAGGTATTCACATATATATTTACATTGGAATGTATGGATATATATATGTTTTATATGTGGTTTGTTATTTCTCAATGTTGGTCCTAGAATTTCAATGTATTTTTGTTTTGGGATCGTAACAAGATTGGTGACCTATCATCGCCGTAATTTTCTTCTAGGTAGTTGCTAAGTTTCTTTTTATATTCTGCTGTTGTAATAAAAAAAAACTGCACTATGTTGTAATAAAAAAAACTGCAGTATTTTTTTTATTTTAAATTCTTCTGTAATACATTCAGGTATCAAAGACTCAAAGGTTGAAGAATTGGGAGCAACTGGAACAAGTTTGGGACCGTGCGAGCCGTAACAACAAACGTGTGTGTGAAGAGCACGCAGCCACATTTATTGAGGCATGGACTGTGCACAGTAGCCCTATGGAAACCATGGGTTGTGTATGGCAGCCCTTTATGGGGTTGTGGCATGCGCACGCCCATGGGAAGGGGCCTAGGGTGCGCACACCCATAGGAGGCAGCCGAGGGAGTCCAAACGACGAAGGTCGTGTGAATACTTGTTCACCAAGAAAGGAGGTTTTTGAATTCCAAGACATGTAATTTACTTGCTTTTCTAGGATGGACCATAATTGTAGCTATTTATATTTTTGTAAATATTGCAATGTTTATCATTGTTTGATAACATGTCATATAGAATAGGAGTGCCACTCATATTTCTCTTTTGGTATGAACATGTATTGAATGATTTTGGTATCTAATTGGCATTTAGATAACTTTTTAAATCATTCTATGGAATTCGATCACACATCTCAAAAAATTGAGTGGGAGAAGGTGTTTTGGAACACCTACGGCCTCCAAGTTTAGTTGAGCTTTATGTTTCATGTAATAACCTCCCGAGTAGTATTCATAAATGTAATTTAGCAAGATACTTCCTTACAATGATAGACTAGACAATTATCCCAACTGATATCTACTCCCAAAGGAGGGATATTCGTGAGGGATCATATTGAAGGTCGATAACTTGGTAATACACTCAATGTAATTTTAATAATATCCTTCCAAGAGTTCTTGTTAATAAAATTGCATGGCTAAATTTGAAAACGTTGGTTGTTATGTTAACAATTAGGTGCGACCTAGTCCAACTAGTGAATGGTGTGAACTCCCAAATGAGGCTTGACATTTATGGGTATTGGATCACCATTGAATTTTACGATTGAATTATTTTATATATAATTCAAGATAAATATGCGAAAGTGCTTTATAATGATTATTTACTTATATAATTTTTGTTATTGTTCAAAAATCATGACCCCCTAATTAACATCCTCAAAGACAATACTTTAACTAGTGATAATTATGTCACATGGAAAAGGAAAATTGGGCTTTTATTGCAATCTGAAAAGCATAAGTTCATTCTGTCCACTCCTAAACCACATACTCCTACTAATGAATCTACTTAGGAGCAAAGAAATTAGTATCAGCAGTGGGAGTCTTCAGATGAGATGGCTAAATGTTATATTATGGCCACCATCTCTGATGTGTTGCAACATCAACATGAAGGAATGGAGACTGCTGCCGATATAATGATGTCTCTAGAGAAGATGTTTGCTATGAGGTCTAGGACGACTAAGAGAGAGGCAGTGACTGCTGTTATGAATCTTAGGATGAAACCTGGACAGGCTGTGAAAGATCACATGATGAAAGTCATAGCACATCTCAACATTGCTGAACTGAATAGTACTATGATAGATGGTGAGATGAAAATTGACATGATTGTCAACTCATTATCAGATTCCTTTGATCAATTCAAGTTGGACTACACCTTGAATAATAAGGAATACACCTTGCAAGGCCTGGTGCAAGATGTTCAAAGCGTCGAAAAAAGCCTTGTGAAAGGCAAGGGTCACGAGATTCATACAGTAGGTAAAATTGCTACTATTAAGACCCGTAAGAAGGTCAAGAAACAACAGAAGAAAAATCAACTAGGACATACTAAGAATGAGACAAAGAAAGTAACCAAGATCAAAGGGAAGTGTTTCCATTGTGGTGAAAAGGGACATTGGAAAAGAAATTGCCCAAAGTCTCAAGACAAGAAGGAAGAAGGTAATATTAATTATCTTGAAACATGTTTTTTGGCAGATTCTATGGATTCTTGGATCATAGACTCCGGAGCCACTGATCATGTTCGTTTTTCCTTACAAGGATTCAAGGAAAGGAGAAGGCTTAATGAGAACGAATTCAACTTGCATTTAGGCAATGGAGCGTTGGTGTCTGCTAGTTCAGTGGGAGTTATTAGAATTAGTTTAGATTCTTATAGGCATTTAGATTTAATAGACGTTTATTATGTACCTCAATTCAAGAAGAATTTAATTTCAGTTTCTTATTTAAATAAATTTGGTTATTTGGTTACATTTAATAAAGCTTTTATTATTAGTAAGAATGACAAAATTATTTGCAAAGGTACATTGGAAAATGGTTTATTCTATTTCCATAGAAATATCTCTCATTTGTTAGACACATAATCAACGGAACCTAATCATAAAAGAGTAATATTATCAAAAGATGAAACCTACCTATGACATTTGCGCCTAGATCATATTAACCTTAATAGGATTAAAAGATTGGTAAGTGATGGACCTCTAAGTGACTTAAAGGTTGATGATCTACCAACTTGTGAATCTTGCTTGGTAAGTAAAATGACCAAAAGGTCGTTTACGACCAAAGGCACAAGAGCCATCGAATGTTTAGGATTGATACACACTGATGTGAGTACTTCATCACTTTCACAGATGATCACTCAAGATTTGGCTATGTGTATCTTATGAAACATAAGTCGGATGCTTTTGACATGTTCAAAGCATTTAAAGCTGAAGTAGAAAATTAGCTTGAGAAAAGCATAAAAATCTTGAGGTCTGATTGTGGTGGAGAATATCTATCTTGTGAGTTTTAGCAATATCTTATTGATAATGGGATAATTTCTCAGTTTTCTACACCAGGTACACCTCAACAAAATGGGGTGGCAGAAAGGAGAAATATAACTCTTTTGGGCATGGTTAGATCTATGTTGAGTTATTCAATGCTTCCTAATTCTTTTTGGGGGTATGTTTTACAAACTGCTATGTAAATTCTAAACGATGTACCATCTAAGTCGGTTCCTAAAACACCGCATGAGTTATGGACCAGGCGAAAGCCTAGTTTACAACACTTAAGGATATTTGGATGTCCTGCACACGTGTTAAAAAGAAAGACAGAAAAGGTGGAGTCCCAATCAGAATCATGCATATTTGTAGGGTATCCAAAAGGAACAAAAAGATATTATTTATATAGTCCTTCAGATCTTAAAGTATTTGTTTCGACAAATGCTAAATTTCTGAAAGATGACTATATGTATAATTTTGTGCCTTAAAGTAAAATTATCCTGAATGAGCTTTCAGGAGATATTATTTTACAAGAGGTTTCACTACCAAGCCCAATTGTAAATTCTGTATAAACACAAGATCAACAATCTACGATACATCATCGTAGTGGGAGGGTTAGTAGACAACCTGAGTGATACATCGGTCTCGGAGAATCTGTGGAGAATCTGTAGAGAATCTTTCAGATGACGATGATCCCTATACGTATAAGGAAGCAATAGAAGATGTTGATTGTCGCCATTGGTAACAGGCAATGCAATCCAAAAGTGAATCTATGTTCAAAAACAAAGTCTGGTCTCTTGTAGACTTGCCTAAAGGGATAAAACCCATTGGGTGCAAGTGGGTATACAAGAGGAAAAGAGGAATTGATGGAAAGGTGGAAACCTTTAAAGCTAGATTGGTAACTAAAGGTTATACACAGAATGAGGGTGTCGATTATGAAGAAACCTTCTCTCCTGTGGCTATGCTTAAATCCATTAGGATACTCTTATCTATTGCGGCATCTCTAGACTTAGAGATTTTTTCAAATGGATGTCAAGACAACTTTCCTTAATAGAAGTCTTGATGAAAGCATCTATATGATGCAACCAGAATGATTCATTGAAAAAGGCCAAGAGAAAAGGGTATGCAAGTTGCAAAGATCCATATATGGATTGAACCAAGCATCTAGATCCTGGAACAGAAGGTTCGATCAATCCGTGAAAAGTTTTGGATTTATTCAAAACCTTGATGAACCTTATGTATACAAAAGGATTAAAGGTGACAAGTTGGTTTTCCTAGTTCTTTACGTTGATGATATACTACTCATCGGAAACGATGTGGGTGTATTGACATCAGTAAAAGAATGGTTAGAAAAACAATTTGATATGAAGAACTTAGGAGAAGCAAGTTATATTCTTGGTATCCAAGTCATAAGGAATAGAAAGAATAGAACAATTGCACTATCCCAAGCTTCATACATAGATAAAATATTGTCTAGGTTTTCCATGCAAGATTCCAAGAAAGCTATGTTACCTTTCAAACATGGAATTAAACTTTCTAAGGAACAAGTTCCTAAGAATGACCATGAAGAGCAATTCATGAGTAGGGTTCTATATGCATCTGCAGTTGGAAGTCTCATGTATGCAATGCTCTGTACTAGACTAGATATTTGTTTTGCTGTGGACATAGTTAGCAGGTTTCAATTGAAACCTGGTCCTGATCACTGGACGTCAGTTAAGCATATTTTTTAGTATATCCGGAGAACGAGAGATTATATGCTTGTATAATCTTGAGGGGATTTAATTCACGTTGGGTATACATATTCTGATTGTCAGTTAGATTCTGACTCCAGGAGATCAACATCAGGATCTGTGTTTACTATTGGAGGAGTGGCAGTCAAATAGAGGAGTATCAATCAATCTTGTATTACTGATTCCACCATGGAAGCTGAGTATGTTGCCGCATGCGAGGCTACTAAATAGGCTATTTGGCTCTGCCAATTCTTGATTGACTTGGAAGTGGTTCAAGGTGCGAATAAGCAGATCACTATCTATTGTGACAATAGTGGAGCAGTGGCTCATTCGAGGGAAACACATTGAAAGAAAGTATCACCTTCTAAGGGAAATTGTGCATAGGGGTGACGTGACGATTACCAAGATCACGTCAACAGATGATCTAGCGGATCCCTTTACAAAGGCTCTTCCACAAAAGAGTTTTGATGGGCATCTAAAGAACATGGGGATGAGAGATATAATATATATTTTTTAAAGCAGGTTGGAGATTGTTGGGATTATGCTCGATAGCAAGAGTATAATAATGTATTTGACAATCTTTTCATATTAATAAAGTGATTTCTAGTTTATAGCATTTATAGTTTAATTATTATAATTTTCAAAGTAAATAATCATAAGATCAAAAGACTATGAGAAAAGAAGAATTGTTCATACATCTAGATATGTATGAGGTAGACACAATTCTTTAGTTAGTCTTGAATAATATTCACAACTTAAGATAAAGGTTAGATGCCTTTATCTTGACAAAGTTGTAGATTCTTTTGCTAGCATTTGAGTGGGATCAAATGTGTTATGATGAGTCTAAAATCATCAAATAGTGGTGTCTTTGAGCAAAAGAATCTAGTGCACTGGGTGCATTGAATTAGATCACAGTGAAATACTTTGTTTAGAACCATCAATGGATAATAGTTTTTATTTGAAGACAATCGAAGAGTCTATCTCAATCCTAAGATAAATGATGGACTTATGGTTACAAGTGTTATCATTTGAGCTAGCAATGAGTATGATTATATAGCATAGTCTATCCTCGATAGTTTGGTGGTATTCATTTGTTAATAGATAAAGGACTTCATTTATAGATATGGACATCGTGGCTCCATTTATTAAATGAGAGTAGAATATCATCATATGGATGTTTTGAGGTATTGGATATTAAATCTTAACATTAAGTTTTCAATAGTATCTATTGAAACATGACTTCTGGACAAATCAAAATATCCAAGTTCAAAATATGGTCATATGAGTAAATATGGTAACTTGGAGAGCTATAGGCGGTCTCTGAGCTCTTGGCGATTACTGATATTCTTCACGAGGATACACTTTCTCCATTAAGATTGTCTAGGGTATGAATGAAGAATATTAACTTATTCTATCTATATTTGAGAGTGCAATTTTAGTTCTTTAGTGGAATGAACTAAAATTAATAGATCGGACCTAAGTGAATTATTTGTTGATTGTGACTGGGTTGTGTCTATTGGAGATTAAATTTAGATAGCCCGCCAAGATCCCCAATCCACACAAACTTGCATGGATCACTTGATATATTCTACCGGACCAATTTAGGGGTCCATCACGAATTGTATTGAGGCATGTGGACTTGTTTCTCTTTGTAAGAATATGTCTAGTTCATATGTGGACATTTTATTAAGGTCCAATGGATTTAATAAAATAAGTAAAATAAGAAAAATAATATATTAACCCATGTATATGGTGTTGGGCAGCAAAGCTATATAGTTTATCTTAATTATATTATTTTTATTTTATTATTTAATTAATTGGAAATTAATTAATTTAGTAATTAATTAATTATTTAAATAAAAGTCAAAATCTTTTTCTAGTTGGAGAAGGTCTCCAAATATTATACTATTGTTGGTAGTATAATTAATATTAAAGATAATATTTGATAAGTAGATAAATAAAAAGAATTATTTATCTAGTCAAATTAGGAAATCTTTAATATGGTTACAAATACACTATTTGTGTTGGATTAAGAATCTTGGTATATGAAAGAATTCTTTTTGGAAAAGGATTCTTGGCCACCAAGCAAATCCACCTAAGGATAGGATTCTTGCCCATCAAGTAAATCCTTCTTAGGAAGGAATTAAGTCTCGTAAATCAAATATATGTTGAATTCGGCCAACCCTATATGATATAGGGCTAGGAATTTGGTCATATATATATGGATTACATAATTTCGGCTAAGGCTAAGAATTTTTGAGAGAATTCGGCTACCACAAAATTTTGAGTGGAAAAATTTGCTTTTGCTCTAGAACAAAATTAGATCAACTTATAGAAATAGTGTATAAAAGGTTTTGTGTACAACATCGAATCAATGTTCATACGAGTTTCAATCAAATTGATTGATATTTCACAAGTGACCTAACGTTCTTGGTTTTTCTTCTTGGAGGATTATTGTGACTAACAAAGAAGAAGATTTTGTTTGTTTCCATCCTCAGGTATACAATTAAAGAAAGGGAACCCACACTCCTAGGTGTTTCACGTTCGTGATTGCATTGGAAGATCTTGCGGATTTATTTCGGTGCTTGTTCAATCATCACGTGAAAAAGGTACGACTCTTTTTATATACATCAATTAATCTAGGGTTAAGGTTCTTGTTATTATAAAGGAAAAATTGTTATTTATATCGAAACCCTAATTTTGATTTTTTATGCTTCTATTATGCGATTTTACCTTCATGACCTACTATTGACCTAGGCAGGTCAAGTCAACAGCCGATGCACCGCCAAGGTCGCAATCCCCCTCAACCGGTGACTTCTAGGAGTGAACCTCGAGCTGATGCTAGGGTTAGCCGGCAAATTGCACATGCAGAGCCCACCCATGAAGATGATAAAACAAAGGAATCCAACTCATCGGAGGGATATGACAGCGAGGAGTCTGAGGTCAACTCAATAAAACCCGGGAACAAACGCTAGAGGGAGATCCTGCAGATAAAGAAAGGAATGTACAAGGAGGACAATAAAGATCTATTAAGTGAGATGATGTTGGGGTCCTAAAGATGTAATTTGTAAATGGATTTATGAAATAAATTTAAAAAAAGTTCAATTCATTCTTGTTGTGTTATTTATTTTATAACTTATGCATATATTTAACATTCAATAATGCAAGATGTAATCTCAAACTGTGTATATAAGTGTCTTATATTGATGGATACAGTAAAAGAAGTGCAATCTAAAGAGTCTATAGATAGCAAATAAAGCTTGGTACTTTATTTGTGATTAATCTATAGTTGTGGCCCATTCCGTAATGTACGGTGATTCTATCCTGAATCATTCATATGAGAAATGGGAATGGAGGTACCTTGTATGATGTGATCATATAGGACTGGGTCATGATCGATATGAATCTCTCACTAGGATCCGTTTACCGATGAGATTCATATATATCAACTAATGATGGCTATATATGGGTGATCTTAATCCTGAGTGTCTGATCGACTCCTTCAGGTTAGATCGTGGTCTTCGATATAACATGGGTGAGGTCGGATGTAGTTACCGATCAATATGCTCCGTATGTTGGGATTGCGGTTTGGCTTGTGGTTGGGAAAGTTTGTACACAATAGTGGAATCCACTTCTTCTTGTGAGAAGCAGATAGCAGTTCCCTTAAGGGTTTATTCGGTGCTTGGACAATATGAGCGCACTCTTAATTCCGTAATGAAATATGATTTATTGTCCATTAGAGAATCAACTGTACTTAAAGGATATATGTAATTAGAAGGGTATAACAGACATTATGAACCAACTCTAATTGTGAACTACTGTGGAGGATCATACCATGTGTAATAGATATATCGATGGACACCGAGTTGTATCGGTTTGTGTAAAAATGTCTACAGTTGAGAGAGTGCATCTTCAGGTTTTTAGTGGAATAGCAATCTAGGATTATTAATTAAAGAGTTTAATTAATTATTCCAAGGATTATTTAAGCTCAAAATACTATGGGTCAATTAGGTCCCCTTGCTAGCCCGATCGACTTAGGTAACAATGGTCACGGTTAATTAATTGGATTGTCCAATTAATTGTGTTACAAAAGTAATACGTGTATATATATATATATATATATATATATATATATATATATATATATATATATTGGAGAATTAATGGAATAATGAGATCATTTAATTAATGAAAGTTAATAGTTAAATTAATTAAATAATTAGATTATTTAATTATATTGATAATTATGAATTATTAATTAACTATTAATTGGAGGGTGTTAGATGATATATGGATTTAAGTGTAGATAAAATAATAGGATTATTTTATTTTGCTAAATCGTTTATCTAAATATTTGAATTTAAGTTTAAATTTAAAATACTTATTATCACTTTTAATATATAAGATATATTTAAAAAGGATAATAAAAAGATATATATATAAGAACTAGAATTGTTCTTGTTGGTTTTCTTTTAGAAGAAAGAGTTTCTTCGATTATCTATACATCATCCATTCAAGTTCCTGAGATCATGACGCGCCCAAACGCAGTTACCAGTCCCGGGAGATAACGAGGAAGATCGAGCGGTTCAGACAGGAGCATATCGAAAAGTGAAGGAGCCTCCAAACGTTGGTAAGATTTTCTTCTTGATTATATCGATTTCAATTTCATGTGTTTACATATTGTATGTATTAGTTTCGAAAAGTAATTACGATCCCAAGTTCACTCGTCCCAGATACAAATTATGATATGTATAAAAAATTTAAAACCTAGTTCCGCTGCGTAGTCGGTGAACAGGGTTCCAACAATTGGTATCAAAGCCAATTTTATTTTCGGAACAGAAAATTGTTTTTGATGCTCCTGAATGTATGATTGTGTAGGCATGATTTAAATTGACTATATGTTGTTTTTGTATGTATATATATATATTTTTTAATTTATAAAAATATGATTGATCGTTAATTATATGGTACTGTGGATTTAGGGTTTGTGAGTTGTATTATTGTTATTATTATTTTTTGTTTATATTTTATTTTACTGTTATTGTATTATATAAAAAAATGTAACCTATATTTGAAAACCTGAAAAAATCGTGAAGAAGGATTCATGAGATGAATTGGAGTGACATGAAGAGACTGAAAGATATCTGAAGTTACTGGAAGACCAAGGAATGCCTTGGGAATTTTTTTTGTAATTTTAGATTCCAATTTTTTAGGTTAAACAATCCTTAGTACTCGATCAATTCATGTATGCTTTATATTATGTGATGATAAAAGCATTACCATGCATACGTATGTCATTTAGATTAGATGTGCCTACACAAATATATTTGATATGTCATACATGCATTATACCCTGATATTTTATGTATTTTTCTAATGTGATTAAACTGGGCAATATACATAAATGGCTGTGAATAATGAGATTAGCTTTTTAATAGTTAGAAAACTTGGTAATTCTCATTAATATTAATCTAGTTATTAAAGTGTTTAAAAAATTATAATAATAGGGTCATTTATTAGGATTAATTTGATTAATAACCTAATAATAAATGATCCGAATAAAGTGTTAGGGTTTTAATAGTTAAAACTTGGTAAACACTAACATAATAATCTGACCTTAGTAAATAGTTTACCAAGACTTAGATTATTAACTAATAGATTAGATTTTTAATTGTTAAAAATAATTAATAATTTTTTAGTTAATTATAATTTGTTTCTAATTAGTTAATGCGCTAGATAATTTGATTAAAGTTAGTCGTTTAATCCTGTAGAGTCTAGGTGCATTAACGGTTAATAGAAAACCCAAAATTGGAAATAGTGAGTGGGAGAGAGATATATGACATATATATCCCGCGGTCTCCATCATTAGTTTAACACCGTGAAATCCGAGTGGGGCCTTGTGACGACTTTGCTTTCGTCCTCCCTAAGGAGGGTTTCCACAAAGGTCAATACCAAGGTTGACTTCCTAACGGATAGAATTTCTAAGGGTATTTCGGGATTGACCGACCCTAAGGCGGTAATTTTCAAGTTAAGCTCGTGAGATCTGAAATGGTGGGTTACACTCACGAAGGTTTTGATTAAGTTTTGTTAATTAAAAACCTGATTGAATGAACGATGGTTGAATGATATGGAATAAGAGTTATTCTAGATTATCATTTGATTGAGAATGTCTCGGTCTAACATGCAAAGACTTGACCGACCCTAAGGCGGCACTTCTTTGTGGTATGTTGGATTGTCGTGGTATAGTAACTAGTTTTAGGGTAGTTCTAGTTCGTTAAACATCTGCATGCATCATGTTTAAATTTATGCCAAAGCACTCGCACTTGTTTTAAATAAATGACTGAATGAATATTTTATCTTATTTCAGCAATTATGTCTTCTGCATTATTTCAAATTCTCGCAAACGATAAATTAACTGGCGATAACTACACTAAGTGGAAACTTAACATTAATGCAATATTGGTCACCAAGGACCTCAAGTTTGTGCTTACGGAGGAATGTCCTCCAGTGCCTGTTGCCAATGCCACACGAACTGTTCGTGAGGCATAAGAACGATGGGTCTCATCTGATGAGAAGACCCAAACATATTTGTTGGCTTCTATGACAGACATGCTTGTCACAAAGCATGAAGCAATGACTTCAACATTCGAAATCAAGGAGTCATTGCAAGCTATGTTCGGGCAGCCCTCCAAGCAAAAGCGACACGAAGCTGTTTGTTCCGCTATGCTCGCTCGTATGAAGGAATATACGTCAGTTCGGGAACATGTCCTGAGCATGATGTCCTACTTCAACACGGTAGAAGTCAATGGTGGGGCCATTGATTAACCCAGTCAAGTGAGCATCATACTGAAGATTCTTTCAAAGAGTTTCAATCATTTTAAGAGCAACTACAGGATGAACAAGTTAAGGTTCAATCTCACATAGTTGCTCAATGAGCTCACTACCTTTGAGTCCTTGACTAAGGATAACAAGGGAAAAACCGGTGAGGCAAATGTTGCCAAACAATCTTCCTCTAATAATAAGAAGAGGAAGAGGTCTACTAGGAAAGCGAAGGGTAAGCCCAAACACAAGAAGACCCAAAACAAGAAAAATCCCAAGAAAAGTAAATATGATTTACTTGTTCTTGAGTCGTGTTTAGTGGAAAATGATTTGGGGGCCACTAACGATGTTTGTTCTTCTTTACAATGGATTGATTCTTGGACACAACTAGAGGAGCAAGACTTCTCAATGTGTATGGGGTCAGGGGATGTCGTGTTGGCACGAGCAGTGGGCATAATTAGATTACGTTTTTGTAATAATTATATATTGTTGGACAATGTATTTTATATTCCTGGATTTACACGGAATTTGATTTCCGTTTCTAAGTTGTTAGAACAAAAATATTCTATTTTTTTTAATAATAAGTCTGTTATTATTAGAAAGAATGGTCTGAATATTTGTTCAGGAATTAATGAAAACAATTTGAATGTGTTAAGACAGTTAATACATACTACACTGCTCAACACCAAAATGTTTAAGGTTGAAAAACCAAAAACTAAACGACATAAGATTTCTCCAGATAATGACACGTATCTCTAGCATTTAAGGCTTGGTCATATCAACCTTGACCGGATAGACAGATTAGTGAAAAACGGACCTTTAAGTAAGGTAAAGGTTGACACGTTACCTGTCTGCGAATCTTGTCTGGAAGGTAAGATGACTAAGAGACCTTTTACTGGAAAAGGGCTTAGAGCTAAAGAACCGCTAGAGCTTATACATACAGACGTCTACGGACCGATAAATGTTAAAGCTAGGGGTGGTTATGAGTATTAGTCACTTTTATAGATGACTACTCAAGATACGAATACGTCTACCTGAAGTAACGAAACTCGGAAAGATTTAAAAAATTCAAAGAATTCCGAGCTAAAGTTGAGAATAAATTAGGTAGGACTATCAAGTCACTACGATCGGATCGTGGAGGTGAGTACCTTGACCAAGAGTTTGAATACTTCGTGGTTGAGCATAGGATAGTTTCTTAACTCACAGCTCCCGGTACACCTCAGCAAAATGGTGTAGCAGAGAGGAGAAATAGAACTCTAATGGAAATGGTGAGATCTATGATTAGTTTGTCATCATTACCAAATTCCTTTTGGGGATATACGTTACAAATAGCGGCATACATTTTGAATGAAGTGCCATCCAAATCTGTTCCTAAGACGCCCCTAGAGTTGTTGAATGGTCGTAAAGCTAGTTTGTGACATTTTCGCATATGGGGGTGTCCAGCACACGTGTTGAAGAACAGAATTGGAAAGCTAGACTCCCAGTCTGTGGTCTGTCTGTTTGTAGGATACTCCAAGGAGACCAGAGGTGGACACTTCTATAATCCCGAAGATAACAAAGTATTTGTATCGACAAATGTAATGTTTATTAAGGACAATTATATTAGTGACCATAAACCTCGTTCTAAGATTTTGTTGAATGAGTTGAAACCTGGTGAGACTAGTGCTTCATCAACAAGAGTTGTTGATCAACAAACATCTGAAAGTCAGATAGTTCCTGATCAAGATACACTACCACCTAGACGTAGTGAGAGGGTTGTGAGACAACCTGAATGCTATTTAGGTATAGGTGAGGGACAAGGTGTTGTCTCTGCTGATAGTGTGGATGATCCATTGACATTTAAGAATGCAATGGAAGATCTTGATAAAGAGGAATGGCTTAAAGCCATGAATCTCAAGATGGAGTCCATATACTCTAACTCAGTTTGGGATCTTGTAGACTTACAGGATGGGGTAAAACCCATAGGGTGTAAGTGCATCTACACGAGAAAGAGAGTAGTAGATGGGAAGGTAGAGACCTTCAAAGCAAAGCTAGTGGCCAAGGGTTATACCCAGAAAGAGGTGGTCGATTATGAAGAGGCCTTCTCGGCAGTAGCCATGTTTAAGTCTATTATGATTCTTTTATCCCTTCCTGCCTATTTCGATTATGAAATCTGTCAAATGGATGCCAAGACTGCATTCTTGAACGACAATCTTGATAAAAGCATCTATATGATGCAACCAGAGGGATTCGTGTCTCTAGATCAAGAGTAAAAGGTTTGCAAGTTGTAAAGGTCTATCTATGGACTTAAGCAAGGATCTAGATCTTGGAACATTAGGTTTGATGATGTGATCAAAACCTATGGCTTTAAGAAGAATGTCGATGAGCCTTGTGTCTACAAGTGCATCATTGATAAGAAAGTAGTTTTCTTGGTCCTATACGTAGATGATATCCTACTTATTGGGAATGATGTGTGAGTGTTGTCTGATGTAAAGGGCTGGCTGGCTAGCTAATTCCAAATGGAAGATTTGGGAGAGGCAAGATATGTTCTATGGATCCAACTTATAAGGGATCATAAGAACAAACTCATAGCACTATCTCAGGCATCATATATCAACAAGATTCTTATGCAATTTTTGATACAGTACTCCAAGAAAGGTAATTTACCTTCCAGACATGGAGTTCACTTGTCTAAGGAACAATGTCCTAAGACACCTCAAGAAGTTGAGGATATGAGAAGTGTACCCTATGCATCGGCAGTAGGTAGTCTTATGTATGCTATGTTATGCACAAGACCGAACATTTGCTATGCAGTGGGAATAGTCAGCAGATACCAGTCCAACCAAGGATTGGATCATTGTGTTGCTGTCAAGACTATTCTCAAGTATCTTCGGAGAACAATAAATTATAAGCTAGTGGATTCCAGACATGATTTGATCCCATTAGGATACACAGATTCTGATTTTCAGTCAGACAGAGATTCTAGGAAATCCAAGTCTGGATCAATATTCACCCTGGGTGGTGGAGCCATTGTGTGGAGAAGTATCAAGTAATCTTACATTGCTGACTCCACCATGGAAGCCGAATATATAGCCGCTTGTGAAGCAGCTAAAGAGGCTGTCTAGCTCCGTAAAAAGTGGTGATGTGGCTAATTCCAAAGAACTAAGAAGCTACAAAACAGGGAAGCATATAGAGAGAAAGTATCATCTTATTAGAGAGATAATACAGAGAGGAGATGTGATCATCACCATGATAGCCTCACAAGACAATCATGCTGATCCATTTACGAAGACCTTACCGGCTAAAGTGTTTTTGGGTCACCTAGATGGTCTAGGATTACGAGACAAGCCTCACATGCTTTAGTGCAAGTGGGAGATTGTTGGGGTTTATGCCCTAAAAATGTAATTTATAAATGGATTTATAAAAAAAAAAAAGGTTCAATTCAATCTTGTTGTGTTGTTTATTTTATAACTTGTGCATATATTTAACATCTAAGATTGCCAGATGTAATCTCGAATTATGTATATGAGTGTCATATATGGATGAATACAGTAAGAGACGTGCAATCTAAAGAGTCCATAGATAGCAAATAAATATGGATACTTTATTTGTGGTTAATCTATAGATGCGGTCCATTCCGTAATGTACGGTGATTCTATCCTGAATCATTCATATGAGATATGGGAATGGAGGCACCATGTATGACGTGATCATATAGGACTAGGCCATGATCTATATGAATCTCTCACCAAAATCCGTTTACCAATGAGATTCTTATATATCAACTAATGATTGCTATATGTAGGTGATATTAATCCTCAGTGTCATATCGACTCCTTCAGGTTAGATCGTGGTCTTTGATATACCATAGGTGAGGTCAGATGTAGTTCCCGATCAATATGCTCAGTATATTGGGTTTGTGGTTTGGCTTGTGGCTGGGAAGGTTTGTACACAATAGTGGAATCCACTCCTTCTTGTGAGAAGTAGATGGTAGTTCACTTAAGGGTTGATTCGGAGCTAGAACAATATGACCGCTCTCCTAATTCGTAATGAAATAGGATTTATTGTCCATTAAAGAATCAACAGTACTTAAAGGATATATGTAATTAGAAGGGTATAACGAATATTATGACCCAGCTCTAATTACGAACTACTGTGGAGGATCATACCATATGTAATAGGTATATCGATGTACACCGAGTTGTATCGGTCTGTGTAAAAACGTCTACAGTTGAGAGAGTGCAGATTCGAGTTTTTAGTGGAATAACAATCAAGAAATATTAATTAAAGAGTTTAATTAATGATTCCAAGGATTATTGAAGCTCAAAATACTGTAGGTCCATTAGGTTCCCTTGCTAGCCCGATCGACTTAGGTAACAAGGGTCACGGTTAATTAATTGGATTGTCCAATTAATTGTGTTACAAAAGTGACATGTATATATATTCAGGAATTAATTAAATAGTAAGATTATTTAATTAATGAAAGTTAATAGTTAAATTAATTAAATAGTTAGATTATTTAATTATATTGATAATTATGAATTATGAATTAACTATTAATTGGAGGGTGTTAGTCGATATATGGATTTAATTGAAGATAAAATAATAGGATTATTTTATTTTGCTAAATCGTTTATCTAAGTATTTGAATTTAAGTTTAAATTTAAAATACTTATTATCACTTTTAATATATTAGATATATATAAAAAGGATAATTAAAAGATATATATCAATTATAATACAAGATATTGCATTGGATGCAAATTGGTGTGTGCACATATATAAGTGTTTGTATAAGATACAAACAAGAATATATATATATATATATAAATGCATGTGCAGTATTGAAAAAAAAAAGGTGTGTTTTAACTTTATATCAAAAATAAAAACGAACCACAAGTTATATATATTATTTTCTTTAAATAAAAAAGGTAAAGGTCTACGTATGAAGAGAAAGAAGAAAAAAGTCAAAAGAAAAAAAAATTGAGAGTTGCGTGAAGTAAAAAAAAAAAAAGGGAAACAAAATATAATTTTTTTTTAGTGCTATGCAATCGTGCACTGTTTAAATAGATATATATATATATATATATATATATATATATATATATATATATATTAGAACTAGAATTGTTCTAGTTGGTTTTCTCTTAGAAGAAAGAGTTTCTTCGATTCTCTCAACATCATCCATTCAAGTTTCTGATATCTTGATGCTCCCACACGCAGTTACCAGTCCCGGGAGATAACGAGGAAGATCGAGTGGTTCAGACAAGAGCATATCGAAAAGTGAAGGAGCCTCTAAATGTTGGTAAGATTTTCTTCTTGATTATATCGATTTAAATTTCCTGTGTTTACATATTGTATGCATTAGTTTCAAAAAATAATTACCATCCTAAGTTCACTGGTCCCAGATACAGATTATGATCTGTATAAAATTTTTAAAACCTAGTTCCGCTGCGTAACTGGTGAACGGGGTTCCAACAGATGAATGCTCTCATCACCCAAAGGATCCGGGAGGCAGAGCTCCTGCCAAAATTCAAGATGCCGACCGATAAATTCTCCAGGACAGAAGACCCCCTGAGCCACCTAGAGACCATCGTCCAACAAATGGAAGTCCAAAATACCACCAGGGCTACCTTGTGCAGGATGTTCCCTACCACCCTAACCGATTACGTTAAAACTCGGTTCAGGAAGTTGTCTGCTGGCAGCGTGGATTACTTTACAAAACTATCTGTAGATTTTTGCTAGCAGTTCCAAGGGGTCAAACCACATCCAAAGGACCCCATACACCTACAGTATGTGATCCAGGAGTGAGGTGAGACACTCATGTCTTACGTTGAACGTTTCCACAAGGAAGTCATCCAGATGGGTGTCTTAGTTGAGAAAGAAACCTTTACCGATTTCAGGCGAAACCTATGGGTGGACAAGCTTTTCCGATCCTTTGCCAAGCAACCTCCGGAGACCTACCAAGAGGCCTATGACAGGGCTCTAGAGCAAGTCGAAATTGATGAGTAGCTCAAGGTCAAGATGGAATATGATGATATGAGAATGGCAAAATGACAGAAGAAGGAATCTCCCAAACCAAAGGCAACTCAGTAAAATCTAAATAAACCTTCCAATAGGTCGACGTACCGCTTCCCTACTTCTCTACCCAGGCAAGAAATGTATGCAGCAAGGCGAACTTCTATGCAGGCTTTACCTCCTCCCAGGTAGTAGCCTATGTAGTGTGAAATGAGAGAGGGTACGATCACTATACCCCTTAAATGCATCCTGAGAAACAATTTATATCGCTATTCAGGAAAAGGGGCTACTACAGTAGCCCGCACTTATGAAAGCTCCAGTTGATAGGAGAAACAAGTACAAGTACTGCAATTTCCATGAAGACGTAATGCACAACACTTCGGAGTGCTATAACCTACACAATCAGATCGAGGATCTGATAAGGGGAGGATGTCTGATAGAGTTCTTGCAGTAGGTCAGAGATAATATTCAAACTGGAAGGGAAATGCAAGCCAAAATCTGTGAGCACGTTGAGAAGATAAAGGGGGAACATACGGATCTGATGCAGCAAATCCGGGTGATACATACCATCAGCGGACAACCCACTCTGACTGGCACCTCTAATAATTCCAGGAATAACCATGCGAGGAAGATCCCTCGTGTAGATGAAGGGCGATGTATCATTAAGTTCGACCAGAGTCCGACCAACCCCTCCCAGTTATCACAGATCATTTTCACCGAGACGGATGTCTACAACACTATACAACCTCATGATGGTCCCATGGTGGTCATGGTACATATCTCCAATTACATGGTCCATCGCGTGCTTGTTGACACATGCAGTAGCGACGATATCCTCTTCAAAGATACCTTGGAAAAACTAAATTTGAAACAATGGTGTTACAATAGCTGCACTACCCCACTGTATGGATTCACTGGGGGCTCGATCATACCTGGGGAATTAAATATCCTCCTAGTAATCACAGAAACAACCCCCCTCTAGCAAAATGTTATGATGGACTTCGTGGTGGTAAATACCTCATCGTTCTATAATGCGATACTAGGAGGACCTTTCTTGTCATCCTTGATGGGGGTCTTGTCCATTTACCACAACGTTCTAAAGTTTCCAGTGGGAGACAATGTAGGGGAAATAAGTGGTGACCAGCAAGCAGCCCGAAAGTGCTATGTAGTATTTTCCAACCCGACTACTCTAGCAAAACAGCTTGCACAGGTTACAACGATACAGGTAATACCCAGGTTGACCTTGGAGGATGTAGAGCCCGTAAATCACCTAGAATATAACCTCGTGATGCTAGATGAAGAGGAGCAAATCAGGGAATGGGCCAACGGGCACCTAGTAGATAAGCTAGAGGAGATACCCATCCGGATGGACGATACCTCAAAGGTCATCAAGGTCGGAGCCACCATTGAGTCAGGAGTGAATGAGTGTCTGATCGAGCTCCTCAAAGAATTCAATGACATCTTCTCTTGGAGTCACGACGAGATGCTTGGGATCCCGATGTCGTTGGATACTCACCGATTAGCAGCGGATCCGACCTTTAAGCCCGACAAATAAAAGAGGCATCACTTTAACGCCAAAAGAAATGTTACGGTTCAGGAATAAGTGGACAACTTGATTAGAGCAGGCTTCATTAGAGAGGCACGTTACCCCAACTGGATCGCCAATGTGGTCATGGTCATGGTCACGAAGGCGAATGGAAGTGGCTTATGTGCGTCGATTACACCGACCTCAGCCGGGCATGTCCGAAAGACAGTTTCCCTTTACCAAAGATCGATCAATTGGTTGACTCCACATCCAGAAACAAGTTCATAAGCTTCATGGATGTATTCTCAGGGTACAACAAGATCATGATACATCCTGCCGACCAAGACAAGACCAACTTTATCACCGAGTAGGGTCTGTATTGCTACAAGGTGATGTCGTTCGGACGTAAGAATGCGGAAGCTACATATCAATGGTTGGTCAATCGGTTGTTCAAACCAGAGATTGGAAAATCAATGGAGGTGTACATCGACGACATGATTACCATGTCACCAACCGTAAAAGAATATCATGACGATCTTCGTAGAACTTTCATGATCCAAAAGGAAAACCAGATGAGATTGAACCCCTCAAAATGTGCTTTTAGGGTGACTGCGGGGAAGTTTTTGTACTTCATGGTTCATGAGAGATGTATAGAGGCTAACCCAGAAAAGACCAAGGCTATATTGGACCTAGAGTCCCCCACATCACTTAAACAGGTTCAAGTATTGACCAGGCAAATAGCAGCGCTCAACAGGTTCATTTCTCGGTCTACCGATAAATGTCTCCCTTTCTTCAAAGCTGTCAAGCAGGGAAAGAACATGAAATGAGACCAGGAGAGAGAGCAAGCTTTTCAAGCCTTGAAGAAGTATTTGTCAAGCCCTTCATTACTAGTCAAGCCAAGTCCTAGAGAGGAGTTGCAAATCTACTTGGCCATTTCGGAAATTACGGTGAATAGGACCTTGGTAAAAGAATATGGAGATAGGGTCCAACGGCTTATCTATTACGTGAGTCACACCTTAACCAAGCCGACAAAGAATTATACTCTTCTAGAGAAGCTCACATATGCCCTGGTGACCTCTGTAAGGAAGCTCCATCCCTACTTTCAAGCTCACTCAATAGCAGTAATAACAGACCAACCTCTCCGTCAATTCTTCCAAAGGATGGATGTGTCCAGAAGATTGGTTTTATGGCCTAGAGCTCACCCAATTTGATTTCAGGTATAAATCCAGGACCGCAATTAAACCTCAGGCTTTGGTGGACTTTGTAGCAGAGCTCTCAGTGGCCCCAGACCAAGTGACCTTTGTAGTAACAAATATAGCTCCAGAGAAGATTCCAGAGTCTGATAGTTGACCAGTAGGTTGCAAGTCATGGATCTTCTACACAGATGGAGCATTCGGGCAAGCCGGGGGAGGAGCGGGCATAGTTATAATAGACCTAGAGAGGACAGAGTGTTGCCAATGTTTCATATTCGAATTTAAGGCCACTAACAATGAGGCAGAGTATAAAGCCCTCCTAGCCGAGATGAAGACAGCCGCCGAGCTCGGGGTCGATTACCTGCAGGTCAAGAGTGACTCATTAATCATAGTCACTAAGGTTTCTAGGGATTATCAGGCAAAAGGGGATAACATGATTGCCTACTTGAAGCTAGTTCAAATGATTAAGAATAAATTTAAGGGATTTCATATCGAGCAGGTGCCTCGATAACAGAATGACCGAGCTAACGTTCTAGCCAAGATAGCTGCGAATGGAGGCCAATCCTTACATAGGAAGTCCCTCTCCAATTGATTTGTATACCAAGCATGGTAGCAGGCAAGGAGACTTATACCCTGGATCAATAACCATGCTGGATGGACCCAATAGTGGTTTATCTCCAAGAATGAGGGCTTCCCGAGGAGCCCGACCAAGCCAAAAGAATTAAGAGGCTCCTAGTCTGATATTGCCTGGTAGATGGATGCTTCTAAAGGAGGGGCAGATCCTTTCCCCTGCTTCGATGTTTGCATCCTGATGATGCCAAATGGGCATTAAGAGAGGTTCACTCTAGGGAATGCGGGAACCACATTGGTGGGGAACTCTGGCATATCAGGTACTCCGCATGGGGTATTACTGGCTAACTATCCATTAAGATGCAAAAAAATTTGTACAATCCTATGAACCATGCCAGAAGACCTCCAACTTGAGCCACCTCACACCGGAGCGTCTGTCATCTCTCAGCTCGCCTTAGCCTTTTGCTATGTGGGGAGTCGACCTGATTGGACCACCTCCTACAACTCCTAGACACGCCAAACATGTTATTGTGGCGATCGACTATTTCACAAGTTGGGTCAAAGCCGGACCGCTCTCCCAGATATCGGAAGGGAATATGACAAGGTTTATAAAAACTAATACAGTTTGCAGGTTTGGGACCTCTTTTATCATTATAGCTGACCTCAGCAAGCAGTTTGATAACGATTGATTCAAGGACTTTTGCAAAGGTTTAGGAATCGACCTTAGATTCGCCTCAGTAGCCCACCCTTTGACTAATGGGCTGATGGAATTCACCAATAAGACTGTCAATAAGCTGTTGAAAAAGAAGTTACAGTAGAGAAAGTGCAGACAGGCCGAAGAGCTTCCCGAGGTTCTTTGGGCTTACTGTACTACAAGGAGAACAACCACAGGAGAAACGCCCTATTCTTTAACCTTCGGAGTTGAAGCAACTCTTCCCATCGAGCACAAACTAACCTCCTTTAGAGTTCAACATTTTAAACATGGAAGCAATGAAGATAAGCTCTGAGATAACCTAGATCTCTTAGAAGAAAAACAAGATCGGGTAGCTGAGAAAGTAGCAATTTACCAGAGCAAGATCGCTAGGTACTTTAGCAGGAGGGTTAAAGCTCAAAACTTTAAGGAAGGGGGCCTAGTTCTTAAGAAAGTGACCTTGAATACCAGGAAGAGGTCAGACGAGGTCCTGAGGCCCAACTGGGAAGGGCCTTACTAAGTAAAGGTAGTGGTCCGCAACGAGGGTATAAGCTCGAGGACATGGATGGTCGGCCCATCGACCACTCCTGGAATGCCGATCACCTGAGGGAATACTACCTCTAAATAGGGAACTCATGACGAGACCACCTCTATTTAGGTTTTAATGAAATCCCCAACAATAATGTACTCCATTTTTTATCAATAAAGTTTGATTTCTCCATCTTCGATTATATTCTACAATGATTTCTCTGTATCCAACACGGGTAAGTTCGACATAGTCATCTTAAGACCAATGATTAGCCGGTGAAGCCTCCTCGCTATCCTTGATGCCTCAGTCGGACACCACCCCCCGCCCAGAAGGGTCTGAGTGTAAGAGCATCGTTGCCATCCAGATTTTGAGACCGAAGATTAGCTAGGGAAGCCCCTCGCTATCCTTGATGCCTTGGTCGGGCTACAACCCTTAAGAAAGGTTTGAGTGTAAGAGCATCGTTACCATCCAGATCACGAGACCATGAAATAGCTAGATAGCCCTTCTGATGCCTTGGTCGGGCTACCACCCTCAAGAAAGGTCTGTGTGTAATAGTATAGTTGCCATCCAGATCACGAGACCAGGAAATAGCTAGATAGCCCTCATGATGCCTCGATCGGGCTATAACCCCTAAAGGGGCGCAGGATTGAAAAGCTCTCCTACTTAAACTCCAATGTTCCAGTTATTACTGGTTACTAATCTTCCATGTGTATATTGTTGCTTACTGTGATAGATGCAAACTAGCCTAAAATAATATAAGGGGACTACTCACTAAAGTCATCGAGCTACCAGCTTCTGTTAAGAGCTGAAAGCTCAACCTAGCTATCTACTTTTGCGCTTAAACAAATTTAATATATCGATATTTTCATCAAATTCGATTAAATCAAGTGATTTCAGAGGTCACATCTAAGTCGAGCTCAGTAATGAAGCAAGGAGATGTCAGTCAAGTCAATATTCGCCGAAGCAAGCATGAATGAAATCTTAAGCCAGTCTTTATTATGATATGTGAGTCTATCCCCTTAAACGGTTACAGTTATCAAGCAGGGATCCCAACCCCCGGTTTTAGGCTGCAGAAAATGAAATAATGAAGACAAAAAAGCTAATTAAATAGGGCATGAGTAAAGTGGGGTGCTCACCCCCCATTTTAGTGCAGCTAAAACAGGTTGTGAATAAACTGTATCAGGCTCCTACTTCCTCTTGGTTCCCTTCTACTGCTCCTCATTCTTGGTGGACCTCACCCCATGCTCCTTCTTCCTGTGGTTGCTCAATTTGGTTAGCCATCTCTGCTACCCCTTCCATTGAAGGATCCCTGATTGCCTGTTGTTCAGCTGGGTCCTCCTCCAAGACCTCATTAACCACCCCTATAACCTCAAGTGGGATGGCCTCGTCGAGAAGGGTGGCCATTGACTCCGCCATGCTCTCTCCCACCTCCAGCTCTTCCCTTGAAGACACTTTAGAGGTGTCTCAGGCTTCTGGATGGCCTCTTTTATGCTCCACGGGCCGAACCTCATTGAGGATTCTCTGGGACCTGATGCTAGGAAGACCATAGAAGGAGGTGGTGGAGGAGGAGGATGAGGAAAGTCTTACATAACTGGCTGCCTACTAGCTCCAGCCATATTAGAAGGACCCGATTCATCACCTTCAGGATGAGACATCTCTGTGACCTTGGCCATTATCTCCTCTCTATCCCAACCAATAATGATGGATAGGTCGAAGGGCAGAGGTAGAGCTTCAACAACCTGGAAGGAGGCATAGAAATACTCGTCACTGAAGGAAACATCCACGTCCACTTGTAGCTTGGCTATCTAAGCGTACAGGTCCTTATTCTCGACGTCCAACATTTTTGCTTTTACCTTCCAGAAGTCCCTCTTCTCTGCTCGACACTCAGACCGAAGGGTTTCTAAGTCAAGGGACCTCTTCATCATCTTTATCCTCTCATGATCAAACCAAAGCTCGGCTAGCTTCGCATCCATCTCCCTTTGACTAGAGTCCATCTCTTGTACTAAGTACTGCACCAACAACTCCATGGCCCGCTCAGCTTCAGCTTTAGCTTTGGTTGCCTGATCAACGAGATAAGCCACCAGGTGGTCTATAGCCACCAGGTGGTCTATGGCCACGTTGAATTTGAAGGCCTATAAAAGAGTTCAAATTAGGAAGTGACGAACCAAACTCTTACTTGAGAAGATAAAAGACGATGATTACCTCGGCCAAGAGGATAGATCCCTAGGTGATCAGAATATCTACGGGCATCTGATCCATCATAGAAAGACTGCTCTCGGGGCAAGAAGCAATGAATTTCCATAAGACCTCACCTAGAGAAGCAGAGCCAGACTGATTTTATAGGTGAATAGAGGAAACCCTTTCAACACCAGTCTCGGGATCCTTTGAAGCTTGAAAGGCTGAGACTATAGATGGAGAGGCAGAAGCGTCTAGCAAGTTAGAAGTAGAGAAGACAGGAACATAAGCAAGGGTAGGGACAACTAGAGCAGGAGCTGTCATTGCAACGTCAGCGACTTGAGAAACAGAGGCCCCTTTACCCCGCACCTTGGTAGCCCGAGATATGAGGAGTGACATCTTGGACCTGTGCTGGAAGGAGGACGGAGCAAGAGTAAATGTAGCCCCAGCTGGAACAATTGGAAACCCTTTCTCTGAGGAGGCCAAAGGGATTTCCCGATTCGATTTGCCATAAGAAAGAGGAGTGTGAGCTTGTTGGGCTTCTATGGAAGCTGGACCAACAACAAAACTGTTAAAAAAAGAGAAAGAAGGGAAACCGTCAGAATTGAACTAATCAATGAAACAAAATATGATAATTTATTGTTACTTACGAGGTTTAGTATCAGAGATTTACAGATAACTGTTAACCCGGTGAGAATCGAAAGGGTCGGCAGTCAGGAACTTCAGGTTTAAGTAGTTCCTAACAAGGATAGTGTTTAGTACAACCTCATACTCGGCAGGCAAGGAGTCTCGGTCCCACGAGGGTTTATCATTGAAAGCGGTGGGAACCACGAACTCATGCCCACCAATAAATATTGAGCTTCCCCAATCACCCCCCGCCAAGATACACTCCTCTTTCCAGGGTTGGGTCCTTCCTTGAAGCGGCAGGGATGATGAAATTGTGCTTGTTCTTAGCCTTCACATAGAATTAACCTCGAGGAACTCCGGACAAACATCCGGTTTGAAAAAGATAGGCTAGCTCTTCTACTCCGGGCTCCCTAGTGACCTTACCCAACTCGTACTGTTTCCTCAATAACATGAAAAAGCTAATTAGGTGCCTCCAGAAGCTGGGCGTCAACTGAAGAGGAGCTAGTTGTCAACACTGAGAGCTCGTCGAAAGGTAGAATAGAGAGGAAGCATGCCCCCGTTCTCGAAGGTCGCTACATGGATGGGTAGCACGCTTTTGGACGGATTGAAGACGTCATAATTTCTGTGGGTAACTGTGAGGGAGATGCTATCAGGAATACCGTACTTGGACCTCAGGTGGTTGATCGATTACGGATCAATAGTAGAATCTTGGATGACCCTAAAGTCATAGGGAAGAGGCCTCACTGGAGGAGGTCCAGCAACCTCGACTTGACCCTTCCTAGCAGTGTCGTCTCTCTCTCCTTTGTTAGAGCCTTATTCGACCAAGTTCAAGGGATAGTCTGATCAGTTAGTGAACTCGGTTCCAATGGCCACATTTCTGTTAGAATGGCGTCTTTACGGGGTCGGAGGTGAGTCATCACTATCAAGGTCTCATCGAGCCCATTTTCCCTAGGCAAGGCTTGAAACCTCTGTGCCATCAACGAGGGAATCAACGGAGTCATGGCTGACTTTTGAAATAATGGAATAGAGTTTGGAGGCTGAGAAAAGAGAAGGAACATAGGCGTAGTTAGAGAGGGTAGCAAAAGAGAGGGATTTTTAAATTTTGAAGTTAAAAGAGCAAACTTGAGGAAGGCGGTGAAACTGTTGGGTATAAATAGAAGTAGGGGAGGCGATGATATCGATGAAATCTTCGGTCGGATTGCCTCGAATAGCGGGAATAGCCGTAATGTAGCCGCACTGTTTCAGGGAATGTACCGGTCAATGCTTGCCATGTCACTTGTGCAATTAATTAGAATATTTCCTCCGAGATTTTTGGTAATGATAAATAGGGGAAAATTTCTTAATTAAAATAGGAAATCTGACTCTAACCCCAACTCAATCACCAATGAGAGAATCATGAGAAAATTTCACGATAAGGAGGGATTAGATTAAGAGAATCATGGCGAGAGAATCACCAATTTAACCTATTTGGATTGTGTATAAATACGCGGAAGTATGCACAAGAAAAGAGGAGGAAAAAATGTGAGTAAATGAGAGCGACATAGGGAAAATAAACAGGGAGATTTAACTTCGACCTAAATTCTATAATTAGAACTTGGCCGGTATCGTATTCTACTATTCGACAGACACGTGGTTGCCACCCTACTGTATTCTAGCGAGTTTGAGTGTGTTTGGGAGATTTCTGCATTTCATACGTGTTCTACAATAAACATTTATACACTCGTTTTCATTATATTCAAACATTCATTTCTATCCTAATAGATCAGGTTCCTAAGGTACCGACCCCAGCCACCACCTCTGTGGTAGTGGTCTCGAGAGTGTTAGTCCAAATTTCTCACCTCGAGTAAATTTTCCGTTAACAAATCTTATTATCTTATTCTATTTAAAATCAAATATCAACTAACACCCTCCATTTTGTGATTAATGACATAATTAAATAATCTCATTATTTAATTTATTTAATCAACATCATTCATTAATTAAATAATCTCATTATTTAATTAATTTCAAAATAAATATGTGTCACTTTCGTAATACAATTAATTGAACAATACAATTAATTACATCGATCGGGCTAGCAAGGGGACCTAATAGACCCATAATATTTTGAGCTCCAATAATCATCGGAATAGTTAATTAAACTCTTTAATTAATATTCCTAAACTATTAACTTCGGTGTTATTCCACTAAAAACCCGAAGCTGCACTCTTTTAATTGCAGACGCTTTTACAAGACCGATACAACTCGGTGTGCATCGATATAGCTATTACATATGGTGTGATCCTCCACAATAGTTCATAATTACAGCTGGGTCATAATATCCATTATACCCCTCTAATTACATATATCCTTTTAGTGTCGTTGATTCTCTAATGGAGAATAAATCTTATTTCCTTATGGAATTAAAAGAGCGCTCATATTGCCCAAGCCCCGAATCAACCCTTAAAGGAACTACCATCTACTTCTCACAAGGAGTGAATTTCATTATTGTGTACAAACCTTCCCAGCCACAAGCCCAACCGCAATCCCAACATATGGAGTATTTTGATCAGGAATTTCATCCAACCTCACCCATGGTATATCAAAGGCCACGATCTAACCTGGATGAGTCGATAAGACACTCAGGATTAAGATCACCCACATATAACAATCATTAGTTGATATATATATATATATATATATATATATGAATCTCATCGGTAAACGGATCTTGGTGAGAGTTTCATATAAATCATGTCCTAGTTCTATATGATCACATCATATAAGATGCCTCTATTCCCATATCTCTTCTGAATGATTCAAGATAGAATCACCATACATTACAGAATGGATCGCAACTATAGATAAACCTCAAATAAAGTACCCAACTTTAGTTGCTATCTATGGACTTTTTAGATTGCACCTCTGTTATGGTATCAATCTGTATATGATACTCATATACACAGTTCGAGATTTCATCCGGCAATCTAGGATGTTAATATATGCACAAGTTTATAAAATAATTAACATAACAAGAATGAATTGAACTTTTCTTTTTATTTATTTCATAAATCCATTTCCAAATTACATGTTTAGGGCATAAACCCCAACAATCTCCCACTTGCACTAAAGCATATTAGGCATGTTTCGTAACCCTGGACCATATAGGTGACCCAAAAACCCTTTAGCCGGTAAGGTCTTCATAAATGGATCAACATGATTGTCTTAGGAGGCTACTTGGTGACGATCACATCTCCTCTCTACACTATCTCTCTGATGAGATAATACTTTCTCTCTATATGCTTCCCTCTCTTGTGGCTTCTTGGTTCTTTGGAATTATCCAAAGCACCATTGTTACCACAATAAAGTGTAATGGGCTTATCCAGGTCTGAAAAAAATTCCAGATCACTCAAGAACTTACGAAGCCAAACAGTCTCTTTAGCAGCTTCACAAGCGGCTACATATTCAGCTTCCGTGGTGGAGTCAACAATGCACGATAGCTTAATAATTTTCCACACAATGGATCCACCACCCAGGGTAAATACTGATCCAGTTGTGGATTTCCTAGAATTCTTGTCTGACTGAAAATCAGAATCTGTGTATTTTAACGGGGATCAAATCCTACCTGGAATACACTACCATATAGTTTCTCATTCTCCAAAGATACTTGAGAATTGTCTTGATAGCAACTCAATGATCCAATCATGGGTTGGATTGGTATCTACTGACTACTCCTACTACATAACAGATGTCTGATCTTGTGCATAACATAGCAAACATGAGACTACCTACTGCCGATGCATAAGGCACATGTCTCATATCCTCAACTTCTTGAGGTGTCATAGGACACTGTTCCTTAGACAAGTGAACTCCATGCCTTGAAGGTAAATTACCTTTATTGGAGTTTTGCATCGAAAATCGTACAAGAATCTTGTCGACATATGATGCCTGAGACAGTACTATGAGTTTTTTTTTACGATCCTTTATAAGTTGGATCTCAAGAACATAACTTGCCTCTCCCAAATCTTTCTTTTAGAACATAACCCATCCCTGTACTTTAGACAACACTCCCACATCATTCCCAATGAGTAGGATATCATCTACATATAGGACCAAGCAAACTACTTTTTGTCAATGATGTGCTTGTAGACATAAGGCTCATCGACATTCTGCTCGAAGCCATAGGTTTTGATCACTTTATCAAACCTAATGTTCCAAGATCTAGATGCTTTCTTAAGTCCATAGATGGACCTTTATAGCTTACGAACCTTTTTCTCTTGATCTGGAGACACGAATCCCTCTAGTCGCATCGTATAGATGCTCTCATCAAGATTGCCATTCAAGAATACAGTCTTGACATCTATTTACCAAATTTCGTAATCGAAATATGAAGCAATGGATAAGAGAATCCTAATAGACTTAAACATGGCTACTGGCGATAAGGTCTCTTCATAATCGACTCCCTCTTTTTAGGTATAACCCTTGGCCATAAGCCTTACCTTGAAGGTATCTACATTTCAATCAACTCCTATCTCTCTCTTGTAGATCCACTTACACCTTATGAGTTTTACCCCATCCGGTAAGTCTACAAGATCCCAGATTGAGTTAGAGTACATAGATTCCATCTCGAGATTCATGGCTTTAAGCCATTCCTCTTTATCAGGATCTTCCATTGCATTCTTAATGTTAATGGATCGTCAACACTATCACCAGAGACAACACCTTTTCCCTCACCTACACCTAAATAACATTCAGGTTATCTCACAACCCTCTCACTACGTCTAGGTGGTAGTGTATCCTAATCAGAAACCATATGACTCTCAGATGTTTATGGATCAACAACTCTTGTTAATGAGACACTAATCTCACCAGACTCCAACTTATTCAATAAAATCTTAGAACGTTGTTTATGGTCACTAATATAACAGTCCTCAAGAAATGTTACATTTGTCGATACAAATACTTTGTTATCTTCGGGACAATAGAAGTGTCCATATTTAGTCTCTTTGGAGTATCCTACAAACAGTCAGACAACAGACTTGAAGTCTAGCTTTCCACTTCTATTCTTCAGCACGTGTGTTGGACACCCCATATACAAAAATATAACAAACTAGCTTAACGAGCATTCCACAACTCTAGGGGAGTCTTAGGAATAGATTTGTATGGCACTACATTCAAAATGTATGCTGCAGTTTGTAACGTATATCCCTAGAAAGAATTTGATAATGATGAGAAACTAATCATATATCTCATCATTTCCATCAGGGTTCTATTTCTCCTCTTTGCTACACCATTTGCTGATGTGTACCAGGAGATGTGAGTTGGAAAACTATCCCATACTCGACCATGAAGTCTTCAAACTCTTGGTCAATGTACTCACCTCTACGATCTGATCATAGTGACATGATAGTCCTACCTAATTGATTCTGAGCTTCAACTCGGAATTCTTTGAACTTTTCAAATGTTTTTGACTTTCGTTGCATCAGGTAGAGATATCCGTGTCTTGAGTAGTCATCTATAAAAGTGACATAATACTTATAACCACCCCTATCTCTAACATTCATCAGTCCGCAGACATCTGTATGTATTAGCTCTAGTGGTTCTTTAGCTCTGAGCCTTTTTCCAGTAAAAGGTCTTTTAGTCATCTTACTTTCCAAACAAGATTCGTAGATAGGTAAGGTACCAACCTTTAACTCACTAAAAGGTACACTTTTTACTAGTCTGTCTATCGGGTCAAGGTTAATATGACCAAACCTTAGAAGCTAGAGATACGTGTCATTTTCTAGAGAAATTTTATGTCGTTTAGTTTTTGGTTTTTCAACCTTAAACATTTCGGTGTTAAACAATTTTGTATGTATTAACGGTCTTAACACACATAAATTATTTTTATTAATTCCTGAATAAATATTCAGACCATTCTTTCCAATAATAACAGACTTATTATTAAAAGAAATAGAATACTTTTGTTCTAATAACTTAGAAACGGAAGTCAACTTCTGTGTGAATCTAGGAATACAAAAAAAATTGTTCAATAATAAAAAACTATTATTATTATAAAATTGCAATCTTATTGCTCCCACTGATTTGGCCGATACGATATCTCCCGACCCCACACGCATTGAGAAGGCTCATTCCTCTAGTTGTGTCCAAGAATCAGTCTACTGCAAAGAAGAACAAACATGATTAGTGGCCCCCGAATCAACTATCTAGGGTGAAGAATCATCTTCCATTAATCAAGATTCAAGAACAAGTAAATCATATTTACCTTTATTCATTTTCCTTTTGGTCACCTCCTCCAGATACTGAGGACAGTTCCTCTTACAGTGTCCAACCTTGTCATGATGGAAACATTTTCCCTTGCCTTGGTCGGTTGAGGCGCCCTTCTTTTTGCTTTGGGCTTTATTTGGCTTTGGCTTTGGCTTACCTTTCGCCTTCCCAACAAACATCTTCCTATTTTTATTATTTGAGGAGGAAGATGGTTCGGCAACATTTGCCTCAACGGTCTTACCGTTGTTGTCCTTAGTCAAGGACTCAAAAGTAGCAAGCTCATTGAGCAACTGTGTAAGACTGAACTTTAACTTATTCATCCCGTAGTTGCTATTAAACTGACTGAAACTCTTCGAAAGAGTCGTCAGTATGATGCTCACTTGACTGGGTTCGTCAATGGCCCTGGCATTGACTTCTGCCATGTTGAAGTAGGACATCATGCTCAGGACATGTTCCCGAACTAACGAACCTTCCTTCATGCGAGCAAGTACAGTGGAATGAATAGCTTCGTGTCGCTTTTGCTCGGGGGGCTGCCCGAACATAGCTTGCAATGACTCCATGATTTCGAATGTTGAATTTATTGCCTCGTGCTTTGTGACAAGCACGTCTATTATAGAAGCCAACATATATGTCCGGGCTTTTTCATCAGATGAGACCTATCGCTGGTATGCCTCACGAACAGTTTGTTCAGCATTGGCAGCAGGTACTGGAAGACATTCCTCCGTAAGCACAAAATTGAAGTCTTTGGTGACAAATATTGCATTAATGTTAAGTTTCCATTTAATGTAGTTATCACCAGTTAATTTGTCGTTTGCGAGAATTTGAAGTGATTGAAATAAATAAAACATTCATTCAGTCATTTATTTTAAACAAGTGCTAGTGCTTCGGCATAAATTTAAACATGATGCATGAACATGTTTAACGAACTAGAACTACCTTAAAACCAGTTACTATAACACGACAATCTAACATACTACAAAGAAGTGCCGCCTTAGGGTCGGTCAAGTCTTTGTATGTTGGACCGAGACATTATTAACAGACTTAATCAAAACCTTCGTGAGTGTAACCCACCATTTCAGATCTCACGAGCTTAACTCGAGAATCGCCGTCTTAGGGTCGGCCAATCCCGAAATACCCTCAGAAATCCTATCCGTTAGGAAGTTAACCTTGGTATTGATCTTTGTGGAAACCCTTATTAAGGAGGACGAAAGATCTCACGGTGTTGAACTAATGATGGAGACCGCTGGACATAAATGTCATATATCCCTCTCCCACTCATTATTTTAAAATCTTTTCTATTATCCGTTAATGCACCTAGACTCTACAGGATCAAACATATAACTTTAATCAAGTTATATAACGCATTAACTAATTAGAAAAAAAATCTAATTAACTAATAAATCATTAATGCTTTTTAACAATTAAAAATCTATTCTATTAGTGAATAATCCAAACCTTTGTAAACTATTTACTAAGGTCAGATTATTATATTAGTGTTTACCAAGTTTTAACTATTAAAACTCTAACACTTTATTCTAATCATTTAGTATTAGGTTATTAATCAAATTAAGCCTAATAAATGACACTATTAATCTAACTTACTAAACACTTTAATAGCTAGATTAATTTTAATGAGAATTACCAAGTTTTTTAACCATTAAAAAAAAACTAATCAAATTTTCATATCCAATTATGTATATACCAATTTTTATCACATTAAAAAAAATACATAAAATATCTGGCTATGATGCATGTATGACATATCAAATATATTTGTGTAGGCACATCTAATTTAAATGACATACGTATGCATGTCAATGCTTTTATCATCACATAATATAAAGCATATATGAATTGACCGAGTACTGTGGATTATTTAACCTAAAAAAAGGAATTTAAAATTATAAAAATACCCCAAGGCATTCCTTAGTCTTCTTGTAATTTCCGAGTCTTCCAATCTCATTAGGTCACTCCGATTCATCTCATGAATCCTTCTTCGTGATTTTTTCAGGTCTTCAATATAGGTTACAATTTTATTTTTTATTTACAATACAATAACAGTGAAAATAAATAACCACACACACACACACACACACACACACACACACACACACACACACATATATATATATATATACAGCCCATGAACCCTAAATCCACAGTACCATATAATCAATGATCAATCATGTTTTTGTAAATTAACTAATTTAATATACATAGAAAAACAACATACAGTCAATTTAAATAGTGCCTACACTAGACATGCCCACGGTTCCGGTTGGTTCTGGTTTCGGTTCCAGAAGGAGCCAGAACCGGAATCGGAACCTTAGACAAGTGGTTTCAATTCCGGTTCCAGTTTCGGTTCCGCCGGTTCAGGTCAGGTTCCACCAGTTCCGCCGGTTCGGTTCCTTTTTTTTTTTTTTATTATACATTTATACTCATTTAAAAAAAAATACCAAAACATAAGACATGTAATAATGTGAAATTGTAAATGAATTTTATTGTGTAAGGCCGTACGCCGAAATTAAAATAAAAAATAATAATACTAAATACATAAATTGAAATAAATGTATAAAAATAAAAAAGAAAAAAATTGGTCTTGCACTTAATTTGTACCAAAATTCAAATTAAGTTGCCTACGTATCCTCTTGGGGTTTAGAGGAATCAAAGACCATGTATTTCTTTTACATTTTATTGTCTTTTACATATGTAATTCTGTAAGTTTGTAACTAATCGTTGCCTTTCATTCCGGTGCCGGTGGTGTGATCATTATCGAAGAAATCGTAAATCACTTCTGGCTCCATTTCTTGTTGTCTATATTCATCCTTTGTCCAATCATCAACACACACTTGGACTTGAATTGATTCTAGACTCAAAAGCGACCGTCTAGCATCCAGAATATTTCCACCCACGCTAAACTCTTGTTCCACAGCCACTATAGAAACCGGTATTGCAAGAATATGTTTGGCTATTATAGACAAGATTGGGAAGCGCTTTTGATGTTCTCTCCACCAATGTAGAATATCAAATTGATTCACATCACCGTCTTCTATAAACTAAAAATCGGTACTGTGATAAGTTTCTATCTCATGATACGAGACCGAACTTGAAGAAGATGAAGAAGAACCTCGTAATCTTTTGATCTTTTGGGACAAAAGTCCAGACCCTGCCCCCAACACTCTAGAAGATCGAGTTTGGGAGACATTTTCATTTTGTTGAACACTAATGTTCAATAATGGACCATAAATTCTACGATATTCATCATATAACTGATAATATAATGTCTTAATTGTAGCACAATAAGTATTAGTTTCTAATTCTATACCTAAACAATTATAATAAAGAGTTAAATAATCTGTCAATGCATCTAGTTTACAACGTGGGTCAAAACACAATGCAAGTAGGTAAATAGTTGGAAACTCCCTATGATAGTCTAACCATTTTTTTTTTCATAGCTTCAATGCATGCTTGTAATTGTATATCAGATGAACAGTCAGCAAATGCACCAGCAATATTACAACCCTCAATAATAAATAATTGAGTAGTAAGATAATAAATACCTGACAAATTGTTAGTAGCTTTATTAAAAACTTTTAACAAAATATAAATTTTGGTACAAACATCCCAATGATGTGCATAAAGATTGATTTGACTAACATTATATTGCATAAAAGAAACTAATAAATCCCTATATTCATAACTTTCACAAAGCAATTTATAAGTAGAGTTCCAACGTGTTGGAATATCACGAGAAAATCTAATGGGATGCCTACCTGCCTGTTTACAAAAATCTTACCCATGCTTTCATAACATTAGGATGTTTCCACAAATATGAGAGGGCATCGTTAATGGGTTTAATAAAATCTTGAAGAATTTCCAAACCTTTTTGAATGCATAAATTTAAAACATGGCAAGCACATCTTTGATGAAAAAATTTACTATTAAAATTAGGCTTGCATAATTCAATTAAAGCAGGAATTTCAGCCGTATTATTAGAAGCATTATTAAAACCAATTGAAAAAATTTTGCTTTCAATTTTATACTCTTCAAAAATGATTTTCATATTTTTATAAATATTATCAGCAATATATGCATCATCAAAAACTCTAAATGCAAGAAATCTTTTTTGAATTGTCCATGCTTTGTCCATATAATTACAAGTTACACCCAAGTATGAATGCATTCGCCAATGGTCAGTCCATATGTCAGCACATACGGAAACACGACTTTTATAGTTCGCAAAATATTTTTTCAAAGTCCTTTTTTTCTTTTTATAAATATCATTCATTGTGCATGTAAGAGTGGTTCTAGGGACACGACATGCAGCAAGATTTAATGCTTTATGACAATAATTAATAAAACCAACTTTTTCACCAAAACTAAAAGGTAAATGTTCTACAACTACCATCCTAGCTAATTCTTCTCTATTAGTTTGATCACTATATTTAAATAATTGAGTGTTATGGGTAGAAAACCTGGAAATTTGAGATTGTGTACTCCCTTTAGCAAGTTCTGCTGGATGACAGGTCGTAATATGCTTCCTATATGTGCCGTATCCTCCAGATTTAGTCCACTTGTATTCTTTAGGGCAGTAATTGCACACCGCCCAACATGTTCCATCTGGTTTTGTAAATTTCTTCATGTGGAGAATGAATAGATCAGATTTGGCCTGCTTCTTATCCTTCTCTAACACCTCTTCAAAATTTGGATCTGCAACAAAATCGGGTATATTTTATGATTGGCTTGTCATATTAACGGGGCTAGGGCTAGGGCTAGGTTGGCTAGCATTGGGTTCAGAAATTATTAAAGGGGGATTTGGATTGGCTGGATAGTTTAGGGATTCAAGATAATCTTGTAATTGCAGGAACTCATGGTAAGAGGTGTTGTCAAAACCGATATTATCCGGCTTCGACATACAACCCTTACCGGTCCTGGAAATAGAATGCCTTGGTGGAATGTCTCATACTCCACTTCCACTTCCACTTCCACTTGCCATTAAAAAAATTAATTTGAAAAAAAAATCTTCAAAAAAATTAAAATAAATGGATGAAAATAAAATTATTTTTTTATTGGAAATATATTTTTAAGTATTGACAAGGATTTTTAAATGATTTTAAAAAATAATAATTGCAATAAAATAAATATAAACAAATAAACAATTAACTAATTGAGAGATAATTGAAGAGAATTAAGAGAATTGAGAGAGAGTTGAGAGAGAAATGGTGTGAAAAAAAATGGATTGGGGGGGGGGGGTATTTATAGGAAATTAAAGGTAAAAGAGTTATTTTTTTTATAATAAAAAAACAACTGTTGGGCTCCAACAGTCTGCTGATCGTTGGGCCCAACGGTTTGTTTTAATTTAAAAAAAATAAAAATTCAAAATTTAAAAAATGTCCTGGAACCGGCGGTTCCAGAATCAGAACCGAACTGTCGGTTCTTGGCCAATTTTTTTAGAGGATGAACCTTAACCGGAACCGGAACCGGAACCGAAACTGAATTTTTGCCCCTACGGTTCCGATTACGAAATTGGTTCTACGGTTCCAGTAACGGTTACGGTTCGGTTTTACGGTTCAAATCGAACCGTGGTCATGTCTAGCCTACACAATCATACATGCAGGAGCATCGAAAACAATTTCCTGTTCCGAAAAGAAAATTGGCTCTAATACCAATTGTTGAAACCCCGTTCACCGATCACATAGCGGAAGTAGGTTTTTAAAAATTTTATACAGAACGTAAACGATCATTAACTAGTGAACTTGAGATCAGAATTCTTTTTTCGGAACTTATACGTATAAAATTATCAAAATAATATATATATATATATATATATATATATATTAAGGAAATTGAAATCGATATAATCAGAAGAAGATATTAGAACCTTACCAACGTTTGGACACTCCTTCACTTCTTGCTATGTTCTTGGTTTGTACCACTTGATCTTCCCCATTTTATCCTAGGATTGGTAACTGTGTGTGGACGTGTCACGGTCTCAGGATCTTGAACGGAGGATGTAGAGAAAAACGAAGAAACTATTTCTTCTTAGAGAAAACAAATTAGAACCATTATATTTGTTAAAAAAATATCTTATATTTTATTTTTCTCTTTAGTTTCAAAGTGCACGAACACCAAAATTTATTGTTCAACTCTTGATCTTTTTTTTTTCATTACTCATATCACTCACGCACATTTGCACTTAAAATGTATGTAATCTCATTACTATGTGCGTCGTATATTATTAATGTGTGTTAATGAGATTTTAAGTTTTTTACACACACACTAATTGCATTTAATGTATATTCATGTGTTTTCAGTTTTGATATATATATTATTCGGTTTTTCAAATAAAAATATATCTAACATATTTTTTATTTTTGAAAAAACTGACAATATATCTTTTGATTTTAAAATCTTTTTAAAATATCTCATATCTTTAAAAGATAATTAAATATTTGTGTCATATGTAAATTTTATCAGACGTACACGTCATTGACCAAGAGGATAGAGTTGCCAGGTGGACATCCGAATAGGTATTCAGAAAATATCCTACAAAAATATCCTACAAGACATCACCAAAGAAGAGAAGCCCGAGTAACCAAGTATTGAACAAAACCTACCTGGGGTCAACTGACGTCATATACTACTCAGGGTTAGTTAAAGATGCTCGGGGCTAGTTGATGACATTTTCTACTCGGGATCAGATGATGTCATTCTGGACCAGCTAATATCGTGTTCTACTCGGGACAAACATGAAGAAAAGCGAATAAAAACCCCAGCCCGTAGCTCACACGAGTCGAGTCGTAAAAATTCACGAAGATATCCATATCAAAGAGGAATTCCAAGAAGAATAGAATACCAAACAGATAGGGTTCTAAATCAGGCAACAATTTTATTTTTTCAAAAAGACTACGCTTTTATATGGAAATAAGTCCTAACTGGACTACATAACTAGAGTCCCATTCGATCTCAATACAAGTCTTCGAAATAGGAAAGAAGACAGACTACTTCTAACAAGTAACCAATCGTAGTTAAATACAAAGATCTTTTATTACTTGAACAAAGAGAATTAGGGTTCTATGGACATATAAATAGACCCATAATCTCGTCACAAAATAGACACAGAAAATATAGAAAAATACAGAGAGGAAAAGAGAGATCGAGAGTTGTAAATCTTTTCAATAGTGGATTTTGGCTCGATTGATTATTTAGCCACCCGTGGACGTTTCTCTGGTCTTCGGAGTTTTACCACGTAAAACTTGTGTCCTATCACTTTCTCATTCTCTCTCTCTCTCTTTGAAATCACAGCTAAAATCCAATTCTTGTTGACTTTTTCCCATACATCCACAAATCGACGTCAACAATTGGTGTTAGAAGGAGGGTGAGAACCTCCGATTTAATTAAAAGTAATGGCGGCAAGCAGAAAAAGTCCTGGAGATGTCCAAAAATCTCCAGATAATGTCCATATTGGCAGTAGTTCACGAGATCTCACCGCAACCAACCAACCAACCAACCAACCAACCAACATCCCCGGCAGGGATTCAACAAATCCCTCTGACCAGAGAAGACCTAACACGACGCTTCCGCGAGGCGCTGCAACAGTTGGTGTCAGACGCAACAAAGGAATGAGATGATCTACTGGTTGCAAAAGACGCACAACCTCCTAACCTTCTACCTACAAGGCTTCGTTCGGTTGTAGTAGGGCCATAACTAAATGCACCAGAAGCCGAAAGGAACGCTGCTCCTATTAATCAGGCTGGACGTGAAACACCCGAAGAGGAACGACCATGCCAGAAGTAGAACCATGATCAAACAGCCCGTGCAAGACACCGTAAACATGACCGGCACAGGGATCGGTCGTCATCAGAAGATAGCGATCGACACCATCGCAAGCATCATCTTGGAACCATATGCCTGTAAGAATAAACCCATGAAACTCGACATCAAAGTGAAGAGCCCGTCTAACAAGATATTCAGATATAATGGACATGGCAGGAGGATATGCACTAGCCGAAGAAGAAGAATTAGCCATGGGAGGATGCTATATGCATGGAGAAAAACCCGAAAAGGACGCTGAGTCCAAGGTGCAGAACCAAAAGGGAAAACAGAAAGGAAACAGTAAAGAAAAAAGCAAGGCGGGTGAAACGGGCGTAATGCCGAACAGACCAAGGTGAAATTCCGAGGTAGATACTCCAACTACACCCCTCTTCGAAAAAAGCAGGAGAAAATTCTGGCCATACTGGAAGAGAAAAATCTGGTAAAAGAACCATGCCGACAGTTTCAATTTGCTCGACGGGATACAACCAAATACTGCAGATTCTATAAGGAAACCAGTCCTTAGACTTCCAAATGTTACCAGCTCAGGGATTATATAGAAACCCTCATTCGGGAGGGACATCTTCAGGATGTAATCTTGAAAAGGGATGAGAAGTCAGAAACAAAGAAAGAGATCAAGGCCGATCACAGCTCTGGTCGAAATCGAAGGGCCAGCCCAGAGGACAATGAAGTAATACAAACAATCTTTAGAGGACCATCCACTAGGAGAAGTAACCGAGAGCGAACGTAGGAAATCAGAGAACCAGTGGAGGCAAGACATAACTTTGATGTGAACTCGGTCGAGCCAGAACCGAAAAGGGTAAATGAAGGATGAGACCCAATAATATTCACAGAAGCAGACTCACGTGGGGTCGATGTTCGGCCAAATGACGCCCTGGTCATAAGTGCCCGGATTGGTCATCTGGAAGTCAGGAGAATCCTGATAGATAATGGAAGTTTGGCAGACATTCTCAATGTAGCCATCTACGATCAACTCAGGTTTGACCGAAATGATCTACAGCCTTTCCATACTACACTCAGATGATTCGGAGGAATTGAGGTAAGGTCACTCGGGACGATAAAGCTATCCGTAAAGATTGGAGTGGCACCTTGTCAGAGAACTGTATTGCTCGACTTTGTGGTAGTAGACTTAGACAATTGGTCGTATAATGCATTATTGGGTCAGACATTCTCAAATAAAACTAAGGCCGTAATAGCCATTTATGCATTGATGATCAAGTTCCTAACCGAACATGGGGTCGGTGTAGTCAAGGGATCCCAAGAGATGGCCCGAAGAGCTAACTTGTCAGTATACGAAGACAAAAATGATGGTGAATAGGTATGCACTATAATGCAGGCGAGTCAGAACAAAGAGTCCATGTCAGTCGAATTTGATCCAAGGGAAGAGTCGAATGAGTCCAAAAATGAACCGATCGAAGAAATTATCTTGAAAGAAGATGAACAAGATAAGAAGATCAAGATCAGGGCCAATCTGGAAGCAAAAGTCAAACAAAGCCTCACTGATCTGCTTAAAGAATACAAGGATATGTTTGCCTGTAGTCATGAAGACATGGTCGGGATAGACGCCCGAATAATATCTCATCATCTCGCTGTAGACCTGAATGCAAAACCAGTGATACAAAAGAGAAGGTCATTCAATCTCGAGAGAATTCAAGCAATCAAACAGGAAGTGAAAAAGCTACTCGCTATAGGGTCGATTAGAGAGATCATCTACCCTCAATGGGTAGCTAATGTAGTCCTCGTCCAAACAAAAAATGGATAATGGAGAATGTGCATAGATTTCACAGATTTGAACAAAGCATGCCCAAAAGACAATTTTCTACTCTCAAGGATAGACCAACTGGTGGATGCTACATCAAGCCTTGAATTGCTCAGTTTCATGGACGCCTACTCGGGATATAACCAAATCCGGATGAACCAGGCTGACGAAGAAAAAACAGTGTTCACAACCGATCAGGGCTTGTACTGTTACACAGTGATGCCCTTCGAATTAAAAAATGTAGGGGCAACATATCAAAGGCTGGTCAACAGGATCTTCGCAAGACAAATAGGAAGAAACATAGAAGTATACATTGATGACATGCTGACCGTGAGTATCTCGGCAGGCAAGCATACCTCAGACCCGCGAGAGACATTTGATGTTTTGAGGAGATACCAAATGAAGCTGAAACCGAACAAGTGTTTATTTGGAGTTCCTTCAGGAAGGTTCCTGGGTTTCCAAGTTCACCAAAGGGGAATCGAAGTCAATCCTGAAAAAATCCAAGCCCTATAGAAAATGACTTCACCAAGGACACAAAAAGAAGTACAGCGCCTAATAGGATGCTTAGCTTCATTGGGTAGATTCATCTCAACGGCCACAGATTAATTAAAAAAGGAAAAGAACTCGAATGGAACGAAGAGTGCGAGCAAGCACTCTTAAAAATCAAAGAGTACTTAGGGCAGGCTCCCATCCTTTCGAAACCACAAATGGGAGAGATACTCCATTTACACTTATCAATTTCAGAACTAGCAGCAAGCTCAGTCCTAGTCAGAACAAAAGACGGAGTACATAAGCCAGTGTATTATACCAGCAAGGCGTTTTTACCCGCCGAGACCAGGTATTCACAGGCAGAAAAAATGGCCCTAGCATTGGTTTCAGCGGCAAGGAAGCTAAGGCCATACTTTCTGGCTCATACAATCCAGGTTCTCATCGACTGCCCATTGAAACAAATTTTACATAAGCCAGAGATTTCAGGAAGACTAACCAAATGGGCAATCGAGCTCAGTGAATTCGATATCTAATACGTCCCCAGAACATCCCTCAAAGGGCAAGCAGAGGTAGATCTTATAGCAGAGTTCACAGAGCCAAACCTGGAAGCAACAAAGATATTGGGAAAAAATTTCCCATGGAAATTGTATGTTGATGGTTCTTCAAACACTCAAGGCAGCGAGGCAGGGATAGTAGTATGCACTCCAGAAGGAGATGATGTCGAATGCGCCATAAGGTTTGATTTCAAAGCAACCAATAATCAAGCCGAGTACGAGGCGTTACTAGCTGGACTCAGAGTCTGCATAGCTTTCGGGGCCGAAGAAGTTGAGATATTTAGCGATTCACAAGTAGTTGTCAACCAAGTCCTGAACGAATACCAAGCTAGGGATGAAGGTATGATAGCCTATCGTGACATTGCAAGACAGCTCATCCGAAATTCAAAGAATATAGGATTGCCTAGATCCCTAGAAAGGAGAATGAAAAGGCAGACGCTTTGTCCAAACTAGCATCAGCAATAACCATAATCAGGCCAAAAACTATTTAGGCTGCACATCTCCTCAAACCGAGCACAGCTGAGCCAAAAAACTATGAAATTTTAGAAATTCGAACACCGTCAGACGGTTGGATGACCCAGCTGAGAAGGTTCCTGGAAGAAGGTGTGCTCCCGGAAGATCCCCTACAAGTAAAATGTATCAGGTATCGATCAACAAGGTACACATTGGTCGGAGATGAACTATACATAAGGGGGTTTCCCGAACACTTCAAAGATGTGTGTCTGAGGAAGATGCATGTCATATATTACAGGAAATCCACGGGGGAGTTTATGGAAACCATACTGGGGGTAAAAGTTTAGCACACAAGGTACTCAAGCAAGGTTATTATTGGCCTACTTTATTCTCATATGCACAGCGATGTTCGGAGAGTTGCAATACTTGCCAAAGGATTGCTAATGATATCCGACAACCCCCTAAACAACTCAGAAACCTCACATCCCCATGGCCATTGGCCATATGGGGTTTGGATTTAATCGGCCCAATGGCAGCTGGGACAGGGGGTGGAGCGAAGTAGGCCATAGTAGCCGTTGACTATTTCACAAACTGGGCAGAATGCTTCAGTGCACATCACAGAAGCAAATATCATAAATTTCATGAAAAAAATTATACTCTACAGGTTTGGAGTTCCAAACACTATCATCACTGATAACGGCACCCAGTTCGATAACCTGAAATTCAAATAGCTGTGCAAGGAGTACCAAATTGCCAATTAATATGTCACACCTGCCCATCCTTAAACAAACAGGCAGGCTGAAGCAGTAAAAAAAATTGTCAAGCATATACTCAAAGCAAAGCTGGATGCTAAGAAAGGAAGTTGGGTTGAAAAGCTTCCCGAAGTATTATGGGCGTATCAGACAATAACAAGAACGTTATCAAGAGAAACTCCATTCACTTTAGCGTTTGGAATAGAAGTTGTTATCCCCAAAGAAAAGTCATATGCATCACCCAGAGTCAGGATATATAATGAAAAACAGAATGTTGATATGCTATTACAAAGTCTTGATGACCTAGAAGAGAAAAGGGAGAAGTCCCGAATACGAAATATGGCATATCAGCAAAGAGTAGCTCGCCACTACAACTCTCATATTCGGGTCAGGAAATTCCAACTAGGAGACCTGGTACTCAAGAAGGTATCATTGAATACAAAAATAAAGTTGCAGGTTCCCTAGCTGATAAGTGGGAAGGCCCGTACAAAATCGAAGGAATAACTAGCCATGGAGCATATTGGATTGCACGACCCAATGGAGGGGTTTTACCCCGACCATGCAATGCCCAATATCTGAAAATTTTCTATCCTTAATTTTTTTTTTTCCTTTTCTAGTCGGGACAATTTTAGTTTGGTCAAATATTAGCTTTGGAACTTAAATCTTTGTTGGTTTTGCAGTTATAAATAAAAATCTAACTCGGGATTTCCGAAAAATAAAGCATATGATAATAAGAGCATATGAAAGACGAGCATGATAATAAGAACATGCAAATAGAATACTCGGGACCATTGATTCTCGAATGGGCGGAGAAACTTGAAGGAGCATGCCAGTGGTGCAAGGTCAATTGACCTTAGCAAAAAGGCAAACTTGATGCACCAGATTCTGTAGAAAGGCTCGGGACGCTATCGGAAAAAATTTCCGTGAAATGCGTAGCTGCGTTAAGCGGTTCAAAAAGCTTAACGATTCGGTAAACCCTTACATAGAAAAACTGGGGAGACATCCTCGGTAATGTGTAAAGGCTCGAACATATGATCATGGTGAGCCTTGATGTAATGTTCGGGTAGCAACCGAGTATGAAACACAAGTATAAATCTACTTGTCTGTTTTAAGATGACTCGGTTAATAATATTAGCCAGTTTAATAAGATACTTGGCGTTAAAAATTATTCGGGTAACGAAACAAGTTTATTAAGATACTTGGTGAAGTTACCCGAACATGAGAAATAACCAATTTAATAAGATACTTGGTGTTAAAAATTATTCAGGTAACGAAACAAGTTTAATAAGATACTTGGTGAAGTTACCCGAACATCAGATATAGTCAGTTTAATAAGATACGTGGCGCTAAAAATTATTCGGGTAACGAAACAAGTTTAATAAGATACATGGTGAAGTTACCCTGAACATTAGAAATAGCCAGTTTAATAAGATACTTGGCATAAAGATTGCAATAGCCAGTTTAATAAGATACTCGGCAACAATAGAATCAAGTTAAAGACTCGGTGAAATTTCTAGAGCAATGAATCAGATCAGACCGCTCGGTTTTCAGAATTACAGTTAACTCAAAATTTCATTGATAATCTTTACAAAGAATTGTTAAAAAGAATCTCTACAAAAATGAATTTCTACAAAATAAATCAGTCAGGAGGATTTAGAACTCTTGTCAATGCTCGCGTCGGGCACCATTTCGTATTCACGGCGCAGACTTTCATTGGAAGGCCAAGCAATCGTATCGATTAAATCATCCATCCATTTACTGTAATCTTCTCCCGGGATCGGTCCGACATCAGACACCACACCTTCCACAACCAACTCCTGACTGGCATAAAAGGTCGAGAGGGAGTGCTCAGATGGAACCTCCAAATGCATGGGATGGGGCTCTTTGCTTCGACTACTACAATAAGCTCTCCACTCATTCATCTAAGTCAGAAGAGATTCCAGAGACCGATCCAGGCTATTCTTAAATCGACAGTTCCCATTTGGTTCAGGCTTTTTCAGTTGCCCGATTCTTGACCTTAAAAATCTCACCAGCTAAACTAGCCCTCGCTGAAATTCCCGATGGAGAAATGATCAACCCCTTGGACTTCAAGTTCCAGTCTGGCATCTTTGGATAGGAACTCGACTATCTAAGCTTGGCGTTCCAAGTCCTCGATCTTCTGTTCATATGCCAACTTGGACTGCTCCACTTCCTGCTCGGCCTTAAGCATTGATTCCTGGGCAGAAGACAACAAGTTTTGAAGCGACATAGCCTTCTCTTCTGCCAAAGAAGCCCTTTCCTCGGCCTCCACTTGCTCCGCCAAACAGTGGTCGACAAACACTTGGGTAGAGCCCACCTCTTTTTGATAAGCCGCCTCAACACAAGCACGACTATCTTCGCTTTCTTTCAGCGGAGTTTCAAGATGCCTTATTCGATCAGTTTGATGCTGTTGCGTTTGAACCAGCTTAGCAAACTCGGACACCATCTACAAGGAAATATAATCAAAAATCTAGCAAGAAAGACGATGAAAGTAGGGAATAAAACCTACATAAGATGCGTCGTTGAAAATATTCAGAAGACGCTTCGTTAAAGAGCCATCCCAAAAAAAGCTCCAGCAGTCGTCCCAGATGAAAGCCCGACTGGATGACATAGCCCGTAACAGATCCTGAGGCGAAGGATAGGAAGGGCCTCCTAAAGGTTCAGCTCTGGCATCTTCAACCTTGGGGGGGAAGAGCCCCTTATCGGGTCTGAAGTTTCCGCACCCACCGATGTTTCAACATCAACGCTCGGGGGAATCTTAGCTCCGGTGTCTTCATCACTGGAATCGATTAATGAAACCACCCGAGGAACCTTATGAGGGCGAGCGGGAGAATCGACCGCCTTCTTTTTCTCTGCCTGAGAGCGATGAAAGATGAGATCAGCTGAGGGATCTTCCTGAACATCCTCCAGAAAGGATTAAAAAAAGTCGAGATCTGTATTTACTTATCCCTCAGAGGTTTTAACTCCATCACCGGCGTCTGTCCTCTTAATAGGGACACTAATCGGGGAGCTCGATCCACCAGGCCTCTCACCAAGACCATCACTCTACCTCCCTCCGTCTACAGGCAACTCCTGAGTATAGCCACTCGGGCCACTTGACTCCCCTAGGGTCGCCCGAATGACTTCCTTGGGGACACTTTCAGAATCAGTTCCTCAGCCTCATCAGGGTCCTCATCTGACACAGGTGAGGCAACACCCTCTTCACTCTGACGAGAAGCTTCATTTTTGGTTCGCTTGAAGAATCGACTTCACTTGACAAGCACGAAGGTCACAGACGATGTCTGAGGCATACACTTAGAAGAAAAAAGGGAATCGCGTCAGAATATATATATATATATATATATATATATATATATAAAAGGGGGGGTGTACAAAGATCACTTACATCGCCTGCGATAGCCTTTAATCTGGCTAAAGAAGCCAAGTTCTATCAAATTTTTCTCATTGAAAAGATAAGTTCATCTCTTCTTCTCCCGAGTGCGAACTGCTGCCCGAGCAAGTCTGGTCAGCTCAGTATCGCTGAATTTAAGTTTTTACTTGTTCCATACCTCGGGAGAACAGAAAAAATGGGGAACTTTCAGTACCCTCTGAGTTTCCCCAGCCAAGATAGTGACTTCAAGACCTAGATTTTCTCTAGTAAAAAACCAATTGTTCTTCCAGTACTTGTTGGACGAAAGAAATCCCCATACGAAGCCCCTCTTCTTGGCTTCATCAGAGGTGTCAACTCCTCGATTCACCTTTATCCCCTCGGGGACCCAGCAATCTGGCGGATTAGACAGGAGGAAATAGGTCCCTGTCTTACCAGACTACCTTAGCGTGTAAAAGTGCCTGATTTCATTCGGGGAAGGCGGCGACAGGTTCATTCGGCTCTACATGTGCCACATGCACATCAAGATCTTGTAGCTATTCAGGACCAATAAAGCTGGAGCGATCCCCGCTTCAGCCAGAAACTAGGCAATGAACGGCTACTGAGGAAGAGTGAAGCCACAGCAAAGCATGGACCCATAGATTGCCACCATGCCTGTGGGAGGGTTCCATGCATCTCTATCACCAGCAGGAACAAGAGTAACTGAATTATCCAAATCGAATCGGGCACGATACTTCCAGATCTCTTCTACCCCGACCACGTTCGATTCGGCGTCAAACCCACTCGGGCTATCAACATAGAAAGAAACACGAGATTTTCTGAACTCCTCTTCAACATCCTGCTCATTAACAATCTGCTCCCAGATTCGAACACTGCCCGAGTTGTGCTTATGAACTTTGCTTTTACTTTGATGTTTTCTTGTCCTTGATCGAAGTGGTACCCTGTGATTAGAAACGACATATTCAGAACTAGATGAATCCGAATCATAATTGGATACAAAACTAAAACTGACGTCAGAGTAAAGCCCAGAAACATCGACTTCTAAAAAATGAGGTTCATCCTGGGGGATTTCCCCCAATAATCTTTGAGCGTAAGATACAAGTTGAAAATCTCCACGATCAAACGCCTCGAGAGTTATAGTAAAACGTCGATGACGGGAAGTCAGATTCATTAAAACTAACCTTGTATGAAGAAATCTGATGCAAAATCTTCAACGGAGAATAACGACTTTCTGAGTAAAGAAATCTGGGCTGGAAAAGCTTCTGGTTTGAGTCTCTGAGAATGAACCAACATAATTCCTCAGTGTAGAATTTAAAGGGGTAATAGCACGAAACCATAGGATCTCAAGGCGAGAAAAATCAATGACAAGATTGGATGATGTAGGCGGCTCACTAGGAGACGCGTAGGTCACTTCTCATAAATGGCATCGAGAAACGAAGCGGTAGAAGACACGTGTTGAGAGAAGAACTGGCTAAAGGCCGTCAGAACTCCAAAACGTCGTAATCATTGTGATCTCGCATGAATTTATAGGGTCACCATTAAGATACGCCGTTACGACAAGACATTTATCCTGGCGTTACAGAGATGAAAAAATTAAAGGGTTGATTAAAATACTTTTGCCCGGAACGAAACCCTGTTCGGCAAAAATATTTTAAGGAGGTATTGTCGTATGTAAATTTTATCAGATGTACACATCAATGACAAAGAGGATAAAGTTGCCAGGTGGACATCCGAATAGGCATTCAGAAAATATCCTACAAGACATCACCAAAGAAAAGAAGCCCGAGTAAACAAGTATTGAACAAAACCTACCCGGGATCAACTGACGTCATATACTATTCGGGGTCAGTCAAAGATGCTCGGGGCTAGTTGATAACATTTTCTACTCGGGATCAGATGATGACATTCGGGACCAAATAAAATCGTGTTCTACTCGGGACAAACATGAAGAAAACCGAATGAAAAGCCCATCGTGTAGATAACACGAGTCGAGTCATAAAAATACTCGAAGATATCCATATCAAAAAGGAATTCTAAGAAGAATAGAATACCAAACAGAAAGGATTCTAAATCAGGCAACAATTTTATTTCTTCAAAAAGACTACGCTGTTATAAGGAAATAAGCCCCAACTGGACTACATCACTAGAGTCCCATTCGATCTCAATACAAGTCTCCGAAATAGGAAAGAAGACAGACGACTTCAAACAAGTAACCAATCATAGTTAAATACAAAGATCTTTTATTACTTGTACAAAGAGGATTATGGTTCTATGGACATATAAATAGTCCCATAATCTCGTCACAAAATAGACACATAAAATATAGAAAAACATAGAGAGAAAAAGAGAGATCGAGAGTTGTAAAACTTTTCAATAGTGGATTTTGGCTCGATTGATTATTCAGCCACCCGTGGACGTTTCTCCGTTCATCGAAGTTTTACCACGTAAAACTTGCGTCCTATCACTTTCTCCTTCTCTCTCTCTTTGAAATCACAGCTAAAATCCAATTCTTGTTGACATCTTCCCATACATCCACTAATCGATGTCAACAAATTGTTTTTGAATTTAAAATTTTTAAATTCAATTTCAAATATTTAATTTAATAAAATAAAATAATCTTATTATCTTATTCTATTTAAATCAAATATCAACTAACGCCCTCTTTTTTGTGATTAATGGCATAATTAAATAATCACATTATTTAAATTATTTAATCACCATCATTAATTAATTCAATAATTTTATTATTTAATTAATTTTTAAATAAATACGTGTCACTTTCGTAACAGATTAATTGGACAATCCAAATAATTAACCGTGAGCCTTGTTATCTAAATCAATCGGGCTAGCAAGGGGACCTAATAGACCATAATATTTTGAGCTCCAATAATCCTCAGAATAATTAATTAAACTCTTTAATTTATATTCCTTGATTATTAACTCTGGTGTTATTCCACTAAAAATCCAAAGCTGCACTCTCTCAACTGCAGATGCTTTCACACAGATCGATACAATTCGGTGTCTATCGATATAGCTATTATATTTGGTGTGATACTCTACGGTAGTTCATAATTAGAGCTGGGTCATAATGTCCGTTATACCCCTCTAATTACATATATCCTTTAAGTGTCGTTGATTCTCTAATGGACAATAAATCCTATTTTTTCACCGAATTAGGAGAGCGCTCATATTGTCTAAGCCCCGAATCAACCCTTAAAGGAACTACCATCTACTTATCACAAGAAGGAGTGGATTCCACTATTGTGTACAAACCTTCCCAGCCACAAGCCAAACCGCAATCCTAACATACGGAGTATTTTGATCAGGAATTGCATCTGACCTCACCCATGATATATCAAAGACCACGATCTAACCTGAAGGAGTAGATAAGACACTCAAGATTAAAATCATCCACATATAGCCATCATTAGTTGATATATATGAATCTCATCGGTAAACGGATCTTGGTGAGAGATTTATATAGACCATGGCCCAGTCCTATATGATCAAATCATACAAGGTGCCTCCATTCCCATATCTCAGATGAATGGTTCAGGATAGAATCACCATACATTATGGAATAGACTGCAACTATAGATTAACCGCAAATAAAGTACCTATCTTTATTTTTTATCTATAGACTCTTTAGATTGCACGTCTCTTGCTATATCCATCTGTATATGACACTGATATGCACAGTTCGAGATTACATCCGGCAATCTAGGATGTTAATATATGCACAAGTTTATAAAATAAATTACATAACAAGAATGAATTGAACTTTTCTTTTTATTTATTTCATAAATCCATTCATAAATTACATGTTTAAGGCATAAACCCTAGCAGAGCAGAAGCATCAAGGAGGCTAATCGCTGAAGCGACAGAAGTAGCAACAACAACATAGAGGACAACCGAAAAAAGAGCTTGGCCGGTTGCAACAACGGCAAGAGGAATAGAGGTCCTCTTACCTCACGCCTTAGAAGCCCACGATGCAAGGAGTGCCATCTTGGACCTAAGTTGGGAAGGGGACGAAGCAAGAGTAGGAGAAATGGTAGCTGGAACAGTTGGGGTTGGTCCCCCTTTCTTTGAAGCAGCTAAGGAGATTCCCTGAGATGGTCTGGCAGAAGAGGGAGGATTGCGAGCCTAGCAGAAGGCGCGAAGCTGGAGCAATAACGAAAACTGTTAAAAAAAGAAGAGAAAGATGTCAAAACCAAGCCAGCTAATGGATGGAAGTAAGATGGTTCAATTTTCTTTTGCTTATGGGGATTGGCATCAGAGATTCACAGGTATCGATTCACCTTACGGGGATCAAAAGAATTAGCGGTAGGAAACATCAGATTTAAATAATTACGGGAGATGATGGTCTTCAAGATATCCTCAAACTCGATAGGTAGTGAATCCCTATCCCATAAAAGCTTATCACTGAAAGCAGTGTGGACCTCGAACTCATACCCGTCGATGTAGATCGAGCTTCCCCAATCACCTCCCGCCAGAATCCATTCCTCCTTTCTGGCGGGGTCTTTCTTGGAAGCACAGGGGACGATAAAGTTGAGTTTGTTCTTGGCTTTCGTGTAGAACTGACCTCTAAGGTTGCCTGATAGGCTGCCAATTTGGAAGAGGTAGGTCAGTTCCTCCTTTCCCGGCTCCCTGGTAAAGTTGCTTAACTCGCACTATTCCCTCCACAACACGAGAGTGTTGATAAGATGTCTCTAAAAGCCAAGCACCAGATGAAGAATAACTAGTTGTAGGGCATTGAGAGCTCGTCGAAGGGTGGGATGAAGATGAAATCGGACCTCGTTCTCGAGAGCCACAACATGGATCGAAAGCATGCCTTTGGGAGAAGAGAAGACACTGTAGTTATTGGGAGGAACGGAGATGGAAACACTGTCGGGGATGCCATACTTGGCTTTCGCCTTCGGGTCAATGGTAGAATCTGGGATGACCTTGAAGTCATAGGAAACAAGTTCCTCCGAAAGGGGACCAACAACCACGTCTTGACCATTTCCTGCCACAGCTTTCTCAGGTTCGTTATCCGAATCTTTGTCGACAAAGTTTAAAGGGTCATCAGGTTTGTTTGAGAATCCGGTCCCAATAGACACATTCCTGCTCGATCGGTGACATAGTGGGTTAGGAGGGGAGTAATCACTGTCAAATTTATTTCGCGCTCGTTTCCTGTGAGCAAGATTAGAGACTTCTTTGCCCTCTACCTTGAGGTCTACAGTATCGCAGCTGGATTTCGACATGGTGAAAAAAGATTTCGAGTTAGAAGAAAGAGAGATGGAGGCGTTGCTCAAGAAGGCAAAGAAAGAAAAAAAAATCATTTAGAAAATTTGAAATTTGAAGAGGAAAAAAGCGTGGAAAAGACAACAAAGCAATCGGGTTTAAATAGGATAAATGGAGCAGTAACTTATGACGTCGGTGACATGAAAGTAAGATCTTCGGTGAAGATTTCCTTGAATCTTGGGGACTGGCGTAATGCAACCGGATTAATTTGAAAAACACACCGTTCCTTGCTCACCACGTTTAACTGGAATTTAATGAGACGATTTCCACCAAGATTCCGGTAACATAAAAAGGAGGTAAAATTTCCCAACTAAAACGGGAAGTCTGACTCTAACCTCAACTCAATCACCGGTGTTCAATTCAGAGAGAACTTCTTTTAATAGCCAAATTTGGCTAGGGATCAAAGGAAAATTTCCCACTCTCCTAGCCAGGGTCCAAATCTGAGATTTCTCATCACGGTACTGAGGTTTTCAAGGTCGAGCTAATATACAACCCCGTAGAAGGAAGGCAAGGTTGTCACACCCTAGGAACACCCTAGTTAAAGCTTAACATGATCAGATCGAGCTTCTTAAGTTAACATAAGAGACCAGAGCAAGGTTGAAGAGGTAAGACTTAGGCTTACTAGGGTCGAAATACCTCTCGACCTCCCCATAAGCCCGCCACCTTTCTAAAATACATAAAGAGGCCCATGAGGGCATTAGGTTCATCCTATAATATCGCTTCGACTCACTAAGGGAAGAATCGGGTCCACCTAAACAGGAAGGAAGAAGCTCGCGAAAGCTCTGTTACCACTAAAGAGCCCCAATATAGTCATTTCATGCTCCAAAGGTACTTGGAAAGGTTAGGTCAAGCACCTAACACAAAGACAAGAACAAAGGTGTACCTCGCCCTTCGAGGTAGTTAACTGTAGGGAAAATCGCGTAGCGGAAGCGTGAAAATTTGTAAATTAGGGTTTTGGTATAAATAAAAATTTTCCCTTTTTACTAATAAGAACCTTAACCCTAGATTAATTGATGTATATAAAAAGTGTCATACCATTTTCACGTGACGATTGAACATGCGTAAAATTTAATCCGCAAGATCTTTCGATCCAATCGGAAACATGGATCACCTAGAAGTGTGGGCTCCATTTCTTTAAATTGTATACATGAGGATGGAAACAAACAAAATCATTTTCTTTGTTAGTTACAATTATCCTCCAAGAGAAAAATCCAAGAACGTCCGGTCACTTGTGAACTATCAATCTAATTGATTGAAACTCGCGTGAACCCAATTTGATTTTGTACACTAAACCCTTTTGATGTAAAGGAGACTAGTGTACTATCAAAAACAAAAACGTTCTCTTTCTCTTTTTTCCTTGGCCGAATTCTACACCATATATCTATGAGTTGATCAAATTTTGTCTAGAGCAAAACCTAATTTTTTCTCCCTCAAAATTCTCTCTTGCTAGGTTGAATTCTCTCTTAAAAAATAACTAGCTTCCCCTAAATTTCACTCATAGAAACATTGGGCTGGCCAAATTTACCAATGTGGTATTTATAGGATCACAAATCCTTTCCTAAGAAGGATTTACTTTGTTGTTAAGAATCCTTTCCTTAGGTGGATTTACTTGGTGGTTAAGAATCCTTTTCAAAGAAGAATTCTACCCTTAGGTAGATTTACTTGGTGACCAAGAATCCTTTTCCAAAAAGAATTCTTTCCTACACCAAGACTCCTAATCCAACTCAATAGTGTATTTGTAACCATATTAAAGACTTCCTAATTTGACTAGATAAATAATTCCTATTATTTATCTACTTATCAAATATAATCTTTAATATTAATTATACTACCAACAATAGTATAATATTAGGAGACCATCTCCTACTAGAAAAAAGATTTTGACTTTTAATTAAATAATTAATTAATTTCCATTTAATTAAATAATAAAATAAAAATAATATAATTAAGCTAAACTATATAGTTTTGCCGCCCAACACAATATATGGACAATATATTATTTTTCCTATTTTATTAAATCCATTGGACCTTAAAAAAAATTCCACATGTGAACTAGACCCAATCGTGTGGATTAAGGATCTTGGCGGGCTATCTAAATATAAGCTCCAATAGACACAACCCAATCACAATCAACAAATGATTCACTTAGGTCCAATCTATTAATTTTAGTTCATTCCACTAAAGAACTAAAATTGAACTCTTAAATAAAGATAGAATAAGTTAATATTTCTCATTCATACCCTAGACAATCTTAATGGTGAAAGTGTATCCTCGTGAAGAATACCAGTAATCGCCAAGAGCTCATAGATCGGTTATAGCTCTCCAATTTACCATATTTACTCATATAACCATAGTTTGAACTTAGATATTTTGATTTGTCCAGAAGTCATGTTTCAATAGACACTGTTGAAAGCTTAACGTTAAGATTTAATATCCAATATCTCAAAACATCCATATGATGATATTCTACTCTCATTTAATAAATGGAGCCGCGATGTCCATATCTATAAATGAAGTCCTCTATCAATTAACAAATGAATACCACCAAACTATCGAGAATAGACTATGCTAAATAATCGTACTCATTGATAGCTCAAATGATAACACTTGCAACCATAAGTCCATCATTTATCTCAAGATTGAGATAGACTCTTCGATTGTCTTCAAATGAATACTTTTATCCATTGACGGTTCTAGGTAAAATATTTCACTGTGATCCTATACAATGCACCTAGTGCACTAGATTCTTTTGCCCAAAGACACCACACTTTTATGATTTTAGACTCATCATAACAAATTTGTTCCCACTCAAATGCGAGCAAAAGAATCTACAACTTTAATAAAGTAATTGTGTCCAAGCTTTATCTTAAGTTGTAAATATTGTTCAAGACTAACTAAAGAATTGTGTCTACCTCATACATATCTAGATGTATGAACAATTCGTCTTTTCTCTTAGTCTTTTGACCTTATGATTATTTACTTTTGACAATTATAATAATTAAACTATAAATACTATAAGATTTGTTAAACTAGAAATCACTTTATTAATATGAAAAGATTGTCAAAATACATTATTAAACTCTTGCTATCGAGCATAATCCCAACAATCTCCCACTTGCTCTATAACAAATGTGTCATATCTCTCATCCCCATGTTCTCTAGATGCCCATCAAAACTCTTTTATGGAAGAGCTTTTGTAACAATTCGTCTTTTCTCTTAGTCTTTTGACCTTTTGACAATTATAATAATTAAACTATAAATACTATAAGATTTTTTAAACTAGAAATCACTTTATTAATATGAAAAGATTGTCAAATGCATTATTATACTCTTGCTATCGAGCATAATCCCAACAATCTCCCACTTGCTCTATAACAAATGTGTCATATCTCTTATCCCCATGTTCTCTAGATGGCCATCAAAACTCTTTTATGGAAAAGCCTTTGTAAAAGGATCCGCTAGATTATCTGCTGACGCGATCTTGGTAATCGTCACGTCACCTATGCACAATTTCCCTCAGAAGGTGATACTTTCTTTCAATGTGTTTCCTTCTCTTATGACTTCTCGGTTCTCTCTAATAAACCACTGATCCACTATTGTCACAATAGAAAGTAATTTGCTTATTCGCATTAGGAACCACTTCCAAGTCAATCAAGAATTGGTGGAGCCAGATTGCCTCTTTAGCATCCTCTCATACGACAACATACTCGTCTTCCATGGTGGAATCAGCAATACAAGATTGCTTGATACTCCTCCATATGACTTCCCCTCCTCTAATAATAAACACATATCCTGATGTTGATCTCCTGGAGTCATAATCTGACTGAAAATCAAAATCTGTATACCCAACGGGAATTAAATCCCCTCCAGAGTATACATGCATATAATTTATCGTTCTCCTAAGATACTTGAATATATGCTTAACAGTTGTCCAGTGATCAGGACCAGGTTTCGAATGAAACCTGTAATTTATGCCCATAACAAAACAAATATCTGGTATAATACAGAGCATTGCATACATGAGACTTCCAACTGCCGATGCATATGGAACCCTACTCATGAATTGCTCTTCATGCTCATTCTTAGGAACTTGTTCCTTAGAAAGTTTGAATCCATGTCTGAAAGGTAACATATCTTTCTTGGAATCTTGCATGGAAAACCTAGACAAGATTTTATCTATAGATGAAGGTTGGGATAATGAAATCGTTTTATTCTTTCTATCCCTTATGACTTGGATACCAAGAATATAACTTGCTTCTCCTAAGTTTTTCATATCAAATTGTTTTGCTAACCATTCTTTTATTGATGTCAATACACCTACATCGTTTCTGGTAAGTTGTATATCATCAACGTAAAGAACTAGGAAAACAAACTTGTCACCTTTAATCCATTTGTATAGATAAGGTTCGTTAAGGTTTTGAATAAATCCAAAACTTTTCACGACTTGATCGAACCTTATGTTCTAGAATTTAGATACTTGTTTCAATCCATATATGGATCTTTGCAACTTGTATACCCTTTCCTCTTAGCCTTTTGCAGTGAATCCTTCTGGTTGCATCATGTAAATGCTTTCATCAAGACTTCCATTAAGGAAAGTTGTCTTGACGTCCATTTGTCAAATCTCTAGGTCTAGAGATGTTGTAATGGATAAGAGTATCCTAATGGATTTAAGCATGGCCATAGGAGAGAAGGTTTCTTCATAATCGATACCTTCCTTCTGTGTATAACCTTTAGCTATCAATCTTGCTTTAAAGGTTTCCACATTTCTATCCATTCCTCTTTTCCTCTTGTATACCCACTTGCACCCGATGGGTTTTATCCCTTTAGGCAAATCTACAAGAGACCAGACTTTGTTTTTGAACATAGATTCAATTTCGGATTGCATTACGTTTTGCCAATGGCGACAATCAACATCTTCCATTGCTTCCTTGTAAGTATAGGGATCATCGTCGTCCAAAAGATTTCCACAGATTCTCCTAGACCGATGTATCTCTCAGGTTGTCTACTAACCCTCCCACTACGATGAGGTATGGTGGATTGTTGATCTTGTGCTGGTATGGAACTTACAATTGGGCTTGGTTATGAAATCTCTTGTGGAATTGTATCTCCTGAAAGCTCATTCAGGACAATTCTACTTTTAGGTACAAAATTATTCATATAGTCTTATTCCAGAAATTTAACATTTGTTGAAACAAAAACTTTAAGATCTGAAGGATTATAGAAATAATATCCTTTTGTTCCTTTTAGATACCCTACAAATATGCATGTTTTCTAAACGGGACTCCATCTTTTTTGTCCTTCCTTTTAACAAGTGCGCAGGACATCCAAATATCCTTAAGTGTTGTAAACTAAGCTTTGGCTCGGTCCACAACTCATGTGGTGTTTTAGGAACCGACTTAGATGGTATATCGTTTATAATGTACATAGTGGTTTGTAAAGTATATCCCCAAAAAGAATTAGGGAGCGTTGAATAACTCAACATAGACCTAACCATGTCTCAAAAAGTTATATTTCTCTTTTCTGCCACCCTATTTTGTTGAGGTGTACTTGGCGTAGAAAAATGAGAAATTATCTCATTGTTATTAAGATATTGCTGAAACTCACCAGATAGATATTCTCCACCACTATCAGACCTCAAGATTTTTATGCGTTTCTCAAGCTGATTTTCTACTTCAGCTTTAAATGCTTTGAACATGTCTAAAGCATCCGACTTATGTCTCATGAGATACAAATTGCCAAATATTGAGTAATCATCCGTGAAAGTGATGAAATACACAAATCCACCTCTTGTTTGAATGCTCATAGGTCCACACACATCAGTGTGTATCAATCCTAAACATTCGATGGCTCTTGTGCCTTTGGTCGTAAACGACCTTTAGGTCATTTTACCTTCCAATCAAGATTCATAAGTTGGTAGATCATCAACCTTTAAGTCATTTAGAGGTCCGTCACTAACAAATATTTTAATCCTATTTAGGTTAATATGACCTAGGCGCAAATGCCATAGGTAGGTTTCATCTTTTGATAAATTTACTCTTTTATGATTAGATGCTGTTGATTCCGTGTCAAACAAGTGAGAGATATTTCTATGCAAGTAGAATAAATCATTTTTCAATGTACCTTTACAAACAAATTTGTTATTCTTACTAATAATAAAACCTTTATTAAAAGTAACCGAATATCCAAATTTATTTAGACAAGAGACCGAAATTAAATTCCTCTTGAATTGTGGTACATGATAAACGTTAATTAAAACTAAATGCCTATAAGAATCTAAATTGATTCTAATATCTCCCACTACATTAGTAGACACCAACACTTCATTACCTAAATGCAAGTTGAATTCATTCTTATTTAGTCTTTCCTTTCTCGGTAACCCCTTCTGGTTAGGCCCAAGTTGCTTTTTCTTCTTTTGTTTCCTGACTTTCCTACGGGTCTTAACAGAAGTAACTTTACTAACCGTATGAATCTCTTAACCCTTACCTTACATAAGGATTTTCTTGATGCTTTGATCATCTTGCATCAGGCCTTGCAAGATGTTTTCCTTATTGTTCAAGGTGTAGTCCAACTTGAACTGATTAAAGGAATCTGATAGTGAGTTGACAATCATGTCAATTTTCATCTCACCATCTATCTCAACACCATTCAGTTTAACAATGTTGAGATGTGCTATGACTTTCATCATGTGAACTTTCATAGTCTGTCCAGGTTTCATCCTAATATTCATGAAAGCAATCACTGTCTCTCTCTTAGTCGTCATAGACCTCATAGCTAATATCTCCTATAGAGACATCATTATATCGGCAGCAGTCTCCATTCCTTCATGTTGCTGTTGTAACACGTCAGAGATGATGGCCTTGCAAGAAAGTATCTTGCTAAATTCCATTCATGAATACCTCTTGGGAGGTTATTACACGAAACATAAATCTCAACTAAACTTGGAGGCCGTAGGTGTTCCAAAACACCATCTCCCACTCAATTATTTAAGGCATGTGTTCGAATTCCAAAGAATGATTTACCAAGTTATCTATATGCCAATTTAGATACCTAAACCATTTTATGCATGTTCATACCAAAAGAGATATATGAGTGGCACTCCTATTCTATATGACATGTTATCAAACAACGACAAACATTGCATTATTTTAAAAAATATAAATAGTTATAATTTTGGTCTATCGTAGAAAAGCAAGTAAATTACGTGTTTTGGAATACAAAAAACTCCTTTCTTGGTGAACAAGTCTTCACGCGATCTTCATCGTTTGGACTCCCACGGCTGCCTCCCATGGGCGTGCCCACCCTTGGCCCCTACCCATGGGTGTGCGCATGCCACAACCCCATAAAGGGCTGCCATGCGCAGCCCATGGTTTCCATAGTGCTGCCGTGCGCAACCCATGCCATAACAAATGTGGCTGTGTGCTCTTCACATGTACATTTGTTGCTATGGCTCGCACGGTCCCAAACTTATTCTGGTTGCTCCCAATTCATCAAACCCTCGAGTCTTCGATACTTGAATGTATAAAGAAGAATTTAAAAAAAAATACTGCAGTTTTTTTATTACAATATAGTACAGTATTTTTATTACAATAGCAAAATAAATAAAAATTTAGCAACTACCAAGAAAGAAATTATGGCGATGATAGGCCACCCTTCTTTTTACAATCCCAAAACAAAATACATTGAAATTCTATGACGAAAATTTAGCATGAACAATCCACATATAAAACATATATAAATATATATATATATATATATATATATATATATATATATATATATATCCATATATTCCAATGTAAATATATATGTGAATACCTAGAGTGTCATCTCTTTCTAAAACATGCATATATACAATAAAAGAAAAGGATTCATGTACACATACATCAATTAATCAAGGGTAACACTAGGCTCTGATACCAATTGTAAGGAAAATCGCGCAGCGGAAGTGTAAAAATTTATAAAATTAAGGTTTCGGTAAAAATAAAAATTATCCCTTTTTAATAACAAGAACCTTAACCCTAGATTAATTGATGTATACAAAAAGTGTTGTACCTTTTTCTCGTGACGATTGAAAAAGCACCGAATTGAATCCGTAAAATCTTCCAATCCAATCACGAACGTGAATCACCTAGGAGTGTGGGTTCCCTTTCTTTAAATTGTATACCTGAGGATGGAAACAAACAAAATCTTTTTCTTTATTAGTTACAATTATCCTCCAAGAGAAAAATCTAAGAACGTCCGGTCACTTGTGAATTATCAATCTAATTGATTGAAACGTAAAGGATACTAGTGTACTATCAAAAACAAAAACGTTCTCTTTTTCTCTTTTCTCCTTGGCCGAATTCTACACCATATATCTATGAGTTGATCGAATTTTGTCTAGAGCAAAAACTAAATTTTTCTCCCTCAAAATTCTCTCTTGCTAGGCCGAAGTCTCTCTTGAAAAATACCTAGCTTGGCCGAAATTTCACTCATAGAATTGATTGATTGAAACTCGCGTGAACCCGATTTGATTTTGTACACAAAACCCTTTTGACGTAAAGGATACTAGTGTACTATCAAAAACAAAAAACGTTCTCTTTTTCTCCTTTCTCCTTGGCCGAATTCTACACTATATATCTATAAGTTGATCGAATTTTGTCTAGAGCAAAAACTAAATTTTCTCCCTCAAAATTCTCTCTTGCTAGTCCAAATTCCCTCTTAAAAAATACCTAGCTTGGCCGAAATTTCACTCATAGAATTGATTGATTGAAACTCGTGTGAACCCGATTTGATTTTGTACACAAAACCCTTTTGACGTAAAGGATACTAGTGTACTATCAAAAACAAATAGATAGCAAGGCAAAACTTTGATGTCAACTCTATCAAACCAGACCCTAAAAGGGTAAAAGAATGATAGGACCCAATAATATTCACAGATGCTGAGTCACATGGGGTCGATGTTCGACCAAATGACGCTCTTGTCATAAGTGCCCGAATTGGACACAGAAGTCAGGAGAATTTTAATTGACAATGGTAGTTCAGTTGAAATTCTCAATGTAGCTGTCTACGATCAACTCAGGTTGGACCGAAAGGATTTACAGTATTTTCATACCCCACTCAAAAGATTCGGGGGAGTTGAGGTCAGGTCTCTCGGGACGGTAAAGTTGCCCGTAAAAATTGGAGTAACACCTTGTCAGAGAATAGTATTGCTCGATTTTATAGTAGTAGACTTAGACAATTGGCCTTATAACGAGTTTTTAGGTCGGCCATTCTTGTATAAAACTAAGGCCGTAACAGCTACCTACGCTCTAATGATCAAATTCCCGACCGAACGGGCGGGTCAAAGTAGTTAAGGGGTCCCATGAGATGGCCCGAAGAGCTAATCTAGCAGTTTACAAAGATAGAGACAATGATGGACAAGTATGCACTATAACACAACTAAATAAGTACAAAGATTCACTATTATTCGAGTTTGACCCAAGGGAAGAACCGAAAGAATCCAATAAAGGGAAAAAACAGTTCAAAATGCAACGGAAGCGTGAGAAAACGAAAATTAGGGTTTGCGTATAAATATATTTTTTTTCCTTTTTATGCAACGAGAACCTTAACCCTAGATTAATTGACGTATATAAAAGTATCGTACCTTTTTCTCGTGACGATTGAACAAGCGCCGAATTGATTCCGCAAGATCTTCCAATCCAATCACGAACGTGAATCACCTAGGAGTGTGGGTTCCCTTTAAATTGTATACCTGAGGATGGAGACAAAACAAAATCTTTTCTTTGTTAGTTACAAATATCCTCCGAGAGAATAAATCCAAGAACGTCCGGTCACTTGAGAATTATCAATCAACTTGATTGAAACTCGCGTGAACCTTGATTCAATATTGTACACAAAACCCTTATAATGTAAAGGATACTAGAGTACTATTGAAAACAAAAATGTTCCCTTTGTTTTCTCTTCTTGGCCGAATTCACACACTATTTTTTAGAGATGATCGAATTTTGTCTAGAGTAAAATCAGATTTTTCTCCCTTAAAATTCCTATGATGGTCGAATTCTTCTCTTAGAAAAATAGGGCTGGCCGAAATTCTCCTCTCAATTGCCTTAGGGCTGGCCGAATTTCTCAAACACCTAAATTTAGGATCATAAATCCTCTCCTAAGAAGGATTTACTTGGTTGGCAAGAATCCTTTCCTTAGGTGGATTTATTGGGTAGTTAAGAATCCTTTCCTAAAAGGAAATCTATCATCTCCTATATACACATGGGCTGACCGAATTTCTCTTTGATATAGATTATGAGAGTTTATTCTTTTCTTAGAAGGATTTACTTGATGGACAAGAATCCTATCCTTATGTAGATTTACTTGGTGGTTAAGAATCCTTTTCAAAGAAGAATTCTACAATTAAGTAGTTTTACTGGGTAACCAAGAATCCTTTTCCAAAAAGAATCCTTTTTCAAAAAGAATTATTTCCTACACCAAGACTTCTAATCCAAATCAATAGTGTATTTGTAACCATATTAAAAACTTTCTAATTTGATTAGATAAATAATTCTATTTATCAAATATAGTCTTTAATATTAACTATACTACCAACAATAGTATAGTTTTAGGAGACAATCTCCTACTAGGAAAAAGACTTTGACTTTTAATTAAATAATTAATTAATCAATAAATTAATAATCTTCCATTTAATGCAATAATAAAATAAAAGTAATATATTTAACCTATACTTAATAGCCTTGCCGCCCATACCATATATATGGGCCATATATTATTTTTCTTATTTTATTAAATCCATTGGACCTTAATAAAAGTCCACATGTGAACTAGACCTATTCTTTCAAAAAGAAACATGTTCTCTTGCCTTAATACAATTCTAGATGGACCCCTAAATTGGTCCAGTAGAATATATCAAGTGATCCATGCAAGTTCGTGTGGATTGGGGATCTTGGCGGGCTATCTTAATTAAAGCTCCAATAGACACAACCCAATCACAATCAACAAATGATTCACTTAGATTCAATCTATTTAATTTTAAATCATTCCACTGAAGAACTAAAATTGAACTCTTAAATAAAGATAGAATAAGTTGATATTACTCACTCATACCCTATAAAACCTTATTGGAGAAAGTGTATCCTCATGAAGAATATCAGTAATCGCCAAGAGCTCATAGACCGCCTATAGCTCTCCAAGTTACCATATTTACTCATATGACCAAATTTTGAACTGTGATATTTTGACTTGTCCAGAAGCCATGTTTCAATAACACTATTGACTTATCCAGAAGCCATGTCCATATCTATAAATGAAATTCTCTATCCATTAACAAATGAATACCACCAAACTATGGAGAATAGACTATGCTATATAACCGTACTCATTGATAGCTCAAATGATAACACTTGCAACCATAAGTGCATCACTTATCTCAGGATTGAGATAGACTCTCCGATTGTCTTCAAATGAAAACTTTTATCCATTGACGGTTCTAGATAAAGTATTTCATTTTGATCCTATTCAATGCACCAAGTGCAATAGATTCTTTTTCCCAAAGACACCACACTTTGATGATTTTAGACTCATCGTAACACATTTGATCCCACTCAACTGCCAAAAGAATCTACAACTTTGACAAGATAAATGAGCTTAACCTTTTATCTTAAGTTGTGAATATTTTTCAAGACTAACTAAAGAATTGTGTCTACCTCATACATATCTAGATGTATGAATAATTCTTATTTTCTCATATTCTTTTGACCTTATGATTATTTACTTTTGACAATTATAATAATTAAACTATAAATGCTATAAGATTTGTTAAACTTGAAATCACTTTATTCATATGAAAAGATTGTTAATTACAATTTTACACTCTGTCTATCGAGCATAATCCTTACAATCTCCCACTTGCTCTATAGCAAATGTGTCATATCTCTTATCCCTATGTTCATTAGATGCCTATCAAAACTCTTTTGTGGAAGAGCCTTTGTAAAGGGATCCGCCCGATTTTCTACTAACGCGATCTTGGTAATCTCCACGCCACCCTTATGCACAATTTCCCTCATAAGGTGATACTTTCTTTCAATGTGTTTCCCTCTCTTGTGACCTCTTGGTTCTCTCGAATTAGCCACTGCTCCACTATTGTCACAATAGATAGTGATCGGCTTATTCGCATTAGGAACCATTTCCAAGTCAAAGAGGAATTGGCGGAGCCAGACAGCCTCTTTAGCAGCCTCACATATGGAAACATACTCGGCTTTCATGGTGGAATCGACAATACAAGATTGCTTGATACTTCTCCATATGACTGCCCCTCCTCAAATAGTAAACACAGATCCTGATGTTGATTTTCTAGAGTCAGAATCTGACTGAAAATCAGAATCTGTATACCTAACGGGAATTAAATCTCCTCCAGAGTATACAAGCATATAATTTCTCGTTCTCTTAAGATACTTGAAAATATGCTTGACTGTCGTCCAGTTATCAGGGCCAGGCTTCAATTGAAACCTTGCTAACTATGCCCACAGCAAAACAAATCTCTGGTCTAGTGCAGAGCATTGCATACATGAGACTTCCAACTGCCGATGCATATGGAACCCTACTCAAGAATTGCTCTTCATGCTCATTATTAGGAACTTGTTCCTTAGAAAGTTTGATTCCATGTCTGAAAGGTAACATACCTTTCTTGGAATCTTGTATGGAAAACCTAAACAAGATTTTATCTATGTATAAAGCTTGGGATAATGCAATTGTTCTATTCTTTCTATCCCTTATGACTTTGATGCAAATAATATAACTTGCTTCTCCAAAGTCCTTCATATCAAATTGTTTTGCTAACCATTCTTTTATTGATGTCAATACACCTACATCGCTTCCGATGAGTAGTATATCATCAACGTAAAGAACTAGGAAAACAACCTTGTCGCCTTTAATCCTTTTTTACACACAAGGTTCATCAAGGTTTTGAATAAATCCAAAACTTTTCACGGCTTGATCGAACCTTATGTTCCAAGATCTGGATGCTTGTTTTAATCCATATATGGATATTTGCAACTTGCATACCCTTTCTCTTGGCCCTTTTCAATGAATCCTTTTGGTTGTATCATGTAAATGCTTTCATCAAGACTTCCATTAAGGAAAGTTGTCTTGACGTCCATTTGCCAAATCTATAGGTCTAGAGATACCGTAATGGATAAGAGTATCCTAATGGATTTAAGCATGGCCACAGGAGAGAAGGTTTCTTCATAATCGATACCTTCCTTCTATGTATAACCTTTAGCTACCAATCTAGCTTTAAAGGTTTCCACCTTTCCATCCATTCCTCTTTTCCTCTTGTATACCCACTTGCACCCGATGGGTTTTATCCCTTTAGGCATGTCTACAAGAGACCAGACTTTATTTTTTAACATATATTCAATTTTAGTTTGCATTGCCTTTTGCCAATGGAGACAATCAACATCTTTCATTGCTTCCTTGTACGTATAGGGATCATCGTCATCTGAAAGATTCTCTATAGATTCTCTTAGACCGATGTATCTCTTGGGTTATCTAACAACCCTCCCACTACGATGAGGTATGGTAGATTGTTGATCTTGTATTGGTACGGAACTTACAATTGGGCTTGGTTGCAAAACCTCTTGTAGAATTGTATCTCCTAAAAGTTCATTCAGGACAATTCTACTTTTAGGCACAAAATTATTCATATAGTCATTTTCTAGAAATTTAGCATTTGTCGAAACAAATTCTTTAAGATCTGATGGACTATAAAAATAATATCCTTTTGTTTCTTTTAGATACCCTACAAATATGCATGTTTCTGAAAGGGACTCCATCTTTTTTTTCTTTCCTTTTAACACGTGCGTAGGACATCCAAATATCCTTAAGTGTTGTAAACTTGGCTTTTGCCCGGTCCACAACTCATGCAGTGTTTTAGAAACCGACTTAGATGGTACATCGTTTAGAATGTACATTGCAGTTTGTAAAGCATATCCCCAAAAAGAATTATGGAGCGTTGAATAACTCAACATAGACTTAACCATATCCAAAAGAGTTCTATTTCTCATTTCTGCCACCCCATTTTGTTGAGGTGTACCTGGTGCAGAAAACTGAGAAATTATTCCATTATCAATAAGATATTGCTGAAACTCACTAGATAGATATTCTCCACAACAATTAGACCTCAAGATTTTTATGTGTTTCTCAAGCTAATTTTCTACTTCAGCTTTAAATTCTTTGAACATATCAAAAGCATCCAACTTATGTCTCATGAGATACACATAGCCAAATCTTGAGTGATCATCCGTGAAAGTGATGAAGTACTCATATCCACCTCTAGCTTGAATGCTCATAGGTCCACACACATCAGTGTGTATCAATCATAAACATTCGATGGCTATTGCGCCTTTAGTCGTAAATGACCTTTTGGTCATTTTACCTTCCAAACAAGATTCACAAATTGGTAGATCATCAACCTTAAAGTCACTTAGAGGCCCGTCACTTACCAATCTTTTAATCCTATTAAGGTTAATATGACCTAAGCGCAAATGCCATAGATACGTTTTATCTTTTAATAATTTTTCTCTTTTATGATTAGGTTCTGTTGATTCCGTGTCTAACAAGTGAGAGATATTTCCATACAAATAGAATAAACCGTTTTCCAATGTACTTCTGTAAATAATTTTGTCATTCTTACTAATAATAAAAGCTTTATTAAAAGTAACCAAATAACCAAATTTATTTTAACAAGAAACTGAAATTAAATTCCTCTTGAATTGAGGTACATAATAAACGTCTATTATATCTAAATGCCTATAAGAATCTAAACTAATTCTAATATCTCCCACTGAACTAGCAGACACCAATGCTCCATTGCCTAAATGCAAGTTGAATTCGTTCTCATTAAGCCTTCTCATTTCCTTGAACCCCTGTTAGGAAAAACGAACATGATTAGTGGCTCCGGAGTCTATGATACAAGAATCCATAGAATTCGCCAAAAACATGTTTTAAGATAATTAATATTACCTTCTTCCTTTTTGTCTTGAGACTTTGTGCAATTTCTTTTCCAATGTCCCTTTTCACCACAAAGGAAACACTTCCCTTTGATCTTGGTTACTTTCTTTGTCTCTATCTTTGTAGGTCCTAATTGCTTTTTCTTCTGTTGTTTCTTGACCTTCTTACGGGTCTTAACAGTAGCAACTTTACATACGGTATGAATCTATTGACCCTTGCCTTTCACAAGGATTTTTTCCGTGCTTTGAACATCATTGCATCAGGCCTTGCTAGATGTATTCCTTATTATTCAAGGTGTAGTCCAACTTGAATTGATCAAAGGAATCCGACAGTGAGTTAACAATCATGTCAATTTTGGTCTCACCATCTATCTCAGCACCATTCAGTTCAGCAATGTTGAGATGTGCTATGACTTTCATCATGTGATCTTTCACAGCCTGTCCAGGTTTCATCTTAAGATTCATAAAAGCAGTCACTGCCTCTATTTTAGTCGACCTAGACCTCATAGCAAACATCTCCTCTAGAGATATCATTATATCGGCAGCAGTCTCCATTCCTTCATGTTGCTGTTGCAACATGTCGGAGATGGTGGCCATAATGTAACATTTAGCCATCTCATCAGAAGACTCCCACTACTAATACTCGTCTCTTTTCTCCTGAGTAGATTCATTAGTAGGAGTAGATGGTTTAGGAGTGCACAGAACGAACTTATGCTTTTCATATTGCAATAAAAACCCAATTTTCCTTTTCCATGTGACATAATTATCACCAGTTAAAGTATTGTCTTTAAAGATGTTGGTCATTATTTCTGAACAATAACAAAAATTATATAAGTAAATAATCATGATAAAGCACTTTTGAATATTTATCTTGAATTAAATGAAATAATTCAATCGTAAAAATTCAACGGTGATCCAACACCCATAAATGTCACGCCTCTTTTGGGAGTTCACAATATTCACTAGTTGGACTAGGTCTCACCTAACTGTTAACATAACAACCAACGTTTTCAATTTTAGCCTTGTGATTTTATTAACAAGAACTCTTAGGAGGATATTAATAATCTCACATCGAGTGTGTTACCAAGTTATTGACCTTCAATATAATCCCTCACGAATATCCCTCCTTTGAGAGTAGATATCGTTTGGGCTAATTGTCTTGTCTATCCTTGTAAGGAAGTATCTTACTAAATTCCATTCATGAATACCTCTTGGGATGTTATTCACGAAACATAAAGCTCAACTAAACTTGGAGGTCGTAGGTGTTCCAAAACACCTTCTCCCACTCAATTGTTTATGGTGTGTGATCGAATTCCAAAGAATGATTTACCAAGTTATCTAGATGCCAATTTAGATACTTAAACCATTCAATGCATGTTCATGCCAAAAGAGATATATGAGTGGCACCACTACTCTATATGATATGTTATCAAACAATGACAAACATTGCAATATTTACAAAAATATAAATAGCTACATCTTTGGTCCATCCTAGAAAAATAAGTAAATTACATATATCTTGGAATACAAGAATTCCTTTCTTGGTGAACAAGTCTTCACGCGACCTTCGTCATTCGGACTCCCTCGGCTACCTCCTATAGGCGTGTGCACCATTCGCCCTTACCCATAGGCGTACACATCCCACAAACCCATAAAGGGCTGCCATGCGCAGCCCATGGCTACCAAAGGGCTGCCGTGCGCAGCCCATGCGACAACAAACGTGGATGCATGCTCTTCGCACGCACGTTCGTTGCTACGGCTCGCACGGTCCCAAGCTTGTTCCGGCTGCTTCCAATTCTTCAAACATTCAAGTCTTCGATACTTGAATGTATTACAGAAGAATTACAAATAAAAAAATAGTGCAGTTTTTTTTTTATTACAACAAAATAAAATAAAAACTTAGCAACTACCAAGAAGGAAATTATGGCGATGATAGACCACCCTTCTTGTTACAATCCCAAAGCAAAATACATTGAAATTCTAGGACCAAAATTGAGCAATAACAAACCACATATAAAACATATATATATATATATATATATATATATATATATATATTTATATATATCCATATATTCCAATGTAAATATATATGTGAATACCTAGAGTGCCATCTCTTTCTAAAACATGCATATATACAAAAAAAAAAGATTCACGAACACATACATCAATTAATCAAGGGTATAACCAGCATCTGATACCAATTGAAGGGAAAAAATAGTTCAAAACGCAACGGAAGCGTGAGATAATGAAAATTAGGGTTTGCGTATAAATAAAAAAAATTCCCTTTTATGCAACGAGAACCTTAACCCTAGATTAATTGACATATATAAAAGTATCGTACCTTTTTCTCGTGATGATTGAACAAGCGCTGAATTGATTCCGAAAGATCTTCCAATCCAATCACGAACGTGAATCACCTTGGAGTGGGGGCTCCCTTTAAATTGTATACCTGAGGATGGAGACAAAACAAAATCTTTTCTTTGTTAGTTACAAATATCCCCCAAGAGAAAAAATCCAAGAACATCCGATCAATGTTGTACACAAAACCCTTATGATGTAAAGGATACTAATGTACTATTGAAAACACAAACGTTCCCTTTTTTTTCTCTTCTTGGCCGAATTCACACACTATTGTTTAGAGATGATAGAATTTTGTCTAGAGTAAAATCAGATTTTTCTTCCTCAAAATTCCTATGACGGCCGAATTCTTCTCTTAGAAAAATAGGGTTGGCCGAAATTCACCTCTCAATTGCCTTAGGGCTAGGCCGAATTTCTTATACCCAATATATAGGATCAAAAATCCTCTCCTAAGAAGGATTTACTTGGTTGGCAAGAATCCTTTCCTTAGGTGGATTTATTGGGTAGTTAAGAATCATTTCCTAAAAGGAAATCTATCCTCTCCTATATACACATGGGTTGGTCGAATTTCTCTTTGATATAGATTAGGAGAGTTTATTTTTCCTAAGAAGGATTTACTTGATAGACAAGAATCATATCCTAAAGTAGATTTATTTGGTGGTTAAGAATCCTTTTCAAAGAAGAATTCTACCAATAAGTAGTTTTACTTGGTGTCCAAGAATCCTTTTCCAAAAAGAATTCTTTCCTACACCAAGACTTCTAATCCAACTCAATAGTGTATTTGTAACCATATTAAAGACTTCGTAATTTGATTAGATAAATAATTTCTTTTATTTATCTACTTATCAAGTATAGTTTTTAACATTAATTATACTACCAACAATAGTATAGTTTAAGGAGATCATCTCCTACTAGGAAAAAGATTTTTACTTTTAATTAAATAATTAATTAATCAATAAATTAATAAATTTCCATTTAATTAAATAATAAAATTAAAATAACATATTTAAGCTATACTTAATAGCCTTGCCGCACATACCATATATATATAGGCCATATATTATTTTTATTATTTTATTAAATCCATTCGATCTTAATAAAAGTCCACATGTAAACTAGACCTATTCTTACAAAAAGAAACAAGTTCTCATGCCTTAATACAATTCTAGATGGACCCCTAAATTGGTCCGGTAGAATATATCAAGTGATCCATGCAAGTTAGTGTGGGTTGGGGATCTTGGCAGGCTATCTTAATTTAAGCTCCAATAGACACAACCCAATCACAATCAACAAATGATTCACTTAGGTCCGATCTATTTAATTTTAGTTCATTCCACTGAAGAACTAAAATTGAACTCTTAAATAAAGATAGAAAAAGTTGATGTTACTCACTCATACCCTATAAAACCTTATTGGAGAAAGTGTATCCTCGTGAAGAATACCAGTAATCGCCAAGAGCTCATAGACCGCCTATAGCTCTCCAAGTTACCATATTTACTCATATGACCACATTTTGAACTTGGATATTTTGACTTGTCAAGAAGTCATATTTCAATAGTCACTATTGAAAACTTAGCGTTAAGAATTAATATCCAATACCTCTAAACATCCATATGATGGTATTCTACTCTCATTCAATAAATGGAGCCACGATGTCCATATCTATAAATGAATTCCTCTATCGATTAACAAATGAATACCACCAAGATATAGAGGATAGATTATGCTATATAATCGTACTCAATGATAGCTCAAATGATAACACTTGCAACCATAAGTGCATCACTTATCTCAGGATTGAGATAGACTCTCCGATTGTCTTCGAATGAAAACTTGTCCATTGACGGTTCTAGATAAAGTATTTCATTTTGATCCTATTCAGTGCACCCAGTGCACTAGATTATTTTGCCCAAAGACACCACACTTTGATGATTTTAGACTCATCATATCATATTTGATCTCACTCAAATGCTTGCAAAAGAATCTACAACTTTGACGAGATAAAGGCACCTAACCTTTTATCTTAAGTTGTGAATATTATTCAAGACTAACTAAAGAATTGTGTCTACCTCATACATATCTAGATGTATGAACAATTCTTCTTTTCTCATAGTCTTTTGACCTTATGATTATTTACTTTTGACAATTTTAATAATTAAATTATAAATGCTATAAGATTTGTTAAACTAGAAATCACTTTATTCATATGAAAAGATTGTTAATTACAATATTACACTCTTGCTATCGAGTATAATCCTAACATCCAAAAATGAACCGGTTGAAGAATTAATCTTGAAAGAAGATGAACCAGACAAGAAGATCAAAATCGGGGCCAATTTCGAAGAAAAAGTTAAACAAAGCCTTACTGATCTACTTAAAGAATACAAGGATGTGTTCGCTTGGAATCATGAAGACATGGTCGGGATAGATGCTCGAATAATATCACATAATCTCGCGGTAGACCCGAATGCAAAACTAGTAATACAAAAGAGAAAGTCATTTAACCTCGAAAGAAGTCAGGCAATCAAGCAAGAAGTGGAGAAGTTACTCGCTGTAAGGTCAATTAGAGAGATCAGCTACCCTCAATGGGTAGCTAATGTGGTCCTCGTCTAGAAGAAAAATGGTCAGTGGAGAATTTGCGTAGATTTCATGGACCTAAATAAAGCATGCCCAAAAGACAGTTTTCCACTGTCGAGGATAGACCAACTAGTTGATGCCACGTCAGGTTCAGCTTCATGGATGCCTACTCAGGGTATAACCAAATCCGGATGAATAAGGCTGTTGAGGAAAAAATGACATTCACAGCCGATCAGGGCTTATACTGTTACACAGTAATGCCCTTTGGGCTAAAGAATGCAGGAGCAACATACCAAAGGCTGGTCAACAGAATCTTCGCACGCCAAATAGGAAGAAACATGGAAGTCTACATAGATGACATGTTAGCCAAGAGCATCTCGGCGGACAGGCATACCTGAGACCTACGGGAAACATTCGATGTCTTGAGGAGATATCGAATGAAGCTGAATCCGAACAAGTGCCTATTTGGAGTTCCTTCAGGAAGGTTCATGGGTTTCTAAGTTCAAAAGAGGGGAATCGAAGTAAACCCTGAAAAGATCCAAGCCCTACAAAAAATGACCTCACCAAGGACGCTAAAAGAAGTGCAGCGCTTAACAGGATGCTTCGCTTCCTTGGGCAGATTTATTTCAAAGGCCACAGACAAATTTGCACCCTTTTTTAAAGTAATTAAAAAAGGAAAAAGACTCAAATGGAATGAAGAATGCGAGCAGGCATTCTTAAAAATCAAAGAATACTTAGGGCAAGCTCCCATCCTTTCGAAACCGAAAATAGAAGAGATACTCTACTTGTACTTATCAATTACGGAATTAGCAGCAAGCTCAGTTCTAGTCAGAAAAAAAGATGGAGTACAGAGGCCAGTATACTATACCAGCAATGCACTTCTTCCAACTGAAACAAGGTATTCATAGGCAGAAAAAATGGCCTAGCAGTGGTTTCGGAAGCAAGGAAGCTGATGCCATACTTTCAGGCTCATACAATCCAGGTTCTCACTGACTACCCATTTAAGCAAATCTTACAGAAGCTAAAAATTTCAGGAAGACTAACCAAATGGGAAATCAAGCTAAGTGAATTCGATATCCAGTACATCCCCAGGACATCTCTCAAAGGCCAAGCAGTGGCAGATTTCATAGCAGAATTCACAAAACCAAACCTAGAAGCAAAAAAGATATTGGGCAAGAGTTTCTCATGGAAATTATATATCGATGGCTCTTTAAACACTCACGCCAGCGAGGCAGGAATTGTAGTATGCAGCCCGGAAGGAGATGAAGTCGAGTTTGCCATAAGATTCGATATCAAAGCAACTAATAATCAAGTCGAGTACGAGGCACTACTAGCTGGACTCAGAGTCTGCATAGCCCTCGGAGCAGATGAGGTCGAAATATTTAGCGACTCACAGGTAGTCGTCAACCAAGTCCTGGATGAATACCAAGCCAGAGATGAAGGTATTATAGCTTATCGTGACATAGCAAAACAACTCCTTTAGAAATTCAAAGAATATAAGATTGACCAGATCCCTAGGGAGGAGAATGAAAAGACAGATGCCTTGTCCTAGCTAGCATCAGCAACGACCATAATCAGGCCAAAAACTATTCCGGTCGTACATCTCCTCCAACTGAGCACAGCTGAGCCAAAAAAATTTGAAATCTCAGAAATCTGAACACCGTCAGACGGTTGGATGACTCAGCTAAAAAGGTTCCTGGAAGAAGGCGTGCTCCCGGAAGATCCCCTACAAGCCAAACGTATCAGGTATCGTCAGCAAGATACACATTGATCAGAGGAGAACTGTACAGAATAGGGTTTTCCCGAACACTCCAAAGATGTGTATCAGAGGAAGATACATGTCAGATACTACAGGAAATCCACGGTGGAGTATGCAGAAACAATATTGGGGGTAAAAGTTTAGCACACAAGGTAGTTATTATTGGCCCGCTTTATTCTCGGATGCACAGCGATGTTCGAAAAGCTGCAATACATGCCAAAGGATTGCTAAAGATATCCGACAACCTCTTAAACAACTTAGAAGTCTTTCATCCCCATGTCCATTTGCCATGTGGGCCTTGGACTTAATTGGCCCAATGCCAGCAAGGACAAGGGGTGGAGCGAAGCATGCGATGGTAGCCGTTGGTTATTTCACAAAGTGGGTAGAAGCGGAAGCATTAGTGCATATCAAGGAAGCAAATACCACAAATTTCGTGAAGAAAAATATACTCTACAGGTTTGTAGTTCAAAGCACTATCATCACTGACAACGGCACCCAGTTCGATAATCTAAAATTCAGACAGCTGTGAGAGTACCAAATTGCCAATTTCTACGCCACACCTGCCCACCCTCAAACAAATGGGCAAGCTGAAGTAGTAAACAAAATCATCAAGCATACACTCAAAGCAAAGCTAGATGCCAAGAAAGGAAGTTGGGTTGAAAAAAATTCTGAGGTATTATAGGCATATCGGACAACAACAAGAACTTCTACACGAGAGACTCCACTCACTTTAGCGTTTGGAACATAAGCTGTTATCCCCATAGAAACATCGTATGCGTCACCCAGGGTCAGGCTATATAATGAAGACCAGAATGTTGATATGCTATTACAAAGTCTAGATGAGCTAGAAGAGAAAAGGGAGAAGTCCCGAATACGAATTATGGCATATCAACAAAGAGTGGCTCGCCACTACAATTCTCATGTTTGAATCAGGAAATTCCATCTAGGAGACCTGGTTCTTAGAAGGTGTCAGTGAATACAAAAAACAAAGTTGCAGGTTCCTTGATTGACAAGTGGGAAGGCCCATACAAGATTGAAGGAGTGGCTGGTCATGGAGCATATTGGATTGCACGACCAGGTGGTCTTACCCCGACCATGCAACACCCAATATTTGAAGATTTTTTATCCTTGAAATTTTGTTTCCTTTTTAGTCATGACAACTTTGTTCGTTAGGATATTTGTTAGTTCTGAAATTTAATCATTGCTAATTTTACAGTTAATAAATAAAAACCCAACTCGGGATTCCAGAAATCTAAAGCGTATGATAATAAGAACATATGAAAGACTAGCATGATAATAAGAATATGCAAATAGAATTCTCGAGACCATTAATTTGGCGTAATTCCTGAATGGGCGGAGAAGCTCAAAGGAGCATGCCAACCGAGCAGGTCAATCGATCTTAGCCAAAAGGCAAACCCGATGCACCAGATTTTGGAGAACAGCTCGGGGGACCGTCAGGAAAAATCCCGTTGAGATGTACAGCTGTGTTAAGCAGTTCAAAAGCTTAATGATTTGGCAAACCCTTGCACAGACAAAACTAAGGAGACGTCCTCAGTGACTTGTGTGAGGACTCGAACATATGATCATGGTGAGCCTTGATGTAATGTTTGGGTAGCAACTGAGTATGAAATGCGAGTATAAATCTACTCGCTTGTTTCAAGAAGGCTCGGTTAATAATATAAGCCATATTAATAAGATACTTGGCATTAAAAATTGTTCCAAGTAACGAAACCAAGTTTAATAAGATACTCGATGAAGTTACTTGAACAAAATTAGCTAGTTTAATAAGATACTTGGCATTAAAAATTGTTCCGTTTAATGAAATCAAGTTTAATAAGATACTCGATGAAGTTACTCGAACAAAATTAGCCAGTTTAATAAGATACTTGGCGTATAAACAATCAACCAGTTTTAAGACGCTTGGCAAGAAGAAAAAATTTAGCCGATAAAAAGTTCTTGGAAAAGCAAGTCAAATAAGATACTCGATGAAGTTACTCGGGCAATAAATCAAGCAAATTGGATACAAAATACTTGGCAGAACAAGGCAGTTGGCAAAAAATCCCATTTCATTAATCAACTGTAATTACAAAACGTAAAAAATTTGTATAAATACACCAAAGGCTAAAGTGAGGACTTGTACCATTTCGTATTCATGAAGGAGGCTCTTATTTGACGGCCAGACAATTGTGTCTACCAAGTCATCCATCCATTCACTATAATCTGTTCCCGGGATCAGACCAACGTCAGCATTCGACCCATCCACACCAGCTTCATGATTAGCATAAAAGGTCGAAAAAGAATGCTCTGACGGGATCTCCAAGTGCATAGGGTGGGGCTCTTTACCCTTACTTTGACAGTATGCCCTCCACTCTTTCATTTGAGTTTGAAGAGATTCTAAGGACCGGTCCACATGGTTCTTTATCAACAACTCCCAGTTAGTTCGAGCTTTATCCATTGCCCGATTCTTGACTTTGAAAAACTCTCCAACCGAGACCAGCCCCGCTGAAACTCCCTAAGAAGCAAGGCATTATAAGCCGGAGACCTTTTGAAATGGTCAACCCCTTGTACCTCAAGTTTCATCCTAGCCTCCTTTGAGAGGGACTCGACCGTCAGTGTTTGGTGCTCCAGATATTTAAATTTTTGTTCATAAGATGATCTGGCCCGATCAGCCTCTTGTTCAGCCTTGAGCATGGACTCCTGGGTAACAGATAGAAAATTTTGGAAGGACATAGCCTTCTCTTCTGTCACAAAAGCTCTCTCCTCCGCCTCCATCTGCTTAGCCAAGCAATGATAGGTGAACTCTTGAGCAAAGCCCACTTCTCTTTGATAAGTCGCCTCAACCCGAGCACGACAATCCTCACTCTCATTCAGCTGAGCTTCAAGACGCCTTATTCGATCGGCTTGATGTTGTTGCTTCTGAACCAACTCAGTAAACTCGGCCACAATCTACAAGGAAGTTAAATTAAAAATCAGACAGGCAAAAAACTTGAAAACAGTTGGGATCGAGTAGAACTTACATAAGATGCGCCGTTGAAAATATTTTAAAGATGGGCCGTTAAAGAGCCATCCCTAAAATAGCTTCAGTGGTCATCCTCAATGAAAGCCTGACCGGATGACATCGCCCTTAACATATCTGGGGGAGAAGGATAGGAAGGGCCTCCCGAGGATTCAGCCCGCACGTCTTCAGCCTCAAGAGGTAAAAGCCCCTGTTTGGATCTGAAGTTTCCGCTCCTGTTGATGCTTCAACATGAACACTTAGGGGAATCTCAGCCTCGGTATCTTAATCACTTGATTCAATAAATGATACCACCAGAGGGACTTTGTAAGGATGAATGGGAGAGTCGACCATCTTTCTTTTCTCTGCCCGAGTACGGTGAAAGATGAGATCAGCCGCAGGGTCATCCTGAACCTCAACATCAAGGAAAGATTCGAAGAAATCAGGATCGAGATTTGCTTATCCATCAGAGGTTTTATCTCCATCCCTAGCAACCAACTGCTCGGTAGGAACCTCCGGTAAAAAACCAACTGTTCTTCCAGTACTTGTTCGATAAAGAGAATCCCCACACGAAGCCTCTCTTTTTGGCATCATCAGAGGTTTCAACTCCCCGGTTAACTTTTTTCCCCTCAGGGACCCAACAATCTGGCGGATTGGACATGAGAAAATAAGTCCCTGTCCGACCAGATTGCCTTTGTGTATCGAAGTGCCTGATTTCACTCGGGGAAGGCGGCGACAAGTTCATTCGGCTCCACATATGCCATATGCACATCAAGATCTTGTAGCTATTCAGGGCCAGTTGGGCTGAAGCGATCCCTGCTTCATCCAGAAACCAGGCAATAAACGGTTGAAGAGGAAGAGTGACGCCGTAACAAAGCATGGACTCATAAATTGCCACCATACCCGGGGAAGGGTTCCATGCGGCTCTATCACAAACAGAAGACATTGTAACAGAGTCATCTAAGTCGAATCGAGCACGATACTTCATGATCTCATCTACCCAGACCACATTCAGCTCGGCATCAAACCCACTCGGGCGATCGACAGAAAAAGGAATACGAGATGTTCTAAACTCCTCTTCAACATCCTTCTCATCAACAATTTGCTCCCTGATTCGAACGCTGCCCGAGCCATGCTTATGGACCTTGATTTTACTTTGATGTTTTCCCATCCTGGATCGAAGAGGAACCCTATGATCAGAAACAATAGATTCAAAACTAGATGATTCAGAACTAGAACTTAAACATACGTCAGGGTAAAGCTCAGAAATGTCAACATCTAAAAAAGGAGGTTCATCAGGAGGGATCTCCCCTAATAGTCTACGAACGCAAGAAACCAGTTGAAAATCTCCACGTTCAAGCGCTTCGAAAGCTATAGTAAAAAGACGATGACGGAAAGATAGATCCATTATAACTAACCTTTGGAATAAAGAAACCTGCTGAAAAAGCCTCGACGGAGAAGTTGAGATAAAATTCTGCGTGAGAAAATTTAGGATGAGTGACTGCTTCTGTAAAAATGAGCCAGAGTAACCACTTAATGGAACAGTTAAAGGGGCAATGACATGAAACCCTAGGATCTCAAAAAGCGAGAAAAAATCGAAGACATATTTGATGACATAGGCGGCGCACTAGGAGACGTGCAGGTCGTTTCTCATATACGATATCAAGAAATGAAGCGATGGAAGACACGTGTTAAGAAAAGAACTGACCAAGGCCATCAGGACACCAAAACGTTGCAATCAGTGAGATTTCATGTGAGGGGGCAAATTGAATTTACATAGTCACTATTAAGACACGTCATTATGACAAGACATTGTCTCTGACATTAATGAGGCATAAAAGATTACAGAGTTGATTAAAATACTTTCGCCTAGAATAAAATCCTACTCGGCAAAAATATTTTTAAAAGGGTATTGTTATATGTAAATTTTGACAGATGTACACGTCATTGACAAGGTGGATAAGAGTGCCAAGTAGATATCCGAATAGGCATTCAGAAAATACCCTTCAAGACAACACTAAGTAATGAAAATCCGAGTAAGTGTGAACACGAGTATTCGGCAAACCATGACCTGCTAGGGACCAAGTGACGTCATGTTCTGCTCAGGACAATATGAAGAAATCCGAATAAATAAGTCCAGTACATAACTCGCATATGAACCAAGAGTCATATTAAAATACGTAAAGATATCCTTGACGAAGAAGAATTCCAAGAAGAATAAAATACCGAACAGGAAAAAGGTTCCAGATCAGACAACAACTTTATTTCTTCAAGAAGACTGCGTATTTGTAAGGAAATAAGTCCTAAATGGACTATATCACTAGAGTCCCATTCGATCTCCATACAATCTCCGAAATAGGAAATAAGATAAAGACTACTCCAACAAGTAACCAATTATAATTAAATACAAAAATATTTCAGTACTTGTACAAAAAGGATTAGGGTTCTATACACATATAAATAGACCCATAATCTCATCATAAAAAGATATAAGAGCACGCAGAGAGAAAAAGAGAGATTAAGAGTTGTAAATCTTTATTTCAATAGTTGATTTTGGCTCGGTTGCTTGTTCAACCACTCGTAGACGTTTCTCCGATCACTGGAGTTTTACCACTTAAATTTGTGTCTAACTAGTTTCAAATTGCATTCTCTTTCTCTTTCTCTTTCTCTTTCTCTTTGAGGTCAAAGCTAAAATTCAATCTTGTTGACTTTCTCACAAATCGAGAAATCGACATCAACACCATTCAACCCACCACTACCGTTCAACCAAATCCATCATCATCATCATCATCAAATCTACCACCACCACCACCAGATCGAAACCCATCACCAACTTCAACACCACCACCAGATCGAACTCCATTAATACAAATCCACCACCACTACCATTACTATCATCATCATATCACTACCACCACCAGATTGAAACTCACCACCAACACCAACTCAACAACCAAAGACCCTAATCTAAACCCAAAATCAAATCATAAAAACTTAACACCCAAATCAAGAGATTGTTCGAGAGAGGGAGATGAGATGGAATGAGAGAGAGGGAGATAGATAGGTGGTGAGAGGGAGATGAAGTTTGATTGATTTTTAGGCGGTGAGAGAGAGAGATGAAGAACGGTCTAGAAGTAGAAGAAAATATATGGGTGCATTTAGTTTTGGGCTAGGTTGATTAGGATATGTGGGTGCCATTTAATATTGGGCTGGGTTGGTGTTAAATATGATTTGTTATTATTATTATTTTTATTCATTTTTTAAAATTTATATTTATTTTAGAATTTTTAAAATTTGAGGGCACAAAGGTCTTTTTACAGGTGTCAGCTATTATCAAGGGCAGAAGGGCCATTTTGCCCTATGACATTGGAATTTCACAGAAACCATTACAGAAGGACTGAACTTAGTAATTCCAAAATTTAGTAGACCAAACCCAGATAAATATAAACTACAGATACTAAAATCTTAATATCCCCATTAATTAAACAAATGGTTTTTTTTCCTGACATGGTTAAACAAATGGTTTTGATTTTTTATATTTAGACTCGTCAAGCTAATGAGTCGTCTTTGCGTAGAACAAATTTTAATATCAAACAAGGATGCATGCATACACAAGTTCGAATTTGCAATAACATAACTCATTTCGAGATATATATATATATATATATATATATATATATATATAATGAGATATTACAATCATTCAGGGTTTAGGGGGAGGAGACATGACTCGAGCCCACAACTTTATGGTGTAGATGTGAGGGGCATTCCACTATACCAACTTTATCTTATCATATACAAGTTATATTGTTAATAGAAACAATTTGCATAAATTTATATGAATATTTAGTGATTAATTTGAAATACTTATAATCAATCTTCATAATTTAGTGATTTTTCATTTACTCAATATTTTAAATCATGAGAAGATGTGGGGAACAATACATGTCATATCATTTGAGTTGGTTTTTGGACTAAATATTTGAGTTGTCTATAATTAGTGACATAATTTTCATAAAATATAAACTTAAATAATAAGCATTCAAATGTGTATATATATATATGTGTGTGTGTGTGTGTGTTATTGTTGAAAAAAAATATTGGATTACTTCTTTAGAGAAGTTAAACTTATATTCAAAGGAAGCACTTTTTACATTTAAAATTAAAATTTTAAATTCCTTTTTGTTTACAGTTCTTAAAAGCATTTCTAAAGGAGTAAAGACATCGTTTTTTTTTATATACATAAACAATGAATGCTATCAATTTAAAATAATAACAATAATATTTTCTTAATATTTTAAAAATTGTGAGTTGAAATTTTCGATTACATAAGAAAAAAAAACATTTTCAATATACAATTTGAAAACTCTAATCAAACTTTATTTTTCTAAATATTTTTGTATTATTGATTTCTTAAATAGAAAAATTCACTATAAAAAAATGGTTTTTTCCTATGGCTAATTGCCGTCGGAAAATACGCTTTTCCGATGGAAAAGGCCGTCGGAGGTCGTCACAAATAGGCTCGTCGCAAATAACAATTTTCCGACGAGCTGTCACAAATATGATAATTTCAGACGTTCAAGACCGTCGGAAAAAGTGTGATGAAAAAAAATTGACGCACGTCACATCACTCCAACACCCAAATAATTCTATGCATTTCAAGTGCCTTGAACCCGTGACCTCAATGATAAATAGTAAATGTTACTTTTACCTTTTTGCTATAACTTTATAGTTAATATTTTTTGCATACTATTTATATATAAGCTATTGATATGTTAATTAAATATATTTTTTTATAAAATATTTAAATATAAATATTGATATTGTTTCAGAAAATAATATTTTTAATAAAATATTTCCCTTATCTGATAGGAAATTACATTTTCTTATTTTATCTTGAAATATGATACGTATATTATATCCTTGTTGATTTTATTTTTTATAATCAACATTTTACTAACAAAATTAATAATTTAAAATTATTTAGTAAAATTTATAATTACTTTGTATGATAAACAAATAGATATTAAATAAAACTATTAGCGTTTTGTTTTTTCAAAAAATATGATATATTAGTGTCATTAAACATAATTGTAAAATATAAATAACTAAATATTCTTATAATTACTAATATTTTTTCTATATTTTAAATTTATTTAATTTAGTTAGATATACACATAAAGTAGTCTTTTTTATTGATGGCATTGTTTTATTCCTAAAGTCTGGTCCGTATTGTCTAATTTTTGTTATAGTGATCACCATAAATTTTAATTTTTTATTTTTACATTATCTATGACATATTACTTGAAAATTTCAAAATTTAAGCAAAATATTTGGCGAAAATCTTGACAAAGTGATTTCGCTAAAAAATAGTGATAAATAAAAAATAACATATATATTGATACATTTAAAATATTGATCTACAAGTCATATTTTTTTTGTAGTGGATAAATTATCAAATACATTCCATTATAATTTATTAATTAATATTATAATAACAATTTTTTTTTTCAATGGCAATGCCAAAACAAATAATATAGAAAATAGTACTAAATTTTCGATAGTGTAATTGCCCTTAAAAATAATTTGAATTAAATTTTAACATTTCCGACGGCTAAAAAAATACCGTCGGAAATGTAGACTATTTCCGATGGCCTCATGACCGTCATAAATATTGTAATACTTTTTTCATATTTTCGATGGCATAAAGACTATTTCCGACGGTTATTTGACCGTCGGAACTGTGGTATTATATTTTGACTCATTTCTGACGGTCCTAATATGAACGTCGGAAAAGGTACTATTTCCGACGGCAATGATTGCCATCGGAAATAGTTCGTCACTAATAGACTTTTTTTTTTTTTTAGTGATTGTATTTGAATTACATATCAAACACTCCCAAAGAATCCAATGACAGACTGGTCAATTTATGACTCCTAAGTTGTTTTTTTTTTTAAATAATAATAATAATAATAAGACTCCTAAGTTGTTTTTATTCTCTTATAATTTTGTGGTAATATATAGATTACAGACATATCAATGTCACAGACATTCTCACTCTATAATTACCCTTCACAAAGGGGATGGGTAAAATTATGTTGACAAATATACCCCTACATATTTCTTTATATTTCCAAAGTTACCAAATTACAAGTCAGACCTGCTGATCCTATTAGGGCAGCAATACGGGTTTGTGGATTTGCCCATGTATTTATTTTTTAAAATAATTTTGTGTCCTGCAACCTTTAGTTGGACCCCATTTTCTAAAATATTTGACATGATCATTGATGTTCATGATTATTGGTTGAATTGATTTCTAAGATATACATATAATAAAATTAAGATAATAGAACTTGATATGAGGAATTTAAATTTTTGTGACCCCAATTGATAATTGTGGGGGTGGTATGTGATTATTGTGTGTTGTGTTGAAAAAATTTCATCACGTGGGACCATACATATAAATATTAAATATGTTATGCTATATTTTGGTTAAGTCTAAATTAAAGTGGTCTAATTAAAATTAAATTTTTAAGGCTTAAGGGTATAATTGTCATGGAATTAATGTGCAGATACCGGAGTGTTATTTCTAATTTATTGAGGTGCCGAATTAAAAATAGCAAAACATAAAATAATCTGATTATTATATATATTTAGTTTTATGGTCCCCAAATTACACGAGACTTTGTTTTGTCTGTATCCCCATTAACAGAGCAAAATAGAACACTTTAGCGTTCACAAAGGTCGTGATAATTTGGAAGATCATAATCCGTCCACCAACCTCCGACAATGGATTTAGGTATGCTTTCGCTTTCTTCTATCTTACTTTTATCTTGAATTGACATGGGTTAGTAATATGTATTTAGGGTTTAATTAATTATGATATAGAAACATGTTTAGGTTGAGTTTCAGATTAATTATGTGCCTATGCATGTTTGATTTTGTGTTAATCAAATCCTTTCATGTTGTTTATATGTGAGTCAAAAAATTTCATGGCACCTTTTGAGGTGCGTTTTTCAACACTGTTACTGTTTTAATAACTTATGGTTACAAGGTACCTATTATGATAAACGGAAAAAAATGCCCTCCACAGTAACCTTCTTCACCATTTTGGTTTTTATTTTTCATTTCAAAATCCTCCATCAATGGAGGTGGAACCGACGAATCGACGAACACACGTACACCAACGACGACGGACACATGTACACCGACCATGACCAAACACAATAACAACTTTTGATTTCTCTGGAAAAAACGAAGTATGTAACTTTCTCTGAAAACGAAGGGTTTCATATTGGGGATTCAGTGTTGGAGAAGATGAATAGAACAAAAGCAGAGGAGCACAAAACAATAACCCAGAAGTATCGAAAAACAATCATAAAGTCTCGAAACAAAGTCTCAGACACATAAACACAAAGTCTCGGACAACATACAAAAAGTCTTGGACAACATGAAAAAGTCTTGGACCACAAGCACAAAGTCTCGAACACACAATCAAAAAGCTTCGGAATACAATCACAAAGTCTTGAAACACAAACACAAAGTCTCGGAACACAAACACAAAGTCTCGGAACATTAAAATAAAGTCTCGGACACATAAATACAAAGTCTCGGACAACATATGAAAGTCTCGAAAACTAAGTTACTGTTCATCATCTTCCCCACTCGAAAATCCCAACCATCAACAACTTTAACAATGGAAGATTCAAAACCAAAACCCAATTTGGGTGACCCCTGAGTGCTTCAGTGTAGCGCCACTAAATTAATCCACTAAAGATGCATCGATAATGTTATGAAGTTTGGTTTATTTGAGTTGAGAATAACTATTCAGAAAAAAGTTAAAGTCAAAAAAATAATTAAAAAAATATGTGAAGACATTTTTGGAAATCACTTGCTTTGTTACATTTTAAATATAAGTTATTAAAACAGTGTTACTCGTTTGAGTTTATATTTTGCATAATGTATAATAATTTTGTTACGTGGGATTATTTTATAATTATGGATGGAGATTATAGAGATTTTGTTGAGATTAGACAAGATAAATCTTTATAAAAACCATTCTAGTATCAAATTAATTAATCGATAAATAAATAAATTAAGTTCAGGTTGACCCGATACTAACCTATTCATACTTATATTAATGAAATTGTTAGTTCTAGTCTTATCTCTGTCCTTTAACTTTTAAATTTATACTAATATTTTTTTAAAATAAATTGATAAGTGATGGAGGCATCGACTTAGGGTCATTGTCCTTCAATATTTTTGGGATTTGATTTTTGTCACGTGGTTCACCTATCAAATATTTCAGTTTTGACCCTTCTAATTTTTTATTTTTTTTTACTAAAGCAATTTTTGAAGTCGGGAGACTCAGAGTTATGTGTCTAAAACCCACAATCCTATATAAAAAAAAAACAGATGGAATTGGATTATATAACGTTATAAAATCGAGAACCTACGCAATTCATGTACACACCTAATAATTGTTATATAAATTTAATACTTTGTCCTTGTTCACCTGGTGTCCCGGCCTAATTAAAGCAAAATTTATAGCTTTAACCTTGTCACTAAGTAAAGTTTTTGACAAACTTAAAGATTTAAATGGTAGTTTAGACAAAGTTAGAATTTAATATATGTTATGATGAGTTTTAAAGTTGATATAGTATCTTACAAGAGAAACGGGAGAGATTAAATGAATTTACCGCTCAATAAACAATAAAAAGACAAACTTCACTGATTAATCTTGATTATGTCTCCATTAGAGCCACGCAAACACTAAAAGGTCAAAAAGTGAAAGTGGCCATTGTTTCAAAACCATCCAACAATTTACTTAAAACCCTCTAAAAATCAACTCTTTTTGAGCTCTCACAAGTCACAAAAATGAGGCAATTACCAAGCCCATGCTGAATTTGTTTCTACATTGTCTTCAAGTAAAAGTGATGTTTTGTTAAAGAACTCCAAGGTCCAAACATGTTTTAAAATTTAATTAGATTCTTTTACAATAAAGTCAAGAAAATCATGATTATAATCACCCAGACAAGAGGACACTAATATTACAATTCTGAACCTAATTGTAGTTTACATGAGTCTTTCATTTTCACACTTTTTTTGGTGTTATAATGAATGTACACGAGTCATACTTGGCAAAAAGTTAATTACTTTTTGGCATAATATTAGGAGAATGTTTAATAAAGTGATTAAATAGTTTAATTTATTGTATTTTACATGTTGTGAAACATTGAATTGATTTAAATATTGTATTTTTTTTAGAAACTTTATGGAGGTTGGTGCACCTCGATTGTATTAAATTAATGTGTACTAAATGGACTTGTATTTAATTGGCTAAACTGTTTCACAGATAATTCATTATAATTACAAGACAACTTATGTTTATTGAATGAAAATGTAATGGTTTTTGTTTTTTTTTTAAAAACAAAATCAATATTTAAAAAATACAAATTAAACATAAAAAATATCTTATATAAGGCTTTCTAGTAATTATCCGTTAACTATTTTGAACTGATATGTAATATATATATATATATATATATATATATATATATATATATATATGTGTTTTTAATATATGTTATTTGATATTAATATATAACGTTGCAAATTATATATAAATTAGAATTAAAAAACAAGATCAGATATAAACAAAGTTGTATAAACTTTAAGATTTTTAGAAAAAATAAATAATATTTTAACTGATTTAAGAACGTTAGAAATCCCCTTACCAACATACTTGTGTTAGAAAATTCATCACATGTTTTTTCTTTTAAAAAAATAACGACCTTTTAAAGATTCTCATTTTTTTAATCATTATAAATTCTCATCTAACAAATATTATCAAGATTTGATGATATCAGTATTATTGAATTTGCATTGTAAGATGACTTCGACCATATATATAGTAGACTAGTAGTGATGATTTTGAACATTAATATTAATCCTTGGCATTACAAGTCACCAAACCTTTGCATGGATATTATCATGCCAAAACGCTAAGTGTTGATCATGTTTTTAGGAAAACATTGTTTGTCAACTGTAATGAGGTCATGATGATTATGATCGGCACCGAAATCAAAACTTTTTCATTTGAATTTTCTTCAAATGATACATTTCAATTCAATTTATTTATACATCTTTAGTTGATCAGTTACCGACATGGGTTGATATATATAATTTAATTTCTAAAAGGTTGTAACTAATGAGAAATTGAATTTCGAAGAAGATAGGTCAGTTAACTAGATTACATATACACTTAACTTACGTACAGGTATTTCTTAACAGCCTAACACAGTCCTCCATGACCAAAATTGCTTCCAAATCAAGCAAAACTACTACTATATACTAAAAATTAAACAAGAATTTGTGTACGTGTATAGTAATGTTGACTGTTGAGAAGCAATATTTTTCACATACACCAGTTAAGTGGAAATTAATCAATATTCCCAACTGAATTTTTTTGAATTCAAGCTTAAAAATAAATAAATGGAAACCATATCGATTAATTTGATTGTTGGTTCAAATTATAACTTTCTATTACGAATCAATTCTATAATATTTAATTGCCGGAAAACAAGACGTACTTTTCCAAGGGCGGAAACAGCCCTGGCCCAAGAAAGCATTTGAAATAAATATAATATATATTAATTAAATAATTAAAGTTAAGATTATCTTTTTGTGAAGAAAAATATATTATATGGTCAAGTTTTTTTTTTCCCCTCTTTTATATATGTAAGTATTTATATGTTTATTCAAACTTAATTACTCTTAAAAAAAAAAATTATCCTCTCATCGGTTAATTTTAGATTTTAAAGTAAATAGTTGATTTATAGTTGTTTTTTTTTATTAATTTGTCAATTTTAATTATATGTACGGTTTTTTTAATTAATGAAATTTCTCTCGTAAAGTTGATACATACCTTTATATATATAACAGCCCATCTTGAAAAAAAAATTATGGTTTCGCCCCTATACTTTTCCTAAAACATACTTCAAATAAAAGTGTTTTCTTACACTTGAAAATTATTTGTAATACAGCCCATCTTGAAAACAAATTATGGTTTCGCCCCTATACTTTTCATAAAACATACTTCAAATAAAAGTGTTTTCTTACACTTGAAAATTATTTGTAATACAACTTCAAATTAAAATGAACTAATAACTAAGTAAAGGTGTCAACGATTTAACTAAACCGTTTGAAACCGAATTAAAACCGTCCTTCTAAAATCGTAATCGAAACTCCCGGTTACGAAACCGGTTGGACACCGGTGTCCTGACGGTTCGTTTACGGTTATTAGTCCCCAAAAACCGGTTCAAATTCGGCGGTTTCAATATTTTTTTAAAAAAAATTAACAAATAATATTATGACATGTGGCAATTTGTTACCGTTGACCGTTGGGTGTATGCACTTGTACGGTACAACTGACCGTTGACCAATAAAAAAAAATTAATGCAACAACCAATAATATACTGACACATGACAACTTGTTTGAAAAATAATTAAATTGACTATTGGAAAAATGGTTGTTGAACGGTTATCTTCCTGACTTCCTCCAATGACACTTTGTTTATTTTTTAATTTTTTCACATAATTACCGAAATGCCCCTCCACTCTAATTCTATAAATGCCCCCCCCATAATTTATTCTTCTTCACACTACTCCCATCTTCTTTTCTCAATCTCTCTCAATCTCTATACATTCAATAATTTTATTTTATTCTCATTTCTCGTATAAATTAATATATATATATATATATATATATATATTCTATTTTTTACATTAATCTATTATTTACTTACAATCATCTATTTTTTTCAATTAGTATTTATAATTAATTTTTAGTGGCAAGTGGGAGAGAAGGTTCAAGTCTGACAAATTTGGACAAAGAAAAGGGTTCATTGCAAGATTTGTTGGAACACGAAGGTGATGACATCAATTACAATGACCGACTTTACCACGAGTTTCATCGAGCTCAATTTGGATACGATCACCCTCCTAATCCTAATCCTAATCCTCCTTTTTTTTCTGAGCCAAATCTCAATACCCCATTAGTAATGAAAATATATCTACCCCTTCTCCCATGCCACCCCCCTTCAGATGAATTTGATGCAGGTGAAGAAGAAAAGCCGTTGAAGTCCGATCTATTCAAACTGCATATGAAGAAAATTAAGTTAGATGATGGAACAATCAAAATCATGTGCAACTACTGCCCTAGAACATACAAGACCGGTAAGTCTTTTGGATATGGCACGTACTATAACCATATTAAGAGAAATCACCCATCCGAATTGGTGAAGGCTAGTAACTAATCTCAAATCTCCAAGTACGGAACTTCTACCAATCAATTATTTCATTATATGTCTGAAAAAAATAAGGAAGAATTAGCAAGAATTGTTGCAGTAGAACACTTACCTTTTAGTTTTGGTGAAAAAGTTGGTTGTGTTAATTATTTTCAAACTGAATTAAATCCTGCAATGCAACGTGTTCCTAGAATCACTCTCACACGTGCACTGTTTTCCATTTACAAAAAAGAAAAACACAAACTAAAATCATTTTTTTTTATTTTGAGGTCGCGTTTCCTTGTTTGTCGATATTGGATCGACAATTTTGGTATCCACCATTACATGGGTGTGACATGTCATTATATTGATAATGGTTAGTTCATGCAAAAAAGAATTATTGCATTTTGTGCTTTCGATGAGTTACATACAGCTCACAATATTTTTCGACACCATAAAATTATTTTTGAAGAGTTTCATATCCAAAATAAAATTTTTACAATTGGTTTTGATAATACTGCAAGCAATGCCGTATCTATTCCTATGTTAAAGGAATTGTGCAATCCATATTTTGGGGATAAATTATTTCATTAACGATGTGCATGCCATGTTTTAAATTTGTATGTTCAAGCTGGATTACAAATTCTTTCTATTTATATTAGACCAATTAAAGATAATATTAATTATATCTGGACGCATAACAATATCCATTAACAAAGGTTGAAATTTTGTTATCAAAATAGTAGGCATCCTGTTAAATTTTCTTGAGATATTAGTACTCGTTAGAATTCTACTTATAAGTTGCTTAGTGAAACTGTTTAATATAAGAAAATATTAGTTTCTTTTATTACTTATAATGTTCCTTCAATTTCACTTCAATTGAAGCATTGAGATGTATGTATAAAAAATATTGAATTGTTACGTGTTTTTAATGATGCTACCAATGCTTTATCTGGTATTTACCATCCCACTACTCATTTGTTTCTTATTCAAAGTGTTAATGTTGTATGTGCATTCAGTGAGTGTGAATTTGATATTCAATTGAGTCAACTTGTTGCTGTAATTAAAAAAAAATGGGTATAGTAGTATAGAGATATTCCAAATATTTATTTTCTTGCATCATGTTTTGACCTACGCTTTAAATTATAATGTTTGCAGGTGTTAATAGACAAATTTGGCTAGGGACCAAATGAGAAATTTTCCACTTCCCAGCCTTCATACAAGGGTCCAAATTCAGGCTTCTATCAAGGTCCCCAAGGTCGAGCTACAACGCAATCCTGCAGGAGCAAGGCGAGGCCGCCTATACCATATGAGCATCTTGCACGCATCAAGACTTGCCAAATAAAGCCCGACGTGACCATGACAAGCTCTCTATGATAGGATAGAAGCCCGATACTAGGTCGACGTTTAAGGACCTGGGTTCCCCAAGGCCGAGGTATCTCACGACACTTTCCTAGAGTATACTACCATCTCTACTTTCACCAAGAGACCTCCAAGGTGGCGAACTTGTCATACAAATGCCTTCCTACCTCGTCAAGGTATAATCTCAACCTGCACGAGTAGAAAGAAGCCCGCAAAGCCCCATCATCACCAAAAAGCGCCAACACAATTAGTAAAAGAGTCCAAAGAGGAAACAAATACCTTTGCCTCCAAGATATCCTCCACAACTGATTATTAGGGGTCAACTACAACTGAAAAATCTATCCCATCAAGGAAGGAAGAGTCCAAAGAGGAAACAAACACATCTTCTTCAAGATATTAGCTATAAGCCGATCAACTACATTAAAGGAAGAATCGGATTCATTGTGGAAAAGGAAACAGATTCAAGAGTCCTGGTCTTGCACGTCAAGATAGTCACCATGTATAAATACACCTATAAAAGGCATATATCGACGGGCTCCAATGGATTACAGAAGATACAAAAATAGAAGCTCCAATCAATTCCCGAATGGGCCAAAATACATTCTCCAATACACGACTCATATCTCAGATCTCATCTCTCATATGACATATCTGAGATCTCATATCTCATCTCCAATCACAGAATTGACCAGCCCGAGGCAAGTCTACATATTTCGTCTGAGTTCACCTTAGATCACCATTGTTGTATCGTCTCAATGACATGTACATACCTGGATTGGCTAACTTGCTATTACTATTGTAAGCTCCCTGGAGCACATACATTTTACTACTTTGCCATCTTTGTAAGCTCCTAGGAGCATCGTATGATATATATACATAAGGAAGGGTATTCCCCCTTCCTCTGGATACTACCTTGGGGTTTCAGCTTGTGATCATTCGTGATGCTTTTTCCTCATTGGTCAGTCCACCTCCCACTACATAAAACTTGTGTTTCTCTTATTTATCTCCTGTATTATGCATGTGTGTATACGTGCTAGGTACCGACTCCATTGGTCCTAGCTCTCTAATCCTTCTTACATTAGATCGGGAAACTACAACGAAGATCTAGGGACTGGATCTAGCTCCTACCCCAATAGACCTAGCATCCTTGTTTTTTTTATCTACACACCAAATCGTACACTGAGATGGGGGAATCCACTCAAACCCGCATGAAGTGATTCAAGGAGCTCTTTTGCGATTTCTCTTTGGAACGGGTATGGATTCGGCAAAGAACCAAAATAGGCCCCTTATTCATCATCGTATAAGTCGGGGAACTACATGAAAAAATTAGGGTCCAGAACCGGGCTCCGGATACTAGGATGGGCCCCGACTCCGATCGAGGACCAAGAACAGGGATCAAGGACCAGAATCATCCCCTTCACACCAGTAAGTGAGCCTTGAGCTTCCTGTATCTCTTCCTTAAGCATGAAGCCCGACGAGCGGGATGCCTTCTTCTCCTACCTTTTCATCCTCCTTTACCTATCCTTCTTCATATTCGTACAAGATCTCACCAAGGTACCGAAGGTACCAACCCCGGCCATCACATCCCTAGTAGTGATGCCGACCCTATTCTTTTCATCGAAGTCCTCGTCAACCAAGTTCAGAGGATTTTTCGGTTTGTTAGAAAACCCAGTCCCAATGGCTACATTATGGTTCGATCGACGATATTGCGGGGATGGAGGAGAGTCATCCCCGCCTAGGTCTCGTCGAGCCTGTTTTCCGTGGGTGAGAATTGAGACCTATGTGCCTTTAACAAGGGAGTCAATGGAGTCACGACTGGCCTTTGACATGGTAGAACAGGTTTTGGGGATTGAGAAGAAAGGGAAATCGACAGAGGGTACCAAGAGAAAGAAACCTATAAATTCGAAATTGAGAGAAAGTGTGAAGAAACGGGTAGTGAGTTTGAATTTAAATAGAGGTTAGGCGTGTAATGACGTCGACGATATCCTCGGGAAGATCACCTCGAGCTACAAAGATAGTTATAACGTAGCCGGTTTTTCCTCGAAGAACACACCAATTACAGTTCGACACATCATTTAGGCAATTAATGAGTAGATTTCATTCGAGATTCTCAGTAATTATCTCATAACAGAAAAATTTCCCAATTAAACGAGAATCTGACTCCAACCCCAACTCTACCTCCGGTGTTTAAGTCAGAGGGGGATTCTATTAATAGTAAAATTTAGCTAGGGGTCAAAGAGAAATTTTTCACTCTCCTAGCTCAAATCGAAACCCAAATTCGACTTTCATGAAACCCTGGATGTACCATAAAACTACCCCAGAAGCACGGAGGGATCGACGGGCTTCAGAACTATCAGGGAAGAAGCTAGGCACGACCAAGTCGAGCCCCCATGTGAACACTGGAATCTGGGCTTCTCGAGGCCAACTACTTGGGAACCTCGATTCTTGGGGTCGGGCTCCTCAATTACCCCGTGAAAGCGTTTGAAAGAAGCCCGACAAGCAAAGCAAGACTCTTCTGGCTTAAGGCTTTTAGAGGCCAAACTTAATTCATAGCCTAAACGAGAAGCCCACTAACCTCTCCAGAAGCCTGTTGTCCCCTCCTAGAAACGAGGAGGAAGAAGGCCTCTAAGTGAATCAGATCCATGTTACCTCATAGGAATGCTTTCTAGGGTGTCCATTCTAAGCTTCTGAAAATGGAACCAAAGCATAGAACTGCCTTGCTCTAAGAAAACTAAGAATGGCTAGCTCAGCAACCTCTATGAAGAATCATGCCGTAAGTACGTACAAGAATATATCTACGTAAAAACATGCATTTACATGCAAGTCAAGAGTTTGATTCCAAAAAGGAAGTAAACTTATCTCTGTCAACAATATCATCGCTTCCGCTATTTACTCGAAATCAACGACTTTCAAATAGAGGATCCTGCCCGATAAGGGGGGAGTAAGTTCAGAGAATCAAGGCGGGAGATATACCTATTCAAATTGATTCAGTCGTATATAAATATACCTAAAAAAGAGATATAGAGGACAAAGGAGAAAAAGGGGTGAAAAGGATAAGCACGTCGGGCCTAAATTCTGTAATCAGAACACAACCATCGTCATATCCACTATTTGACTAGCACGAAGTCACCACCTTCCTCCGTTGTAGAGAGATAGTGAGCGTATGAAAGGGAATTCTGTATACCACGAGTAATCAATACTAAAGTCCCCACTTGCTATTGTTATACAAACATTCATTTTTATCTAAGTATGTTAGGTATCAAAGGTACCGACCCCGGCCGCCATCTACGTGTTAGTGGTCTCGAGGGTGTTAATGGGAATTTGTCATCTTGAGTAAATTTCCCATTAACAATATGTATATAATTTTTTTTAGGTAAAAAAAAAAAACCGGTCGGAACTGAAATCGGCCTATAACAGAATTGAACCGTTCGGTTTTACTTACCAAAACCGCCAAACCAACAGTTACGTAACCGAATCAAACCGTCTCACTCCAGTTTTACGTTTAGCCCTTTACACGAAACCAGAACCAGCGGTTCGTAACCAAAATTGAACCGGAACCAGCGGTTCGTAACTGAAACTGAACCGGAACCGAAACGTGGACACCTCTAAACTAAGACTAGGATAACATGTAACACAACCTAAGTCTTCAATTTGTAAAGATTATTGTGCCGTTAGGAGGAGATTTAAGAATTTAGTATTTAAAACGTTTTATAAAATGATTTATTACTTATTCAAGAAATGTTTTTCATGAAATACCTGGAACTCAAAATATAAAAGTATTCGATCAAACAATAATATTTAGGGTGGCGATATCGTCAACCATAAATATAATTTATATACCCATATTTTAAAAAAAAAATTATAAAAATAAACCAATACAAAAGTAAAAACATATTATTTTAATTAAAGATAAATCAAGTATCATGTATATTGATTAATTAAACCTTACGTGATTTAATCAATTATATTAAATTCAATAATAAAAAAAGACAAAATAAAAAACAAAAAATAATCACATTGAAAAAAAATCTCTGACTTTTGATGAATAGTGACCATAACCCTAATTTCAAATTAATTTTGAAAATCCCAATAAGATCATAAAATTTAGGAGGGCTTATAATCATACTGCAATTGATGTTGCGTAATTGTAAATAAAATTTATGGATAACTGTCTCCGTGAATATATTAATTTATGTTATCACTATTAAACTGACCAACAGATAGAGAATTAATCTCAAAATGATAATTTTTGATAAACAATGTTATGCTAATGGTCATTCCATCCATTTTTATTTGATCCCATCCAAAAAGTGATATTTTGGTAAATAAGGGATGACATTAATTTATTTTAGATATTTTACATAAATCAATTTAAAAAAAAAATAAATAATTATATTTAGTGTGTTTATACGTATAGCATATCTCATATATATATATATATATATATATATATATATATAAATATAATTTTAAGTCAGTGTGCACCGATATAAATTCGTCAGTGTGTTGGATGTGGACAATTAGATTTATATATTTTGACTCAAAGTGTATGCACTTATCAAAACTTCTTTATAATCAATGGTCCACATGCAACGCACTGACATAACTTATATCGGTACGCACTGACTGGAAAAACACTATATATATATATATACCTAGGCATGCCCACGGTTCCGGTCGGTTCCGCTTTCGGTTCCAGAAGAAGCCAGAACCTGAACAGGAACCGTAGACCTACGGTTTCGATTAAAGTTTCGCCGATTCCGGTCAGGTTCAACCGGTTCCGCCGGTTCGGTTCATTTTTTTTTACAATTTAGCGTAAGAAAAATAAAAAAAATAAAAAAAAATATTTTCTAGAACCGGAACCGAACCGCCGGTTCTAGGGCGTTTTTTTTGGAAGAGAACCGGAACCAAACCGTCAACTCCAGGGCGGTTTTTTTTTAGGAAAACCGGAACCAAACCTTTAGCCCCACGGTTTCCGTTACGGTTACGGATCCAAAACTAGTTCCACGGTTTCGGTTACGGTTACAGTTAAGATTACGATTGATTTCACACTGTTACGATTCGGTTCAAGTTCGGTTCCACGGTTCGAACCGAACCGTGGTCATGTCTATATATACCATTGATTATGGAGAAGTTTTGACAAGTGCATACACTTTGAGTCAATGTATATAAATTTAATGGTCTATATCCAACGCATTGATGAAGTTATATCAGTATGTACTGACTTGAAAATTTATATATGTATATAACCAACAGGTTATAACATGATGATGTTTTTGTTTAAAAACACGTTTATGTCAAACTAGCATGTTCAAATCATCATAAGAATTTCCATTAAATTTTTATCATCTAGAATTTCTTCAAATGTTGTTGCCAAGCTTACCCAATTTATTGGTATTTTATTTCTAAGGATTCAAATCATCTGTCAAAAAAATGATGTCTTGTTATAAATTAAAATGAAACAAAGAACAATGAAGAACATGTGAAGTATTATGAAGAATAACTGATAGAATAAATAATAACATATAAATAAACTTGGATAGAATATATATGAAATATAAAGAGATATACGAGAGAATTACTTTTGTTGATCAGATTAGTTTTTTCACTAAGTCAATTTACAAATAGTGTACATTTATATAGGCAATAAATCAAGGGGTGCTAATTGTAATTTGCCACCTCATTTTGCCATATAACTTGACTTATGTATGAAGCAATTGAACAACTTGATTCCGCGTAGATTCAAGCGGTGGATTAAAGAATTGAACAAAAGTTGTGGAACAATCCACATTACAACACTCCCCCTTAGATTTTCCATAACTTGTATTGTTATTTTCTAGGAAAAATCCCATCAACCTAGACAATATATATATAGAATGATCTTCTGGATCTAGTGGGGTTGGACATTTAAAAACTATCTCATTAAAAACCTTGTCAGGAAAACCCAGTGGGACAAAATCTGATCGAAGGAAAAAAAAATAGTTTACAAATGTCCATTGAAGATTTTTCTCCCCCTGATTAGACGCTCCCCCTCATAAAAACTTCAGCATTAATCTTGTAATTTACAAAGTTGACGCATGCCTATTCCATTATCAATTTTCAAAAGTTAATGTAGGCAATGATTTCATAAATAGGTCTGCAATATTTTCTGTAGACCGTATCTGCTTAACATCAATTTGTCGACTCTGTTGAAGTTCATGAGTAAAGAAGAATTTAGAAGAAATGTGTTTGGTTCTATCTCCTTTGATATATCTCCCTCTAATTTGAACAATGCAAGATGTATTATCTTTAAAAATCTGTGTCAGAATTTCTGTAGATAATGAAAGTCCACATGTATTTTGAATCTGATGAATAACAGACCTTAGCCAAACACATTCTCGACTCGCTTCGTGAAGTGCAATGATTTCAGAATGATTAGAGGATGTAGCAACCAAAGTCTGTTTTGTAGAGCGCCATGATATAATTGTGCCATTATATGTAAAAACATATCCCCTTTGTGAACGAGCTTTATGAGGATTAGACAAATACCCAACATCAGTATAACCAAGTAAACCTGAAAAATTGTTAGATTTTGTATAAAATAATCCTAAATCTTTCGTTCCACATAAGTAATAAAAAATATGTTTGATCCTATTCCAATGCCTTCGAGTTGGTGCTGAACTGAATCTAGCCAGTACATTCATAGAGAATGCAATATCTGGTATAGTACACTGAGCCAGATATAATAGAGCACCAATTGCATTAAGATATGGTACCTCAGGACCAAGTATTATTTCACCATTTTCTTTTGGTCGGAATGGATCATTTTTAGGATTAAGAGTTCTAACAACCATAGGATTACTTAATGGATGAGCATTATCCATATGGAATCTTTTTTAGATCTTTTCAGTGTATGCTGATTGATGGACAAGTACTCCATTTGATCTATGCTCGATCTCAAGGCCGAGACAATATTTTGTCTTTCCCAGACCTTTCATTTCGAATTCCCTTTTCAAGTATTCAACAGTTTTTAAGAGTTCCCCAGAAGTTCCAATTAAGTTCATATCATCAATATATACTGCTATGATAACAAATCCGGATTCTAATTTCTTAATGAAAACACATGGACATATAGAATTATTAATATATCCTTCTTTCACCAGATATTCACTGAGATAGTTATACCACATCAGTCCTGATTATTTTAATCCATATAACGACCTTTGTAATTTTATCGAATACTAATTACTAGGCCTTGAGTTACATGCTTCTGGCATTTTAAATCCTTCTGGGATTTTCATGTAAATATCTGAATCCAGTGAACCATATAGATAAGAGGTCACTACATCCATCAGATGCATTTCTAGTCTTTCAAAGACAACCATGCTTATCAAAAATCGAAACGTAATTCCATACATCATCGATGAGTATGTTTCATCAAAATCGATGCATGGTCTCTGTGAGAAACCCTATGCTACGAGTCGTGCATTATATCTCGTTTTTCTCATTACGTTTCTGTATAAAAACCCATTTATACTCAACAGGTTTGACATTTTTAGGCATCTGGATTATTGATCCAAATACTTCACGTTTGGCTAATGAAGTCAATGTGTTTGAATTGCTTCTTTCCATTTAGGCCAATTGGACCTCTGTCTACAATCATCGAGATTATGAGGTTCATAATCATCATTTGTGATTTTAGTTGCCACTGTGTATGAAAATACATCATCAATGATTGTTTCTTTTCGATTCCACAATTCTCTTGTATACTTTATAAAAATTTCATCATTTTTATATTCTTGTACCTCTTCAGAGATTCTTTCCTCCATAGAGGATTCTATTGCTTTAGTTACATGTGTCACTTCAGGGACACTTAACTCTCCTGGAGTTAAATTAGAGAAAGTGGATTTATTTTTCCTTTTTTGAGGAACAATATCTTTTGAACCAAACGGTCTACCACTCTTCTAGCGTGCAATAGATGATTCTTTTGCTATCATTTGTTTAGATTGTTTTTCTAGAATAATCACCCATGCTTGGACATTAATAGTTAGGATGTATGATTTTGTTACCCTAGTAGCATCTGTAAATGTATCTGGTAGCTGGTTCGCTATTGCTTAAAGATGTACTATCTTACGTACTTCATTCTCATATTGAGATGTGTATAGGTCTAAATGAATCAGACTAGGAACTTTCCAGGAAAGCTCACGCTTCCCTTCAGAAGGAGTTTTCCTTTCCCCTAATGATGAGAAACTGGTTTCATCAAAATGACAATCTGAAAACTGTGCTGTAAAAAGATCACCAGTCAAGGTTTCTAGATATCTAATAATTGATGGTGAATCAAAACCAACATATATTCCCAATCATCTTTGGGTCCCACTTTAGCTATTTTTGTTGGTACAATCGGAACATATACCGTACATCCAAAAGTATGTAAATGAGATATATATGGTTAATGACCAAGTACAAGTTGTACTGGTGAATATTGATGATAAGCGGTGGGCCAAAGCCGGATTAATGCAGCAACATGTAAAACAACATGCCTCCAGATAGAAATCGGTAATTGCGTTCGTAATAATACAGTCCTTGCAATTACCTGGACACGTTTAATAAGTGATTCTGTTAATCCATTCTGAGTATGAATATGTGGAACTGGATGTTCAACATCAATCCCAGCCACTTTGCAGTATTCATCAAATGCATTGGAAGTAAATTCACTAGCATTATCAAGGCGTATGGACTTAATTGAGTAATTGGGAAAATGAGCCCGAAGCGTGATAATTTGTGCAAGCAATCTAGTAAAAACAACATTACATGTTGATAATAAGTAAACATGTGACCATCTGATAGATGCGTCAACTAGGACCATGAAATAACGAAATGGTCCACTTGGTGGATGAATAAGTCCACATATATCCCTTTGAATTCTTTGTAAGAATGATGGGGATTCAAAACCAACTTTAGAATGGGATGGTTTTATTGTTAATTTCCCTTGGGAACATGCAGTAAATAAATTCACATGGGCTAAAAGAATCTTCTGTTTTTTTTAATTGCTGTCCATGAGAATTTTTAACGATTCTACGTATCATTGTAGATCCTGGATGACGAAGACGGTCATGCCAAAGTACAAACATTTTTGGATCTGAGAACTTCTTTCTCATAACTTCATAAGTTTCCACACATTTGATAATGGTGTAATATAATCCAGAAGATAAAGTACACAGCTTTTCTATAATGAGTTTTTGGCCTGAATTATGTGAAGTGATGCACATATATTCAATATCATCTTTATTCATAGTTTCAATATGATATCCATTTCTCTGTATGTATTTGAAACTAAATAGATTCCTTCTGGATCTACTTGAATATAATGCATCATCAATACATATTTTAATATTGTTTGATAACAATATTGTGGCTCTTCCACAGCCTTCTATCAGATCCACCGGACCTGATACTGTATTAACATTTGCTCTGAGCAAATTTTAATTTATAAAATATTTTTGATTCTATTGAATTGTATGAGTTATTGCACTATCAACTAGACATAGATCTCCAGCTTCTAGCTTTTCAGTAACTCCCAATTTATCGTTTAGGTTCATTTTGTATGCTTCATAAAGAAAAATAAAGTGCATATTAGACAAAATGATTCAAAAAGTATACTTTGCATTGAGAAATATTTTACATAAACAAAATAACAAAATAATACCACTGTAAGTAGTATTTAATTGGTATGGACATTTCCATCACCAATTAAAGTAGATGGCATGTCTTAAGGGTCTGGAAAGAAATCTGTAACATAAGATGAGTGATATCTTTTGGATATGAATCTTCAATGAAATGAGATTTTGGTTTCTTTCCCTTTCCTCTGATTGATGCTTGATATAGATCCACCAGATGTTTAGGTGTTTTACATTCATTGGACCAATGATTGTAACATCCACACCTGAAACAAACATTGTTGTTTTCGTTGGGCCTATTTTGAACATCTTTTCTTTTATACTGATTGGCCTTATAAGTATTCCACTTCTGATGAGTGTTTCGATTATAACCACTTGATACAGAATAACCACGTCCTCTTCTGAAACTACGACCACGACCCTAGCCCCGGCCGAAATTAGGACCTTAACCATGATCGTGATTAGGATTGCATCCATTACCACGACCTCGACCTCGACTATGGTTTCAGACACTATTAGCATTCACTTATAGATATGTTGTAGAACCAGTCGGGTGTGATCCGTGATTTTTTATTAGTAGCTCATTATTCTTTTCTGCTACTAGAAGACATGCAATCAACTTTGAATATTTTGAGAATCTGCCTTCTCGATATTGCTGTTGCAATATTATAATTGAGGCATGGAAAGTTGTAAATGTCTTTTCCAACATATCCTTTTTAGATACCTCTTCACCATACAATTTCAACCTTGTGGTGATTCTGAATAAATCATAATTATAATCAGAGATTGATTTGTGGTCCTGGAACCGTAAATGTTGTCATTCGTACCTTGCATTAGGTAACGTAGCATCATTCTGGTTATCAAAACGATCTTTTAGCTCTTGCCACAAATCTTCATGATCAGGATCAGTGACAGTAAGATATTGAGCCATTAAATCCTCATTCAGATGATGACTGATTATAACCATGGATGTGGATCTGTCTTGTTCAGTAGCATTGATTCCATCATCAATGGTGTAGTATAGGCCCTAGGATTTTAAGTACAATCCAACATCAATAACCCATGACATATAGTTTTCTCCAGATACTTTGACTGCATCAAAATTCAAATTTGCATGTTAAGACATGCTTACAGCTTCCCTTTTTTTTAGTAAAATTTAATTTAGTGTGAATGAACATAAATGAGTTCAACGATATAAGAACAAAATTAAAATATTTCAGGGACATGAGTCCTCCCAATATGAGCATAATATTAAAACATTTCGAGGACATGAGTTCTCCCGATATGAGCATAAAATTAGAACATTTCGGGGACATGAGTTCTCCCGATATGAGAATAAAATTAGAACATTTCGGGGACATGAGTTCTCCCGATATGAGCATAATATTAAAACATTTCGGGGACAGAATAAAATTTGAACATTTCTGGGACATGAGGTCTCCTGATATGATCATAAAATTAGAACATTTTGGGGACATGAGTTCTCCCCGATATGAGCATAAAATTAAAACATTTCGGGGACATGAGTTCTCCCGATATGAGCATAATATTAAAACATTTCGGGGACATGAGTTCTCCTGTTATGAGTATACAATTAAAACATTTTGGGGACATGAGATCTCTCGATATGAGCATAAATTTAAAACATTTCGGGGACATGAGTTCTCCCGATATGAGCATAAAATTAAAACATGGGTAAACAAATCCAAAATTATATATATGGGTTCCGTTGACAGCATAAGCCATCTTGTTATACGTAACTAATACATATTCAAAATGTTGACATATAAGATATATGCATGAACATGGATGATTTTAAATAAACAAATCTAGAACTATATAAATGGGTTCCGTTGACGGCATAAACCATCATGTTATACATAACTGAATATAGATCCGAAATGTTGAGATGTAAGTAAATCACCCATTAGGGGATCATTTTTATAAAATAGATTTTTAGTGCTGATAACATGTTATAAATTAAAATGAAATGAAGAACAAATGAAGAACATGTGAAGTATTAAGAAGAACAATTGATAGAATAAACAATAACAAATAAATAAACTTTGATAGAATATATATGAAATATAAAGAGATATGTGAGAGAATTACTTTTGTTGATCTGATTAGTTTTTTCACTAAGTCAATTTACAAACAATAAAAATTTATATAGGCAATAAATCAAGGGGTCCTACTTGTAATTTGCCACCTAATTTTTCCATATAACTTGACTTATGTATGAAGCAATTGAACAACTTGCTTCCGCGTAGATTCAAGCGGTGGATTCAAGAATTGAACAAAAGTTGTGGAACAATCCACATTACAACCAACCAAATTATAATTTTTATATATATATATATAACCAACAAGACTTTAACATCATGATGTTTTTGTTTACAAACACATTTACGTCAAACTAGCCTGTTCAAATCATCATAAGAATTTCCATTAATTTTTTAGCTTCTGGAATTTCTTCCAATGTTGTTGCCAAGCTTACCCAGTTTATCGGTATTTTATTTTGAAGGATTTAAATCACCTGTAGAAAAATGATGTTCTAATTTACATCTAACCAACCAAATTGGATAATATTATACGTTTTTTATATATGAAAAAAATGTAAATAATTATGCACACAGGGCATAATTTGGTTAGTTAAATACAAAAGTGACGGTATTTGCACCTTTGAAAAACTGTATGTACACCCTAAATTAGTATATTTTTAGTAATCTGATAATAACCTTGAGTAAAATAACTAAGATAACTAATTGTTTGTCAATACACCCACCAATAATTATTAATTAGTTTCCTATTTTAATCTTTTGTAATTTTTTTTCTATTAATGGTTTGATATTAACATTGATCATAAAAACTCTTTTCATTTTATTAAACCCTAATTTCTCTATTAAATATATTTCCAGTCTGTTTTAAGAAAATACAAATTGATTGTAAAGTATGGAAAATAAATCGAAATCATAAGACGGATTTGATTGTGAAAAAGTAAAGTTTTAAATTAATTTTTATTAGAAGAACAAAATCATTATGTATATAAATAGACTTTTAAATTAACTATATTATCTATATATTTTTTATTTCTTTCAAACACACTTTAGACTTTTTATTTATTTATTAATATTATATTTTTTTATTGTAAAAAAATAGATGTTCTTCAATTTCATCGAACACCTATCTTTGTTTTATATCATTTAACACCTATCTACTTTCACATCATTTGACACATGACACAAATCTTGCATCCTACAACTCTCTCAAACAGAAAGTGGTTGTGGTTAAAAAAAAAATATCTTTAAACGAATTTTTAATGAAAAACGAAGTTTGATTTTGAAAAAAAGAAGAAGACAAAAGAAACAGGGAAGAGAAAGAATAGTAAGAGAATTAAAGGTAACAACAAAATTAGAAATAATAATAAAGTTGATTAAATAACTTAATAATAGTCATAGGAGGTGTGTACTTATAAAAATACAATGCAGTATAATTAAAAGGGTATTTTTGGCATTACACTTTAGACTTTTTATTTATTTATCAATAGTTTTTTTCTTATAAAAAAATAGATGTTCTTCAATTTCATCGAACACCTATCTTTGTTTTATATCATTTACCTATCTACTTTCACATCATTTGTGACATGACACAATCTTACATCCTATAGCTCTCTCAAACAGAAAGTGGCTCTGATTAAGAAAATAATTAAATCTTCAAACGGATTTTTAATGAAAAATGAAGTTTGATTTTGAAAAAACCAAGAAGAGAAAAGAAACAGGGAAGAGAAAGAATAGTAAAAGAATTAAAGGTAACAAAAAAATTACAAATAATAATAAAGTTGATTAAATAATATAATAGTAGTCATAGGTGGTGTGTACTTACAAAAATATAATGCATTATAATTAAAAAAGGGTATTTTTGACATTAAGTGAGGTTTATTTACAAATTAAAGATTTTTAAAAATTTGGATGGATGTGATTACGATGGGGGGTAGATGTTGTTTTTTAGGGGAGCCATTATCGCCACTCTAGATACAAATTGAGATATCATTTTTTGACAGGTGATTTGAATCATATTTCTAAACCATATGCACACTCATATAAGTGTTATTGGTTCTCCCAAAAATGTTTGTGGGGATATTTATGTGTTTTTCAACAAACATGGTGATGCAATGGTTAGATTGGTGTGCTGATAATCTAAGAGTGTTTACAAAGAAAATGAATTAAAATAACTATAATAGTTTAATTTAATTAGGGTAGTCTTGGTATTAGGACGAGTGCTTAAAGTAATAGTTTAATTTTAAAATTTTAGATATGAGTGTACTTCTAAAATGAGTGTGTAAATCATATATATAGTCCCAGTCACCTTGGTGCACATTGATGTAAATATAATAATGTAATGCATGTGAGTTGTTAGATTCAACTACTTTAATGTTGACTAAGTCAAAGTGCTTGAATTCAATGATTCACATTCACTGGTACTGATATATTTATATCATTGTGCACTGAGGTGAAAAGTTATATATATATTGAAGGGGAAATCGCGCAGTGGAAGCGTAAAAATTTAATAAATAAGGGTTTCGGTATAAATAAAAATTTCCCTTTTTAATAGCAAGAACCTTAACCCTAGATTAATTGATATATATAAAAAGTATTGTACCTTTTTCTCGTGATGATTGAATTTGCTCCAAATTAAATCTGTAAGATCTTCCAATCCAATCAAGAATGTGAATCACCTAGGAGTGTGGGCTCCCTTTCTTTAAATTGTATACCTGAGGATGTAAACAAACTATATCTTTTTCCTTGTTAGTTACAATTATCCTCCAAGAGAAAAATCCAAGAACTCCCGATCACCTGTGAATTATCATTCTAACTGATTGAAACTCGCGTGAACCCGATTTGATTTTGTATACAAAACTCTTTTGATATAAAGGATACTAGTGTACTATCAAAAACAAAAACGTTATCTTTTTCTCTTTTCTCCTTGGCCGAATTCTACACCCTATATCTATGAGTTTATCGATTTTTGTCTAGAGCAAAAACTAAATTTTTCTCCCTCAAAGTTCTCTCTTGCTAGGCCGAATTCTCTCTTGAAAAATACCTAGCTTGGCCAAAATTTCACTCATAGAATCATAGGGCTGGCCGAATTTATCAAGGTGGTATTTATAGGATCACAAATCTTTTTCTAAGAAGGATTTACTTAGTTGTTAAGAATCATTTCCTTAGGTGGATTTACTTGGTGGTTAAGATTCATTTTCAAAGAGGAATTCTACCCTTAGGTAGATTTACTTGGTGACCAAGAATCCTTTTCTAAAAGAAATTTTTTCCTACACCAAGACGCCTAATCCAACTCAATAGTATATTTGTAACCATATTAAAGATCTCCTAATTTGACTAGATAAATAAGTTCTATTATTTATCTACTTATAAAATATAATCTTTAATATTAATTATATTATCAACAATAGTATAATATTAGAAGACCATCTACTACTAGAAAAAAGATTTTGATTTTTAATTAAATAATTAATCAATTTCCATTTAATTAAATAATAAAATAAAAATAATATAATTAAGCTAAACTATATAGCTTTGCCGTCCAACATAATATATGGACCATTATATTATTTTTACTATTCTATTAAATCCATTGGACCTTAATAAAAAGTCTACATGTGAACTATACTCATTCTTACAAAAAGAAATAAGTCGACATGCCTCAATACAATTCTAGATGGACCCCTAAATTGGTCTGGTAGGATATATCAAGTGATCCATGCAAGTTCGTGTGGATTGGGGATCTTGGCGGGCTATCTAAATTTACTCTCCAATAGACACAACCCAATCACCATCAATAAATGACTCACTTAGATCCGATCTATTAATTTTAGTTCATTCCACTAAAAAACTAAAATTAAACTCTTAAATAAAGATAGAATAAGTTAATATTCCTCATTCATACCCTAGACAATCTTAATTGAGAAAGTGTATCCTCATGAAGAATATCAGTATTCGTCAAGAGTTCATATACTGCCTATAGCTCTCCAAGTTACCATATTTACTCATATGACCATATTTTGAACTTGGATATTTTGACTTGTCCAGAAGCCATGTTTCAATAGATACTATTGAAAACTTAACGTTAAGATTTAATATCCAATACCTCAAAACATCCATATGATGATATTCAACTCTCATTTAATAAATGGAGCCACGATGTCCATATCTATAAATGAAGTTCTCTATCGATTGACAAATGAATTCTACCAAACTATCGAGGATAGACTCTGCTATATAATCGTACTCATTGATAGCTCAAATGATAACACTTGCAACCATAAGTTCATCATTTATCTCAGGATTGAGATAGACTATCCGATTGGTTTCAAGTGAAAACTTTTATCCACTGACGGTTTAGGATAAAGTAATTCACTGTGATCCTATTCAATGCACCTGGTGCACTAGATTCTTTTGTCCAAAGACACCACACTTTGATGATTTTAGACTTATCATAACACATTTGATAAAATTCAAATGCTAGCAAAAGAATCTAGCAAAAGAATCTACAACTTTGACAAGATAAAAGCACCCAACCTTTATCTTAAGTTTTGAATATTATTCAAGACCAACTAAAGAATTGTGTCTACCTCATATATATCTAGATGTATGAACAATTCTTCTTTTCTCATAGTCTTTTGACCTTATGATTGTTTACTTTTGACAATTATAATAATTAAACTATAAATGCTATAAGATTTGTTAAACTAGAAATCACTTTATTAATATGAAAAGATTGTCAAATCCATTATTATACTCTTGCTATCGAGCTTAATCCCAACATATATATATATCGACACCATAATATTTATTCAATCAATACATTATCTTTATCATTTTATTAATTACATAAGAATACAGATCATTATATGTTCTCTTAAAAAAATTGTTACATATTAAGTTATACATTTATTATGAGTATGTAAATAAATTGTTTCGACAAACAAATTAAGTCATCATGAGTTTATAATGTATCTAAATAATAATAATAATAATAATAATAATAATAATAATAATAATAATAATAGTAATAATAATAATAATAATAATAATAATAATAATAATAATAATAACACTCTAGTCAGTATAAAACCTGATAAATAAGAACGGTATGAGAAATCGTACTGCTTGGTCATTTGGGATGAAGTTGGCCAATCTGGGTACCTTGCTTTCCTTTTCTAGGAATCACAGTACTTAGGCGAAAACATGTTGGAGAATCCGGGTACCTGACATTTATGTTCCTAGTATTTAGGCAACTGGCGGAATCTAGTACCTGGCATTTCTGTTGTAGGAATCCTAGTACTTAGGCGAACTGGCAAAATGATTCCGGTAGGCAACTATGACATCCAGATCCTTCTTAGTGAGGGGTGGCCATGCCAAGGCATCATTATGGCCATTTGGCTGCCCTGGTCTTGTGGTATAGCTGGAAACTTTGCACTTTTGCTCATTGATAGCTCAAATGATAGTAAATTATAGTCAATCTCCCTAAAGTTTGGAGTTTTAAACTACAAAAAACTTTATCATAAATTGAGAATGATATCCCTTGTGATAACACATAAAAGATGGGGAAAGAATATTATTTAGCCAAAGATAGATCAATTTATAATGTTAGACCTAGAAGAGAAAAGAAAATAGAATCAATCACAATAGTTACTCAATCAATCACCTAGCCAATTACATCAATCTATAACTGATTGACACCTTGATTATAGCTACTTGACAACTAGATTAATAGTTGGCTTTAACTTAAGGAACAAGAACAAATCAAATCATTAATATTCTTCTATACGGCCCCGCAAGATGGAGCTCCGTGAGGAGATTCCAATCTTGGGATTAAGAGTGAGATGATGATGGTTGGAGAAGGGACACTTGTCGTTGGTGTTGTTCAATGAAAAAGGCGACGTTGGTCACTGAAAAGAAAAGAAAGGATGTTGATCACTTAGTAGAAAGAATCGGTAGAGGTGACACCCATAGCTAGTGGTAGTGGTGCCGACAATGAGTTTTGCTAGTGACTAAAGAAAGAGGTGACACTAGTTGCTAGAAAGAAAGGAATCGATGTTGCTCTCTTGGTTAAAAGAGCGACATTGGTTGTTGAAAAGAATGGAAGTGATGTTTGTCATTTGGTAGTAAGGGTGTTGGTGCCCTGGTTTACTGATCAAGCAACAGAAGGAACTTTAAAAAAAATTATTTCAAAGAAATACTACGACCACTAAACCCTATGATATATTTTTCGGAACAATCTAATAAGAATTGAAATCAACAGCAAAAAGGAAGAGAATAAACTATATCTTCATAACTGTGTAGGAGGCTCCTTCCCTTTAATTCAATCCGCTCATGCTTTGAACCACTTGATCTTCCTGGCTATCTCTCGAAATTGGTAACAGCGTATGGGTGTGTTACAGTACTCAGGATCAACAGGAGAACATAGAGAGAAGAAGAAGATTTTTTTCTTTTGGCCAAACTCTAGAACACTTCTAGGTTAATGTTTTTTTTGGCCAAACCCTAGAACACTTCTAGGTTATTTTTTTTCTTTGAATGCTCAAAACTCTTTTGATCGTATGTTTTGTGTTGTGTATGTAGTTTTCAAAAACATATATCATATATATATATATATAATTAAACTATTTTAATTAAATCTTTTAAGATATCTGATATCTTTACAGATATTAATTAATAATATTTGATTTGAATTCAAACTCTTTAAATCCAAATTTAAATATTTAATTATTAAAATAAAATAATCATATTATCTTATTTTATTCAAAATCAAATATCAACCTCCATCTAGTGATTAATAACTATTAATAGCCAAATTTAGCTAGGGACCAAAGGAGAATTTTCCACTTCCCAGCCTTCATGCAAAGGTCCAAATTCTGGCTTATGTCCCAGTATCAAGTTCCCCGAGATCGAGCTACCATGCGATCATGCAGGAGCAAGGCAAGGCCGCCCATACCATCTAAGCATCTTGCACGCATCCAGGCTCACCAAATAGAGCCCGATGTGGCCATGTCAAGCTCCATATACCAGGATAGAAGCCCAAAGCTTGGTCGACATGGGAGAACCTAGGTTCCCCGAGGTTGAGGTATCTCGCAACCTCCCCTATAGCATGCTACCATCTCTACCTTTACCAAGGGACCTTTAGGGTGTCGTTTGTCTTGCAATGCCTTCCCACTTCGCCGAGGTATAATCTCAACCTATCCAAGTGGAAAAGGAAGAAGCTTGCAACGCCCCATCATCACCAAAAAGTGCCAACACGATTATGGCAAGATCCACTGTAGATCCTGACATGGTTAAACCATGTCTCCAGTAGCAAGAGTAGTACATTGTGTATATACACCAGATATGCCAAGGGTCACCTCAGGTAACCTCCATAAAGTACCTCACCAAATTGACATACAAAACCAGAGTTCTCTTCCAAATAGCATAGGAAGAGAGGGTTGACTTTCATGACATTTACGATACCATTAAGAAGGTCAACCCTATTAATTGAGGTAGTCAACCCTATTAATGGAGATAATCAACACTATTAATGGAAGACAGTTAACTCCTTAATAACGTCAATAATAAGTCAATTCAATCAATGTTCCTATGATTATGAGTTGATTGGATAAATTAATGGAGTAGACAACAAGAAAGAGTCCAAAGAGGAAACAAACACCTTTGTCTCCAAGATATCCTCCACAACCGATTCTTTGGGGACAACTACATTAAACAGAAAATCCCAATGAATAAGGAGGACGATCAATCCAATAATCTTCGGAGTGGGCAACAAGCAATTGGAACCTATAAGTGTGACAAAGCTCTATCCAATAAAAGACATGCCAAAATACATGCCCTAATACATGTTTAATTCGATGCCTGACTACACATAATAATTTTCACCAGAAATGTCTCACCAACAGTGTAAAAGCATCACACCTGAATTCTACTTATATCACCACTGTAATATCTCAGTTACATGTATTACCTCTTCCAAAAACATATCGGGATTGGTTGGCATTCGATTACTATTGTAAGCACTCTGGAGCACCGTGATTGTATTATTTCTCCATTGTTGTAAGCTCATAGGAGCACCACCTGAAATATATATACATGGAAGTGTATTTTTCCTTCCTCTGGATACTGCCTCGGGGGTTTTCAGCATGTGATTATCCGTGATGCTTTTTCCCCCTCGGTCAGTCCACATCCCTCTACATAAGACTTTCCTTTCTCATATTTATCTCCAGTATTATCAATGTATGTATGTGTATTAGCTAGATTCCTACCCCACTGGACCTAGAACACTTATCCTTCCATCTACATGCCAAAGTCACATATCAAGATGGGGAGAAACGACCCAAACCCATATAAAGGGAGTCGATGAGCACTCATGCACCCCTCTCTACAAGAGCAGACAAGGATCCGATATTGAAGCGAGACAAGCCCCCACTCCTTACTTGCTGTATAGGTCGAGGAACTACAGGAAGGAATCGAGGTCCAAGACCCAACTCCGGGTACCAAGATGGGTTTCAACCCCAACCGAAAACACTTAGAGGCTTAGAATCTCTATCAGGTGGTCCACTCTTTCACGAACACATCTACATCATCGATGAGTACCAATCCTACCTCTTTATTCGTTATTTTGATCGATGATACTTAGAGATGAGATCGGATACCAGGGACCAGGGACCAGGGACTAGGGACCAGAATCAACCCCTTTACCACAGCAAGGAACCTTGAGTTCCCTATATCTCTTCCATATGCATGAAGCCCGACGAGTGAGATGTCTCTTATTCTACCTACCGTACCATTCTTCATATTCATACAAGATCACCAGGATACAAGGTACCTACCCCCCGCCACCTACCAAGTAATGAGCTAAGGGTGTTAATCGAGATTTTTCACCTAGTGGGAATTTTTGTTAACACTTTTTGGCACTGTCTTTGGGAAGTTTCCACACCCCTTTTGAAAGCTTTCATGTATCTACATAAGCATCCATATATACTGAAGTCATTGATTTATCAACCAATTTTTATGATATGCTTTCTCCATATTTGTCTATATCGCCTACGCAGCACATGTGGTGCTAATTTTGTGCTTTAACAAGTTTTGTTTATTATGGAACAAATATGGTACGTGGGACTTCTGGTGGAACCGATTTATTATGCTACTCCTATGAAACGAACCTGCTCATATAATGATTGAGCTCCAATACAGTAGGTCCCCACATAAAGGCTTTCTACGTAACTGAACCGCTTCGATAAGTGGATAACTCCTGTACAGTAGAGTTGCACCTCTTTTGCTCCCTTACAGTAAATTTGCCCCGCTACCAGTGTATCACCCATCCAACATATCCATTGGACTTGTACCTATTCATATGTATCCCATCATGCCATCTAATCCACCCTTCAGAAGTTATGTAGCGATAGTAGGTCAACTCATGAATCTAAAAAGACAACTTAGTTGTGTAGCCTCTAGAGCAGTACGACCGGTAGAAGACTAGTGGCTCCATACCTCATGTACTTGGCCGGTCAACACTCAAGTGAGCCACTGAGCTCCCAGTTCATTATAGCATAATCAAAAGCCTTATTTCAGTTAATGGGGACTTCTAGTATCCCAAGAATACCTCTGGACAAGTACTAGATCGGTGGCTCCTCTCTATTTGTATCGGGCCATTCAATGCCCTAGCGAGCCACTGATGCCTCGATCTGTTTAGAAATATCCAAAGGCTTCCAACATATGCTAAGGCCTCATGCATGCCTAAGCAAGCCTCTGGAGTAGCAGCCCCGCTGTAAGGCCCAGTGGCACCTCACTTTATATACCAAGCCATTCAACACCCAAATGAGCCACTTAGCTCTCGGTTTGTACCAGCATGGTCCATAACATTATTTTAGTTGCTGAGGACTTCTAGGATCCTAAGCATGCCTCTAGACTAGTACTAGATTGGTGGCTTCTCTCTATTTGTACTGGGCCATTCAACACCCTAGTGAGCCACCGATGCCCCGATCCGTTCGGGGAGAGTCTAGAGGCTTCCCACATTTGCTGAGGCCTCTTATTTGCCTAAGCAAGCCTATGGAGCAGCAAAATCGCTGCACAACCCAGTGGCTTTTTACTTCCTATACCAAGCCATTCAACACTCAAGTGAGCCATGAGCTCCCGGTTCATTCTAGCATAGTCCAGAGCCTTATTTTAGTTGCTGGGAACTTTTATCGTCCCAAGCATGCCTCTGGACCGGTACAAGCCGGTGGCTTATCTCTATTTGTATCAAGCCATTCAACGCCCTAGTGAGCCATTGATGCCTCGATCCGTTTGGTGGGGGCCCAGAGGCTTCCAATATTTGTTAAGGCCTCTAATTTGCCTAAGCAAGCCTCTGGAGCAGCAACACCGCTGCACGGCCCAGTGGCTCCTCACTTCTTGTACTGGGCCGATCAATATCCAAGAGAGCCACTGTTGTCCCGATTCATTCTGTAGAAGTCCAGCGAATTTTCTTAGATGATAGGGACTCCTTGAATCCCAAGCATGCATTTAGACCGGTACCAGGTAGGTGGCTCCTCTCCATTTGTATCTGGCTACCCAACGCCTAAATGAGTCACAATGGTTTCTACTCATTTCGGAGAGGTCCAGAGTCATCTCTTTGTTGCTGTGAACTCTTTGAATCCCAAGCATGCCCTTGGACCGATACCAGGCAGGTGGCTCTTCTCCATTTGTATCGGGCCATCCAACGCCCAAGTGAGTCACCATGGTTCTTACTTATTCCTGAGAGGTTCAGAGCCTTCTATCAGTTGATGGGAACACCTTGGCTCCCAAGCGTGACTCTAGACTGGTACCAGGTAGGTGTTTCCTCTTCAATTGTATCGGGCCATTCATTGCCCTAACGAGCCACTGTGGTCTCGATCTAATTCCCTAGTTAGTCTCCTCGATTGTAACAGCTCCTTCCACCCTAGTCCCACTACTTTGTTGAAGGAAGGGTCACCATCCCTTTGGCCGTTACTTTGGAGCCAGCTTCCACCACCTTGGTTGGATTAGCTTGAGTCAGTCTTAACCACCTCTCCTCAGCTAGATTGGTCGGGACCTCTTCCACCGCTATTGCATCAATACGCAGGTTTGAAGCTCCTTATGCATCCTAAACTTTTACAGCAACCCACATCTGCCAGACCAGTTCAGACCTCCCCTTTATTGGTTACACTAATTTAGACCTCTATCTTGATAGATTCTAATAGAGAGGTAGGAAAGTTTGAAGCCCCTCATGCATCCCCTACCTTGCAGTAGGGGACTTAGAGACAGGTTCTACCCAGTGCGGCTTGGCATGAGGGTGGAAATGGGCACCAAGTCCTCCTCATCATTTGCGCACCCATAAGCTCAAGAAGGTCCGGCTTTAGTTGGAGAGGACTCAGGTAACTCCTAGCTTTCTCTATGATCTACTCAAGGTATCCACCCTCAAATGATGACTAGGTTATTGGGAAGAAGAGTTCGAGTTGCCTATAAAGTAGCGTAGAAGTGTCCCTTAGGAAATGAAGTGCCTACATTGGCTCCTAAGGCAGTCACGCTGCTATGTAAAGTTTAGACCACTTCCTCCAGATTTTTTCCATTCCTGCAGAGAAATCCACATAAGGCATAACACATGGACTTGAGTCTCTCCAGATCATATGCATGATGGATTCATTCCCTGTCTTCCTGGATAATAGTTATAGTTGACTCAGCTCTAGTCAGGGTTTTGTTCATAACGACTGCACCCCTCGCTACCATGGTCAACTCCCCTTTCTTTTGGTTTGACCTCCTATAGTAATTTTCCCTTCCAAAGTACCTACTCTTAGATCAGTTAAGGGCGCACCTGCCACCTGCACATCCGCCTCAGCTATGACCCCTATCATGGCTAGATCAACCTTGGTATCTCCCACTTCAATCAAACCAGTCTGATGGTGGTTTCAGTCTGGTCCAGTACTTTGTTTGCGGTTACAAATAGAGAGGTAGGATGGTCTGAAGCTCCCACTTTAGATAGATCCTCTGCTGCAACATGGGACTTCAAACACAGGTTTACCTCAGCAGCTTGAGACAGGCCAGCCATAGTGGAAGCAAACGCAACCATCTCAGCAACTATCTTCTTGATGTTCTCGTTTTTTAACCCATCATCCTCCTTGGCCTGCCCAAGCTCGGTATTGTCAGCATCAGCCTGCTCCCAAAGAACATCATACTGGTGACTCTGCTCCATTTTGTGCCGGGCCATTCAATCACCTAGCAAGCCAACGGAATCCTGATTCATTTGAGGAGAGCCCGGAGGCTTCCTACATTTAGAGACATTGAGGTAGGTTCACTAGTGGACCACTCAACACCTAGTAAGCTACCTAGGTTCGATTTTGTTTGAGCAAAACTGAAAGCCCTTCCTTAATTGCCAAGGTCTCTTTGAAGCCCAGACATGCGTTTTGACCAGCACCATCAGAGGAGGACTAACGGTTTCTAACTCCTTATACCATGCCACTCTCATCTACCTTGAGCAGGCTTCTAAACCAGTTACATCACTTGGGGACTAGAAGCTTATTATTCTCTCTAATGCTCCTTTGAGATCAAACGTTAGAGGCTTTCTCCAAGTGACTGGCCCACAATAACAAGCGCCTTAACAAAAATTCACTCTGCTACCTGGAACACGGACTGACTCAAAAGGTTTTACCCTTAAAGTCTACAGTAGCAAGTTCTCCTATGATCACCATTCCAGAGATCGAGACAAAGGGAGCTATACGCACTACTGAGGCCCTGTACAAGATTAATCCCTCTAGAAGGATCACCTTAACAAGGAGAGCTATATATCACTCTTGATGCCCTGGACCAGATTAATCTCTTCAGGAGTTCACCTTAACCAGGAGAGTTACACATCACTCATGATTCCCTGAACCAGATTAATCTCTCCAGTAGGATCGCTTTGACCATGAGAGCTATATAGCACCCTTGATATCGTGGACCAGATTAATCCCTCTAGAAGGATCGCCATGATATTTTGACAATGATCGCCTCGAGACTAGGGATTGTCGAGGAAGCCCCCTTACTACCCCTGATGCCGTGGGCGGGCACCACCTACTGCTAGGAAGGGTCTGGTTCCTAAGGTATAGTTTCCTGCCATATCTCGAGATCAAGGATTTGTCAGGAAAGAACCCTCACCACCCCTAAGAAGGGCCTGAGCATAAGTGCATTATTGCTAGCCAGACCACAAGACTAGGAGAACCTAATGTCCATCCTGCTACCTTGATGTGGCCACCCCTCGCCAAAAAGGACCTGGATGGCATAGCTGCCTACCAGGATCATTTTGCCAGTTCACCTAAGTACTAGGATTCCTACAGTAGGAATGTCAGGTACCCGATTTTGTCAGTTTGCCTAAATACCAGGAACATAAATGTCAGGTACCTAGATTCACCAACACGCTTTCCCCTAAGTACCGTGATTCCTGAAAAAGGAACATCAGGTACCCAGATTGGCAACATGAGCTTCATCCCAAATGACCAAGGAGTACGATTTCTCATGCCCCTCTTACTTATAAGGTTTTATACCGAATAGAGCGTCGAAAAATCCACCCAAGGGAATATCCCCATCAGTGGTTCACCACCGCTTATTTGTTTTGCAGGAATGCCAAATATCCTGACTCGCCTAAGCCAAGTACACTAGTAATGGTTTAATTTCACGTAATTGCATACCTGTAGGAAGAGATAGGAAAATTCTTCAAGTGTAACATATCCTGACCCCAACCCTAACTATGTACCGGTGTTAAAGTCAGGGAGGCCTTCTGCTAATAGCCATATTTGACAAGGGACCAAAGGAGAATTTTCCAATTACCAGCATGCAAGGGTCCAAATTCAGGCTTATGTAATGGGGTATCAAGGCCCCTGAGGCCGAGCTACCACGTAATCCTGTAGGAGCAAGGTGAGGCCGCCCATACCATCTGAGCATCTTGCACACATCTAGGCTCACCAAATAAAGCCCGACGTGACCACGTCAAGCTAGCTATACTAGGATAGAAGCCCGTGTTGAGGTTTATGCCTTAAAGATGTAATTTGTAAAAGGATTTATGAAATAAATAAAAGAAAAAGTTCAATTCATTCTTATTGTGTTGTTTATTTTATAACTATATTTAACATCTAAGATTACCGGATGTAATCTCGAACTGTGTCTATGAGTGTCATATATGGATGGATGCAGTTAGAGACATGCAATCTAAAGAGTCCATAGATAGCAAATAAAGCTGGGTACTTTATTTGTGGTTAATTTATAGCGGTAGTCCATTCCGTAATGTACGATGATTCAATCCTGAATCATTCATATGAGATATGGGAATGGAGGCACCTTGTATGATGTGATCATATAGGACTGGGCCATGATCTATATGAATCTCTTACCAAGATCCGTTTACCGATGAGATTCATATATATATATATCAACTAACGATGGCTATATGTGGATGATCTTAATCCTAAGTGTCTTATCGACTCCTTCACGTTAGATCGTGGTCTTTGATGTACTATGGGTGAGGTCGGCTGCTGTGCCAGATCAATATGCTCCGTATGTTAGGATTGCATTTTGGCTTATGGCTGGGAAGGTTTGTACACATAGAGGAATTCACTTCTTCTTGTGAGAAGTAGATGGTAGTTCCCTTAAGGGTTGATTCGGGGCATGGACAATATGAGCGCTCTCCTAATTTCGAAGGAAATAGGATTTATTGTCCATTAGAGAATCAATGGTACTTAAATGATATATGTAATTAGAGGGGTATAACGGACATTATGACCCAGCTCTAATTATGAACTATTGTGAAGGATTATACCATGTGTAATAGCTATATCGATGGACACCGAGTTGTATCGGATTGTGTAAAAATGTCTACAGTTCAGAGAGTGCAGTTTCGGGTTTTTAGTGGAATAACAACGGAGTTAATAATCAAGGAATATTAATTAAAGAGTTTAATTAATGATTCCGATGATTATTGTAGCTCAAAATACTGTGGGTCCATTAGGTCCCCTTGCTAGCCCAATCGATTTATGTAACAAGGGTCACGGTTAATTAATTGGATTGTCCAGTTAATTGTGTTACAAAAGTGACACGTATATATTAGAGAATAACTTGAATAATGAGATTATTTAACTAATGAATGTTAATAGTTAAATTAATTAAATAATTAGATTATTTAATTATATTGATAATTATGAATTATTAATTAACTATTAATTGGAGGGTGTTAATTGATATATGGATTTAGGTGAAGATAAAATAATAGGATTATTTTATTTTACTAAATTATTTATCTAAGTAATTGAATTTTAGTTTAAAATTAAAATACTTATTATCACTTTTAATATATAAGATATATTTGAAAATGATAATTATAAGATATATATCAATTATAACATAAGAAGAGAAGCACGTGACATGCACCATCTGCTATTCAATTTGTATTTGATGCAAATCGTGGTGTTTGAATTTTTGATAAGAATGCGTACATTGTTTTCATGGGATGCAAACTTGTTTGTGTGTATCAATAAAAGACAAACGCATATAAGTGTAACAACAAGGAATTTGGCATGAGATGCAATTCATATGTTTTTTGCGTGAGATCAACGCAGACAATAGATTGGCAATTAGATGCAAACAACACTGATTGGTGCAAGTATGTATGCGTGAGAAGTTAAAAAAAATAGATAAACTGTTCAAGTGTTGAACAAGCGGCCAAAAAGAAAAGATAAATTATAATAAAAGGTTTCTTTGGTTCTTCTATTCTCTACATCCTCCATTCAAGTTCTTGAGATTGTGACGCACCCACATGCAGTTACCAGTTCCGGGAGATAGCGAGGAAGATCGAGTGGTTCTGATAGGAGCACATATTACAATGTGAAGGAGCCTCCAAACGTTGGTAAGATTTTCTTCTTCTTATTATATTGATTATAATTTTCTGTGTATACATATTGTGTGTATTAATTTTGAAAAATAATTACGATCGTAAGTTCACTGGTCCCAGATATAGATTATGATCTGTATTAAGAAATTTAAAACCTAGTTCCGTTGTGTAACCGGTGAACGGGGTTCCAACAATTGGTATCAGAGCCAATTTTATTTTCAGAACAGGAAATTGTTTTTGATGCTCCTGTATGTATGATTGTGTAGGCACAATTTAAGTTGACTGTATGATGTTTTTGTATGTATATTAATTTTTTTAAAATTTACAAAAACATGATTGATCATTAATTATATGGTATTGTGGATTTAGGGTTTATGGGTTGTATTATTATTATTATTATTTTACTATTATTGTATTGCAAAAAAAAATTGTAACTTATATTGAAGACCTAGAAAAATCGTGAAGAAGGATTTATGAGATGAATCAGAGTGACCTGAAGAGACTGGAAGACTCGAAAAGTACAAGAAGACCAAGGAATGCCTTTGGGGTATTTTTATACATGCATAATAGGCTGATACCTTATGTTTTTTTTACGTGATTAAAATGGGTAAATACATAAATGGCTATGAAAAATGAGATTAGTTTTTATTAATGGTTAGAAAACTTGGTAATTCTCATTAATATTAATCTAGTTATTAAAGAGTTTAATAAGTTAGATTAATAGGGTCATTTATTTTTATTATGATTAATTTGATTAATAACCTAATAATAAATGGTCCGAATAAAGTGTTAGTGTTTTAATAGTTAAAACTTGGTAAACACTAACATAATAATCTGACCTTAGTAAATAGTTTACAAAGGCTTAGATTATTCACTAATAGATTAAATTTTTAATTGTTAAAAATCATTAATAATTTACAAGTTAATTAGAATTTGTTTCTAATTAGTTAATACGCTAGATAACTTGATTAATATTAGTCGTTTAATCTTGTAGAGTCTAGGTGCATCAACGGTTAATAGAAAACCTTAATTTTAAAATAGTGAGTGGGAGAGGGATATATGACATATATATCCCGCAGTCTCCATCATTAGTTCAACACAGTGAGATCCGAGTGGGGCCTCGTGACTACTTTGCTTTCGTCCTCCTTAAGGAGGGTTTCCACAAAGGTCAATACCAAGGTTAACTTCCTAAGGGATAGGATTTCTGAGTATATTTCAAGATTGACCGACCCTAAGGCGGCAATTCCCGAGTTAAGCTCGTGAGATCTGAAATGGTGGATTGCACTCACGAAGGTTTTGATTAAGTTTGTTAATTAAAAACCTGACTAAATAAACAATGGTTGAATGATATGGAAAAAGAGTTATTCTAGAATATCATTTGATTCAGAATGTCTCGGTCCAACATGCAAAGACTTGACCGACCTTTAAACAGCACTTCTTTGTGGTATGTTGGATTATCGTGGTATAGTAACTAGTTTCAGGGTAGTTCTAGTTCGTTAAACATGTTCATGCATCATGTTTAAATTTATGTCAAAGCACTCACACTTGTTTTAAATAAACGACTAAATGAATCTTTTATTTATTTCAGTAACAATGTCTTTTGCATTACTTCAAATTCTTGCAAATGACAAATTAAATGGTGATAACTACACTGAGTGGAAACTTAACATTAATGCAATATTGGTCACCAAAGACCTCAAGTTTGTGCTTACGGAGGAATGTCCTCCAGTGTTTGCTACTAATGCCACACGAACTGTTCATGAGGCCTATGAGCGATGGGTCTCATCTGATGAGAAAGCCCAAACATATCTGTTGGCTTCTATAACAGACGTGATTGTCACAAAGCATGAAGCAATGACTTCAGCATTCGACATCATGGAGTCATTGCAAGCTATGTTCGGGCAGCCCTCTAAGCAAAAGCGATATGAAGATGTTCGTTCCGCTATGCTCGCTAGTATGAAGGAAGGTACGTTAGTTCGGGAATATGTCCTGAGCATGATGTCCTACTTCAACAAGGCAAACGTCAATGGTGGGGCCATTGACGAACCCAGTCAAGTGAGCATCATACTGGTGACTCTTTCGAAGTGTTTCGATAATTTTTAGAGTAACTATGAGATGAACAAGTTAAGGTTCAATCTCACACAGTTGCTCAATGAGCTCACTACCTTTGAGTCCTTGATTAAGGACAACAAGGGTAAGACCGGTGAGGCAAATATTGCCAAACCATCTTCCTCCTCAAATAATAAAAAGAGGAAGAGGTCTGCTAGGGAGGTGAAGGATAAGCCTAAACCTAAGAAAGCCTAAAGAAAGAAGAAGTCCAAGAAAGGTAAATATGATTTGCTTGTTCTTAAGTCATGTTTAGCGGAAGATGATTCTTCACCCTAGATAGTTGATTCAGAGGCCACTAACCATATTTGTTCTTCTTTACAATGGACTGATTCTTTGACACAGCTAGAGGAGAAAGCCTTCTCAATATGTATGGGGTCAGGGGATGTTGTGTCGAAACGAGCAGTGGGCGTAATTAGATTATGTTTTTATAATAATTATATATTGTTGGACAATGTATTTTATATTCCTAGATTTACACAGAATTTGATTTCTGTTCCTATGTTGTTAGAACAAAAATATTCGGTTTCTTTTAATAATAAGTCTGTTATTATTGGAAAGAATGGTCTGAATATTTGTTCAGGAATTAATGAAAACAATTTGTATATGTTAAGACCATTAATACATACTACACTGCTCAACACCGAAATGTTTAAGGTTGAAAATCCAAAAACTAAACGACATGAGATTACTCCAGATAATGACACATACCTCTGCATCTAAGACTTGGTCATATCAACCATGAACGGATAGACAGACTAGTAAAAAACGGTCCTTTAAGTGAGTTAAAGGTTGACACCTTACCTATCTGTGAATCTTGTCTGGAAGGTAAGATGACTAAAAGACCTTTTACTGGAAAAAGGGCTTAGAGCTAAAGAACCGCTAGAGCTTATACATACAGACACCTGCGGACCGATGAATGTTAAAGCTAGGGGTGGTTATGAGTATTATGTCACCTTTATAGATTACTACTTAAGATACAAATACGTCTACCTAATGTAACAGAAATTAGAAACATTTGAAATGTTCAAAGAATTCGGAGCTGAAGTTGAGAATCAATTAGGTAGGACTATCAAGTCACTACGATCGGATCACGGAGGTGAGTACCTTGACCAAGAGTTGGAAGAATTCATGGTTGAGCATGGGATAGTTTCCCAACTCATAGCTCCCGGTACACCTTAGTAAAATGGTGTAGCGGAGAGGAGAAATAGAACCCTGATTGAAATGGTGAGATCTATGATTAGTTTCTTATCATTACCAAATTCCTTTTGGGGATATATGTTACAAACAACAGTATACAATTTGAATGTAGTGCCATCCAAATCTATTCCTAAGACTCCCCTAGAGTTATGGAATGGTCGTAAAAATAGTTTGTGACATTTTCGCATATGGGGGTGTCCAGCATACGTGCTAAAGAACAGAACTAGAAAACTAGACTCCAAGTCTATTATATACCTATTTGTAGGATACTCCAAGGAGATCAGATGTGAACACTTCTATAGTCCTGAAGACAACAAAGTTTTTGACAAATACAACGTTTCTTGAGGACAATTACATTAGTTACCATAAACCTTGATCCAAGATTGTATTAAATGAGTTAGAGCCTGGTGAGACTAGTGCTTCATCAACAAGAGTTATTGATCCACAAACATTCGAGAGTTAGATGGTTCCTGATCAGGATACACTACCACTTAGGCGTAGTGAAAGGGTTGTGAGACAACCTGAACGCTTTTTAAGTATAGGTTAGGGATAAGGTGTTGTCTCTGCTGATAGTGTGGATAATCCATTGACATTTACGAATGTTATGGAAGATCTTGATAAAGAGGAATGGCTTAAAGCCATGAATCTCAAGATGGAGTCCATGTACTCTAACTCAGTCTGGGATCTTGTAGACTTATCGGATGGGGTAAAACCCATAGGGTGTAAGTGGATTTACAAGAAAAAGAGAGGAGTAGACATGAAGGTAGAGACTTTCAAGGCAAGGCTAGTGGCCAAGGGTTATACCCAGAAAGAGGGGGTTGATTATGAAGAGACCTTCTCGCTAGTAGTCATGTTTAAGTCCATTAGTATTCTCTTATCCATTGCTGCCTATTTCGATTATGAAATTTGGCAAATGGACTTCAAGACTGTATTCTTGAATAACAATCTTGATGAGAGCACCTACATGATGCAACCAGAGGGATTTGTTTCTCCAGATCAATAGCAAAAGGTTTGCAAGCTGAAAGGTCCATCTATGGACTTAAGCAGGCATCTAGATCTTGGAATATTAGGTTTGATAATGTGATCAAAACCTATGGCTTCGATCAGAACGTCGACGAGCCTTGTGTCTTCAAGCGCATCATTGATAAGAAAGTAGTTTTCTTGGTCTTATAAGTAGATGATATCCTACTCATTGGGAATGATGTGGGAGTGTTGTTTGATGTAAAGGGCAGGCAGGCTAGCCAATTCCAAATGAAAGTTGTTCCAGATTTGGATATGCCCATCATACTTTATTGTGATAACAGTGGTGTTGTGGCTAATTCCAAAGAACCAAGAAGCCACAAAAGAGGGATGCATATAGAGAGAAAGTAACATCTCATTAGAGAGATAGTGTAGAGATGAGATGTGATCGTCACCAAAATAGCCTCACAAGACAATCATGTTGATCAATTTACGAAGACCTTACTGGCTAAAGTGTTTTTTAGGTCACCTAGATGGTCTAGGGTTACGAGACATGCCTCACATGATTTAATGCAAGTGGGAGATTGTTGGGGTTTATGCCTTAAAGATGTAATTTGTAAATGGATTTATGAATTAAATAAAAGGAAAAGTTCAATTCATTCTTGTTGTGTTGTTTAGTTTACAACTTGTGCATATATTGAACATCCAAGATTGTCAGATGTAATCTCGAACTGTGTATATGAGTGTCATATACGGAGGGATACAGTAAGAGACATGCAATCTAAAGAGTACACAGATAGCAAATAAAGCTGGGTACTTTATTTGTGGTTAATCTATAGCTGCGGTCTATTCCGTAATATACGATGGTTCTATCTTGAGTCATTCATATGAGATATGGGAATGGAGGCACCTTGTATGATGTGATCATATAGGAATGGGCCATGATCTATATGAATCTCTCACTAAGATCTGTTTACCGATGAGATTCATATATATCAACTAATGATAGCTATATGTGGGTGATCTTAATCATGAGTGTCTTATCGACTCCTTCAGGTTAGATTGTGGTCATTGATATACAATGGGTGAGGTCGGATGCTGTTCCCGATCAATATGCTCTGTATGTTGGGATTACGGTTTGGCTTGTGGCTGGGAAGGTTTGTACACAATAGTGGAATCCACTCATTCTTATGAGAAGTAGATGGTAGTTTCCTTAAGGGTTGATTCGCGGCTTGGACAATATGAGCGCTCTCCTAATTCCGTAAGGAAATAGGATTTATTGTCCATTAGAGAATCAATGGTACTTAAAGGATATATGTAATTAGAGGGGTATAATGGACATTATGACCCAACTCTAATTATGAACTATTGGGAAGGATCACACCATGTGTAATAACTATATCGATGGACATCGAGTTGTATCGGTCTGTGTAAAAGCATCTACAGTTGAGAGAGTACAGCTTCGGGTTTTTAGTGGAATAACACCGGAGTTAATAATCAAGGAATATTAATTAAAGAGTTTAATTAATGATTCAGAGGATTATTGGAGCTCAAAATACTATGGGTCCATTAGGTCCCCTTGCTAGTCCTATCGATTTAGGTAACAAGGGTCACGATTAATTAATTGGATTGTCCAATGAATTGTGTTACAAAAGTGACATGTATATATTCGGGAATTAATTGAATAATGATATTTTTTAATTAATGAATGTTAATAGTAAAACTAATTAAATAATTATATTATTTAATTATATTGATAATTATAAATTATTAATTAACTACTAATTGGAGGGTGTTAGTTGATATATGGATTTAGGAGAAGATAAAATAAGAGGATTATTTTAATTTTACTAAATCATTTATCTAAGTATTTGAATTTTAAGTTTAAATTTAAAATACTTATTATCACTTTTAATATATAAGATACATTTGAAAAGGATAATTAAAAGATATATATCAATTATAAAACAAGAAGAGAAGCACATGACACACACCATCTGTTATTCAATTTGTATTTGATGCAAATTGTGGTGTTTGAATTTTTGGTAAGAATGCATACAGTGTTTGCATGGGATGCAAACTTGTGTGTGTGAATCAATAAAAGACAAACACATAACAGTGCAACAAAAATGAATTTGGCAATGAGATGCAATTCATGTGTTTTTGCGTGAGATTAATGCAGAGAATAGATTGGGCATTAGATGCAAAAAACACTAATTGGTGCAAGTATTTATGCGTGAGAATTAAAAAGAAAATAAAAAATAGAAAAACTTCTCAACTGTTGAACTAGCGGCACAAAAAGAAAAGAAAAATTATAATAAAAGGTTTCTTTGGTTCTTCTATTCTCTACATCCTCCATTCAAGTTCTTGAGATCATGACGCTCCCTCACGCAGTTACCAGTCTCGGAAGATAGCGAGGAATATCGAGTGTTTCATATAGGAGCTCATATTATAAAGTGATGGAGCCTCTAAACATTGGTAAGACTTTCTTCTTCTGATTATGTTGATTATAATTTCCTGTGTATACATATTGTATGTATTAATTTTTAAAAATAATTACTATCTGAAGTTAAGTGGTTCCAGATACATATTATGATCTGTATTAAAATTTTTAAAACCTAGTTCCGCTGCGTAACCTGCGAACGGGGTTCCAACAACCCGAAGCTAGGTCAATGTGGAAGGACTTAGGTTCCTCAAGTTTGAGGTATCTCACGACCTCCCCTGTAGCATGCTACCATCTCTACCTTCACTAAAGGACCTTTAAGATGTCAAACTTTTCTTGCAATGCCTTCCCGCTTCACTGAGATATAATCTCAACCTATCTAAGAAGAAAAGGAAGAAGCCCGCAAAGCCCTATCATCTCTAAAAAGAGCCAACACGGTCAGGGTAAGATTCACTTTAGATCCCGGCATGGTTAAATCAAGTCTCCAGTAGCAAGAGCAGTACTCGAGTACCTCAACACCAGATATGCCATGCATCACCACATGTAACCTCCATAAAGTACCTCGCCAATGTGACATACAAAACTAAAGTTCTCTTCCAAATAGCATAGGAAGAGAGGGTTGACTTCCACGACATTTACGATACCATTAATAAGGTCAACCATATTAATAAAGGTAGTCAACCTTATTAATGAGGTCGACCGTATTAATGAAGGTAGTCAACCTTATTAATGAAGATAATCAACATCATTAATGGAAGATTATTTAACTCCTTAATAACGCCATTAATAAGTCAATTCAATCAATGTTCCTATGATTACGAGTTGATTGGATAAATTAATGGAGTGGACAATAAGAAATAGTCCAAGAAGGAAACAAACACCTTGGACTCTAAGATATCCTCCACAACCAATTCTTTAGGGTCAACTACATTAAATAGAAAATCCCAACGAATATGGAAGGAAGATCAATCCAGTAGTGTTTGGAGTGGGCAGCAAGCAGTTGGAACCTATAAGCGTGACAAAGCTCTCTCCAAGAAAGGACATGCCAAAATACATGCTCCATTACATGTATGATTCGACGCCTGACTAAACATAACATTTCTCACCAGAAATGTCTCACCAACAGTGTAAAAGGAATCACACCAAAATTCTCCTTATATCACCATTGTAATATTGTCTCAGCTACATGTATTATCTCTTCCAGAAACATATCGGGATTGGTTAGCATTCGATTACTATTGTAAGTTCTCCGGAGCACCATGGTTGTATTATTTCTCCATTGTTGTAAGCTCTTAGGAGCACCATTTGATATATATATAAGGTGTAGGGAAAAACGGTTTAGAAACGTAACGGAAGCGTGAGAAAAAAACAAGATTTAGGGTTAGTGTATAAATAAATTTTTTCCCTTTTATGCAACGAGAACCTTAACCCTAGATTAATTGATGTATATAAAAGTATCATACCTTTTTCGCGTGACGATTGAACAAGCGCCGAATTGGTTCCGTAAAATCTTCCAATCCAATCATGAACGTGAATCACCTAGGAGTGTGGGCTCCCTTTCGTTAAGTTGTATTCCTGAGGATGGAGATAAAGCAAAATATTTTTTTTGTTAGTTACAAATATCCTCCAAGAGAAAAATTCAGGAACGTCCAGTCACTTGTGAATTATCAATCAATTTGTTTGAAACTCGAGTGAACCTTGATTAGATGTTGTACAGAAAACCCTTTTGAAGTAAATGATATTAGTGTACTATCGAAAACAAAAACGTTCCCCTTTGTTCTCTACTTGACTGAATTCACACACTATTGTTTAGAGATGATTGAATTTTGTCTAGAGAAAAATCAGATTTTTCTCCCTCAAAATTCCTATGATGGCCGAAACTTTCTCTTAGATAAATAAGCTTGGCCGAAATTCACCTCTAATGCCTTAGGGCTGGCCGAATTCATCATGCTCATATATATAGGGTCATAAATCCTTTCCTAAGAAGAAATCACTTTGTTGGCAATAATCCTTTCCTTAGGTGGATTTATTTGGTAGTTAGAATCCTTATCTAAAAGGAAATCTATCCTATCCTATATTCATATGTCATGACCAAATTTCCCCTCTTTGATGTAGATTAGGAGAGTTTATCTTTCCTAAGAAGGATTACTAGATAGACAAGAATCCTATCCTTAGGCAGATTAACTTGGTTGTTATGAATCATTTTCTAATAAGAATTCTACCACTAAGTAGTTTGGTGACCAAGAATCCTTTTCCAAAAAGAATGCTTTTCCAAAAAGAATTCTTTTCTACACCAAGACTCCAAATCCAACTCGATAGTGTGTTTGTAACCATATTAAAGACTTCCTAATTTGATTAGATAAATAATTCCTTTTATTTATCTACTTATCAAATATAGCCTTTAACATTAACTATACTACCAACAATAGTACAGTTTTTGGAGACCATCTCTTTTTAGGAAAAAGATTTTGACTTTTAATTAAATAATTAATTAATTCAACAAATTAATTAATTTCCATTTAATTAAATAATAATAAAATAAAAATAATATATATAAGCTATTAACCATAGCCTATGCCTCCCATACCTAGTATAAAGGCCATATATTATTTTTCTTATTTTATTAAATCCATTGGACCTTAATAAAAAGTCCACATGTGAACTAGACCTATTCTTACAAAAAGAAACAAGTTCACATGCCTTATTACAATTCTAGATGGACCCCTATTGGTCCGGTAGAATATATTAAGTGATCCATGCAAGTTCGTGTGAATTGGGGATCTTGGCGGGCTATATAGACACAACCCAATCACAATCAACAAACGATTCACTTAGGTCCAATATATTTAATTTTAGTTCATTCCACTAAAGAACTAAAATTGAACTCTTAAATAAAGATAGAATAAGTTGATGTTACTCATTTGTACCCTAGACAACCTTATTGGAGACAAGTGTATCCTCTTGAAGAATACTAGTTATCGCCAAGAGCTCATAGACCGCCTATAGCTCTCCAAGTTACCATATTTACACGTATCACCATATTTTGAACTTAGATATTTTGACTTGTCCAGAAGCCATCTTTCAATAGACACTATTGAAAACTTAACGTTAAGATTTAATATCCAATACCTCAAAACATCCATATGATGGTTTTCTACTATCATTAAATAAATGGAGCCACGATGTCCATATCTATAAATGAAGTCCTCTATCGACTAACAAATGAATACCACCAAACTATCGAGGATAGACTATGCTATATAACCTTACTCATTGATAGCACAAATGATAACACTTGTCACCATAAGTCCATCATTTATCTCAGGATTGAGATAGCCTCTCCGATTGTCTTCAAATGAAAACTTTTATTCATTCACAGTTCTAGATAAAGTATTCATTTTGATCCTATTCAATGTACCCAGTGCACTAGATTCTTTTGCCCAAAGACACCACACTTTGATGATTTTAGACTCATCATAACACATTTGATCTCACTCAAATGCTAGCAAAAGAATCTACAACTTTGACAAGATAAAGGCGCCCAACCTTCTATCTTTTTTTGTGAATATTATTCAAGACTAACTAAAGAATTGTGTCTACCTCATACATATCTAGATGTATGAACAATTCTTCTTTTCTCATAGTCTTTTGACCTTACGATTATTTACTTTTGACAATTATAATAGTTAAACTATAAATGCTATAAGATTTGTAAAACTAGAAATCACTTTATTCATAAGAAACGATTGTTAATTACAATATTACACTCTTGCTATCGAGCATAATCCTAACAATCTCCCACTTACTCTATAGCAAATGTGTCATATCTCTCATCCCCATGTTCTTTAGATGCCCATCAAAACTCTTTTGAGGAAGAGCCTTTGTAAACAGATTTGTTAGATTTTCTACTGACCCGATCTTGGTAATCGTCACGTCACCCCTATGCACAATTTCCCTTAAAAGGTGATACTCTCTTTCAATGTGTTTCCCTCTCTTATGACTTCTTGGTTTTCTTGAATTAGCCATCGATCCACTATTGTCACAATAGATAGTGATCTGCTTATTCGTATCAGGAACCACTTCCAAGTAAATCAAGAATTGGCGGAGCCAGACAGCCTCTTTAGCAGCCTCGCATGCGGTAACATACTCGGCTTCCATGGTGGAATCAGCAATACAAGATTGCTTGATACTCCTCCATATGACTGCCCCTCTTCAAATGGTAAACACAGATCCTGATGTCGATTTCCTGGAGTCAGAATCTGACTGAAAATCAAAATCTGTATACCCAACTGGAATTAAATCCCCTCTAGAATATACAAGCATATAATCTCTCATTCTCTTAAGATACTTGAAAATATGCTTGACAGCCGTCCAGTGATCAGGACCAGGCTTCGATTGAAACCTGCTAACTATGACAACATCAAAACAAATATCCGGTCTAGTGCAGAGCATTGCATACATGAGACTTCCAACTGCCGATGCATATGGAACCCTACTCATAAATTGCTCTTCATGCTCATTCTTAGGAACTTGTTCCTTAGAAAGTATGATTCCATGCCTGAAAGGTAACATACCTTTCTTAGAATCTTGCATGGAAAACCTAGATAAGATTTTATCTATGTATTGAAGCTTGGGATAATGCAATCGTTCTATTCTTTCTATCCCTTATGACTTGGATACCAAGAATATAACTTGCTTCTCCCAAGTCCTTCATATCAAATTGTTTTGCTAACCATTCTTTTATTGATGTCAATACACCTACATCGTTTCCGATGAGTAGTATATCATCAACATAAAGAACTAGGAAAACCAACTTGTCGCCTTTAATCCTTTTGCATACACAAGGTTCATCAAGGTTTTGATTAAATCCAAAACCCTTAACGGCTTGATCGAACCTTATGTTCCAGGATTTGGATGCTTTCTTCAATCCATATATGGATTTTTGCAACTTGCATACCTTTTCCTCTTGGCCTTTTTCAATGAATCCTTCTGGCTGCATCATATAGATGCTTTCATCATTTTCCAAATCTCTAGGTCTAGAGATACTGCAATGGATAAGAGTATCCTAATGGATTTAAGCATGGCCACAGGAGAGAAGCTTTCTTCATAATCGATACCTTCATTCTGTGTATAACCTTTAGCTACCAATCTAGCATTAAAGGTTTCCACATTTCCATCCATTCATCTTTTGCTCTTGTATACCCACTTGCACCCGATGGGTTTTATCCCTTTAGGCAAGTCTACAAGAGACCAAACTTTATTTTTGAAAATAGATTCAATTTCGGATTGCATTTCCTTTTGCCAATGGCAACAATCAACATCTTCCATTGCTTCCTTGTACGTATAGGGATCATTGTCGTCCGAAAGATTCTCTACAAATTCTCCTAGATCGATGTATCTCTCAGGTTGTCTAACAACCCTCCCACTACGATGAGGTATGGTAGATTGTTGATCTTGTGTTGGTACGGCACTTACAATTGGGCTTTGTTGCGAAACCTCTTGTGGAATTGTATCTCCTAAAAGCTCATTTACGACAATTTTACTTTTATGCACAAAATTATTCATATAGTCTTCTTCTAGAAATTTAGCATTTGTCGAAACAAATACTTTAATATCTGAAGGACTATAAAAATAATATCCTTTTGTTCCTTTTGGATACCCTACAAACATGTATGTTTCTGAACGGGACTCCATCTTATCTGTCTTTTCTTATAACACGTGTGCAGGACATCCAAATATCCTTAAGTGTTGTAAACTAGGCTTTCGCCCAGTCCACAACTCATACGGTGTTTTAGGAACCAACTTAGATGGTACATCGTTTAGAATATACATGGCAGTTTGTAAAGCATATCCCCAAAAAAAACTAGGGAGCGTTGAATAACTCAACATAGACCTAACCATATCCAAAAGAGTTCTATTTCTCCTTTCTGCCACCTCATTTTGTTGAGGTGTGCCTAGTACAAAAAATTGAAACTCACCAGATAGATATTCTCTACCACGATCGAACCTCAAGATTTTTATGCGTTTCTCAACCTGATTTTTTACTTCAGCTTTAAATGCTTTGAACATATCAAAAGCATCTGACTTATGTCTCATGAGATACACATAACCAAATCTTGAGTGATCATCCGTGAAAGTGATGAAGTACTCATATCCACCTCTAGCTTGAACGCTCATAGGTCCACACACATCAGTGTGTATCAATCCTAAAAATTCAATGGCTCTTGTGCCTTTGGTCGTAAACGATCTTTTGGTCATTTTACCTTCCAAAAAAGATTCATAAGTTGGTAGATCATCAACCTTTAAGTCACTTAGAGGTCCGTCACATACCAATCTTTTAATCCTATTAAGGTTGATATGACCTAAGCGCAAATGCCATAGGTAGGTTTCATCTTTTGATAATTTTACGCTTTTATGATTAGGTTCCGATGATTCCGTGTCTAACAAGTGAGAGATATTTCCATGCAAATAGAATAAACCGTTTTCCAATGTACCTTTGCAAACAAATTTGTTATTCTTACTAATAATAAAACTTTTATTAAAAGTAACCAAATATTAAAATTTATTTAGACAAGAGACCAATATTAAATTCCTCTTGAATTGTGGTACATAATAAACGTTTATTAAAACTAAATCCCTATAAGAATCAAAATTGATTCTAATATCTCCCACTACACTAGTAGACGACTCAAGTTGCTTTTTCTTCTGTTGTCTAAATACCTAAATGCAAGTTGAATTCATTCTTATCCAGTCTATTCCTTTGACCCTTTTCACCATAAAAGAAACACTTTCTTCTGTTGTCTCCTTCTAAGACGACTCAAGTTGCTTTTTCTTCTGTTGTCTCTTGACCTTCTAACGGGTCTTAACAGTAGCAAATTTACCAACCATATGAATCCTTATCTAGAGACATCATAATATCGGCAATAGTCTCCATTCCTTCATGTTGCTGTTGCAACACGTTGGAAATGATGGCCATAATGTAACGTACATTTAGCCATCTCATCTAAAGACTTCCACTATTGATACTCATCTCTTTGCTCCCGAGTAGATTCATTAGTTTTGGTGGTTAAGGAATATACAGAATGAAATTATACTTTTCAATTTGCAACAACAACCCAATATTCCTTTTCCATGTGACATAATTATCATTAGTTTAAAGTATTATCTTTTTAGGATATTGATTAGGGATGGGGTCATGATTTTCTTTTAATAAAAAAAATTATATGAGTAAATAATCATGATAAAGCACTTTTGAATATTTATCGTGAATTAAATGAAATAATTCAATCGTAAAAATTAAACGGTGATCCAACACCCATAAATGTCACGCATTCTTTGGGTATTCGCAATATTTACTAGTTGGACTAGGTCCCACCTAATTGTTAACATAACAACCAACGTTTTCAATTTTAGCCTTGTGATTTTATTAACAAGAACTCTTGGGAGGATATTAATAAACTCACATTGAGTGTGTTACCAAGTTATCGACCTTCAATATAGTCCCTCACAAATATCCCTCCTTTGGGAGTAGATATCGTTTGGGCTAATTGTCTAGTCTATCCATAAAAGGAAGTATCTTGCTAAATTCCATTCATGAATACCTCTTGGGAGGTTATTCACGAAACATAAAGCTCAACTAAACTTGGAGGCCGTAGGTGTTCCAAAACACCTTCTCCCACTCAATTGTTTAAGGCGTGTGATCGAATTCCAAAGAATGATTTACCAAGTTATCTAGATGCCAATTTATATACTTAAACCATTCAATGCATGTTCATACCAAAAGAGATATATGAGTGGCACTCCTATTTTATATGACATGTTATCAAACAATAACAAACATTGCAATATTTACAAAAATATGAATAGCTACAATTTTGGTCCATCCTAGAAAAACAAATAAATTACATATATCTTGGAATACAAGAACTCCTTTCTTGGCGAACAAGTCTTCACGAGACCTTCTTCATTCGGACTCCCCCGGCTACCTCCCATGGGCATGCACACCCCTTGCCCTTACCCATGGGCTTGCGCATGCCACAAACCCATAAAGGGCTGCCATGCGCAGCCCGTGGCTACCAAAGAGGCTGTCAAGCGCAGCCCATGCCACAACAAATATGACTGCACGCTCTTCGCACGCACGTTCGTTGTTATGGCTGGCACGGTCCTAAACTTGTTCCGGTTACACCTAATTCTTCAAACCTTTGAGTCTTCGAAACTTGAATGTATTACAGAAGAATTTACATAACAAAATACAACAGTATTTTTTTTTATTATTACAACAACAAAATAAAATAAAAAACTTAGCAACTACCAAGAAGGAAATTATGGCGATAATAGACCACTCTTCTTGTTACAATCCCAAAACAAAATTACATTGAAATTCTAGGACCAAAATTGAGCAATAACAATCCACATATAAAACATATACATATATATATATCCATACATTCCAATGTAAATATATATGCGAATACCTAGAGTGCCATCTCTTTCTAAAACTTGCATATATACAATAAAAGAAAAAGATTCACGAACACATACATCAATTAATAAAGGGTACAACCAGGCTCTGATACCAATTGTAGGGAAAAACGGTTTAGAAACGCAACGGAAGCGTGAGAAAAAAATGAGATTTAGGGTTAGCGTATAAATAAAATTTTTCCCTTTTATACAACGAGAACCTTAACCCTAGATTAATTGATGTATATAAAAGTATCGTACCTTTTTCGCGTGACGATTGAACAAGTGTCGAATTAGTTCCGCAAGATCTTCTGATCCAATCACGAACGTGAATCACCTAGGAGTGTGGGCTCCCTTTCTTAAAATTGTATTCCTGAGGATGAAGACAATGCAAAATCTTTTCTTTGTTAGTTACAAATATCCCCAAAGAGAAAAATCCAAGAACGTCCGGTCACTTGTGAATTATCAATCAATTTGATTGAAACTCAAGTGAACCTTGATTCGATGTTAAACACAAAACCCTTTTGATGTAAAGGATGCTAGTGTACTATCGAAAACAAAAACGTTCCCTTTTTTTTTTCTACTTGGCCGAATTCACACACTATTATTTAGAGATGATTGAATTTTGTCTAGAGTAAAATCAGGTTTTTCTCCTTCAAAATTCCTATGATGGCTGAAACTTTCTCTTAGAAAAATAAGCTTGGCCGAAATTCACCTCTAATGCCTTAGGGCTGGCCGAATTCATCATGCTCATATATATAGGCTCATAAATCCTTTCCTAAGAAGGATTCACTTGGTTGGCAAGAATCCTTTCCTTATATGGATTTATTTGGTAGTTAGAATCCTTATCTAAAAGGAAATCTATCCTATCCTATATTCATATGTCATGACCAAATTTCCCCTCTTTGATGTAGATTAGGAGAGTTTATCTTTCCTAAGAAGGATTAATAGATAGACAAGAATCCTATCCTTAGGCAGATTAACTTGGTTGTTATGAATCATTTTCTAATAAGAATTCTACCACTAAGTAGTTTGGTGACCAAGAATCCTTTTCCAAAAAGAATGCTTTTCCAAAAAGAATTCTTTTCTATACCAAGACTCCAAATCCAACTCGATAGTGTGTTTGTAACCATATTAAAGACTTCCTAATTTGATTAGATAAATAATTCATTTTATTTATCTACTTATCAAATATAGTCTTTAACATTAACTATACTACCAAAAATAGTATTGTTTTAGGAGACCATCTCCTATTAGGAAAACGATTTTGACTTTTAATTAAATAATTAATTAATTCAACAAATTAATTAATTTTCATTTAATTAAATAATAATATAATAAAAATAATATATATAAGCTATTAACCATAGCCTATGCCGCCCATACCTAGAATAAAGGCCATATATTATTTTTCTTATTTTATTAAATCCATTGGACCTTAATAAAAAGTCCACATGTGAACTAGACCTATTCTTACAAAAAGAAACAAGTTCACATGCCTTATTACAATTCTAGATGGACCCCTATTGGTCCGGTAGAATATATTAAGTGATACATGCAAATTCGTGTGGATTGAGGATCTTGACGGGCTATCTAAATTTAAGCTCCAATAGACACAACCCAATCACAATCAACAAATGATTCACTTAGGTCCAATCTATTTAATTGTTTGTTCATTCCACTAAAGAATTAAAATTGAACTCTTAAATAAAGATAGAATAAGTTGATGTTACTCATTCGTACTCTAGACAACCTTATTGGAGAAAAGTGTATCCTCGTGAAGAATATCAGTAATCGCCAAGAGCTCATAGACCGCCTATAGCTCTCCAAGTTACCATATTTACTCATATGACCACATTTTGAACTTGGATATTTTGACTTGTCCAGAAGCCATGTTTCAATAGACACTATTGAAAACTTAACGTTAAGATTTAATATCCAATACCTCAAAACATCCATATGATGGTATTCTACTATCATTCAATAAATGGAGCCACGATGTCCATATCTATAATTGAAGTCCTCTATCGATTAACAAATGAATACCACCAAACTATCGAGGATAGACTATGCTATATAATTGTACTCATTGATAGCTCAAATGATTACACTTGCAACCATAAGTCCATCATTTATCTCAGGATTGAGATAGACTCTCTGATTGTCTTCAAATGAAAACTTTTATCCATTGACGGTTCTAGATAAAGTCTTCATTTTGATCTTATTAAATGCACCCAGTGCACTAGATTCTTTTGCCCAAAGACACCACACTTTGATGATTTTAGACTCATCATAACACATTTGATCCCACTCAAATGCTAGCAAAAGAGTCTACAACTTTGACAAGATAAAGGCGTCCGACCTTCTATCTTAAGTTGTGAATATTATTTAAGGCTAACTAAAGAGTTGTGTCTACCTCATACATATCTAGATGTATGAACAATTCTTCTTTTCTCATAGTCTTTTGACCTTATGATTATTTACTTTTGACATTTATAATAGTTAAACTATAAATGCTATAAGATTTGTTAAACTAGAAATCACTTTATTCATATGAAACGATTGTTAATTACAATATTACACTCTTACTATCGAGCATAATCCTAACATAAGGAAGGGTATTTCTCCTTCCTCTGGATACTACCTTACAGTTTTTTAGCATGCGATCATCCGTGATGCTTTTTCTCTCTCGGTCAGTCCACCTCCTTCTACACATGACTTGCCTTTATCCTATTTATCTACAGTATTAAGCATGTATGTATGTGTATGAGCTAGATTCCTACCCCGCTGGACCTAGTGCTCTTATCCTTTCATCTACATGCCAAATGTGCACTTCATGGTGGGGATAAACTACCTAAACCCATATAAAGAGAGTCTTTGAGCTTTCCTACACCCTTCCTATGAGAGCAGACAAGGATCCGACATAGAACCAAGATAAACCCCCCTCCTTACTCGCTGTATAGGTTAGGGAACTATAGGAAGAAATCGGGGTCCATGACCGAGCTTCGGGTACCAGGACAGGTTCCGACCCTGATCGAAAGCACCTGGAGGTGAAAAATTGCTACCGGATGGTCCACACTTTAACAAACACATCTACATCATCGATGAGTGCCAATCCAACCTCCTTGCTCGCTATTTTGATCGAGGATACCTAAAAAAGAGACCGGATACTAGGGACCAGGGACAAGATCACCAAGGTACGAGGTACCTACCCCCCGCCATCTATCGGGGTAGCGGGCTGAGGGTGTTAATCTAGATTTTTCACCCATTGGGAATTTTCGGCTAACAATAACAGAGTTAAATAATCTTATTATTTAATTTATTTACTCACCATTATTCATTAATTAAATAATCTCATTATTCAATTAATTTCTGAACAAATAAGTGTCACTTTCATAACACAATTAATTGGACAATCCAATTAATTGACCGTGACCCTTGTTACCTAAAACAATTGGGCTAGCAAAGGGACCTAATGGACCACAGTATTTTGAGCTCCAATCATCCTTAGAAATAATTAATTAAACTCTTTAATTAATATTTCATGATTATTAACTCCGGTGTTATTCCACTAAAAACCCGAAGCTGCACTCTCTCAACCGTAGATGTTTTTACACAAACCAATAACTTTCGTGTCCATCGATATAGCTATTATATATGGTATAATCCTTCACAAGTAGTTCATAATTAAAGCTCGGTCATAATGTTCGTTATACCCTCTAATTATATCTTTAAACTAAGTACCATTGATTCTCGAATGAACGATAAATCTTACATTCCTTATGGAATTAGGAGAGCGCTCATATTGTTCAATTCCTGAATCAACCCTTAAGGAAATTACTATCTACTTCTTGCAAGGAGTGGATTCCACTATTGTGTGCAAACCTTCCCATCCATAAGCCAAACCATAATCCCAACATATAGAACATATTGATCGAGAATGCAACTCCGACCTCACATATTGTACATCAAAGATTACAATCTAACCTGAAGGACTTCATAAGACGCTCAGGATTATGATCATCCACATATAGCCATCATTAGTTGATATACATGAATCTCATCGTTAAACAGATCTTAGTGAGAAATTCATATTGATCATGACCCAGTCCTATATGATCACATCATACAAGGTTCATCCATTCTCATATCTTCATTTGAATAATCTAGGATTGGATCACCGTAATGGGCTGCAACTGTAGATTAACCACAAATAAAATACCAAACTTTATTTGCTATCTATGGACTCTTAAGATTGCACGTCTCTTAATGTATCTAAAGTATATATCAATCATATACACAGTTTTGGATTACATCCAGCATTCTTGGAAGTTTAATGCACAAGTTATACACAATATATGACATAAGAAGAATGAATTAAACTATTCTTTTATTTATGTTAACCATCCATTTAAAAATTACAGGTTTTAGGGCATAAACCCCAACAATCTCTCACATGCACTAAAGCATAAGGGACATTTCTAGTATGCCCTTTAGGTGACCCACAAATAGTTTAGCTAGTAAGGTCTTCGTAAATTGATTAACATGATTATCCTATGAGGCTATTTTGGTGACGATCACATCTCCTCTTTGCACTATCTCTCTAATGAGATGATACTTTCTCTCTATATGCTTCCCTCTCTTGTGACTTCTTGGTTCTTTGAAATTAGACATAGCCACACTATTTTTATAATAAAGTGTGATGGGCTTATCCAGATTCAGAACAACTTCTAGATCATTTAAGAACTTTCGGAGCCAAACAACCTCTATAGTAGTTTTACAATCGGCTACATATTCGGCTTCCTTGGTGGAGTCAGCAATACAAGATTACTTTATACTTCTCCACACAATGGCTCCACCACCTAGAGTGAATACTGATCCAAACATGGATTTCTTAGAATCCCTGTCTAACTGAAAATCAGAATCCATGTATCCTAATAGGATAAAACCCTATCCTGAATACAGTAGCATATAATTTCTTATTCTCCGAAGATATTGAATAAGAATGATCCAATCCAGGGTTAGACTGGAACCTGCTGACTACTCCCACTGCATAGCAGATGTCCAGTCTCGTGCAAAACATGGCATATAAGAGACTACCTACTACTGATGCATAAAGTACACGTCTCATATTCTTTACTTCTTGAGGTGTCTTAGGACACTATTCCATATACAAGTGAACTCTATGTTTGGAAGGTAAATTACCTTTCTTGGAGTTCTGTATCAAAAATCGCACAAGAATCTTATCGATATACGATGCCTGAGTCAGTGTTATGAGTTTGTTATTACGATCTCTTAAAAGTTGGATCTCTAGAACATAACTCGCCTCTCCCAAATCATTTATTTGGAATTGGCTAGCCAACCATCCAGCCTTTTACATCAGACAACATTCCCACAACATTTCCAATGAGTAGGATATCATCTACTTATAGGACCAAGAAAACTTCTTTCCTGTCAACGATGCGTTTATAGACACAAGACTCATCGACGTTCTGCTCGAAGCCATAGGTTTTGATCACATCATCAAACCTTATATTCCAAGATCTAGATGCTTGCTAAAGTTTATAGATGGACCTATTCAGCTTGCAAACCTTTAGCTCTTGATCTGGAGACACAAATCCCTCTGGTTGTATCATGTAGATGCACTCGTCAAGATTGTCATTCAGAATACAATTTTGATGACCATCTTCCAAATTTCATAGTCGAAATAGGCAGGAATAGATAAGAGAATCCTAATAGACTTAAACATGGCTATTGACAAGAAGGTCTCTTCATAATCAACCCCCTCTTTCTGGGTATAACTCTTGGCCACTAGCCTTGACTTGAAGGTCTTACCTTTTCATCTACTCCTCGCTTTCTCTTGTAGTTACACATACACCCTATGGGTTTTATCCCATCCGGTAAGTCTACAAGTTTCCAGACTGAGTTAGAGTACCTAGACTCCATCTTGAGATTGATGGCTTTAAGCCATTCCTCTTTGTTAGAATCTTCTATTGCCTTCTTAAATGTTAATGGATCTTCCACACTATTAGTAGAGACAACATCTTATCCCTTACTTACACCCAAATAGCGTTCAGACTATCTCACAACCCTCTCACAACATCTAAGTGGTTATGTATCCTGACTAGGAATTATCTGACTAGGAATTATTTGACTCTCATATGTTAATAGATCAATAACTCTTGTTGACTGAGTATTGATCTCACTAGGCCCCAACTCATTCAATACAATTTTAGAATGAGGTTTATGGTCACTAATATAGCTATCCTCAAGAAGCGTTGCATTTGTCAATACAAATACTTTGCTATCTTTAGGGCTATAGAAGTATCCACCTCTGGTCTTCTTGGAGTATCCTACAAACAAGAAGATCACATACTTGGAACCTAGCTTTCTAGTTCTGTTCTTCAGACGTGTCTTGGACACCCCCTACACAGAAATGTCGAAAACTAAATTTACGACCATTCCACAACTCAAAGGGAGTATTAGAAACAAATTTGGATGACACTACATCCAAAATGTCTTCCGCTGTTTGTATTGCATATCCCTAAAAGAGATTTGGTAATGATGAGAAACTAATCATAGATCTCACCATTTCCATTAGGATTTTATTTCTCCTCTCCATGACACCATTTTGAAGGGGTGTACCAGGAGTTGTAAGTTGGGACACTATCCGATACTCAACCATGAAGTCTTAAAACTCTTAGTCAAGGTACTCACCTCTATGATCTGATCATAGAGACTTGACAGTCTTTCCTAACTGATTTTTAACTTCAGCTCGGAATTCTTTTAAATTTTCAAATGTTTTCGACTTCTGTTGCATTAGGTAGATGTATCCGTATCTTGAATTGTCATCTATATAGGTGATATAATACTCATAACCACCCTTAGCTTTAACATACATTGGTCTGCCAAGCATCTATATGTATATGCTCTAGTTGATCTTTAGCTCTATGCCTTTTCCCAGTAAAAGGTCTCTTAGCCATCTTACATTCCAGACAAGATTCACAGATAGGTAAGGTGCCAACTTTTAACTCACATAAATGTCTGTTTTTTACTAGTCTGTCTATCCGGTCAAGGTTAATATGACCAAGCCTTAGATGTTAAAGATAATTTTTGTTTTCTAGAGAAATCTTATGTCGTTTAGTTTTTGGTTTTTCAACCTTAAACATTTCGGTGATGAGTAGTGTTGTATGTATTAACCGTTTTAACACATGTAAATTGTTTTCATTAATTCTTGAATAAATATTCAAACCATTCTTTGTAATAATAACCGATTTATTTTCAAAAGAAACATAATATAATTGTTTTAACAATTTAGAAACGGAAATTTAATTCCGTGTAAATCCAAGAATGTAAAATACATTGTCCAACAATATAAATTTACTATTACAAAAGCTTAATCTAATTACACATACTGCTCATGCCGATACGACATCCCTTGACCCCACATGCATAGAGAAGGCTCTTTCCTCAAGCTCTCCAAGAATCAATCTACAAGAAAGAGGAACAAACATGGTTAGTGGCCCTCGAATCAACAATCCAGGGTGGAGAATCATCTTCCATTAAACACAACTCAAGAATAAGTAAACTATATTTGCCTTTCAATTTCTTCTTCTTGGCAACCTCCTCCAAATACTGAGGACAGTTCCTCTTCCAATGCTTGACCTTGTCACAATAAAAGTATTTTCCCTTGCCCTGGTCGGTTGAGGCACACTTCTTTTTGCGTTAGGTTTTCTTGGGTTTTGGCTTACCCTTTGCCTTCCCAACAGACCTCTTCCTCATCTTATTATTAGAGAAAGATGGTTCGGCAACATTTACCTCACCTGTCTAGCCAGATGGTTCGGTAACATTTACCTGACCTGTCTTGCCAGATGGTTCGGTAACATTTACCTCACCTGTCTTGCCATTGCTATCCTTAGTCAAGGACTTAAAGGTAGTGAGCTCATCGAGAAACTGTGTGAAACTGAACCTAAACTTGTTCATCCCATTGTTGCTATTAAACTGATCAAAACTCTTCAAAAGAGTTGTCAGTATGATGCTCACCTGACTGGGTTCATCAATGGCCCTACCAATGATTTCTTTCCTGTTTAAGTAGGACATCATATTCAAGACATGTTTCCTAACTTATGTATCGTCCTTCATACGAGCAAGCATAGCGGAACGAACAGCTTCGCACTGCTTTTGCTCAGAGGGATGCCCAAATATAGCCTGCAATGACTCCATTATTTTGAATGTAAAAGTCATTGCTTCCTGCTTTGTGACAAGCACGTTTGTCATACTAGCTAAAAGATATGTTCGTGCCTTTTCATCAGATGAGAGACATTTCTTATATGCTTCACGAACTCTTTGTGTGGCATGGAATATAGGAACTGGAGGACATTTCTCCGTAAGCATAAACTTAAGGTCCTTGGTGACCAGAAATGAATTGACATTGTTGTAGGAAACAATCGATGGCGGAAGCGTAAAATTAGGGTTTGGTATATTTTAATAATTTCCCCTTTAAAAGAAAGAACGTTAACCCTAGATTAATTGACGTATATTAAAAGTATCATACCTTTTTCTCATGGCGATTGAACTAGCACCGAATGAATCAGTAAGATCTTCCAATCCAATCACGAGCATGAATGACCTAGGAGTGTGTGCTCCCTTTCTTTATCTTGTATACCTGAGGATGGAAACAAACAAAATCTCTTTCTTTTGTTATTCACAATAATCCTCTAAGAGAAAATCCAAGAACGTTCGGTAACTTGTAAATTATCATCTATTTGATTGAAACTCACGTGAAACCGATTCGTTTTTTGTTCACAAAACCCTTTTGATGTAAAGGATACTAGTGTGCTATCGAAAACAAAAACATTCCCCTTTTCTCTTCTCCTTGGCCGAATTCAGTACACAATATCTATGAATTGACCGAATTTTGTCTAGAGTAAAAACAATTTTTTTTCTCTCTCTCAAAATTCTCTAGATTCGAAAAAAAATTCAACATTAAAAAAATATATGCTTGGCCGAATTCACTAGGTGTATATATAGGTATACAAATCCTCCCCAAAAGAGGATTTACTTGGTGGACAAGAATACTTTCTTTATGTGGATTTACTTGGTGACAAAAAATCGTTTTCAAAAAAGGATTTCTTTTCCACAACAAGACTCCTAATCCAATTGAAATAGTGTATTTATTCAATAACCAATTATTGAATATAATT